>OW964184.2:4800000-7200000 GCA_943136025.2 Agrotis puta | reverse complement strand
AAAATCAAACTTTTACGATCAATAAACTGTATCATGAATTCATGTTACGCATAAGTACAAAATCAAGCTCAACTTGCGCAATTTCATTACAGAAAAGAAAACAATTACATCACCAGTAACAGAATGCTTGAATTAAATCACCAACGAACAGAGGCGTCCAAAGACTTTCTCTTAAGCAGAGGAAGTCCCTGGAAAGCCTTAGAGTCATTACGCCTTACAAGGCGCAACCTCGCACCTGCTTTACATACTGATCTGGTCCGTCCGCCGAGCGTGCACTAATTCCGAGTGATGTGACACCACTAGCACCGATAAACTATCGATACTTCGCTCCAACCTCAAGAAATGCTTCGTTAGTGTTAATTTGATGTTGATTTAACACTGATTTTATAAGTCTATTTTCTTCAGCTCTAAATATGCCCGTGTTTATCGTGCTTTGCCCTTGAGTTTGTACTTATGTTTCATGCTAATCCTAAGTAGAAACTTGTATGTAAGTGAAATCAACAGTTACAGAATACATTAAAGGTAATGAATGTTAGAACTGATCTTATCGACTGTCGATAAATCGTGTCCCCGTCATAAAACTAGTATTGACATTTGGTATAGTAGATGTACCGAAGATGTCAGTAACCATTAACGGTGAAACCGCTCTTTATTTAGTCACAATCTCGAACACTTGTAGTGTTTTACGATAGACCTAGACGTCTCTGATAAATACATGTACACGTTGCATTCCGTTGCAGAGCGCAGTGAGATTTTTTGTAGAAAATAACAACCATTTCATCGACATCGATATCTTGACGTAATTATATAATCAACATACCTAATTTGAATTCCGCTTTAATTGGCACATCATTTGCTGTGTTTTTTGCTTAGTTAATTGAGACTGGTGATTGAAATTAGATCATTAGTATGTAAATTTATTGTTATTGACTGTACTGTAATTGTGTTCATAAAATCGAATTCGAAATTCTTACGCGGAAGACCACACGCGAGAAGATCATTACTCGGCGGCCAGGTTACGGTGACCTGCAGCGGTGCATCATCTTTGTGCATTTTCAGTAATAACTTGAAAGAAGGCGTGCCAGGTCAAAATAAACTGGTCGTGATCGTGTTTCAGAGGGTGGGCGCAGTACTCCAATTTGTGCAAAAAACTGCGTACTCTCAATAATAAGGAGTGAAACTTTCCCTTCTTTTATTATGATGGACTTGAGACCTACCACACGACCGACGTGATTTCGTTTTTTTCTTTTTGCATCACCATGGCCCAAGAGGAAATTACATGAAGTGATTGGAACGCGTTGTGATTATTGTACGATAACAATCAATAATGGAACTTTATCGATTTGATTGGCTTTTTCACGTCACTATTTACTATGGGATATTCATAGAGAGATACGTCTGTAGTATCGAGCCTACAATGTCAATTTCTATTATCCAAGCTTTCTGTTGTCGAATCGATAAGTAAACTCGATAAATCGTGTCGAGTTCGTTAATAAGGCACACGTTTGACCGATGATTCCGAATCCATTTGTCGACATAATTCGATTTCACGGGGTCCTATAGTTAATTACTATTACCGAGGATCGATGCATCGGCAACAAGAACTCGTAGACTGGTTTTTGCGGTGAAACTGGCCAGGAGTTAACAACTATTGAGAGCGTTTATAAAGTTACTTGCTTTCGTCGTTTTAGTCGAAAGTTATCCTACGGGATACGTAATATATGATAATATTATAGTCTACAATAACACATAGGATAACTTTTGTCCTGGGATAATAACACATAGGATAATCATTGTGCCAAATGTCACCGCGATTCATTCGTACTTTAATAACTTAAGTATTTATAATACAAACTAGCTGTAGTCAGCAGTCTCGCCCGTGTAGGAGTCGAAATTAATCCCTAGGGAGAATAATCAATAATCTATTTATGTGCCAAATTTTATCAAGATTCTTTCAACCGTTCAAGCGGGATTGACTAACAAACATCCATCCATTCAAACTTTAGGATGTAAAAATTCAAAAAAATAATATTAGTAAGATTACCATTCCGTTTTTCTCCATGACTGTTGAACGTTGATTTATAACGTTCAAGTTTTTAAATCTGGTTGTAGTTTAATTACCTGTAACAAAAAGTTTGTTTATTAATTAATTTATTGATAATATGATAGCTATTTATTTATTTGTAACTAATTGCCGCACTTCTTCATATGTTATATTTTTTTAATGGTACTATTATTTAAGAGAGGTACTTCAATCTTACTTTTTTGTCTCAATTTAAACACGTTTAACTTAAGACAAAAATTAGATTAATGAACATAAAAATTTGTAATCGAATTTGGAACAAATCGTCTTTTGGACCTTAAACTTATTCTTCTACGAATGGTTAAAATAAAATGTTAAGTTTTTTAACTTATAAGTTAACCTTACAACTTAACAAATAACTCGACCATAGAGATATTGGAATCCGATTATTGTCTTGAAATATTTCATCATCATCATTATTATTTTTCTGCCTATCACCCAATAATAATGAGATCATCATATCTTTTTTTTTTTTTATAACTTTTAAAATCTAAAGTAGATAACTCTTCTCTAGCTACATCATCAAATAACAAATTGTAAGGACGTTGACAAATGGCATAAAATAATTAATAATATGTCATAAAAAAACTGTTGGTAACTCCGCAATGATTTCACCGGTGCGCGGGCGCACGTCTCGGTCGTGCGGAATTTAGATACCGCTCGGACACTCGCTCTTGTTAGAGGGACATCTGCGCCTGCGACGCATGCCGTTTTCACTTCACTACCATTATATAACTAGTATTAACACTTCATTTATTCGAGGCTTGATTTTGAATTTATGCAGTGTCAATTTGATGTCACAGTTGGCGTAGTGGCCGAGCGGGTTTGATTCCCGTACGGAAAAAAAAGATCTACAAGTAGTCGTTTCTGGGTATTTGCCTATGTGAGTTTCTATGTTTATAAACGCACCCTCGATACAGGAAAAATAAATTGTGGGGCAACATTTCTTTTAGTGTTTTTTTCTCAAAGTGAGTATTGCTGTTTAAAAAAAATCCTAGTGTGGGGCAACATTTTTAACTCTAGTGTGTTGCAGTCTTAAAAAAAGAGAATTAAAAATTATCTTAGAAGGTACAGTGATATTTTTCGACTGAGCTGCGGGTTCATAATTATTTTGTAATCTAATCCGATGTACAATCAACAACTAACATCACAGTAACGGAAATGAATACGTGCGTAATAACTACGCAGTTTCCAGTTTTTGCTACAAAATGAATTCATAATTTTATTAGAATTATCCAGTTCGCAATTGGTCTCGGTGCATTATGAGGAAAATCATCAAGTAATCGTTACGTTGTTACACTGGACTAGATGACAAAACGTGGAGTCTAGGTAACAACGTAATTGACGCAGCGCTGCGCCTGCGCACGTAGGTACTTACCGCCCGTTAATGCACCGCGGATCACCGTCTTTAACATATCGGTTTATGATGGCCACGGCAACCATTAAATCATCATTAGATATCATATTATTCCATTTTATGGTTATTGATTTTATATTAAATTTTATGAACTCCCAATGTTAGATCGTTACGCTAAATTATACGGTGCCTACCTCGTTATGCAAACATTGAATCAGTTTCAGATAATAATGTTACATAAAATATGTAATAAACCCTTATGCCTCATTTTAGAGCGATCGATATGCGTTGCGAAAAACGAGAGTTGCATTCTGTGAAAGAACACCTTTCGTTTTGAGCCTCCGGAATACGGACAGAACACGTATAAAATTACAAAAATATATTGAAGGTTACAGAGTAATCAGACTCAATAAAATTTTATTCACCGGTTTATTTTTAATACTTATTGGTTTACGTAAGAGTAATAATTCTGTAGCACGTGCGCACGGGCACCTTGCAGCCCGCGCAGCCAGCGCTCGAACAAATCAATTAAGCGGCAGTTACCACCCATTGTCTTTGATTCAGATGTCTCGTTAAGGCGACGCGCTCACAGTAAACGGGCTTCTGTCAAATTTATGTTTATCATTAAATACTTGTCGCGGACGTGAATATACAAAGTACGGAATTTTAACGAAACTTTAATTTGAGCTAAATTCGATCATTGTTAACGAAAAAAGCTTCAAAGGAATACGCCACTGTAAAACATACCTTATTGATTGCCTCATTACCGAAGTTGTTTTTAACTCTAATTTAATTGGGTGTATAAATTGTATTGCACTCTCTTTACTTTTTTCGCGTGTCTCTGAAGGGTCTTGAAGGAGGGAATGTTTTCGTATTAAAGGGCGCGATTTATTCGGTGTAATTAAATAAGGTTGAACGCGCGAAGTGAAATTGGCATAGCGCAATAATCGCGAGCGGACTGGTCCCATCAATATAGTTAGACACGCATCCGGCGACAACCGAACGGACAGGCGGACAAGCGGACGCGATTGAAAACTAATAATATTTCATGTGGCCAATAAACCGTGGTACACATTTGCGCAAGCCTCGTCTGCTCGGGCAGTCGCCCAGTCGGGCTCGCTCCGGCTGAGAGCCGAGCAGTCAAGCGCACGCCCGGTCGCCCTAATGAATGCGACGTGGTGCCCACTTGACGCTTATGTGTTTACTGAGTTATGGTTTGCGCGAAGGAATTATTTTTATTGGTGTCGTCGTATTCAGGAATGAAGATTTCTATGTCTATTTAAGGCTGCGAGCATAAAACACCGTTGTGAGCAATTCAGGATGCACATATTTGACCGGACAACGTAAGTGTACATATTACCGATAATTTATGGTCAACCTATAAATTATTGAGTCATTCCTCGATGTTAGCTGCATGGGTTAACGAGAGTTTGAAGCATAGAAAATGTGGAATACCTGGTATAAACTACCAATTTGAGTATCTCAAGTGTGTACTGCTCTTAGTAATGAAATAACTACCAATTATCTACTCGTCTTTATGTTCTGGTTTGATGAATGATATCAAATTAGAGTGCTCATAAACCTACTGAAGTAGTTATTTTGATTTGAGTAAAAATATTGATGCGCCATAAAAAAAATATCACAAATATGATACATTTGAGCTTATCATGTTTTAGAGTACAGTAATAAAATTAATTTGGAACATTCCGTATTTATTACGCGTTACTTGATTAACTGCCTATACCATTAAGTGTTAAGTTCTTTATTTATGCTAATCATTTGATTAGAATTCTTGGTTGCTTTATTAAATGGTATGTTTTGTGATAGGCTGGTGAATAAATTATTTTTTAAACAGAGAGAGTTTTTGCCTTAAAAACATAAAGACTTTTGCCTTGATAATATTTGTCAAACTGACCAACGTACCTACTGATTGATTAAGGCGTGATCATCTGTTTCCATAGTCTGGTATACCATAGCTTGCGAGAGGTGAATCTTTTGCTTATCCTGCACACTTTTGATAATTATATTCATAATTTTATACAGTTCCACGAATGTAGCCTTAATATACTCGAATGTCGACTGACTATTTAAAATAATCGAATTAAAATTTCTGCGTTTAATATTAACAAGCGTGCGTGTGTAATATTTGTCAGAGTTCGTATGGTAACGGCACATAATTCAATTTAAAATCGGCGGCAATCGGCTGTCGGCATCGGTTGATAAAAGGCTGAAATCTCTTTCGGCAATTAAAACATTGTGAAATTCAACACCGAGACATTTCGGCGGCCCGTTGCATGCATATGCGTGATTGTTTTTACCAAAGAAATTATAACAGATAAATATTCTGTTAATGAATGTTCGATTGAGTGATGATTAATTTCTGTTCCGTTTAAGAATTCGTGGCAGTTAAATATTATTAAATTACACGCGCTGAATTGGTGTTTTAATTTTATCTTGGATGATTGCTGCAAGAAAAATTAAATTAAAATTATACTAAGATTTTTATTGGCTATGTATAGAGACTGGTTGTCTGTAAACGCACACATTATAATAGAAAACATCCTAGTACGGAGCAGCGTTTTTTTTTTTAATTAGAAAGATTCAAACATAGTTTCAGTTTCACAAAACTCACATGATTGTACCTAGCAGGTCAATAATTTTTAAAACAAATATTAAAACTTTTATGAATTTTTTCAAAATCAATTAACTGTATAATATTCCCTAATATTTATTTAAATTAATTACTTTCGAAAACGATCAGAAGCGAAACTCTTAATCTAAAAGACTTTAAGACGCAATTTGATTGATATACATGTTAGGATTTTTATATCTTATAAATGAAGTTTTGGTGATCATTATATGTCACTTTATTGCCCTTCCGTACTTTGATTGAATACGTCAAGCGGCTACTTGAAACTTAACGACATTTTGATCAACGTTGATAGCTAATGGTCATAAAACACAAAAAGCCTAGTTTTATGCGTGTGTATGACACCCTACCATAGACTCGCTAACGAGACATCTGAGATTGTGAGAAAGAAGTGAGTTCGATAGTTTTATTAAAAATAATTGATGGAGGCACAAAACGGTGCCAAAATATAGTACACTAGCTTCCGCCCGCGACTCCGTCCGCGCGTATGTCGGTCTTTGCGTGGATGGTTTATTTCTCCATTTTGAGTAACTCTGACAATGACATCTTATAAATATCTATTTGACTCAAATACGGCTAAGCCACATAATTAAGGAGATCCCTCTATTGAGCTACTGCTGTTGAGCTCGCGTTCTGAAATATAAGATTTTTTTTTCTACGTATTTTTCCAGGATAAAAAGTATCCTATTTTATGCACAGGATAATAAGGTATAATTATACCAAGTTTCATCGAAATCGAACCGTTAGTTTTCACGTGATGCCTGCACATACAGACAGACAGACAGACAGACAAAAATTTTTTTAATCACATATTTGGGTTTGGTATCGATCCAGCAACACCCCCCGCTATTTATTTTTTCAATATTTTCAATGTACAGATATGACCCTTCTACAGATTTATTATATGTGTAGATTAATGTTTTGATTAAATAATATAGTACATTAATGTTTTGATTAAATAATAAATACATAATACAATAATTACAAAAATATTACCGTTTGCAAAGCGAAATTTGAATTCACATGATAGCGACAGGTATTATCAAAATGAAGCTCAAAATGTTGACCATAGATATCTCATAGCTGTAATTGAGCGGAAGCGAATTTGAAGTAACAAAAGAATGAGAACCTATAGTAATGGTTTTAAAGGCTTAACACGCCGCCGGATACAGTGACTAGTTTCTAAACCGAAACGAATAAATATAATAAATCAATGGTTTAAGTCGTAAACGCGTATGATTGGCATATTATAAATATTTGATAAAAGTGCTCCAGTTTTCAAGTTTCATTTGGTAATTTACGATTTTGTGAATCTATTTGAACTTGTTAAATAAATTGCCAATAAGTTTTAAGTATTATGTGTTCTGTTAAAATATACTTCTGTTTTTAATTAATATTTATTTCATAGTGAAACGTATTTTTGTGGCCATCAATCCTTAGAGTTATTTGACTACTGATTGGCTCAGAGGGTCTCTAAAGATTACTTTAGCAGAATCATAATATGAATTGCGATAAAATAGTCTCTATTGAACTGTTACATTTTATTAAAAATTACCCCACACTAGGAACATTGAAATTTACCTAAATAAACACCCAGACCCAGAACAATTACTTGTAGGTCGCACAAATATTTGGTTGGCTCAAGAATCTAACTTATTACAGTGATAATAATGATGTAATTATAAAAAAAAAATGATTGGAATATTTCATTTTGATGATAAAATGATCAAAATGGAATATTCCAATTACGAATTTTACCATAGTTTAATTATGATACTGCCTTTTCCGGGGTCGCGGGACTGTACGAATTACCTTGACCCCGGAACATAAAGGGCTATTGAAGGACACCGTGGATTTTAGTCAGTACGAGTCTGACAGTCCCTCTAGCTCTGCCCTGGGTGGGAGGACTCATTTGATGATATTACCACGATAAAAAAAATGATACTGCCTTTTTAGCCGCCCTGGAATGTCGAATATGAGGTCATTCATAGTTTAGACATCAACGAATGGCTTTAAGAGAACCTCGTTAGTAATTTAGATGAGACAAATGACTCCTGGCTCGATGTAATGGGTGTAATTAGTGTGTTTTTGTTGCGTTTCCTTTTCAAAGAAATAAGAACTTAATGAGTTGTTAGTATTATTAGTTGGTTCTGCTTTGAAAGTTGTCATTACTCATCTTCATAAAAAAAAATGATTAAAAGAAGTACAACTAATTTCATTTATTATAAATGCAAAAGTGAGTGTCTCATCTTCTTTTAAAAAAATAAAATGGATTAAAAGAAGCGAAACTAATATTATAATTGCGAATGTGAGTGTGTTTGTTTGTTACACTTACACACTTAAATCACTAAACCGATTATGAAAAATTTTGGTGTAGAGAGACGGAGACATGGATTTTGTCAAACGAAGATACGACAAAATAAAATAATTTCCATCGTAATTATAGAGAATAATTTTTTTTCATTTACCGGTAATGTCGTACTCGAAAAAAATAATTTACCAAAAAAACGTTGTCTATTCATGGTAAAACAGAAATAGAATTGTTATACTATGAGTGCTGGAAACGATAGAATAAAACTACGAAAGAAATGGAACGAGAAATTGTTACTACCATTAAAATTTACATCATGACCAACTCAACATCATTATCAATCAGCTGGATGACGTCCACTGTTCACACACGTCCACTGCGGCAACTGTGACGTCGAACTGTTGAACATAGGTCTTCTCCTTAGGGACTGTCTCATCAGGTAACCGAGACCCTGGAGCGTAAAGGACTATTGAAGGATCACCTTGGAACTTAGTCAGTACAAGTCTGATAGGCCCGCCCGTCCCGCACTGGGTGAGAGGACTCATTTGATGATTTCATCACGACAAAAAAGGCCCCTTAGACTGCCACGCCGGAAGACAATTCGTCACTTGCAACCATTTACTTACTAAAATATTCGAGCTTAAGGGATTCCACCGTAGCAGCCCATGATATTCAAATTTTCATCTGTTGTTTGCAATTTGCTTATCAGTGACAAGTTGTAACTTCATCAAAATATGATTCGCGACAATAACAAGTATAATTTGAAATATAAGAATGATCAAAACATTTGCTCCATTCGCTTTCACAAAGAATTGGTCAAAGTTGGTAAAACCGAAATCGAATTTATTTTGACCAAATCTTTCTGAGACCGAAAAAAGACATAAGAATCGTCTTAAATTAATAGCTTATCCTGCGGGCCCTTAACAGTATATCCCCCAAATTGCCCAAATAAAGTAACACGCAACTTCGCCTGAGCCTTAATTACTTATTCACTTAAGAGCGCGTATTCTAAAAGTTGGCAACGTCGCAAATAGCTGTCAAATATTTACAAGTTTTAATTAATTTGGCAAATTGACTGTATGAAAATAAGAAATATGGCTCTGTAGTGCACTAAAACATTGATATAAAAATGTAATTAAAACACTAAATTTGATGTTGTAACCGTTTCAGGTATATAAAAGGCATTTGGAAAGTTTCTAAATGCTTTTTTTACATCTAAAACTATATATTCAGTGTTACGATATTAATTATTGCATTCCCTTATCAATTTGCACAACATTGCCATATTAATTAAAACTTGTTAATAATTGACAACTGTCTGCGACGTTGCTAACTTTCAGAATACGCGCTCTTAATACCCCGCAGATGAGTTATTCACATAAAGTCGCTATATCGTATGAAGATCTCAGCATTGAGTGATCGGTATCATTAACCCGGTTGCGATGTGGGGCAGCGCGGGGGCTTTGTTCACGTTATGTCTCATAATTATTATGTCAAGATTTTTATAGCAGATCCAGTTTGTATGTGTTAGTTAGCTTTGGTATTAATGCATAAGTGAGCGAATTATACGGCTATTGGAAAAAAGGGAATGAGTACGTAAGTGTTTTTATATAGTTACCCCCATTCATGGACTTTTTCCCGTATCGTGGGTAAGTTTACTAATATTTAAACTAACATACAAACTTTTGAGGAACGAAGGATTAGGCCATCGCAACCAGTCGTTTTGAAACACAATCTTTCATTCCCTTGTTTTTGAAAGTTTTACACGTTGCGCCATCTATTGGAAGACGCGGGTTCGTGTCCCACTCAAAGCTGAATTTTTCTTTCCACAAAAATCTTTACGGAAACGCGACGAGTAGAGCGGCTCGACTCGACTCAGCTCGTGCTCGGCTCTTTACTCGAGACTTGGAAATTAGCAAGTTATATATAGCTAGCTCTCATGCTTAAGGAACACATCATTTCCAACAGAAAAATAAATAACTGTTAAGTTCAAATTAAGTTACATATCATGTAGAGCTTGGATATTTACGTATAAAAAAAAATCTTTTTCTATGACAAAGAAAAACCCAGTTTAGTCATACAAGTTTGTGGTTAATGTGTCAGATTGGCTTTCAACATACTAATTGATGTGACATCACGATCCACCAACGGATACTGTCCATCTTCTCAACACTTAGTCATCACTACATAACGAGAGGAGGAAAAAGCTCCCATGACAGTAAGAGCTGGTCCACACGAGGATACTTGTCAAAACGTTTTGAACGACAAACACCTGTTTTTTTTTGGGGTGGTAAATAAAATTAAATGAATCCTTTCGCACTGGGTGCCACCCAGTTTCTCCGCTCTTTACTAAACTGTATGGTTTCACGGAATAAAACACCCTGTTCCTCTTTGCCCTTTGTGTTCCAGAGCTAGAGTGGCCTTTTAGGCACTTCTGTGACTTCTGCAGGAGTGTGGCCTTATGATTACTAGAGGCGCACGTGAAACACGAAGCGCTTTCGACTCGAGTTTAGTTCCTGATCAGACGACGAGCTAGCGATTACTGGAAATCCCCTCGCGATCCCACGTGAATGAGCCTTTACTCTTATCTTTCACACGTTTGTTGCACATAAAAAGGTAATAAAGAAAGTCAAATGTTAATGCGAGTCACTGTAAAGGTTATACCGAGATAAGAAACCAACTTAAAATTAAATAAATTTTGTTTGTTTTAAGGAAAATCATTTAAAAAACTGATTCAATTGGTTTTTAATGAATCAGCTAGTAGCAAATCTTGTGTCAATAAATAGCAGTATGATATTTTTTTAAAATTAACTTTACCACAGCCTACAGCTCTGAAAAGCTGCCTTATGGATTATCTTCGAAGACATCTATTAAACTGTTTTAAGAAAAAAAAAAACGACGGGTTGCACTCTGGGAGTGCCGGCAGAAGTGAAAACTTGAATAGTAATTGTTGGAAATATCTTGTGAACAGATTTTAGTAAAACTCGCAAAAATGGTTGACTTTTTATTTCAATAATTTTCCAATGTGACGTACATCTTTTATAAACAATGTTACCTAGCAACGAATGTATCCAGCATACAAACTTCTTTAAAAGTAATAAAGTCACAGGAACATTCACGCAAGCGCCCTGCGCCGTCCTACGCTTTTTCGGTCAGGGTCACGTGTCCTGACGCGAGTTTAAGATTTTATACCCATTACAGAAAAAGTGCTCAACGCCGCTAAAGAAGTTTTCACTTCAAAAATGCGCTGCGACCAGGACTCAATCCTGCTGCACTGCGTTTTTCTGCGTTCTCTAATGCCTTTGTCAAACAGACAGGCGAAAGCGAACCGTTTCCGAAGCGATACCGAACCGAAGTAAGACGTCAGTCCGATAGTTCTGGCATGCTATCGGATCGCTTTCGCTTTTCTATGTGACTGGATTCAAACAATTCCATACATTACAAATAAAAACGTCACGCTTCGCATTCGTCACGCCTGTCTGTTTGACAAAGGCTTAAACGCTTTACTAACGAGGTTATAACAGTCCTACCCGGTGAGGTCCGATCTTCAATTTATTCCATTGTTAAACATCTTTTCGGTGAAGTCGACATCTGTATTGGTGATATTATGAAAGGTAGCAAGGTTGGGGCCTTTCAATAAACAAGGGCTATGGATCTCGAAAGATACTGTTTCAAGACATTACCTTAGTAGGTATAGTATAAAATACCATCTTTTAATGAAGGCCGACAGTAATAAAGGCGAGTTGATCTTTTCACGCTGCACCTTTGACCAACCTCTTTGTTAAATGCCGACGCTTATTTCGCAGTTCAAGATTTACTCGGATAACTTATAGCTGAGCAATTGAGCATCCCTAACTTTATTATGAAACTTTAAAGTCTTTGTCAAACAGTCAGGCGTGGCGAATGCGAAGCGTGACGTTTTTATTTGTAATGTATGGAATTGTTTGAATCCAGTTACATAGAAAAGCGAAAGCGATCCGATAGCGTGACAGAACTGACGTCTCGCTTCGGTTCGGTATCGCTTCGGACTCGTCTGACTGTTTGACAAAGGCTTAAGACTTCTTACCTCTATTTCGATCTATACTATTATTATAAAGCTTAAGACGTTGTTTTGTTGAACGCGTTAATCTCTGAAAGTCCTACTTCGAATGGATCAATTATTTTTGTGCTTTTTTTTTTTTTTTTTTTTTTTTTTTTATCGTGGTAAAATCATCAAATGAGTCCTCCCACCCAGGGCAGGGCGGGAGGGACTGTCAGACTTGTACTGACTAAAATCCACGGTGTCCTTCACTAGCCCTTTACGTACCGGGGTCACGGTAATCCCTTGGTCCCGCGACCCCGGCATGCTTTGGCCCTCTACAGGCCCCGTCACTATGCTGACACTCTTTGAGGCGCGCGTGGAACACAACGCGCCGTCGACCCGGGCATGGTCCATGGGCGGACAGCGAGTCGCCCATTACTCGCCGCCCGCATGCCCGCGCCTACGGTGGCCGGAGATCGTCTCGCGACGTCCGGCGCCGCGGGCGTCTACCACTGCGGCTGGGGTGGAGGGAGGACGCTGTCCTCTCCCTCAGGCGGCCCGCCTCCTCCCTCCTTCACGAGCATTACTGCTTCGCAGAAGGAGGCGACCGCTTCCCACTCCGTCTCGCCCCGCAGCATGGCCTCGACCAATGCCGGGCGCGAGAGGTCTCCGCCTATCGCCGTCGTGAGGACACGGCGGTGCTCTGCCCAAGCGGGGCAGTCCTGCACCGTATGCTCCACCGTGTCCTCCGGACGATCCTCGCAGTGGTGACACCCAGGCGTTTCTTCCCTCCCTATCAGACACAGGAACCTCCCGAAACTTCCGTGTCCGGTGAGGACCTGCGTCATGCGGTAGGTCAGGACGCCGTGACGCCTTTCCAGCCACTCCTCAAAGAGGGGTCTTACCGCCGCGATTGCGGCGTGCCCGATTATTTTTGTGCTGGAGGGTCCATCTATCGAGGAAGGCTATAGGCTTCACGCTTCGACTAACAGGAGCCTAACAGCGGGGGTGAGCCAGGGAATAAGTAGTACTTCATAATAAGACAATTATGAGCTTTCTTTTTACCCGAATACTGCAAAGCCAAAAGGAGGGTTATGATTTTGTCCGGTATGTATGTATGTTTGTTTGTTCCCTCATAACTTCTGAACTACTAATCATTACATGACAAATGAGCGTGAGCGTCTTAGTTGTCCGCTGGTTATTGGGTAGGTGACGTGTTACCAAATCTTTTTTTGTTTATTTTTTCTCCGTAATTATTTCAGAACTCACCACCCTCTTACTAGGCGTATCATCATTTCATTCTACGAGATGCTGTACCATTGACAAATTCTCATACAAATCTGCGCATACGACTGTCGCGTCACCCCAGAAGCCGACAACATTTTAATCACATCGTAAATTTTCAAAAACCGACCGCTTCGTTCGAAGGAAAGTAAGTTTATAAACTTTAAGTTAAAAAAATACCGCTTATGCGTAAATTGGGCTGTTTACACACGAGAGTACGAATAATTTTGGTACTTTAGTGACATGTTGCAAACCGCAGCCATATTGCATAAGGTTGGGCAGCTGGGACTGACAGATTACATCTCAACGCTTTTTAACATTCACTTGTTGAAAAAGTAATTTTTGTTCTTATCGATGTGCTTCGTGTGAATTAATTACGATTATTAAATTGATGGTAGGTTAGAAGAGATGTAGGAAAACGATATTTCCCTATTTTTACCTCCAGTTCATCCATACTGATGCGCAAAGACACGGCAAAATACTTACCTAAAAGTTTGCAATCGACCTAGCTTTGTAATTTAAAAACATGAATGAGTAAAGTAAAACAAGTCGCATTCAAAGACTAATAAAATGTGAGGTACCACACGAAATTCGAAGTTTAGGAAAATATTTCTGGACGAGCAAAATTGTAACGACAGCATTTCATACAGAACATAAACTACTTCTTTCCAAATTAACGGTACCTGTAAGTAAATACATTACAGAAATACATACACCATGAACTAGCCTAGTATTTTCCAACACAGATAAACGAGGCTCAAAACAAAACACTGTTCTAATAACCATCGTTAACTTGCCGTGTATGTAAGGGTACCTAGCCCACAACTAGACACACTAGTGCCTACAATAAAACAGGTAAAATAAAGACAGCCTGTAGGCATTTGTTGTGTTGCTTCCTACGAGTGCCGCTCTGTATAAGTTATGTGAAACAAGCGCTTGTGCCGACGGAAAATGCTTTGATGATCCGTTTACACTGAGCCAGTTGGTGGAGCGAGTAGATGGAATTGTTGCGTGACTGAAATTAGTGTATGTTTAGTAGCTTCAGACTTCTTCCCGCTTTTATTGAATTTGGAATGTTTAGACAATTATTTATATTTTAAAAACAAATAAGATAGCGACCAAAAAAACCGCTTACTGGAGATTTTTTGTGTCCTCGTCGAGTAATATGAAGATATATGTGAGTGCGCTGATTATAGTGACAAATCGTTTTTAGCTGCATGCTAATCTCCATTCATTCGACAGGCAAACAAAAAGTCTCCGCGCGTACAAGCCATAGTGAGTGAGCGGGTAGCCTTAGATACTTATCAATAAAACTGGAGTAAATCTGTAATACCATTTCCAATTAAGAGATCAAAGAAAACTCAATCACATCTCAGATTTAATACCTTTCATTACGTAACAGATACACTTCCTAATCCAGTCCATTATCATCGGAAACGAAAGCTCTTCGCCAGTAACTCGTGCACTAGTGGAGTCCAAACGCTTGTTATCGATGTATCGGGAAGCGAGTGGTGAAAGTATGCAAGGGGGGCACCAGGCATACAACGGTGCATGCGACACTGCCCTCTGTCCACTGCACTTAGGTACTATCGATAGCTTGGTGCTTAAAGAACACTTCCTCGTTACAAACTATTGTTCGAAATGATTACGTTGTGGGTTACGGTGCCTGTGTAGACGGTATGGTAATGTTTGGGGACATTGTTTGTTGGGGAAACGGAAATAAGGGGCTAAGTAGACAGGGATAGTAGCTAGTTCATTAGTAGTAACAAGAATTAGATATAAATTGTTAATATTGATATATTTCTTGTTTTTAGAGGACAGTAAGTAGTGAACAAACTAATGAAAACTCGCTCATAATTTCTGATGTTAGCAGTTCATTGCTGAATATAAGTCACTTTTAAAGTATGTGCTTCTTGCAGCGAACTTCCGAGTTGTCAAAGTAATAACACAATAAAATAGGATTACAAAATTGTAGATGCAATTAAAAAAAAAGAAAATGAAACAAATTAAGATACATTTCATTAAAATATCGGAAGTTTTCACTTTGTAAACTGATCAAATTCATTACCTGCCAATGATTTTGACCTTTGTTTCTAAACGACAAAATTGTAAAAAAATAACAATTTCTATATTATAAAGTTTCTCCTGCACCCAACTCTTAATTCAGACACACATTCAATATGCAATAAATACAGCCCAAGTAAACATTTCTCTTTCCAACTTGCATTAGTTGAAATTCGATAGTCTTTGATTCTCGTTCCTTCGATGTTTACAATCAAGTGTGGCTAAATAAACGATCTTGCGTGCTAATGAAGCAAATTCTACTTAGTCTTTCTATGATGCCATAAAGTGGACTTAGGCTTCAATGTAGGAGCACTAAATTGTGCTGGTATAGGTACAGTATAATTAATTGACGGTGGGTTCGTTGAATGAACTGATTTTATGCTTGTTTGTTGTGGAATATGTGTGTTGCTTCTAATGGAATCTGAGAGATTATGTTTAAATAGATGATAGTTTAATTTGTTAAAAAAGCTACGATAAATATAAATAAATGGTGTCTTATGCTTACAGAAATATTTTCAATTCAAAGATTTTTTGGACAGGGCACAAAAACAGCTTATTATTTTTGGGTATTTCAACAAACACTTTATGATATAAACGTACCATTTGAAATAATGAGGAAGCAAGTAGCTTCTTCCCAGCAAAGTCTTCAACCAAAAATATAAACAATAATTACTATTTCAATTATAAAAAAAAAACACATTTATTTAAAAACACCCGTCCCATTGTCCACAAGGTGTGTTGATCGCCGAGATTTACGCCCGAAGATCGCACAAAGGACCGTATTACGGACAACGCACAATAAATTTGATTTATTACTTTATTGGCAACCCTGACTGTATTTTCGGGTCATCAGAGATACTCCCACTCACGACCTGCACAAGCTACTAAATGAAGACATCGCATTCAATGCCTCCATAAATCAACGATTGGGGAAGAAAAATTCTGTCTAGTTGAAATATCGACGGTTCGTAAAAAGCTTCGGAGAAATTCGGCTCGTCTTGAATACTGATGCGCTTGCGCACAACGCAGGGTTGGCACTGGAAACATGATGTTTAAAAATAAAAAGTTTATTGTTGGTAGGTACTGCTTTTTACTAAGTATTATTATTGTGATATTTTTATGTTATTTTGATTACTGATATAATTACAATTTTGATGTGATCTTCTATGATGTTTCTAGTTCGTTAGAGGTTTGATATTCAGCTGAAATAAATGTGTAGAGCAGTGTAGTGTTCATTGAATATTTTATGTCATACTTATCGACTTTATAAAATGATTTTATTTTCATCATTAATTTTCGATAAACGCATAATAATATTAGATTTTTGTCATTATAACGAACTTGAAAAACTTTACGCTTTATAGCAACCCTGAGATTAAAGGAAACAAATTGAGCTGTTGTTCATCATCGAGGCACTGTCTCGGCGCCTACGCATGTCCAGCGCCGACGAATATTAACCATAATACTGTCGCTACCACGATTACTTATGCACATCTCGAATCGAAATTAAGCATGGAAATAAAAGATCGATTAAGTTGTATGGAGGTATAATAAATTCTCCGATAATGACGGTATATTAACGGTTAATAAGTGTACTAAAGGTGTTCATCCAGAGACCTTGTAAAGATTTGCTTGTATTCTTACTTCTCACCTATTTTTTTGTGACTAATTTTGTTGTTGGATCCAAGGCAGGTCAATATTTTGGACTTTCTCAAGCTTCATTGCCACATCACTTTCTGTTTTAGCTTACAAGACTTTTTAAAGTTTGGTAATCATGTAGCGGGTAGTAAAAAAATGTACGTCGGCCTTCTGAGAGTCATCAATGGTCTAAGCGTTCTTAGAAAAATCTTGTTTGGCCCAAATTTGGCTTTAGTCGAAGGATATCCATGAAGGGGCTCATTATGCGTTGATTATAAAGGTGATAATACTGAGTAGGTAGATATTTTAATGTATTATCACCTTTGTACCAACTTTTGCAATTTTGCCACATAAAAATTATTCGACAGCATTTATTTATTTCATTTTGATGACATGCAGTCCCAATGGGTCGATATAACTACGATACTTTTATCCCATGGTAATCTCGTCCACACATTCGGACGAGCTTACAACTATTGTCCCTACTTCGAGTAAACTGGGTCGCGAACTTGAAGCGAGTTTCCCCCTAAACCATCGATTGTCCAGAACGAAGAAAAAACAAATAACTAATGATTCACATGCGGAAACGTTAACGTCAACAAAGAACATAATTTTATCTTTTTTTCAACAATCGAATCATTACTTTAACACCAATGTGCAAAATCATCTAGATGGATAATGATTGTGTTTTTATACACTCATTTCATTCAGAGAATATTATTATATCTGTATTGCTTTGACCATTATAGTTTTTACCATCACTTTTGTGGGAGGTAAGTGCATATTACGATGGCTGCCCTAAAAAGATGCTTACAAAATGTCAAGGATAGGGATATTGCAAGGAAATATGAGTCAGATATGAGTCATGGTAGGTAATTCTACCATCCAGTGTGCACTCCGTTTCCTTGAAACTTCCTTATGATTTTTTATATTGAAATGAGTACATCTTTATGTTGTGAGCGGGGATTTTTGCATTGCTAGGAGTTTACTGTTGATTTGTACGCGTAAGGGAAATAAATACGTAGTCATTTTTTTTAAAGTGCATATGCAAACATCGTCCTTTTTGCAATGTTTAAAATGCACTGTGGTTGTAGGAGCTCATATAGCTCAGATTTTGCAGTTTTTTTTTAGCTTTGAGCTAACAGTCTAGACCAGAATTAATTGATGCTTCAAATCAAAATGGACTTACACTTTTTTTTTTAATTATCCTGCACTGTCCCACTGCTGAGAAAAGGCCTCCCCCAATTCCTTCCAGGAACTCTTTTCCTGGGCCACTTCGAACCAGCCCTCATGATCATGACTTACACTTAAAGATTACAAATTAAAATCGAACGGCAAACATAAAATCGAACCAAAACTAACCGAATCAGTAGCTCGTCTAACAAAAATATCTGACGTACAACATTGCTCATCCCACATTCGAATCGACATCTTCAACCTATTTGAAATCGATACCGATGCGTCCACTGATTTCAATAAGTGTCAAGTTACAATGCGCAGACGCAGACCAATGACACTTTATGACCGAAGAATAAGGATCTATGAGATCTATGTTGCCTCGTAAAATAATACACGTTACGGCTTTACCGATGCTGAATTAAATGATATCGATGCACGAATCGATGTATTTAACGATTATAATTTAATGGTTTCTAATTAGAATAGACTAAGGATTCAAGTGCCGTTGATATAAATCTGGTAATTAATTACTTGAGTATTGTTGTTGTAAGTATAGATCTTTGAGTATTGTTTTTGATGATTTTCTTGTGATGATATCAAATGTTTTTTGCTTTAATTAACTGGTCGATATTTTCAAAATGAACTACTGGCGTATGGACCAAATTAAAACCGTAACTTGATTGGACATACGACCTACGCAACCTTAAGATGTGCTCTTTATTTTTTTCTATATCAGCTAAATCTTAGCTTTTTTATCGTGGTAAAATCATCAAATGAGTCCTCCCACCCAGGGTAGAGCGGGAGGGACTGACAGACTCGTACTGACTAAAATCCACGGTGTTAAACAAATAGCACATCATAAGCTTTCACATGAAATGGGTATTGTCATTGTTGAGAGTTGGTGCCTAATGGTGACGCAACGGTACCCAAGCTCCTTTATCCATCTTTTTTCTTTATAGTTTATTTATTGAAAGGGATAGAGCAACTGAAATAAAGATGGCAACACTTAATGCAATATAATATTCCACAACTATCACACAACGCCATCTAGTCCCAAGCTAAGCAGAGCTTGTGTTATGGGTACTAGACAACTGATAAACATACTTATATTTCAGAAAAAATGATCGTGCTCATCACACAAACATTTGTCCTGGGTGGGAATCGAACCCACGACCTCCGGCATAGCAGTCAGGGTCACTAACCACTAGACCAACAGGCCTGTCAATATCAGGGTTATATAAATATCAGGGTTCAATATAGTCATGTCATAGTCATGTGAAAACTTTGATCTTCCTTACTATGTCGAATGATGGCATTTTCCCCCATGTGTTATGACAGGAAAAAAATACATATCCCTGCACATTAGTGATGTTTGTTCAACTTCGTGCAATTGAACTTTGTTGAATGGGCGTTCTATAAATTCTAAACAAACGATGATTTGAAGATATAATCCTATATGTTTATTAACTTACACCTGTCTCTGAGAAAGACGAAGGTCATAATTTATTCCATATGTCAAAAAAAAAACAATATTTTATGTCTTCTTTATAATTACTAACAACAAAACAAATATACCAGATATTCAATTGCTCTTATTAAACCTACGCGCTCTTAAGACCCGGACAGACGACCCAACAAATGTTCCACATAAATATTATGTTCCACTAATGCACATAACTGAAGAAGCCGGATAATTGAGAACTTCGCCTCGGGCCGCGGATTACAACACGGATGTTATTTGTGTTGTTATTATTTATTTTATATTTTTCATTATTGTAACGGTGTCGGGAAGCCATTTGTAGTTCGAGAGCTATTGTTTTGTGTGAGTGTTTATTAATATTAGCTGTCTAGACATTTAGAGTGGGTTTTATTATTGAAACTTTGAACGCTTATTGTTAATAAATCTATTTGCATACGCGTTTTTCGGGGTTAGGTCATATTTTGCAAGCTTTAAACGACACATCATATATCATTGGCTCATTAAATATTTCACATTTGCTTTAAAACTTAACGAAGTGTACATAATTTTAAATAGAAACACATAACGTTATGCAACGAAGTCGCTTGTATCATCAAACAAAAAGTACAAGTAGAACTGAAGCAATAAATCTTAACAAATCAAATGACATGCTGATTAATATTATTAAGCAATTTATACACAATTCGTTAGATACGTATTGTGTATAAATATCCGTTTAATGTATCAAAATCGACCTTAAATAAATAGTATTGAATAGTCGTCGGTTGCATCGTTTACGCACGAAATATCTGAACTGAATGGAATGAATACGGTTTAAATAAAAATGAATTGAAGATGAATCGTCTCGAGAGGTCATTAGAGCCGAGGTTGTCGATTCTGCAATATTACATTAATATTAGTAGTTATGTTTAATGCTATGATTTGATTAAATATAATATAAATATTATAATATTATAGTAATTAATCCGTTTTTTTACTGTTTTTGTAACATATTTTTTTTTTTATTTTAACTTAAAGAATCTTTAAAAAGTAATTTAGTTAAGAAAACATGTAATGATTTACATAAAAATTAAATGCTTCACTTTAGTTTAAATCACGAAACATGTCTAAACTTAAGATAGCTCGCATAAAATGGATGCATTTATTAAATTAATTTTAATACATCCAATCAGAACTTCACTCGCAAAGTCGATTGCAATAATTATTTCCTACATAACTTTAATTTCTCAACTCTACAACTATCAAAATAGAATTCAATATACCTTGAACGTATGTTAATTATTCGAATAGCAGTCATTATTCAAGTCTAGAGACTTTAAAATAGAGTTGAGAATTGCTTGAACATTAAAATAGTAAAATAGGTAGTGGTAGCAGAATCGCGCGGGTGATTAGAGGCGCGTGCGCAACGCGTGCGATGCGCTATTAAATTTGAAACAGTATACATTACACGTAAATACGTTTACTGTTTAATATTCTATCAGATACAGTCACGCTTGGTTAAGTGTTCTGTGAAATAAGGATTTGCTTTTAAGTCTTCCTTTCTATTAATTAACTGTTCTCATTAGTTTAGTACGTTGTGTCCTACTTGTTTATTATTTAATGTAATTTTCATTTATTCATGAGAAGTGGTGGGTGATCTGGTGAGTGAGTGGTCTGTAGGGGTACAAAAATCAAATATGTCCGGAGTCAAAAGTCTGAGGGTCTCCTCCACCCAGTGAGGGACCCTGTGTAGACGGACGGAACTGTCTGACTTTTACTGACTAAAAACAGCTCTTCATCAATCTCTTTAAGTTCCAGCGAGCAGGAGTATTCCGTTTGGACAGTTCTGCGAGACTTTTAGGTCTAGGTTTAAATACAGACAGACGCGTTACTGCATGTATTAAGCTATTGTGGATAATCGTGAGCAGCTGTGTCTGCTAATTACTACTTTAAGTCGAGTGGTCGCTTATAGTATATGGTGCACAGTTTGGCCACATTTGTGAAATGTGGCTCGAATTTACGGTATTGCGCCGTCCGGTGAAGGCATTGTCACTTGATCAACATTGCTCTCAAAATGTTTAAAGAAAATTTTGTGAAGAAACCAGCATATTATGCTATCACCAGGAATTGGAAGATATCGCGTCATACACTAGCCTGCACTGGGTCCATATATTTTATTAAATAATACTCTCTTTGGAGAAGGTCTGTGTCCCAGAAATGGGGTCAATGTACAGATGATGCTGATGATAAAAATAACCTAAAAAAAACTTTTATCTAAATCTATCTCAAGTGACGAAATAATATAACAGTTTAAATAATGGATTCTTGAACGAATAGTTGATTAGATTTAACAACATTGGAGTAATGATAGCTTAATAAGCACAACAGACTGTTGTCCATATCCATCATCAAGTTCGAAATAATGCTATTGTTACTTAGGGCTGCCTCAATGCAGATTATTATAAATAAGGCTGCTTATCTTCACAGATTCTTAAAATATTCAAATAAAAAAATTACACGTACAAAGGATGTTGAAAAAAAAACGTTATCTAAAAACTATGTGGAGGAGCAAAACATAGGAGTATTAATTCATATATTTATAATATAATAATATATATTTATTCACAAAAAATATACAAAGTTCCTATGAAGTCCCTGACTTCCGAGCTTGGTTCAGACCTGTGTTACGGAAGTCAGTGCCCTCTTCCATCAAGCGATTCTTACGTGGATAAATAAATAAAAACTAGGTATGTAGTTGTATTTGAAACAATCGTCTGCTCAAAAACGTAAAAAAGTGACGTAAACATTTTACTTACGTTTTACTTTACGTTTAAACTGGTAGACTGGAGTTACAGTCCGAAAGGCGAGCGACCAAAAATTGCAAGCATTTTCTAAATGGCTTGGCGACTGTCATCCGGTTTTCCTAGCGTTCAGCGCAAAGAATATATTAAAAAAACTCTAAATAAATAAAACACTACCAATGGCGTAATATTAAAAATCATCCTTCAGAAAATGCTTGCAATTTTTGGACCCTCGCCTCTTGAACAATAATGCCTGATTTCACTGTAACGAATGTTGAATTGTCAAAATGGCAGTGCCGGTGTGTAATAAACATGTCCACAAAATCATGCAATCAAAACCACCTATCTAACATTACTTCCAAAACCACATCTAATAAATCAACACGACATCAGCACAGCCCTATTCGCTAGCGTGTAATTTGGCGCGTATTTTCAGCGTGCGTCTCCCGCCCACGCGTCTGCCATCAATCATGCGCGCGCGCATTGCTTGTGTGACGTTCTAATGCCGAATGTTTCGCAAACAGCTGACCGGGGCGTTGTAAAGCAAGTCTTTGTTTTAATGTAAGGTCATTGGGTTTAGCGGTATTTTTAATGATTTTTTTTGGGTTTACAGATGATTAAAATATAAGTATTCGTAGCCGTCGCATAGATCTCGAGAAAAACCGATGACAAGAGAAAAAGAGACTAAGAAGGTTCCGATTTTGATTTTCTTTAAAACCTTTTTGAAAACTGGCTGTATTTTCTTCTTTTTAATAAACATTATTTGGTACTAAATCTAAATATTTAAACGCAATAGCACCTGCGTTTTGAATTGCAAAGATTTTTTATTTCACGAAGAAAAACCTGCTGTCAATTTCTTCTTAACATTTGGTACTTTTTCTCTTTTTGAAAATGTTGTAGGTATCATCGGCCACGCACATACCTCCAGTTCTAAAGGTGTAATCTAAGAATGCGAAACGTAATTACATTAACGTATTCGAAAACAGTCCATAGACTGAACGATATTTAATATGTGTGGAAGTACTAAGTCGTATTTATATGGGCTGTAATGTGAAGTTTCGCACATGCCACCTAGTGCCATAATATTATCATAGCTAATACAAGTTGGCTTATACAAAACGGACGAGTTTCTTGGATTCCTAAAAGGCTTCAATACCCGCATTGGCAGACAAACGTTGAGCAAAGAACCATGTATAAAATTTGCATTGAAATGTTGACGATGTCTTAACTTATTCAGTGTTTGAGCCAATATGCAGTAAGCACACATATTTTTAATATTATTTGCATTGTAAATTATGTTTACAACATTGTAGTAATTCGCTGGCGTCGATAAGTAGGCGTCAATTGCCATGTTTATTGTGAAGCCATTGGACCAGTGTGGTGGTCGTTAGATAAATAATGCTTGTAACAATGCTATGAAGTATTGGAGGTTCAAGCGTCGTCGTAGGATCGTATCTGTATGCAAATTGTGGCGAATTTTCGTAACATGGCGGCGCCGGCGACCGATTCATCATAGAAATGTGGACGGATCTGCCCACGCGCACTGTTTAATGCACCACCGAGCCAGACGACGGCGACGGCGGATGTAAGCCGCTTGATACGTTACGAAAACTGATTTGTATGTACATAATCCTAATTTGCGACACGATGAATATCGATTGGGGTTACGTTATATTATTTTTGTGTAATGTAACATTGAACTGATCAAGTACGTTAGAGTAAGCGTAGTAATTATCGAGAACATGGGATTAACATAAATTAGACTAATTGGACTACGGTAGGGTTAACTTGACTTATCAATAATTGCTCAATATTACTTCGTTTTTTTCGGGTTTAAATTTTTCTACTCCTGCAGGCGTAGCATCGTACAAACGGGTTTATCGATAGTAGAAAAGACAAAATTATAACATGTAGAAAGGTTTCTATAAACCTCTAGGGTAGCGTAGCTTGACACCATAGAAACGGGTTCTGTCGACGGAAAATAGACAAAATGTCAGCATGTAGAATAATATCAAAAAAACCCATCAAGTATCAAAACTTTTTCCCAGACACATCGCACTACACCAGCTATTTTGTGGTCTTAGTCCGTCGAAACCCTAATCTTTTGAGGTCATCTATTTTAGGACATGGGTGAGACTTAGGACCTCTAATATTACTAACTCACAAACATCACGCTTGAATAATCAAGGCTCTATTCAGTATGTGACTCGAAACGTCACTTCAGACATATCTGAGAGTGAATCGGTGAATTTTAGACGTAGGCTCTAAAGTTTGTAATGATTTTAGGACGAATTTAGCTACGGTTGTCCGAGATCGTGATTGTAGTGATCTGTCTTGTTTGTTCAAGTATTTGGATTTTATGAAATAGATATCGCGTCTTAATAACAGTTTTAAGTAAGGACTGGTTTCATTCGTTTTTTTTTAAATATTATAATGTTCATCACTTCTTATTGTATTTTACTTCATTTCTGATCGAAAATTCGTAAGACGGCGCAGGGCGCTTGCGCGAATGTTCGTGTGTGTTTATTACTATTCAAGTTTTCACTTCTGCCGGCACTCCCAGAATTCGTCGTTTTTTTTTTTATCGTGGTAAAATCATCAAATCAGTCTTCCCACCCAGGGCAGAGCGGAAGTGACTGTCAGACTCGTACTGACTAAAATCCACAGTGTCCTTCAGTAGCTCTTTACGTTCCGGGGTCACGGTAATTCGCACAGTCCCGCGACCAATTTGTTAACATAGGTAAACAGTTGATGTAAGATTTGTGTGTGTAACGATTACTGTGAATACATGTCTCATCTACCAAGAATATAACAAGAATGGATTCTGATAATGCTACCTAGAATTTCCATTTATGTCTGTGTTTTAACACTGCATTAGTTTTGCGCGGTACTATTGTAGTTTTGGCGTGAAAAACTAACAAATGCGGTCTAGCAGGTCGCTGTAGGGATGATAATAGTGATCACTGGTTAGTAATAGAGGAATACTATGGGATACATTTAATTCACGTTAAAATTCCACGAAATGTATCTGGGTGTTGTACAATAGTAGAACGCGCAACTAATGGAGTGTTAAGTCAGCTCGACGTAGGACACACACAAAATATCAAATTCTACACAGAGAACGCCAATAAGTAGACTGCATTCATCATTAGAAATGGGCTGTAGCAATTACAAAAGAGACAGTCATTAGAGAGAGACGGGAAGAATTAACTGACCTTTCACAAGCCCGCACATCTGACCCGTAATACTACCAAGTACACCCACAGCAGAACCTCAGTCAATAAATAACCGATCCACCCAATAAAACGAATATGACGCAACAAGGCACAGGTATTTAGTGTCAGCCACATTCAATACTGCAACCATTCAAGCCGCATGACTCCATTTAATAGTCATTGCGATGCGCACGCGGTGATCTTGATAAATGTCTGTATGTTTGATCGACAGTCATTGAGTGGCGAAAATTGTTTCATGTTTGAAATATTGAAGAATTTTGATCTCACGTTTTGACAAAGAAAAAGGTCTGATCAGCAATATTTTTGTCTTCCGTGGTCATGGTAATTTATTCCTTTCGGATGGCTCGACCGAACTCTGCCGCTTCAACTGGTTAGTGTAGTTATTTTATATCTGACAACTACTCTTATACAGTAACTGGGTTGTGGAGGTCAGATTGTCAATCCATGTATAATACTAAGTCGCGGGACTCACGAATTACCGTGACCCCGGTACGTAAAGGGCTATTGAAGGACACCGTGGATTTTAGTCAGTACGAGTCTGACAGTCCCTCCCGCTCTGCCCTGGGTGGGAGGACTCATTTGATTATTTTACCACGATAAAAAAAAGTATAATACTAATATTCAGCTGCATACAGAAATGTTATCTCTGCGTTTCGGGAAGGGGTTTTAATTATGATGCAGATATGTTCATGTTTGGTTGCGCTATTTTTGACGAAGTTTCATACACCATTATAACCGTGTTATAGTTTTAACTTAATATAAGTATACTTAACCATGCTCTATTCCTATGGTTTATCAGAATATTCCTGTTCTATGCTTGACATTTACCATCCGATATGAGATAGTTTTACAACCTTACATATGGCAGATCTATACCAAGTTACGACTCTTTGCCATAATTTTATTGCTCCCGTCAACTGACTGAGACTCGCTACATCTCAATGTCCATCGGCCCATTCAATGAGGAGCCCCATCAGATGAGTCAGGAATTCATCAATGGGAATTTGTCCATCATTGCCCATAATTTGTGATGCCCATTAAAGTTGAGCTATCAAATACTTAATTGTAAAGTACTTAGTTTACTGTAGAGGATTTATAAAGTAGGTTGTAAATCTGACAGCTTATTAAATTCTATTCAAATTGCTTCGCCAGATGTTTACTTTGATAGAATATTTAATATTAAATTATGTCCTTTTGAAAATACATGAAATAATAAATCCTAAGGAGTTCTAGTATTGAGTTCTGCAATGGTAACTGTTATTGCTATTTATTCAGTATTTTCAAAATATGTTCCTATAGTTCCAAGAATGGTTTTGACTAAAAAGGCGCCGCAAACACAAAATATATCTAAACAAGTGTTTGCTGACATAATTGAATACCCGATTTCAAGTCAAGATTGTCTTTAAAGTCCGATAGTATCGTAGATCTTGATCGGAAACTATTTGGAAGCAATTTGGTATCGGTATTCGGTATGTTTAGTTTATGGAGTGGCACATTCATGGTGAACACTGCCATAGTGTTGCAAAATATGTATTCAAATATTTGTAAATGGGTAAGCTATAAACATGTTGAGATAAGACGGAATGCTTCGGATAGTTTGTTGTCATTCAATGTTTTAGCGGGTGTCGGTTTTTTTTTTATCGTGGTAAAATCATCAAATGAGTGCTCCCACCCAGGGCAGGGCGGGAGGGACTGTCAGACTTGTACTGACTAAAATCCACGGTCTCCTTTAATAGCCCTTTACGTACCGGGGTCACGGTAATCCCTTGGTCCCGCGACCCCGGCAGGCAGCGGGTGTCGGTACGGAGAATTAGCACTTTCAGAGGATATTACGTTTTGTGTATAATTGAATCACTGAAAGCCTTATTTTCTGGGACTTTTAATTCCAAGTATTTCCAGGACATTTCTAGTTTAAAAATGGGCGTTTTAGCAGTGTCACACTTTTCCTCACCTTAAAATAATATTAATAAAGTTTTGTTTAATTTCTTGCTACCGTGTTTCTCTAAATTACTTTTTCTTATCTACTGTTGATTACTGAAGTCTATCAAAATGTTTCACGGTTAGTTCCATAAATTAAATTGCTAACAGCTGGGAGTCTGATCTTGCAAATTAGCGTAACGTTTTGCACTTCTAAAGCGCGGAATAGACCATAAAAGTTAGTTAGTTTACATTTTATTTTTATTTAAAGCTCGTTTTACTAGAAAATATAGCGAAACTGATATGGTCTGATGTTTATAACTTCTTCAAACCGTATTTGGTGTTAATATCCGTGGTCAAAGTTTACGAATATTTCAGGGTTGTCGAGATGCGAAACTAATGTTGAATCTTGAAATGACATTCGATGGCTCGAGGCGTGTTGCGGTGTGCCTTTGTTCAAATACTAAATCTGAGTTTGTGCCTTACGGCTCTGAGTAAACCAAGTTTTGGACTAAGGTTGTTACAGCGAATTAACGTTTTAAGGTATTATAATTGCAAACACATTTGGATATTTAATTAATGAATTCCAAACGATATGCTCATTTCTGCTCAGCTCAGCTTTACACATACTGATACGCTTTGCTCCGTTAGATATCAAACTACGCATTGGAATTTTTAAGACGCAACCTCTACTACGTAATCAATAATTTCTAAGTTTTTTCTTTCCTTTTTAGCATACGAGTGCTCTAAATCTGTCTATCAACTACATAGTTGTCCATTACATAATACATTTCGAACCAAATGAATCTTTTCGTAGTCTTTAAAAGGACTAATTAAAAAAACACCGTTTGTCGGAAGCTGCACCCCTGCGCGCGATTTGCGCGTGCGCAGCTAGGCGCGGCGTCACTTCCTCAGTTGA
This sequence comes from Agrotis puta, assembly GCA_943136025.2. NCBI lineage: Eukaryota > Metazoa > Arthropoda > Insecta > Lepidoptera > Noctuidae > Agrotis > Agrotis puta. Next base: position 7,171,081 of record OW964184.2, on the reverse strand, counting down.
TCGGCGCCCGTGGCCGGCGGCGGTCGTGTCTGCGCGTAATGGCCTCGCCAGTCCCGTTCCACTGCGCTGTCATTACATCGGGAAATCTAATAAAGCCTATTGAACAGGGCATATGTTTTGAATGGATGTATTTTCAAAACTAATTCTATGGAATAATTTTTGTTTCATGAAAATGTGGAGCAACAGAATTTTTTATTAACGTTACAAACGTAGAAGACTTCATAGAGATTTCTCATTTCTAAGCACGAAAAATCTGAGTGTAGAAACACACAATGAGCAAAATAAAAATATATTGACTAAAATACTTTTCGTGACTTCAGAATCGATGATTCTATTTTTTTATAAAAGTTTCGAAATAAAAGTACGATGCAACTTTCCATACTTCATAATTGAATAAGCTATACAATGCGACTTGCTCAACCTGTTAAGTTTTTGTACAGATTAGGGACAATGGAACGATTTTGAAAGATTGCGATCTTTTAATCGATTTTCGATAGGTAATAGTTAAGGAGACAAGCTCACGACAGGACGCAGCAGGGAACCGTTACCGAATACCGCATAGCGATCATTATCTAATATTAATTAATTGATATAGTTGTTCACGACGCCATCGCTAGTGAGAATAGTCTCACATTATTGTGCAACTCGCAATTAAAAATGTTATATTAAGACATTTGTGTCACTCTATTATGGCATTTTGTTTTATAGAGAACATTTTATTGCAATAATTTTTCATTTTTAATTCATCATCTCCTACATAACTGTGGGACAAAACTTTTACTTTTCCTCGCAATAATTTTCTTGTTCAAAACTGGAGATCTCTCTTTCGCCGTGATTTACATTTTTTTGAATATGAAACGAAAGTGTTATGATTATGGGTAAGAATGGTGGCGTGCGTCACAGCGGTCGAGTTGGAGGCAAGAGCTCGATGGCGCGTAACTGGCGTCCAGTGAAAACTTACAAATAACCACCCATTAGTAGCCTCGAGCGGCGGCTGCGCGGGCGCAACCAACAATTTCACCCTGATTTATATTATCTGTACGTCGATGCACACCGAGAAAATGTGGGAAAATTTTCACTATCCGACAAGACCCGTAATTTGATAAGGGGAATCATCGCTCCGGTTCTACGATTGAAAACGACAGTTTCCTCTAAGTGATGTGACCGGTCCCCGCGAGAAAACTCGATCGAAGGAAAAGTAGTTTGCAGTGCGACTACCCCTTATAAATGACGTCTCGTAAATAACACCTTAGTACCGCTCCACAAGCACGGCATGCTATAAATATGATATTAATATTTATAAGACTGCTAATCGATTTCATTTGAAATATTCTCTTTTAATTGCTTTAATTTAATCTAGTATTTGCTAGATGTACTACACTTAACAACACTGTCAAAAATAGAAAATACAAAACAAAAATGGCAAGTAGTAAACTGGTTGAGTTTTTTATGAAGCTTGTGTTTTTAACGAGCTCAAATAAATTTGTTACATGGATGAGGAACAGCTAACTAACGCTTACAACTTTATACCCACACTCATTCTAGAGTGGAATAAAGATGAGTCATGGCAATAAACGTTCAGAGACGTCGTATGTCAACGAATAAAATTATACAGTTCTTAATGGTGAGAATATGCTGTAGTCACATCGCAGACTACATACAGCCTGCTTACGATGTACAGAGTTACGTGAATTGTAACTTTAATTACAACAAGAGTTCAACACATCGAATAATGTGTCAAAGGTGCAGTAAGTAGAGCAACCTTTCTCACGTACTCAGGTTTTTGAGACATTACGATCCAACAGTAGCATCAAAAAAACTCTTCTTACTCAACCAACTATGACTCTTAATGCAATCGTAAAAAGCGTCGTTTTGCCTTAACGTTTTTTTATGGTTCGAGAACATCGTGGCGAAATAAACGCAACACAGAAGCAGTCAGCGTCAATTGGCCGCGCGTTTTCACATCATAAAAAACAGTATATTACGCGTTACAAATTTAAATTTCGTCCGTTACGTTCTGAAAATACGTATTTTTGGCTGTCTAATGACTTGCAGAGGGTAGTTGGACTCGACGATGAATGTACAAGTATCGTAAACTGAAGAGAGATCGGTGCAGAGATAAGAGGACGAGTTTTTTCATTCGCTCAAACATGTATAGAAAATATTATGATAAAAATAATATAGTATGACAACTTTCAAAGACGGTTCTGAACAAAGACGGGTTGAATAATTGATTGGATCGATTAAAAGACGAGTAGTTTTTGAATTCCGATATCGGATGTCAACGAACTGTTTCGGGTGTGTTCGGAAGCGCTCGGGTGGCGGTTCCTTTGAGCTTGGCTTAATTTCTTAATCGTAATTGAATTTGTTTGTTCCGAATGGCTAGCGAGATAACGCAACGCACTCGCGCTGATCGATTGTTCGCCGGCTGCGCTTGCGTCGCAAACGGTGACCATTATTCCATTCGATAATCGAGTACATGTCAAAAGGAGAATTTTGTTTTTTGACTGGATAAAGATAACGGAACATAATTTTGTCAACGTTTTAAAGGATTGTTTATTCAAAAGATTTGCCTCTTAAAAACCGTAGGTTACCATATTTTTTAAAGAACCGTAAATTTAAAGGATTTATTTTACTTGTAAATAACACGTTATTATATTTTTACTTGTAAATGAAATTGTAACCGGTTCGCTAAATCAGACTAGACATACCACTAAATCTGCTTCTTTAACAATTCTTATTCAATTTATTGAATTTTAGTTCTGGATGTTTTACTAATAAGGTTAAACTTAAAAAAAAGTTTTACCATTATTTTGTTGCAGTAATAAAATCACAATTTCTCATTGCCAACTTACTGAAGATCTACTCAAAGAACTCTGCACATGTCCCTCAAACTCCAAACGCATGGTAACACTAAAAGTAACTAATAACATCGAAGGTTAGATAGATGGGTTTTGTTATTGATTAAGCTTTTGTGTATTGTCCTTTAAAGGTGAAGTTTAAGTCACAATTGAGGTCCGCAGTATCTCTTGACAAATGGACACCGTTTCCGTTACATCATAGAATGCGGAATATCGATGTTTAGGATCGATCGCGAATAAATATGTTATGTATTTTGAATTTATTAGTACAAGGTACTTTGTTAGGTAACGAAATTACTGTTTCTCGTTGAATTAACTTTTGTTTTCCTATTCCATTTCAATGATATCGCCATGATTCGGGAATAATATTTAAAACTTTAAAGCCTTTGTCAAACAGACAGGCGTGGCGAATGCGAAGCGTGACGTTTCTATTTGTAATGTATGGAATTGTTTGAATCCAGTCACATAGAAAAGCGAAAGCAATCCGATAGCGTGACAGAACTATCGGACTGACGTCTTGTAGCAGTTCGGTATCGCTTCGGACTCGCCTGTCTGTTTGACAAAGGCATAAGTAAGTAGTGCGGATGCTAATTCGATTGTCAAACCTTAAACCTTCTGACTACTCTTTCTATTTAATTTTCTGATCTGTAATTACTAATATTTCAATGTTGAAGAGTTTGGTTTAACGCACTAATCTCGAGAACTAAGGTTTCGAATTGAAAAAGATTTTTGTGTTGGATAGTCCATTTTTCTAGTAAGGCTATAGGCTGTAAAACATCACGCTATGGCAGATAGGAGTCAACCAGCGGTGGTAAAACCACGGTGAATAGCAAGTACCTGTATATTTTTTATTCTATGGTGGAGATAAATTAAATGACAGATTATAATAAACATACAAAGGGTTAGACAGAATAATTTAAACAGAGGCCACAATCATTCAAAACCTTCCTGCATTGTTTAATACCACTTATATACACTCACTACCATCATAATGAAGACAGACTGCACACGAAGACGTCACACGCCCATTTGACGCGACGTTAAAATATACCCTCTTTCCTTTTATCGACCTTAATTATTGCCAAAAAGCCACCATTTAAAACCATTTGACGGTTCTGAATCACCTCGATAAGGAGTAACGACACTATTGATGTATATGTCCGACAAATTGCAATAATAAAAATTAAAGTTTCTTTTTTCGAGATTCGAACGGCAATTTGGCAACACTTCTTTAATGTTTCCTTTTGATAGTGTAATGAAAAGAGGTTTTATTTAGACCTGTTAAATGACGTATTAAGTGTGATTTCTATGGGATATGATTTAAACAGAGGCGTACAACGTATCAGTCGTTTCAATTATACGGGCCCCCCAAGTACCAAGGGCCAACGTCGATTGGAATAAAAATAAAAACATAAAATATTGCTCTTACATTTTCGCGGCCATAAAGCTCCAATTATTGAACTCCTAACATGGCTCAATTTTCTAAAAGGCTATATGTAGTTGTCATAAATGAGCTACGATCAATCGATCAGCATTCTCAATTTTTTAGCTCTCTTCAACCATTGTCTTTATTCTGCAAAACTATACACTTAGATTACAAGTTTATACAAGTTTGGATACGGGGGCCCCTTCTGGCCACTGGATTTAAAGGTGTTTATTTTAACCTACATCAACAAAGAATAATTACACCATGACAAAAGTAGGTTAGGTTATAACAAGCGAAGTTGATTTCGTCAACAGTCTTAATTAATGGCACTCGCTGTAACGCAAACTATTGTATAAATCTGTCCACATCAAAATGGCAAATGTTTGTCCGGACATGGTATTTTCTTGAGATCTACATTAGATAAGTCTTATTTTGGAGATTAAGATTTACACGAGACTTTATTTCTTTAGCTAAGTCGAATGAACGTAATGGTTTGCGTATTGGCTGAGCGATTGGCTTCAGCATTGTGTGTCGCTGGTTCGATCACCGCATGGGACAAATATTTGTAGATAAAGATAGTTTCGTAACTGACTGTTTATGTTTGCAAGTTTAAATGTTTGAATACGCACCCACGATACAATAATGTAAAGAAATAGTAGTATGGATCGCCCCCCGGTAAGATGGACCGATGACCTAAAGAAGTTAGCTGGCAGTGGTTGGATGAAAAAGGGGAGATCGTGCGCTGTGGCGCTCCCTGGGAGAGGTCCAGCAGTGGATTGCAATAGGCTGAAATTATGACACAATAATTCCTAGGGCACCGTTTAAAAAGAAAAATAAAATCATCAGTCCGTTCCAAAACAATGAATTAGGCTGATTTCACAGCGTCTGGGTTTACCGCAAGGGCCGCGCATGTCGTCATCGCCTGCGACATCGCCGGCGGGAAGCGAAAGCGAATCAATCCGGCTTTTATCAACGCTGTGCGTGACCGAGGCCATTGTTAGGAAAGGGAAAATGGGACGGAGGCGCCGCAAAAACGAAAAATAGAAGAATGAGGCGGCAGCGCGCTTCACTGGACGTTTTTGTAAACGCAAGCGCAGCCGCGTGACGCGGGACGCGTGCCACTTCTCGCCGTCGCAGTCACGACCGACATCCATATACTAGATGAACCACTTATAAACTAGGAATCATTGAAAGGGAGCTGTTTGTCTTAATATGAACATGCGATGAGAAGTGATGAAACACATGACGTCATGAAGTGCTGATGGTTGGAGAGAGAGAAGAAGGCCAAGGAATGAATGGATTGTGTGAGGAATTAAATGAAAGAAAAATTATGAAATAAGGAGATGAGGGAGTGTACAAGAAAGAAGATGGATAGATAGATATAGAATGGGATACGAAAGATGTTGATGATCAATATTTCATACGTGATCGCTACAGTAATTCCTATCTAAAACCAAACTAGCTAAACAGACCTTCGGGCACGCCGCAATCGCGGCGGTAAGACCCCTCTTTGAGGAGTGGCTGGATAGGCGTCACGGCGTCCTGACCTACCGCATGACGCAGGTCCTCACCGGACACGGAAGTTTCGGGAGGTTCCTGTGTCTGATAGGGAGGGAAGAAACGCCTGGGTGTCACCACTGCGAGGATCGTCCGGAGGACACGGTGGAGCATACGGTGCAGGACTGCCCCGCTTGGGCAGAGCACCGCCGTGTCCTCACGACGGCGATAGGCGGAGACCTCTCGCGCCCGGCATTGGTCGAGGCCATGCTGCGGGGCGAGACGGAGTGGGAAGCGGTCGCCTCCTTCTGCGAAGCAGTCATGCTCGTGAAGGAGGAGGCGGGCCGCCTGAGGGAGAGGACAGCGTCCTCCCTCCACCCCAGCCGCAGTGGTAGACGCCCACGGCGTCGGACGTCGCAGGACGATCTCCGGCCACCGTAGGCGCGGGCATGCGGGCAGCGAGTAATGGGCGACTCACTGTCCGACCATGGACCATGCCCGGGTCGACGGCGCGTTGTGTTCCACGCGCGCCTCAAAGAGTGTCAGCATAGTGACGGGGCCTGTAGAGGGCCAAAGCCTGCTGGGGTCGCGGGACCAAGGGATTACCGTGACCCTAGTACGTAAAGGGCTATTGAAGGACACCGTGGATTTTAGTCAGTACAAGTCTGACAGTCCCTCCCGCCCTGCCCTGGGTGGGAGGACTCATTTGATGATTTTACCACGATAAAAAAAAAAAAAAAGCTAAACAGACCTTGTCTAAAGTTCAAACGGCACGTGCGGCGCGGAAAGCGTATCTGTCAGCTCAGAACATTAAACTTCTATGTGGAATACATCTGACATAAAGATAAGGAGTTTGAACCCGTGGCCTTTTCGATCTAGCATTTTACAATTGCGCCACTGTGAAATTGTGGTCGGTGGCGTGTGCTGGCCGGCTTTTATTTATATTGGTTGTAGTGCAGGAGCGCTCACGACCAGGTAATTGATGCTCTGGGAGGCGCGCGTGCCTGCGCGCACTCCGCGAGCCGTTATAAGTACTCCAACACACTGAGCGAGCACGCGCTAAACTTATACCGCCTATAAAGTGGTGCTTCACGAAAAATATTAGACGCTTCGTCGCGCTCTTTAAGCTGTTGTGTGCTTTTTAGTGCGCCCTTATTAGCATGTGCTATGTCAAAGTAATCGGATTTTTGCACGCTTGAAATTGGATATGGAATTACGTTATGTATGAGGATCGGCGTCAGGGTTTTTGTTAACTTTCCCATCAAATTTGCAGCCTAAAAGCAGAAAAATCCATTATTTCAGCGCAAATGTCACAAAAACCTTAAAGTTTTTGTTTGATGCACGATCACCTATTTATCAGATAAGTCTACACATTACAATTTTGATTACTACTCAGTTTAATTAAAAATTAAGGGTGACTAACTTCATTTTAATTTTATGGTAGCTGCTACGTGCTTGGAATTTGATCATAAAAGACCATGGGATTTGCAATACACGGCTAAAGGTTGCAGTTTTAATTTAAGATGACTAAATAAGATTTAATCTTTATTTTAGATGGTGACCTTAACCTTATTCCATAACTATTTCAGTGTTATAATTCACCTGTGTTATCTTTTAATTTAATCAAATTACTAAGCTTTGTTCAACTTTTTGTTCATTCTTTGTGAATGAGTCTGAAAAAATTGAAGGCTCACGATTGAGATAATTAATAAGCTGAAGAAATGTTAATAATTATTTTTCTGTTGAGTTCTTCTTCTCGTTACCTTTTCGTGATTGAATTAAAGGTACACATTTAAACCTGTACCAGATTAAATTATGTGCATTCTAGGTTGCAAATCTCTGGTAAACTTATATCTATCCAGTTAGATTTTGCATGTTAATTATGTAGCTTTAATAAAGAAAATGTTTATTCTCTATTCATTTTGTTTTGTAGTTTATCCTGCAGCCCAATAACAATAAAACAACAGACTTATACTATAGTTTTTTACCACCAACATCTCAGTACCCCGTTACAACCAGTTAAATGAGAATTCTCGCGGGATAATAAGCACTTTATAAACTTTATGATCTCTCCTCGCCGCGGTGTGAAAAACTTTAAACACATAAAAGTTAAAAGCCCTTAATTACCTAATTGTTTTACAAAAAAATAGTTGAAAATTAATGAACAAAGAGCATAAGCGCCGCCAATCATTTTAAAAGGCCCGCAAAGCGTCGTATCTGAAAACGATCGACGTTTATTTCGGCTTTCGCGCAAATGGAGGTAAAAGTCCCCTGTGATTTCGGTAAATTGTATTAAAGCAAATCGATAAAAACGAAAATTGATAAAGGTTTTTTTTCCACTCACTTTACGCGTGAGTGGTTCGTGATTTAAGGCATCGGTGTCTGTGGCTTGTAGTGTAGGTACTCCGTGAGTGGGTCGATTCATACTCGAATAGTTCCGATCACGTAATGATCGTTTTCGATTGTTTGCACCACGATCCACGTGGTGAAACTAGAGTTTTCTTATGTCGTTTGTTTCCATTAGAATGTTCGCCCTAAAAGGTTCTTTTTGTTGCCTTTAAATTGTGCTAAACATTTTTTAACGACACCTTTAGTTGTGTTCAATAACCAATTATGCAAGTAGTTCCACAAGAAGCTGTTACGAGTTATTTCAAGTAAATTGGCATCACATATTTGTTGGAAAACCGTTCGACTTCCCGTCTGTAATTGTGAGCGCATCCGTTCTTGATAATTTTTCTTAAGAAAACTGTGATGAACACATTCGACGAAGATTGGTATTTATTGTAATAGTACCAAAATGTGGCTTCCGCCTGATTTGTAGTGTGATCTGTGCACATAAAAGTAGTGTGGAAGTAAACTTGTTTTAATGCATAATATATATATCGGTTTTCCTCTTTGTTTTTTTTTTTAAGACTTGTTACTTGATACTTATAAAGTTACTGTGAATAACTTAACGGGTAATTGCTTTATTAACTGGCAGATCATTCAATCTGTTTGCTTCTTTTTTATGTAGATTATATGAACCACTTTCAGAAAGAGTATAATTAAGTATAGCCAATACTAGCTGGGTGGATAGTAAAATAGTTCAAAAATAAAACCAGCTTATCAACAACTCTATATTTATCTCAATCAGATCGAACACACAATCTTCGCATAAAAACATGAAGTGCGAACGACACTAAACTAAAGTGAAACCGCGCAGCACTAAAAGTCGACAAGCATCTCTATAGAGTCGTTGAAACCACTTCATTTAATCGAGCCACTATCTAGAATATCGATTTTTACTGATGCGATGGCATAATTGGAGCGGCGGCGGCGTAAGTGTACTCATTGGAAACAAGATATCTCTAGTAATCCGGGCTGGTCAATAAAATCTATTATGTATGCATCATGTCGTATCCATTCGCGGTTTTGCGATTTCAAAATGGAATTTTCTTGCGCTGTGTTTTAGTGATGTGATTAAATCGATAGAATTGTGACTTATCATTTTTGAATTTCGTTTTTTTGTTTAATGAAATATCACACCATAGTATAAAACAAAATCGCTTCCCGCTGTCTCTCTGACCTTGTGTATGCTTAAATCTTTAAAACTACGGATTTTGATGCGGTTTTTTTAATAGATTTCAAGAGGAAGGTTAATATGTATATAACATGCATAATATTGTAGAGATTGAACCCGTGCGGAGCCGGGTCGCTAGTTTAATACATAATTTTTTGATAAATATTACTTTTCATTGGTTAATAAATGAAAATTTAATAGCAAGTATTTATTGAGTATTCATTTTAGTAATGTTGAGACAAGCTGATTAACGCATTATTTACATGGAACCTAACTTTTATAGTTACTGTGTCTGTTTCCTGTTACAGATCAGTTCATAAGCTGCTGGCTTATGTTCGCGGTGTTGCCCGCGTGAGGAAAGGTAATTATCCCATGGCAACTTCAATTCCGGATTAAAATATCCTATGTGTTAATCCAGATTTAAACTATCTGTGTGCCAAATTTCTTTCAAATCCGTTCAGTAGTTTTGGTGTGAAAGAGTAACAAATATCCGTTTTCACAAATTTTTCTTTCAAATTCTTTCGCATTTAAAATAGTAAGTAAGACAAGTAAAGACCAAACTGAAATTTATTGTTTTTTAAAAATATAATCAGTAATTAATGTTTTGATTTCATGAAAATAAATTAAAATTACCTTGAATAAAACAGGCTTAATCAAATACGTAATGTAACTAATATAACATATATATAGAAATATTCTAATAATGACGTACTTAGAATATTTCTGGACACTACTACGTAACGCGTTAGCAAGTAATTGTAAAAATGAGAGTGGATTGCGAAGATGCAATTGACTTCTCCGATTTGTATAGAACTTTCACTATCAAGTAATTACACACAAGAGTGTTAAAGGATATTGATAATTACGAAAGAAGTGTACAGGGTTTTAATCCATATTAATTAAATAACTTTATCGAAATATCTTTCTGTACTACCATTTTACATCTTTTTTCGTGTTGTAAAATTTTGAAGTGAGTCGTTCCGCCCTGCACGTAAGTAGCTGTCAGAATCTTTCTGAACAAAAAATTACATTGTTCTTTGTATTTCAGGACCCTGTTTAGCCTCACGAGCCATTTTATACTACGCCAAAACGATCAAACGAATTTTGATAAAAATAAAAACATGTAGGTCAGGAAATTGATTTGTTTTTTTTTTGTATATCCCGTTTGTACTCTAGACAAATTCCGATTTCCAAGTGAACAAAGCCGCCTTTTAAAGCTAGTTCTATACTAAAGTCAAATCGAAATCGGATAACTACATATGAACAAGAAAATCCAATTTCTAAGCAGGTGTACAAATAAATCACGTGGATTCGTTAACTGTGGTACAATTAGATGAGATTATATTAAAGGAAATTAGCAATTATTGCCAGTGAAACGGCTGACTGTGGCTACTGGGCTGTTGTAACTAGTTCTATAAAGGGCTCTACACACTAAAGCCGCCGACATAACTCGGCGGCCATATAAACTCAAAAGATTTTTTACGAAGGACCAGTCATAGGCAGCTTTGAATCATCAAAAGCAAAAGAAATTGGTGTAGTAGCATCACTAGACAAAGAAACTGTGAATGAATTGTAGTTGCACATTTCGAAGCGTTGATATTATGTGGACAACAATGGGCAAGTACTTTTTGACTTACAATGATTTGAAACCGCCGACAGAAAAATTGCCAACAAATGCTGTCTAGTTTCCTCATAAAAGCTGGTTTAAATGATGAAAAGTAATTTAATTTAATCCAAATACCGCATCCAGATCCGGCTCGAAGGACCAAATTATGATGAAAAATTTTATAATTTCCAAATGTTGTTTGCTGTTTTGGTGTGCAGAGCCCTTTACACACGGTGCGTGTGCACAGATACCTTGATCGTTAACTCAACTATGTTATAACCTTCTTTTATCTATCAACATTAGCATATTAACATACTTTAATGTTACTAGTCGCATTTGACGCTCTCGATCGCTTTATCTAGAATCTAAATTGTTCTATTATAATATTAAATGTTAAGAAATTGGTAGTAACATCGGCGCGAGCGCAATTTTGTGGACGTTTATTATTTTGTATTTATAAAGTGTTATAGGTTTTTTTTCTGTTTGTTGTGTGTTATTATGATAATTGACACGCGTGTGGTATTATAATTTAATATTAAATAATAGTAATCGTTGAATAATGATATGGGAGCTTAATGATATCTTCGTACTGTTTTAGTCTATAGTGATTGCGCAGCTTTGGATGTTGCAAGACACGAGTCATCATATTTTTCTGTCTAGCCTTCTCCTAACTATCTTGGGGTCAACTTCTAGTCGAAGTGGATGTTGCTGACTATTTAATAAGTATGCCCCGAAAAATACTTATAATTATGTGCATGCTGTGATCTCCCATAGATAAAGAAGCACACGTAAAAGAACCTTTTGTATTATTATAATTTATATTGCTTGTGTCTTTTTTGTTGGACACACTGATGTTATTGATAAATATTTATAAAAAAAAACTGTTTCTGTTAAAGAAGAATGACCTACCAATTCTATTCCGGTGTTCTAAAAGTCTTTCAAATAAAATAAAAGTCTTTGAAATAAAGAACCGGTACAGGTATTATGAATACAAGATGAACAAAAGAAAGCCTGCAAGAGCCTTTTACAGCAACAACGGGTATCCAGCGGCTATGCGCGCAAATTATGCGTTTTGATGTGATCTTAATACGCGGTCGCTCTCAGATCAAGGATGATAGATAGGGTACTTCGAAAACTCGAAGATAACTATTTATTTTATGTAAGCAATAGATTTTTGAGAGTTCGTGAAATTACCAGATAGCTGATGCATTATTAGCATGTGATTATCTCAGTATTAGAACAAAGCCCCAAGAGAGAAAATGTGCTATATCTATATAAATTCATTCATTCATGTTTCAAAAATTCAGCTAGAAAGATTGACTAAAACTTTGCACCACAAAAATAGTCCTTTCACTCAATAACAAATAAATCAGATCACGCATGACCCTGAAAGCCAACTTTTCATGAACATCACAATTAAATATGGAGCAAGGCTATTTTAAATTTCACTTCGCTATAATTGCATCTACAAAAATGACTACCAAGTTCATATTTAATGCGACCAGATATTTTTTTTCCCTCCAATTATCGCATAACTACATATCGATGCAGACTACAATTACGATACATCGATATAAAAGCAATCGAGTTGAAATCGAGCTGGTTACCGAGTAGTGGCGCAAACCCGCGTAATATCAATTGTAGGCGACCGCAAATACTTGGATCTGTTGCTTTCGCGATGTATCGGAGGAAAGTGGGCTCTGATTCACAAAGTTGTTTGATAAGAAAATGTTACTTTTGTAAGTAGATAGCGTATCGGAATGAGATTTCTATAAAGGTTTGAGGACTGGACTGAATCTGGAACTGCGTAACTGAATGAATTAATGTCTACTGTCTTTTGAGGCAGAAATAATTTCGTTAGTTGCCAATTAAACAATTTGCTTACATCATCAAATAATAATGATTACAAGTTTATAAAAAAGTAGATTTGTTTTTTCATCTCCTGTGTTATGGTTGTGTTTATAAAGATTTAAATTCCAATACACAAACAACCGGAACAACTACTTGTATGTCATAAAATTATCTGTTTATTGAACCAAGACGATAAGAAGATGAATAATTAGTGTGTCAGGCGATAAGTTAGTCAATTAAGTTCTTTATTGCCTGGAGTACTCACATAACAACACAAAAAAAACACACAAAAAAGTGTAAAATAACTTTTGAATGAAGTGTCTATGAGAAGTCAGTATTTTTGTTTCTTATTTCCTTGACATTTTTACCACCGACTTCGACTTTTAATAATAACTTTTCAGTCTTATTTCGAAGTCGGTTAATCACTTTGAAAAAAAAACAAACTTTTCGAAAAGGTATGAAAACTCTTCACTTACTTTTCCAAAGTGAAAAGTGTATTTAATAAAATTATTTCAAAACCAATTCCTAAATAAATTCACCATTTTATCGCCAACAGCACCTTTGGCAGTGTCATAAACAAATTATAAAACCGGAATTGAAATACAAAGTCCTATTCCTAACATCGATTTATCTAATAGTTTATACCTTGCCAATTTAGGATCGGATTCAAAAGCCTAATGGACGTTAAGTATATTTAAGTCTTGTGATAAATATTTCAAAATAGTATATTTTGTATACATTTAAAATGTCTGTCATTTTATTTCAGGAATTAAACTAAATCCTACTAATATTTAGATATGGTAGTTTAGATTTGTTTATATAAAGAAAGAACAAAAATCAGCAACAATATGCAGTAGGTATAGAATAACATAATCTTCCGTTTGGCGCAGTTGGGTATAGCGAGATACACATAACATGTTAGATGGTTACTCAGTAATGAAAAGATCCGGACTGAACGGATAAAAAAAAATGAAATTCGACAAACAGTTTCTGTCCTGTATTACATAGGACCATTTTACTTCAGTTATTGCCATGACCGCGTGACACTGTAGAAACGGGTTTTGTCGACTGAAGAATAGAGAAAATGACAGAATGTAGAAAGATTTCTCGATTGTCCTAAGAACGGAGATGCTCAAAAGGTGAAAAAAGTAATGTTTCTATTCTATAGTCGTCTACGGATTGTCTCGTACTTGAGCAAAAAAAAAAAACCAATTTTATAGAAATTTCTTTTTCTATTCTTGCTAGAATAAAGATATGATTGATCATACTACGCATGCAGGCAGACATCGAAGCGAAAGCTAGTATTTCATAGTCTGAATTCAATGGTTGAAGCGAACTCAGTGATTTAATTGAATCTCAGTGGTTTGGTTGAATCTTAGTGGTTATCTTCAACCGGTGGTTATGAAGCCTTCCAATAAAATACTTGGGAGTGAGCTCACTGTAATTTATTTTCTATTAACACTTCATCTTCGCAAGTGCTGATATTGTTAACTATCTATTGGGTATTGGAATCAAGTGAACTGCAAACTTCGATAGATTCTACATTATAGGTAAGGATTCTATGACTTTCGTTTCAATGAAGGGAATTGATAGTAGGTCAGAAGAATTTGTTGAATGATGAACAACTTTTCCTATAAAACTAAAAAATGTTTTTAAGCCTTTGTCAAACAGACAGGCGTTGCGAATGCGGAGCGTGACGTTTTTATTTGTAATGTATGGAATTGGTTGAATCCAGTCACATAGAACAGCGAAAGCGATCCGATAGCGTGACAGAACTATCGGATTGACGTCTCGCTTCGGTTCCGGAAACGCTTCGCTTCTGTTTGACAAAGGCATTAATCTGCTTTTCATGAACATTTTTTTTAAAGGAACATTTTCATAAAATGCCTCCTCTTGCTCTGTGTGGGATTGAATACACTGTCAAAAACCACTATGTTCCTTTAGTTGCTTTTTGCGTTCCAGTACCATGGTAACCTCCTGATACATTCTCGCGACCTGGCAAGCGTTTCTCTTTTCCTTACTTTCACCAAAAACATATTTGATCCTTTACAAAAATTGCTATCATTTAAGTACTCTATATGACTGTACCGTTCTTTAAAGGCGAGGCAGACGGGCAGCTAGACTGCACAATCACTTAGCTGATTCTACGCAAACAACTCAGGTTAATCCGACATGACCACGCTAAGTTACGGTTCGCTAAATCGCCTTCACAATCAACTCGCATAGTGTGTCATCTGCCTTACGCATCTGTGCGAAACCAGCTTTGCATCATATTACCTCGATAGTCACAACCTTGCCACTTCTTATCTAGATCATCTTTTTAGGAAAACTTATCTACGATTAACCTAACATTTATCAACCACATAAATCTCAACAAAATGACTAAACAGCGTAAATTTATACCTGTTGGCAGTTAATTTATAAATGACAAAACTAAATTCCTGTTAAAGTATACATTTACAAAATCCCAAGCAATATTTTTCGCTAGCCTTGAAGTGCCAATTTCCAATGACCGCCCGTTATGATAAACTGAGTTTTATGAAAATTTTATGATCGATTATGATTGGTTATTTAAATAGACAATTACGAAGCGTTTAATGAAAATTACTTTTCAATTAGCCGGCATCCTGTTCGGTGGGATATTTATATGAATGTATCAATATTTATATTGACTTGTCATGTCACGAGCGGTAACGTTTAGTCAAATAAACCGTTTGTTTAATTTATTTTGAGCTTTAATCAATAGTTATTAGTTTTGTTTTTAATTGTTAGTTCGGTGCGTAATCGCATGTAATGGTATTGCGTAAATTGTCGTTGAATGCAATGATATTCGAGACCAATGTTCGATGGGAGTATATTGTTATTTTAGTTCGCTCGTTTATACGCGTGTTGTCGATGGTCAAGAGGTTAGCCTGTATTATACTGTGGGTGGTAGAAGAGGCAATTATGTAAAGGGAGTGGGAAGTACCATTTACAGGGACAATGATAATATTATAGTTTAAAATTATGGTCTTTGTGAGAGACACATTACAGTCGCTTGTATAGGATATTACGAAGGTTACTTACAGTGAACTTAGGATACTGTTAAGTTAATACTTTTGATTTTGGTGTAAATTATCGGGAGCTGTCATAGTTATTATTAATGTTTTAAGGAAACATCGACATCTTAGTGGGTAAACGTAGTTTTCAACACCATTACCTTCTCTCTATTACAAAATTCCTTAGCAAAATAATAATATTCAACTATAACTATGGTCGTAAAGGTAATTAGTACGACCACAGCAGGCACCTAACATTTTCAATTTAAAGACGCGTGGCAGGAAACGAACTTATGAATTGAACACAGGAAGCGGCAGCCATTACACGAACGAATGCAACAGTTAAAACAAAATCGTTTAAAATTATGCGCGAACTTAAAAGTAATTACTTCGTGTAGCTTCTGATCTTATTCTATTTTAATTAGTATTTAATGTAAGCGAAGTCAGGTGCGTGAGTTGTAATTACATGTTAAGTTTGATGGTTAAACGGCTGTCAGTAACAAAATGTGTTTACAGCAATTAATGGTGTACTCCTGGTGTTTCTTTAACGTACTCGTATATTATTTATTATGTATGTACATATTGATAATGTGTTTATGAATTATGCCGTTTCATTAGTTGACTCAGTTGTCTTCAGTACAAGGGTATTGTAATCATTACGTTTCAGATATGTGGTCTACAACTTTTGTAGCATTTTATCTTTTATTCAACATATAATATTAATGTTTACTTGTAGGGAAAAGCTAAATTATTGTCATCTTTTCGCTGTTCACTTCTCCATGTCTTAAATGCACTTTTGTATATCAAAAAAGTATATTTGTGTGAAAAGGAATTGTTGACAACAACTTATTTTTCTTAATACGAAAAAATGTGCAATGGCTTACAAAGAAAATGTAACAACTTCAGAATCAGATAAAATAACAGTTTATGGACAAAGGCATGTGTTGAGAGTATTTCTTTAACTTTAGTTCTTGTCCAAGATATCGCTTAGTTCCATCTTTTTTTTTAGCGTGGTAAAATCATCAAATGAGTCCTCCCACCCAGGGGCAGAGCGGGAGGGATTGTCAGACTCGTACTGACTAAAATCCACGGTGTCCTTCAATAGCCTTTTACGTTCCGGGGTGACGGTAATTCGTGAGTCCCGCGACCTCAGTAGGCTTTGGCCCTCTAGAGGGGGGCCTCGTCATTTTGCTAACACTCTTTGAGGCGCGCGTGGAACACTACGCGCCGTCGACCCGGTTCTTAGTTCCAACTTAGGACTTTTTTTGGGGTGGCACAATCATCAAATGAGTCCTCCCGCTCTGGGTGAAGTGAAAAGGACTGTCAGATTCTAACTGACTAAAAACCCACCGTATCCCTTCAATTGCCCTTTAAGTTCCAGGGTAGGATTATCTGCTTAGAAAGTTCCGCCAAATTCCAAAGACTAGGAATAATTGAACGAATATTAGTGATGTCACGTCAATATTTCATACACATAGGAACAGTAAGTGCATAACTAAGTGTATAATAACAGTTGGTCTGATATACCAGTACCAGGTGGCTTGTGAAGCAACTCTCAATTGGGATCAAAGGCTACGCTGGTGTGTAAGTGTTACATTGTTAGACAATCCAGCTGTTCTGAATAGTTCCTCTTCTCTTAAGCCTTTGTCAAACAGACTGGCGTGACGAATGCGAAGCGAGGCGTTTTTATTTGTAATGTATGAAATTGTTTGAGTCACATAGAAAAGCAAAAGCGATCCGATAGCGTGCCAGAACTATCGGACTGACGTCTCGCTTATGTTCGGTATCGCTTCGGAAACGCTTCGCTTTCGCCTGTCTGAAAATCTGGTAAATCTGGTAACAAAGAAATTATGGTATCTTGTACATTGGATTCCTGCAGATGAATCATTGAAGTTTTCTTTTAAAACTGGATCTTTTTTTTGTACTTTTATTTGGTACCTACTTTACTTACACATTTTATTATGAGAAAGTGCAGAATAAAATATGGAGACAAATCTCGGTGTAGTAAACGGTGCATTTCCAGCAACATCATTCAATAATCTTCTATTATTCAGTTATAAAGTGAATCATTAGGAATATTGCTAAGTGGCCGTGTTAGACCCGCAGTTCAGTAGAGCAATGCAGAACATCTTTGTGTTTTACAAAATTGTCTAGGAACCATTTAATATTATCTTGTGTTGTAGGTAGTATAAAAATTTGGAGTCTTGAGAGTATGATAATATGCTGTTTGTGTTGTTACGTTAGAGTCAAAGTTAGAGTTTCGAAGATACAATTAGATCTTAAACCAATTCTACAGCTGCTCAAATCCACCCATTTACGTAAACATTATTTATAAGGTTTTCTGAATGAGTATTCATTACTGACATCTAACATAAAACATATCCATTCTAAACAAGCACCCGTTATAAAGAAGCATCTAGTCTAAACTACAGTCTCAATAAAAAATAAAACGGTCGTATAATGCAAATTACTCTAATTTATACAGATTTAAGATGGAAAACGGTGCTCCTAGGAAAATTTCTCCGTGGCGGTCGTTTGCGGCGATTATATCGGAGCATGTAATGCGTATGCCTGGAGTTGCAGTCGCCGACGATGTATCGTCACACTGTATTTATACTGGATGTAATAGGAGAAAATGGAGAAGGCAATGTTTTCTTACTGGGTCTGTAAGAATTAGTGGAGAAATAGTTTCGACAGGAATAGATTCGCCCAGGTGCATAAGTAGTGGCTTAACGAAGATGGATTTTGATTGGTGCAATAAATAGTGGTACACTGTTATAGGATAACTCAGAAAGTAGAAAATACTTCGCAATAACATTATCTGCCTAGCCTTTTCTCAACTGTGTTAAAATCAACTTCAAGTCTAAATGGATGTAGCTGAAGTTCTCATTTTCTACTAATTCGTACTGGGCCCGTGTGGTGGATTATGGCCCACTCCCTGCCACAAAAAGAGGGTCGTTGTCCCAGCACTGGGAATACAATGGTTGATGATGATAGTTTACTGTAATATGACGTAAGTACAAAACTTATTTTTCGTTTAATACATTTTCTATAGCTAAGGAATTACTAGTAGTAGCTGTTACACGTTATGAATTTAATGACTTCTTAAAAATGAACATTATTTTTAAAATCGGATAAAAAAAACAGCTTGCATTCCAAAATCAAATCTTACACGCAAGCGTAGTGATTCTAGAAGCACACGTCATTGTAGCACTCAGCGACGTATGTACAAGCCTTTAATCTTTACTTTTACTCGCAGACATATTTCAACTGCTTATCTCGTTAAACTCCTCACTGATTTCGATCACGTTTTTCCTAAAGTAGCAGAAAAGGCAGTTTGTCATTAAGTTTTATGTTTCAGAAATCAAGTCGTAATTCATTGCGTTTTTCCTCAAACAAAAGTTTTGATGACTTAATTTAGAGTGCGCGATTCTTTTGTAAAATAAAAAACACTTTTTTCCTTATTGATTTTAGAAACGGCTCA
This sequence comes from Agrotis puta, assembly GCA_943136025.2. Classification (NCBI taxonomy): domain Eukaryota; kingdom Metazoa; phylum Arthropoda; class Insecta; order Lepidoptera; family Noctuidae; genus Agrotis; species Agrotis puta. The sequence goes on along the minus strand of OW964184.2, from coordinate 7,151,759 downwards.
ATAAATTGCGCTAGTCGACTGTACTTTGTTCTAAATTGTATAGAAAGTTTATGTAATTCCATTATTCGTGATTAAGCTTAAAAGTTTGGCAATAATGACAGACAGTACCTACAGTAGTTGTCCACTTTAGTGAGTACTATGTGGTATGTTAGACATAGATTTTGTAGAGAAAGTTCGACGAATACAACGATTGTGAATAAAGTAGAAGGTAGCGATAATCTAGAAGAATACTCAATTTTGAGCGCTCTAGTATGTGCTCTACGAAAGTACTATAAAAAGAAAATGTGAATTACGCTTTTACAAAATCACGTAACGCGTCTAGAATTCACGTAATTCAAATGCTCAATGTCAATTATTTATACGTTCTTTGTTTTACTACAACTGCTTTACTTAAATTGACACAAAAGTGTAGAAAATTATCATCTTGTTTTTTACCTTTTCACTATTCCAAACCTCTCGTTAGATCTTTGGCCATAATTTGACCTAAAAAAACTTATTAAGTCCTTTTAATGTAAAACCTCCATGGCATATTCAGTAATTCTTTACAGTGTCGCGTCGCAAGCGCAGCATGTTACGAGGTATCACGGGAGGTGCTCCACTAGTAGCCAACTAATCGCAGGCCCGAGGTCAAACCGTGTAGGAGCCCCGCGGCCCGCCACGTTTATTATAATAAGGCTTCGCTACCATTATAAAGTTTGCCCATCGCCCTTTATGTTAGGTTACGGACTTATGGACTTACGGACTACGGATTTAGCTGAAGGAAATTATTTTCGCATTAAATTTGTTTACATGACTGGATGTCGGAATTAAATTAAATTTCATTGCTAGGAGTTGTAATTGGATTGGGAGATGTGTGGTTGTGTGTTTTAGTTATGTTTATTGAATTTTATAAATCCTTTACAAGTAGGTATGTGATTTTAATGCACGATTTTCACTCTCTTGTGGAATATTGATACTTCTTAAATGAGCCTTTTAATCGACTCAGTGAAGAAGGAGGTTATGAAGTCGTCTAAATTTTGTATTACTTAGTAATAATTACACAGGTAACAAACATTTTTGTTGTGCTACATATTGTGTCGTGTGTGTCCTGTTGCGCGTGCTTGTGATTGTTAATTACAAGAACTGATGGACGCTGCTGAAGGTGCCAAACTTATTTCTTCTGGGCTTACTCAGTTTAGATTGCCATTATAACTAAGAAGTAGAATTTTCATATTTCTTAAGGTGCAGATTTCAATGTAAATATCACAAAAATGTACATACCTATTAGCGCTTCGACGTGGAAACTGGGTATAATCTCATTTGCGGTAGTCAGCTTGGCGGCGGTAATGGTACACTGAAACAAAACATAATCCACGTTATACATCAATCAAACACAATTATGTAAACATCGATCGAACCAAGAAACAATTTAATAAGCAAACATACACAAATAACATGTTACGTTACGAATAAAGAAGACGCCAACGAAACCAGGCTAATAATTGACAATAAAAAATTTATAGGTTTTGATGACAAATAAAGCGACCAGTCCAACCATAATGACTGTGATTGACTCAACAAATAATAACGGTTGTTAACAAATAATAAGGCTTAGTCGCAATAAGTTAATTTCATCGACATCTGCTCAGCTGCGCAAGATTCAGTCGTCCCCAAATAAAGTTGCGACAAAAAGCCGCAATTATTTCATTGTATTACAAAATCGACTTCAATTTTAAAATTAGTCGCATCGTGACAACCCTAGCGGTCGATATAGAAGTGTATTGAGTTTTAATCGCGTGATCTTTGAACCGTTGCCAAATGTTCGCGAGCCCTGCATTGTCGCTACATTACCGACTGATTCACGATCTTTGGTTTAATAGCTGAAATAAAGTGTTGTTCCTCACTTTACACAAATAATATAAATTATATCGATGCTTGAACAAGATTACGTGATATTATACTTTTAAACTGGAACATCGTAATTTTTGAGTTAACGATCTTGTTTATGAGGTCGTAAATTAAGTGTATTGCGATATTTGTAACGAGTCTTTGTTGTAACTTGTAAGTTTCACTCATCCTGATTGTAAATAAACTATTATACGACCAGGATCAAGTGATAATTTACCAGTGTCAGCAATGCTTTCATTTTGTTCATACAAAGTATTTATGGTAACCGTATCTATTGATTAAAGTGATGCCTTTAACTTTATGATTTCCTCTGACATTCGCAATCTTCCATATCAGTAGAATACATACATAATAAACAAACATTTCTACATTCACTATTACACGACGTTATCAAGATTTTCTAAAATGGAACTTCCACTTATCTAGACCTCGTCGGTCTTACTAAAAAGAGTGGAAAAACCCAGGAATGGTAAATATTCATGAAACTGCTTTATATACCTGGATAAAGTAATATAGTACAGCGGCATAAGCGGAAAATAATTTCTTTATAGGCATGGAATCGATTAGTGGTGGGCTTTACGATGCGTCTGCTCCGGGTGCCAGGTTTATTGCAACCGGCCTATACTTAGTACATATACCCCAGAACTAGATACATTAGTACAGTAGACAGCAATGAAAATAAACTTGGCAAAATTAAAAAAAAAAGTAATTTCAGACACGAGCAATGAAATGTATACTGGAAAAAAATGTCTTTTTATATTTTTTTATAGATTGTAATTGATTTGAGTCTTATTTTTCCACTAACGTAGTATTTTGGATATGCTGTAACGAAAAAAGTGTCATTTCAAAGTAAACCCGATAATAAAGTAAAAAAAAATACGTGTTTCAGAAAATGAACATCTACACTAATATTATAAAGCTGAAGAGTTTTTTTGAACGCGTTAATCTCAAGAACTACTAGTTCGAACTGAAAAATTGTTTTTGCGTTGAATAGTCTATTTATCGACGAAATCTTAACGCTATATAACATCACGCTGTGGTCAATAGGAGCCGAGCAGCGGGATTAAACTACGGGGACTAGTTAATCAATTCATAAAAAAGCACTTCACGAGAACATTGGTTGTGTATTTTGTCAATTGTAGCGATGATACATTTGGTTAGTGACTGTACACATAGTTAATAATGATTTAAACCTTCCTTGTTAATGAAAAATTAGACTTGTAACGCAGAAGCTTGTAAATGTTAATGGATGCATAAAATTTTATGCAAATTTTAGGTTTGAGGTAAGGTAACTGGGGGTAATTATATTGTACTAGTTGTGGGAGGCAACATTTTAAGTTAACTAAAACTTTATGGAGTAGTTAAGTGCAAAACTATTAACAAGATCCTATAGTTAGTCCATACGTACTAGAATATTATAAATTCAAATGACTGAAGTCAGACCACCGTAATTTTTTGAGTTGTTAGTGGCGTAAATTCGTGTTCTGATAGTGTGCAGACCACTCATTTGGCGTTGCAAACATTTTTCTATGAAACCGGTCAAATAAAACATTGTATTTTGATGGAACCGTTGGCGAAGTCGCCGAGCGATCCACTGCTGTCCTTCGTACCGCAGGTTCGATTTCCGAAAGGAATTTAAATCCTTTTTATGATTTACGAGTAGTTCTTACACATATGAGTGTTTGAGTATGTGATTTTAAATGTTTGCAAACGCACCTACGACACAGCAAAAATTCCTTGTATGGTACAAGAATAAACAAAAATCATTATTTCCAACAAACCAAAAAAAAAACAAAGCAGAAAACATATTAGTCAACAAAAAAACCCTATTGCATCTTCAAATTAATTGCCCCAATGTGTCTAAACTCAAAACACAGTTATAAAACCACACACAATGATTCAACCCGGCCATTGCTACACTGATGATGATATGGTTGCCTAACTAGACATACCAACTGGTCTGACCGTCAATGAGCTGATGTATCATGCCGAAACAAAGGTACAAACAATTTGAGAGCATCATTACGTGGTTAGCTATTGAAAAAAATGGATGGCGCGCCTTCTTCTTACATAGTGGTGTTTAGTTTGGTGAGCGCGGCACGTGCTTATGTTGCCCAAGTATGGTATGGAAGCTGTTTTTTTTTTGTATTAATTTAATTCCTATTACTGGAATTATAATCGAAGAAATTGCTTTTTTTTTTAATGTTGCCGTGTGGCTGCCGCAAACGAAATTTCTCTTGTCGCCACCCCCGGAGAACAAAATGATAACCGTCATTACCATAGTTTTAGTGTTATGTCATATTTGAGGTCTACGGTGCCTAATACATCTACACAATTTTTTTCGTGAATGTCCTGCCTGTATTTAAAAAGTTATAAAATATTGCAATAATATTCATCATCAATTTTCTACCCGAAAAATAATGTATCATAGTATTGGTAAAAAAGTTTCTTCATAAAATATATGCCAAATACTTTTACAATAGGATTCTCGGAAAATAAATAGATAAAATAAATTGTTAACGCTATTACCATTTTGTTCTCGTAATAATACATTTTAATTAATTCATTAAATGACCTGTAAGATAATTAATTTAATTATGACCCTAGAATAAAAGTTTAAGTTTCTGTTACCTAATTATGCAAATTGAAAATTAACTAGAATAAAATTGCAAATGATCTTGTTTTCCATTAATCTGGCATCCATTTTTCAATGAATATTATTGTAATGTAATATTGCAATATTCATAGGTTCTGGTAATTGCCACGATTAAAATTGTAAGTGTATATTAATAAACTAAAACAGTACAAGAATTTTAGTATCTTTTTAAATTCGAATTCTTTAGTTCAAATAACCTTAGTAAAACTTCTTTAAAAGCATTATAAAGCATAAAAAATTAGCTACCATTGTCCTATTTCTCGTTTCTCTACACAAATTAGTTGGCAAGATATAGTCGAAAATCAGTTTTTTATTTTTCCTGAAAAGTAGTGATTTTGCTATTACCATTTTATTCTCCGGGGGTGGCGTTGTGTCGTGTATTTTCCTTAGATGAAATAATTTAGAAATGGGAAACGACTTGGGTTCGTAAAACATAATGACATTTAATATAAAATAATCTTTATTATACTTTTTATAAGTGTAAAAACTGGAGGATTTAGAAGAAAGTAGCTTTAATGAAAGAAAAAAAATCAATTATTTTTCTTACATCTTACATTTTTAATTTAGAAAAATCCAATGCTTATGCACTATTTCATCTTATTTTCGTTAGTCATTAATATCCTATAGCTGGGCAAGGCCTCATAGGTTTCCAAGTACTCGTTTTGGACGCAACCTCAAACTCCATCCTAGAGCACGTCCAGGGGCCGTATTATGACGTCTTAAAACCAGGGTTGTTCCAGTGAGTGAACGAGGTGGACGCTAGACGCGCGACTTGTATAGCGCTGTCTCTTTCACTCACTGGAACAAGCCTGGTTTTAAGACGTCATATTACGGCCGAAGGCTACCTTTATTTTTTACAAAATATTTGCATAAATAAAGCGGAACCAACATAACATTTTCTAAACATAGTCCCTATCTGTAATGCGCGCTATTTTACATCCCCGTATGTATCAAATTCTCAATACAACACCTATCAGATACAAAAGCCGATGATACTGATACACAAAGCATTGAAGCCTACGTTATTAATCCCCTGTGAAGATTGATCTGACAGAGCACTGCCTATCTTATATATATGTGGGTTAAGGTCGATATTAAGCAACTATAATCTTATTCAACATGACAATAGAAGTTAATGCTCGCGTTAATTACGCATTTAGGCAATAATTTACTATTCAGTGGGTCTAGCATAAACGCTCGTTAACTACTGCTACGTTTAATTTAAATGACTTTATACATAGGGTCAATTCACACTAAGACGAGACTCTACGCGCACATTTCAAAGGAGCGAGTAAAAACATATTTTATTGACTACACGAAACGATACAAACTTCCAATATCATCGCATCACTTCGCGTCGCGTCACGTGCGGGTGTACTGTAGAGGTTTTACTGTGACAATAACAGTCCCTCCCGCCCTGCCCTGGGTGGGAGGACTCATTTGATGATTTCACCATGATAAAAAAGCTAACCTCAGTTTATGTAAATGTAATGTCTGTGGCTGAATCAAGCCGAATCAAATGATTTTTGAAATATTTAAAAAAGTCGTAGAATTGAGGGGTTGGTTCCAGAGGAACAAGTGTAAACAGTGCGTGTCATGCAATGTATTTGAAATTATTTAACATAATTTATTATTTAAAGGATCCCACGCTACACCCCACATATGGTAGAGGCGCCTAAGCGGGCTTTGCGATCCATAGTCGTTTGTACGGTTGCGCAGTGGCTGAGTGATTGACTCTTGCAGTGCGTCAGCTGCGTGTCGCGGGTTCGATACGGAGACAGAGCAAGAACTCGTTCATGAGCATGCGGGGCATCAGGTATCCCGGAACATGCAGACGCCACCAATTGACAAACAATTGGAGACACGCAGACCGCCTGACGCCCCAATAGTTCGTGAATGAGGCTTAAAAATAGCTCAATGACATCTTATTAACTCAAGATGGCACTGTAACAAAACAACCTGCTACTAGACTGTCTAGTAGCATAAATATCTCCAAATCACTAAAAAGTTTCTATAACAATTTATAACGTGATTCAAATATCAATTGATGCATACCAGCCATTACTCCAGTTTCTTCAAACACAGACTTGTGCAATTTCCCTTTGATGATGTTGATAATATTAGGTAACAAAATGGTAGCAAGGCCGGGTAAAAATATACCTGTGTATGCTCGTTTAGACAAAATATTGCTTTGGATTGATGATACTACTAGCCATTATAGCTTGCGAACTGTGGTTAAGATGTAATAACAATAATTAAGACGTTGGATGCCGTTCTGAGTTGATCCGAATCGCCATTACGCCCGAGCGACTTGGTTACACATGAATTGTGTTTGTAATTTCGGTTTGATCGTGGGCTGTATAAAATTTTATGTAGGCTTGTATTGTATGAGCTTTTATCTAGAAAAGTTACTTTTAGGGTTCCGTACGTCTGAATACAAAAACGGAACCCTTATAGGATCACTCGTGTGTCAGTCCGTCCGTCGCTTACAGTCAATTATCTCCGAATCTATTAGACCGATTAAGTTGAAATTTGGTACACATATCAATTCCTGTGACCCAAACACAGGGGTGTGACGTGAGCAGATGAAATCTGTATATAGGGGGTCATTTTTGGGGGGGAAGGGGAAAATTAAAAAAAAAAATTCTGAAAACTGCATCGTGTGGCAAATCAAATGAAAGGTCTTGTTGAGAAGATCTTAAATGTATTTTTTTGTAATTTTAAAATAAATAGTTTCCAAGTTATTCAAGAAAATAGACGAAAATTGACCATTCCAAATTTTGAAAAAAATACAGAAATTAGTTTTCTCCTTATAGATTATAGGAAAACCTATAAGAAGTCCATGATATTAAAATAACATGGTAAATCACTCAATATTGTGCGTACCAACTTACATTTTTTTTTAATACGTCATAAATCGTAAACCGCAATTTATCTTTCAAAGTTACAACCAACTTTTATATAATGTTACTTGCTGCTACGGAACCCTTTAAAGGCGAGTCCGACTCGCACTTGGCCGGTTTTTATAAGTAATAACGATGTCAAAAATGTGTTGACTTTAATTGAACAGAACAAAAGTTGAAAATGTCTCATCATCTATCTGTCTAGCCTCTTCCTAATTATTTTGGGATCGGTTTCCAGTCAAACCCAATGCAGTTAAATATCAGTATTTTAAATCGAACGACTGCTTGTTTGATTTCCACGTTTCCATAACCCAGTAACTGATAGGTAAATACAATACCACATGGTAAGACTTGGTTTTGAAATCATCAAATGAGACCTCCCACCCAAGGTAAGACGGGAAGGACTCTCAGACTTGTACTGACTAAAATCCACGGTGTTCTTTCAATAGCCTTTTACGTTCCAGGGTCACAGTTACCTGATAAGGCAGCCGCGTGACCCTGGATGGTAAGACTTTGTAAGTTCTTCCTTTTGAAAGACATAGAACAGATAAAAAACTTTTAATTTTTTAAGCTCAGCTAGTTTCTTAGTTGCTGATAGAACGGCAGCCGTTCTAAAAACTGGCCTTTATAATCATCTTTACAGAGAACTGGTTGAGAGCAAAGTATCTAACGATGCCATAATTAGCATTAATCAAATATGTAGATCACAGATCATCATCAAAGATAATAACGTTGTAAGGTCGGGGAGGTCAGATGACAGTCAGTCATTCTATGTGTACTTGAGTCATTATGTACTTACTTGAATTACTTACATCAAACTAGATAAACGCGAACTACGAACGTTAGGAACTTCAAAAAAGAATAAACGACATAAACGGCCGTATCTTTTGATTATAAGTGTCTAAACACACTATGCCGAAGTTACGCGACCGAAGTTCGGCGACTGATTTTACGTTCCGACGTATTTGGCTCATATGACACACCATAAGTGCCGAACTAACGCGGCAGAAATTCGGCGCTGACGGCTCCGTGCTGCTCCCCGCCCCCGGATCTTCGTCGGTAATCGAACCGAAATTCGGTCGCGTATAATGTGTGGTCACAGAATAAGTTGCCGCTGAACTTACGCCCGACCGAAGTTAGGCTGTACGCTATGATGCGACGTAATTTTGGCATAGTGTGTCGTCAGTAATTCAAATAGCATTGCAGGCGTAGTTGTGCTGAACTTCGGTCGCGTAACTTCGGCATAGTGTGTTTAGACACTTAAGATTTCAAAGTTTGAATTTTTCTCTGTTCCAAGGTATTGCAGACTTGAATACTAAATATTAGTTTGAGCTTGATATCTTCATGTTTTTCTGACACAAAGGGTCTTGATAGACGGACAGACGGTTTAGGATTAGGGTTTCGTTTTTATTTCTGAGGTACAGCACGTTTACAAGACTGAAAATCAAAGATTTTTATGTTGAGAAACATAGTTTGTAAATTACGAGGAAAAATATTATAAAACCTCCTTCGTTTTTGGCACTCACATGACAATTATAAAGAAAGAAAAGTCCAAGATGTTGTCACGAATTACGCAGTTCTGAATTCACTTTTATTTGCCAACTGACCACAAAGATGATATAAAGGGTAGTTAAACATAAGTATCATACAATTGTGATTCATATGTAGGGCACAGAGTTGGCAAGGATAACAGTGTCACTGTTATTATTTTGGGAACATTTACGAGCAATAAATGTTATTTTTTTTATTAATTCCGAGAACAAGCAAGAGCGGTTGTACTCGTATGCGAGTTCATAATACAGTCAAGACATTATATCTACCTAACCTTTTCGAAACTATCTTTTATTAGTATTACGCACACCATACAAATTAAAGATATCGCTAGACAGAACTTTAGGATGATCTTTTTTTCAAGACAACCTTAGTCAGATTCTGACTAAAAACCACCCAATAACTACGAAAGCCCTCCGGACTAACGAGCTACCGTGACTCCGGAACGTAAAGGGCTATTGAAGGACACCGTGGATTTTAGTCAGTACTAGTCTGACAATCCCTCCTGCCCTGCCCTGGGTTGGAAGAATCATTTGATGATTTTACCAAGCCAAAAAAAAAAGGAGTAGCTAGGGCTTTTTAAGACGGTCCCTCGACCCGGATTCTATTGGCCTACAGTTTTACAATATCTCGTAAAATTACTTAGTTCAGTATTTCGTCAGCTGTCAAAATACAGGCTGCTATAAAGAGAAGGGTCCTTTATTATCATCAGATTTGGTATTTTTTATGACTTTTGAAAGTGATTGCAGTTTCAATTGCGTAATGGATTGATTTTAAAAGGAAGATGTTAATGACGATGTTTAAGGACTGTTGGGTAATATTTCTTTGAATGCGAGGCAATTTCTTTTAATCTCGTATCGAGATAAAATTGTTCATCATTTTGAAAGGTTTGAAGTGGTTCAGACCCTTAATTATTACGAGGACTTGGATGGTGCTTATATGATCTGACCACGACAATGTCTGGACCTAAAAAAAAAACAACTTTTGTCTCTTCTTGCAAGATTTTTTTAAGCCCTACATTTGTGTAAATTAAATGATTTTCTATGTTATTTTATAGAAAAATAAAGGGATGTATTGGGTTTCAGTTTTATTGTTTACTTGTCTGAATCCTAGAGTCTTAGGCGTCATTTAGACAAGGCGAGAACTTGCATGCAATTTTGACTACATTGCGGTATTTGTTTAACCAACTGAATTTTTTGCCCCTCCATAGTCCGGAGTGTAACGCTACTCGCATGCAATTTCTTGCATCGTCTAAATGAGGCCTTACAATACATAATTAAATCACAGAATAGGAAGAGAATACCGTAACGCGAAATCCGGTACATATTAATTTAATAACTGACATAAGATCATAAACATTTCAGTATGCGTTTGCGCCGTATTTTCATGGAAACCTTGTTAGTCATTGTGGTTGCCATTTTTTCTTTTTTTCCGTGTTATAAGGAAGTGTCGTCGAATCGTAGATCACGGCTGCGCGCGCGTTGCTCCGGGAATCATCAGAATTTTATTGCTAGCGTTAACCTGACTAAGTATGGTGTGCAAAAAAGTTGTTGTACAATTTGTCTGTGTTTAATTTATGTGCTGTATACGATTTTTAGTAGAAGCATGTTATTTCGTGATGTTTTATGTTTTCTCAAATAATTAAAATGATGTCGCTGTATAAGGTGCACTAACTAAAGATAATTATAGCAATAAATTACATCTGAATAAAATATTACGTTTTATTTCAGCAAAATATAATTGCTTAGATACTTAATCATTTACAAACTTATTTAACAAAACGTCATATAACTGCATCGATTTCTGTTGTGAATAAAATGCCTTTGTCACAAATTTTAGTTTTTTTTTGCTGTCTGTACTTCAACATTTTGAAGTGTAGCACCATATTATGGTCATATGCCATATGGCACAAATGGTCTCAGTTATTGCTCGGTAGCAATTCACGTCGAGACAGGTGGCGTCCGATATACGAGTTCTTGCTAAAATTGACGAATTCAAAACTTTCAAGATTAAATACGGTTCGTTTTATTGACATGAAAATATCGAACTATTTTTATATTTAACTAGCACTTTTCCCGCGACTTCGTCCGCGTGGGTTACGTACTTTCCTAATTCCCCCTTTTCACCCCCTTAAAGGTTAAATTTCCAAAAACCCCTTCTTAGTGCTCCCCTACATTATAATAGGAAGCCGTGTGCAAAATTTCACATTCCTAGCCCCAGTAGTTTCGGCTGTACGTTGATATGTCAGTCAGTCAGTTCTCCTTTTATATATATAGATTTTTTAATCTAATTTTATAAACGCAAAGGTTTTGACGGATAGATGTTTGTTTGTCACTCAATCATGTAAGTACGATTAAATGGATCCCGATTGAATTTGGCTCAAAGGAAAGGTTTTAGTCTGGAATAATTTGCGACTAACACAACGGCGTAGCCGCTAGAAATAGCTAGTATGTTATAAAACGATTAAATAACTATCTATATGTAATTTGATTAGATGTTATTTTTGAAGAATACATAGAGTTTATATTAGATACTTGCTTATTCAGAATATCCGAAAAAGTCTGCTCAATTTCACTTCACAACGCGGAACACTAAAAATACACTCGTCATCGTGAAACGCAGTAAAAAGTAAAAAAAAACACATCAAAGTTAGTTATGTTCACATTTATTGTTTCCGTAAATAATGCAGGAACAAAATATATGTGAACAAAGTAAGTACTATGTCTAGGTAATAACAGTTAGCTTTATATACCACCAGCAAGAATTTAGCGCGGAATGTTATATTTTAATAGCGAATTAGTGTTTTTACGCTTGAATTTATACTGAAATAAATAAACGGTAGAATTAATGGAATAACTATTCAAATTAGCAGCCTTGGGAAGGCCGTTGTTAATAAGTAAGGAAAAACAATAAGAAACTGCATTTATAGGATACTAGCCTTTGTCCGCGGCTTCGCCTCTATGAAAATTATTCCAATGGATCTAACTACTCCAACAATAATTCAAATACCATATGTCCTAATTAAGGCCGTACACGTACAGATTTATTTTCACATTTTATAATATTAGAATACATCGGCATGTTAGCCTGGCGCCCTCTAATGCCTTCTCCAAAGAGTACCAAAAAATAGTAGTAGTCTTCGGCAGTCAGCATCCATTCGCTGCAAGTCATCTTCTTAAAATCATCAATCTATTTCGACACTGGTTGTCTCACGCTACGTTTGCAAATACGCGGTTTCCACTTCCATATTAATATGTAGGATTACACTATATCAGATCAAAAACTTTGTACTCAGTTGTTTTTTAAATACGTTGAGTATGTTTTTCAAAGTATGCGACATACGATGAAATATGTGTCTAGCAGCAATGTTTTAACGCAACCCTTATTTATTCTCCTTAACAGAAACAAACAAGATATATAAGACCATAAACACTTTCCCGATATGAAGTTTTTACTGTAAAATAATTCAGGCAACTATTTATCTAAAAATAGCCCCAACCTGTGTTTAAACTAAAACAAAATCGATAGCACACAGTAACGATATGACGTATATAAAATCAGATAGCCAAAGTAAGGTCCCTGCACGACCCCCGTTTATTATGCGCATGAATAATTTGTTCCTATTACTGATTTATATATGATAAAGCACCCAACGGAATCCACGATATCGGCCGTGTATGATTTAATATCTGTGTGATTCTTCTTGCTCTGTGTTTTACATTTTCTAGTCGTGTTATTGATTTAAAGTGTTTGGGGAGAATTTGAGCTAAAATGTATGGTACGTTAGAGTTATGATTAAATAAAAAATAATAAATAAATATTCCACAACTATCACACAACGCCATCTAGTCCCAAGCTAAGCAGAGCTTGTGTTATGGGTACTAGACAACTGATAAACGTGATTGTTTATGATTTAAGCCACTACATGCTTAGTTAGGCAAAATATAGTTCTAAAAAATGTACAGTGTTTGTAAGTTAATGTTTTTTAATAAAATATTTATTTTCAAATACTAAAATGCTCCTGAAAACCGTTGAAACATAAAACGTTACTCAGAAACATGGGTGTTGCTGCAGCTCTGAAGATAATAAATCCGAATTAATAAGTAAAGGTTGTTTTATCAAAACATTAATCATTTCTTACAGCATACTAAAGATAAATGTATATTTTTATAAGACCAAAAACAAAAAAAAAAAACTGAAGTAATATGATTTAGAAAAAACAAAAAACATGCCGAGAGGAAGTATCGGACATGCGTAAACGGAATAAGGCCGCTTTATCTACCGAGAGATTAAAAATAAAACGAATCTTCGACAAATATGTTGTACAAAGCGTCACGTAGGTAAAAGTTAATGAAACAACTTTCTCTTAATTGAATATTGCTTCGGCAAGTTTAAATACAGACCTGGCGAAATCATATTAATTTCATTGTCCATTTGATTTTCATACAAATGACTTGGTGAAGTAAACTGCAGTATAATAGACATCAACGCGCGCACCAACATTGTGCGATTTATTTTTATAATTATAATTTTAAATTTAATATTACATTAATATAAGAGCATTGTAAAGAGCATTTTTATTTTCATGTAACTTTTTTGACTACCGGAATTTTTTTTGTGAGAATATTTTATAACAAAAAAAAAATTATGTATATTTTCTGACCCCATTAGGAAAAAAAGATCCAAACACTATCACATAAATTCAAACGCACGACCTTACCTTAAGACTTAAGTGCAAGCCAAACGTTACAATCATTCCATCGAATTCGGACCATCGTTTCGTACATTTTAATGTGGCCACATTAAGTCTCATCTCCGTTATTAGTCAGAAACTGGTCTGACTTCCTACGTCTACAGGATGTTGCTCCATATACGCCATTCATTAACTTAATGGCTTTGGGCCGCGATGATTTTTATTGCGAAACATCGATCTCAATGCGCAGACGCATCGGTTTGTGTGAATGAGTTTTTAATGAAACTGGGGCTTTTGTCATTTTATATCTAGTCTTTTTTTTGTATAATGAATAAATACTTGAGGAAATAATTACCTTTTAGACCACCTATCATTACCACGGTTTAATCTTGAAAGATGACAATTTGTTTTTTTTTAAGTGAAAACTTCTTTAGCGGCGTTGTGCACTTTTTTGGAATGGGTAAAAAATGTTAAACTCGCGTCAGGACACGTGACCTGATCGAAAATTTGTAAGACAGCGCAGGGCGCTTGCGCGAATGTTCGTGTGTGTTTATTACTATTCAAATTTTCACTTCTGCTGGCACTCCCAGAGTGCAACCCGTTTTTTTTTCTTTACAATTCGTATTCATCATACAGAATTTCGATACGTTTTTGCTTTTAATGTCGCTGTGAGGTTTAATCCACAGTACACAAATACCATCAAGGATATATTTAAAACTCAGATTTCGGATGTATTTAATAGTAGAATTCAGTTTATATCTTGCGGGTGGCCAACGTACGGTGGGCCTACCAGATGATGATGATGACATACTATCTAACTAGCCTAGATAAATCACACCCATTAGACTGAATAAAAGAACATACAATTCATACATTTTCCGCTCTCACGAACAACAATAACGAACCCTGAAATATTCAAACTGATCTCTTCAATCAACAAAAAGAGAGAACATAATTTATTTTTTCTTATTCAATACTAAAATGCCAACTTTAACTATTTAACATACTAATCTATGATTGTTAACATGAGATGGTTCAAACGACCCGCTACTTACAAACCATTTAACTAAAAATCAACTTTATCTATAAGAACTTTAAGTGTATTTTAAAGTGGGTAGGTTGAGAAAAAATCGTGCTTACGGTAGCCGAAATCAAGGGTCAAGAAGATCAAACGTGATCTAAAACTGATATTGAAGATTTTAAAGAGAGTGACGCATGCGTGAATGAGATATTAGTGAGGCAAGCAGTGATGAAACCGCAGTACACTGGAGGACATGATCAACTGACCAGTTTGGGTGCAATGATGGAACATTGTTTACAGATCATGTTTTGTAGAGCAATTTTAAAAAAATATACGTCGTTTTATTTTTGTAAGTGTAATGTTACAAGATGTTTTAAAAAAATAGTGATCATGTAATTTTGTTTGATTATCATTTATTCTTAAATAATAGTTAACAATGGTATGGAATAGCATTAAAAAACATAATTGTGTTCTTGAAGAAGCCAGTGTCAGTCCAGCTGTGGGACGGGCCAGTTAGTACATTCTCAAAAATACGTGTTAATTTCAAGTTAGAAAAAGTTATGAAATAGAAGCTGTGCACATTGTTATGGCCTTAAGTGTAAAAGCTCTTATGACAATACCCACGACGGGCATCAACCACTACTAGACGGTGATGGACACCGGCCCCCGCGCATTCGCGGTATCTTTTTATGCTCGCGGTATTTCTTTTATTATTATGTTACCTCTTATTAATGTTAGTAGTTTTTATCCTTTTTTTTCTCACGTCAATGTCAGTGTTTCAAGAAAGAGAGGAGGAAAATACTGTTTAATTTAGTAATAAATTGTTTGTTTTGATTCGTTTTGTTAATAATATTGTACTTCGTGACAACTGCGTACTTTTAATAGCGGAAGAGAATAATAAAACTGGATTTAACTTCGTAATTAGCTTAATTTTTTACGTGAAATCAATAATTTAATACCAATTTTATTCAGCTCATTACTTAAATATGACCTTTAAGAAAAAAACGACAAACAATTTAACCGAATAAAGGTGAAAGCTTGTTAAGATGCCGAACGTACAGCAGAACCTTACACTTGAAGTGACGTCAAACGCACCATTAAAATTATCTTCGGAGCCACGTCAAGTCTAATCTTGTTTGCTGGCACAATAAATAAAGCTGCTTTTGATGTAGCCGCTTTGCTTAAATTCGCTTAAATTAAGGCACTCCACTCATTTGGGAAGCCAATTAAGCGCGAAAAGTATCGCGTTCGCCAAAAACTGCACGTCTCATCAAAATTGTTTACTTTCATTGTTTCGTCTTTTTACGGGCACCATGATAGGGGTTATTTTTTAAACTTTAATAATGATTAACCTTTAGTGTTTAATAATTGTGTAAAAATGTCGTTTGTGGTGATAAAGCGCTGTGGTGTTACATTATATGCGTTATTTGTTGAAGTGTGACGGTATTTTGATATTACCGCCTTAAGTGTGCTAATAACTTAAATAATAAAACGCCGGCATGATCTTTTTGCAGTTTAAATATATATTATCTCTCTACAAGACGTGTCTCCTGCTAGTACAGCAACTACTATGTCTTGCTTTTTATTGAATCCTGAAAGTTACGGTCCATTCAACGGCTCTGAATCCTTTGTAACGTTGCCCCAACTACAATAATTACCCATTAACTCCTTTAGCAAGTAAAATATTGATTGTAAAGCCCCCTTCGTAGGCTGCCGACGTACCCACATCCAATTAGCATAATACTATAAACGCCCACGCGAAAAAACGCATCTGCATCTTGCAAATTTCATTAATTTGACTATAACATGTCTTAAATAAGGTACAAAATTACTGTTTCGATGCATCGCTGTAATCTTGAGTGCATTAAAACCTTCGTGGGTGGGTAGAGAAGTCAGTTTTGCGTCCATATAAGTAAATTATTATTGGCACAGCCTTGTGACTGAAATGTGAAGCGCTCATTTGATCTTATATTTTTGTTGATCCGGATCTACAAGGGTTTACAAAGGTTTATTGTACCTACAGTAGATATTTCCATAAAAACCTAATTTACAGTATATTAAGATAGCAAACCCTCTGAGTGTTTGTGTTGTTCTGTAAACTCACAAACAAAGGTGGCTAAAAATACTGCATTAAATCAACGAGGAAAGAGTAGGTACACTTATTTTTAGATTTTTTTTTTTTTTTTTTACTATTTAAGTTTGCTAATCTTAATGACTTTTGAAATAAGATATTATTGTTTAATCAATTAATACTGCTTTTATAAATAGTATCATTTTTTTGTATTTTTTTTTATATTCAGTCACTTTTCTACCCAAAATACGTTGAAAACTCACTTTTACAATATCAGATTAATCGTATGACCCTTCCACAAAATCAGGTCGTAAAATTGTTTATTTATAAGTATTACCACCTCTCTATAGATCAGAAGATAATAAGACGACTCGGTGACATTCATTCGGACGTTCAAAGCCGCGTGTGAAATGACAGCTGATTCCTTTAAGATATCTGACATTACAACTTTAAATCGTATAGCACATTTTTAAATTTGAACTGTAGTATGTTGTGTTATGGTTCGGAATTGTGTTGGTGGGAAGAATAAACATGTTGGTTAACAATATGCCTCATCTCCAACGGATCAAAGCTTAATGCGTCGTCGTGAGAATTAATTTCGTAGTGTAATGACCTTCAATTGCCTTCAAGCAACACTAATGCTGTGACATCTTGTGGGAAAAGCTTCTGAATGTATGTTAATCTATTTTATAGGCGTGTTAACAGCAATGAATTGTTAATTATTGAATAAATGGCGCGTTTACCGGAGATTCGATGTGTGATGGAATTGAATTCTCTTGAATAAAAAACCACATACACATTTTGATTACATTAAACAAAGAATGATTTACAAAGAAATGTCGGGCCCCCCTCTAGAGGTCCAAAGTCTGCCGGGGTCGTGGGACTGTACGAATAACCGTGACCCCGGAACGTAAAGGGCTATTGAAGGACACCGTGGATTTTAGTCAGTATGAGTCTGACAGTCCCTCCCGCTCTGCTCTGGGTGACTCATGTGATGATTTTACCACGTAAAATTTTATTATAAAAAAAAATATAATGTAAATAAATATATGTTTTTTTTATAATCTACCAATAAGTTGTGCATTTCTATTGGACAAAATAGATAATGTTTAGATAATAAACTTAGATTTTTATGTGCTAGGAGATTTCACAGTTAATAAATATGCAATAAATACCTGTACAAATTCTTAGGTGCAATAAAGATGACAGATTTAAAAAAAAGGTAGTAATAAGTTTTACAATGGTGTAACAAAAGGTATTATCACCAACTTATCTGTCTACAAAGTGATGGTAATAAATAGTTAATTAATTACAGGTGTAGTTAACAGCTGGAAGAGTAATTAACTTAAGAATTATACATCAAATAATAATTAATAGTTACGTTATTATTATGATAAAATGCGTCCGATTTATTCCTTAATAAATATAAAAGTGTGCGTAGTAAAATAGTAATTTATCAAGCAGTAGGCGGTCAAAAGTGAATGAGAGGCATTTATATATTGCGAGAGAGAATGATTTCGAACTAAATTACCAATGTTATAATCACTATTAATTAAATTATTATATCTTAACTTGTGAACAGAAATCATCTGTATATGTATATTTTAAACTGAGAACACAGGTCGGATATCTATACGGATCCCAACATCAGCATCGAAACATTTTTTTATTTATTTTAGGTTTTTTATTTTAATTTCTGTTAATATCCCACTGCTGGGCAAAGATGTCCCATTTATCTTTCTAACTACTCTTTTAAATGCTAAGTCAAACCACATTCAGGTCTTTTATAGAAAACTAGCGATTCGCCCCGGCTACACAGGGGTGCAATTTCCACTATATTATGCATGTTAAATACATATTAACCTCTTCTCTTGAATCACTCTATCTTTTAAAAAAATCGCATCAAAACCCGTTGCGTAGTTTTAAAGATTTAAGCATACATAGAGACAGACAGACGGACAGGGGGAAGCGACTTTGTTTTATACTATGTAGTGATACAGTATAAGCTTACAGTTATTAACACATTCAAATTAAATCATCTCGCCATCTCGAGCCTATATTAAAAAGTAAAAAAAAACCGGCCAATGTTTCCCACACTACCAAGATGTTGCCATAAAAAAAAAAACAAGAAAGCAAAAAAGAACCGTCAAAAAGATGTACGTGGTCGTTACTAGGAAGTGCAACCCGATACACTAGAGGTCGAGAAAACTGGTCACGGGTGGTCCTCACTTTATTTTTTGACTGGTTCCTGTAATTAATGTGTTCAATGGTTATGTGTGTAACACATAATATGAATAGACATTGTAAAAGTATATTGAATGAATAATAAGTACATTATTCATTCAGAGATGAAGATTTTAGTCGATTGAATACACATTTCAGAACTGATCTCATATCTTGCGCAAATAACACGATATTTTTAAGGTTATTTCACAAGTAATAAATATAATTATCGAATAAAACCAGCAATTTGGTATTCATATTTTATGTACAAAATTTAATTGCAAGTTTTTGCCGTCGAATACGCATGACGAAACCGTAGAAGATCAAGATAGCCAAAGATAATTTACAGTTACGTTCAGTTAAAAAATATTTTAATTAAACCTCTATTTACTTATGCCATATCTCTCATATCGGTACGATGTGGAACAGTCAAAAGTCGAGCGTCGAGATACAGATCTAGATGAATATTAATTGAGAATTTGTTGGTTACAAATGATGTGGCCGCCACTGTACGAAAGAAGTACTCGTAGTTACGAAATGAGTATTTTGTATTCCAACTTAGAACTATGTAAGTAACTTGAATCTTTAAATTTACATAAAAAAGTACCTTAGTAGCGACTCGCCAAAAGTCAGTTGCGTATTTGGATAAAGAAAGAAAAAAAAGCGTGTTATATTACTATGATTACGATCATGAATATAATAACGTATGTATAATTATGACAGTTATTTCATTAAACGCAGTATTTGAGATAGCAGTCAATTAGCTTATTCGTACGTTTTCCCGATAATTACGATCACAAAAATCCACAACCAAATTCATAGATAAGTTGTGTTTTTCTCAAGTGATGTTCAGTCATTAACGTGAAAACAGTTTTTTTTTATCGTGGTAAAATCATCAAATGTGTCCTTCCACCCAGGGGAGAGCAGGAGTGACTGTCAGACTCGTACTGACTAAAATCCACGGTGTCCTTCAATAGCCCTTTACGTACCGGGATCACGGTAATTCGCGAGTCCCGCGATCATGTACTCATGACTGATATTAGAAGTAATTTTCTCTTCGTTCAATAAGTCTCTGACAAAGTCAGAAGTTAAAGCTCTCAATACGCGTGTGAGCTTTCATTGTGAGAATGAACAGTGTAACATTCCTCGGTGACTTGTTAATAGACCTTTAATAAGCCGTCAGAGTGAACTCGCAACTTTTTGTTTAGATTTTCAATTATAAATGCGTTCCAAATATAGTTGGGCAACAAAATCCATCATACTGCGATCTAAAATCGTCCGCGGTCTTGAATGTCGAGCGTCGCATCCAGTTAAGGCGTCTATATATGATATTGTTACAAAAACGCGTATCACAGACCACAGTCAACTTTTCACTGACACACCTTATAAAGTACTGTAATCCAATAGCAATGTCACTTTGACGGGAAATCTTTGATACTCTTACAACATTTTTGTTTGAATTCTGTGAAATTGTTGAGAGAGATTTTAGACAAAAAGTTCCGATTGAATCGGACATGTGTCTTCTGTTCATATAGCTGTCATAAGTTATTGATAACGACTGTACGTGTGG
This sequence comes from Agrotis puta, assembly GCA_943136025.2. NCBI lineage: Eukaryota > Metazoa > Arthropoda > Insecta > Lepidoptera > Noctuidae > Agrotis > Agrotis puta. The sequence continues at coordinate 7,131,184 of OW964184.2, read as the reverse complement.
GACATCATAGTTTAGTTAACACTTGAGTATGTGACTGTACAGTACAGTTTAGAATATAGTCGTCTCATCAAATGCCATAGTAATAGTCGTTATTTAATAATTAAGTTTAGAAAATCATATCAATACTGAAATATTTTACGTTAATTTTAATATATTTGTTAGGTCAGGCACTTTGGTAACACGAATGCCAATAAATAACCAAATTCAACCAGCTATGAAACAATCATGTGTTTAAAACTGTATTCTACAGTTTAAATACTCTATAATCTTCTTTAAGAATTGGGCTATAAAATGCAAAAAGGTTTTTACAAATCCGACGGGTAGTTCTTGAGATTATTACGCTTAAACAAACTCAATTCCAGATTTGATGGCCGCAGGACTGCCTCATCAGGTAACGTAAAGAGCTATTGAAGGATCACTATGGGTTTGAGTCAGTACAAGTCAGACAGGATTCATTTGTTGATCTTACTACGATAGAATAAAACCTAAATTGGATAGAAAAGCAAGACATGTAAAAACATTTCAAACTCAACACGTAACACAACATCATATTCGCTTGTCGAAAACTTAAAGATAAATCAATAACAATAAATAACAAATAAACGTTTACAAGTGGGTCTATTGTTTCGAACTCCACCTTGTTATCCGTCTATGATAAATGAATTCTTTGTATTGTTCGATACGAACTTTAAACATTCTCAAATAATTCAATTTTATCGATACATGCTTCTCTTATTCTCTTATCAAACGGTTTTTATTTTTAAAATAACAAGTGGGTTTTTTAAGTAGGCATACGTAGAAAGTTGTACGTTTAGATTATTGCGGCTCCATCCGTTTGGAAATCGATAATTATCGCACATGAACTTACCCGGATAAAAAGTGTTTTTCATAGTTATACAAATGTAGAATACATATTCCTAATATATTAACCCTGCGCATCAACACTCTCTAATCTGTCAAATTTTTCCAATTGAAAATGAACCTTGCGATAAAATAGCTTGATGGTAGCTTGTTGTGCTGGCGTCTGTACAAAATATCGGTTTGTATATCACTTTAATTTGTCCTAATTAAAATCCTGGTTAATTTGGTTAGACCAACACTGGTCTTCGATCAGCTAAAAAAACTGGCCAAAGCAACGAGCGTTCAGAGCTTTTCACTAACCCGAATTGACCGTCTTTACTCAAACTTCACAATAGAAAGAGTGAACATAAACTACACACGATGTGTTTTCTTTTGTAGTACACTTTTGCCGTCAACCCACACTAACTTATAAGTAGCTCCAAAGAAACTAATCTCATCAAAATCATAATAACATAGTAGCTTGACCCCTTCAATTTTCTCAATCACCAGTACAAACCTTGAACAAACTAAGACCGACTAAAAGTAAAAGTAAAGACTCTGATACAGAGATAACAGCACAATATCTTTATCAGGTGTCCAGAAATTACAAATGTTGGAAGACAAGGCCGGTCGGAGAATTTTTAGACCGATGCGTGCAGAAATCTATATTACGAAACGGCTATGATCAGATAGCGCGAGTGTTCGTCGAAAGCGAACTCGAATGCTCCCGACAGACGTCATAGAAACGCCCGCGTGCCACAACAATGTACCTGGGGTAGGGTTGCCAAGTAAAAGCTCTTGATGAATTATGAATACTTGTAGTTTGATGAATCTGTGATTTAGCAGTCAAATTAGACAAAAAGTATTTATTTATTGCACAATGTCCCCATCGTTATCAGCTTAACTTAAAACTATTGGACACATTACCCTGTTAGGGCGCAACAAGAAGAAGCAATTATCGTTTAGATTACGATATTTCCATTCGATTATGTTACAATTTCCACAAGAACTTATCATATTCCTTTCATAACAAAACTATTGGCCTGGGACTTAAAATTACTGCTACTAAATGCGCGAGACAATCAAAATAAGTAATAGCCTTTGAAAACGTACTAACAGCTCTTTTAATACCAATCAATCATCTCAACAGTGAACTACCATTTTATACTGATCAATTAATCACAGATCACCGAGCCCATATCTTTGCTCTGGCAACCCTAACATTAGGCAACGTTATAAAGTTATAATTAGTGTGTAATGTTGCAAGTCGTGTCGTTAGGATCAATATCAACGGACAATAATGCTGATCGACTTACTGTGACTCATCAAGGTTTGAGGTGAAGGTCCTGCCTACTATCCCTTGACCGGTCCCTAACCTTGCTTTCGACAAGATCATGATAACGATGACTCGCCGTTGAAAGTGATTGAAGTTATGATGGCAATGGACTCCGGTTTCTTTTGATCGGTTCCAGTTTAAAGGTGTAATTGTATATGTGTGTAAAATACGTATTTGGTGGACAATGGATGTCGTAAAGACGGGAGTGAAGGTGCGAATTTTATATTGTAGTTTTTTATTATGTTTTATTTTTATTAACATTGTAGTGCCCACGACATCGTTGCCGTATTCCTTATCTGTATTCCGTTAATATAGGATTACATCTACAGTTGTTTTTTTGGAAAAATGATTCTGAAAGTTTCCACAGTTTTTCAATAAGTATGTAACTAGCTATAGATAGATCATCTGCCTAGCCTTTTCTCAACTATATTGGGGTCGGCTTCCAGTCAAACCAGATGCAGCTGAATATCAGTATTTTACATGGAGCGACTGTCTGGCGGACCTCCACAACCCAGTAACTGGGTAATACGATACCCCATGGTAAGACTGGTTGTCAGACTTTAGAGCTTCTGACTAACAGTAACGACTGTCAAAGATCTACAAATGACAGCCGGGACCAACGGCTTTACGTGCTTTCCGAGGCACGGAGGAAACTCGCTATGACAGATGGTCACCCATCCACAGACCAACCTCGGCAAGTGCGGCTTAATCCTGAAGATCGGCTTGTGCGGCTGTATTTATTTAGCCACGAGCTCCTCCGATGTAACTAGCTATAGATACTGTACAGATTTTGTCAGCATAAGAATCTTAACATCCTATAATATTCCCACTGCTGGGACACAGTTCTCGTCTCTGCGAGGAAGTGGGATATAATCCACCACGTAGGCCCAGTGCGTTTAAGCAGACACCACATGTCTTAGAATATTTGGTTCTTGGAAATGCGCAAAAATTTCCCCACGATGGTTTTCCTCACGTCCAGTAATGGTTTTGAGATAAATTACACAAAGGTATTTAGTACGGCCTACCAAAAACTTACAAGAACATAAAATACGTTGTACTTTTATCAAATCATCTTCATCAAATTGAGCCAAGCCTCCATGACTTACCTAATATTAAATCAAGGAGTGTCTAAATCGCTGGAAGCGTCGGCCGTAATGTGTTCACTTTAGGTATAGATCATGATACCATAGTGAAGACAGATTTCTAGACGACCGCCTACGTGCGTAGTATTAACATATTTTCCTTTAGTTGACTCCTACGTCTACGACTAATGTCTGTTAAACTACATTATGATAACACCGGCACCGTAGCCAAGCGACTAAACTTTGTCTGTTTACATGTGTGAGCTTTAATCCTAAATTGCTTTGCAGATTTCTGTAAAACTTGGTACACAGTTTAGACACGGTGAATTTTTTGATTTTTTGTAAATGAATGCACGAAACAGGAGAATATCTTAAACAAAAAAACTAATATTTTCTTGTAGACCACGGAACCCTAAAAATGGCGAAGAGAAAACGAACACCAAATTGGAAGATAAGCACACACACTAAAAGGTTTTACCATGGCTTTGCTTTCATTGACAGATAAGCCTGGATGATTACTGATTAGGCATATTTTAATAAATTAGAGTACTTTGACATTTAAATCTCGCTTGCAGAATCGAGGCCTACAACCTTGCGTCTTTTGTTCAACTGTCAAAGTTGAAGTATCGATAAACTTATCGATACCTTTGAGTCGGCAAGAAAGCTATAAATGATATAATCACATGTGGCTTCAAGGTCGATAAAGTTCTAAAGGGATTGAGGTTAATGGCGGTCCTCATATGAAACCTATCAGCCATTAGAATCTCATTCTTGTAACGCATTGATTCATCTCACAACGTCATTGTAGTTGAAAAAAGAAGATACGAAACTGGTTGTTAATCTCGATCGCACAGATGTTCAGTTACGTGTGTTTAAAAAATAACACATGGCAGAGCTGAGCACGCGTACCCGATGGTATCGCGACCGCTCGGGGGGCGTTACGAAAACCACTTACTTATCAGATTCCATCGACAAAACATTCATTTTGGCTACTCCGCATTTAAATTATATTTCTAATACATTTTGTTAATACATCAATTGATTGAAGATTCTGAAAGTTTAAAGAATGCTGGACTAATCTGTCCCGCCTAGATTGGATCGTGAGGTATTTAGATAGACCGAGTTTTAAGACACGAGCCATTTATTCTTTGACTGAATAACTTTGGGATTATGATTTAAGATCTCTTTCAAAACCATTGTTGTCTCCGAGCTATTAAAGCATTTTAATTTATAACTGTTCGGTAACATTTATGAATTAAATGCTTTAAGACTTTCGAACTGCATAACTTCCGTCAAAACAGATGGAGGACGTAAATCCAAGAAGTAGAAAGAGTAGATGAAGACTTTCAGCCAGAAGCCAGTAAAATCATCACATGAGTCCTCCCACACAGGGCAAAGCGGGAGGAACTGTCAGACTCGTACTGACTAAATTCCACGGTGTCCTTCAATAGCCCTTTACGGTCACGATAATTCGTAAGTCCCGCGACCCCGGCAGGCCTTGGCCCTCTAGAGGCGTCCGTCACCGTGGGCGTCTACCACTGCGGCTGGGGTGGAGGGAGGACGTCCTCTCCCTCACGGGGTCCACCTCCACCTTTGCAAGCATGACAGCTTCGCAGAAGGAGACGACCGCTTCCCACTCCGTCTCGCCCCGCAGAATGGCCTCGACCAAAGCCGGGCGCGAGATATCTCCGCCTATCGCCGTTGAGAGATCATGGCGGTGCTCTGACCCCGCGGGGCAGTCCTGCACCGTATGTTCCACCGTATTCTCTGGGCGATCCTCACAGTGGTGACACCCAGGCGTTTCTTCCCTCCCTATCCAACACAGTTACCTCCCGAAACTTCCGTGTCTGGTGAGCACCTGCGGCATGCGGTAGGTCAGTACGCCGTGACGCCACTCCTCAAAGGGGGGTCTTACCGCCGCTCATTGCGCCATGCCCGGTTTCCTTGACACTTAGAAAATTTCTTAAGAATTGTGTTTCCAAGCAACAATACACGAGAAAATTACGTCTTCATAATGCTTAATGTGGACCCATAAGTGTCAAAAACTATTATCCCGTTATTTAATGTCGTTTCTAGATCTATTGTACTATTGATTGTTATAAAATGGCAGAAATAAGCCGTGTCATTCTCTGTTATAAATTATTTTGCATAAATGCGCTGTACTCAATGTTTTGTTAGTAATCTATTGTGTTTTTAAATGGTATTTGCGAAGTAATTTATGTGATTTTAGTAATAACAGTGAGGTTATGTATTTGTTAATAGTCTTAAGATATATGCATACATTTTCTTTTACGAATATTTTGCATGTCATAATAGGTCTTTGATTATTTTTTAAAATTTTACTCAATTTTCAACAGCATATTATGAAAATGTGATTTTTTTTTACGAATGAATAGAATAAGACAAATACAATTTTCGTTTTCAAAAATATCATTAATAAAATTAAAATAAAATATTGGCCAGATAAAGTGACGCAATCCTATAGGAAATAAGGTCTAGAATAGCTTGCGTATTCCTAAAATACAATTGCCTACGGTGATCTAATCGTCAATAGATATCAAAATACGTTGCAAAGTTTTTTAATCATCATACATTCATCTGCTTTCGAATTATAATCGCTTTTAAATCCTGCTTAGCCAACACAGTCATCTTCAAACGCAAATAACAGTTATTATTTGGAACAGATATTGCAAATACCAGGTTTTTTGTAACAGTTACTTGTCAAGCTCGGTTGCTCTTCAATTTGATATGCGTATACTATGACAAATCACAGTTTAAAAGATTTCGTTAGAGGTCAAATACTTGTGCAACGTACTAATTAATACAAAGGCAATATTTTCGGTTTTTCGCATGGCCCGATTTTATCAGCATCTGTATCTGACGCTTCATGCAACAATGGAACCATTATTGTTATGTCGAGCACCAATTGTTTGATGTTTTCTTTATTTCGACTTTCAAGGTGATGTTTTGACAGTGTAATTGGTTCGAGACTACTCGTCGTTAATCTTGTGCCTCAAGAATGTAATTAATTTTAGTTTGGTTTTATTTTTTGAATGGCGCGCGCCGCTTTATGTTTGTCAGCGTAATTGCCGTTTAAATGTACATGAATTGTATTGCTAGGGCCTTGTACGCTTTCTATTGGTGCTAAGTTTAACTGGTGTATAGTTTATTTAGTCAGGGTAATTTAGTTTTACACCTATTCGTAGATATGACATTAATTATCGGTAATATTCTTCAATTATGCCCAATAGCCCGGCTGGTACACATCTCATACCGTTCTATTGCATCTAACTGCACCCATAATTATTATTACTGCGTTATTTGGTGCAGAGGACACACCCAGACTCGTTAGCAACTAACCTTATGCTTCGTTCAGACCGCACTATATTTTATACTAAACTTATTTGCTGGATTAAGAATGCGATAGTAAGGACACGTGATTTGACGAGATTGCTTTTGTTTTTTTTTGCATATTCGTAACATACGTATTATTTTAAATTATAGTGGACCTGTTACAGTAGGAATTTAGAGGACACGTTTTTATGCATATAATTTTAACATAATTGAGAGCAGAAGGCCTCTTTTACATACCTATCTTATTATCATTACATCAATCAAAAACTGAATACTTAATAACAGTACTTAACATTTTCTCTCTAGTTGGAATCAAATATAATAATCATAGTAAGGACACTAAATCTAATACTATTTGTCACATCTAAAGGAATGTCATCGTAGCAATTCCTCACAATAATTTTGACGTACTCGCCCGGAACTAGCGCGAGTCCCTAGCATAGCCTGAACACGCCTGTCTCGGAGCAACACTGTCCTGAGCTAAGCCTCGTTCCGACAGCGAACAGAACTCATTGTATGTTAAGCGGGCACTTCATCTTTCACGCGGGGCCAACGCCGATTTATTGGCCGACGCGCCCCTCTTGTGACACCGCTAGATACAACCTATCTCTGAAACTCATGTCTGATTGAATTAAAGCCTCTCTTGCCATGTCACAGATAACGGAGTGTCTCGGGTTAGAGGCAGATTAGATATGGTTTTAACGGTTGTCTCACTTGATGAATTAAGGGGAAAGCTGAAGGGTTTGTGGTTTCCGCGTGCGTGTCATATAGATAACATTCCGAACTTTAATTTAATCTAAGAAAATTTATCTCGCATGTAAAACATTGAAGGTTTATGCGGCACATGTTTTCTAAATGTGATGCAGTTTATATAATGTTCTCTATTCATCTAACATACGTGACTCGACAGCGATTTTCTATCGCCTCGTACCACATCATAATTCCGAGAGCGTTTTAACAATGGATGCGCACGCGCTGCGCCTCGCTCCCCGAGGCGCGACCTCTGACCGGCGCCTCGCCACGTGCTGCCGCTCTCATTGGCTGCGGTACACCCAACACTCATCGTTTTGTAACACCTCTACTCACCCGCGCTCACTTGCCACTCTATTCACTCCGTTATGAGGCTACTTGCAAACAAAATACTGTCCCATTGTTAGCTGCCCTCTATATTGTACTCAATCTTTTCATAGTCAGTTGCAACTTTGACCTTTCGCTCCATAATATTAGATGTTGGCATTATTATGTTTTTTTGCTTATTACTGTCTCTTTATCTCATCTATCTTTTGTCGTGCAGATGGAAATTGATATTTAATTTTGTCTCATAGGATTGAATTCTCACTGTAGGTCATCGATTATTCTACAGAATTGCAGATTGTATGTTTCATGTATTAGTCGAATTGAATTCTCGGAATTGACGAATTATTTCGATGTCGTAGAATTGTTCGGCGTGTTGCCAAAACGTTTTGGTATCGAGACATTCATTAAACGTATTATATTTGCGTGACCGTTTTCGGGTTTAATGTCTGTGGAAATGTGATCACGTGCGGCCTTCGTACGGCGCGGGCGCCGCGAGTGCTGCGACAACGGATCGAGACAAGCATTGTTCTATGACATTTCAGGCTTGCTAATGACAAGCAATTTCGATTTTGAAACAGAACACATTTGATTTATATTGTCTTTTAATTTGCCCCAAATTGCTCGTACATCGGACCAAAATGCGAACTGGAACGACGTGAATTACTTAAAGTTTAAACTATATCAAATATTATGAGAATCAAATATATCAAAGCAATTTACTATATTGAATCGTTCGGTAATAAATTGTTTCTATAATTTATGGGTTTAAATATAAACTTAATGTTGAAATTGCTCCGGTAAATGGTGTAGTCACGCCCGCGGCTGGATTTTTTCGCGAGAAAATCTAGATCTGCTCTAGATGTTGTCGATAAGGATAATAACTGCAAAGGAGTTTCATAATTTTTAGTGTAAAATGTGTAAATAAAACCAGTGTTTGTATTGCCAACAAATATGAATCAATGGCTGCGTTACACACAGTCTCAATAACTAGCGAGCATCGGAGCCTTATCTATAGATCACGAGTGGGATGTGTGACGGGATGTCATCCGCTGTCATACGTCGTATGACAATGACATCTCGGTCCAGTTGTCATGCCTTCGGTCGGATGACGCATTGACGCCTCTTTCACAAGTGCTCTGCGGTATTTAGAGTGAACCGCAACTGATATCATGTTTCGTGATGTTGTAATGTCTGTCTGTACGTGTCTTTGTTCCTTGTACGATAAGCTGACTCGTGGCCACTTTGTAGATTGATTAAGTTAAGGCTTGTTTAGTTAAAGATATTCATACATAGTGCCTAGGTACCTAACGTCTTGGCATAAGAAAATCTTGAAATAATATTAGAACAAAAATATTGCAATTGGTTACACAAACGTTTTATTATTACAGCTTTTTTCTAATCCTCAATTTCATGGCTCACACTTTTCAATAATTTAATAAATTGTTACAATGAAATAATATTTCATGAAAATAATCTAATAACAATTTGTATGAAATTGCGATGTTACAACGGCTCAATGGAACGAATTAACTTTCGTAATATTTTAGTAAACGATATTTCAATCATAATATTGTAAAACCAGCAGGAATTTTCACAATTTTGCATTGATTAAAAAAAAATTATGTACTACAATAAATTCTTCCGTGTTGCAATCTGTGACATAATTCAATCACGACGGGTATTTGGATCTAGTGGCGTGATAGGCAAAAACTTGGTCGAAATCTCGACATTTGCGTAAACTATGAATACGACCCCCTGTGGTGCGTGGCTAACTCGCCTTGTGCGTTGAGAAACATCGTTAACTAAGTAGTGATGATTTATTTTCTTCAGCTGGCCTATACGTTTCAATTTCCTAGTCACATATTATGAAACATTTTTTATTATATTGTATAGTTTAAATATTTTATATACTTTCAAGCCTGCGTTGCCTGTTTGCAGTCGATTTTTTCTTTCCACAAAGCGCATTAAAAACAAATTATATTTTTATTGAAAGTAAACGCAGAAGTAAATAACGTTATAAAGAAGATAATAATTCAATAACACAAGAAATACTGCAAATAATCAATAGACTAATTCGTTTCTATACAAAAAAAGCAAATGGCCGCTCCCCATTTAAAATACTCATCAACGCTTTACACCGATTCAATGATTGAATCGTGTTAGCTCTCATCTCATCCTATTTGCAGTTAAACATCTCTTATTTAGAGCTTGAAAATACAATTAAACTCCTTTTGTACAAGACTCAATAAAGATGACTTATTTCGATAGCTAAATTCAATTAGATTAGTACTGTCGCGAGCAGAAATATGTATCAGTTTGTGAACTACAAAAGCGGAGTTATTTATGCCACAATAATATTTACAATATTTCTATCTTAAATAGTTATAAACATAAGATTTATATACAAAAAGAAAGTAAAGAAAACCTAAAATTAATTATCTAATTAAACCATCCCGAAATTAATAAATACGTAATTAAAACATTGGGACAATTAGAAGTGAAAATACTCCTTCGCATCCTTTTTGTACCTATGTTGTGGTGGAAAGGAAGTAACCTGTAAAGCAGACTATTCAGAAATCTATTAATACAAAGATTTTCAAGAGAAAATATTGTTTCTGCTTTGGTACTGACTGTACCTATTTATAAGCAAAATGTCTCTGGTAATACACTTTCTATTTCGGAGGAAGCAATTACTTCGTTTTTATTAAAGTAAGTATTTAAATGCCTACTTTCTAATAAGTTTAAAAAATATTTAAAAAAAAACACATTATTTTGACAGCGGATGACAGGATGGTAATATTTTAAATCTGTGGTCGTTTATGTAAGACATCCTAGGGATGTTGGAGCAATCAGCTTCCCTTGCTTGATTTATACGGTTTCCTGATGATAAGCATCTGTATAATAATATCCCACCATATTTGATTGGAGGAAAGATCACATCTTTGGATACGGAAATCTGGAAAACCTCTAAATAATATAGTTATCAAAGCTTCAAAGTGTTGTGTTTTAAATTATCTCGAATTTATTACTTAATTAACTAATTTTTATGAGTGCGTGTACCTTGTTGTCAAAGTAAAAAAAAGTAAAACAAAAAAAGGCAAATTGTGCCTGCCAGAATTCAGTTCAGCCCGTAAGAATGAATGCCAGAAAAAAGTAGCGTTTCTATCATAAGCAGAGACGAGCGGAGTTACAATAAAGAGTGTCGATAGCCCTGCAGTGCAATATCTAAGGATACAATCTCGTGTGCAGCACTGCCCCAGTCAAAAATACAGTATGGCATTAATTATACTATTGATAGTGACGTCTGTCAGTAGCTTCAGGTCTATCTCGACGGCGAGCTAGTTGTAGCATTCAGGCTATTTTTATTTTCAAAATAACATAGCTGAATTCAACCAACAACTTTTTGAACAACAATTGATTTAATCTTGTCCATTTCTTGCCAGTCTGCTCGTCTCAATTTTAATGGGAAAAGGGCCTTATAATATCTTAAATACCCGTGTAATTGAACTTGACACTACAATTATTAGCAGTTGATACGTCAAGCACTTACATACATAAAGTGTCGATTTATCGCCTCCTTCGATAAACATTACCAGCTCATTCATGGTCACTATAAATCTTTTATGAGCTCCATAGAGACTGCGGATGAGTTAATACTTGCGTTGGTACGGTTGACAACAAAATCGTTATAAAGGTATCCATCTAAAAACGTTTGACGCACTTCTTCTAAATGTAAAAAAAAAACATGACATCTACTAACATTGCAGGCGTAAAAATGGTTCAAAGTTGGGTCTAAGTACTGTTTTTACCTTCTTTAGAACCAACAAGTAGCTTCTAATGAGCATTATCAAAGATAAAAAACACAAAAGTATATTGGGTTGATATAAGTGATGGAAAGTTTGTGTCTTTCTTTCTATGGAAAGTAGTTAGACGAATGCGAAAAGGTCTGAAAGTGATTAGAATTTCTCAATCATATCCTTATTTAACATTTATTAATAAGCGTTTGAAAATTTTCACTCAAAAAAATATTTTTTGCGTCATTCAGTTTTGTTGTTGATCGTACAATTGAGATGCGTATCTTGTTTCACTAGCAATTTTCATTGCCTTTAAGAACGGAAATGAGAATTTCCTCATTGTTATTTGTTATACATTTGGAGGATGTGGGCAGTGCCTTCTGTGAATAAATTAAATCGATCAGCAAGCAATTCATTGTAACTATTTCGGCAAGATTAATTTGTGATGTCCTTGTATTACCTATAATTTTTAATTGGTAGGTAGGAATGTACCTAACTGCCTATATACACGTAACTTTAGCAATTATGTATATTTAAATAACAAAGCTCTGACGCACACATTGCCTCCTTCTATTTTAAGTTATCTTAAAATATTTAGTTAACTCTGAATATTATTTTTCATTTACCATATGATTTAAACACAGAAGTAACATCCTTGTGACATATTTATGAAGAAATAATGTTGTGTTAAGACTTTTATTGTTTAAGTTACAATTTATTAAATTCTTGTTTTTAAATCTACTAATGATATTTTAGTATTCCATAATATACAGGGTGTAAGAGACAAAAAAAATGAGGTGAAAAATTCCAACATGGGGCGGTCCAGAATCATGTCCCGAACCCATGGTATCCGTTTGTGCGTCGATGTCTCTTACACCCTGTATATTCTTCTAAAACACAATGTGCCACCTCCTGACCAGCTGCTTGAGGACTAAGCCAGACAAAAAACAGGGACTGAGTTCTGGTTGAAGCAAATTTTACTCCATAATCGTCTACGATCAAGAAGATTTCTTGAACCAGCACATCACACAAAACCCGTTACCCGCTCCCCGTTACATAACCTTACTAATTAACCCTAACTTACCGGTGTCTCAATCAAACGATCAGATATAAGGAAGTGGTTAATAGCACGTAGTATTCGCCCAGTAGCACGGAGGTGTTAAGAAATAATTACCGGCGGTCACGCCTCCCCTGATTGGTTTTCGTAAGAGATCATAAATCTATACAAAACCCTGATGTGTTTTTTTATTAGAATTATTATAATAGTAATAAGTAGATGGGCGTTTTTTTGTGATGTAAATGGGTTATTTGATGGCTTATAGGTCGGGTTTAATAGCGGATGTTGTGTTATGTTGCTAAGGTGCGATTGGATTTGTAAACATAATAAAGATTTCCATTCTATAGAATGTCAATTTTATGATGGGGTTAAGGAGAAATTATAAATAGCAACCTGGTTATATTTCCTACTTATCTTGTGAAACTGCTGGGCAGAGCTCCCTGTAACCTTACACTCTTGGAAGCTTTTGGACGTGATATGAACCTCACATAAACTGATATTCCTTTGACTAACTTAGTATTATACTTGTTATAATCCTCACACATTCCTTTTGTTGAGTTTGAGAAGAATAAAAGGACAAGTACGATAAGTTTTCTGTTATAAGATTTTTTTATACTTGTCCAAGTACTATAACTTTCCAGTTTTTGCAACCCGTGTTGGAATTTAAATGGATCTTTTGGCAGTACAAAAGTTTTATGTCTATTTCAACGAGGTTTGATTAACGATTTAATCTTGTCTAGCGTGCTCATAATAGTTCTATTATCAGAAATTAATAATCTACACTCCACAAATTACCATATTAATAATCTACTAATAACTTGCAAATCAATGATAAAATATTATCAGCCAATTAGACTATACTGAAACATTTTAATTAAGATTTCTTATCTCTAAATTGACAGGTCATATATAACATTTCTATACCTTATACATATATTTTTTATAAAATTATAAATAAAAATAAAATCATGTTCACATTAACTGTTATTACATAAAATATTCATACATAAATAACGAGTTAATGATACATTTACAATTTAAATGTAATTCTGAGAATATGTAGTGTATTTTTAATAAGATGATGTCCAATTTAATGTGGCCGTAATAAGGGGTTAGGCACATTTTATTGGATAAGTATTGCTTATTTGCGCCGCCGATGGACAATAAATTGGCATTCTTTAACAGAGTACTCTAAATGGCACTTGCTTTTGTTAAGGTTTTCGCACACTGAAAGATTTACTAGCTTTATCTAGCTAGCTAAATAGTGATCTGTGTTAGCTGTGTAATTATTGTTTTTTGTATTTTATCCTTTAAATGGTCTAGACTTTATGGATATGTCACGGCTAAAGGTAGGTGTGAACCTAAACTTAAGATTAGCCGGCTAAACCTAGGTTTATCTTCGACGAAATGTTAATGTTAGTTTGTTCTATCTTTAGCCGGCTAAACTTAGGTGTAGCTGCAGGTCCTTGGCTAAAAATGTAGAAGGAAATGGAAAAGGAAACAATGTAATAATGTTTACTATTTTGACACGAAAACTTTATTAAAAAATAATCACTTTCATTACACATGAGCGAGCGAAGCGAGCTCGGGACTCGCTGGCACCCCGACTCGGACAATTTAGGTTAGAAGAGGATGGCGGGGTCTGAAAGACCCCGCCATCCTCTTCGTGGTTATTTTTTTTTTAAACCACCCAGAAGTAGGAGCCCCGCGAAGCGGGGCTCCGTCGACATGCTGGGAAGCGTGGACGCCCCGCGAAAGCAAGACCATTCCATTTCCTTCATTTTTAGCCAAGGACCTGCAGCTACACCTAAGTTTAGCCGGCTAAAGATAGAACAAACTAACATTAACATTTCGTCGAAGATAAACCTAGGTTTAGCCGGCTAATCTTAAGTTTAGGTTCACACCTACCTTTAGCCGTAACAGATACATCGCATTAACATTTATTTTTAAATTTGTGATATCAAAACAATGTGAAACATTTTTGAAAAAGAGTAAGTATGGAGTTTCCTGCCCATTCTTCTCTATACAAACCTACCCTTGCGAATGGGTGTAGAATCAATCTCATCACTGCCCATTTCCTTTAATTTTAATAATCGACGTTCAAAAGTGCCTCTTTGATGGCCTAATTGAAATAAATGATTTGACTTTAACTTTTGACTTTGACCTGTTTTGTACTGGAACGAAGAAGGTACCTTTAGTATTATAGAAAGTATTATTATGGTCTCCCATCTCGACCCACAGCAAGGAGCGTTATTTGTTGAAAGAACAAGATAAGGAAGTAATTTATTTCTGAAAACTTAACATGTCGTTAAATTGAAAAGTCTAAAATGATTTAAGAGGAAATGAAACTTTAATTTCCTTTCTAACGAAATGCTTTTATTTTATTTTTTCATTTCCTTTTTTGTTAAGATCAAACTTTTACTTTTTCCTGATATTATAATTTATAGACTTTTCGAAAGCATGTCTTGAATATCTTCGCTTGCAGTATATTCATTACCTCTGACTCAGATTATAGGATGCGTCCCAATTCAAGTACTTATAGTTTTCATTGGTCTATTGCTCAATACACTATCTTACAAGCAAGGACAAATTCAGACTTATGTTAATAATGTGGTCTTTGAAATTTGGACGGAAATTGAATCAAGTCGACTAATTTTAGGATGTCGTTATGAATCAATTTGATATATTTTGTGTATTTAATTCAAGATATTTTTTTTAATGTGTAACATCTTTTATATCGCTTGATATCGTGAGGCGCAACGGAAGTGAAACAGGATTGGAATCAAATTTTTACTTTACTTGATTTGACGTTGGTCGCGGGACTGTACGAATTATCATGACCCCGAAACGTAAAGGGCTATTGAAGGACACCGTGGATTTTAGTCAGTACGAGTCTGACAGTCCCTCCCGCTCTGCCCTGGGTGGGAGGACTCATGTGATGATTTTACCACGTAATAAAAAACACCTTGATTTGACGTTTGATAGCTTTTTGGCATTACTTATTACTAAGTCGAGATGTCAGATATTAGAAACCTTATGCTGCTACTGTAAGGTTCGTTCGTTTGTTATTAATGAAAACTGAGGTCCCATCACTACTTTTCCCGTTTTTGTAATACTCGTAAAAGCAAGAAGTATTTACACTTCAAAAACGCTGTAAATAAAATACAGAAATCGTGATTTCTAGGCATCATGGAATCTATTTTACATTGATATTTCAGTTCTTATTGTCTGGACGTTGTTAGAATGGTTGACATCGGAGTTGTTTGCTTAAAGTAGAATATGGTTTACAGTTAGGTTGAAGAAAAAAATTATACAGCTGTTAATTTAAAATCTTAGTTATTGATGAAGAACCAGCTAATCGATAGAAACCCATTACAGAATCATTCTTGTTTTATCACTAACGTCCGCCTAGTTCTTGCACGGACGATTTTAAGCATCACTTATTTATATCAAAACTTAACAACCACTTAGCTTTATAAAAACAAAAAACAACGCCACGCTTCCCGCTTTCAAATCATAAAAAAGCCAGATACATATCATCGGATGCACTAATCGCTCGTTATCTTAACCGGAGTTTAGCCGGCTGGCTGAGCACTATACTCCTAGCTATCAGCTATCTTTATGTGGGAACCGTTCGCACGGACCGCTGCGATTGTCTGACGAACAAAATGGAATGTCAAGATGAATGTTGTGTAAGACAGTGTGTATGGGGGTTTAGTTTGACATTCGGACTGTTGATGGAACTTGAGTTGAAGTTTTGATGAACGGCTTTTCGTGGATGGATGGATGGATGATCTTTTCTTTTGTTTTGTGTTATATTATTGTTGATAAGTTGAGTCTATTTTATATATTCAATACGCTTTAACGTTCATATTGAACTCTAATCCTTCTTTTTATGTTGTGTAGGTTGCGCTGGCTCAGGTGTAAGAACTTCTAATGTACCGCGATTCTGAGGTTCAAATCTAAAAAATCCAATTTCCATTTCACTTTAGCAAAATACTACAAGTGCTATATGTGCGGCTCTATTTAATCTGAAATTTTTATTTTAAACTCAGATGTAGGTCGCTATTGAGTAACCATTATAATTCCAAATTGCCATTAATTAATGTGCAGACAGCATTCAAGCACAAAGAAACGATTACTCCATACAACATGCATTCATCTTTAATTTGCTATCAGAAAAAGATTTAGGCCGTTACCAGACTAACTACTGCCTAGCCTACTTTTTATTGTAATAATCTAACTTCTATCAAAACATTGGATAAATGGATGGATCTTGGTTACACAGTCATATCAGAACCGTTTAACGGTGATTGATTTTTGACTCAAAGATAGGTTATATTTTGGAATAGCACAAAGGATTCCGTTAATCACGGTATTGCGTTTCCGTGGAATAAATTTCGGGTTAAAGGCAGGTGAAGCCGTTTGCAACAGCTAGTGTTAACTAATTAACATCTACCAAAAATGCGATCCATCAAAGGTAAGAAAATATACTTCAATTTTAACTAGTCTGCTAATGCACTAAAAATTACCACAGTCCACAGATGCAAATCACATAGACAATTACAGTCACTCAATTCCACATAGAAATGAACGGCACAATACACGGAACTCTGATGATATTCATTATGCTAATATCCATCGTATAATTTGACGTCTCACGCACACACGGCACGCGTCAACAAATTGTGTTAGCTACAAATCTGTTTTAGATTACACTAATTTGTCAGTTGTATAGCCGACGAGTTCGGTCCATTCATGCTGCTTCGTGTGGGAAACGTTATGAAATTGAAAATGATCATATTTCTTTTAAAAGACACTAGGCGATTGCACAAAGATTCACCTAGTTTTCGTCGTTAACTATTCATTATTGTGTGCCGTGGGAGTTTTTTTGTAGCAGCCATTGTTACTTTGATTGGTGCATTCCAAAGGACGTGGTCCGTCTATGTGTTACTGGATCTGTGGTTCGAGAACTGTAGCGAATTTGTTGTAGTATAATTGGGTTGTTTTGTCTAGTAATTAGGCTTACTATTTGATGATGAGTGTAATAAATTATATAATTAATCTTGATAATTATTGTGAAATGGAAACATACTACGTTCCGTTTGGAATTTTAAAAATTCGTTTTACGAATAGCTTTACGATGCTCTAGTGATCAATTTGTAAGTTATTAAAATCCCTAAGTAACTGTAATAGCGATTGAGCCAGTATGTAGTCAAATAGAATGAGAAAAAAGTGATGATAACCAACAAAATGTGAGTATATGTTATTTTGTTACCTACTATACGGCGTTGTAAACTAGAAGCAATAATCAAGAGCCAAATACTTTTACTGAGTTTAACAAGGCAACTTTTTACCCAACATCTTAATACAACCAACAAAATATACAACTAACACCGCGTAACAAGGGTGTCCAACTACTAGTAAAACACTGCTCCAGATTGTGAAGGTTGTATGCAAATTTCGGCGTTCATCTGCGCCTGCGCAGTACCTAGATACACGTGCAGGCCGTACTATTAAAACATAGAGTAATCAACAACACTATGCATAAATGAATCACAAAGTCCCATGAGTTATGGACAGTTGACGTTGAATATTTAAAACTGTATCTGGGTTAAGTGGTAGATAACCTATTTTATTTTGTTTAGTTTTTTTTTTTTTTTTTTGTTAGATAACTGGCCTTTTTGTTGTAGGACAAGTACGTGTCTTTTTGCAATTTTTTTTTGAGTAATCGTCGACGATTCACAACGAAAAGTTTATGATTTTTAGGTTGTGTCAGATATGTAGACGTGATTTTCATGTTTAAAAATATCTTTGCTAAACGATTAAGGCTTGCATTTGTTGCCACTTGTCTATTTTATATTGTGTCCCATGTTTAGTGTTTGTATTTTTTTATACTACCTATAACTTTTTCTTCAAAGTGTTTGCATATTTTGTTGAAACAAAATGAAACGTTGTTGTTTCCATGTCTGCAGTGGAATACATATTCAAGTAGCACAGAGTTGTGACCTATTTGTAATGCTATTACTTGAAATACAGGGGAACTACTGACCATAATATCATTCGGATTATCGTGACAAAGTGTTAAAAACTTAGTCACTCCTCTGAAGTCTAGGAGTTAGTCATAATTTTTTAATATCACGGTAATACTGCTGACTGGATTATTATCTTACAGGATACAAAAATTAATAGGTATTGCAACATTTTATCAGCACAAAAATTATAAGATATCCGCGTGGATACGTAATTAATCACGATTTATCGTTTGCTGATTGCGTCGCCGCTGAAAATATATTAAAATCAATATACCGTCTTTTAGTAATCTGAATGGAATCGCTACTTCGCGACCAATTAAGCGTTGCGAAACAAACAATATCTGATTTATATTGTGTCCAGTTTCATAGTGTTTTATTACAATTAGGAACGAGACGAGTTTTCGTAATTGTGAATTAATGTTAATGTTTATTTAAGTTGTCAGTTAACGGATAAGTCAAAAAAAACAAAACTGAAATCCATAGCTAACAATGGCCGACATTAATCAACGGTCACCAAAATACGGCGTCGAAAAAAGGTCTAGTAGGTCGTTAATGAAGGTAGTTTTGAAAGGTCAAAGTTAAAACTGTCAATTTCTACAGTCAAGTACACATCGCACCTTTAGAATTAAAGGGGCCTAACTAAAAATTTTAAGAAAATGTCTTTGATGCATCGAACGACTTATAAAAATGTATTCTATTAGTTTATTAAAAATAAACCGACTCAAAAAAGGAAAAACGCACTGTTTCCGTCTATTTCAAATCACGCTCTTTCCCCGCGTCCCTCGGTATTGAATTAATAAATAACATTTTTAGCGTTTCCCAAACACTGGAATTTTGGATTACGCCACTTCTATTCTAAAGGTGCGACATGTGCCCCAAAAAATACTTCGCCAATTTTCAAAAACTCCAAAACGAAATCGATAGTTTCAAAACTCGTGCATATCCGATTTAAATACGATGCTGTTTATTACCAAATCGAGTGGAAACTATCGGTTTGTAATAATCGGTAACGGTAATTAACGGTTTAGTGTGACGCAATGGCAATTTTCGCGATTTCTTGCGCCAATGGGAGTTTCTGACTTATTGTTAATCATCACGATACTGACGGCTTCGTTAATTTTTTGGCAGTCGGTCAAAAAATGATGAAATTAAATTACACGATTATTATGGCAACGATTAAAAGTTAGGATGTTTCATAATGATTCGTGATTAGTTTAATACTTTGATTAAAATACTTACTTACTTTATCATTTTTATTTTATTTTAATCAGAGATACTGGCTGTAGTGTAAAACTTTTTGTTGATCGAATTCTTTACCTTTCCCTTCATTTTGGTAGTTCACCATTTTGAAAGTTGGTACAATCTGCAAAGTTGAATCATGACCCATTTTCACAATAAATCGTTTGAAGCCTTCAAAATAACAAAGAACAAGGTCGTTTTCATGGATATGTATGTTTACGCGAATGTGGATTTAATTGTATTTGAATGTCTGTAAGAAAATAAGCTAATGGTGGGTCATGATTCAACTTTGTCGATTGTACATTATAATAAAAGCCACGGGATACTTTCGTTATTGACTGTACAAATGAAATTGCAAGTGATGTTCTAATCAAGGCCTTTTATCAACTATCAATTTTACTTTTTAACTTAAAATGAACGGTGTCCGGTGCAAATCGGAAGGAAACTCATTTAGAAATAAAACCGAATCATCCGGTTGGTTTCTTGTTTTTCTTGATTTAATTATTTAGCTTCTTATTTCGTCTGCAGAGGAATAGAAAATCTACTTTTTAGTTTGCTTAGATAAGTAACGTTTGTTGTTTAAGAATATGATACTCGTATTCGTGAACACTGAGCGATTTCTAAGTGAATCCCCAAATATTATTGCAATGCTGGAATTTTATTCTTATCTATCGAAAAGTCAAAATTTTAAAAATCCGGATTTCATTTAGGTTAGCCATCCCTTTTGTTAATCTAGAAAATCGTCAGTATTCTTTGTAATTCACGTTAGAATTACACTTTTATTTAGTAGCAGGGTAAAACATAATTCAAAATATTTGCTCATTTTAAAACTCTCATACAAGTTTAAACGACCTATTTCTAAACGAAAAATTCTCACAGTTTATGTCGAGCGATTCTAAAAATGTACGGTAACACTTAGTTTAATGTATCTTTTCAACTAACTCGGCGTGTACTAGTAGCAATTTACTACTGACTAATAAAGAGACTCGTAGACTAACGGGATTCTTAAGTGACATCTAAAATGTTGACTTTTATAACATCTTCTAGTTTTGGATTTTAAGCAAGTATGTTGTATGTCTAAGACCGAACTGTTTGGTGCTTAAAGCTAAATACTTAATAAGCTTTAAGCACCAAACAGCTCGGTACGGTGCCTACTTAGGCATGTATGTATTGTAGTAGTTGTTCCGAGTCGGGCTGTTAGTATATGTGAGTTAAAATGTCTGTAACTGAGCGATCGACAGCTGCGTAGCGTGTCGCAGGTTCGATTCCCGCACAGAGCAAATATTTGTATGATCTGCAAGTAGTTGTTTCGGGTCTGGGTGTCAGTTTCTATGTTTGTAAACGCACCCACGATACATGACGAAATTACTAGTGTGGGCAACGTTTTTATATAAAAAGACTTTTTAACATACACAGGGTTTGCCACAGTGTCTATAGTAATGACAAGAAAATTAACAAAATATATGGATTAACAAGTAACATAGGTAATACTTTGAGTACTTGTATAAACCTTTGTAGATTTCAGGTGTGACAATATAAATTCCCTTAATTTATGTTACACTTCTTTTAAATAAAATCACACGAAATTCTAAACAGAAGCAACTGCCACATTTTCTAGGAAAATTCTAATCACCTGCTATTTAAGCCATTTCATGTCCATTTCGAACAAAACACACGTACAAAAAAAAGTCAAACAGTAGCCACTAAGTTAGCCACATTACCTCGGATCATAACACAAGCTAACGTTTGGCATTCGTGTGTGCGAACATTGTACAAACAATGTGGTTCCCATGCACCGATTGCCATCAGTAGTAAACTTGCAATCGTTACGCAATGCGAAGACGTATGCCGTAGATAACGAAAGCACTTTTTGTGTGTTTTAAACACGTGTGAGCGAGATAATATGTGTGTATTGAGGTCTTTAGGTAAGGTATAGTACTGATATTACTTTGTTGGAGATTGTGAAAGATGATTGTGTACTAAGTAAGATGGTAGGAGCTAAAGTTTGAAGGATTAACGGACAGATATTTGATCTGCTGTTGAGCAATCTAGTTAAAATTCTTTACATTTTTTAGTCACTCGTTAAAAATCAAATCTAGAAGTTTGCAAATTTTGTATAACAGTAAAACACAGACTAGGAAAGGAGTTTTGGAAAATTCGTCACCTAATCACATCAGACAAACGACTGGCATAACAATAATGAGTTTCAGATATCTCTGAGATTTACCTTCATCTTGTATGTATTGCTGGTGGAAAACTACCAATGTGGAATTCGTGAATTTGGTTTTAAAGCTTTAAGAGTGTTCATGAGACTCCTCTATATTCTGGTGCATCTTGTGTATAGAAAATATCTTGGATGCAGGAGAATAAGGATTCCATTCAGAGAATGATCAACAAAAGACAGATATGGCACAGTTTGGAATCTCCTGTCGTAGTAAATAAAATATACGCCATAAAGTGACATAAAAAAAATTGGCATGAGTAAGTACTACAGTAATTTGTAGAGATATGGCCTACATTTAATTGACAGTAATTAACAAAGTTCTACTATTACTAACACTATTATAATACAATAGCGTGTAATTGATAAAGTGATTCAGAAAATAATGAATTAAAACACGGACATACACAAAGAATTCTGTATAGAAAATAAATAAAAAAACCGCAAATATTTTTCACAAAACCTGTAAATTATTTATTAAATAAAACTATTACTAAACCGCACTTCATAATCTTGAACAAAATTTAATTATTGTTTAACAACAATAATTTTATATGAATCTATAATATAAATGTTCTAATATGTTATATAATTATTATATTATAAAAAGGATTGCCTTAAGTGTGTATGTTATTGAACGGCATTTTTTCGTAATTATTATTTGATAATTATGTTAAATATTATGTATGTGGCTCACAACGTATTGCATGAATAAATGGATGAAGTTATATGATCTAGTAAGTAATAACTATGTTGTGTTAACAAGAAAAGTACTGAATATATAAAGCCTATTTTATCTGTTGAGAAGATATTATACTGGATTTTCCAGATGATGTAGGTTTTTTGTGGCTAGTGAAGCTCTAATAGCCAATGCATATTATATACTGGTTTTATTAAGTAAACAACCACCCAATCATAACCTATTTAGGCGAAACAAATAAAGAAAAAACGTTTATTGACACATGGCCATAAGTACACACAACATTAATAAAGGAGGATAGTATTTAAAAAAGAAAACTTACAACTAAAAATAAAATATTGTGTCACTCACGGCTGCTCCAAATAGACCCAGTATTGGAGAAATTTAATTTTAAAACATTGAATCGTAAAAAAGGTGACACAAAAAGGTTTTCTGATCCTGTGTTCTTGTTAAAGCGATCGTTGTGAAAAAACGTAGTTAACCCGCTCAAGTCACTTATTTGTTCGAAAATATAAGAGTGCAACGTAGTGATGCATTCGGGTTGGCTTTACAGAATTAACATGTGTCGCGGATTCAGTTTGATTAGTAACCCTCGTAAGTAGCCCTCGTAAAAAAATATCAGAAAATAGGCTAGTCCTGTTGTAATCTTAATGTTTTACTATAAATAGATAAAAGTATACTTGTGGCTATTTAATAACAATCCTTCCAAGTTAAGCAGAGTTTGCCTAGGTTGATCCATGGTTTTTTTTTATTTATTTTTTCGTGGTAAAATTATCAAATGAGTCCTCCCACCCAGGGCAGGGCGGGAGTGACTGTCAGACTCGTACTGACTAAAATCCACGGTGTCCTTCACAAGCCCTTTACGTACCGGGGTCACGGTAATTCGTTAGTCCCGCGACCATGATCCATGGATTGGAAAAATGGCGGGGCAGATGTTGAGATAGAATGGAACTAAAACCTATTATCTTGACTTATTAATACCTAAACTTCACATAAAAGTAACATTAGACGACACAAAACGAGTTCAAACCCGAACAAAAAATAAAACCACAGAGTAAGTTGAACGTAAATTAATAGGGCCACATTGTTACAACTCCTAGTACACTCGAATGAACTTAAATGACGTTATTAGAAACAAAAACTAAACCCACTGTATGTACAAACGATAGATGATTGAATTAATGTGGTATTCTGCAATATAAACGCGACAGTGCTATTGAATTCTTTTTTATTTTTTCAGGGAGTTGAATTTGCTTCACGCATGATGATATTCCATGATTCCCCATGTCCACAACCAGGTATTGTGCACAAGTGGTGGACAGCGAAAAAACTTAAAAAAAGTAGAAAACTTTCTTCTTCTTCACTGGTGGACAGTGATACGAATTCTGAAAGGGCGTATGTTCGTTTTTAATGTCAAAACTGCTGAACTGATTATGTTAAATGTTTTTACAAAGATAGATGGGACTCTAGAGACAGTTATGGTCTGTACAAGGGGAAAGGCTTTTTTTTCATCGTGGTAAAATGATCAAAAGAGTCCTCTCGCCCTACTGCCAGACTCGTACTGACTAAAATCCACGGTGATCCTTCAATAGCTCTTTATGTTCCAGGACCACGGTTACCTCACGACATAGTCCCGCGAGGGGAAGAGGGGCGAGGCGAGCGAAGCCGCGTGCTTCTGATAGTTAGTTATGAATGTAGATTGGCAGGGTTTCTTAACGACATTTGGATTAGTTATCAGTCAGCATCCTGCGGATATAAGCATCAATTAAAATTTTTGACATTTCTGTATCGTGCGAAAATTATTTTGACTTAAATTCCACTAACTTTCATGGTAGACCTGGTATTTATCAAGTCGGTCTAATGCCGTCTGTAGAGTAGACTAGTCTTTCGACTCTCTATCTTAGAGCCAGTACATGATTCTGTTAATCTTTATTAGTTTTATAATACAACCTCATTGCTTTATGATAACTCTTTCCCTACATCTCCTTATATAACAAAACTGGTATAGTTTGTGCTTCAGACTCAGTTTTCACCGCGTTATCAGCTGTTATCATAACTGCAGTAAAATCCAAGTGATTATCGTTATTTTAATGCTTAGTAATAGTATGTTAATTTATCCGTTTAATGTTGAAAATGTCTGGGTTGATTATATGGTATCTTTAGCTTATCTTACCTTTTTATATACAGTTTCTAAATCAATATATTCTTGGTGGTGGACGCAAACATGGTCAGGTAAAAAAAACGATCTAATATTTTTAAGGAAATGTGTTTTTTCCAACAAGACTAATTGCCGCCATTACTTTTTAAGCGGCAAAAAAAAAACCGAAATCAGAACATCCTTTTACGGCATTTGCACAATCATAGTCGGTACGAGAACAAAAGAAAAACGTCACAATAATCGATTCCTTCAATATTTCAATTCATATCTCATAAACATTAATATCGAAAACAAATGGTTTTCCATTTAAATGAGCTCATTTTGTTTCGAATAATTGTTTCTGTCATATAAGATATTAATGTAAATATTTAATATAGCTAAAGTTTTGTCGGCTATTATGGCTGTATATCAATGTTGGCTCGTTAGCCGGCCGAGTTTATGGCACGGCTTCTCCTTAATAGCGAATTAATCTTCCACGGCTTAAGGCGATGACATCCTTATTTACCGTCTATGTAAAACGGACGTCCGCCCGGTGAAAGGTTTCATTGTTTTATTGGCAAACACTAACTTTAATTGAACGCAATATAATTGGAGCACTTTTCTTTTATTCCCTTCAGTTTATTGAGCTTTCCGTTGATTCTTGATTTTATTGAGGCAATTGTGTAACGATTTAATTTAAAATTTTCTATTGCAATTTATTTTATGAAAGGTTCAATTATTTTATTTATAATTGTCATTATTTTAATTTTGTTGGGTAAGTTTATATTATTTAATGTTTTGGCAACACTTAGTTTCTTAATCGGCTCTGTCCCACACAATCTATACGTTCCTAGTTTACGAATGACCTCAACTTCGACTGCACATTATGAAAATGAATCTGAAAATTATACGCCACCGTCTACACTCCGTCTGCATTTTACGAAATTTGAATTTTTAATCTAAAGTGATGTACTTGAGTGCAGAATATGTCGAATTTCCTTGAATTTTGATCAGCCAACTATGTCTATGTCTTTGAACAGCAGGTGAAGCTGCAAGCGAATATGGACAGTCTCTCTATGATATTTTGTGGTTTTTAGGATTATATTTGTTTGATGTTTATGGTGTGTTCACCCCTAAAATAGAATGTTTTTATCGTCTGCATCGTGATTCATGTGTCTGATGCAGTAGACGAATACAATTGTACTTTGGTTGAGACAGTCATTTTTTGAAGTTGAATGCTCATTTTTTATTGTCAGTGCAACCTGTCTGTATTTTTTTGACTGTTTAACACTGGGTTGGATAAAAATGGAATAACGTGAACTGAAACAGCATGTCAGTATAATATGCATGTCTAGACACATAAAATATTAATTAAAAGTGTCCCCTATCTATTTAGATTTCAGATCGTAATTAATAAAAAACACATTTATCGAGGAGATGTTTTTTTTTGTTTTGTTGTGTTGTGTTGAATCTGTATTTAACTTTAGCTTTTAACTCAGAAGTTCAAGTAAGCTAAGTCCTAAATAACAATAGTTTACGCTGTGTTTAAATTCAGTTTATTGTAAATCAATAAAATAAAATTGAAAAACGAAAATAATTCTACATGGATTTATATCACATGGTCGCGAGATTAACGAGTAACTGTGGCTCCGGAACGTAAAGGGCCATTGAAGGACACCGTGGATTTCAGTCAGTACAAGTCTGACAGTACCTCCCGCCCTGCATAGGAGGACTCATTCGATGATATTACCACGTAAAAAAAAACTTGTTTTAAGTGATCTTGATCGATCGTGCATTCAAAGAACAGTTTCTAGTTTGTATTTGGAACGTTATCAAGTTCTACAAAAAACTGCATCAGACAAAGATTTTCAATCGCCAAGCCTTATTCAGCACCAATTACGGCAACAATGCTCGATCATCTCCCATTCACCACACCACACACTAGGAAGAGTATAATCGTCTGAGATGCCATTCTACGGCGATAATTAGAAATGAACCGCAATTATATGCAAATGCGACGCGCGACAAACTTGCCTCGTTTTGAAACCAACCATTTTGAAGCCACGCCCACCGAGAATGGTAATGACGCTCTGTACTTTGAAACTGCTTGACATACAAACTGCATGGTTTATGTTCTTTGGACTGAGTTTAGGGTTCTTAATTTAAAATGGGCAGCCATGTTTGATTTGTTCGATCAATTCGTTTTGAAAAATTCTATAGTAAAATAAAGTTTTGTAGTGAGGTAAACTTTTTTGTAGCATCTTAGCTGCGAAACGAAGTGATGTAGTTTTTTTTTAATTTATTGTAGACTTGAAGGACCAAGGTTGCCAAAAGCGTACAAATTGTTTTGTTTTATAATGGTTATTTCCATCCAAAGGATTGTCTTATCAATCATTTTAATTTTGAATAGAGACTAAACTTAAGGCTACGCTTTTTAAAAGCATTAAAATTATCAACATCATAAAGTAAATTATAAGATAATCATAATTAAGTACTAATTTGAATTAACGATGTTTATTAAAAGACGAGTGTCCAATTAAATTTTAACGTCATATTTATCAGAGTCGTAATATTTACTAGCGCTACCATCGAAGTAACTTAATAAAGTAATCATAATTAGATAGATAGGCGCTGCACTAAAATAAATTCTCTCATTGTTATTGAAGTGAATATTCAATTTATTTAGAAAGTTATAGTTATTTTTAGAGTAGAGAAAAACTGAAATAAGTAATATTTTTATTTATGGTAGGATTGATGCGCCATTAAATAAATGCCATACGGCATTTATTCAGGGTCTATCGGGCTTAGGCTTTTTGTCCAGTTTTGTTTATGTTGTTTTTTACCAAACAAAATTTAGTTTTTATATTCAGTGACCGGGCATTTATTTGGGCGTAAACTCATTTATGCCCAATATGCCAAATTTATGCCCAATTTCTTCATAAATGTTTTTGCCGTCGACCTTTCTTTAATCATCACCTGTTTAAACAACGATTAATAAAACTAATAAAACTGAGATCAGTTCCACAAGATTTCTGAACAATTTTCACTGAACTAGATTACATACCTCTATTTAAAACAAGTACATGACATACCTGCATCAAAGAGATAAAAAACCGGCTGTATGTCGTTTAAGTGATCGATATAAAATAAGACAGGTCCGTCAGTTACCTAACTCTACGCACTCTCAACAGTGAAAGCGAACTTTTTAATTACTTTTTTTTAATACAACAGATGACACAGCGTTTATTTTTATAAGATACAGTTTTAGGGTTCTATTTTGCAATTGAAACTTTTTATTGACATTATCTTGTCTAAAGGTTAAAATCTAAGTTTTTTTTGTAAAAAAATATATGAAAATAACAGGTACTGGCCGTAAAGAGTAATAAGTTTGTAAGGCTTCTAAACTTTTTATTAAAAATTTATATTATGTTTATAATCAATTGTTAATAAAAAAAGTATGTGAATTTAAATAATACATAGGTTACCAAACTTAACGATTTATGCCGCCTAATTTAACGATTTTTTGTTTAAAAACGTTAGTAAAACGAACAATTAGCTACATAATTATATAATCATTTGAAATTGTCATTCGTTGTGGTTGGTTAGTGATTCATACAACAAAGATTATTCTCTACAAAGCTGAAAGTAGTATATTTACAAAGGTACATTTTTACATTACGTTTATCAAATTTTTGTGTTGCAAAATTAACCGCTATTTATTCAATAATAAATGTTAGTTTTATTGAATATATTTTCATATCAATACGGATCCTTTTCTAGTCATTTATTTACTGCAACAGCTACGGAACCAGTCGACTCACAACAAATACGATTGCACACTTTTTAAAGACAACAGAACACAATCTTCACGGCCGATGTGAAATGGATATTGAATAATAAATAAAAACGTACGTGATTGGATCTGGTATTAACAAAACAAACCAAAATTGAATCCTTGATTAAATATATAAGCGAAAATTTCAAAATAAAAGCTTTGTTTTACATACATTTCAATTAAGATCGAAGGAAGCTATGTTTTTTTTTTGTTTTTTGTTTGCTAGTAATTTAAATGTTAAACAAAACATTTCAATTAATTTAGCTCCAGATGTTGTTATAAAGTTTTACAATAAGATCGTTAAAATGTTGATGTACTGGCAGTGCAGAACTTTCTCAGTGAATTAAAAGTAATATATTTCAAAAGCATATAAATAAACTTAAATTGTAAAGTGTGAATACTTTATTATTTAAGACCCTTACATTGTTAAGTGATTGTTTTGTCACAATCTCTTAGCAATAACACATTACTTGTAAAAAAAAAGGTAATTCAGAGAGGTTATTTTGCAGAGAACCCTTTTCAAAATGACGTATGCCGTAATTGATTTAAATAAAACTTCTAACCACTTTACACTCTATGGGCTGATAAGCTGGTCTTCAAACGGGTCGACAAATTACGATGGTTCATTTCTTACATCACTAATCGCTGTCAACGGGTTGTTATTAATGGTTATCATTCTAACGCTATTCAGGTTACTTCAGGTGTCCCCCAAGGCTCTATTCTCGGTCCTCTGTTATTCATCCTCTTTATCAATGATATTGGTAACTGCTTCCACAATTCGAAATTTTTGTTATATGCAGATGACCTAAAGATATACAGACCTATTCGAAGCATGCAGGACTGTTTTCTACTGCAAGAAGACTTGGACAGACTGACGGACTATTGTTATTCTAGTAAGCTTCTTCTAAGCATTCCCAAGTGTAACTTTATAAATTTTACCAAAAATAAAAACATTATTAGGTTTGCGTACTCTTTATGTGGTACCCCACTGAATAAAGTAAATTCAGTACGTGACTTGGGCATTTTATTTGATTGTAAACTCTGTTTGGACCTACATATTGAAAAAATAATAAATAAAGCATATAAAATGTATGGATTTATAATGAGATCCACTCATGACTTTAAACGGACCTCGTCGTTCCTCTGTCTGTATAAATCACTCGTCCGCTCTCAGCTTGAATACGCCGTTCCCATCTGGAACCCGTATTATAAGAAGTATATTGATTTAATAGAAAATGTACAACGCAGATTTCTCCGTGCAATGCATTTTAGATGTCACAGAACGTATTTGCCGTATGACCAGCTGCTTAGCAGATACAACCTCTTGACGCTCAGCTCCAGACGCAAACAATTAGAAGCAATGACCCTATATAATATTGTTAATGGTAACTTCGACTGTATCGATCTAAATAATGTTCTCTGTTATGCCGTCCCTCGGACTGTACATAGAAGGCAAGTGCGAGCGGGTACACTATTTGCAATAGGTACCTGCCGATCTAATACTGGCCAGCGTTCACCAGTCCGGCGAATGGCAGCATCTTATAATGAACAATTCGAACATTTAGACATATTTACTTGCTCCATGAAATCGTTTCGAAGCCTTTTGTATGAGACACTTTTACGTTCTTAGATATGTGATTTTTATCTTGTTCATTATTGTATTTTTCTTTTTCTGTTTTACTCGTTATTATAACTGTCATACATGAATAGCTATTCCCTAGCATTTTACTGTATTTTATCATAGTAATCTGTGAACAGCGCTGTGGGCTACATTATTATTTAAGTTAAAATGTTATTATATTGTAATATCACATAGTGTAGCTGTTTGTTGTTCCTATTTAATAAAAATAAAAAAAATAAAAAAATAAAAAACAAATGGAGCATAACTTGCTCGAATAATTGTTATAATAAAAATACATAACAATAAACATCGAATAAAATAAGGAGACTGAATTGCTCCTCGGTCGCTTTTATATTATATTTATTTTATTACATATTAAACATTTTATGTTTTTATTTTATTAAATGGGGAGTATAAAAATAATTTTCTTGAAAGTTTTAACAGAAGCTGGGATACTTTGTTAATAAACATACGTTTTTATTCAAACCTTTAACCAGGTGATGTAAGGAATGATAAGAATAATTTCGCGAACCCGGTTGCAACAGTTTTTTTTTGGTAGCCGCCAGAGTAGTGAATGTCTTTTAAGGAGCTGATACATGTGAGAAATACATTTTATGGCCTGTTACACATTTAAAATCGACAGCGATCCAGTTTTCGTCACGTATTCGCGGTACTCTTTTTATATCTGCCCACTGATGTATAGTGGGTTGGCGGATTGCGTCGGTTTGGCGTGCAAGGATTTTGATTTTATCTCTAGCAAAATACTTGGTAATAAGTTACTGAGATTTATCTGTTTTCGCAGTTAATAAGGAACTAAATAAATGTTTTGGAACTCCGAAATAATATTGAACTCGATGAATGAAACGAAAATGTCTGCGTTTTCGATCTGCTTTTTGAACTTTTTACTTTTGCATCGGTTCAAGCAGTTCAATATAATTAGTCGATTCGCTTAATTGTGTACTCCTCAACAAAAAGGATCACACGAACGAGTTTTATAAAAACTGTCAAAAGTATTTTAAACATTAATCCGCAAAGAGCAATTCATCTTAAAAACGTCAATCGTTTTTAAATTTAAATTGCGGCGTGAAAGCATGAAGTGCGGTAGACGTTTCAAAACAGGATTTTGAGAATCATACGTCTGCATATATGTGAGTGCAGATGGACAGGGGTAAAGATGGACACGAGGTGAAGTGAGATGATAAATTCATATACAGCAAAGCATAGTTTCAATGAGATAATACAATTTTTAAAATAAATCTCCTAAGGTTGGATGTTAGACAACGATCTTTAGAAGTAGTAGTTGATGTATAAAATAATTAATTTACAGAAAATTTAAAACCCTAAACCTATAATTCATATAACAGTTGTTCATGCACAGCTCCACAAGTAAGTACCGCTCAGAAAATAAATAATGATTTTCATGCACGATTTGCAATGTATAAAATAAATGAAAATGGTCCTTAGTTAAAAATCCAAGTTCTGAATTTTAAATGAAAACAGAAGTATACAACTAATTAAAAACTCGTATTATTATCGTGCATATTGGATAATAATAAATAAAGAAGCGAAGAAAACAATAAAGGTGGAGTAGATATTGTAGATAAGTAAAATGGAAAGTATAAAAGTGTCAACTGGAAAATATTTCCAAAATATCGCCGATTTTTTAAAGTACACAGGATACATGTTTAACTCCTTATTTCATTCCTTCACATCATAAAAGCCGAGAAGCATTTATAACTGCAAGTAACTTATCAATATCGAGCACCACTGGAGCATAATGAGCAAAACTCGAGCAAAAAAGCATTTGCCGACGGCGGGCGGCGCGCCGGCGGCGGCGGGCGGAATAACTGTCTCGGTTTACTAGGTCGAATTATCTCATTTATACAATTTTTTACTTCATTTTCTATCAGTGAAATTGGTAGTGAAACTGCCCTTCACTTTTATTCAATTGATTGTGATAGGTCAGGAATAAATGGGAACCTAAAACTTTTTATTGAAGCATAAATTTATGGTCGAATAATATTCGAGTAATTTGGAAACCGAATCAATAATTGCACCAATAAAAGCGTCTTAAATTTTAAATACTAATTTGCTTTCATTTAAAATAAATAATGTCTTCGTTAATCGTTTTATTTGTTGTATTTTATATACTCGGGTCTAATTTAGTTTTTAAATGAGACATCTAAAAGAAAATAAAGATCTAACAGATATATTTAAATTTATGTTAAATTACATATTTTTAAATTAATTAATGTTTATTGGAACATCAATAAATTACTCCTTATTTATTCGGAATCATAAAAGAGTCAAAACAGTATTCTGTAACAACTATTGTGTCGTAAATCTATTCAAATTTAATAAAGAGGTTTTTAATTAATTAGTTTATTCTGTAACGCAATTTTACACATGTGGTTTTATGTATTTTAATCATTTTCAGATCATTAATGCCTTTTTACTTCCATAAACACTGAATATATTTAAGATAAGACTTTAAGCTTACACAAAATTTACGCTGGTTTCAATAAAAATTTAACACGAAACATTAAAAAGTTGTAAATTATTGTTTAATGAAGCACAGGTGACCACATTTAACTGCTTTATCAATGAATGAGATATCGAATAAAACTGCAATTTCGTTAAAAATAGCAGACACCTACCTGTTTCAGCAGAAAATTTCATAAATTTCAGCTGATCCTTGTTAATATTGTTTCAGTTTCTCTTATAATCTCACAGAAAATAATTCGTTTAAAAGTTTATTTTAAAAAATATCCTTTCTTGCAGAATATTACAATTACACAGAGTATCGGTTTCACTTTCTCATTAACACTTTTATTTGGTTCAAACAGTAAAACACACAGTATGAATTAAAAAAAAAATAAAGTTACTCGCGATCAATAACCACTGGGCACTTGTCCATAAAAAATATCCATTCCATCACTGGGGGGCTAATTTTTTTTAAAGTGTCCGCGCGAGCTTAAAGCTGCGGAGCGTTACTAGGTGCGCGTGCGCAGGTCGGCGTGGCATCGCGTTATCAGCGCGAGCGGCGCGGCGCGCGACAACAACAGAACTTGAGAGTCGATCTCAATAACAACAAGAAAAGAAAACGGTCCAGTTTCAGCGGGGCTTCCGGATGGGTCGTGGACGGGGCGCGGGCAGGCGGCGGCACTGCTCGCACGTAAGGCGGCGTTTCGCTCTCTTTGTCTAACGGGACCGATGCGCGCGCGCTGAACGATAGCGCGGCTAGTCGCAAGCGCGACGCCGCCCCGTGCGCACCACAACCTGCGCCCAGGTATATGGAGTGCTCGCCTCTTTTCCCGCCATTTTTACGTGTATAAGATCGTTTCCTTGAACCAAATCTTAGAACTATTTGACATAAACTAACTATAAAATGATCATTTCTATCAGTAGAGAAATATTATTTATAGCCGTTATAGGTTTTATGCATTTAAATTGCCTTTTCTCATTTCAAGGCAAGTTTTCTTTTATCAGTAAAGCATATAAGCTATTAGGTGCTTGCTGCGATTTATTTATTTGATATAAAGCATTTTAATTCTTTAACTTTTATAATGCTTAACATTTGACATAAACTAACTTTAAAATGATCATTTCTATAAGTAAAGCAATATTATTATAACCGTAATAGATATTATACAATTAAATTGCCTTTTCAGATTTCAAGGCAAGTTTTCTTTTATCAGTAAAGTATATCAGCTGTTAGGTGCCTGCCACGATTTCTTGACTTGATATAAAGAACTTTAATTCTTTAGCTCATATAATGCATAAGATAGCCGGTTTAATTATATTTACTTTTATGTTTTGTGAAATACTTTTACTTTAATTTATTTGGGGGGAAAATGTCAGGAGTTTCATGACGCGTTGATGTCTAATGTATGAACAATTTCTTATAAGGCGGAGTTTTGGTTGGTTTCCAAAATTATGTGCGTGTGCAGTGTTTCTCCTATCATAACTTTATCATTAACTAGCAACCCGCCCCGGCTTCACCCGGATGCTAAAATGTATGTCAGATAGTCCCTCTTAAAATAATGTGTATTGATGAGAAAAGCATTAAAATCCGTTGCGTAGTTTGAAAGATCTTAGCGTATAGACGGCAGGATGCAACGTTGTTTTTTACTATAATTTGTATAGAGGTAATTATGACGACTCCCGATGTCCCACAGTTCTCAAAAGTTAGAGAATTATTTTCATTTTTTTCACTCTACATAACTGGTGGTCAAAATTGCAGTGGACATCAGGAATAATTTATAATAATATATAAGTAGTTGTAATAGGGTATTTAACTGAATAAAAAACTGAAAATATGTTTAGTCCGTCAGTTAGAATATTGAAAAATAATGGACACGTAATTTTTGTTTTCTTAAATCAATGAATATTGACGAAGATAAAACGCTTCCAAATTCGGTAGTGGGGGCTTGTGACGTCAAAACGCTTGTAAAATTCTACCGACAAAAGACAAAAATATGGGTCTCATACTTTTTATCTTCTATATCTATATCTATATTTTATCTATACTTCTATACTCTATACTTTACTATTACTATAATATTATAAAGAGGAAACCTTTGTATTTTTGTATGTTTGTATTGAATAGGCTCAAAAACTACTGGGCCGATTTCAAAATTTCTTTTACCATTACTTAGAGGGATTCTTCCGAATCCGTATAGGCTATATTTTATCCCGGAAAATAGATATATCTAATAACATAGCTTAAGCACCCAGTCTGCTGAGAAAAGGCGCGCGATGCTTTGAGGGAGACTCCGATATTCTATTACTAGGATAGCATGAGTTTACAGGATATAAAAGAAAAGTGTTAAATGTAGACAATTGTTGTATAGAAAGAATTTTTTGATGAGTGCTGTTTGGGGGAGACGCCATCTGTCATTCGTTTGAATTTTTTTAACGTATTTTTTTTGACGACTCTTTCAAGATGGCTACTGGTAGCTTAGTTACCACAGACGATAGAATAGATATTTTTATTCTGAAAGCTGTAGTTACCATTGAGTGGTTTGCGTTGGGGGAGGTTGCAATACTTCAGGACTAGGGAACCATAGGTTTAAAGAGTTTTACCACATTCCTAAGCAGCAGAAAACTGGTGATGGCAATGTATCATCCGCTTGAATTTTATTAAAATCTTTGATTTTACTGTTGTTCCTCTAGCCTACCTTTTGCTATTTTTTATATTTTTTAAATGTTTTTCTATTTTTTTGTGTTTGTTACTACTACTTACTAATTATATTTTATATATTTTTAATATATAAAATATAATAAGTGAAATGAAACTAATGAATAAAGGACATTTTATAAACATTTTGAGCTATGAAGTAAATTTAACCTTTAAGGGGGTGAAAAGGGGAAGAAAGTACGTAACCCACGCGGACGAAGTCGCGGGCAAAGAGCTAGTAATATATAAAAGGAGAACTGACTGACTGACATATCAACGTACAGCCGAAACTACTGGGGCTAGGAATGTGAAATTTTGCACACGGCTTCCTATTATAATGTAGGGGAGCACTAAGAAGGGGTTTTTGGAAATTTAACCTTTAAGGGGGTGAAAAGGGGGAATTAGGAAAGTACGTAACGCATGCGGACGAAGTCGCGGGAAAAGTGCTAGTAATCTATATTTCGGACTAATCATGATTTTTGAGTAAAAAAAACATCGGTCGAGGCGGTTGATTCTCGTTTTCGACTTCAGAAAACAGCGTCTGCATAAAAGTGATCGAATAATCTTAAAGTCAAATTATAACTACCTTCTTATTAACAACACCATTCACTTCACACTAAATACATAATAAATCAACAAAAATCACAAGCCGTTCACCGAATTTCAATATCAAAACGAAAATTAATTTTTAATTTGAATATTTTTCACATTACTTAGTTATTTTGTTGGCCATACTTTGGCGGATAAGCATATCTTGTGTACAATAAATATGGTGAGCGAGCATAAGCTATATTATTTTTTAATAAAAAGGCTCCTTAAACAATGAGAGGGTAGAGAGGACCGCCGGAGGGCGTCCGTGCAGTACCGGAGGACGCCTTATTAAAATGCAATAACAGTCATGGCATTTAATCGTTTTCACGAGAAACTGCCAAAATTCTACGGGAGGCTGCCTGACACACGGATTTGTTGTTTGGGCAGCGACTCAAATTATTTTGATGTAGATTTAAAGCATATTTTACTTTTGCTGCTCTTGTTATTTTGACAATATTGCTACACCTTTTTTTTTAATTATCCTGCACTGTCCCACTGCTGAGAAAAGGCCTCCCCCAATTCCTTCCAGGAACTCTTTTCCTGGGCCACTTCGAACCAGCCCTCGTGGTATGCATCTAGGTCGTCTCTCCACCTTTTTCTGGGTCGGCTTCGGCGGTGCCTTCCATCTCCCGGCACCCATTGTGTGGAGATCTTTGCCCAGCGGCAATCTCTTGCATGCGACAGACGTGACCCGTGCTTCACCTTAATATGACTAATATCATTTTTGAATAGGTTCCTAAATGTATTATTTTAGTAACACTTACATTTACATTTTATAGTTCAACTAGATGTTGCGTAGCGGTTTCACCTGCTCCAACTCTGAAATTATCCCACGGGAATATAAAATAGGGATCAAAACTATCCTATGTGTTAATTCAGGTTATAAACTATTTGATACCAAATTGTATCTCAATCCGTTCAGTGGCTTTTGCCATCCATCCAAGCAAACTTTCACGTTTATAATATGTATTAGTTGGAAGGAAGTAGGATAGGACAGTAGGTTTTTTTTTACGTGGTAATATCATCAAATGAGTCCACCCACCCCGGGCAGAGTAGGAGGGACTTTCAGACTCGTTCTGACTAAAATCCACGGTGTCCCTCACTAGCACTTCACGTTCCGGGGTCACGGTAATTCGTACAGTCCCGCGACCAGGATAGTAAGTTTAGTAGGAAGTACGATGTAGGTACTGAAATGGTACAGTAGTGTGGAGTTTCTTAACGTTATTATTATTCTATTCTATTTGTAAACGCACGCACTACAAGATAAGTTTTTAATGTCTTTGTTTTTACAAAAAGAAAGAAAAAAGTTCGAAACGAAGGTTTAGATGAAAAGAGAACATTAGTTTAAAATCGCTCGGTTGTCCGTCCTAGTAACTCATTTACTAACCTACTAAATCGTCCCTTAACTAGCATAGTGTAAATCTTCACGTTATCTATCTCAAGTTTCTCCCAAGATAAATAGATAACAAGATAGTATGGAAACCTCCTTTTCTTAACGGTCGAAGATGTAAGGCCGCTGTCGTCCCGTGTGTAAACCTGAACCTAACCGTATTAATGAACTGGCCGGTTTGATTAGGAAGACTTGGGGGACATGGAGTGCACGAGAACCGGAGTACAGCGACTTTGTTTAAAAACGGTGTTAATCTATACATATAATAAATCTGTAGAAGGGTCAATTCTGTACATTGAAAATATTGAAAAAAAAATAGCGGGGGGTGTTGCTGGATCGATACCAAACCCAAATATGTGAATAAAAATTTTTTTGTCTGTCTGTCTGTATATGCAGGCATCACGTGAAAACTAACGGTTCGATTTCGATGAAACTTGGTATAATTATACCTTATTATACTGGGCATAAAATGGGATACTTTTTATCCTGGAAAAATACGTAAAAAAAAAACATATTTTTCAATAATTACAGAACGCGAGCTCAACAGCAGTAGCTCAATAGAGGGATCTCCTTAATTATTATAGGCTTAGCCGTATTTGGGTCCAATAGACATTTATAAGATGTCATTGTCAGAGTTACTCAAAATGGAGAAATAAACCATCCACGCGGACGGAGTCGTGGGCGGAAGCTAGTGAGGCATAAGTTTTCTATGTGTAACATTGTCAATTTTTTGGCAATGGCGAATAGAATTAAGCCCGTATTTAATATACGTATATTTTTGTTCTACTTTGTGTTAATTACTTCTTCACTACTGCTCTTAAAACGACGAAGGACAACATTGCGAGGACACTGGAGCGGCATGTCCCAAACCTAAAAATTGGCAGACACTTGACATCTACCAACCCACACAGGGTCCACGTACGGATTATAGCCAACTCCCTCTCACAGAGAGGAAGCCTGTGACCCAGCAGTGGGAACATTTAGCCTGATGATGATATTTTTATATATTTTTCTCTAAAAGATTCAAAAAGTTTTTGGCTCAGATTTGCAGGCTTGATTTCGCATAGGCTAAAATTAAATGATCTTGTAACGTCTGACAAGGGTGGGTATGAAAGAAGACGTGTTGCGCTGATGTAAGTGAAATGGAATAGGGGCAGGGAGATTATACTTTATATTTAATAAGAAAACAATATTTTATGAATATTCTGCGCAGTATGTAGATTTTGTTTTCGGTCTCCTCTGTTTCTTTTAAAAGTTTTCCCATAAGGATTTCTGAATCTCACAGACTGCAGTTGATGGTTGGATGTGACTGTATGGTAGGTTACATTACCAGTTTAAGCTGACCTCTTATTCTATTCCAACTCCGTGCGGGCATGCGGGCGGCGAGTAATGGGCGACTCGCTGTCCGACCATGGACCATGCCCGGGTCGACGGCGCGTTGTGTTCCACGCGCGCCTCAAGGAGTGTCAGCATAGTGACGGGGCCTGTAGAGGGCCAAAGCCTGCCGGGGTTACGGGACTCACGAATTACCGTGACCCCGGTACGTAAAGGGCTATTGAAGGACACCGTCGATTTTAGTCAGTACGAGTCTGACAGTCCCTCCCGCTCTGCCCTGGGTGGGAGGACTCATTTGATGATTTTACCACGCGAAAAAAATAATAAAAAAAATCCAACTCCGTGCTATGTTGGCTCCAGTCCAGGTTTTTAACCACAAAAAAGGTGTATTGTACAATTTCCCTTAAGAAGGCAAATTTCTTCAGACAAATATGTAATAAGTTTGATAAAATAGGCGTCAATGTGTCACGATATTTTTTCGAGTCGTTTCTGAAATTACTCAGTTCATTATGTTAAAATCAACACCGTAGTAACTCTTCATTAAAGCGGCCTCGGCTCTGCCCGAAACGTACGCCACAATTTATATCGTTTTAATCTTGTATGGCTGTTCAGTGTGTATGTAGGTATGTGTTCGATACAATGTTGTACGATGTTGGGAAGTATTTTTTGTGTTAATATCAAATAGACTTATCACCACTGCTTTTTTTTAATCCTGATAAATCATCAAATGAGTCCTCCTACCCAGGGCAGAGCGAGAGGGACTGTCAGACTCGTACTGACTAAAATCCACGGTGTCCTTCACTAGCCATTTATGTTCCGGGGTCAAGGTAAGTTCGTGAGTCCCGCGATCATAGTGTTACTAATAAAGATCAATTTCAAATTCTGGGAAGTAATTATATACGGCAAACTTTAGGAAATAGCTGATTTTCGATTTTTTGTATAAAGTTACTGAAAGTTTTTGATTCAGGTATTAATTAATGGATAATTATGGTAAAAAAACAGTTTAAAACAATAAAAGTTTCGAATTTGTCTTTGCGAAATTTTAATAAATATTCAAGCCAATTACCTCATAGAAACTCAAAAATAAACGGTCAATTATTTAAAATTCTCTCAAATTATTTAAGTTACGATTCTCGTAACATCAGTGACCGCTCTCAGCTCGTACGTACGGTATCGTGTGAAATCACATCAATAATGGAGCAGTTCAAGGCTTTGGGAGATTCTCTGCATTGTTCCACTAAAAGATACTTACTCCTTTGTATTACATTCTGAATGAC
This sequence comes from Agrotis puta, assembly GCA_943136025.2. Classification (NCBI taxonomy): domain Eukaryota; kingdom Metazoa; phylum Arthropoda; class Insecta; order Lepidoptera; family Noctuidae; genus Agrotis; species Agrotis puta. The sequence goes on along the minus strand of OW964184.2, from coordinate 7,091,084 downwards.
CTTTGAATTAATAAAGACGCTATTTCTCTTTTTTTTTGTTTATGATGGAATTGGAGCAAATTTTTATCACTTAAATAATGCTTTGGTAATATTGTAATCAAATATTGGAAAAAGAAGAATTTATTGCCAGTTTTCCAAAATACTAAATCATTGTATTGTGGCGAAAAAAGAAAACTTTTTTCTTCTAAGCCTCATGAAACTTTTGTCACTTAATTTAAAAACATTTTTTTGACAAAACCTGAACATTCAAGTTTTTAATTTGATCCTTCTTTTAAATTCGTAAATACCTTTAGTTCCAATACGTATGGTAAACATCAGTCTCTCTCAATTCTTCTACACTTCTCCCTGATTTGCGAGTCATAACGATTACACGTTTTGACCTACCTATGCACTTTTTTTTTACGTGGTAAAATCATCACATGAGTCCTCCCACCCAGGGCAGGGCGGTAGGGACTGTCAGACTCGTACTGATTAAAATACATGGTGTCCTTCAATAGCCCTTTACGTACCGGGATCACAGTAATTCGTGAGTCCCGCGACCACCTATGCACTTTTGTCTAAATTTATTAGAAGAATTTATATTAATTACTAGCTTTTGCCCGCGACTTCGTTCGCGTGGAATAGTGACTTCCAGCAGATTTTTGGTTTTACCCACATAGTTCCCGATCTCGCGGGATATTCTAGGGAACTCTTCAAAAATCAACATAATGAGCTCTGCGTTTGAATTTAAGAGATGTATACTCATTTAGGGCATTAAAGCCGTTTTGCCGATCGAAAAAGGCGAAAATGTTATTTTTTCCCTTATTTTCTCATCATTCTTCTGATTTGACATTTCAGTCCAAAAGGAAAAAAGACTGTTTCTCCCTTGACAAATTTTCTATTAAGTATTTTAGGTTTTAGAGATTATGAAAGTTTCTTACACCAAGACATTTCTGTTTACCACGTTTTTAGTTTAGCCATCCTTTGCAAAAATATAAAGGTTTTGTGGTTTTGACACTCTTGAGCACGCAACGTAGAGTTGTCCATGGGAGAAACAGTATTTTTCAAGATATACCCCCGCAACTTTTAGCGTTTGCCCTTGGGCTTTATTTATGGTCATTGCAAACGCAGTTTACAGCGGAAACTGAACTCTTTTGAATTGGAATGGCAAATCAGTTGGAATTATGGGAATACGGGGAATAATAAAAGTTTCGCCTTTTGCCATCCCAGTCATAATAACGGCTTTAATGACATTCCGTCCTAAATAGGTTATTTGTAACCGTATGCCGTTATATAGTCTTGGTGGATCTAGTTATATAGTTTCTCATAAGCATCACAGTTTAAAATTTACGAAACAGGACCAGTCCACATAAACTATCATACAACCGACAATAAGTACAATTTTGGTTCCAACGCCATCTATCAATCCATAGTGACAACTCGTGTAACGATCGACACCATTGAACGATCACCGCCATCTATTGAGAGTTTAAGGAATTATCTATACTCCGTTAGAGCATTTCATAAATTTTATTTTTTATTTTTATTTTTTTGTAATAAAAACTATCCTATGTCCTTTCTCAAGTTCCAAACTATGTCTGTACCAAATTTCACACAAATCGGTTCAGTAGTTTAGGCGTGAAGAAAAGACAGACAGACAGACAGACAGACAGACAGACAGACAGACAGACAGAAAGACAGACAGACAGACAGACAGAGTTACTTTCGCATTTATAATATTAGTTAGGATTTAGAGTATAATTTCTTATTGTCCAGTAATGGTGATATGGACCTCAGTACTTCATGTATACCATACATGTACTTTCCGTGCATGCTATCTTATCTAACTTATAGCCATACTACTAGCGTTATTTTAGCTCGGCCCCAGTAATTTGAGGTGTATACCTAATTAATTATTTTCAACCTAATCAGTAATCAAGATGTCCTTAATATGTGGTTATGCAAAACTATGTATGATGCATTTTTCAGATCAAATACGAGTATATTATCTTGTCTAAAGATCACATCTGTTACCTTAAGCGATCAATCCTGTAAACCGCATGACAGTGCTGTGTCACTATTTTTCTTAGCATCTACTTAGGTATTCGTTAAGCTCATTAACTGAGATTACAAGTTGTTTTGGTTGACCACAAGGGATTATGTTCTAGGTATTTGATTTAAATTAGGTGCTATTAAATTTTGGTCAAGTAACATAATTGTATTTGTGGCTAAATGCTTGTATAGTACTTGTGGCTTAATAATAACAGCCGTGCTGGTCCAATTTCAACGCTTGCCGAGGATCGATATGCATTCATTATAACATGACGGCAGCGTTCGACTGCGTCGCCACGTGTCGCGGTTTCGATTTCCGCACGGAACATCATTGTTATGTATAATTGTATGATTAACAATTAGTTGTTTCAGGTCTGGGTGTTTGCGTTCGTAAATGCAACCACTACAGTAGAAACTCCTGGAGTAGGGTATTATTATTTAAAAAAAAACAACTACTGAGTTTTTTTCAAGGCTCGGAAAACACGTTAAGCCGACCAGCTGTTATGTGTACATCTTTGGCAGTCATAACGTGCAATCAGCAGTTAACCAAAAGTTTGATAACCAGTCTTACTAAAAGGGTATCGTATTAGTTACATTAGAGGCTATCCTCAATGTAGTTTAGAAAAAGCTATGCAAATAATGGCATCACCTTTTTTTATCGTGGTAAAATCATCAAATGAGTCCTCCCACCCAGGGCAGAGCGGAAGGGACTGTCAGACTCGTACTAACTAAAATCCACGGTATCCTTCAATAGCCCTTTATGTACCGGGGTCACGGTAATTCGTGAGTCCTGCAACTGAAACAGATGTGATGGCAGATTTAAGTATTAAATAAAAAAGGAAAACCATTGCTTAGTAATGAAAGGAAAAAAAAATGTTGAATACCTATTTATAAAAAAGTCCTTGATACCGTGACGGGTATATTTGTTTTACCTGCTAAATATGCATATTCATCGCAAAGTATATTCGCAGAAATGCAGAAAAGGCAATCACCAGTCTCTTTTTCAATTGTACATATTAACCACTTATTTAAAATACGACAGCCTTCTGAGACACTTCTGTTGACCCAATAAAATCATCTCATTCATTACCATGGACCGTAAAAGTTACTTTTAGCCTAATTAGTGGAGTCCTATCGAGTGAAATGTCAGATATAATTGAACGAATTATATGAAAATTATACTGTGAAGGGAAAAAAGTTGCCAAGTCATAATATAAAATGTCACTGGTGTTATGATGAAATCGTGGTTCTGTTAAAATGTCTAGACTAAAATAAATACGTATAAAACAATAATAACATAAGTTTCTGTTCATCGGCATGAAAATCACTTTTGTGATTATAAAAAGGTAGGTAGTCGATGAAATCAGATGACTGATGGTGATGATTGAAAATTTGAATGTTTTAGCTAGCCAAATTGCTAATGCAGGCGTCCGTGCAACTGTATCTGAATTTATCAATCGATACAGCCTGTTGTAGCTCACCCATGCTGTATCATGGCACTCATAACCAATCTGATCTAGCCATCTTCTTAAAGTTATCGGTCTATTTCGCAGAAAGGCTTCAAACAACGCTTGCCATTATGAGATACATATGAAACTGATAAAAAAGTTTTCTAATTTGCACAAAATTTGCTTTAAGACAGACATATTTGAACTTGTGTAGTATGTTAGTATATTTCCTGATTTTTTTTAGGTTCAATCAAAGACCTTGAACTCTTCAGACATTTAGATTAAACCCCGATTCCATTACTGCCCTGCAACACATACTTTATGTTGACACAGTAAATCACATTGCGCGACTCGCTATCGTAAAATCGCCATTACTTTCAGTTTCAATTAAACACAAGTTTTATCTTCAACTCTTTTGTAAATTACATAATTTGCGACCGCGTGTCTGTTATGTATTTCATGGTTTTATTACTGTATTTTATTACTATCGTCATACATGGTTAGTTCCATTATATTTTCGTGTGAAATCGATTACTTTTAGTGTTACACAGTGTGCGTTTTTGGTGCTTTTATGTAAAGTGAAGCATGGTTATGGGTTAGGTAAGCGTAATATGATATAGCACGTAATTTATATCTATTTTAGCTTGTTGAAACGGAATCCTTTACATAAAATAATTAATATTACGTATGGCGATGGCAATAAACGTAGAAACGTTATTGAAATAACTGAAAAAAGGCTTTGTTTTTTGACGTTTTTCTAATCAACTTATTTAAAAGGACCCTGGATTTTGGCAGAAAAATAAAAACGGTCTGGTTCGAAGTTAGTTAAAGCAAGCTTGACAACGCATGAACAAAAAAAACTAGTTTGATCAATTAATCATAAGCCCCTTATCTCTGTATTTCAATTCAGCTTCTAATCTCCTTAAAGCTCGACTTGTTTAGTTCCTAGTCTCCAACAGAATTTTCCAACAAAATAGTTGCAAATTACATGAATGTATGTTTTGTTGTAGACCAAAATACCTACACGTTAAGATACCTAATTGCATTCCATAATACTATTTGGTTGTAAGCTTGAAGTAGAAGGACTTGTAATGGAAAAATCAACAAGAACCCTGTCAAATATTACATGATAAGCTACAAGAGACAAAGAACATGATAACGACAGAATAATGCTGCTTCCAACAGTTTTACATTACAAGCATATCCATTGGGCATTCAATTACTTAGTAATTGAACTGACAATCTTAATAGTTGGTAGTAATAACGTATAAAGCGGCTGTTAGGTTTAAATTATTCTAGTTTGTGTTATTTTTTATGTGACAGCAATCGATCAAGTTGTTTTTTTTTAACCTGTTTTAGTTCTACACAATTACCTAGACACAACAAGTGTTGTATTGCTTTTCAAATTAAGTAATAAACCAATTTTTATTAATACCCTCACATTGTTGCGCGGCCTAGAAAAGTGTTCCTTATATTCTGGAGTAGGTTTTGGTATAAAACAATAAAGCCTTTGTCAAACAGACCGGCGTGACGAATGCGAAGCGAGGCGTTTTTATTTGTAATAAATGGAATTGTTTGAATCCAGTCACATAGAAAAGCGAAAGCGATCCGATAGCGTGACAGAACTATCGGACTGACGTCTCGCTTCGGTTCGGTATCGCTTCGGAAACGCTTCGCTTTCGCCTGTCTGTTTGACAAAGGCATAATTGATATCTCGTAAGTTTGTCCGCATGGACGATTATTATATGCATAATTGCTGCCTTGTCTGGCGAATTTTCAAAGACGTTGATTATACAAAGACTGGGCAGATTTCTCTTGAACATTTGAACTAAAAAGAGAAAATGAAAACGTTTTTTTAAAAAGGAACCGACTTTTACAAAAAAAATGGTAGTTACAGCACAAGAATATTTTGATAAAAGTTAAACGTTCGATTTTATGTATTTTTTATAAACAGGCGACCATTTCGTAACTGACTCAAACGGAATTTTCATTTTCTGTCACAAAATTACAAGAACTTTTATTATTTAAAACTGGTATACGATTTTAATGCATCTTTTTCAAATATTATACACTTCATATATCACTTATCTATTACATAGAGTACCAATTAAGTACATTAATATGTACATATGTAAATTATAACCATTTACTTATCCACCGATCCACCCTTTTGCAACGACAGCAGTCAAGGATTGCAATTATCTTACAATCTGTTGTCTTTGATTGATTATGTTTTATTGAAAAGTAGTTCTTACCCGTGACTTCGTACAAGTGGAATTTAAAATCTATTATATTTACATTTATTTTTGCAGAGATAGTTATTTTGCTCCGGTAAAATGGTACATGTAAAACGTATATGTTTTTGTGTAAGACCTCATCAGTGAAATTTCTGAATGCAATTACTTACAGTAGTTTTTAATGCATCTAGAAAAATGCAAACAGACATCCCTTGGTTTTTCTTCAATATCTTTAACGTACAGAAATCGGCCTATTACAATTTTATTCTATGTACATAAAGATATTTATTGCTAATAATTAAGCTAGGCTTGGACGTAATGTCATAATAATTTGCACACTTATTGTGGTTTAAATCATTCAAATTTAAATTGATGTTTACGTAAGATTGTGCCAATTGTGCCAAATAATAAATGTATAATTATTTATTGCAACAGATATTTAGATTAACTGGTGAGATATATACTTTGTTTCTCAATTATTATAGGCCCTTAAGATAGTGCTACTTATTTATTTAAAGGAAAATCATTTATTTTTATTAAACTTTAAATAATACGAACGAACATGTAACTCAATTCAAGTATTTATCAAAACATTCATAATCAACAAAAACATAATATAGATAAGAACTTGCAGTATCCAATAGTACACCGATTTAGGGCCCCCCCTATTACATAAATCTGCCCCCGAACTTCGTGGTTTGTACTCGGAAATTCCTGATAGAAAAAACCAAATAAAACTTAACCCGACCTGGAAATGAAACCCAGGACCCCAAGGTCCGTAATAGCGCGTGCGATTACTGGTGTAGAACAAGGCAGTCTACATAATTATTTCACTTTAAAACCAACAATTAGGCATTTTGAGCACGTGTAAGCATTCAATGTTAAAAAAATAAACCAAGAAGTATCTATACATGTCAGTCAGTCGGAATGTCAAAATTAATATCGAATTATAGTTACACCACAACAAAAACGTTTTCACATATTAAATATACGCATGCAAAGCCTCAGGCTAGTAGCTACTTTGCGTTAATTAAACAATACATCTTATTGGAACACATGCCTAGATAATCACCTAACGCACACTAAGAAAGCCTCTACGCGTAGCAATTATATTAAAACAAAGAAACGAAAATGTTCAAGAACAAATTTGACGAAAGTGAAACCTATCTGTCTTTTATCTGAATATATAAATCAGTTGCGTGTCTGACCCTCTGACTGACTGAGAACACGACTAGACGCTGGATATAGATCCAGCGTATGGTCGTGTATAATTGTCAGAATTTACGTAATTAATATTAGGGAACTACTACCTTTTTTTTACGTGGTAACTTCATCACATGAGTCCTCCCACCCAGGGCAGAGCAAGGGGGACTGTCAAAATCGTACTGACTAAAATCCACGGTGTCCTTCAATAGCCCTTTACGTACCGGGGTCACGGTAATTCATGAGTCCCGCAACCCCGGCAGGCTTTGGCCCTCTACAGGGCGCCCCGTCACTATGCTGACACTCCTTGAGGTGCGCGTGGAACACAACGCGCCGTCGACCCGGGCATGGACCATGGTCGGACAGCGAGTCGCCCATTACTCGCCGCCCGCATGTCCGCGCCTACGTTGGCCGGAGATCGTCTGCCGACGTCCGTCTGGGCGTCTACCACTGCGGAGGGAACTACTACCTAAGAACGAATCCCGTAGCGGCCAAAGTTTTGGGCGTTTGTTACTCCTTATCACTTACAGACATAAGATTTGGTACACGAACTAAAAATTAACGTACCTTCGTAATACGTAAACGTAATTTCGTTGACTGACTAGCAATTCTTGTTATATTCGTAAAATGGTTACACGCACAAATAAAAAATCGTATTCAGTTCATTTCATATCTGAAAATACACTAATAGTATGGACTGAGCATTAGCTGCTGTAAATTGCCATAATTGTTATGTCTCTATCTTTTACATCCAAAGTCCAGTCCAAAGATATGTGTAGGTCGTACAGGAATGTGATAGATCGTCCTACAATTGGCTAGGGAAGGAGTCCATACTATAAGTCTATATGTAGACACACGGGGATTGCAGTGGCGCCAGCCTTCATGCTAGTAATGGTAAAGTTCTAGATATGATGCATGACATCAAGTGGGCTACTTTCATATTTCAGTCAGCTCTGCTTATCTGCTGAATTATACAAGGCTCTCTCAAGCTGTTCTGTCCTCTGTCCTCCACTTTTACCATCGAGGGTAATGCACTAGATGCACGGTGATGCATTTGACTGGATGATAGATAGGTTTCAACTCCAGGACTGGTTTGTTCCATTCATTATCGGTACCTGGCTTACTAACTGCCTGTTCACTTTACAAGCTATGTCGGTAACACTATTTGTCCTTCTATCCTTCATAAAAGCTCTAAACATGACATTAAAGTAAGTAACATTCGGAGGTCCAACTAGTTTCATTATTCAAAATTGTAATTGACCGAACTGAGCTTGTCAAACGGAGGCTAAAGTTTTTCAAATATAAATAAAGTCGTGAGCAACACTTAGTTTTTATTAATCGGCTACCATTTGACCGTTTGTTACGCAAACAAGAATTTAACCAGTAGTTGGTAGCGGATGGCGGCGCTAAAGTGTTTTTTCTTTTTCTCTAAATTATAATAAAGCTTCGTACTCATTATAAGCTGCCAATCAAACTGATGCTATCGGGTGAATGCGAGGAGGTTGCGTTTAGTGAGGACTAAGCCTTTTAAAAGTGATTCATAAAGGAGTGAGTAATTTCTTGGATTCGAGTAAACGTAGTGAAAGGGCTCTGATGGCCATTGAAAGGTCGACTTATGGATGTACTGTTTACTGATTGACTTGAGTTGATTCTTGAACTTTTTGATATATATGGCAAAAGTTGGACTTATTATTTATCTATATCTTTTCGGCATTTCAGCTGCACCCACTACCCCGGAACCGTATTATGTCGTCTTAAAACCAGGCTTGTTCCAGTGAGAGAAAGAGACAGAACTATACAAGTCATCTAGCGCCACCTCGTTCACGAACTAGAACAAGCCTGGTTTTAAGACGTCAGAATACGGCCCCAGGCCACTTCTCTGGGGGACGGAGTAGGCTATAATCAACCTCACGGGAACAAGTCCTCGAATTTTTTGAAATAAATGCGTTTTCTGTCCTCCAAAAAGGAGGACAGAAAGTTGAAGTTAGTTATAAACCAATAACAGGCGTGTCTTCCTTTGTCTGATTTGTGTGATTTAATTTAGCATTCCATAAATTGTTCCTGACATGATTATAAAGAAGCATTAGGTGAACAATAATGAACATATCAATTGTTTCACACTTTACACATCATATTGCCACCTAAATTAACACAAAACACAAATTTGACAGCAAAACTGGTTCCTGGATGATTGATTCACACGTAAAAGTTGCCTTGATTAAAGATTAATCCAGTTATCAAATTCACAAAGACATGAGATATTACGTAACATTAAATGCACTAACACGCATGCCATTTTATGTGCCTTAGGAACTACTAATTATTAATTCTGAGCAGTCAAAGTCAGTCCGCGCGTAAAGTGAGGTTTACACGAGCCGATATTTGCACAACGGCTACTACCAAAAACTAAATACCAGGAGTCCAAGATACTTGGTTATCTTCTATAAAAAAAATTAATTAGACTTCAAAAATGCTTAAAAATAGCTCACAAGATAATTTAAACTACGCTTTTTCATGGTTTGTTTTTGGTGTCTCTCCACCTGTCGTTCTCCAGTGAATGACTTTCCTTTGGTGTCTGTGTTTGTTAATTTTTTTATGGTTGTTCATGGCACATGCCTAAATTTCGGAAACTCAAAACAAATATGGCTAATTTCCTGTTGTGTTTCTAATGATTTAGTCACCTATTATGTATTTTATTGTTTAATATTAGCAATGCAGCCTAGTCGTGACGTAGAAATCGGCTTGTGTAAATTGGACAAAAGTCGAGCGGTAGGCTTCGGCAAAGTTAGGCGTGGCCGAGAGACCTTAGTGAACGGATGTTGCAGCCTCGATCGCACACCGCCTATCCAGATCGACGTTTGAAGATAACCAACATCTGAAATAAATAAAAAATAAAGCGCTTGAGTGAAAAGGTCAGCTTGCTGCGCCGAAATTAAAGTCCAAAATAATAATCATTAAAGAAACTACCTGTTGGGAAGTTAAGGTATTTTGACGGGTTAAAATGTCGACTCTCGATGTCGAGCGATTCTGTTATCGACGGATTTCTTTTGCTAAATTACTATATAGTAATTTATGTGTATCAAAAAAGTTTTGGTGAGATTGTATCGTTAAGTTTTATAGCTTAATTTTGATGGTGTTTTTCGCTACTGGGGTGCACAGTTACTCTTTTATCCAGCCTAATTGTTTATATAAAAGGATCTCCAGTTTTTACTTGGCTTCACAAATAAGGCGAGTTTGAGTCATATCAGCGGTAATGTGAATTGCGACGGTAAATTTACTTGGTTTACAAGAATTCAACGTTAAAAGCTGTTGCTGTTGTTTTTGTTCTCGTAATGTGCTTTTAAAGCGCTTCTTTTTGTTTCTTGTCCGTCTATTCATAAGGGATGATTGGTACTTGGTTTTAATGCGGCTTTTTTCTTGAGATAAAGCCTCTCTATTACTGTAGATAAACACCCATGTTTCCGGTTACAATTTGTACTAACGAATAGTTTTATTTACCAATGTTTTTTAGGAAGAATCTATCAGTCTAGCCGTCAGTTGGTGAAATAGGCTGCTACTGGTGATACTGATACTGCTGGCCTACATCATCCCACTGTTGGGTAAAGGCCTCACTCCATGACTTCTACACTTTTCTTGTACCAGGGCCACAGTAGGGGGTGCTAAGACAGTAAACTCACCGTCCGACCAAGGACCAAACCCAGGTCGGTGGCGCGTCGTGTTTCACGGGTCACCGACGGGGCCCCCTTACGGGGCCAAATGCCTGGGGTCGCGGATTTTTTCTTAATCCAGGATATCGCGGCCCCGGAACGTAAAGGGCATCCGAAGAAACACGGGTGGATTTTAGTCAGTAAGAGTCTGACAGCCCCTCCCGCCCCACCCAGGGCGGGAGGACTTATTTGACGATTTTGCCAAACTTAAAAAAAAAAGGGCCACAGTAGACCACTGGTTGTTGGTTTTGTCCAGCTCGTACCGATGTTTTGTACGGGATTTGCCGTGATTAATTTTTGATGTATTGGGACTCCACAAAATGTTTATTGTGACGACATTTTTTCAACAAAAATTACTTAATACGTCTGAAAATATCTACCAATATGAAGGTAGTCATCATATTTAACCTTATCACTGCTTACAGTACTTACTTAAAAAAAAAGAACAACCACTTTTACAACTTCGTTTTTACTCTCATTTCAACACACTGCCACAGTTTCACTTCACATTTCGCAGTGAATTATATCAAAACGCGATCGCTCATTTCTTTTTGACATTACTACCAATGAAAGTTTCTCATTACGTGGACCATATTTCCTAAAACCTGTACCTGACTGTACAGGTCTCATTTTACGCAATCATGAAATTTCTTTCTCTTTAGCAAATGTCAATATTTCGGTCGAAAGGGCAAATAAATTAGTCCACAGTAATTAATCTGTGTATTGAATAACGAAGAAATCGGTATTAATCTGTTTAATGTAGTCATTAAATACGATTTTAGCGTAATTAAAAGTTAAATCTTCGTTAATGTTGTAAAATATTTTGAGAATTTTTTTCTTACTTTCTTTCGGTATCTTTCATCGTAGCGTAGTTTTCTATTACATTACTATTTACCTACTACTACCTATCCCTCAAAGGATTACATGCATGTTGTTAGTATTTGTTTAGAATGGTATTTTAGAAAAAATTACATTGTCTAGTCCTTTAGCAAATGTCTTCAAAATCAGTACATCAATTTAGCTACCCAAATCAACAGACAGACATACAGATTAACCCTTTTACCTACAAGATTATTATACAATATTAATTACGTATACAGTTAAACACATTATGATGTTACAAATAAATAAACATTGTCAGGTTTTTGTCAATGGAACTACAACAGTACATGAGCTGAATCACTAATTAATTAAATTAATTATGAATTACACAATGTCCGCCTGGTTTTGCCCGAATCATACTTACCTACCTACGTATTAGATCCGTCTTTAGGAATTGTTCTGATTTTATAATTAATGTTTATAAGGTACTGCGAATCAGTCGCGGATATAACGTCCTTCGCTGAGCTTAGCTTGTCAAGCGGCTGTACTGCGATCATTACTCAGATATTGATAAGATTATAAGTTATATTTATAAAATAGTTCAATTATTTTATTTTGCATCAGGATTATGTATTTCTTTGTCTAAATATTTAGTAACAGGTAGTAGGGTACGCCATTAATCGACTTGCTTTTTGAGGTGTTATTAGTTCGATTCACACACACCAAAAAACAATTCCAAAGAGTGTGTAGATATTATAACGGTATATTTTATTGACGAAGTGAATTATTAAGGTAATCAAAACTTGCATTGCAAAGGATACTTAAATTAAGCAAGCGCCAACAGGACGCCATTTGTTAATGGCCGCTTGCAAATGACGTCCTGATGGCGCTTGCGATACGTTAGTGTGCCTAAAGAGTATATGTCCCCATTATACCTCGCGTCCCCGTCTTATTCACTGTTCCCCTATATTTTTTTTACAGTAAATAAATCATTGCATTTAGACATTTATTTCAAAAAAATTGTAAACAAAAAGTATATATGTAAAAAAGAACATTACAGACGTTTATTTAAAACAGAATCACAAGAACTCTCCAACTAAATCAAAAGTGTAGATAGATGTCATACAAAAACCATTTTCCACGATCAATTTACCTGTCCAATGTTAATGGTCGTGTAATGTATGTAAATATTAAAATCCGAGCTAATCGATCATGCGGTTGCCAGTAGATAATATATTATGGACATGTTGTTCTCCTTACAAAGTCGGTGCCGCAGGTAAACATAGGTTTTTGCATCTTTTTCAATCATATGCATGGACATGATTGAGTAGTACAGCATTTTTGCAAAGGTAGTGTCATATAGGAGGCGAAGCGATAGCTATAGGGAAACAGTCTATGGGAAATCACACACTTAAGGCAAACTTAACACAATAGTAACGTAGCGCAAGCGCCAACAGGACGCCATTTGTTAATGGTCGCTTGCAAATGACGTCCTGATGGCGCTGGCGCTACGTTAGTGTTGTGTTAAGTATGCCTTAAGAGTGTATGTCCCCATTATACCTCGGGTCCCCGATTTCACACTAATCCTCTAATGTACCTATGGCAACGTAAAGTTTTTGCCAGGAGAATGTATAACAGTAGGTACCTATTCCTAATGTAAAATTAGATAAAGACTAGGTAAGATATTGTAGTAACACCTTGAAGCAAAAGTAATAATATAGGTATGTAATACAACTATGTACTCGTACTAATAGCACAATGCTGTTTGTTGGTCCTTATGATTTGCAGTCACCGTTTTGAATCTGAAATAGACCGAAGCAATAAAAAAAAGCATGTTCTTTGTTCAGGTTAAGCGCCCTTGCTCGACAAGCCAGCCCGTGAAGCTGAGCAAGTAGCTTTAAATTCCCTTAATAATAATTCGACCCAGCCTGATCCTTGCTGCCCCCCCTCAATGATGCACTAAGCCTAGGCCCGAACCTCACAGGGGGTGCCCTTAGTGACGTTCATTTAATTAAACCTTAGTTTGTAAGTCCTGGCTGGGGGCCTTAAATTAATTTTCGGCCATCACAGGATTGTCCGGTTAAGTAGCATCAACCTTATAGAGTTGTTGCGCTACGAGCGTCCACGTCAAAAAAATATATGTTCAGGTTTTTTTTTTTTATCGTGGTAAAATCATCAAATGAGTCCTCCCACCCAGGGCAGAGCGGGAGGGACTGTCAGACTTGTACTGACTAAAATCCACGGTGTCCTTCAATAGCCCTTTACGTACCGGGGTCACGGTAATCCCTAGGTCCCGCGATCCCGGCAGGCTTTGGCCCTCTACAGGCCCCGTCAATATGCTGACACTCTTTGAGGTGCGCGTGGAACACAACGCGCCGTCGACTCGGGCATGGTCCATGGTCGGACAGCGAGTCGCCCATTACTCGCTGCCCGCATGCCCGCGCCTACGGTGGCCGGAGATCGTCTTGCGACGTCCGACGCCGTGGGATATGTTCAGGTTTAGCCAATTAATTGTTGTACTTATATTCAGCTTTATATCACTAGTTTTATTACTTTCGCATTGCTAGTAAAATCACAATTTCTCGTGGAATGCATTTAAAAAATCTTTTACTTGGTGAAGCCAATAAGAACCGGAATAAAAAAGCATCGCAATCTCCTGTAAAATTCCTCCTTGCTATGTGTCGCTAACCTAATCAGAGTTGCACAAAAACGAACTTGAACGAGATCAAATACGGTGTAGCTACATATGTTATTCAAAAATGATGCATAATTGTAATCTTCGTCTTTAAACAATGGAACAAGAAATGTTAATGCTTTGAAGCCCTTTACTAGTTGATTATACTGTACTTATTGAAGAATCTACTTCTTCTGTTCTACTTGTGAGCTACTGATCATAAGCGCGTCCTAATAATGTTAGATAACTTAAAAAAAGCAAAGCATTCTATGTGCTTATATAAATTATTTTATTGAAACCTGCCTCTTTACAATAGAGCCTTTCTACTTTATTTTGGCGTGTCCCTGGGCAAAAGCCTTCCCTTTTTGCTTTTTTTCTCTATTCTAGGCAACTAACCAGCAATTTAATTTTTAATTTTATTGAAAGACATTACTGATGGTCGCGGGACTCACGAATTACGGTGACCCCGGTACGTAAAGGGCTATTGAAGGACACCGTGGATTTTAGTCAGTACGAGTGTGACAGTCCCTCCCGCTCTGCCCTGGGTGAGATGATTCATGTGATGATTTTACCACGCAAAAAAAAAAGAACTTACTGATTAGTAAACTGTACAATCTGAATAGCCAGTAACATTAAATTATGGAAAAAAAGAAACTGACGACTCTTTCATCCTTTCTCACAGCCCGAGGTTATATACTGCAAACCTTAAAAATCTTCCATCTTCATTCTCTGCTGGCACCCTAAGGTTTTCATTAATTGCACGGCCCTATAGGTCAGAGCGGTAATCAGTCATTTAAACACCGTTTAACTCTCCTGTCCGTCTGTCGATTGTTATAATTACTCGTTTAATTTGTAATTTACATGTTCGTGTATTAATGAAAAACATGGTAATGTCTGCTGTTTGGCGGCTGAGGTGAGAACGGGTTTAAAGTGTCGATTATGTTAGCTGTAAGTCTGGTAGAAAGTGAGTCGTTAATAAATGTTCTTGTAATCTCTTTGGGGAAATTTTTGGGGTGGAAAAATCATCAAAGGAAATGTGACTGTTAGACTCTTACTGATCAAATGTCCACCCTGTTATATGAGGCCACGATGTTAAGACAATCCCACGAGTCCGACAGGCGTTTGGCCCCATCAGTTTGCTGACAGCTCCTTGAGACGCGTGTGGTACACGATGCACCGTCGACCTGGCTCTTGATCGGACGGCTAGTTACTAATCAGCTAAGAGAAGTTGGCTTACTAGGTTTTCAGTATAGTTAAAATCATGAATTAACTTTAAGACATTTTTTCCAAACAGATATTGAGGCGCTATACCACAGTAATATGCTTACTGCAAAGCCTGTAAAAGCACACCTCAAAAGGCCTAGAAACAATTTCTGTTCGCTTCAAGAAACTAAATGAAAAGATGATAACGCAAGCTTAAGTATAATACTAACTTACGCCTAGATAACCCAACATCCAATAATCAGGTCGCTACGTCACGGAAGCTGGTTGTAATTGGAAATATTTGTTATATCATAGCCTTTATAAGCCATAATAATATATTATGGACCAGGATACGTAATGGCTAACAATTGAATGTATCGATGTACCGGCATAGTTTGCATGAAGCGCGGGCAGGGGTGAGGGGGGGTGGGGAAGGTGTGCGGGCGCGGGGTGCGGGCGTGGTCGGCGCCGGCCGCTCTCCTTGACTCCAGCGTCAAGCATCGCATGATCTCTGTTGGTGTAGGAAGATTGAGCGGTTTTGATACTTTGAACAACGGGTGTTCAAAGCTTTCGTGTAGGTGAAAATGAAAATAAAGGCCTTAAGTTTCAATCTATATCCCGCTAATCGTAAGTCCTAATGTTGCGTGAGAGGTCAGGTTTTTATAACGAACTCATTATTAATAGATGTTTCGTCTTAAGAAGATTATGTACAGAGGATCTCTCAAAAACTAACGATCATCCGTTCAATCGCTATCCAGTTCTCTGTGCTACTTAGCTTGTCGTCCAGTCACCCAATGTGAGCAAAAGAACAGGAACTTGTTTTCACGTTTAATTAATTACCTGTGCACTTAAATATGTTTAACCTGCTTATCACGAATTCGTTGGCGGCCGTAATTGAAATTCAGTCAAACGAATTCATATCTTCCTAAAGGGTTGACTAATGAAATTATTCACAAAACTACGTGTTAAACTCAAATATTCGAATACTTTATTGGTTTTACTATCTTTTGCGATGGTATTTTATTTTGTTGTCATTAATTTGTTACTAAATTAGTACAACCGCATTGTATGTGATGAAAACCAAATCTGATTTCAATTGATGACAACTTTTTACTTAGTACCTATTTTCTCAAGCTTTCTAAAAAATTTACTCGTATTAAACTCACAAGTATCAATTCCTCTCAGTCGCGCTATTTTCTCAGTGAATGTGGCGACTGTTCGAATGGTCGCGGGCGCGGTGTGATAACGGCGCGTTATCACAACTCCAGCTAATGCCCGCTTTGTGCTCTGCTAGTGTCTACGGCTTTTGTTCTTTATTGGGTAGTCAAAGGTGTAGGCGATACCTGCTTATTTGTTTTACATAGTTTTACAGACTGTGTGGAGAGTGAAGGACAAAGATTTTAGTCGAAAAGGTTTTGTGAACGTTTGGTATTGGTCAATTTTAGATAGTTACGCCTAGCAGTGTTTGAGAAATCGAATTATTACACCCAGCGTAACTTACAAGTTCCGTGGTATACAGGAATGTCCTCATAACAACTTTGGGATATCCAAGACTGGGTATTTGTTCAGGGTTACTAATATAAAAAATGTTTAGTATGTGAGGTCAGTTCAACCACTTGTTTTCTCCTCTAGTCGACAAATAAAATCAGTGGGAAAAATATTTAAAGTTGACAATATTGATTTCAAATCTAGGTATCCAGGTATATATTTAAAAATCAATTTCTCTTCGTTAGTCTCGCTAAAACTCGAAAACGGCAGGACCGATTTGGTTAATTTTGGTTATGAATTATTTTTAGAACTCCAGGGAAACTTGTTAAAAAAATAAATTGAAACAGAGGCGGTACGAAGTTTGCCGGGTCAGCTAGTACTTTATATATTCTCTTTAAGAATTTAAAAAATGATAACCCACAAGTAACAAGAAGCGAGGGTGCGGGCTGTTGTCCACCAATAGAATCCGATACTTAACAACATTTTTTTATTAATTATTTTTTATAGTATCATGATTTCCCTATGATGTTTTTTTTTCTTTTGCTTTAAGAAAACGTTGCCCCACACTAGGAATTTCTCCTGTATCGTAGGTGAGTTTACAAATATAGAAACTCACAAACACAAACACCCAGACCCGGAACAACTACTTGCAGATCATACAAACATTTGTTCCGTGTGGGAATCGAACCCGCGACACATAGCGCAGGAGTCCAATTGCTCAGCCACTGCGCCAAATGTTTTCCGTCACGCGTGCCGTTTAGACACTACACTGGTCATGAAATCAAGTGAAGCGCTTGGATTACTTCTTCTTCACAGATGCTTGGATTACTGAAACACCATTGCAATAGAATCTAGTTGAAACAGCCTCCTCTCGAATAAAATAATATTATTTAAATACTATTTCCATCTTTCCTTTTCCCAACATTTCATACTGTCACTTAATATACAGAAAGTGTATTCAGAATGGACGTCAAAAGCAATGTCTTACTTACGAATGCTAAAACCAATCCGATAGTCGTAAATTCCGATATCGGAACGCTGAGTATAATTTATAATATTTGCTCTAAACTTAATATGGGTTCAGCTTCAATTCAGATGTTTGTTAATTTTGTTATTGAGGCATTTGTCGGATTTAGTATTACTTGAGTGAAGATTAGTAGGAGTATGAAAAAGCCGAAGAGCTATTTTGTGTTTTGCTAAAGGATTTTTGAAGTGAAAACTTCTTTAGCGGCGTTGAGCACTTTTTCTGTAATGGGTATAAAATCTTAAACTTGCGTCAGGACACTCGCGTCAGGACACTCGCGTCAGGACACTCGCGTCAGGACACGTGACCCTGACCGAAAAAGCGTAGGACGGCGCAGGGCGCTTGCGTGAATGTTCGTGTGACTTTATTACTTTTAAAGAAGTTTGTATGCTGGATACATTCGTTGCTAGGTAAAATTGTTTATAAAAGATGTACGTCACATTGGAAAAATATTGAAATAAAAAGTCAACCATTTTTGCGAGTTTTACTAAAATCTGTTCACAAGATATTTCCAACAATTACTATTCAAGTTTTCACTTCTCCCGGCACTCCCAGAGTGCAACCCGTCGTTTTTTTTTGGATGGAAACATTGGTATGGATATTTTGACAAGCATAGATTTGGTGAAGAATTACATAAATATGATTACAAGCTGTTGGCAGCGACTTCTCAAGCGCGTTACTCGAAAATGAGCTCTCGAGAACGTATGAAATCTATATTTTATTCTAGACCTTCAGACGGGATTGAATAACAAATATTCATCCATCCAAACATCTAAACATTCGCGTTAATACTAGCTGCTGACTGTGTGGCTTGTTGTGTAGTGGCTTCACCTTCATGCAACTGGGGAATCAACACACGGAAACATAACACCGGGATTAAAATAATCTATTATCAAAATTAGATATATAAATAATAATCTATAATCCAAACATCCATATCGGATTCATAGTTTTTGTGTGGAAGAGCAACATATGTTTGTTGCTCTCCTCCGTCCATTGCTCTTCACAAACTTTAGTCAGATTTAATTTTGAATCAAGCTAACCAAAATAAAGCCCCTTATATTTCCACACAACTCCGCAGTGGGCCCCAGCTTTATCAATAAAACTGAATACCTTACGCGAGACGTAGGCGTAAACAAGACTGATGCTTACTAAGAGGACTTTAGCTGAAGTTGTGTCCGCAATACCTATCGATAGCCCCTAGGACCTGGTGTAGGATATGTCCTACATTAGGGCCTGCTTAGGTATGCCTTGCGAGGCCTATAGTTAGGCTAGGCATTGTGGCGGATTATGTAATTGTGTGTTGGTGCGGATAGACATGTTAGAGTACCTCCTACTATTATTTACGTACGATGTACCTCTTGTTTCTCGTTTTAAATCGTTTTTTCAACATTTTTGGGAGTATTATTTAATTGGCTTTTATTTAGTTTTACCTGTCTCGTTGTTTGTAATCAAGTCTTGCAAGATCAACTTCCCGATTTCTGATTGAGCTGAAATTTTGAACGTAATGTATATTGACATTGTGACAATGCAATAATATGATGAAATGGAGCTGATCTGATGATGGAGTTGGAAGGTGCATAGGAACTCTGTAATGTAACGCCGCAAACCCATCCAGTTTAGACTCCTATGATTCGTCTTGACGAGAACTTTGTCTATCGAAGATATTTTTTAACAATAGAAGCTTGTTTTTTAAATAAAACGCAGTTTTTTTGACTAGCTTGTGTTTTTACTATAAATAAGTCGAATACTACTCGTTAACGCAGTGGTCCGTTTGACTGGTCCACTTTATCGTATACATTTTTTCGGCAATAACGTATGCAATTTCATGACTGAGTTCACACACAACAGTATTAAAAAACTGATCCGTTTTTAATGCTTTGTGAACACCACATCTAGTAGTGACGGATCCGTTGAAAACGGATACGTATGTTCTGTCCGAATGAGCCCTTATTGTTTAAATATTAAATTAATATTGATGTGTTAAACAATATTTACTTATCCAAAACAACAATATTCACTTAAGAATAAACATACAGTTAAAAAAAAAGTTGTTGTGTATATTTAGTTTATAGGAAAGACCCGTGATCCGTCTGACGTCTCTAATAATTTATTATGAATATTTAAGATTAGTTACAACCATTATGGGTCATTATGTCGCTCCTTGATAGCTTACTGACTTCAAAGTAAAGTTAGATAGAATAAATAGCTGGAAAACTAAGTTATTGAAACGGTTCGAAGTAGTTAACAGTGAGTAGTAGGAACTGTGCATTTGTATAATTTCATAATTTCTGGAATTTCACACTGGATACATTTTGAATTATATATAATTTTTCATACCTATAGACATGTTAGGCAAACACCTTGGTCAGAGGATTTTCCTGGGGTACTTTGCTGTAAGTAATATATTACGAAAAATGAAAAACCCATAGGTATGCTACCGGATTCGAACTTGCGACATCACGTTTCACCAGTTCATGATTCCATACCTAGTAAAAAATAATTTATTCGTATGATTACTCGTATCACTTACCGTAGTCTGGGTCACACACGGATTTTACACAAATTATCTTAAATGTTTGATAAAAAGCCCGTGTTTTCACAAATTCAACAAAGGCACTGAATTTACTCCTTATGGCATGCTTTACTTACCTTTTAAATACTAAGGAAACCAGAATCTGGGGTATACCTATACATGCTTTGGTTTTTAACCCTCTCTGCCGTGAATGGCGGGTGAATCCCAGCTGGGGGTGCACGCGAATGTATTCATATGTCCCGTACCCCAACCAATGGTACTTGAAGGAATAGCGGGTCCGATATAACCCTCCGCATGCCCTAGTCGGGGGGTATATATATAAACCTCTTGGCATTAGCATGGTACGAAAGGGGGTATATAACCACTGATCATTATTTGTCAAACACTGAAAATAGCACAAATCACCACTCTTAAGACAATTGAATTAATATATAAACTTAATCAGGTTTATTTTTATGTATGAACGGACGCTTACGACGAGAATCTTCATACAGAACCGTATTATCCTTAACACAATAGTGGACTAGTTAATACAAAACAACATGCCCATATCAGCAACACACGGCTTATCACCGAGCCATCAGTCAGCACCTTCCGCGTCGCTTGCCAATTACAGCCTCCATATTCATTAATCCTCGTCAGTATATAATTACGAGAGAAGATTCTGAATGTAGACCATTGGACGAGGAAACCGCATGCAAATACCACACGCACACTGAACTACTAACATGTGTGTGAAATATACAGATTATGTTGCTCTCAGTACATTATATCATTCTCTATTTCCTTTAATTCTGTAAGTAGATTGTGTGGTGGTCGTGGGACTTATGATTTACCGTGATCCCGGTGCTTATAGGGCTATTGAAGGACACCGTGGATTTTAGTCAGTACGAGTCTGACAGTCCCTCCCGCTCTGCCCTGGGTGGTAGGACTCATTTGATGATTTTAACACATCATGGAGATTGTAATTAGAGCGATTCAAGGTCTTTTCCTTCTAAATCTCTTGAAAACATCTTTAATTTGTTCATAAAAGTGGGTACAGGAGCACCATTTCAGAAAGATAATGTGACAAGAAAGTTTTTACTGTAATTGCCAACAAGTTGTCATACTACGTATTTTTAGAAATATGTCTTTTTGATGCACGCCATGGTACTGAATATTTTTTTACATAGAACCATTATCGTAATTGCAAGACTGGCTGATTAGGTAACCTGCGTGACCCTGGAACGAAAAGGGCTATTGAAGGATCACTGTGGATTTTAGTCAGTACAAGTCTGACAGGGATCCGACTCGCCTTGGGTGGGAGGACTCTTATTAAAACGGTTTTTTTTTTTAAATAACTCAAATATTATTAGACACTAAGAGGACCCCATAATGATGGTAGGCGACTACTAGACTTCTATATACTCTGCCTAGTCCCGTGAGAAAATCACAAAGGTTATAATGTACAATCGAAGGCACCACTGATGCAAGTAAAATTAACATTTTACTAAAAAACCTGCCTATAAAAATAACTTACTCCAAATGACAGATCACAATAGGAAATACCCAATTCCCATACATGTCAATCAATACAGCTCGACCTGGGAACTATTGAAAAACTAACAAACCAGACTGATGTCAACAGACGGAATTCCTTCCCATGCGCCTACGCATGTTTTGTGTCTATCGTAGCAGTACGAAGTACGAATGTTACTTTGGCATGTTGGTATAGTGTTCCTTGCTTCATCACATTCAGCTATTTAGATTCTTGCATAATATAACATGGTTGTCGCAGTAACTGAGCAATGGTCGCGGGACTCACGAACGGTCGCGGGACTCACAAATTACCGTGACCCCGGTACGTAAAGGGCTATTGAAGGACAACGTGGATTTTAGTCAGTGCGAGTCTGGCAGTCCCTCCCGCTCTGCCCTGGGTGGGAGGACTCATGTGTTGATTTTACCACGTAAAAAAAAAGTAACTGAGCAATCACTTGCGCTGCGTATCGCGGGTTTGATGCCCGCAAAGCAAACATATTTTTATGACCAATTACAGATAGTTGTTTCAGGGTTGGCTGTTAGGGGTGCTAAGGACAGGAAACCTCCTCGAGTGCCCGAGGCTGGAAGTTCCTTTCCGGATACGTCCGGGGGGAAGCCCAGATTCTCGGGACGGTGCGCCCCGGGATGCGGGCAAGTACTCCCCTACGGGGTCTCCTTGTCCGTATGCCAATGTCCTGTCGCGTCGCTCCACCGCGTGTCCCTCTGCTCAACAGAGGGCACAGTGGTTGGAGCAAGAGCGGGCACGGCGTGCACTTACCCTGCCGCCGGGCAGGCAGGAGGAGGTATTGCACTCCCACCTCCTCTTGCCACCGCTATAATCTCGTAGCCCCAAAGATTGTCAGGATCACGTCTCTGACTTTCGACGGGGGTCGAGGGCCTTGGCTTAGCCGCCCGGGCCGCGAGGTAGAAAACCTCTATAAAAAGTCACCCCGAATCTCAAGCGGCGGAGCACCGCGAGGAGATGTATGGCTGACGGGAGTTCTTTTGAACAATCAGTCGCTAGTGCTACCCTCGCCAGGGTACCGGCCGACCCCCTGGCGAGTAATAAATGTCGTAATGACGTAGGCTTATCTGGGTACAGGGGTCTCTGCCCAGATGGACCTGTACTTCCCCCATTCTCGTGGGAACTGAATGGAAAAAATTAAAAAAATCCCCCAACAACCGGCAGTCGCCGCAGCGAGCCAAGGTGGCTCACGTGCCTGTGAGGTGGAGTCGCTGGACTTGTCCAGTACGTCCGCCTCACCGGCACCGACGGAGCGGGCACAGAGTGCCGCTCGTAAAAAGACGATGGTGCTGGAGTCCGACTCGTCGGACGCCAGGAGCGCCCAAAGCCTTGGCTCTGGGCGCGGAGGATCAGGGGCCGCGGAAAGGAAGAAGTTCTTCCGCAAGCGGCCCCATTCGTCGTCGTCAGACGACGAGCCTGCCTCGGGCCGGAAGATCCCGACAAGTTGTCGGGGTAAAGGCCGAGGCAGGACTGGAGGTAGAGTCGGAGCAGAGCCCACTCTCGAGGAGACCATAAAGGCCGCCGTGCGCACCCTGGCTTCGAACAAGCCAGGGAAGAAGGCCACGAAGGACCGGGCCGCGGGCGCGGCCGCGGCCACGATAATGGCGGCAGTGGCGGCGGCTAGCCTCGGCCAGTCTCAGCCTCCATCGACGGAAGCGGGCGAAATGTCCGAAATGCGGGCGGAGGTTGCCCGCTTGACGGCCGCGATGGAGGTTCTCCAGAAGGAGAACCTCCATCTTAAAACGGAATTGGCCGGCCTGCAGAAGGCAGGCCGCCGGGAGGCGCCACCGGGGGGCGCACAGGACAAAGGCCGGCCCGCATCGGGGGAGAACTCAGTTCTCACCCTGGTGCGGCAGGAGCTGGCCGCCTTCCAGCAGCGGTTCTCCGTATTGGAGAGCCGCGTGCTGCGACCCCCGCTGGCGTCTTCGTACGCGGCTGCGGCCGCGTCTAAGCCTCCCCCGCCGGCGAAGCCGCCTCAGGCGAAGCCGCCCCAAGCGAAGCCGCCCCAGGCGAAGCCGCCCCAGGCGACGGCCCCTGCGAGCGCGAAGACGGCCCCGGCCAAGCCTGGCCAGGCGAAACCGGGCCCGTCAAAGCCGCCTCCGACTCCGACGCCTGCGGGGCCGGCACAGGCGGCCAAAAAGAGGAAGGCCCAGCTGTCCCAGCAGCCTCCTCCAAAGACTCCTCCGGCCGACGCCGATTGGCAAGTGGCTGGGGAGAAGAGGAAAGCTGATGGGGCAGCCAGGACCTCTAGGCGGAGGGAGAGGCGGCGGCGGCGCAAGGAGCGCGATGTCGCGGCACGTTTGCGCGCCCCCAAGACCGCGGCTGTAGTTATAACACTGCAGCCGGAAGCGGTCAAGAGGGGCGTTTCATACCGAGACGTGCTTGCGAAGGCGAAGGAGGCAGTAAACCTCACGGAGCTCGGCATCGTTGGCGGTCTCCGCTACCGGGTCACCGCAACGGGGGCTCGGATGCTGGAGGTCCCCGGCGCTGCCAGTGGCCCCACCGCTGACGCTCTGGCCGAACGGCTCAGAGCGTCCTTAAATGCGGAGGAGGCCCGAGTGTCCAGACCCACTAGGCGCGCAGACGTGCGCATACTGGGTCTGGACGACTCCGTGACGGTGGAGGACGTGGTGGCCGCCGTTGCCGGGACTGGGGGGTGCCCTCCCGACCAGGTGAGGGCGGGCGCCCTGCGTCCTGACTACGCGGGGCTGCAGACCATCACGGTCAGCTGCCCCGTGTCGGCGGCCAAAAAGCTGCAGGAGGGCCGAAGGCTCCTGGTTGGGTGGGTTTCGGCGCAGGTCAAACTGCTGGAGCCCAGGCCTCTGAGGTGCTTCCGCTGCCAAGTGGGTAACCACGCGGCATGCATGTGCACCTCGGAGGTCGACCGCAGCGACGACTGTTTCCGCTGCGGTCAGCCCGGACACAAGGCCGGCTCGTGTACGGCCCCGCCGCACTGCTTCGCATGTGCGGCGGCTGGCAAGCCGGCCGATCACCGGGCAGGGGGCAAGTCCTGCGCCCCGCCCGCTAAAACCAGGAGCAGAGGTAGGCCCTCTGCTACCGCCGTTCCCACCGCCGCAGCTCCTGCTGCCGCCGCCGCCGCCACTGACGCCGCCGCCGCCGCTGCCGCCGTGGCCGCGCCCTCGCCGAGGGCCCTGGAGGAGGCTGCAATGGACTCCGATTAATGGCTCCATTGCGCTTCCTCCAGGCGAACATCAACCACTGCGCCGCTGCTCAGGATCTCCTGCTCCAGAGCATGGCGCAGTGGTTGATTAATGTCGCCGTGGTCGCCGAGCCGTATTTTGTCCCGCCCAGGAATGACTGGGTGGCGGACCTGAACGGCTCGGTGACCCTCATCTCGTCGGCCGCCGCCGGTACCCCGCCCCTCGATCGCGTCGAGAGAGGGCGTGGGATCGTCGCGGCACGGTTCGGGGAGATCGCCGTGATAGGCGTTTATTTCTCCCCGAACCGAACTATCGCCGAGTTCCAGGACTCCCTATCGGAGCTGGGAGACGTCGTCGTCGCTTTCGGTTCCCTCCCCGCGCTCGTCCTCGGGGACTTCAACGCCAAGAATGTGGCTTGGGGTTCCCGGGTTACGGACTACACGCGGGGCAGGATGCTCGAGCACTGGGCCCTGGCGCATGGCCTAGTCATCGAGAACCGGGGTTCCGTCCCCACGTGCGTGCGGTGGACGGGCGATTCGGTGGTGGACATCACGTTCGCCACCTCCGGCCTGTCGCCGCGCGTCACAGACTGGCGCGTTGTAGAGGAGGTGGAGACCTATTCCGACCACCGGTATATCCGGTTCGACGTCTCCGCCCAGACCTCAGACGCGCCGGTCCGGCGGAACCCAAGTGGTCCGCGATGGGCGCTGAAGCAGCTGGACCGGGAGCTATTCCTGGAAGCCTCGATCGTGCAGGCCTGGGTGTCACCACCGGACAGGCCTGCCGACATCAACGACGAGGCGGGGTGGTTCCAGGAGGCCATGTCGGAGATCTGCGACGTGGCCATGCCCCGGGTCCGGCTAGGACGCGTCCGGCGTCAGTTGTACTGGTGGTCGCGCGAGCTAGCAGCGCTGCGCGAGGCGTGCGTTGCCGCGCGACGCCGGTACACCAGGTTCCGCAGGCGCCGCACCCGACCTCCGGATGCGGTGGCTGTAGAGACGGAGCTGCAGGATGGCTACAGGGCAGCGAAGACCGCCCTCCGCGACGAGATCTGGCGGGCCAAGGAATTGGCCCGCAAGGAGATGCTGGAGGCTCTGGACGGGGACCCATGGGGCCGGCCCTATAAGTGGGTGAGAGAGAAGCTCCGCCCCTGGGCTCCCCCGTTGACGCAGAGTCTCCAGCCTCAGTTCGTGGAGGACGTGGTGAGCGCCCTGTTCCCCTCGCGGGAGGAGCACACTCCCCCGCCCATGGCTCCGTCTCCGGCGGTGCCTGAAGCTGAAGCAAACGCGGACCACAGCGACGACGACGTCTACGACGCTCCGGAGGTGACCGAGGTAGACCTGAGAGTGGCGGTACAACGGCTCAAAGCCAAAAATACCGCCCCAGGACCCGACGGCTTGCCAGGAAAAGCCTGGGTCCTGGCCTCGGGGACTCTCGGGCCTCGACTGGGGGGGCTCTTTAGCGCGTGCTTGGAGAGGGGCCAGTTCCCGCTTCGTTGGAAGACGGTGAAACTGGTCCTGATCCAGAAGCCCGGGCGCCCTGCGGACTCTCCGTCCGCATTCCGGCCCATCGTGCTGCTCGACGAGGTGGGCAAGCTCTTTGAAAGAGTAATTGCAAACCGCCTCGTCGGGCACCTGAATCGGGTGGGCCCGGACCTTGCGGAGAGCCAGTTTGGCTTCCGCAGGGGGCGCTCGACGGTAGATGCGATCACGCGCGTGAGAGCCCTCACGACGGGGGATGCGGTTTCCCGGGGCAGGGTCGTCTTGGGGGTGTCTTTAGACATCTCCAATGCCTTTAACACCCTGCCCTGGAGTTGCATCAGGGAGGCACTCCGGTATCACCGGGTGCCGACCTACCTCCGTCGTATAGTCGAGGACTACCTGACGGACAGAGCCGTCATCTACCCCGGTCACCGGGGAGAGTGGAACCGGCGAGAGATGTCGTGCGGTGTTCCACAGGGATCGGTCCTGGGGCCGCTCCTGTGGAACATCGGTTACGACTGGGTGCTGCGCGGCGACCTCCCTGACGGCGTCGGCGTAATTTGTTACGCCGACGACACGCTCGTCCTGGCGAAGGGAGAGTCGCACCAGGCGGCGGCCGACGTGGCGACGCAGGCGGTAGCGACAGTCGCTAACAGGATCCGGCAGTTGGGACTCGACGTGGCGCTGCACAAAACAGAGGCCATGTGTTTTCATGGCCGTCTGAACGCGCCACGTTCAGAGTCCCACATTACGGTGGAGGGGGTTCGCATCGGCGTCGGGAGGACGATGAAGTACCTGGGACTCGTCCTCGACAGCCGGTGGAACTTCAGGGAGCATTTCCTGCATTTGGCCCCAAGGCTGAACCGGGCAGCAGCCGCTCTCAAGCGACTCCTGCCCAATCTCGGCGGGCCAAATGCCTCCTGCCGGAGGCTGTACGCCGGTGTCGTGCGGTCCATGGCCCTCTACGGGGCCCCCGTGTGGGCCCTAAGCATCCGGACGCGACCACTCAAGCTGGTCGCATGCCAGAGGGTCATGGCTATCCGGATGATCCGGGGATACCGCACGATCGCCGGTGAATCAGCCAACCTCCTAGCGGGATTGCTGCCCTGGGATCTGGAGGCGACTGCCCTCCAGCGCGTCTATGAATGGCGCGTGGAGGCGCAGCGTCGGGGCGAATCCCCGCTGCCTCGACAAGTTGAGGCGCGGCGGGAAGAGCTCCGGCGTGATCTCAGGGTAGTATGGAGGGAGCGACTGTCGCAACCGAGGTCCGGGCACGCCGCAATTGCGGCGGTAAGACCCCTCTTTGAGGAGTGGCTGGATAGGCGTCACGGCGTCCTGACCTACCGCATGACGCAGGTCCTCACCGGACACGGAAGTTTCGGGAGGTTCCTGTGTCTGATAGGGAAGGAAGAAACGCCTGGGTGTCACCACTGCGAGGATCGTCCGGAGGACACGGTGGAGCATACGGTGCAGGACTGCCCCGCTTGGGCAGAGCACCGCCGTGTCCTCACGACGGCGATGGGCGGAGACCTCTCGCGCCCGGCATTGGTCGAGGCCATGCTGCGGGGCGAGACGGAGTGGGAAACGGTCGCCTCCTTCTGCGAAGCAGTCATGCTCGTGAAGGAGGAGGCGGGCCGCCTGAGGGAGAGGACAGCGTCCTCCCTCCACCCCAGCCGCAGTGGTAGACGCCCACGGCGTCGGACGTCGCAGGACGATCTCCGGCCACCGTAGGCGCGGGCATGCGGGCAGCGAGTAATGGGCGACTCACTGTCCGACCATGGACCATGCCCGGGTCGACGGCGCGTTGTGTTCCACGCGCGCCTCAAAGAGTGTCAGCATAGTGACGGGGCCTGTAGAGGGCCAAAGCCTGCTGGGGTCGCGGGACCAAGGGATTACCGTGACCCTAGTACGTAAAGGGCTATTGAAGGACACCGTGGATTTTAGTCAGTACAAGTCTGACAGTCCCTCCCGCCCTGCCCTGGGTGGGAGGACTCATTTGATGATTTTGCCACGATAAAAAAAAAAAAAAAAAAAAGGGTTGGCTGTTAATGTTTTTTTTAGGTTAAACGTTTGTAAACATGCTCACAATAGAGAAATAAACGCGCGCCAACGCTTTTTTTTTAAATTTAAAAAGTGGTTTATTCTATTAAAATAAGAATAATAATAGAATTGTTAAGAATAATAAGAATATAAATATTATATTCTAATAATTCTGTTATAGGTGATTCTATTTACTTCACTAAGGTATAGTTGTCTAAAATCTCGCACAATTCGATTCGTTCGTTTACATACAAGTTGTTCGGCCGCTACAAATTGAAAATTATCCCACAGCTACATAATATACGTATTAATCCATGTTATAAACTATTCGGTACCCATTCAAATCCATTCTACCTTTGGCAAACAGAGGCAAGTCCGAAGCGATAACGAACCGATACGAGACGTCAGTCCGATAGTTCTGTCACGCTATCGGATCGCTTTCGCTTTTCCATGTGACTGGATTCAAACAATTCCACACATTACAAAAAAAAATCGTCACCCTTCTCATTCGCCACTTCTGTCTGTTTGACAAAGTATTTCAGGAGTTTCTGCGTGAAAGAGTAACAAACATCTATCCATCTTCACAAATTTTCGCACAATTTATAATATTGGTAAAAGGAAGATGACTGTCATTACCGGATATGACAGTAAGAAACAGTTTCAGAATTAGGTGACAGCTTTTTACTTAGACGGAGGTCTGAAAACGATATGGAATAATATGAAAAAAGAGTGCCCTGCGAAGCCTGGTCCGGCCATGAGAATTTTAGCAAGTTAGTTAACATCCGGATTTGCAGTATGTTGTAGAATGTATAAGTACTTATTACTCTACTAATACTCCTGATACAATGACCAACTAACCTCATACGCCTCCCACACAAACAATAACGTATGATAATGTTTGTAAATTATAGCATATACAACACTAAGTATATTTCCTTATGTGTCTTCAATAATAAGTTATAGATCTCTTTTGTGATGTTCTACTTCTCAAGAAATTGCAAAAAAAAAAGAAAGCAGTTGGTCAAAGAATTTAAAGAAAATAACGGATGAGCTCGACCTGAACCTCACAGGTTTATGTTCAAGGTTAAGCCGCGCTTGCCTTGTTTAATGTGTGGATGGGTGGCCATCATTACAAACCGACTGTTCTACATTTTTTTTTGTTGGAATAACGGCGGGGTGGAGGGACTGTCAGACTTGTACTGACTAAAATGAACGGTGATCCTTCAATGGTACTTTACGCTTCATGGCCACGATTAGCTGATGAGACAGACCCGCGTCAGATTGCTGGCAGTCCTTTTAGGCGCGTGTAGAACACAACGCGCCGTATACTCGGGCATGGACCATGATCGAACAGCAATCATGCAACGGGACCAACGGGTCCCGGCTATCATATATCAGCTTGACAGGCCTGTTGGTCTAGTGGTTAGTGACCCTGACTGCTATGCCGGAGGTCGTGGGTTCGATTCCCACCCAGGACAAATGTTTGTGTGATGAGCACGATCATTTGTTCTGTGTCTGGGTGTAATTTATCTATAATATGTATGTATTTAGAAATATATAAGTATGTTTATCAGTTGTCTAGTACCCATAACACAAGTTCTGCTTAGCTTGGGACTAGATGGCGTTGTGTGATAGTTGTGTAATATTTATTTATTTTATTTATTTATCATTTGTAAATCTTTGACAGTCGTTACAGGCAGTCAGTGGTTCAAAAGTCTGACAACCAATTTTACCAATGGGTACTGTTTTACCCAGTACTGACTGGGTTCACATTCCAGTCAGTACTGGTCAGATATGCAGACAGTAAATGTAAAATTCAGGTATGTAGCTTCATCTGGTTAGACTGGAGGCCGACCTCAACATAGTCGGCTATAAGGCTAGGCAGATGATGATAAAGAAACGGTGTTGACATCAATGGAAATATAATAATACTGATTTCCTTTGATTTATATGCCTGATGGGTACTGAGAATAATTTTATTTCAGAAGGATGTAGTTTTTACTACAACCAAAATATCATTTTGGACGGTATTAACTCTTGAACCGAAATATGAGTAAAGATTCTGCTTTTCAATATTTTTGGGTAAATGATCTTCAAAATAAGGTGTTAACGTGTTTCTGAATTGAAGGCGTGTCTGACAAACCATTTCGGGCTGCGTTCATCACATCCTGCCCTCAGGCTTGCAAACTGTATAAACAACACTTTTAAAAGAAAATAAGCTGAATTTAAAAGCAAAATAAAGTGGAATTTAATGAATAGTTTCACAAGGTTCCGTGATTTTAAAGAAGAAACAAAAGAATGTCACGAATTGAAGAACTATAATTAGGCTTGATGGAATTGAATGATTGTCGCGAGATCTTCGAAACGTGTCAAGTAATCGAAACTGACGAGATGATTGATGACAGACGGAAGCATAAGAATCTCCTAGATTAAAAATAAAACAACCAATAAAAACAAAAATTGTTGAAGTGAAGAATGAAAAGAAAAAGGGATAATATTTCCGCTCTACCTTATTTGCTGTCTGATTAAGCAAAACCATTTTGTGTTGAGTTTTTAGAATCTCATAAAGAGAATACCATATGAAAAAAAATAAAACGAAGATCGAAAAAGAAATATAAATAACGTTTAAACTTAGAAGACTTCAAAATGGTATTCATATGTATGAAAATCTGAATACTTCGTTCACATAAAACATAATTCACCTATGAAACTCGCCCTAAAACCATACACTACAGGCCACAAATATCTAACTGCACGCTCATATTTCCAAAGTATTCAATCTGAACCCGATACGCATGAGACGCGTATTCCGTAAGCGCGATCTCAAGGCCCCCGTGCAGTATCGTCGTCGACAGGCGATCCGACGGTGTCGGGTGTCACCGACGATGCGATCGACTTACCCATCGACCGATCACGAGCCGAGAATGTCAACGCACTTGTATTGCACTAATTAGCTGCGTAGAAACAGCAATTAGGTCATTATGAAACTTTTGAACACCTAGACCTAAGAATTTGTAAGATTTAATTGGCAGAGATTTGTGATTGTTTTTGTTGTGATTAACAGCTAGAATAAAGCAGCAGATTGCACCAATTTGTTAGAAAAAGACAGCACAGTAATGAGTAAACTAGTAACAGTAAAAAAATCTATCAGAATGCCTCATAAATTAAGTATCAAGCAGCAATTGTCACAGACATTGCAGCAATGGTCTTCGCATGTCACAGCGCACTCAACAAAACCTAACACATAAGTTTTTATAAATCCGTGGAGAAATCCGCATTGTGCCGTGGTGCCTTTACAACGTTTAATGTGATGCCGATACGTAGTAAGATTGCACAGTGCTGCACAGTACTGCTCCGCACGGAGTGGGCGGGACACGCAAGCCGCGCGGTCCGAGCCATGCAAATGCTCGGTGTACACAACAACTTGGCCGATAATGTATTAGGAATCCTGTTTGATTTGTGTGGGCATTGTCGAGCTTTTGTCCTGTTACCTACCAAGTTTGTCCCTTAATATTGTTTGTACGCACATTTTTAACGGGACCTTGATAACTTGCTTACCATTTCTACATACCTTGGCTAGAATAGGCAAGAACTTGAACATTAGTTCTCCATGATTGACCCCTTCAATATCTTTTTGAATCAGCTTTCATCACTAATTTTAATATCTTTACTCCAGTCGTCTTTGAGTCGGTTCTCTTTTATCTATACATCTGTGAAATTCTGATTACCACCACCTTGCTTCCAACTTAACCCAGGTATTTCCTAACAAAGGTATAGCGTCAGTTATCAGTCTGACGCAACGGGTCTAGGGGCACTGATAATTAAGTCGGCCGCAAGTATTCGCAAGTATCCGCGAGTGTCCGCTCGGCTCTGCGCCCGCGCCGTATCGCGACGCTCCGGGCTTGTTGCCGCGCTAATGTGCAAGCGCATCGGCCACATCGCACCGGCTACATCATTGCGTATTCTACAATAGTCTTATTTAGAAGTAATGAGGTTAAAATATAGCGAGAGTAATTAATTTGAAAATGGCAGATTTGTCGTATATTGAATAATTTGAGGTTGTAGTAAGTGATTGTGTGGCTAACAGGAGCAAAAGTATTCCTAAATAGCAAACTGTTAAACGTAGTTATATCTGACTAGAACTCGAATTCGTCGTGACAGGCCCAAGCGTAGATGACGAGATGAACTCATCTTGCCATCTTCGCGTTATGAAGAACTGGACCACAGTCGCAGATGGCTGCGAGACGTGTAAGGTTTAGAGGGACGCCTTTGCTCAGCATTGGGACAGTAATACATTGAATAAGATTCGAAACCTAAAGTTATACAGCATCTTTACTGAACAATTTGCCTCCGCAGCTTTGTGACAGTAACAAATTTAATGAATCGCCATTTTGTTCAGCATTTACTGATCATTATTTAATCTTCTTTGTCGTTATTATTCTTCCATCTTATAAGGGGGTCCAGATGCACTGTTAAATTCAGATTTACTAGACACATCAAGTACCAACTTTGCCCATTGTAGAGGAATCAAAGGCTTGCGACGCCGGAGGATATGTTTGACATTAGCCGGGTATAAACATTGATGATTCGCCGGTTTCATGTTACACTACAAACGAGCCATCCGACTTTCTACTTAAATTGATGTTACTTATGCACTTATTGTGAAATGCCAAGTACCGTAGGTTATAAGGGAAACGGTACAAGACATTAAAGGGGGGTTTTTTGATACTAAAAACCAGGTTTTCATACATCGGGAATTAGAAACGAAAAAATCACTCAAAATATATTTGATTGATGGTTTTAAAATATTTATTCAGAATTATCAATAAAAATGTAAGCACACAGGTGGCCTTATCACGAGTTTTCACGTTTTTATGACTTAAAGTAAATGGAGACTTGACTTGATGGATAAAAACGAGCAACCCATTAATCGCATGGCCCAGTTGCCTATTATCAAATAATTAAAGGTGCAACTGGTCCCCATACAAAGTTTTGAAGTGGACGAGTTGACAACTGGTCTCTGGGTTCAGTTTCGGTGGACGACTTAACCAGGAAAAATAATCCCACAAAACAAAACAACATGGGGATCATTCCATTCAGGAACTAAAGTTCCACAGAAACACGACAAACTTTTTTCGCTACCAATTTACGCAACATCCAAAGCATTCATCGATACAGCTAACCAATTCTCTCATCCTGTGTAAAAAATACTCGGTATCTCGTTAGCAGTTCATTTCCCTAGCTCGACTAGAGTTGAATATATCAAGCGAGCTGCAGGAAGCTTTACTTACGAAGACCTACTGACAACGCGCGGGCTGTTAACGGGAGTGCCCTGACGATCGACAGCTGCTGTACTGGCGGAAGCAAAAGGGTTAGGTAAATTAGTTTTTCAAAGTTATTTACCGTCCCCAGTTGTAGACACCCACGGCGACGGCCACCGTAGGCGCTGGACGATCTCCGGCCACCGTAGGCGCTGGCATCCGGGTGGCGAGTAATGGGCGACTCGCTGTCCGACTATGGACCATGCCTGAGCCGACAGCACGTTGTGTTCCACACGCGCCTCAAGGAGTGTCAGCATAGTGATGGAGCCCCCTGTAGAGGGCCAAAGCCTGTCGGGGTCGTGGGACTCACAAATTACCGTGACCTCGGTATGTAAAGGGTTATTGAAGGACACCGTGGATTTTGGTCAGTGCGAGTCTGACAGTCCCTCCCGCTCTGCCCTGGGTGGGAGGACTCATGTGATGATTTTACCACGTAAAAAAAAAAATATTTACTGTTCCTTAGGCGATCTTGGACAAAATGGTAGCTTTATGTTGTTAGGCGTGTGCGGCAGTAGCCAACAACAAATAGATGCGGTTTTAGTTGGGTGCTCATTCATCCTTACTTTTATATAAATGTAAAGTGATTTTGTATGTTTACTTTTAGGTCCGAATTGTTGAATCGATGTTAATGATTTTAGTAGAGTTGACTAGGGACGATTATTGTACACTTCACGAATCTTATAGTTTTTATCAAAAGTTTGTGTCTGAAATGAATCTATGAGAATAATTAAGACCGGAACATATTACGCAAAAAAAAAAAAAAAAATTTTATTGTGGAACAATTTTGAAATATCGACAATTTGTTGACTCATATTAAAAGCCAATTATTGCATTCCTCAACCATGTTAACAGTTGTGACACTGGAACTATTAATATTTTATTAGGCCTATAAAATACTTACCATGAAGGAGAATAATGAATCATATTTACTGTACTAGGTGCAATTATCTGTTCAAAACATTTATACTAAACCTGAGCGGCTTGTATAGGCGACAGCAGATTTCTCATTTGTCCGGTAGTATTTCCAACAAACTGCATTAGGTCATGCATGTCCTGATAACTGCGATCAATATTAAAAAACTGACCCATCAATTGAGCCGTCCTTAAATAATTGCTTCGTCATACATGTTGCACTATTTTTATTTCTATGTACATTTTTAGCAATCTTAACAAGCCCCTTAAAAATAGATTACAAAGATGACTTACTCGTAAATCCCTTAACAACTTATGAAAGAAATTTTTGTAAAACCATGATTGCAATTTTAAGAAAATACCAGTGTCTTAATTATATTGGCCAAATATCGACCAAGTAAAAAAACTGTATCCTCTTTTTCTCTAACACTTTTGTGCTTGATCATACAATCCGCCGACGTATTTAATAGCGGGAAGCGGGCACAAATTAAAATGGGTTCGCGTCAATCCAACGCACGTCTCCGCTTGTTTACTTGTCTAGTGAAAGTGAGAGATATTATCTGCGCCCGCGCCGGTAGACCGCGTCAACGGATTTTGATTGATTTTCATTAGAATCGCTAACTAGGTAATTAACAGCCCTGCGTGGAATGCAGGGTTTGCAGTATTGAGGTGAATAACTTTGCTATTTTGAATCGTAATTCCAAGTTTAAGCTATTAAAGTTCCATTGTAGGGCAAACGAACACTCATCTTTCCAAGTACCTTTTTCAAGCGTCACCAACTTATTTTTGTATTTCTCTGTGAATTCAGCCCCAATGCTCGGCTCTTTTATGTCATAGTGTGATGTTATATAGCATAAAACCTTCCTAAATAAGGTCTATTCAATACATTTTTTTTTCAATTCGAATCAGAACGTCCTAAAATTATGCGTTCAATCAAAGTCTTCATCTTTATAATATTTTTCTTTTTTATTTATTATATTGTTCTTTATTTTACTATATCTTGCCTGTTGTCTCCAAGAATCTTTTTAGAAAAATCACAATCAGCCTATAGGGGAAGGTCGCGGGACTAACGGATTACCGTGACCCCGGTACGAAAAGGGCTATTGAAGGACACCGTGGATTTTAGTCAGTACAAGTCTGACAGTCCCTCCCGCCCTGCCCTGGGTGGGAGGACTCATTTGATGATTTTACAACGATAAAAAAAAGCCTATAGGGGAATAGTGTATATGACGGGGACGCAAGCTATGATGGGAAATCACACACTTAAGGCAAACTTAACACAATACTAAAGTAGCGCAAACGCCAACAGGACGCCATTTGTTAATGGCCGCTTGCAAATAACGTCCTGATGGCGGTTAAGCTACGTTAGTGTAGTGTTAAGTATGCCTAAAGAGTGTATGTCCCCATTATACCTCGCGTCCCCGTCTTATACACTGTTCCCCTTATGTTACCACTGGTGGGACATAGGCCTCGCTCAGTGAGAGGGAGTGGACTGCACATAATCAGCCACGCTGGTTTAGTGCTGGTTGATAAAATGTAAGAAATAGAGTCGTCGTGTGTGGGTTGATTCCCAGTTTTTACCCAACCACGTCGAAGCAAAAAGGAGGGTTATGCAGGATGTTTATGTTTGGACAAATCCTTTTCTTTTTTGCCAAAGCGTGTTCAAAGAATAAGGTAAGTTCTAGATTAATTTTATTCAATGAGTCTACACGGAATTTCATTACCATCATTCTAAAAAATACTTCTTCGAATTTCATGCATCTGATTAAGTCAGTCACATATTCCACATCAGGTTTCGTAGATTTTATTTGTTTAAAAAATCCCCTAGCCCCAGGAATATCTGGTCGCGGGACTGTACAAATTACCGTACCCCGGAACGTAAAGGGTTATTGAAGGACACCGTGGATTTTATTCAGTACGAGTCTGACAGTCCCTCCCGCTCTGCCCTGGGTGGGAGGATTCATTTGATGATTTTACCACGATAAAACAAAAGCCCCAGGAATATCTCAAGTTCCCTGTAAGTAATCGGTAGATGAGGAATGTTCAATAAAGAATTGGAAGTAAAAAGTTAAGGTAGTAAAACTAAAAATGTTTTTTTTTTTTTTCACAAATGTGTGCACGTGGTTTTTGAAACCCCTTATTGAAGGAGGAAAAAGCAACAGGAAAGATAGTTCCTCACAAAGGAACTATATACAGCAGTTATTATGCCTATCGTCGTGTCTGCCAATGCTTTAATTGCCAAGAGCCTCGAACAAAATCTGAGGAGGCATTCGCTGGGTAGCTGGATCAAGCGCTTGATTCAGAAGGCAGTCCAGGACACTGTGCGTATTGTTAGGAGGTTCCTTTTAAACAGACCTGACCTCCGGTAACCCGGACCCTGTTCCCGATGCCGATGGAAAGCTATTTTTATATTATTATTTTTTGTGAAAATATTTAAAAATGTAACGAATAAGTAAAAAAATTAATAAGGATAAACCGGGATGTATTTTAGTTACATTTCCGAGAATGCAAGTACTTTCCGACTCATATAAGGAAAGGTCAAACCAAGGTTATAGAAAGTTTGTTTTTCATTTGTTTTTTGCTTTCAAGCGATAAGAAAACCCACATAAATAACAAAATAATCACTTCTGTGGTCAAATTTACCGGTAGGTACGGGTTTTACCGACTGAAGTGACCTTGCAAGGTTTCTTTTTAGTCCTTAATTGTTGTTGCAATTTTATAAACTCCACTGTATTATGTGGGTATTTCCTAGGAAATGGGAGGTGGTATTTTAAATTCGTGATAATGTGTTGGGACAATACAAAACCCCGGGGAATCTTGGAGAACTGAGCATGGAAATCCTTGCAGTACCATGAAGATCAGCACGTCTGTAAAAATATAATAATAAGATAAATTTTATTTAAAATGATAGAAGCAATTCTATTTGGTACTTACATAGGAATGAACCAGTTAAGATCCCGTACCTAGCTTATTATATTATCTTGTGTATCATACAGGTTGTTATGACGCAACAATATAATGAATTTGAATTGAAAACGCTTGTCAAAATTCATGTTTAAATTATTTATTTTACACAACTACACAACTAGCTCCAAAGGTTAGCATAGGATAACAAAACAAACTTAGAACCTGTTGTTAATATTTAAGTAAAATTACAAAGGACAACACTCATCGCATAAACACGTTACCCACCTTTGCGACGTGCAGTCGGGTAATAGATAAACTAAAACGCGGAGACATCCCGCCTCGTCTAGTGACGAATTGCTTCAACACAAGTGCACGCACATTTTCAGCTATAGTTTTCTGGAAGGTCGCGGGACTAACGAATTACCGTGACCCCGGTACGTAAAGGGCTATTGAAGGACACCGTGGATTTTAGTCAGTACAAGTCTGACAGTCCCTCCCGCCCTGCCCTGGGTGGGACGACTCATTTGATGATTTTACCACGCTAAAAAAAATAGTTTTCTGGAAACTTTTGTGACCCCCTATACGCTTTGCATAGTGACACACATGTTTTCCGAATGTCAGCATATAAAAAGCCATGCCCCCCCCCCCCCCCCGTTTCCTACAATCCATAGGCACAACTCACTAGTAACATAGGTAGTTAGTGCATCAAAGCACCTGCCTCCGAGCACATTAATAACTTCATCTACGGAGAGTTATAGCGCTCGCCGCCAGCCGCGATGTCGGCTTGTCCGTCTGTCTGACGCATGCTTGATTTAGATGTCCTTATGTATTTCCTCTGTTGTTGAGGTACAGGGAAAGCTGAACTTAGTTATTGTAGTTAAGTTGGTATTACTATTTAACTGGAGACAGATGAGTACCAATGTAAATACTTGTACGTTAGTGAGTTTCGTTGGGGTTTTCAGGCTCTTAAATGTTAACTGTATGATAATTTTAGTTCTATTTGATACCTTCGAAGGTTATCTGCCTGACCGATGGCCGGTGGAGCAGACAGGACCTGGATTGTGGGCCGCCAGCTAGATGGACCGACGACCTTATTAAAATGGCTGGGACAAACTGGATGCGGAGGGCAGAGGACAGAGTGATGTGTCACTGACTGGGAGCCTGCCTATGTCCGGCAGCATTTTTTTTCCCTAAAACTCTTCTTTTATTTCTAACTTCAAACAAATATTATAATTACAAATTATTTGTATAACCAAAAGTTAAACTTGAAACTGTATCGCAATAAATCGAATTTGTGTTAATAACTACGTCTTATTAAGAGGATAGTTTAATTTTGCGTTAATTGAATTTTAGTGATAACATACATTATAACTATTAATAGAACCCAGTTATTATTAAACTAACCGCAGGCATAAGAGTCATAAAAATTTAAAAATAAACAACAAAATTGGATTAATATAACTTATCAGATCAAATTAATTAAAACTTTGATGAAACCCAAATAGGGTGTGGTCAGATTAGCAAAACAATCTAGAAGTTATTATTTAGCAAGCAAGTAAATTGGCCATAGTATGACTAACATGGCTTTTTATTTTATACAAGGTTTATTATCTATTTATAATTATGGACGATGTTTAATATGGCTACTGAGGATTTACGATACATGCGTGACATTATTTGATATTTTAATATAATAAGATCGTCGATCCAATTCACTGGTCTACTCATTTTGGGTGTTGGTCCAAGTTAAAGCGTGGAGCGGCGTCGAATACTAAGTTATTTCTGTTAGTTTAGGTTAGGGATATGTACTGATTTTACAGTGTTTTTTTTATTTCATGAATAGCTTGAGTGAGAAATGGGTGTGAGAAGGTTAATATTTATTACAAGAAGACAGCAAAAATGATAAAGAATGAATGTTAGGATGGAACTAAATAATCAATGAAAAAGAAAATTGGGCACTATTGACTAGCTTATAAATGCGACATTTATTTATTTATGCCAAACGGAAGCTACGCAAACTTTAAAAGCAAATAAACCGCTAACATAAGAACCGTAAATTTTATTAATTCAATAATTCAGCTTCCTCCAAAGAAGCCGGTCTAATCAATGCTCTGAACCAAATTGACATGTACGTTTATATTATTGGCATCCGCAATCAAAGGTAGCACTAATAAAACGCATTGCCTATTCACAATCATTGCTAATTAAGATGTAGAGCAAACCTGGTTAATGAGGGATTGAAGGCCGGTTATCGGGTTATAAGATTGTGTTTATTATATGAAATACTAGCGTGAGATTTACAAGTTTACACTACCTTAAGACTTATTTAATAGGTGCGTAAGTTTAGTTATAGTAATCTAGACCTCAGGAGGCTCTTGTTCGAGGGCATGTAGACGGCGAGTAATGGGTAGCTCGCCGTCTGCTCTCTGGATGTGTTCCACGTGCCCCTCAAAGATCTATGAGCAATCTGTCGGGGTTCCCATAGAGGGACAAATGTGACAGGAACAATTGAAGGAACACGATGGATTTTAGACAACACGAGTCTTACAGTCCCTTCTGCTAGACCAAGAACGGGAGGACTCAAAAGAAAATGAAAGGAGAATTTCGTTAGCGTTGGATCAAAGGCCTGATTCAGAAAGCTGATGTACTTCTAGACATAATATTTGATTGCATATGCTCAAACAATTGAATATGATAAAAAAAATACTTGATTCAAATAAAGCCTTTATTTCCTGTGGTCCACCCGCCTGGTTAACGAAGGTGTACCACGGGAAAATATTTTTGCCCGTGGTTCACCCGAAGGTCCATAATATATGTTTTCATCGTAGTATTACGAAAGAAAAATAGTGATATTAATTTGAAAAGCCAGAGTGCAAATGTTGCAATCTTTTTATTTATACGTTCCTGTATAACAATATGACATAGTACCTACATACTCGTCGTTAAAAAATGTTAACTAAATTAATTCAATTGTACTTAACTTTTGCCGTCAAAATAATATTGAAATAAAATTAAAATTAAATGATGGAATGATATTTATATGCAAGAAGGATAAAAAAAAACACTTTTATACGGAGTTGATTTGAAGCCCCATACAACTCATCCACGCCGAAACTGGGCCCAACAACAAAAATCAAATAAAAGAGCTAGAGCTTCCTATGAGGTCTTCGGTATTTCTCATGGATTTGGATTTCTTCTTGTTGTCAAACTTAAAATAATTACTTTGTGTATTCATGAAAATAGAAGTATTAGAAAGGTTCCGTAGAAAAATAAAGCCACATACTCGTATTTTTTTTTGGTCACCTGAGAATGCGACGCATTTCGGTGATAGGTAGACTAAAGTCATAAAATAAGTGTTTTACACTTCTTTTTCGACCAAAAAGGCTGAGATATAATATAAGTTTAAAAAGTTAATAGTTAATATTATACTTGTATAGTCACTACTGGTTGTAGCTTTCTTTTCCTTTCGAAACACAATGGCGGGAGGAAGTGTTGCGATTGTTAGAAAATTCAATTAAGGTTTGTAATAAGATGGTCTCATTCTGATTGATGTTTAGATTTTGGCAAATTGAAATAGCAAATAAATATTGCAACGTTTTTTTGCAACGTTTTTGGCAGCTTGAAATAGCAAATAAATATTGAGGTAACATCGTAATAGTGATTCAATTTAATTTAAAGTGGTTTAAATGAAAACAATTTTGAAAATAGAATTCAATTATGATTTACATTCAAAAAGTTATTGTCCCCTTAAACGATTTAATTCAATTACACTTGTTGTAACTGTTTCGAATGTAGTTTGTCAATGACAAAATTAACTTAAAATATATTTTACCAGGACTTACTGTTACGATACAATCAAATAATTTTTTTTTTTCTTCATTTAATTTATATTTCTAATCATGACAGGAATAAAATTACTACCCTTTTTACAGCAATAGGGGGGTTACTTTTTTTTTAAATCCATGAATATTGACAAATATACAATACTTCAAATATCGAGAGTGGGGGTTTGTGACGTCATAACGCCTGTAAAATTATACCGACAGAGTGACGTTTTGTGAATTTTAGGAGTTTTGTATATTCGTCAATTTTGGTTCACGTAACAAAAGAAAAAATACTGGTCAACATTTTTTCATAATCTATCTTTCGCACTAATTTTCTTTTGAGTAAGCCTTAGAAATAAATTAAACTATTTAAAAAAAAAACTACTTTACAGAAACCACCATACGTTTGACGTACACTGAATGTCAAAAGTCGTACTAAAAGTTTGAAAATAGAACTTTCATAGCGTTCAAAAATTAAAGAAAAAAGAATTATGATTGTATTTCAACCATTATTAGCTACAATAATTTGAAATTGTAACGTAGTCATTATAGATAAATCGCCCACTAGAAGTCAGGACTCAACGCTTTGTTTATTAATCACGATAATCTGAGGCATAAAAGCCTACGTTTGACAATAAATTAATAGACGCCAATTTGCTAGCCCAAATAATTATTTCCTGATTGTCTAGTTTTTGTTGTTATACTATTTTGTCTATAGAGATTTTATCGACGTACCTACCTACTTAATAAATTATTAATTTATTACAGAAGATAATTTGACTGGATTTTTTAAATGATTATAATAATTATATTTAATCGAGTGCAGCTAATTTGACTTGAACTAATTTCATAATGTCAACATTACGTTTTTATTTCTTGCTAATAAATTAAAACAAATCTGTTTAAATTAATTAGGTTTAAAAGTGATTACTTATTTTTTTCTTTAATTGAAATACTGTATAATTAAATCACAACCTTGATACAACAAAAAGCACCCTATACGTCCTAAAACCAAACTCAATAGTACAATCCACAACAAAAGTCCATCACAAATCCAAGTTATGTACATTCACGTACACAAGTTTTTCTAAACGTGCCGCGCGTGCGCAGAACGTGCAAAAATTACGGCGCTCGCGCCTCAACGAAATGTAAATTAGATGGCAAGCGGTAATAGTTCGTGGTTCAGAGGTAAGGTTACTGATGGAGGCTGTTGCTTACATTGTAGTTTAACGGCGATGCAGCGCGAAAACGATCGGCTGTGAATGACTGTACATTAGTTCGCGTAATTCTTGAGGTGTCGAGTGGAAAATGTAGGATTTGTCGAGATTTTAGGAA
This sequence comes from Agrotis puta, assembly GCA_943136025.2. NCBI lineage: Eukaryota > Metazoa > Arthropoda > Insecta > Lepidoptera > Noctuidae > Agrotis > Agrotis puta. The sequence goes on along the minus strand of OW964184.2, from coordinate 7,048,187 downwards.
TGGGTATTGTTTTAGTAGGAAAACAGTTTATAAGACGGGACGCGAGGTATAATGGGGACATACACTCTTTAGGCATACTTAACACAACACTAATGTAGCGCAAGCGCCATCAGGACGTCATTTGCAAGCGGCCATAAGAAATGTCGTCCTGTTGGCGCTTGCGCTTGTCGCGGCACGATTCCCGCACGGAATAAATATTTGTATGATCTACATGTTGTTTTAGGGGTTGTGTATGTGAGTTTAATTTTTTGTTTAAATGCACCCACGATACAAGAGCAAATCTTAGAGAGGGGCTTAGTTTAATAAAAATAGAAAAAAAACTAATAAAAGGACTACGACTTCTTGCCACTTTTTAAGACAGCTTTTACCATTGGCTATGTCTTAAAAATGTTGAGCTAAAGAGCAATTTCTGAAATAGCTGGCCCTTTTGTATCCAGACTTCTTTTTTACATCCACGTCTTTCCAATACACCACATCCCAGGTATTTCCAGAATAGTCTTCAGCTTGCGTGCCGACGTGGTCCGGGACAGTATCGGGACGACACATCAGCTATTTAGCACGAGAGGTGTTGCAGAGACGCTCTGACCTCGGCTAATGAAGTGATAAACACTGAACTAACCACTGGTGCCATCTGTGAGGAGAATCTGTGCTTAGGACGAGAGAAAAAAAATGAAATGAAATCCTTTTTCAAAGCAATTGAATTTGTGTGCTGAAGGTTCATTTTTTCGAAGTTGAATTTTCTAGGATACATAAATAGGTCCATGACTGAGCTCTACCATTTTTATGTACATCAACGTAATATATGTAAATACATTGATACTGATTCGGAGTCACTTGGACAGAACTTTAAGGAAGACTAAAACTAACGTACACGTGAAATGCTTAGATCATCAAAATACCTGTAGTTAAAACCCAAATACGTATCTCAATCTGAAGTGGAATGCATCACCTCTGGATCAGTCTTGGCTGTTTGCAAATTTTGAGAGATCTTCAGCCAAGTTATTCGACATAGAGGATGTAAAAAAATCATTAACAACCGAACGCTATGTGTTCCTTACGTTATTGTGATAATTTGGTTTGTAGTCAACTGGACCCACTCGAATTGGACCTACGGGATCACTCAAGGTCCTGTAGATTATAGACCCGCTTAAAATTTTAGTTTTAGAAGAACAATATTATTTTCGACACTCAAAGAGTCTTTCTCATCAATATTTTTTGCGTAGTGTCATTATGTTTGATTGCCGGAAGCTTATTTGACGGCTTATAGTTATAGTTTACATAAAATTATAAATAGGACTCTAATAAATGAATTTAATTAGGTACAATTCTTCGAGTTAGGTGAACAGTGTATAAGACGGAAATCACACACTTAAGGCAAACTTAACACAATACTAACGTAGCGCATGCGCCAACAGGACGCCATTTGTCAATGGCCGCTTGCAAATGACGTCCTGATGGTGCTTGCGCTACGTTAGTGTTGTGTTAAATATGCCTAAAGAGTGTATTTCCCCATTGTACCTCGCGTCCTGTCTTATACACTGTCCCCTTATTCTAAATTCTACCTTCTATATGGTACAGTATTGTCATCATTGTATTTCCTCCTATATCCGATTTTAGAGTACATTAAGCATGCCTCATTCTTTCATACATGAGTTGTCATCTCACTCGTCTCTTTCTAGCATTTCATCTTTGACTAAATTCAGGCATTTATTCTTTAGCCCTCCTCCACGTTTGGTGAACGATTACAATTCAAAATTACATCCATCCAGACTTATAATAAATAAATAAATAAAATAAATAAATATTCCACAACTATCACACAACGCCATCTAGTCCCAAGCTAAGCAGGGCTTGTGTTATGGGTACTAGACGACTGATAAACATACTTATATATTTCTAAATACATACATATTATAGATAAATTACACCCAGACACAGAACAAATGATCGTGCTCATCACACAAATATTTGTCCTGGGTGGGAATCGAACCCACGACCTCCGGCATAGCAGTCAGGGTCACTAACCACTAGACCAACAGGCCTGTCAATAATGTAAAGTAATTTCCTTTTATCAATAAGGAAACGTTCTAAATGTGAAATAGTGGCCATAAACATCACGTATGCCTGTAGGCTGGTGAAAATTCATGGCTTCTTGCAATGCCATCAAAGAGATTGGCGATCATAGAACATGTTGTTGTAATGAGCACGATTATTTTGATATGGGAGATTTGATTGGTAGTTTGTAAGTTGATCTCAAAGTATAATGAAGGCACTTATGTTACCTAGGATTGATCTTATTTTAAAAACTCACTAGCGGCCCCTAACAATCAAGTAACTCCAGCTGTTCTGAAATGATGCGCTTACCTACATATACCTACATATTTCTTTAGGCGTCTTCATTACGGTCGCGGGACTCACGAATTACCGTAACCCCGGTACGTAAAGGGCTATTGAAGGACACCGTGGATTTTAGTCAGTACGAGTCTGACAGTCCCTCCCGCTCTGCCCTGGGTGGGCGGAATCATGTGATGATTATACCACGTAAAAAAAGGCGTCTTCATTATACGGCACTATAATTAATCTTACTTATAAATACGAAAGTATGTGAGGACGAATAGATGTATTGATCAATTAATCCATGTTTGTTACTTACACGTATAAACATCCAAAAATTTGGCACACACACAGATATAAACTGCGGACAGTTTTATCCCTATAATAAGAATTTGCAAGATTATTACTGAAAACTACGTAGGCGAAGCACGGTCATAAATGAGTGCGTAAATAAGCCATCTACTGGATTTTGCGGGCAGTGAGTAGTGGGCAACTCGCTGTCCGACCATGGACCATGCCCGGGTGGACGGCGCGTTGTGTTCCACGCGCGCCTCAAAGAGTGTTAGCAAAAATGACGAGGCCCCCTCTAGAGGGCCAAAACCTGTCAGGGTCGCGGGACTTATACTATTACTGTGACCCAAAGGGCTATTGAAGGACACCGTGGATTTTAGTCAGTACGAGTCTGACAGACCCTCCCGCTCTGCCCTGGGTGAGAGGACTGATTTGATGATTTTACCAGTAAAAAAAAAAGAAATCTACTGGATTTGCATCCTGTTTCTTTAGGCGTCGCTTATTTTTAATGAATGTAAGTGTAAATATAAGTTACAGCTTTTTTTTATATAAGTGTAATAATATATTTATCGTTGTTAAAATGTACCAACAAAACAAAAACTCGTCAGCAAAACTAGCTTTGAATTATAAATGCTTAAAAGCAAGTTCTAGAGATTCATTAGTCCAATTAAAGACGTCTGATAATTACTATGCAATTATATCAGTGTTAGACAAACAAGAAGCACTAACGAAGAAGATTTAGCATTTTATTGCTCAGGCGCAGCTTGTAATACAAAACAGGGTTATCAAATAATTAGCACTGGATCATTAAATAAATCTTAATTGGTCTAGTTTTATTCTTAAAAATCTAGTCTAAAACTAACCCGTGATATTTGACGTCACTGTTGGCTCAACGATTGGCTGCTACGCTGCGACTCGCAAGTTCGATTTCCGCACAAATTTTCGTGTGACCTATTGGAAGTTTTTCTTCGTCTGGTTATTTGTATGTATGAGTTGTTTCTACCATGATTGATACCTTGCATTCCAGGGACCCTATTTAGACAGTCCGTCACTTTTATGCCTTTGTCAAACAGACAGGCGAGTCCGAAGCGATACCGAACCGAAGCGAGACGTCAGTCCGATAGTTCTGTCACGCTATCGAATCGCTTTCGCTTTTCTATGCGACTGGATTCAAACAATTCCATACATTACAAATACAAACGTCACGCTGCGCATTCGCCACGCCTGTCTGTTTGACAAAGGCTTTATAGTGTGTTCATATAAAAGGAACGGTACGAAGGTTAGGTTCCTTTTCGTATGAAGATTTTTGCAAACAGTGCGGTTCACCCTAATTTACGACGGCATTTTTAGTGAGCAATTAAATTATAATCAATCAATGTTTGCTGGACGCAGCCTATTAGAATTGTATATAATGTGATGCATATATTATAGTCACAGTCGTTATAATATTTGAATAGTAAACGAGATAATTGTTAACATATAAGATAAGAATAGAGGAAGTTAACTTATAAAAAATATTTGTTATGTAATACATATTTCTGTAGATTCCAATGCGGGTGTGTATAGTAGTATAGAGTTCTATAGTATACACAGTTTGCAATAAACAATGAAATATGTGGTATCAAAAGCGATCATTTTCTGTTATAAGACTCAAATTAAGCGACTTCGATTAGTAAGAAGAATGAGCTCTATTTTTTGTCCTGCAAGGTTAGTTTTCGGAGATTTCCTTATAATATATAATGTATTGTTATATAAGGGGTCAGCCATGCCTCCGGATACAGTAGTCGTATGATAGTAACTCGGATAAAGATGAATTAAATACAGTAATATAATTAGATGGCTACATCATTACTTTTCTACTTTTTAGTCATTAACTTTTTAGTTATAGTTTTGCGACGATAGCTTGCTGATATATCGTCCTCAAGACATTCAATATCAAGCCTTAAAAACCAACAGACATTGAAAAAAACAATTTGCAATTAATATTTTACATTTACAATCCAATATTTTCACATTAACATTAGCCTCTGGCGATAGGATTCAAGCAGATCTTCTCTTCAAGCATTACGTAAGTAAACAACGAGGTACCACTTAATACATGATATCAAGCTTTGCAAAGATTCCCTTCTTGGACCACAATCAGCAATTACGAATTTACGATAAATAATGCGTTTGCCAAAACCTTTTCAGCTACCAAAAGCCATACAATACTACACTGGTCAAATAAAAACCAACCTTGTAATTTTCCTTATAAAGTAGTAAGTTCTATGGTAAGGAAGAAAGTTATGAGTCGTTTGGAAGCAACCTGCTCCCGTTTTCAGATTGTTCCAAAAGATAGGTGGTGGTTGCATGCAAAATACTTCCCGTTGAGATATGGGGATCGTCCAACGGCCGAGTATTATATAAACTGTTTCTTTATTATATGTTTGTTTGTATGAAGTATCTGGGGATGCCACACACGTCGCTACCGTATGCGACTTACCCATAAAGGTTTAGTTCACTTAAAGAGAAGCTTTCTTCACTTTATGGGCCGTGTTTCTCGAATACCAGTGCTGTTAGGTTTGCTTAACGTATGTCTGTGATCTTTATCATTATAAAGGCCTTTCAGTATCGTCTAGACAATTTGCTTTGGTTGTGGGACTCTTAAACTATCATACAATTTAAAAATATCGTTCTATAATGATTGTTTAAATCCGGAAAATAAAAGCAAACGTTTAGCAAGTTCCGTTTTACTAAACGCAAAAACCATGTCCTTATTTACACATCAGATTCCGGATACGGCAGCCATGTCAAACACCTAATCTATCATCCTTCTAGAAAACCAAAAAAAAACCGTCAGTAGCTGCCCAAATTGGCTCTAAGACCACCCGTGACCTCGGAAGCGGAACCACCCACACCACGTCACGAGCTGCCTATCACGGCCGATCTTAATTATGAACGTGGCGATCATCATCTTAAATTTTCTACCTTAAAAGGTCTATAAAGAGTCTGTAAGTGTACGCAATTTATTCTAGATTACAGGCGCCCGTCGACTTATGTCACGACTCGCAGCGGACACTTCTGTTCCATGCTCGGGTAAGGCACGTGCCGTTCTTGTGTCGAAACCCTTAGCTCAATTTAAGTTAGACGACAAATTCCGTCTTACGAAATGATGGAGAAATGCACTTAAATGTTCTCGTTAGTTTTGGACATGAGCAACCCTATTTTTTATTTCGGTGGAAAGTCAAATGAGGACTGATTTGATGTCAGTCTCAGATTGCTGACGGCTCCTTGTGGCACACGTATAATACGCCATCGACTTTGGCCTGCGTTCCTTGAACGGAGTTTAAGCTACCCGTTACAAGCCGTCCGCAAGCTTTACGATCCCGGACGCCCTGGGCGTCTGTCGCTGCGGCTGGGGCCTGAGGACCGCGATCATCACACATACGATCCTCCTCCTCCTTCGCTAGCACTGTGGTGAAGAAGGAGAGGATGCATCCGTTCTGCTGCGTCTCCTTAACCACTTCTCAAAGACAGGACTATCCATTGCGATTATGGTGTGACCAAGCACAGCCCTACTTTGCTTGTGTTTGTAATTAATAACATTAAGCAACAATTTCTGAGTTGATTTATTATGATTTAATTTATTACGACTATTATAATTGGTCCCAAAAAGGCATTGAAAGTAAAAAGGACACATATTTTTAATTACTTTCTAAAATGTCGACAGCCTGAGAAAAACGTGTTGACAACAATATAACACAGAATATGTGAGCGATATGATAAAAAGTTTTTAAGATAACAACTTAATTTATGTATTTCTTTAATTTCACTAATGATTAACGTATTTACGTTACGAAATATCCTGCTAAGAGTTTCTGATAATTCAGAACCGTTGATACTGTGAACCAGTGCTTTTTTATGCACAGTCTCTCCCACCACGCCCTGGGTAGAAGTCCTCCCAGGGCTGGGCTGTACTGCCTAAAATCGATGGTGATCCTTCAATAGCCCTTTACGTTCCACGGTTATCTGATGAGGCAGTCCCGCGACCGTGAACCAGGATAGACGGCGCCGCCGGGGCCAGCCCAGAAAGAAGGGGTATGTTGACCTGGACACGTACCACAACGACTGGTTTGAGGAGGCACAGGATAAGAGCTTCAGGAAGGTAATTGGTTGGTAAATAAATCGAAAAAACAATCATTAAAAATATCTGCGATCATCAAAACCTAGCTATTTATAAACTCGTTTAACATGTCTTAAAAGATTGTGAACATAGAAAAATAATGTAGTAGACACATATTTAGGTATAAATCCATCTATAGAGCCTTACACCCAAAATAATTACCTCCACGGTCCACTAACGGTAGTTCAGTCCGGTGCTATAATGGCGTAAGTGTAAAATGACGCTCGCCGCGCATGCGTCCCGCTATGGTCACATCACGCGGCCGCTATCACTGTTATAACGCGGTTACCTGCGCGGGCGGGGCGCCTCCCTACAAATAGTGCCTGCGTATGCCGAGGAAGAGGTCTTGAGTTATACTAATTAGCGAGTGTTTTTGCGTACTAGATTGAGTTGAAATAAGAGGATTGTTTTGAGAGATTTATGAGTCGTGTGAAATTTTCTTTAGTGCAAAAAATTAAATTAATTAAAGTGATGATTTTAAATACTAAAGAAGAGGAGTTTAGTATGAAGGGAACTGGGAAATAGAACTAAAAGTTGCCCCAAAGGCAGAATTATACATGGTCTGCATTTCGAACCTTGGATTTTTAATTTTGTTTTGCTTTGGCCATCTGTCTACAGAACTATGCAACTTAACAGAAGCATCTCCTCATAAATTATTGCTGCACTAAAATAGAAGACTGGTTTATTTTTAAACACACAGATACTTAAAGAATTACTAAGAGCGCCGCTTTTACGATAGCACCGATAAATATGTCAAACAAGTAATAAAAATTAGCATTCCCAATTTACACATGATGGATAACTATTCGAAACATCGCAGACAGAATTATAAATCGCAGTAAATGATAACAGGAACTAATAAATAAAATCATATTAGTTAGATCTAGACTTACATTTATCGTGAGACAGAACAATGGGCAAGTATCAAAACTTATTGGTCGGACTATGATCGGGCCGGGTGTGATTGTGCCGCGCAACAGATAAGGTAAATAGCTCATACAATTGTTAGAATAGGAGGCTCCGGACCTCTTTTGTTAAGGAAGTGGTCTAATGGGAGAACGTAGCCACTGGCAAGACTTACATGGTGTCAATTGCTATGTGCAGTAAAGGTGGTCGCACAAAGAGTGCAAAAAAATTCGTGTAAAAAAAACATGGCGATAACTGTCAAGAGTGACACACCCATACAGGATGGGCTTGGTTGTCACGGAGATGGTGAGCATGACGGACAGTGTCACGACCTGAGGATTTATAAGTTAAGGTACTCCTAAAGAGTTTATGCCCATTTTGGCTAGTGACAGCTTAATGTAGTGCTAAAATTTAAGTTTGTTCAACACTGTTTTTATCCAGTTGACATATTTCAACCACAATTTGTAGGTATTCAAAGGTACAGTAAATCTACCAGTCAAGTAACAACATAACCTCTAAACTCAACATAACTCTTCCAAGATTTGATCTGCAAACCAAGTTCAATAAAACGCATTTAAGGCTACACATCAGAATCTTAAGTTCAACTGCATAGCTGTAGAGAAATCATACATACTTGACCATCTTTCCCTCGTCTTGCCTTTCTGGCCCATTACACGATAACCCTTAGCACCAAAACGGTGCGTCAATTGCCCACTCCATAGGCCCACCATTGCCCAGTAATGCCCAGTAATGCCCAATCGATGACCAATAGGCGGCTTCCACTGTATAATTTGAATTTCGTTTATATGGTTAAACTGTTATTCGATAGCAGTTTGAGCGGTGTTGCTAAAAGGCTATTGTGTTAAAATATCAGATTAATAAATAGACTATAAAATCGATCTACTACGATCTAATATCTACTAGTCCTGGTAGACGCTCACGGCGACAGACGTCGGCAGACGATCTCCAGCCACCGTAGGAGCGGGCATGCGGGCGGCGAGTAATGGAGTCGCCCATTACTCGCCGCCCGCATGACGCCCGACCATGGACCATGCCCGGGTCGACGGCGCGTTGTGTTCCACGTGCGCCTCAAGGAGTGTCAGCAAAAATGACGAGGCCCCCTTCTAGAGGGCCAAAGCCTGTCGGGGTCTCGGGACTTATGATTTACTGTGACCCAAAGGGCTATTGAAGGACACCGTGGATTTTAGTCAGTACGAGTCTGACAGTCCCTCCCGCTCTGCCCTGGGTGGGAGGACTAATTTGATGATATTACCACGAAGAAAAAAAAAAGCAGATATTAGTCCGGTATGTTTAGTTAGGACTTGAGTAAGGCTGCTAGCCCACAGAAGTGAGTGGAACGAGGGTACGGACTGGAGAAACGGGGAAATATTTACCAGCAGGATTGCTTGACTGAAGAAGAGAGGACTGTATCCTTTTAGTTAATATTTAATAATGTTTCTTCGCTCCTGTAGACAGGGCTTTAATTTTTACTTTGTACTTTTTTCTTTATAGATAGTATATCCTATTCATTTACATCTTGTGGTTGCCTCTCTTAATTAACTACAAACAATCATAATATTATTAATAACAATACAAAATCTTCTGTTCCATATACAACATTATTTTTTGTTTATGCGAAACCCGATACACCTGTCTAGTATTTTTGTGCCAAGAATCTATGTACAAAATTTTAAAACCGTATCATAAAAAATCATATAGTTACAAGTTTGTTTATTACCTGGTTGTTCTTTCAAAAACATGCTCATTTCGCGGTAAACCCGCGTAAACCGCATCTCTTGTGTTATACACTCGTGTTAATAGCTTGGCTATAGGTACATAACCGTACGGTGATTGTATTGTAATTAACTGGTAATAAAATTTAAAATATAAGATGGTTTAAAAATTATTGGAATCGAATCAGTTACTGATTCTGAACAAACTATATTCAGGTTTCGCATATACTAAAAATAATGTTGTATAAATAAAAGCACCTCCCTGCTTACTTTGCTATAAATATAATTGTATAAGTTGTGTGTGTCCACAAAAATATTTAAAAAAGTATACAAAATTAAGTACAACAGTAATGTAAAGCCCCTGTATTTGTTAAGGAGATAAAAGATGTAAAAGCCTGATTATAATAACCGTGTTATATAAATGTAAAAATCGCTATTGGTCTCCAAAGCAGGTGAATTGCGTTTCACTCGCTTCATATTTTGGATTTTATCGGTAACTTTTAGATTTATATCAATTTGATATTCATGAGTCACTATTTTAATAACACATTACCCTTGACAAAGTATCGACTGATTTTTAAAAGTATTTTATGCGTAACGAATGTTTTTTTATTTATTAGGTTCATTATGGTAGGTTCGGTGATTGGAAATAAGAAAATGTCTGAATTTGCAATTACATAATTATACATCGGCACTTAGTCAACCTTGAAACTCTTATCTAACACTAGCCTTTGCCAGCGGCTTCGCACGCTCCTAACCCCCCACCCCCCTTCCTTATAGCTTATATCACTCAGGACCAATACAGCTTTCTACTGGTGAAAGAATTTACAAAATCGGTTGACCAGTTCCTGAGACTACCCCCTACATACAGACAAACAAATTTGCCTCTTTATTATATTAGTATAGATATAGATTACGATGAGAAGATTTTCTTTCAAAAGTAATTATTACAAGGAGTAATTATTTACGTTACAACGTAAAAATACACACAGTTTGATGAAAACATCATAAAAAGTGACGTCTACAATTTACTTAGTACGCTTGCATCGTAAATTCTATAATTTTAAACCAATAACCGTATACCCGAATTGAAAAACAACCCATATTGGTAGATAGATACAGCAACTTCAATCCTTCATGAAAATTAATATCAGCTGTGTATTGCCTCAACTAATGGCGTACTTCGTTAGTCGCAACTGCAGTGTAATTAAATTTGCATAGAAATCCCCCCAAATTAACCCTTAGCGATCGGCCGCCAGTGTAACGATACAGATTAGCTTGCTTGATGCTAGATAGAACTCCTTTTAAGTACTTTTAATAGCTTTCTGTGTATGATCAGTTTAATTTTAATTGAGCTTTGGTACTTAATAATTGATTCGAAAGGATTACTTAGGCTACATTAAATTCCATAAAAAAACTTGTCAACTATGAAGTTACGTAACCTTAAGTATTAATTAATGATGTTTTAAGTTAAAATGAGAGTCAACAAGTATCTCAGTTCTGAAGTCCGAAAATATTGGACCCGTATTTTTTCTTTTGTTATGTCAACCAAAATTGACGAAGATACGACGCTTCTAAAAATCACAAAACGTCTCTCGGTTGGTATAATTTCACAGGCGTTCTAACGTCTCAATCAACTATCTAATGACTTTGTCAAACAGACAGGCGAAAGCGAAGTGAGTTCGAAGCGATACCGAACCGAAGCGAGACGTCAGTTCGATAGTTCTGTCACGCTATCGGATCGCTTTCGCTTTTCTTTGTGACTGGATTCAAACAATTCCCCACATTACAAATAAAACGTCACGCTTCGCATTCGTCAATCTATTTTGTCGGTCAGTTAAGCTGACGGACAAAATATATTTTCAGTTTATTGATGGAATAAACTACCGTATTGCGGAGACACCCATCCAAATCCTAACTAGTATAATAAATACGAAAGTAAGTTTGTTTCTTACCTTATATTGCCTAAACCACTGAAACGATCATCCTAAAATTGATGCATATATGTTGTCGAGAGACGGACACAGGGAAACTTTTTTTTTTTTATCGTGGTAAAATCATCAAATGAGTCCTCCCACCCAGGGCAGGGCGGGAGGGACTGTCAGACTTGTACTGACTAAAATCCACGGTGTCCTTCAATAGCCCTTTACGTACCGGGGTCACGGTAATCCCTTGGTCCCGCGACCCTGGCAGGCAACACAGGGAAACTTATGAAAACTTTTCCCGAGAAAAACAATAATAACGTTCATAGTTATGATAACAACTGGGGCGCCACATGTACGATTGCAAGTGATGCTCGTTCGAAACCCATGGTAAGACTGGTTGTCAGACTTTAGAGCTTTTGACTAACAGTAACGACTGTCAAAGATTTAGAAATGACAGCCGGGACCAACGGCTTTGCGTGCTTTCCGAGGCACGGAGGAAATTCGCTATGACAGATGGTCACCCATCCACAGACCAACCTCGGCAAGCGCGGCTTAACCCGGAAGATCGGCCTGTGCGGCTGTATTTATTTAGCCACGAGCTCCTCACATATTAGTAAGTATACTTGAGAATTATAGAGTATGACATAGAAAGATAGAGGAAGAGGCTGCCACAAAAATATGGGAAACTAAACGACATTCTTAAAGCCGAACTTATTCTGAAATCAAAAATTCCAACCAACAACCTGTTCTAGTAGCTGTTTCACACTGTTTTTCTATTCCATTAGTATATAAATATTTATAAGCAGAAGCCGCAATGTGGAACAAAGGGGCTGGGTACTGGTCACGATTCTGACCGGTACCCAGCACACACCGTTTTGGATGCCCGTGCGCCGCCCATGAAGTGTGGCTGATAACCATAACTATGTGCTAATGTCACCGGTTTCATATTTATTAATATTATCCTTACTCATAGATGGGTATTTTATAAGTATCGTAAATAGTTCACCGTTGGTTGGTTTTGATATTTGAAATGATAGTATTATCTTAGATTTTGTTGACCATTTTAGTGGAGTATTGTAAAAGGCATTTTCTATGTGAAGAAATTCATATGTTTTTCTTCAGTTCTCTAAATTGTAGCAGTCAAAATTGAAAGTTTTTTCAATCCACTTTCAGTATTTTTTACAAATAACATACCCTCGAAAAATCTTTGTATTCGTGTGTGATCATACCTAGTTCTGTTTTTTTTTTTTTAATAAAATTGATACAAAAAATATCATTTTCAAAATACGAAACAGTAGTTTGCCGACTTTTTCATCAAGCAGTAATTTAAGGTGACTTCCATGCGACTTCTCAATAAATTAAAGAGCCACTTTTTTCAGATGTTCATTGTGTATTACTAAATTATTTATATGGAAACGTTAAAGTCAAAGCAATGATTTATTATGATATATATAAGTACAATTTATTGAGTGTTCTGTTAAAATAAACCTGTTTAGCTCCAAAATTACATTTTAGACTCAAAATCGCAAGGTTTTTGATGTTGATCTAGTAATCTGCACGTCATTTCAACAACCTTGCAGACGCTCTTCAATCGTGCAATTAAAACATAAAGATGATCCTGCAGCTGATACAAAATGTACAGTAACAAGTACATAATATAAAAGGCAGTTTAGTACCTAATAAAAAATAAATAAACAAAACAAACTTAAATATTTCGTCCTTATCCTTTATCGATCGAAATCTCTGAAACTTCCTCTTCACGTAGAGAATTAAAATATGTATATCGTAGTGAACATTCCAGCAAATCATAGTTATCATATCACACATGGCCGCTGCGTCACGATTGTCGCCGGAGACCGCGATAAGACCAACATTAGGTACGTTCTCAAACAACGACAACTATCGAGATGCACGAACGCAATAATTTTGTGTTCCGCAATAAACTTTATCGATTCTCTTATTAAATTTAATATTTGTACCGCACACGTTGTTGTTTCGAATTTTCAAATTCCATTTTCGTATTTATTACACGATTTCTACTATGTAATTTTAAAATGGGAAAAGCAGAAAACATACTGTTTAATGTTTATCAAATGTTACCGAAAAGTTGAAAAACAATTCATTAATATGAAGCTCAATTTCTTTTTTATCTCTTATAGTGTGATTTATGCAAAATACAACTATTGTTATGATGGTAATTAAAAGACAAACTAATTCGTGAAAATAAAAATGAAGTGAAACTAAAACTCCAAAATATTTTTTCCCAGTGCCAAAGGACATGCCAACAAGATATTTCGATGGTAAGGAATGGAAAATAATGAAACCACGAAACAGTTTTCGAACTAAAGGTAAGAAAATAAAACATTTTTACTTTGATGTTAGGTACATCTTCATCATTATCAAAAAAGCCATAGGACGTCCACTGCCGGACATAGTCCTCGCCCATAGATTTCCAATGGGACCGGTTCAAAATTCCTGCGGTCTTCAGTAGATCGTCTGTCCACCTTGTGGGTGAACATCACATGCTGTGCTTACCATTGGTCTTCATTCGAGAACCTTATGGCCTCATCGGCTATTACGGTAAACTAAAATTGATGTGTGGAATAAACATCGTCAAACACTCCGTAAGGATGGCAAATTAAAAGAATAAATATTAGAAAACCCCATGGCCATGTTTATGAAATATGTCCAAGAATCAACGCTAGAATATCTGCTTACAAATTAAAAAAAATGCATTCGCATCGATTCACCCGTTTAAGAGCTACAGTGCTATACACAGGCACACACACATCTCTCTCTCTTTAGATCTCGCGTAAATACAAAAATGCGGTGATAATGTACTTATTGATAGTTCACACAATTAAAGTGCGCACAAACGTGCCTTAATTTTATACTTGTATTGTGATTACAGTGTCCAAACAAATAATTTGCCTGATTTCAAAATATTTCGATTACAGCACCGAAACATTTAAACTTTATATCAAAAGAAATAAACTGGGATGATGTCATTACAGAAATGAAACAAAATGAGTTAGAAGATTCTATATCAGATAACTCAAGATATTTTATTAGAACTAGAAGTACTAATATGTTTAGGACCACAAGTACACCATATAACTTAGCGAATAAAAGTCCTGCAACAGTGAGAAAAATTACAATTCAACGAAGTTCTCCAAAGTCCTGTAAATTGCACGTAAAAATCACTACGACGACAATAAAACCTCCTGATATGAAAAAGATTGAAAACAACGACTGGACTTTTATAAGACCGTCTATCGAACCTTCTGCTACAACGAAAAACTATGTAAAGGCGATAAAAAAAGGCATTGTGACTCGACCCACCAAAGAACTTGTAACATCAAGAAAACCTGCACAAGTTTCTGGAGCGCAAGAAGACGGTATGGTTTTGATTTTTCTATCTGACCTTTCATGGGTCAACGGCTTATTTGGTGGTCTATGTTCGTCGGCAGACGATCTCCGGCCACCGTAGGCGCGGGCATGCGGGCGGCGAGTAATGGGCGACTCGCTGTCTGACCATGGACCATGCCCAGGTCGACGGCGCGTTGTGTTCCACGCGCGCCACAAGGAGTGTCAGAATAGTGACGGGTCCCCCTATAGGGGGACTCACGAATTACAAGACACCGTGAAGGGCTATTGCAAGACACCGTGGATTTTAGTCAGTACGAGTCTGACAGTCCCTCCCGCTCTGCCCTGGGTGGGAGGACTCATATGATGATTTTACCACGTAAAAAAAAACGTGTCCTTCACTAGCCCTTTACGTACCGGGGTCACGGTAATTCGTAAGTCCCGCGACCCCGGCAGGGACCTTTCATACTTGCGGTATTTATTCAACCTTGGTTTTTTTACAACCCTGTGTACGACGCAGTTGCAGCTGCAAGACCCCTTTTTGAGGAGTAGTTGGGGAAGCACCACGGTGGTTTCATATTACACCTGAAACATGTCCTCCCCGGACACGGTTGTTTCGAGAGATTCCTGTGTCAAACTTAATGGGTGGATATGCCCGGGTGTCACCACTGTGTGGACGCTCATGATTTGAAAACAAAATGAACCTACGTATTTTGATTTCAAAGTTTCTCTACGATTCATGAAACACCCTTTTAAGTAAAATATTCCCATTATTAAGCCATTGCTACGTATTTTTAAAATTTGTAATATTTTTAAAGGCATTATTAATCTGAAAATCCTTATGATTGATATTAGTAAATACTGGTTTCAATTTTCATCATTTTTTTTTCAGGCGAGAACGTGTCTGATAATTGGTTAAATCTCATGAAAGAATTTATAAAATTTGTGGAATTGAAAAAATGTGACCCTCCTCGTAAGTATGATTGTAGTTACCTAACAATTATTAATATGAAAATCCAAAGATGATTTTTGAGGAAAGAAAAATTCAGTTGCTAGTGGGTTTCGATCTCTCGTCGTCTGGATACTCCAGACGCCCTACCAATTAGGCCATCGCAACATACACTTGCAAGCTGAAATTCTCTATTATTATTATATATATTCGTATTTTTTCTTTATGATTAGTAAACTAAAATTGATGACGATACGACACTTTTAAAATTGGGAAACGTCACAATCAAAGTACAGTTTAGTTGCTTCTGACGTCACGAGCCACTCGCTAATTTTGTTACGTTGTCTGTTGAATGGTTTAACGAAAGAAAAAATACGTGTCCATTATTTTTCACGACTCTAGCTGACGGAGTAATTAAATTTGCAATTTATTGATGCTGTAATATTGCATATTCTTCACAGCGTGTATACCTAAAACTACAACGAAAGGCAACCTGTTCCTGCCAGCTGACAATAGAAGAACTATGATGTCCCAAGACGATGACCTCATGAATATCCTGATTGATGGTAAACATTTAAAAGCAATTCACGTACAAAAGCTAAAAGAAAGAGTTTTGCGTTATTTACATTGGCTAATAATAAAAGTTGTTGAGTTTAGTAAAGAAGCTCAGCGAAAAACGCGAAACGCTCACCAGTAACTTGACTTTGCGAAATATTTATAAGTTATTTAAATGTTAGGGCTGTGTTATTTTGGATACTTCAATAAAAAAAAATAAACAAACTTGATCATGTCTTGCATCCAAAAATGTGTTTAAAGTTCTGCATATATTTTTGCAATTCTTGATTTCATGGTAAAGGCAAGGTATCAACCTAGGATGTGCTGGCGTCTGCATATATTTTGGAGTGAGTGCTGTAAGGTTACTGTGAACAATGGTGACTTCGCAGGGTTATCTAACATAAGGTCCAACTAGTTTTTTTAACCAAAATTCAAAGACATAATGACAATCACCAACCCCCACTAAGCAATTATGATTGCCATTTGCCCTCTTAAAGAGGAGGCCTATGTCCCAGCAATGCAGAGCTGTATTGCTTGAAGGTCGGTTCCAAAACAAATGACGTCACAGTCACGTCCAGACATTGTTATAATAACAATAAGGCATATTCTAATTATTGGTCGTGGTCGTGAACGGTAGATTCGAACTAATGACCTATAGTTACTGCCGCATTACAACGATGTCTGATGACTTATCTTGATAAAAATCAACCTTCGGATACTTGCAATACTTGAACATTTAATTTAATAAATGTCTGATTTAATAGCTAAATTGTTAAAATATTTATACTAAGCAAATAGGGCAGTCCTAAAAATTCACGAAGCATCTACCAACCTTCTTTGCCGCGCTTTTTTTATGTTAGTTCTGCCCTTCTCACAGAAATGTGAACCCTACGCGTCTAAAAAGGTTTTTGTCATATCAGTTCAAATATTAGGCTTATAAAACTTATACTAATATCAGTATGCCGTAAAACACCACAGTTTTCTTCTCGATCTAACTGTGACAGAGTTCCAATCTTTTAATTTACGCGTCCACAGTAATAATAATTCTCCTGACCGATTTCGGCCGTGGCGGCCAATCGTAGTGGAGATTGACCATCTGCGCGGGAGATTATAGTGCACAAGTGTGTCCGTAGGCATATATACACTCTCTGGTCTTTTACTCTCAAAGTTCGATAGGACGGCAATCTGACAAGACTGGAGAGAGAACAGGAGCAGGGCCAACGGCATAACGTGCTTTCCGAAGCACGCATTTGAGAAATTATACTAGAAAAATCCAATAGCACTTTTTGCCTGACCCAGAAATCGAACCTAGGTCCACGACCACGCTCAGCAATCGCGCTTGCGACCATGAGACCAACGGGGTTAGATAGATAGTGGGCATAACAAAACTATGTTGTAGCTTTTCGATTCAGTAGACATTTTGCGTTTCATTTTCAAGAATAATGAAATGTTTTCACCCGGTTATATCAACTATCTTATTTCAAAAATTGTTTATTTTCAGGTGTTCAATTGGATGATGCACTAATCGAAGATGGTGGTGTCAATTATCAAAATACATTAGTGCCATCTGAAGAGGTACCTGAAGAGGCACCTGAAGATCAAAGTCAAATATTCGATTTCGAGTCAGATGAGGGTTTTATCGATGATTATGTGCAAGATTTTAGTGGTGATAATGATCGATCATATAGTAGTGATAATGAGGATGTAGAATTAAAATCAAATTTAGATGCAGTTAAAGCTACACCAGAAGAAAAAGATAAAACTACACTTTCTCCCAAAAACAAGGTGTTTTTGGAAGAATCCAAACCGAAAAATGTAAAAAAAGACCACAAAGTTCTTCCAATTAAAAATTTAGAAGAATATTTCGACGAATTTAAAGAAAAGAATGCACTAAAATCAGATGAAATTGTGCAAGATAGAGAAATCAAATCTTACTTGGAGGCATTACTAAACAAACATTTCCGAAAAGAAAATGTGCCTGCCAAAGATAAAAAACCAAAAGCAAAACATGAAAACAAAAATAGTCAAAGAAAAGAAGATAAAAACATAAGAAAACAGATACACGACAAAGATTTATACGGCAAAAATTATGAAGATAATTTAGTAGATATTTCTAAAACTACATTAAATTCCAAAGAATTAAATGAAGTGTCAGAATCTATGGAAAAAATGAAAAGCCAAACTAATGATGGAGATG
Organism: Agrotis puta; assembly: GCA_943136025.2. NCBI lineage: Eukaryota > Metazoa > Arthropoda > Insecta > Lepidoptera > Noctuidae > Agrotis > Agrotis puta. The sequence goes on along the minus strand of OW964184.2, from coordinate 7,029,769 downwards.
TATATCAAGATAGTGACATTACGTTTGATAGCGACTTTTTAGAACATGATAATATTGAAGCTGATAGGTAGAATGAGGAGGAACTGGACAAAAGCTAGGAAGTAGAATTCGGGAATTGAATATTATTCATTAAAGAAGCAAAAAGATGATAACACTATGAAATACTGAAAATACTGCTACACAATACGTAAATGTATTGTCGTTGCCGGCCGCCGCTTGTCTAATTGTTTATGCATCAATGATATGAGATCTGCTTCACAGCAAAACCGCGCGGACGAATTGGGTTAGGTGAGATTCATCTAACTGCTGGATTTGCGGTCCTGTGGTATGGTTTTATTGGTAAATTGAGTTTAGTAAGATTTTATTAGATGATCATCAATAAAATTAAAATAATTATGTCTATGTTTGAACAAATTATTTTATATACGTCATTGAACTTCAAGTTGTTTTGATTTCTTGTAAGTCTGCATTTTCTTGACTTTTTCTATATTTTCTTCGTTTTATATTGTTCTTTCCTCACATGAGGTGATTTCGATAACGTTTATAGTTTTAGTAATTTATTTTTAACAGCATTGTCGTTTCGTGCTGTTATGTTCAATAATAAAGTAAGTTGTACTTAGAAATAAAGTGTCATATTCCCTTAATTTTGTTGTGCAATAATGGTCAAGTGACCTATTGATGTCATGTCGACGGCAATGACTTATTTTTTATTTTGGATGATGGTTATTTACAAGCAGGAGTGCTCCATTATACGCAGTAAGTACGAATTTTAAACAAATCTCATCTCAAACCTGTTATTTAATTTTCCAATAGTGTTACAGGTTGGCTGGAAGAGATCTCTTTAAAGAGATAAGCTCACCTTTGTGAATGTAATTTTAAGTTTGGTTTTCGTTTTAAATTTTGTGCACAATAAAGAATATAATAATACATTCAGATCGCCACATGATGTTGTGTTTTTGGAAATTCAGTTTTATAATAAATAATTAAAACTATATTGAATATAGTGTCAGTAAATTGACAATAACTGGGCAACTGCAAAACCATTTTCTGGTATTATTTGCTGGAACGAAATAAATTGATTTATGTATATTTGTGCAAATTGGCTTAGCTTTCTTTTTAGATTAGTCACCGTAAATTTTACCCATTGTAAATAAAGTTGTTTTTTTCTTTTTCAAGTGGACCACGGCATCCGTAACACCTATGAATATGTTATCCAGAAGTACATGAACCCACTTCGAAAATTGTCAGGTATGTATATACTTTTTACACTGTTTGCAATATTGCCCTAATATCTAACAGTGACGGCGCCTTCGGTATAAATGAGGTATGGGAGTGAAGTAGCAATGTACCAAATGAGCTCTGTCTTTACACTTTTGACTGAATTCAAATCTATTTACGTGTAAACGCAACAGTGGATATCATCCGGTCATGAGGATTCAAACTTCAACCCCACCAAATCCACAGTCTGACTGGCTGGAGTTCAAGCCACATTAGCAATGTCCGCAATTAACCTAGTGATGGCTAACTTTTGTAAACCTCGTCTTTGATCAAGTGAGCAGCTCCTCGCATCATTTCATTTCAGCCGTATTATGACGTCTTAAAACCAGGCTTGTTACAGTGAGTGAACGAGGTGGCGCTAGACGATTTGTATAGCTTTGTTTCTTTCACTCACTGGAACAAGCCTGGTTTTAAGACGTCATAATACGGCCGCAGGCCTTTTTTTGGATAAAGAAACAATTTAACTTTACAACTGTGAATAGTCGTAGTAGATAAATTACAATTAAATGCCTATTTTGATGGGTTTGCTCTTGGTCTCAATATGGCCTCTAAGATGAGGCCTAAGAATGAGTAAGCTCGTCTAGAAAGAACTGGCACTCCTGCGCACTGACAGAACACAGTAAAAACTGTTTGGTGCCGGACTCCGACAGGGTGCTGGTCCGGAGCCAGATGGCTCTGATGAGTCCTACCACCGTCATTGGGGTCGATTAGTTATGAACATAGATTACAGGTAAGCAGTGGTGCCTTTGCCCGGGTAGGACCGCTACGAGGTAGATCGTACTCACACAATAAAATAATGTTATCATTTGCAGCGGATCTACCAAACCATGCTATAGAAATGGAAATAGAAATCCATGGTTCAGTTCCAAAGGAAACGCCGTATCCTCAAAGACGAGTCATTCGTCTTATGAAGCCTTATCAACCTAAACCAAGTAAGAGAATATTTTCATAATTCGTATAATGACTTCTTTGAAAGGGATAGCAGAACAATAGAAGCCGCCATCTTTGAAAGCTTTTTTATTGATAAAGAAGCGTTTTTTTACGCCTCACCACATCGCATGACGAAAAGGTAGTCAAGCACTGGTTTCATATCATAGTGATGTAATAGAGTCACTGCAGCTTTGTACAAACAAAATTTTGACATGGTTTTTTTAGGTTGTTAAAATCATCAAATTTATGACTTAAAGTCCACCCCTGTTTCTCCAGTTGTACTTTGCATTTTAGAACTAAGTCTCCTTTTAAGTCGGTCTCAGATCGCGGGCATACAGGCGGTGAGTAATGGGTGACTCACTGTCCGACCATGAACCATGCCGGAGTCGATGGCGCGTTGTGCTCCACGCGCGCCTCAGAGTGTCAGCACAATGAAGGGGCCCTTAGCCCAAAGCCTGCCTAGCCTGCCTGCGGTTTGTTAGTCCCACGACCCCAGAACGTAAAGGTCTATTGAAGGACACCGTGGATTTTAGTCAGTACAAGTCTGACAGTCTCTCCTGCAGTGCCCTGGGTGGGAGGACTCATTTGATGATTTTATCACTTTAAAAAAAAAGACGGTCTCCCGGTTCAAGACTATCGCTTGACATGTAGCATTTTGTCTCCGATGTGGCCAGCAGCTAGGTTGCAGTGTCGCTGGTAGTTCCGTTGTGGTTGCAATGTAGTCAGAACCAAACACGCGATCGATTATGATGGCGAAAATTGCTTCATGTGAATTCCTTTATTTATTTGCAATGTAAAACATTGCTAGCCCACGTCGTGCGGTTATGGTACGTGTTTCAACATTTATTTAAGTGAAACTTTAAAAGTACTTTAAAAGTATAAGTTGTCCAGTTTTAAAAAACGGTAAGTATATTTAAAAAATAAAAAGGAATGAAAAAGTATTGTTATTACAGGTCGGAAAAAGAGTGAGACAAGTGAGTAATAGTTGTTACAATCTTGTACATTTAAGTATTTAAGACAACAGTTAAAAATTAATGTGAACAACGAAAGTGCTAATTTATTTTGTTTAATAAATGGTCTAACAAAGTGTTTATAGAGTTATGCTACAGCGTAAAAGAACTCATACCTAAAAATCACTTCTTACGTTTCGAAACAACATGGTTGCCAAGGAAGATAAAAAAACAGCAGCTATCATAAACGTCCGGGGTCGCGGGACTTACGAATTACCGTGACCCCGGTACGTAAAGGGCTAGTGAAGGACACCGTGGATTTTAGTCAGTACGAGTCTGACAGTCCCTCCCGCCCTGCCCTGGGTGGGAGGACTCATTTGATGATTTTACCACGATAAAAAAAAAGCTATTATAAGCGTAGTAGTACATCGCTGCGTTCTGGCTTTGAAATTAAGTGACGCGAAGTTGCCGCTGAAATCTTTCTTTAATCTGCAACTCACACCTAACTCATATTTTTTGTTTAGTCCTACGATCACCGCAGGATGCAGGAGGTAATGTATACGTATATTTTTTATTTATAAATATCAGATTTAAATTTTCACCTGTCGATCAATAAAAAAAGTTTGTAATGTAACTTACATCTCGCATAAAACTTAGCTCTATTTATATGGCGTTAGCCTACTTTATGGTTCCTATGGTCCTATGCGGGATTCTTTTTATCATAGTTAAAATTCGTTGTCTTTCTATTGAGTTCTGATATAATTATTTAAGAATTTTTGTCTTTAGTCATCTACAACCCTGAATGGATAATTTAAGTATTTTATAAGATTATAATAAAACTAGCTTCCGCCCGCGACTCCGTCCGCGCGGATTTCGGTCGTCGCGTGGATGGTTTATTTCTCCGTTTTGAGTAACTCTGACAATGACATCTTATAAATATCTATTGGACCCAAATACGGCTAAGATCCGACTTTCGGCGCTACAGGTTACGGCGCTGAATCCACTGCGGGTAATGCAACGTGTGTTCGCGGTTCTACAGAACAACGTCTATGAATAAAACTGAAAAATAAGATTTTTTTCTACGTATTTTACCAGGATAAAAAGTGTCCCATTTTATGCCCAGGATAATAAGGTATAATTATACCAAGTTTCATCGAAATCGAACCGTTAGTTTTCAGTTGATGCCAGACAGACAGACAAAAAATTTTTTAATCATATGTTTGGGTTTGGTATCGATCCAGCAACACCCCCCGCTATTTATTTTATCAATATTTTCAATGTACAGAATTGACCCTTCTACAGATTTATTATATGTATAGATAAACATTTTTGAATGTGACAGCTTCCAAATCGCAGAAGGCCCACATAGTAAACAACAGTCACTCTCTATCACAGAAAAGAAGTCTGTGTTCCATCAGTGCGAACACTGGGTTAATCATGCTATGTGTATTCTGATGTATACTTTTTCAGAGGCAGATGAACCTTCACCAGCTTCAGACGCGACATCTCCATCAACAGCTGCACCGGCTACAGAAGCAGCACAGACTACAACCACTTCTCCTTCATCTCCACCACCTTCTCCACCATCTCCACCAGGTGCATCTTTATCTGCACCTATCGCAAGAGCAGGTTTATCAAACTATATTTTATACAAAAATGCCTATGATCTCCATCGGGTTAGGTAGAGTATCTAATGGGACATCTAACCGCCGAGCATGATCGCGATAGCGTTGTTGGAAAAAGCGTCTGGTTTCGAAGCGGAATTCTGAACCGAGCCGTAGGCGAGGATGACAAGGAGCCGAGAACAGTAGTAACAATAGGGTATTCGACTCAAATAAAAAATTAATTCGTGTGTCAGTTACATTTTCAAAAAATATTTGACACATATTTTTTCTTTTGTTACGTAAACCAAAATTAACGAAGATAAGACCATTTTAAAATTGCTTACAAATTATACACACAATTTAAATATTCAAAAACTTTTTTGCAAACAAGTTCTAAGTTTCAATAACAAGATGGATACATGAGAATCACATTCAATAATAGTTTTAAAACATGTCTTTTTAAAAACAGGACCAGACGATCCTTCGAAAATTCCTGTATTCATGGAAGATTTACAAAAAGCGCTAAATGAACTCGAAAAGAAGCTTATCAACTCGGCAACGCCTGCAAGTAAGTCTGTGTTTGCAATCATCAGAATCACTCAACATAAAAAGAAGTGGCCGCCAACCAGATTGATGTACGATGATCGCGGAACTTTCCAAACAAAAAACCCTGGAACGTAAAGGGCTATTAAAGAAACACGGTACATTTTAGTCAGCATCCGAGTCTGTCAGTCCCTCCGCTCAACCCAGCGAGGACTCATTTGATGATTTTCTCACTAAAAAAAAATGGGTACCGATACGATTTTCAGAATGGTGAAACAGGGGAGCCAATGATGATGATGATGACACAATATAACATCATCGTGTACTTAGCCTGTCCTTCATTACGTGTGAGTAAGCTCTCAGTTTACTTTTTAAGTTTACTTATTCCGTATTTTTACAGACGGCGTCCAGAGTACATCAGTTAGAAGCATTGATGATATTGTGCAAATGTTGAAGAAAGGTATTGTTTATCAACAATTTTTAATTACAATTATTGTTTCCAAACACATAACCAGAGGGAGAGATGGAGTACGGTGGTGGCCCAGTGGTATCGACTCCGACTTACTAGTTCTAGGTTACGGGTTCGAACTCAGGCGTATTACTCGTACTTCCAAAATGGTGAAGGAAAACATAGTAGGGAAACTAGCATGTCCTTGAACCAAAATTCGAAGACATGTGACATCTACTAACCCGCATTGAGCCCTCGTGGTGGATTATGGCCCACTCCCTCTCGAAAGAGGACATATAAATTATCTTTGTTTATCTATTAATTTAATGTTCCTTATCCATCTAGACTTATTGATTAAGATTCATACAATTTTCTACAAGTGGCTCATCCCCAAAAGTTTCGTATTATTTATACTATTTTTTGCAGGCGTCCACGTTGAGCATCGTATGCCAAAAGCAGGTGATGAAAAACTAGAGTGGGTGCAAATAAAAATTCCTAAAAACATGTAATTATAACATTATAACGTTTTTTTGTGGTTTGTGTTTTAATTATGCAAAAAATTTGTAAAAATATAATTATGAAGATTTCATGTACCTAACTACATCTTAACACTAACCTACTTCGCCTGGAGGACGAACACGGTGGAGCATACGGTACAGGTCTGCCCCGCTTGGGCAGAGCACCGCAGAGTCCTCACGGAGGCGATAGGCCACGTCCTCTCGTGCTCGATATTGGTCGGGGACATGCTGCGGGCGAGACGGAATGAGGAGCAGCATGCTAGCGTTTGGAAGACGACAAGTTCAACCTAATGACCCAGCCGTCCTGCCCTGGGTGGGAGGACTCATTTGATGATTTTACCAAAATGAAAAAAGGTGTTTCAGTGACTTGTGGCGAATACTCCGGTAGGTAGGAGGCATCCTAATATTGTGATTTATGGTGTACCTACCCTTAATACCTTAGAAACCCACACAGACTACACAGGTACTTTTAATGATATGTGTAGACTGTGGAGGTTGATGCTGATATTAAAATGATAAAATAAATGATTTTACCTGAAAACCAATTTACTAATGTAATCCTCTGATGCGTAGCCTCTTGCTGGGGAGTTGGTTCCGCCACATCTTTTTCCTGGCCTTGAATGACTGCCTACGTGTACCTATTCAACCATTACATTGTTGAAAATAATGATACCCAACTAAAGATCGTTTAAACATCTGGCCCCAAGTTAGACAGCTTACTAACCAGTAAACAAAGAACTGAACCATCAATTATTTGGTCAGAAACCATCACTTAGACATGACCTCAACCTCAGAGGCATAAAAATTAACTAGAACGTTATTTATGATCTTCGTTTTGAGATAATTCTGTGTAATATTATTAACTCATCGGACTTGGCTGACGTTGAATGTGTGCTGTATTCATAGTCAGACTTCTACGGTGAGTTGCTTGATCAGTAGTTAAACTAACTTTTTGTTAATTATAACCTAACTTTCTGACCATTTGTAAAAAAATTTTGATTTTAACAATCAAATAACTGGCCCTAATAATGCAGACTCTCGTGTTATGATTTAGCTTGACTTTACAACTATTAAGATTAGCCGCATTAAAATTACCGATAAAATCAGCTGTCAATAGAGGAATTAAGCCACTGCTTTTTTACACCCCTGGCTTTCAAGCTAAATTGGAATATGAATTACTATAAAAGTAAATGGAATATTCTTTTGAATCGCTCTAGATAATTATAGAATAAATGATTTGTTCGCCCTATGGTATTTGGGCCGAATCAGGAGTGCTTAGAACGTGGGCCAAAAATTCAGTTCAAAACAGAATAAATCGAAAAAATATGAATGAATTTTATCGCTATTTATCTGCTGCTAAAGTTGCTCTTTTCACATAAAAATATGATAATACAAATGACTTAGATTGATCAACAACCCTGAATATTACTCCTTGTGGTAAGTCAGATGAAACAGTTCACCAGCACTCGCTTCGTTAACGTCGAAAATTTGGTTATTTCTCTTATTTTAGTGCAAGACATATTTTTTCTATTTAGACGTTTTTCTGGGTATTTCAACACAACCAATAAAAAATAAATATTCATAACGTCAACTTAACTATGAATACTCCCCAAGTTATGCAAGCCTGATGAATAGTTCAGTAAAACACGGAGCGGGCAGGTGACCTCCGCACCGCTGCAGCGCTGATCTCTATCGCTGCCCCGAACGTACAGCGCAATTAAACTATTAGTTAAAGGACACTCGCGATGAATACAGCGCTTACTGCTTTGTGGTTGGTAAAGTTAGTGAGGAATTTTGATTATATCGGTAGGATATTTGAGACCTATTCCAAAGGGTTAAGTGTGCTGTGGTCAAATACGATAATTAAATTATTGGTTCGAGGAAATTTTATCGTATCGCTTTAGGAATTCCAAACTGAGCTGTAATCAATGCTTATTCCACTTGGCTTAAGCTTACACTAAAGGCCCTGATTATTTTGTTTTTATACGAGAAATTAAACAGTCAGTTTAAATATTCTCTAAATAACTGAACACTGGCACTCCTCTTTAATCTTTGATACCTCTTAAATAACTTATTACCTAATCGAATATTTTATTTGTCCTTTGCGAGGTTCACAATTTTTCCATAAAAAGGATTTTTTTGGTGCAAAATCTTGTTACACTATTGAGAAATACATGGCAAATGAATACCTTATCACCTATTCACTTACTATCAAACTTAAACTTTCGTAATGAACCTATGTTCAATAAACGCCACATGAAATTAATTTTAATAAACACCACATAAACCGCAGTTAAACATACCATCTGGTAAGTTTAAAGACAATAAAAAATATGTATTTTAATCGACCTCAGCGTGGGGTCCAGTAATTTTATGCTCGTTTATAGCCTAACGAGTGTTTTTAATAGCTGTACGCCATAAATGTAACCAAGTAATTAGATTTAACACACCTATAATATTGTTTTTTCGTAATTTAAGTATTACTGGGAAAACGGTTGCCAGGTTTTGCACTCATCACGTTTCTCCACACAAAGGGATATGCAACTTTTTGGCATCAAATTTTTTTTTCTTTCGCCAGTAATGAAATGTTGGTCATTAGTAGACCGCAACCTAAGAACTTCGCTAAAAATAATAATAAAAAAAAACTAAGCCATAACCAACCAGAGATATAACGGATTTTATTTTGGGGAGTAAATCACTCCTGATTAGAACAAAATTAAAACCGCCATATCTCTGGTTGGTTATGGTTTAGAAACTTAACTTTTTTTTCTATGGACTTCTTAGGTAGTAGTCTAATTGTGCCCAAAATTTAATCACTGGCGAAAAAGAAAAAAAAAATTGATGCCAAGGTCCATACTAAAAGTTGCATGGGCCTTTGGGATAACGGTGCACCTAAACAAGTACCTTTTCTTTATTTACAACGAGTTAACTCTTAGCCCCAATCTAGCTCAGAACCACAAAATGAGACCTAAATTGGAGCGAGTGCAACAAGTGCTTGTGTGTTACAAGAAACTGAAACTCCTGTGCACCCACGGAATATAGTAAAAAACTCTTTGATTTTCGAATCACGATTCATTTATTTATCTAATCAGGATTTTAATGAGAAGGTTGAAAAAAATATTTATAAACAGTTACTGAAGACTAAAAAAGTTCTAGTAAGGTCTTAGGCCCGGACTCCACCAAAGAGGAGACGAGAGGAGATGTGTTTGAATATCCAATCAGATATTTTTGATTGCTTATTGAATAAGCAACACATCTCTCGTCTCCGCATTGGTGGACTTCGGGCATAAGGTCTATTACAAAAACTAGATCTTTGTAGTGCTTACCTGTTTAACAAAAACTTTGATCTAAGATCTATAACTTTTTTTATATTTGTCACTGATATTGTTCTGTAATCGTTTCGATTAATTAGTTTTAAATAGTCTGTCCGAGTTGTCGGAACTTCTCAATAAGGCTTTATTATGTATTTACTTCTTATCCTCACGTATCTTGAAGGCGGATACAAACATTATGAATAAAATCTCATTTTCAGAACAAATTTTGCCCTCATATTGTCGACTTTGCTAAGGACAAACTAAACCGTTTCTTAAATTTTATTAGTGCTAATATTTTATTCGTTCTTTATACTTATATTTGTATAGAGGACTATACTATAGATAGCAACTTTCAATATGACAGTGTTAAAAATAATTTCACAGTGACTGAGTATTTGTGTTGTGCATAGCAACTAACACGAACACAACTATTGGCAGGTACCACCTGTCAAAAGATCAATCGATTCAGATTAAATCGCAAACTTAAGACCTAAGCTAGCACCAAATACTATCATTAATTCATTTGAAAAACAAACATTAAAATAGTAACTTAACAATATAGTTAATTAAAGCCTTGGTGTTTCAGAAAAGGTCTTCGCTGTTAACATTGCAAATAAATAATAGGTTTACAGGAGCTTTTTATTTTATCATTATTAGTGTTTAGATACTAATGGACAGATAAATGTACATTTCAATATAATTGGTACTTACTGGTGTTTGAAATGAAATTGCTTGTTGTATCTTGATTATGAATAATTCGGTGCTAATGTCACCACATTTTTTTATATTATGTTACGTTTAGAAATGTCTGTCTATGAGTTTAAGGAATACTTCTCAGATACACAAGGATTAAGTACTAATCTTGCAGATCTCCTTAGAACGGGTATCTTTAAAAAGACAATTTTTTCTACTATGTTTGTATTCGGAGGTTGTGTTTACTTCGACGGCTTATTTCAAAAACTCGCAGTGGCATGATAGTCAAATTTCCAAGCCGAAATGACTAATTAAACGACTAACTATTAGTTATACTGACACCCAAACCTAGTGGCGTAGCAAGGCGGTGGTGAACTGGACCCCAGCAAGAAAAAAAATCGCTCAGAAAAAAAAAAGAAAAAAAATCTTGACAACGGCGATCACAAGTTTGTAACCAGTCAGTAAAACATTGGAACTAAGTTATAAGAAGAAATTAAAATGACATACAATTACATACTTGTGGTGTCCGATGAGTAGGAACTAAAAGAACCTAAGAGGTCTAGCGCCTCCACTGCTCGCGCCCCATGTTGAAAGAAAATGCCTCGCAGATGTGTCTTGCCCCCTCTCAGATTTGGTCTCGCTCTGCCACTGCCCAAACCCTTGAAACTGGAACACAGCAACAGCTCTCGGCTGTAGAATTAGATCTCCATTGTACCCGGAGGTACGCTGCTAACGATTAACTTGAACATTTTGCACGGATTACTTCTCGCCGCGAGCCCTTATTAAGGCATATCGTAAACCCAAAGTAGCTCAACATTATTAAATTCCTTAAATATTGTCACCGACGCCGCCTACCATACAATTTTAGTGTACCGACAACAAATTTATATAGACAAGAGCAATGAATAATCTGTACAGGAATTAGCATTCCTAAAAAGGTAAACGTATACTTTATAATAGACACTAGCTTCAGGACCGAAGCAGCGCGCGTAAATCAGATTGCATGGACAGTACACCATTTTGAACAGTTCGAGGTATCGGCGGGTTCTTGTTAATGTGGTTGGGGTTAGAGGCTCTAGGCTGCATGAAAATTACTTTGGGGGACAAACGAGCATGTTTTGTTTGGAGAAGGAAGATTGAGCAGCTCTAATCATGCTCCAATCAAATTTTACATAACATAGAGATCTCAGGCAAAGAGTTAGTATTAATGATGCTTATAAAGCCAAAATTGGATTAGCAGAAGCTACCGAGACGGTTATTTCAATTCTGTTGGAAGTACATGTATAATCGTGAAAAGCTTTAAAGCCTTTGACAATCAGACAGGCGTTACGAATGCGAAGCGTGACGTTTTTATTTGTAATGTATGGAATTGTTTGAATCCAGTCACATACAACAGCGAAAGCGATCCGATAGCGTGACAGAACTATCGAACTGACGTCTCGCTTTGGAAACGCTTCGCTTTCGCCAGTCTGTTTGACAAAGGCATAAAAGCGAAGAAGTGCCAATAAAGAAGACATTGCCAATGATAGTGAAAATATAGCAGGAGTGGCGACACTCTTTTCCCGTTTTATTACAACTATGTTTGAATGACTAATGCATTCAGAGAATAGCCTTCTTCTCTTCAATGATATAAAACACAACCTTCAATCAATTACAATTAAATACCAAATATTTGCACCATTGTTATTAACCGCAAAAATAACATAATTAGGTGGCATGCAACATGAAATTGCTACCTAAACCGTATCAAACTGCACCGACTACCTTCAATTCCGTATTATAAAATAATAACAGTGGCAGTGCCTCCGACCTTAGCGTAAATGCGGCTAGAGCCTCGGACAGCGCCCCGGAGCGGAGCAACACTATAACATGACTGTAATATCAGGAGCTACAATGAACTTTAACATTTCCACATAGGGCCCCTGATGGTCCTGACTTTCACCGTAAACGGCCAATTTACGGACGTCTGTCGACCGGCCAGTGTCTTAAGCTAAACTGTCTCAATTAGTGCCCGGATAGATGACCCCGCAATTTCGACAGCAATATCGTCCGAGATTGCAGCCGTTATTAGGTTAAGTGCAATAGGGCGGCCTCCGCATTGGATGTTGCGGGAAATTGTGAGCTCTTACCTGTCAATGACTCGGTCAAGCGTTGTATGGCGGTAATTGTTTCTGACGTTGCCGTGTTCTTAGTAATTGTATGTGTGTATAGTCAAACGCTTTTGATCTTTGGCGATAAGATGGTAAACATTGTAAGGTAATTTACTTATAGATGTGGTCTCATTTTGAGCGCTTTCGTGTTGTTTATAGATTGTACCTTGCTTGATCTTTGGCAATGAAAATCCCGCATCCGCACTCTTGATTACTTTTGTGATCGTCAGTTGTTACTAAGTTAGCTATTGTTGTAAGGGAATGTACAAGTATTTTCTTCTTCTCGCGATGTTCTGGCCTTGTCAAAGGAACATCCAGCTATACCAATTTAAAAATATTGTATTGACGTAAAACTATAGCAAATAGAGATGAATTTTGTTATTCAATTTTTATTGTAAATTAGAAAAAAAATAAGGCTTTCAAAGCGATTAACACCTGTCTCTCCAGCGCTCTGAACTATCAAATGACATTTCTGCCTCTTTTCGGGTGACCTCTGAAAAACAGCGCTATGCTGTGGGTCCTCCATAGAACAGCATTACGTATGCGGTCTGAAGACAACTGATACCTGTGTACCCCACTTTAAGTCCCTAAAGATTTTAACCTTGCCTTCTTTATATGTATTGGAAACGGCCTTGTTTGTGAAATGTAACCCACAATTATTTCAAAAATTATCAGAAGTCAGAAAAAATCCAATACGGACACAGTACGTGAATAAATTATGTCAAGTCAAATGTAAAACTGCACTAATGCAAAAAAGTGTTTTTGGTATTGCCCCTCGCATATATAATAAAGTTCCAAATGCTATTAAAAATATGACTGTATTAAAATTTAAAAGGACACTTAATGAAATTTTACTGACAAAATGCTATTATACGATTGACAGTTTTCTTAATGATGATTCGCTTACTGATTGACATGCTTATTATTATTTGATTGATTTGACATTATTATTATTTTTTTCTTTATTTTTTTACTATGATTCTGATTATTCTGACATTTAATATTTCATTGTATTGTTATTATGTAATTAAGATATATTTTTCTAAAAACTGTACACGATTTGCATACCCATGTCGGTAAAATGTGGAGAATCTAATTATAAGGAAACAACATCTATGTATAATGTACCCATGTTTGCAAAGAAATAAATGATTATGATTATGATTATGATTATGCTGAGTGGGAAGCCTTTCTTGTCACTGTCATGACTAACAGGGCTAGGCCTAGCATGACGTCTTAAAAAGTGAGTAGTTAGGCTGTGGGAAAGAGACAGAGCTATACAAGTCGTCTAACGCCATCTCGTTCCCTGAACGGAACCACTCACATAGTAGGGCAGCAGCTGCCGTCTCTGTTTTGTATTTTTTTTTGTGTTTAAATTTAGTTTTTTGGTTATTTACCCGTTGTGTATTTTTTTTGTTGTTGTTCTAATTTGCTCAATATAACAACGCTATTAGCAGAAAATGTTTGTCACAAAAAGCAAATCGATGTTGCCTATTTTGACTTCCAGAAGGCTTTTGACCGGGTTGACAACGACATTCTTCTAAGTAAATTAGCATTGGCGGGATTCTCTGCATCGCTGCTTAAATTTTTTGCTAATTACCTACATGGACGCAAGCAATATGTAACATATCAAACTGCCAATTCCGAGCACTACACGGTCACTTCTGGCATAGGACAGGGCACTAATCTCGGGCCTCTACTATTTCTAATAGTGATTAATGATCTACCAACATATATAAAACATTCCACCGTTTTAATGTACGCTGATGATCTCAAATTAGCTTTTCCAATAATTAACCCTAGTGATACAGCCATACTACAGCTTGACATTGACAATGTTCACGCTTGGAGTATGGTAAACAACCTCAACCTTAATATTAGTAAATGCGCTATCATCACGTTCTCAAAATCCACACAACCCATAGACTACATCTACACTTTGAATAACGAGCCCTTAAAACGTGTTACAACCATACGTGATCTAGGTACAAACTTTGATCCACACCTAACCTTCAACCAGCACATACTTCAGACATGTAACAAATCCCGCAAAAACTTAGGTTTTGTATTACGCCAGGCCAAAATTTTCAGCAATAGACAAGCTATAACCCTCTTATACAACTCATACATTCGTAGTATACTTGAAACCAATAGTGTAATCTGGAACCCGCATGAGAAAGCCTATACATTGGTCATTGAGAAGGTCCAAAAGTCCTTTATACGTTATCTTTATTTAAAATTGTATGGATATTATCCGTATCTGTATCCTACACCATTTGTGCTAGGTATGGTAACCTACCAATGTTTAGAAGTCAGGAGAAATCTTGCCACGGTTAAATATTTCTTCCGCCTTATTCGTGGTTTCCACTTCAACTCTTCACTCTTACAGTACATTTCCTTTAATATCCCTCTACCTATCCGTCATACACTTCGCCCTCGACAACGTCCTTTATTTTCTGTGCCCCAAACATCCAAATCCCTCAAGACCAGTCCATTATACGTTGCACTCACCCTCATAAACAACATTTTATCATTTGATGACACGTTAGATATCTTTGCGACTACTGAGCTGACATTCCTTAGCACTGCTACTCGTTACCTGGAGTCCATTGTAGCCTCTAGTACAATTACTTTTTAATTAATGTTAATTTTTTATGAAGCTTAATTACAATATTTTATGATTCTTTTTTTTTTTGATTTATACATATATAATTGATTCTTTTTTTTTATAATTATTACTTTTTTGTTATTATTATTTAATTTTTAATCTGCGTGTATAATAATTTCTGTGTGACATAGGTAATAATTATTTTTATTTCTATTGTTCGGTTTATATTTAATTTGCTTGTTAGTATATTTAATTTGTTCTTAGTTTTTTAAAAGATAAGTTTAATTTGTTCAGACCAATAACTTGTATGTGTGGTTTTAAACTGTTAATTCAAGTTGGTCATTATAATAAATAAATAAATAAAAAAAAAAGAATGTGCGTGTCTGTGACAAAATAAATATTTTTTCTTTCTCTATTCTTTCTTTTTTTCTTAAAAGCACACACACTCTCTAAAATACCTGGCAACAGTGAAGGTCTGTTCTATAACCACAATGATGAAGCTATCTCGATTAGAATAGCTAATCTAAACGAGTTGACGGACAACACTAAACTCTAGGCCTTTTTTGTGTCAAAGATCTAATTACAAATCTTTAGCAGTTATCTCCATCGCTTTCGCTGTCCGTTGTACATTCTTCTTTTATTTTGTTTTTGTTTTTCTTTTTAAATCGAAATGAAGATGAAAGTGATCGTATGCATTGTAGTTGAAACTATTAGGATTTTATTGTGTTGGTAATCAGATTTCTAATTACTTTTTTTTTCTTTTGTTTGTTAGGTTGGTTCTTCATTTTGATGATGGGTTTGATGTAATATCTTTACTTTACATTTGAAGACTGAAAGTTATTGTTTGTTTCTACTTTATTAATAAGGTAATTTATGAAAGATTGAGGACTTCACCAGAAATGAGTACCCCGCCCTCTGATTAAGGACCAAGTCCGGGTCAATGACGGTGCGTCGCGGTTGCGTAAAGCGGACCGTACCTACCCTTTATAATTCAGCCAATTTACTTGAAATTACGAATTCTCCCTTAATTTATAGAGGATTATATATCCTCTATAAATTACACGAGCTTTCCTATATAAACTAATACACGAATTCTCCTATATAAATTAATACACGAACTCTAAACGAAGGTTTTTTTTTATGTTTACATATTTCTATAAGTAAACATAAAAACCTTCGTTTACATGACATAATGTATATTTAATTACAGTATACTAAAGTCCTGCCTATTCAGCAAGGGCCCCGTTTATTGTATGTAATTATTTTTATTGTTTATTTATTCAATAAAATTACATAACATTTCAATTTATTTTATTCTCTTCAATCTACATAGGTTCACTGTTATTTACAAAGCTATTTGTTGGTAATTACATGTACAGAAAATTGGTTGTAAATATGTACTAAACGTAGTAAAATTTAGAATAAATTACAATTCAAATAGGTGCAATAAAGACCGCGCCCATTTGTCGTGCGTACGCGCAGACCATAGTGATCGATTCCTATTTTTTGACTCGATCACAGAGATCGATGGTTGATAAGAAACTAGTTTTGATTACGTTTCATTTATTACGAACAAATGTATTGTTAAAATTTTATTAAGAGGATCGAATTTAGAGCTACTATGATACCAAAAACGGTTCTGCTTGAATATTATTCAATACATTTGAAATGTTAAACCAACATTTTTTGAAAATAAAGAAATGACTAATGTTATAAATTTTATTGCGGTTTCAAATGTCCTACTTCTGGTCATACACACACATTCCTTCTACATTTGACAGTGTTGTTTTTCTAATGGGCAACTTGAGAGGAAACAATCCAAGACATTTTGTCCTTAATCTGTCATGACCTCTTAGTGTTCTTGTGATGTCATAATTTAGCTGCACGTCAAACCTCTTCATTCTTCTATTTCTTTGTGTCTACAGCAATTTAAACTGAATCGGTCCAAAATTTGGTAGCTTCAGTGGCGTGTATTAGATCCTATAACATGCAGAAAACAATATTCTCATGATACAGGAATTACCACTTTAATTACACATATATTGTTTTTTTGTTTAACGTGGTTCAGGTGTCACGGTAGCTCGTTAGTCCCGCGACCCCAGCAGGCTTTGGCCCTCCAAGGGGGTGGTAGGGTCGTGACGTGGACGCTGTTCTCTCCGTCACACGTCCCGCCTCCTCTTTCGCTATCATGTCTACTTCGCAGAAGGAGGCGAAACTAAACATCTAATAATTTTGCAAACATAAATTTAAAAAAAACTGGCCTCATTATGTTCTTCTCAATTTACAACTCTACCTTTAATAAATCTATTGTTACAAATTATATGAAACTCTTATTTATTAAACTGATCGTGAATCCATAGGGTGAATAGATTAAAATAACAATTACAGCGAGGCGTGGCGAAGCGGGCATGATGGAGCCGGCATCACGAGCCGCGCGACCTCGCTCCTGCGCCCGCGCACCCAGAACTGTCTGATTCACTGGTTAGGCGGTCTTTCCGCGTTGATGTTGAGGTATATAGATCACTAATGGTTACTTTTAGCATCGCCTTGATGTTTTTTTTATCCGACTACGGCGAACGGTAATGATTTTGGCAGTCTATGGGACGTCTGCCAATGTCTTAAAGTATTTTCCGATCTACCTTTGGTTTTGAGAAAAAAACCTGCATATGAGGAAGCATTTCGTTCTGAAACTTGTTCTTTGTATCATGGCTAAATGATATCATCATATATCTATCACTTAATCATAAATTTTAAACGACATCGAAGTTGACCCTTTTTGTCAGGCAATCGAGAGGTCGTGACCATAGCTCCCACTTAACTGTCAAACGGTTGAAGGGCCACTGTGGAGGCGCTTATCTTTTGAGATAAGCTTAGGGCATGCCCATAACTGGTTAATGTACTCCGCTTTAAAGAACCGGTAAATTATTATGTTTATTAATAACGAGAAAAATTCTACGATTTGGTGACTTTTCACACAGTCGCATCGAGTTCATATATTCTCTAATAACCACTTAGATTCTATCCCAGCTTTTCCAAAATACAAATATGGCTATGAGGGTTAAATATAAAAAAAAATTGCACAAACTAGTTCAAAAATAGAACGTGACTCGGATTTGACGACACCAAATAATTAGTTAGAAAAAAAAATAAAACAAAAAATCAATCAGTCAGTTTGACCATTTGAAACAAGGCCACTAAATAAAAAGATCCGTAGGTTGTTTTGCTATTTAAACTCAGATACGATATTTATCTAAGTGGTCTAGCCTATATTACACAATAATACTACTTATCTTTTAGAAAATCACATAACTAGTTGTACCACAGAAACAAAGAGCCGGATTCGATCATTTAAAACGACATTTTAACAGTGCATTTAGTCCAGAAGTCGAGATTATCTTTGCAGTGGTCAGGTGCGGCTGAGTTCGGCCGCAATTATATTATAATTATTTGATTACCTATGCAAATTGTGTGTTTAACTTGTCCAGTTGTTTCTGTCGAATATAAATAAAGTTTATTTGTTTTTAGTCTTTGACTATGTCCTATCTTTGAATCATGTGCTAGTGTCAATTTGTACTTATCACCATAAACCTTAATTAATTATTTCTGATGATTTTTCGCTTCTGAATAAAACTTTAATTGTAGCGTTCACGCGCCTAGTAACACTTAAATGCATTTGCTCTCATTTAATAAAAATCAACCTTGCAAAAAATAATTACCTTATGTTCAAAAACGCAATCATTTTCAACGAATTCACATGTAAATTGGGCTTTTACAGTAAATAATTAACATAAATTCCGAGTTTTCAAGTTGTAATTTTTCCGTATTTTTATAAACGAATACGGAAGGAGTTTAAGAAGTAGCGGATTCTGGGTGAAACCATTACTTTTGGTTATTTTAATTAACAAATTTGAAGACGCCTCCTTCTGCGAATTGTTAAAGCAAGCGAGAAAGAAGAAGGAACGCCTGAGAGAGAGCCGATTCTCTTCTTCATAAACCGCGGCAGATGTGTAGGAAATCAGGGATCGCGTGGTTATTTCCGGCCACTGTAAGCGCGATCTTGAAGAAGGCAAGTAACAGGTAGCTAGCTCACATTCCGTTTCGCGGGATTCACGAATTACTGTGACCCCAGTACGTAAAGGGCTATTGAAGGACACCGTGGATTTTAGTCAGTACGAATGGCGGCACTTGTATTGTGTTCTACGTGCGCCTTAAGAAGCTGTTGGCAATCGACTGCTTTAACGGTGACCCTGGAACGTGAGGGGCTTTTATAGGATCACCGTGGATTTTAGTCAGTAAGAGTCTGACAGTCCCTTCAGCTCCGTCCAGAGAAAAAATAATATCCGAAAAAAGAAGTTTTTGCAAACTGACGGGGCCCGAAAATGCCCAAAAGCCTGCCGGAGTAAAGGAAACGATTTATCAGGTTGTTTTAAAAAGGTAGAGTTTTCAGTTTCGAGTCATTCAATGATTAGCCATCCCAAAAAAATATGACCTTTACCTTGCTTAATTTAAATTATATTTTTGCTCTATTTTTCCGGAAATGTAAGTCTTTTTATCTGCAAAATTTAATTAGTCAGATATTACAATGTCAACGTTTATGACTGAGGTCAGCCTGTGTCAGTCGGTGAGTCAGATGCTTCTTGGAAAAGGGTCGTTTGGACTTTGGTTTTGTATAAGAATTTCTGATGTCGTGTGTTAGTGAAATCCCTCGTCATTCCAAAGCTTTATATTTTCTTTTTTAATTATCAGTTATGATGTGAAAGCCAAACTAAAAGTAGTTACGTTGTATTTCCCTTAGCATATAAAATACAGGTCTAGTAATTGTAAGAGCGACTGCTGGACATAAAACCTCTCTTTGGTCACATATTATTACTATTTTTGTCCATAAAAAATTCTCAGTAGCAACCCCCAACTCACGCTTACGCCCACAGCGTTGGCGTGAATTTTTACATTTTTGTGACGTAAAGTTAACGGGAACTTTGACGTTATTTTGACGGAAAAAATTAGTTCCTCGTTCATACACTAGAAGCACTTTTTCATTTCCATACAATAAACACTGAAGATGTAACTTCAAGTACGCTGTACGATAAAATACGGAAATCTTGTGCTGAAGCCTTTTTTAAGTTGGTACATACTTTTTTAATGAGGTTGTTACAACAGGAGCACACATAGATTATTATCATTTTAATCTTAAAATCTAAAGAATGCCAAGCATGTTCTTTTTTATGTCACATTCACGATTTTGAGTCTTTTCCGTGATTACTTAATTTATGGAGAAACTAATTGTTGCTAGCGGCTTCGCCTGTTACAACTCAAAAAATATCCCAAGGTAAGATAAAATTAATAAATCCGGAGTCGCGGGATTAAGGAGCTACCGTGACTCTGAAACGTAAAGGGCATTTGAAGGACACAGTGGATTTAAGTCAGTACAAGTCTGACAGTTCCTCCTGCCCTGCCCTGGGTAGGACTCACTTTATGATTTTGCCTAGCTAAAAAAAAAAGTATCGAATTTCCACACATAGGATCCAGGTTATAAACTATTTGTGTACCAAATCTCATTCTAATCCGTGTTATTTTTGCGTGAAAGAGTAACAAACATCCATCCATCCATACGTCCTCACAAACTTTCACATTTATAATATTAGTAAGATAAACGAATGCAACGTTTAGGACAACTCATATAGAAGGAATGCGCTTGAAAGGCATTTTAGTCACCACCTGTTGAAAATTGTGATATATCTTAATTTTTACTTCAAAATTAATACTTTTGTTACAAACTACTAATTAAGTGCTCAGATTAAACCAAGAATGCTCTCTAGGTATTTACGAGTTTATCAATAAATTATATTTTTACTGTGTACCATAGTAACTGACACGCTAACTTAAATAACCTTTGAGACGATGTAACTAACGCAATTGACGCTTCTACTAATGTGACAACCAATAAGACTTAAAAATTAAATGTTATTTTTACTCACAAGAAGAGAAAATAATTTAACCCTTAAATGCATGATTTTTTATATTTTCGTAAAAAAAATATTATATTATGAAATGAGGGGTCTAAAATACGGGAAAAATATTAAAAAAAATCATTGATATATTTAAACTATATTTATTATTGAAAATAGGTTGTTATCATTTATGATAAATTATGCAGTAAGCACATAAAAAAATTGTAATTAAATTGTATGGAAAGCCCTGAAACAGTTATTATTGCGGTTATCACAGAGAGATATATGGCATTTCTCACACATGACTGACGTGAGTTTTTTGCAATGAGCATATTTACACTGGTTCCTTTTGGAACCATAAGATTTTTCATGCCCAACACCGTCAAAACGTACGTCGTCAGGCGGTAACGTTTGGGCACCCAGCTTTTGTCTCTTCTGCTTTGCAGGAACTTCTGTTTTATTGAGACTTGGGCGGCCTCTTTTATTTTGTGATCTGGTGCTGCCATATTTACACAAAGTTTCCGCTAGTTCCGTCCTGTAATCAGCCAGTTTCAAAATATTCTTAGGATTTGGGTCCTTCTTCAGCAAAGTTTTTTTGTACAAAATCCAGCTATTGATTACTGCCATATCCAACATGTGATAAAAGAGTCTATGAGTCCATTTTTTGGATTTCATTCTAATTCTACATCTACCCAAATAACTATCCATTGTGTCAACGCCACCCATATTCGCGTTATATTCGCGTATAGCTTTTGGGCAAGTTATGGCAATGCTCTTCTTTAGCTTTTTGTCGTATCTTTTTATTGTATCTATAGGTTCTGAGCCAACATACGTGGAGAGCAATAGCACCTGTTTATTATCCTTCCAACTGGTGGCAGAAAATTCAACCCCATCAAATGTAGTAACATTTTCATCGTACGACCCTCTCGGTACTGATGGTTTGAGAATGTCTTTCTTCTCAGGTAGTTTGCATGTTTTTCCCAGTCTATTTTTCTGTACTGTGCCCAAGCAGTAAATTCCTTCATTGAATAAGTAATAGAATAGTGACAAATTCGTATAGAAGTTATCGAAAAATATAATATGATTTACATTCCTCGGTACCGGTCGAAGCAAACGTATGACTGTGTTTGAAACTACTCCTAAGTCGGGTTCATTAGGTAGCCTTTGGAGATTATGAGTCCCTGAATAAATTTCAAAAGTATAGGCGTAGCCCATGGGGCAACAAAGCACGTATAAAAAATATTCATAAACATCCATAGTAAGAAAAAAAAAAACCGGTAATGCATAGATTATCATTTTTGATAACAACATTCTAAAGCAAAATTAGTAACATGCCTTGAATATTTATTGTAAAATAAAAACGCCATAACAAAATATAGATCCTTACCTTTCAGAAAGTATTTTTTTTGAGAAAAATGCACTTGTTTTTTATTGGACATAAACCGATATAAATATTCGAATTCGTACTTAGGCAAGTATAACGATCTTGCAGTTTGTAATGTCAAATTCAACCAATCACAGCCCAGCTAGCGTTTTGTCATGCTCACAGATTATAAGAATGACGCATAAATAAACGTTCAGAAACGTTTTGTTATTTAAATATAGTTGGTTCGGAAGTTATACTCATAAAAAAGTCTGTTATCATTTTTGATAAACTATGCACTTAAGGGTTGAAAGCCAAACTAAAAGTAGTTACGTTGTATTTCCCTTAGCATATAAAATACAGGTCTAGTAATTGTAAGAGCGACTGCTGGACATAAAACCTCTCTTTGGTCACATATTATTACTATTTTTGTCCATAAAAAATTCTAGGTAGCAACCCCCAACTCACGCTAACGCCCACAGCGTTGGCGTGAATTTTTACATTTTTGTGACGTAAAGTTAACGGGAACTTTGACGTTATTTTGACGGAAAAAATTAGTTCCTCGTTCATACACTAGAAGCACTTTTTCATTTCCATACAATAAACACTGAAGATGTAACTTCAAGTACGCTGTACGATAAAATACGGAAATCTTGTGCTGAAGCCTTTTTTAAGTTGGTACATACTTTTTTAATGAGGTTGTTACAACAGGAGCACACATAGATTATTATCATTTTAATCTTAAAATCTAAAGAATGCCAAGCATGTTCTTTTTTATGTCACATTCACGATTTTGAGTCTTTTCCGTGATTACTTAATTTATGGAGAAACTAATTGTTGCTAGCGGCTTCGCCTGTTACAACTCAAAAAATATCCCAAGGTAAGATAAAATTAATAAATCCGGAGTCGCGGGATTAAGGAGCTACCGTGACTCTGAAA
This sequence comes from Agrotis puta, assembly GCA_943136025.2. NCBI lineage: Eukaryota > Metazoa > Arthropoda > Insecta > Lepidoptera > Noctuidae > Agrotis > Agrotis puta. The sequence goes on along the minus strand of OW964184.2, from coordinate 7,006,483 downwards.
CGTAAAGGGCATTTGAAGGACACAGTGGATTTAAGTCAGTACAAGTCTGACAGTTCCTCCTGCCCTGCCCTGGGTAGGACTCACTTTATGATTTTGCCTAGCTAAAAAAAAAAGTATCGAATTTCCACACATAGGATCCAGGTTATAAACTATTTGTGTACCAAATCTCATTCTAATCCGTGTTATTTTTGCGTGAAAGAGTAACAAACATCCATCCATCCATACGTCCTCACAAACTTTCACATTTATAATATTAGTAAGATAAACGAATGCAACGTTTAGGACAACTCATATAGAAGGAATGCGCTTGAAAGGCATTTTAGTCACCACCTGTTGAAAATTGTGATATCTTAATTTTTACTTCAAAATTAATACTTTTGTTACAAACTACTAATTAAGTGCTCAGATTAAACCAAGAATGCTCTCTAGGTATTTACGAGTTTATCAATAAATTATATTTTTACTGTGTACCATAGTAACTGACACGCTAACTTAAATAACCTTTGAGACGATGTAACTAACGCAATTGACGCTTCTACTAATGTGACAACCAATAAGACTTAAAAATTAAATGTTATTTTTACTCACAAGAAGAGAAAATAATTTAAACTAAATAATTTTTGTATCTACGAAATCAAAAAAAAGATTTTTGTTTGCATTTGCAGTCGCAATCAGACTGCCAAAACTGAAAAAACAACCTACACGCCATATTGATATTTGTTCTGTGCTGAAATCACACCTAAGACACGTAGCGTAGCAAATCAATCGTTCAGCAATCGTCATGAAACTCTCTCTCGATCTGTCTAAATGCATCGATTCAAACATTTCATCGCTAATTCCCACTTAGTCCCAGAAAAAATAAAATTGGCAAATCCCTATCCTTTTTTATTATTATCGTGGTCAAATCATCAAATGAGTCCTCCCACCCAGGGCAGAGCGGGAGAGACTGTCAGACTCGTACTGACTAAAATCCACGGTGTCCTTCAATAGCCCTTTACGTTCCGGGGTCACGGTAATTCGTAAGTCCCGCGACAAATCCCTATCCTAATGCATTTTATAACACATCTGAATATTCGTTGCATAAAGCTACCCTGATGCAACATAATATTTAATATCTTATTTAACCATGTTAGCAGAATGGCATAACGTCATTTTTGCGTCGCACGTGCCGGCCAGTTGAAGGCTTCGCGGCGACGCCCGTCTATTGGGCGCATTGGTACTGTCGCGAAAGAAACTGTTATTAAAACTACTTTTTGCCAGTTTTTTTAAAACCCCATAATATGTCTCTAATATTTCTTATAGCTTGTCCGGACATTCCCTTTGAACGGACTCAAATGACAAAGAAATTGAAAAAAAAAGTACGTGTCGTATGTGATGTACGTTTACTTTGATTTAAAGGTGCATGATGGCTACTATGATGTCCAACATTACGATATAATTAAATCGAAAAGTTGGCATCGCGGTAGCCTCTGAGCTATTTTTTTTTTATTGTGTATGGGTGCTTAGCTGAGAACAAGCAAGAATAAATGAAAAACTTTGAGAAATGTACCCATGTAGATGTACAACATCTAATAATAAGTTTCCAGTAGTACGAGTAGACAGAATAAGGAACAAGAGCTGCATAAAAGCTCGACGCGAAAGCGTTTATCAGCTACGGTCCAGACTAGAATACTTCAGTTCTTTGGTCACGTGTCCCGTAGAGGCAACGACTCTATTGAGCGGCTTGTCGTCCAGGGAAAAGTGGAAGGCACGAGAGCACGCGGCAGGTCACCCATGCGATGGACTGACCAGATCAAGTCTGCAGTAGGTGGTCCACTGCATGTGTGCACACGAATTACAGCCGACAGGGAGGGATGGCGTCGCATTGTGAGGAGAATTATGGCAGCACGATGTCTCGTTGCAACATGCTGACCACGACCACTCTGTCAAGAGTGAACCGACGAAGAAGAAGAAGAAGAAAAGCTCGACAATGCGTTGAACATGAGCCATACTTACCGCCACCACAAAAACCATTCTTTGTCCACTATCTATCAACCTTTTTCGATATACCCTTTTTTAAGATGGTGAAATCTTCAAATGAGTCCTAACGCCCCCCCGCACTAGGCGTAGCGGTAGTCAGTGTCAGAGTAAAATCCAGACTTTTACACTAAAATTCACCGTGTTTCGTTAATTACCCTTTACGTTCTAGGGTCACCTGTTTAGACAGCACCTCGATCCCGGCAGGCGTTTGGCAATCTATGGGGGCCTTTCGGTATACCCCTGAGTTTTCATGTTTTATAACATAAAAATATACATTCTAGTGAAACAGTTCTGCCATCGTCAGTACCACAATAAAACTCTTCAATCGGCGGTAGGTACAGCACGATCGCGATTGTTAATCTGCCTCTCGTTTTCACTCGCGAATGGTCGACAGACGAAGGTCAGTACAAAATTAAAAGTGTTCCAGTATCTGATTACAGAGGCTTATTATGATTTGAACTAGGCGATACAAAGGCTTCCTGCCTGCTGTGTTTAATATAAATAACGAAATTAAAGTGCATTGTTTGGTCAGGAGGTTTTTACGTACGTTTTTGTGGCGTATGCTTTGATGATGTATAGATAAGGTCCAGTTTGGCGATGATTTATATGTTGCTTAGTTATTTTCATAGTAGAAGGTTTAGCAAGAAGAGGTGCTATATTAAGTAATGGAGTTTGGAGCTCTTTGTGTTATAGTCTGGGCTCTGAATGTTCTGCTTCTTCCGATATGTTTTCATGTCGTTGTAATCACCATTTGGAGGTAGGATAGGAACTTAATTTAGAGCTGTATGAGGTATTTAAGTTTTGAGTTTTCATTTTGATTTATTATGAGGTCGACAAAGAGTTGTCTGTATGATATTGTTTTTAGGGAGGCTACAGAACTATGGCAAACATCCCATAAATATTAAAAGAAACATCTTGAAAAGTTGAAAATATAAAGAGAACAATAAAAGAAGAAGAATAACACATTTATACATTTTTGACGCTATTACGATTTATAAAGCTTTTATGCGGAAAGAACTTGACTGTGAGCAGGATTCGTACCTTCGGGTCCTTCTGGATGAATACTCCGGACGCCTTACAACCAGGCTATTGCTGCTCTGTTCAGCTATGTAGAATCTTTCATGAGTTCCGTGAGTTAGTGAAGGAGTGTCAAAGTACTACACCAATACGTTAACATCACAGTCAAATAAATGTCGTTAATAGCGTCTTGAGATAGCAAATCTAGGCACCTATCTCTCGGGCGGGCTAAAAACGAAATCGATATTTTATTAAGCTTCTTCATAATAAAGTCATTAAATAAATGCTCCACTTTTCCCAAAAATATGTCGTGACATTTTAATGTACCGTTTACCTTCAATGTAAATACTAGTATTATACGAAGTTCTCAGAAAACATAATTGTGATTACATTTCGAAAAAAGTGAACCAGAATCGGTTGGCATCTCAACGAACAAAAACACTGTTACTGCGTTCTCAGTAATGAACAAAAACATCTTTGATGATCAATTTCGCTATCTTCCAGCAGTTTTTGTCACAAATCAATCACCCAATTGGAGTTTCACGCGATTATCATTTTGACGTCGATGTTTGAAAAAAGATTTCGATACAATTAGGTGGTTCGACTGTCATTTGTTCGATTGATGTCTTGGTATTGTTCTTTTTTTTTAATTTGTGAGTGAAGTCGATTTTTTTTTTAATTTAGTTTGTAATATTTTATTTATTTATTTATTTATTTACATTTATTTCCAAGTAACTTATGACTCAAAGTGTTAGTAACAATATTTCTTAATCACTATGTTAGTATTCCTAATCCAATAGCATAAAAATGCATGACAATAGCATAAAAAGAAAAAAAAACGTGACAGTAAATTCAGCGATTTCGCTAAAGTCAATTATACGAAATCGCTGACGACGCGATGTCTGTATTGTATTAAGCCAATTGGTGGACGCAAGAAGTGGAATTTTATTCTTTGTTTCGATTTTCATAAATATTACACACATGAAATAACAATTACGCGAATTATGATATAACAGCAAAAATAGGTTTTTAGGATGGCCATACTTTTATTTTTTATAAAAAAATACGATATCGATCTCCGAAGTATCCGAGCACTCGATTCGAGTCGCGTCCGTTCGACAGGTGCCTCGAAAGATAAGAAAGAAAGTAGGGCGCGGTAACCATGGTAACTTACTGATTGTTTATTTACATTGACTATATTGTAAGGCTTTTTGCGATAGACGTCACGTACCCAACTTGTTTATGGTTACCGGGATCGCTTGTTTCGCTAAAGAAAGCTTCTATTTAGTAACGAGGGCTAGCCCTACTAGTGGTGGGGTGCTAAGACAGGAAACCTCCAATGGGTAAGTAAGAGTCTGACAGTCCCTCCAGGGCGGGAGGACTCATTTGATAATTATGCCACCCGAAGAAAAAAAAAAGCCCTACTAGTGGTAATGAAAGAACAACGGTGTAAATCATGGTGCATTCGGAATTATCTCAGACATACTTAAACCATATTTTTTTGGTTCTGTTGGAGTTCCAGGTCATTTTATGTATTTTCCGTTGAACTAAAAAAAAAAACTTTATGACATCATAACGGCTAGGTTTATGTCAAACGCCCCTAAGCAAGACTAAGTACGAAAGCTAGCGGGCATGCGGGTGGCGAGTAATGGGTGACTCGCTGTCCGACCATGGACCATGCCCCGGTCGACAGCGCGTTGTGTTCCACTCGCGCCTCAGAGTGTCAGCAAAATGACGTGGCCCCCCTAGAGGGCCAAAGCCTGCTGGGGCCGCGGGACTTACGAATTACCGTGACCCCGGAACGTAAAGGGCTATTGAGGGACACCGTGGATTTTAGTCAGTACGAGTCTGACAGTACCTCCCGGTCTGCCCTGGGTGGGAGGACTCATTTGATGATTTTATCCGTGAATAAAAAAGTACGAAAGCTATAGATAAGGGTGCTGTAGTGCAGAATGGAGGTACAGTCAGCTTCACATAAATCTCACCCCCTTTGGTAGTTATGTCACTACCAAAAGGGGTGAGTTTTCTCTGAAGCTTACCATACCAACATTGCGACAGACTAAATTGATTTTTAAATAATTAATTATCAAGTACAAAAACTTAATCTTTGAACCAATCTCAGTGGCGATTGAAAGTGCAATAGTAAAAGTGAATTTTAATTAAGAAATTCATTGCCTTTTCGACTGCATGCAATTTCTTGAACAAAGTATTTGTGGTATGCTATTGTATGGTGATGAAACTTGCATCAAAAGCTTGCTAGACAGTGCGTCAAACAACACAAAAGTCATTTGTTTAATCACTAGACCGTGACGACTAACACAGTATAATCTACAAAGTGATTTTGATTTTGGCCATTGTTCGTTGTTAAAATTTAAATGACAAATAGTTTTGATAAAAACAATATGAATAAAATTTGACTCTTTTAAAACTACAAACGCAAATTTAACACACATAGAGGTAAGTAATGAAACAAAATTAAAATCTATTAAAAATAAAATGATATTTATTTATTAAGGTAAGTTTAGATAACACTTACACATCTCTTTACAGACTCGATGAAGCCGGTGTCCAAAGCCGAAAAAAAAAATCTTCTAATTTTAATATTCAGACATATAAATCAAGTCGGAGGACCATGCAGGTTTTAGCCTGAGATGGTTTTTTGAAAAAAAAACCACACCGAATTGAGTGGACCTGTACATCCAGTCAAACTCGGCTCTTAACTCAAGGAGCTAACCGAAACGACGAACAAATTGGATAGGTAGGAACCCCTAGTCAATTGTCTATACCTAAAACAAATACTACCAAGCAGACAGTGACAGATCGCCTTATTACCCCACTTCTGCAACAAACTGCTTGCCTTCATGTTCAACACACATCCTATTCTTCCCGACCATTCAACATCCATCACCCGACTTCCTTAGGTACACCAGCTTCGTGACACGTCGGTTATCTTCGGAACGGCGCACGCGCACAGTTTGTGAGGCAAGCGCGCGCCTTGATAACGCGCCTGAATAATACATTTACTCTCGTTCTGGTTTCGTTTTGTTACAGGAATCGAGGTTCTACTGCTCTAGATTAAAGCTTCCTGAATAAACTATCCAAAATTGGTTCAAAGGCTAAGCGATCGACTGCCGCGCTGTATGTCGCGGGTTTCATTCCAACAGGAAACAAATATTTGTATGATTATTATGTTGTTCCGGATCTAAGTGTTCGTGTATGTGAGTTCATGATAATCTCCGATGAGATTGGCCGTAGTGGCCATAATCGGTCAGAAGGACTTTATTTATATATAACATTACATTTGTTTTTAAAAAACTAAATAATAATATATACAATGCAAAGGTGCTTACATCACCACTTACAAGAAACTCGTATATTTATACGAAGCTTCGCAGAAGGCCAAGGGAGCTTTCAAAGTGTCGCCAATTAACACTAAAATGGCGATTTTTCCAGAACACTTACGTGCGAATGTAATCCATTTCCATATCCATCGGCTATTGATGTCCACAACCCATCCAAAGATGGACATTACTCACGGTACAACAAACTAGAAGTGATTTGTAAGTAATACTATAATTGGATTCATTAAGAACACCCGACGTCATGGCATGTCTCGATAGAAAACAAACTTTGATATGATAAAGATACGGTTTGGTATTGCGTGGGTTAATGATAGACAGAGTATGTAAACTTATCATTAAGTACTTAGTAGGGAGACCATGCTCATGTCAATAGTAGGATGTATTAGGAATGAGCCAATGCTTGTGTTTTTTTTCTGACATAATGGTCCGGGACTTACAAAAAGTTGCTTTGTCAATAATAGGAAGTAATTAAGCCTCCTTTTGACAGTCCTATTAAATTGTCTGATGGTCTTTGTGAGGCAGTCGATGCGTCAATTGTTTTTTGTTTTTTTTTTTCTGTTCTGGCGCACAATGATAATGTTATTGGGTTGCGTTCGGAAAATTACAAATTAAAAGGTTTCTATTAATTTTTTGTGGCGTTGTTTATTGCTGGCTGGTTCCAATATATTCTTGATGAATGCATTATTTTCGGTATTTTCCAGACGTTGTCTTTATTCGTTTTTTTTTTATAATAATGCAGAACGACCCGCCCCGCTTCATTTAGGTCCAATAAGATTTTAGAAGGAAAATAAACATTTTTCTTTCATAAAAACCTTTTCTTGTGCAAGTTTAGGTACTGTAATGAAAATAACTATTTAATGTGAGTGTGAGTATTAAAGGATATTAAACAGGTAAGTATTTGTCTTGTGTGACGTAAGCAAAAAATTATATTATGCACTTATAATTTTGACCCAATTATTTTTCAACACCCATCGTCGGACTTTGATAGATTTACAATTGATTCATGCCGTCAACATGCCTAGAGGAACAGTGTATAAGACGGGGACGCTAGGTATAATGGGGACATACACTCTTTAGGCATACTTATCACAACACTAACGTACATTAACAAATGGCGTCCTGTTGGCGCTTGCGCTACGTTAGTAGTGTGGTAAATTTTCTTTAAGTGTGTGATTTTCCATCATACCTCTCGTAACACTGTTCCCCTATTACGAACACAACAGAAAAAAGCGGTGTAACCGACCTCAGGTGACGTTAAATCACACATTTTTCGTCACGAATATTCAGGATTAGCATTCTTCGTGTCATATTGACACCTACTGCAATACCTTTAATACTTATCTATTGTTATGTGTAGGTTTTATATCAATCCATATCAGAATAAGTATACAGACAATTTGAACGTAGGCTGGAAGGAATTTCACGATCAACATACACCTACAATTATTTTTCTTTAAGCGTTATATGCATTTGAGTGGGTTTTAGTGAGGACAGATGGATACGTAAGCCATTATTTACGCGAAAAAAAAAAACAAACAAAAAAAAGGAGGGTAGACCAATTTGTCTCCTTATAAACATCCACCCGCAATAACTTTAGTTCATCCGTGACCATGACGCTTGCAACAGTGCCGAAATATCGAAAGTTCAAAACAAATAATAAACATGGTAAATATCCCGTTTTAAATCTATATACGAGTAATAGTATTAGTGACCATGTATGTTTAAAAACTTTTATCATTATTTCAAAGTCTAAATAAATAAACTATCGTATGAAAATAAAGTTGTTAGAAGTGGACACTAAGGATTCCTGGCTCGCGACCACCACCATTTATTATTGTCGAAGTCCAAACATTTTTTACTATGTTCCGTCGATGCGCAGGAGTTTTAGATCCTTTAGGGTGAGCTTGTTCCATCTTAGAGCTCATCTTTGCTCTTTGCTATCTTATCTAGATCAAGGCTTGGTGGCCTAAAACGAGACCTGACGTCTTAATACGAGAGTAGTTCCACTGAGGGAAAGAGACAAAGCTATACAAGGCGTCTAGCGCCATCTCGTTCCCTCAGCGGAAATACTCTCGCTTTAAGACATCATGGTATGCCCCCTTTTTTTTTTTTTTTTTTTTTTATCGTGGTAAAATCATCAAATGAGTCCTCCCACCCAGGGCAGGGCGGGAGGGACTGTCAGACTTGTACTGACTAAAATCCACGGTGTCCTTCAATAGCCCTTTACGTACCGGGGTCACGGTAATCCCTTGGTCCCGCGACCCCGGCAGGCTTTGGCCCTCTACAGGCCCCGTCACTATGCTGACACTCTTTGAGGCGCGCGTGGAACACAACGCGCCGTCGACCCGGGCATGGTCCATGGTCGGACAGCGAGTCGCCCATTACTCGTTGCCCGCATGCCCGCGCCTACGGTGGCCGGAGATCGTCTTGCGACGTCCGACGCCGTGGGCGTCTACCGCTGCGGCTGGGGTGGAGGGAGGACGCTGTCCTCTCCCTCAGGCGGCCCGCCTCCTCCTTCACGAGCATGACTGCTTCGCAGAAGGAGGCGACCGCCTCCCACTCCGTCTCGCCCCGCAGCATGGCCTCGACCAATGCCGGGCGCGAGAGGTCTCCGCCTATCGCCGTCGTAAGGACACGGCGGTGCTCTGCCCAAGCGGGGCAGTCCTGCACCGTATGCTCCACCGTGTCCTCCGGACGATCCTCGCAGTGGTGACACCCAGGCGTTTCTTCCCTCCCTATCAGACACAGGAACCTCCCGAAACTTCCGTGTCCGGTGAGGACCTGCGTCATGCGGTAGGTCAGGACGCCGTGACGCCTATCCAGCCACTCCTCAAAGAGGGGTCTTACCGCCGCGATTGCGGCGTGCCCGATGGTATGCCCCCTGGGCTAGGAAGAGCGCTTCAAAGTTTATGAGAAAATTCTTTCATTCTGATAACCCTAGTAACATTATAAAATGTATTTTTGAATTATTTAACAACCTTAGCGATGACAAAATATTATTCTGAAAGGCCGATTTTTCTCGAAGCCTGTTAAATGTTAGGTATCACAGATTAACATGTCTGATTAAAAGAAAACTGAAAACCTCACTGTTCCTTTAATTACCTTTTGCGTTTCAGGGCCGCTATCCCAAGACTCTGGCAGGCATTTGGAGCTATTAAGTCCCGTTAGTTTGCTGAATTAAGGCGCTCTTGAAACAAAACGCGTCATCGACTGAGGGCAGGTCCTTGATCGGACGGTGAGCTAACGCTACCACACCCTTAACACATTCATACAATAATGACCAACATTCATTATACTTTCTACACGAGCTAAATGATTGCTAATTGATGACGTGGTCCAACTAAATTATCGCCACAAGAACAATATTGACATAACATTCGATAATGATACTTAGTACATATCCTTTAAGTCATTAATCATGGTCATTAATTTGCGGTTGCAAACGTTTGATCATTTATTATTAATAGATATGTTGTTTAAACTGTCAATCGTTCGATGAAAAACTGAATTCAGTTGTCATTTTATCGTTCATGTAAACCTCTTGTTGAATTATTTTTAAAGATTTGCGCATTAGAAAAAGGAGGATGCCTAATACAGTAGTGGATGGAACAGGGTGTCTTAAAGGGAAGGACAATTCGTAATTATGAATTTTCAATATGACTAGTAGGTATTTCACAGTTCACATGATGTTATTGTTAGTCTGTTAAAGGGGCCTTTATAGGGCACCTGGGCTATCAATGATGATAATTATTAATTTTTTAATGACGTATGTAAGGGAGCACTGAAAAAAATCTGTAAATTAGTTTTACAAGCATTTAATAACAAGCAAACAGCTAACAACAATTTCTGTTATCAATGGTTGTATTTTTATTTATGAATGTCACTCATAAAAATAATAAAACTCAGTGATCTACAAAGACACATTTAAATAAGAAAAAAATAACATCGAGGCCAGGTTTAACAGCAGAACCACTAAAGAGAATCAGTGTTTCAAAACAACATACTTAGTTGAAATCATCAGTTGCCGAGAATACCATATGTTGACACGTGCAATTACACTTTATAAAGAAAAATGATTTATTTATAATTTTGCACTGCAATTTTTATTATGCAACCTGCATCAAGAGACTTTTCATGGCCAACATTCATAAATAAACGTCCTTTTGTGTTAAACTCACGCAGAATTACACAATATTGTTAAACCCAGTGTTTTTCAACCTTTTTCACCGGGTGACCCCCTTTTTCTGGCCAAACTGTCCCATTGCTGGATAACCTCCCCGAAGTAGTATCCATCATAACTCTCACGGTATGCGTTCAGGTCGTCTCACCACCTTTTTCTGGGTCGACCTCGGCGGGCGGCGCCCCGGCGTCGCGCCGTATATTGTCGGGCATCCACTGTGTAGAGAGATCTTTGCTCTTTGTCGCCCCTTTAGTGTATAAAAATGCTCATGGGATAAATATAATAATTATGTTCTTTTGTTGGATTTTCTTTAGTTTCTTTTCTTTGCTGGTGCTTCGCGTCCCCCAGTGACCTCCCTACAGAACCCTCACCACCCAACCGGGGGTCGCGACCCACACTTTGAAAAACACTGGCTTTAATCAAAACACTGAGAAACCACACTATCACGTCATTCATCTCACAAATAGATTCGATCACATAAATCGATATTTTTTTTCAAATCGATACCTAACTCTTACACAATAGTTACGTGCAAAACAGTAATTACTTACGACCAATCGCCTTCCGTGTACCGGTGGACAATGAAACCGATATTCGTTCGAAAACGTTTCACTATCGCACTATATAGATCTCGGTCAATCTTTTTTTTTGTTACACAAACACGCAATTTGATGATTTTATTTTACGCGTCAATTCTGCTGTTACATTATTTATTACGGGGAAACTGTATTATTTCGTTTTGTCACGAAGAAAACGTTGCGTCTCTATCGATTTCGGTTACTTTGGGTTGTGAAAGTCGACCAACGGATACTCAAACGGCTTCTAAACTTGTGATGTTTTTAAACGCATTTCTTACAATGACTTTTTCGTTGCTCATTACCATTTTATACATATACTAGCAATCCGCCCGCAACTTCGTCAGCGCGTGTTTCTAACTTCGAACTCGAAATATTAGTGTGCTAGTAGGATTTTTGAAATATAGATAATTACGCATCCTTTTTTTCGATTAGGAAACTATTTATGCCAAGTTTTCGGTTTATCGAAGCAAGCAGTAAAATCCTTTCTTTAAAACTTAATCACCCCTTTTCACCAATTTAGAGGGTGATTTTCGAAAAACCCAAAAACACGTGTTTGATTATTTTTGATCTAACATCTATATACTGAGTTTCAAATTCATCGGTTAGGGCGTTATGATTTTCCCTCACAAACTTTAACATCGTCTAGATTACCAATGGAGGGAAGTTTTTAAAAAACGAATAATGCCCATCTTTATTTTTACCTATACTCATATTAGTACCAAGTTTCAAGTTAATAAACCTTAAGGATAAGATTTTACACACAAAGGTTTTCACCCCTTTCCACCCCCTTATGGGTAGATTTTCGCAAAATCCCTTCTTAGTACTCACCTACATAATAAATTGCAACTACCATCCAAAATTCAGGTTATATGTGTATCGGTTTTATATCTTTTCCTTTAAACTTGAATAACCCTTTTCACCAATTTGGGGGGTGATTTTCGAAAAATCCAAATACACGTATTTGATTATTTTTGATCTATTTAAATACTGAGTTTCAAATTCATTGGTTAACGCGTTATGATTTTCTCATACAAACTTTAACATCGTCTAGATTACCAATGGAGGGTAGTTTTAAAAAAATAATAGTGCCGATCCTTTTTATTTACTTATACTCATATTCGCACTTAGTTTCAAGTTTATAAACCCAAGGAATAAGATTTTTCATACAACAGTTTTCATCCCTTTTCACCCCCTTAGAGGAGGACTTTCGCAAAATCCCGTCTTATTGCCCCCCTACATGGTAGACTGCAACTGCTATCCAAAATTCAAGTATCTGCGTTTAGCGGTTTCGGCTGTAGTCGAGTCTTAATAAAAAACCCTGTTCCTTTATATATATAGATAAAGAATTTCTCCTTGTATCGTAGATGCGTTCATAATTTTATAATCTCAATTAAACAAAAGACTTTTTTTTTTGTGAATGGCATCTCGCAGGTCAACCTAAAAGAGGTTGTGAGCTGCTTAACCGGACTTTTCTGTAGAGATGCCTTAAATTACTTTAAGGCCTCCAGCCAGAGCTTACAAACTAGAAAAAACTACAAACTAAGTGACCGCACGCTAAGGGCACCCCCTGTGGGGTTCGGACCTCGGCTTAGGGCGTCACTGAGAGAGGACAGCTGGATCACAATGGTTCATTATTTAGGGGCTGATTTTTAACTCTACGGCTCAGCATCGCGGGCTGGCTCTTGCGAGGGACGGGGAGGGCATTGATTCGGACGTCGCGACGGGCGTCCTCGGCGGCGAGGACGGAATGACGGGATCGGTTTACGCTTATGTTTTCTGAGCGTACTAGTTTCCTTATTGCTCTCCTGGAGGAGAGTGATGGGGTCGTCGGGGGTGACAAGAGTATGCCTTGGTCGGCGAATTTTGCTGATACGAGATGGTTCGTATCGGGCGGTAAACAAAAGACTAGACCCAGAAAAAGTTTTGTAGGCGATACAAATATTTGTCCCGTTGGGAAGCTACCCATGACACATTACGCAGCATCCAATCACTTATCCACTGTGCCATCTTCGTCTTTAAGCAGCAAATTCAGCATTATACCAGAACTATTATACGAACTAGAACCATCAGTAAAGGAAACCGTGGTCTTGGAACAGAAAGGGCAACAGAAGGAACAAGGAGGACTTTTAGTCAGTAAGACTCTGATTTTGAGTCAGTAAAAGTATATTCCGCCGGGAGGACTCATATGATGATAGTATAACCACCCAAAAAAAAAGATCCGTTCGAAAATGCGGTCGTAAGTTCCAAGTTTAAATAAAGAAGCTGATGAAACTTCTTGCAAAAGTCCGTCATAGAAAAATGAATCGGCCTTAAATTCCTATGATTATGTTGGCAGTGAAATATGTTAAGTAATCGTTGTAGATCTAATAAAATTACGTCTCAATTATACGGTCTGCAACACACGCAGAATAAAATGCACTTTGGAACTTTTTATTGACAATAGTTCCAATTGACTGACTCTTCTTTGGTCTAGTAGTTACAAACGCCACCGCTAAGCACGTGGGCCCTAGTTCGATGCACAGGTGTTAAAAAAAATGTTCGTTTTTTTTTAATATCAAATTTAAATCTGGGAGAAATTCCAGGACTCTGGAACTGCCCCCAAATTGTGGTAAGGGATTCGATCATATCATAAAATAATCAAACTTTCATACTGGCAAATTCGTAGTAACCTACTCTGTCAAACTTTAATAGATTTTCAACCTTAAAACATTACAAGAACGTACATTTTCGATTGCGAACATTTGACAGATTGGGGTGCTGTCGTCTGCAAATTCTTTTATTTATTTTCATTTTTTTAAATAATTGAATTAATATTTGTGCCCTAGAGGAAATAACCGCATAATAACATAAATAACTTCCCTTTCACGATATTAAAACCTACACTACAAACAGAAAATCGACCACTAGGTAATTGATTTCTTTGAAAAATGTAAAATTACCGCTAAATAATTAAAGTTTTCCTTGTCTGTGGTCTAAACTTAGTCCTACGACATTTTGAAGGACGTAGAGTAGTGTCCAATCTCTTCATTATTTCAATTAAAAGAAATAATTAACTCATTGCAAAATTAATAATTCTTTGTACCTAGGTATAAGTTGTTAAATCATAACAAAAATATGAAATTGCGCCAATTGAAATTCATTTATTTTTTGTTACATATCGAAAATAGATTGTAAAGTTATTTTTATTAATATATGAATGAATATGAATATAATAGTACAGAGTAGTAATATAAAAGTATTATACGAGTATAATAGCAGTAAATTCAGTCAGTAGGCCAAAAATTACAAAGCGTCATCTGCTAAGAAAACTTCATCTCTTTTTGCTTCATCCACGGTCATACATCTGATAAACTACTACTAGTGAGGTGCAATGTGTGAAGCATACGGTGCAGGACTGCCCCGCTTGGGCAGAGCACCGCCGTGTCCTCACGACAGCGATAGGCGGAAACCTCTCGCGCCCGGCATTGGTCGAGGCCATGCTGCGGGACGAGACGGAGTGGGAAGCGGTCGCCTCCTTCTGCGAAGCAGTTATACTCGTGAAGGAGGAGGCGGGCCGCGTGAGGGAGAGGACAGCGTCCTCCCTCCACCCCAGCCGCAGTGGTAGACGCCCACGGTGTCGGATGTCGCCAGACGATCTACGGCCACCGTAGGCTCGGGAATACGGGCAGCGAGTAATGGGCGTCTCGCTGTCCGACCATGGACCATGCCCGGGTCGACGGCGCGTTGTGTTCCACGCGCGCCTCAAAGAGTGTCAGCATAGTGACGGGGCCTGTAGAGGGCCAAAGCCTGCCGGGGTCGCGGGACCAAGGGATTACCGTGACCCCGGTACGTAAAGGGCTATTGAAGGACACCGTTGATTTTAGTCAGTACAAGTCTGACAGTCCCTCCCGCCCTGCCCTGGGTGGGAGGACTCATTTGATGATTTTGCCACAATAAAAAAAAGTG
The DNA here is from genome assembly GCA_943136025.2 of Agrotis puta. Taxonomy (NCBI): domain Eukaryota; kingdom Metazoa; phylum Arthropoda; class Insecta; order Lepidoptera; family Noctuidae; genus Agrotis; species Agrotis puta. The sequence continues at coordinate 6,991,382 of OW964184.2, read as the reverse complement.
AGGTGCAATGTGTTTTTTTTTTGAAAACATTTTTTTTGCAGACTTGAAAAATACATGCAACTCTCAACAGTCTTCAATCAATATAGAGTTATTTTTTCTGCTCGCCACCGTTGATCTTTTGAAAGTTAATACATACATCAAATTATATATCAAACTGATAAATATGATATTTCCGGAGCAGAGCAGAGATAAGGCTAAAACAAAAGAAATCGATACTCTGTCATCTACGGAATTGTGTTTTCTTTCTGTGCGTTTCTTAGGGTTGTCAAAAACTTTGAGTTTTAACTTATTAATTTTTCGAATCAATGAGTATTATAAATGTGAACGAGTACAAACATGCATTAACTAGAATAAGATAAAATTTGACATACGGACGAGGACTATAATTTACCTCGAGAAACTTTCCCGACCTTCACCCGAGTAAAGTTGCGGGTAACAATTACTTTTGCATAAAAATATAAGGGTATTTACTAAGCTCACATTTAAGTTAAATTAAATTAATTAATTTCTGAGCTTCAGACATAAAACATGTTCATTTTATTTCTTTTTATAACTGTGATTTATTTTGTCTACAAGTTTTTAAAAGTATTACAATGTTCTTAATCTTAACAAAATTAATAGCGACCCTGAGTGACGACCTAACGTGAGTCATTTCTACCAACTGCATAACTCATTACTGTGCTTTACGTTTACAGTAGCAATTTATTAAATTTTGACAGCTTCAATCATTTACAGTGCAATATGTAACATTTATTTACCATCTATTCACCCGTATTATGCGAATAAATGCTTTGATTTCATTTATTCGCCACTTACTTTAGCCCTGGCTTTGTGCGTGTTAGTTGTCGTAGTTAGTCCAAAAAGATTCCACGAGAAAATAATATAATTATCGTTATAAAAATGGGCTTTGTTAATAAACCAAAACAAGGAAAAAGGAGTTTTATTTTATTTCTATTATAATTTAGAATCAGGAAACAAAAAAAACCTTTTTTTTATTTCTATTAACTAAATTATTACACAGTAAAACAATAATAATGGCCTGATGGCCAAAAGCCGCGACGAACATTTCTCGAGGCTCTCATTGGGTAGTTGGATCAAGGGCCAGATTCAGAAGGCAGTACTCCTTGAACCGGCTCGCATTGTTAGGTCTCTGGACTACAATTTTTATATTTTTAAATGTTTTTTATTTCTTTTTTGTGAAAATGTTTAAAAATTTAACAAATAAGTGAAAAGATGAATAAAGGAAATAATTAAAATAAACTAAGAAGTTACTTTTATAATTTTTACTTTCACATTTTACACATTTTCTTTTTTTTATATTTTCTATCATACCTTTATCATTTACCGTAAGCCCTTGCAAAGTCCCGCTCAAAATCAGTAGCGGTCGGCATGAATGATCGGCCATGTATCGTATCTGCGGTTCTATCGGTTGCACAAGTCATAAGTAATAGTAATTACAACAGATGGCCATTGTTCGCGGTGACCGATCGGCCTCAGCGTCGTTACGACCTTCGGGCGTCACAGGCGCACGATTTTTTGACCATTACTCTATTTGTTGGAGAGGTTAATACCACCTTTCAGTTTTATTTTAATTTGCTTAACCTTTCGTGTGTTTTAGACGTCCCAGTGTAAGCGTGTAAAGTGTCAGCGGCGAAGTCTTTTTATATTTATAGGCACACGAGGAAAAAGATTTTTCGAACGTAAATCCACGTCTAAAACACTAAAGGTTAATGCCAAATGCCCTTTATAAGTTGCTTGTCTTCTTTCGCATATCGGAAAACGTTATGATTGAATTGAAATTGAATACTATCAACATATCGATGATGATTAAATAAAACGAAGAAAAAAAAACAATTTGATTCAACCGTCATTAGATTAGTGTCAGACAGAAACCATGTGTGGCGTATTTATTTCCTGACAACATCGACAAAATAAACTCAAAATCCCCTTCACGAAAAAATAATATAAAGTTAGAAAAAAACATGTAACCATTATATTTAATTAATTTTTATTATATACTTGTTCATTCACAATATTAAAATTTATTTTACAATAAAATAAAACAGCACTACAACACGGTATCAACAGCTCTATACAAACACACGCGCACGCCACGATTGGTCCACTTGATATTGACACTCATTAGTCTATTTATTACGCTGTAGATTGGTTATCTTAAACAATATTGCCTCTGTTAATAACGCGATGTGGTTACATGTACAAAATAATGCAATGCCATCAGTAAAGGTGATATGTCGACTTAGTTCCGGCATTCGTAGAGCTGGGTCAGTTTTACGACTCGGCAGTGTAATGAGCCGATAGAATTGCACCTGTAGTGTACTTACTTTTGACACAAGTACTGTTAGCAAGTTGATTACACTGTAGTGGATACTTCGAATCGGCTATCGTAGAGGTTGCCCTCAGATTAGATGAAGCATCAGAGAAGCATAGCGGAATGCAGTTGGAGAAAATGGACCGAATTCAATCAGTAAAGAGGGTTGGTTTTACGGCTGGGCAGTGTAATGTTAGACTTGTAGTGCACTTACTGTTGCCACAAACAAGTGATTACAATGTATTGGTGTCAATAAACATTTCAGTGGGTGCTTGAAAAGTGTCTATAAACCCATCCAACGTAGAACTTGAAGATTCTTCATTTATTAAACTTGGGTGAAAAAAAATTAGGAAATGAATTGATAAAATAGGGCAGTGTTACCCAGAGAACCTAAATGTAACCTATACTTAAAATTCAATATAAAGAAAACTGTATACTGTTTTAAATAATGTATTTTTGAGTACCATGATACACATTTATAGTCAAATTCAAGTCATATCGTTAGCTAATTCTGTCTTTTCAATGTCTTTTAATAAACAATGAAGATATACAGTAGGTATATTATATTACCTGAAACATAAACCATTTTTATTTTAAACCCTTAAATGACAAATTTGCGTCGATGGTGAAGGCACAATATCGTCAAGAGAGCCTAAATAATAATCCATCTACATTTCATCATCAATCCCCAACTCTCTTACAGCTAATAAGGGGCGATCCCATAAATAAATAATTCAATTTCTCGATTACAAGACATCCTGTATACCTAACCATCAAACGAGATCGAGACCTCGTCTTCCCTCTTCAGCCCACTAGTGTTGTACCCGTATTACCTAAAACGTTATTTTATAACTAACTTAGCATTTTATTTAGAAACGATCCGTATCAGTTGATTCCGATTAATATCTGAATTCTAAATGAAGCTCTATTTCAAAATGTTCGCTGCACGTTATAAGTCACACATGTCAATTAGCTATCGAATGTATTTAAAATATTTTTGCAATTTAAAATATTCTACATTCCGGAGATAATGAGAAATGTATATCGCATTTGGTGGTTAATTATTCGATGTATCTTTGATAATGGTTTTATGATAGCTTAATAAACTTCTGTTACTTATGAATTAATCATGTCCACGCTGATTAAATTTAAGTGACTTTGTTACCGACTAATATTATTTTTGGAGCATCAATTTGAAGATTTCCTATATGGTGCAGTAATGGTCGCGGGACTCACGATTTACCGTGACCCCGGGACGTAAAGGGTTATTGAAGGACACCGTGGATTTTAGGCAGTACGAGTCTGACAGTCCCTCCCGCTCGGCCCTGGGTGGGACTCATTTGATGATTTTACCACGCTAAAAAAAAATAAGGTGCATTAATATATATTAATACGGCTCCGAACCCATTGTTGAAGGTAGTTGAAGGAAAGGAGATTTTGAGTAAAATCTAAGCACTCCTGTAACCCTAGGTCGTATTCGCAAACGCCCTTATCAAAATTTGAAGAGAAATACTATAATCGTTTTTTTTAATTTTCAGGACATGTGTAACATCTTAATATTTAACGATACAAAACAGTGACCTCAGACTAATTTATTACAGTTCTTAGAAGGAATGACATCACAGGTGATATAAAACCTCATAATATGTGTTAAATAAAATCAATAAACACACATATAGGTGCAAATTAATGTTTGTCGTAAATATTTGATGTATGTACTTGCGTATGAGTTATTATCTCGACCATCAAGCTGTCACATTAATTATAACATGTGCTGCACTGAACTTTAAAAGTCCATCTACTTTGCACGAATAAGTAGATAACTTAGGTAAGTTATCTACTAATTCATGCAAAGTATGAAGCTGTACAATGTACTCTGTGACTTGCATATAGGTATACGCAAGTAGCATTTGCAGTGTTAAAAGTATTTTGGCTTTTTTTCAGCTTCTTTCAATACATAATATGTATCATGTTCGTGAACGGGCGCTGTCAGTTGTGAGTGGTCATCTCTTAGCTGCCACGGTTTATTTAAATTAGGTATTGATTATCTAAATTGTCTTTTTTTTGTATTTTACTGTGGACACTTTTAACTTCCTACATCGTTCTCACAAAATTTACCATCTCAACATGAATGATGTAACAAAGGTTTTGTAATAATTTTGGCGATCTAAAAAGAGTGTCCATGGAGTTTCTCGCCATAGAGATCTACTTCTTGGAATGGGCATCTACGGTACTTCCACAATTTTATGTCTTGTGACTGGGACTGTAGCACTATAATTTTGTAGTATTTAATTATATTTTTTATGTGTTTTTAGTAGACCAGTTGCAGGTACTTTTGACAATTCAAAAGTACCTGCAACTGGTCTACTTGAAATAAATGCATGCATGATTTGATTTAATAATACATATATTCAATACATAATCAAAACATTATACAACTACATTCTGTGATATCAATTTTTGCCACACGTTTTGTTCTATTTTATGAGATGACTAACATTAGAAAATTTTACGAAAACCGCTCTAAATATTAAATTTAAACACTCAACTGCAGTCTTGGATCAGTAATCATCGTTACGTACTTATTTATAACAATTACGATCTACAACATGGCCGATAATCACCTGATCGGTTATTGCTGATGACCTTGAATTTCTTCTGGAGATATACTTTATTAACAACCGTATCTTTCCTTAAAGTAATGGTCTTGCACCTGCAAATAGTAAATTAGTAATATTGATTTACAGTCATTCGTTCTTGAGTAGACCTCGAATCGACAAACGCAGGGAGGTTATCCTAACTCGCAGTCCGACCAAGGACCAGACCTGAGTCAAAGGCGCATAGTATTCTAAGTACACCTCAAGCAGCGACTCGCTGTCTGACCATGGACCATGCCCGGGTCGACGGCGTGTTGTGTTCCACGCGCGCCTCAAGGAGTGTCAGCATAGTGACGGGGCCTGTAGAGGGCCATAGCCTGCCGGGGTCACGGGACTTTCCCATTACCGTAACCCCGGTACGTAAAGGGCTAGTGAAGGACACCGTGGATTTTAGTCAGTACAAGTCTGACAGTCCCTCCCGCCCTGCCCTGGGTGGGAGGACTTATTTGATGATTTTACCACGATAAAAAAAAGCAGCAGTCAGTAAAGTCCGGGGACTAGTGGTTCTAGAACAAAAAGAGCACTCGAAGGATCTGGGCGGGTTTTTGATCAGTCCCTTCCTTTCAATTCAAGGCACAGGACTCGATTGACGATTTTACCGCCCACAACAAAAGGGTAGGTAGACTCAGGTTACGACACGATTAGCGCAGTGGCTGAGCAATTGGACTGTTGCGCTGCGTGTCGCGGGTTCGATACACGCTCTGAGCAAATATTTGTATGTAATTGTTCCGGGTCTGGGCGTTTGTGTTTATATGTTTGTAAACGCACCCACGATACAGGAGTACCAAGTGTGGCGCAAAGTAAAAAAAAAATTGAGGTAGCTATGATCTTTGAAGAGTGGTTACAGCTAGAGGAACAAATTAATCATTGAAGCTTAAAGCCCTACTAATTTGTAACGACAGAACGTTGCTTTAAGAAACATGTGCTTCATCGTTTCTGTCACAGAAGAATAAGCAAATGAAGGGCCGGATGATAAACTCCTGTTCCTCAAGATGAATTAATCTATCAAAACTGCGAGAAAAAAGTAGACATGGTACTTCAGTGAATTTGCGACATATTAACCCCTTCGAACACTAGGCGACGCAAGTCTCCGATACCATAAGATTTTGGTATCCATTGATACGTGCCGTCACCTGGATACCAAAGTCGTAAGGTATCAGAGACTTGCTTCGCCGAGTGTACGAAGGGGCTCACACACAGATATTTGGATACAGCTGCAAACACACACGGAAAGCACGATCCAAACACTTACCGAAGCAACTTTTGGTGTCCAGGTCTGAAGTCATGTCCGTAATGTGTTCATACCAGTATCACTGATCCAGCTAAACCAAGTTTCAGTCCGTTCGCGTAATATGATGGTCGTGGTCAAAGCGATTTTTAGGTACGTACTTGTTTCAATTCTTTAATTTAAACTAACATTTGCAAACATTTACCTGAACAACTATTTATAGATCATAATAAGTAATCAATCAATCGCTCAATCACCGCACCAACAGTGCTGTCCAGTAAATTGGCACTCCATTTGCTAGCTACTCTGTGTCTTACCATATACGCCATAATTATTATTACATATCGGTTTGCGGAAGCTCTGCCCGATGCTAGGGTATCATACAAATTTATATGATGCAAAACACGTTCAATGGCAAATTAATATGGAAATTATAGAGATCATGGATTCTAGTTTATTTGCATTATGTATGAAGTCGTCACATTAAAGGATTTTCTGAGCAAGATGGTTGTCAACTTATGTTTATTTACGTGTCTGAGTACAATACTTTTTTTTTTTTTTATCGTGGTAAAATCATCAAATGAGTCCTCCCACCCAGGGCAGGGCGGGAGGGACTGTCAGACTTGTACTGACTAAAATCCACGGTGTCCTTCACTAGCCCTTCACGTACCGGGGTCACGGTAATCCCTTGGTCCCGCGACCCCGGCAGGCTTTGGCCCTCTACAGGCCCCGTCACTATGCTGACACTCTTTGAGGCGCGCGTGGAACACAACGCGCCGTCGACCCGGGCATGGTCCATGTTCGGACAGCGAGTCGCCCATTACTCGCCGCCCGCATGCCCGCGCCTACCTGGCCGGAGATCATCTCGCGACGTCCGGCGCCGTGGGCGTCTACCACTGCGGCTGGGGTGGAGGGAGGACGCTGTCCTCTCCCTCAGGCGGCCCGCCTCCTCCTTCACGAGCATTACTGCTTCGCAGAAGGAGGCGACCGCTTCCCACTCCGTCTCGCCCCGCAGCATGGCCTCGACCAATGCCGGGCGCGAGAGGTCTCCGCCTATCGCCGTCGTGAGGACACGGCGGTGCTCTGCCCAAGCGGGGCAGTCCTGCACCGTATGCTCCACCGTGTCCTCCGGACGATCGTCGCAGTGGTGACACCCAGGCGTTTCTTCCCTCCCTATCAGACACAGGAACCTCCCGAAACTTCCGTGTCCGGTGAGGACCTGCGTCATGCGGTAGGTCAGGACGCCGTGACGCCTATCCAGCCACTCCTCAAAGAGGGGTCTTACCGCCGCGATTGCGGCGTGCCCGGACCTCGGTTGCGACAGTCGCTCCCTCCATACTACCCTGAGATCACGCCGGAGCTCTTCCCGCTGCGCCTCGACTTGTCGAAGCAGCGGGGATTCGCTCCGACGCTGCGCCTCCACGCGCCATTCATAGACGCGCTGGAGGGCAGTCGCCTCCAGATCCCAGGGCAGCAATCCTGCTAGGAGGTTGGCTGATTCGCCGGCGATCGTGCGGTATCCCCGGATCATCCGGATAGCCATGACCCTCTGGCATGCGACCAGCTTGAGTGGTCGCGTCCGGATGCTTAGGGCCAATAGTACAATACTAGGGAAAATTAGCTGTATAAATACGTTTGGTGTTACTTATTGCGAACTTATGAAGTATTATATCAACACGTCATCGATAGGTGTATAAATTACTAGCTTATGCCCGCGGCTTCCCTGGTGTTTATTTATAACTAGCTTCCGCCCGCGACTCCGTCTGCGCGGATGTCGGTCTTCGCGTGGATGGTTTATTTCCCCATTTTTAGTAACTCTGACAATGACATCTTATAAATATTACGGCGCTGAATCCACTGCGGGTAATGCAACGTGTGTTCGCGGTTCTACAGAACAACGTCTATGAATAAAACTGAAAAATAAGATTTTTTTTTCTTCGTATTTTTCCAGGATAAAAAGTATCCTATGTTATGCCCAGGATAATAAGGAATAATTATACCAAGTTTCATCGAAATCGAACCGTTAGTTTTCACGTGATGCCTGCACAAACAAACAGACAGACAGATAAAAATTTTTTTAATCATATATTTGGGTTTGGTATCGATCCAGCAACACCCCCCGCTATTTATTTTTTCAATGTACAGAATTGACCCTTCTACAGATTTATTATATGTATAGATTATATTAACACGTCATCGATAGGTGTATAAATTACTAGCTTATGCCCGCGGCTTCCCTGGTGTTTATTTATACTTAATTTGAATATCAATTCGGCGATACTTAACTTTTCTTCGGTTTGAAATTATGTGAGTGTTATCCGCCTAATATTGGCATAATAAGGAGGTTTTCAAATGAAGATAGGGTATTAACATTAAAGACACGTTTCCATTGGACAAGTTACTTGTATGTAATTTGCACACTCTCGAAAACATGTTTACAATTTCGAGCTTGTATGCAAATGTGACGTCATACTTGTAAAACACATATAAAGATTTGCCTAAAATAAGTAAAGTAATGATTGAAAAAAAATGCCCTTTGAAACAGGCACAAGATATAACTCCATATGCTAGTTATGTTTTGGTGTTATTTTTGTTTAAATCGAAGCTAATTTTTGCTCAATGTAATCAAGTCAACTTCAGATTTAATTAACTGCAAAAGTAAGAATTATATTAACTGTTGATTAAAGTGTCAAACAACGACGATTTAAGTTAATTGTTTTGAATTATCTTCGAAACGATTAACGAATACTACTTAACATCTTGTCAGCTTATAATTAATTAAAGTTCTTTGGATTAACAAAACTGCATCGTTTAACCATATAGGGTACTTAAAAAAATTACCAGTGTTGAAATAACAACAACAATGACTTGTAATTGATTACAATTATCACCTTTATTACCGTGATCTTAACGTAACTTGTTAAAATAATACATTTTAAGACTATTTTTGCTACCTATGCAATTTTGATGATTATTCTCTTGAAATAATGTAGAATTTAAGTATAAACACCTAGACTAATACAGATTTATTTACACTAATTACTAGCCTTAAAGAAGTTTTATATATTTTTATACATATTAACTCATTACTATTATTTAACTCATTGCTGACCATGACACCGGGTTCATTGCCAGGTCGGACATGGAATTTGTCAGGAGGTACAGCTCTGCCTCAGTCTTCTCGATTTACAGGCCTTTTTAAAAACCCTCTTTCTGTCGTGTAAAATTATTTATTTCTTTGGACTCCGCAGTCGTGTAACAACAGGATAGGTAAACCTAATCAGTAGATTAAATTAACCTAGTGATACTCATCTTAAGGAAGACTTCAACCTATTAACAAATTCTAAGAAGTCACAAGACAAAAGAAGCATGTTTAAAAATGTGAATTATTCGTCATTAACACAATAACATCCATTAATGAACCTTTATTGTATAAATGAACAACACGGGCGGTAATCATCATTGCTTTTTGATTATTTCCTGCATGCAAGTGAATCCTTACTGCTTATGGTACTGGTCTCACCGCTAGCGATCAGCGGAGAGCGAGTAAAGCTAGCAACTAAAGTTTCGCAAGCAACGAGCAGAGAGTTTGCGAACTATGCTTTGTCTATGTTCATTGCTAGCATGCGTAAACATCAAACAAAAGTCAGAGAGTTTTCAAACCGAGAAGCCAGGTTCGCAGAGCAAGTTGGACGCTTTGATAGCTTTTGTCACTTTTTGTTGTGATTGAAATTGCTGTTGCATAAGTAAGGTTCCTCCGTCTGAGGAAAATGGAAATTGGATTGAATTAATTAAATCATCTATGCGTTAGGGAAGTAGTAGAGATATAGTGGGTTTGGGAGATACAATTTCATTCATGCATTCATTCATCATTGACTCTGTAACTGTGACAATGGTATGCTTGATGGTGGTTCCAAAAATCAGTAATCAGCGAATATATAGGTAAATATATATTTATTTTTATTAATTCAGGATTTCTACTCTTTTGAAGGTTTGCACATTTCTTGAGCGAGAAAAACAAGTACCAACCTCGCTATCGGTAGAACCAGTCCTTATAGCAAAGCGGCATTTATGAGGAATAACTGATGACACGCTAATGACGGCAACATGCCTTTCGAAGTTCGGTATTCTCCATCGATGGGGATATTGTGCGAAGTGTAATTAATCGGAAAAATGTTGAAGTGATGTGATGTCATGCTGCGTACACTATGGGTTTCTTTATAGAATACTATGAAATATCTCATCGATTTGCTTGATATGGAAGTTGAGGTTATGAGTTTGAGTAATCATCGGCTATTGATTGAGCCTTTTATATGATAAAATAGTTAGGTCTGATTATCAGGCTGTGAATATAAAGTGTCTAACTTCACTTACCCTAACTTTTTTTACCAATAAAATCATGTTCGATACCACTGTTTGTGAATTCGATGTATTTTGGATCTCAAACAGGGGTAGGTCGTTTAGTTATATTATGTAGGGTTCTTTCAAGTTTTGCATGGATGTGATATTATTTTGCCATCTGTCGCCAGTGGGGAAAATCGAAATTTTATTATCCCAATCGTCCGCAATGATGACAAATGGGACTAGATGGCTAAAATACACTTTTACATTTTCCACATCTGAACCTATAGAAAAATTTAGCATCGAATGACATAAACCATGATATTATCGAGTTAAAAATAAGTACGACTTCCGAAAAATCTTAAAACCGCAGTAATTAAACTGCTCACGTCCACGGTTTGGACACATAACCTCTGACCTATACAGCAGTCAAAACAAAAAAAAAAATTAAGGGTTAGACCCACGTTCAATGTCACAGCAATCAAGCATCAGCAATAAAGCATCCATTACACTGTCCATAACGAAAATATAATAACATATCACATAATATCGTCGGACGTGCGTGCATGTCTTGCGTCAGAGTGAAAAGTCCGTCGCAACCTCGCTCCGAATAGCTATCTCAACTGCTCAAATTATTTGGCGACCTTCGCCGGACAAAGTAACTCTTTTAATTATTATTATAAAGGATCGGTTGACATCTGAGCGTCAAACGTCAGGCTTGTGACGAGGTCACGTTATCGTGCGATCTCTAACGATTCGATTTCGAAGTTTCGTCTCTGCTCCGACCGCGCAATAATTGTTGTTTGTTATTATTATTATCATAATGTCGATTAAAGTAATAAAGCGTGTAATTAATGTTGGCGGTTTTTCGGTAAATTAGTTTGTTTTTTTTTTCTTTGTGGTTATTAATTTGTTTGAGTCAGAATGAGGCTAGATCTGCAGTCAGGATAACTTTGAGGTCTTTTAAGTCATTATTTAGGCAAAAAATAAAAACATTTTTGTCTGGTTGTGGAATAAGTTTTCTTCCCAATAATGCAAGGTAAAATCCACAAATTAATGGGCAATTTCTTTGGGTTTCTTCGGGAAATTTTAGGCTTTTAACGTCGGAAATTTCCTGCTATTTGGGTTTAACCAACACTAAAAGAATGTGTTGAAAAACGAAAGTAGATACAGCAAACTTTAAATGCTACAAATAATGAACAGCGACATGTCTGGAGCAAGGTCGCAAGTTGACATTTCGATTTTTGTCAGTTTTCACTTGTTCCAATTTTAATGGGCGATTATCGGAAAGCTTTTGGAGATCCGCTGAGTAATGTAAAACGGCAGAGACATTCATTATTTTGAGACCATTATTAGAGAAGATTTTTTTTCCTTGACTATTTTCAAAATAAGGTAAACCTTGAACTTGAAGCCAAAGCCCCAACATATCTAAGAAAAAAATAAAGCAGTAAGAGAACAGTGTATAAGACGGGAACGCGGGGTATGACGGAAAATCACACACTTTTTTTATCGTGGTAAAATCATCAAATGAGTCATCCTCACCTAGGGCAGAGCGGGTAGGTAATTGGATGAGGTTAGCACAAAAGTGTTCTAAAAATACAAACAAAGAAACACATTTACCGAGCATTGGTTTTATTGGCATATGGCTTTTATTTATCAAGCTTAACAATAAATGAAAAGTCTCATTGTCCGGTACAAATATTTTTTATTGTCTATCGAATCACACATAACTTATGTGAAAAAAATGTTTAAACAAAATCATAATCTTATACGGATCCATTGAACTAAGGCCAGTGGTCGGATCCGGTTTTTTTTTTTATTAAAAAAATAAAGTAGTCGCTACTTAATGGAAGCCGATTCACTGAACATTAAGTTGAAGAAATTATAATTTATCGATCAGAGAACAATAAATCTTTTCAGTATTAAAAATTCATAAAATATTACGAGTAGTTTTTAAACTCGTTTTTGTTTTATTATATTTATAGGCAACGCGCGAAATTGAACTCGACAGCCTATTGTGCAAATTGTTTTTTTTTTTGTGAATTTAGACCTCACTATTATGTCATTAAAGCTTTTTATTAGAGTGAGTTTAATATCGTACAGTGCGAGTAAATAAGATTTCACATTTTGAGAAATTAATCTAAAAAATGTATCCTACTGAATATTTATTATGCAAGTCAAGTGCGAATTTTGATTAAGAAATGAACACACAATTTAAGCTTTTTTAAAAGTGCTGCGTCTAATTTATCTTGCAATTACAACAAATAGGACACCTTGAAGCCTTTGTCAAACAGACTGGCGTGGCGTGGCAAATGCGAAGCGTTACGTTTTTATTTGTAATGAATGTACGGAATTGTTTGAATCCAGTCACATAGAAAAGCGAAAGAGATCCGATACCGTGACAACTATCGGACTGACGTCTCGCTTCGGTTCGGTATCGCTTGGGAAACGCTTCGCTTTCGCCTGTCTATTTTACAAAGGCATTATGTAACTATTGTTGACATTTAATACTATTGATGTGTCTCGACACTGCTTCGTACTAAATGCAACAAACCTGGTGATTCGTGATCGGATCAAGCCGATATCGCGTAAAAAGAAGTGTTTTATCCAAAGGGGAAAAACAATTTCAGGAGACAGACTTAATAGTGACTCAGCAGCGTTGTACAAATCAAATTAATTCCTGTTAAAACTTGTTTTACATCTGTGTAGGTAAGCAAATAAATTATGCTCAAATTAAAGTCGCCTACCTGATCACACGCCAATTATTTTAAACACCAAACTATATATAAAATATAATCTTACAAATCAGGACTCACCCACTGCCATTTCAATGAGTTTTTTGCTATCAATACCTAGATCAGATCAAAGTACATGTTTCCTAAGAATTTCGTGGTTTGTACTTGCAAGCTCTCGGTATTTTTATCTGTTGAATTTTGAGCTAAGATTGACAGAAGGAATGTCTTATGCTACACTAGGGCGTCGGTCGTGGCCGGTCGCGACTCAGGCGTGACTTGTGCCAACACAACAACCAGTTTAACCTGAGCTGTGAATAACTATGACATTCCCCCTTTCTCCTCTATACTTAGCAACTCAAGAAGGGATAGGAAGATCTAAATTAATTGGTTATAACATAATCCTACCCGTTGTCATCTCAATGCCGCCTGAACCACGAAGATCCGAATTTTTTTCATCGTGTCTATTAATGATAATTAATTGTTCGTTGTTAATATATGTGATTGTCAATCGGAACGTATTAATGTCTGTTTGTTTGTGTTATTAGGTCACTGTAGATCATTGTACAGATATTTTGTTGTTAATAAGTAGCTAGATGCTATTTTATGTGTGTCATAAAAGTCGCAAGCGCAACTGCTGAGTAAGAGTGTACACCAAGTTGGGTAAAAAACTTTTAATGCCAAAGGGCCTCATCTCAGCAAAGTGTTGACTTGTTTTTGGGAGGTAAAATCATGAAAAGAGTCCTCCCCGCCCTGGGGCGCCCTGTCAGACTCTTACTGACTAAAAACCCTCCATGTTCTTTCAGTGACCCTTAGCGTACCAAGGTTACCTACACAGACGGTCCCGTGACTTTGAAAGACCCCGGAGACCCCTTCAGATAGCCGACAGCACCTTGTGATATGGGTGGAAACCTGCGTGCCGTTAGCCCGGGCTGATAAACTGACAAACCCTCTTAATCAAAGGAAGGAAACCGGGGGTTTAAGCAGCATTAAAGTATTGTAATTAAACTAGGTTTTGTTTATGTTAATTACCTTGTCCTTACATAAAATGTGCACTTTTTAAACCAACATGCATTATTTTAAATTTTAATTAGTTCTACGTGTGACTGAAGTAATTAAGGTAACCTTTATGCAAATTATCCTTCATGTAATTTATTGTTAACAATTAGGACCTTATCTCAAGATCAAAATCACGTGTTAAAGATAATGATTTAAATAATGTAATTTATTTTATACTGCCCTGTGGCTTATGGTCTAACAGAAGATATTTTTTGATGTTAGTCACTGGTAACCAGACATGATTAAATTTAGACTGATATAGTTTGAAGTGCGAGTGGGCGGGCCACGTTGAACGTATGCGCCCGGAGAGGTGGGCAAAGATCGTCACTCACTGGACGCCTGAGGGAGGACATCGCCGTCGAGGTAGACCGCGGCGGAGGTGGTGTGACGATCTGATCATGTTCGCGGGGCAGACATGGCCAGAAATTGCCCAAAATAGAATGGTTCGGAAGGAAAAAGGGGAGGCCTTTGCCCAGCAGTGGGACACAAAAGAGGCTTTAAAAAAAATTAGTAAGATCAAGACTATTTTTGTACACCGATTTACATTCTGAATAAAACAATGTAAAAAAATGGTGGCAACATGACTGGACAGTTGTCCCAACTTCCTTTAGAAAGAACTTATTATTTCAAAACTAAAAGGGAATAAGTTTTACTCAATAGTTTCGAGTTACTTTCGTACGGCCCGTATCTTCGTTGACATACTATAAGACTAGACCCCCAGGCACAAATCCAGAAACTGTGACTGCTTCTGGATGACTCCTTATGCCTACTTCGTTTGCATAAAATTGTTACGCAAAACTTCTTCTATTTTTAAAAAAAATATTAAGATGCATAGATAAGATACTTACTTAGATATGCTTAGCAGATAGTTGATTATCTTAATTGTCCAAACGATGATTTATAAAATTATTAAATGCCCACAAACATTAATGGTCCATATTTCGCTTCGATTATTTCTCTTAGCATGCATAGATAACGAACGACCAGTATGTAGAGAGCTCTGTTATTGGTCAGTATAAATCGACTCTAGGTCTGCTAAACTGATTGCCAAGCCTTGAATGACTCAAAGGGTATGACTACTATAAGGGTTAAAACAAAATAAAACATAAAAAGACCCTTTGAAACTGGGAATTACATACCTTTTGGTATGTCATGCCCTAGTTTCCTTGCATTCTGTGATATCAGGATCTAGAGGTAGTGGTAACTGTGCACCAGGTGGGAAGCCCGTTTTTTTTCAGTCTATGACATTTAAAAGACAAATCAAAGAAACATTTTGGTTCCAATAACTCTGCAATTTTTGTGTCTTATTGATTGCTTCAGGAAGATGTCGGCTGAAAACTTTTTTAATGGATTTTTGCATTTTAAGTGAAGTGTTCGTTCTTAATTTTCTACTGGTTGTCAAAGTCTCTCCCATATTTTTCCAGACACTCTATTCATTATTACAGTATTAAAAACTTAAGCTTTTAATGTAAACGTAAGGGCGTTAGAGGCCTTCTTAGTCTAGTCGCTCTGTCAGTCCCAAAATCGTGACTAACAGTATGTATGCAAATAATTATGATTGATGTGATATCTTTTGCTAAAATGTTAAGGCTTGTGGGCGCGTCCTTGTTTCGCTATACCACCCGGAGCAATGTTTTGACGGTCTACAACGGACACTTAGCAATATTCCAAATGATTCACTTCGTGAATGGATAGCCAATGATGTTGCTGGAAATTTACGTCTGTCTTTCTTTATCGTGTGTGGATGTGGCCACCCTCTGGTGTCAGAGTTAAGTCGCCTCTGGGAACACGACATGCTCTTTTTTATCGTGGTAAAATCATCAAATCACCACATCTTCGCTTACCAGCAGGTGAGATAATGGTCAAACGCGAACATATAATTAAATAAAATAAAAAAATGAGTCTTCCCACCCAGGACGGAAAAGAAGGAACTGTCAGACTTGTACTGACTAAAATCTACCGTTAATCTTCAAAAGCCTTTTACGTTCCGATTACTTGATGGGACAGTCTCACGACCCCGGAAAATTCCGCGACCCCAGACAGTCCCGTGACCCCACGACAGGCCCCTGACATGGCTTTGGACTTATCTATTTATTTTCTAAGTCCAGGTTTCCTCACGATGTTTTGTGTCACCGATATCAAATTATGTCCAAGATGAGCATATGAATTGAAAAAGACACAATGGTACTTGCCTGGGCCTCGCAACCTCATACATGAGAAGCGAGGAAAATGTTTAAAGGAGGATGCATGAAATGAATTATTTAGAATATTGCCAAGTGGCCGTTTTAGACCCTCTGTGATTTCTAACAATGAACTCTAACTAATTTAATGCTCGCGTGCCCGACACAGAAGTTGTTATAATTCATAATGATATACGGTGAACCTTAGATGACAACTAGTAATTATAAAATAAAATATTGAATTTTTAACGGTAGGATCGGTGGGCAGATTGTGGATGATGAAATCTAAGATAGTGGGTGATAAGAATTGCTTTATTAAACGTAAGTAAGTTGATGCTTTGATTGAAGCAAGAAAATAATTCGAAAAAAGAAAGGTTAGTAAAAGAGTTTCATAGAGTGCACGCTAGGCACAGTAGCTGAGCTACCTACTGCCTCGCTACGTATCGCGCGTTCGATATTTGCAAGGTCTACTACAAGTAGTGTTCCGTATGTGGCTGTTTGTATCCCAGTTTAAAGCCTTTGTCAAACAGACAGGCGTGGCGAATGCGAAGCGTGACGTTTTTATTTGTAATGTATGGAATTGTTTGAATCCAGTCACATAGAAAAGCGAAAGCGATCCGATAGCGTGACAGAACTATCGGACTGACGTCTCGCTTCGGTTCGGTATCACTTCGGACTCGCCTGTCTGTTTGACAAAGGCATAAATGTTTTAAACGCACCTACGATACAAGAAGAATGCATATTTTGTGGCAATGTAAAAATGTAAAAAATTAGATTTACTTTTAAGTTATGAACAAAAAAAAATTTTTAAACATATATTTTTACAAAATAAAATCCTCATCCACATCTGCAAAATAAATGAAAAGTATAATTAATATTCAAGTCGATAAAACCTTTTCCATTTCAGGAGGATACGGAAAAAGATAAAAGTAAGAAATTTCATTACAGGATTTCTCGCACACACATAACAGGATATGGAAAGTCACATGGTCAAATTCAATATAATTTGATGCATAAATTAATTGCTGTGTCCTCGAACGTGAGGAAGGAAAGTAAATTTTAATAAAGAAATAAATTCTTTAACATCATTAAAAAATTGTAAACAAACACTAATTATGAAATACAGGATATTCTGCCGGATTTGATACACGATACCTTTCTAGGAAACCGTTATTTTATACGAAGAGAATAATTCTTTGTAATGCAATTTGTTGATTGCTTTTTAATTGTAGTAAGCAATATTTAAGGTTCCGTAGCCAAATGGCAAAAAACGGAACCCTTATAGATTCATCATATCTGTCTGTCTGTCCGTCCGTATGTCACAGCCACTTTTCTTCGAAAGTATCAGAGCTATCCTGTTGAAACTCGGTAAATAGATGCATTAGGATTCACACAAAAAAAATTGGGTGTTCCCCATATTTAGAATTGAAAAAATAATCACCATACCCATACGTGTGGGGTATCCATGGATAGGTCTTTAAAAATAATATTAAGGTTACTAATGTAATTTTTTTTCTAAACTGAACAGTTTGCGCGAGAGACACTTTCAAAGTGTTAATTAGTATTTTTTTTAATACGTCATAAATCGTAAACCGCAATTCACCTTTCACAGTTACAACCAACTACAAGAACTTTTATATTACGTTACTTACTGCTACGGAACCCTTTATGGGCGAGTCTGACTCGCACTTGGCCGGTTTTTTTATTTCTTTTAAATTTCTTATGTATTTTAAGGTCATTTTGATTAATTTATGCATAACGGTTTCATTTCAAGGATTTTCTACGGACTTTGGACGGAAGAAAAACGCTACGTATTACTCTTTATTTTTTCATGTCTGTCTGATAGATAACTTACGTTGTGTTAATCTATTCCAAATTTAAAAGCTCTTCGGTTAAGAACGGCTTTTTTTTGAGATGTTCATATTATCATCTAACGAGTCCTTACCCTGGGTGGAGTGGAAGGAACTGTCAGACTTTTACAGAATAATATCTACCCTGTTCCTTGGTTTGTCCTTTGCGTTACAGGGCCACAGTTTTTTTTTTCTTTATCGTGGCTAAATCAAATGAGTCCTACCACCCGAGCGGGAGGGACTGTCAAACTCGTATTGACTAAAATACACGGTGTCCTTCGATAGCCCTTTACGTTCCGGGATCAGGGTAATTCGTAAGTCCCGCGACCCCGGCAGGCTTTGGCCCTCCCTGTCATTTTGCTGACACTCTTTGAAGAGCGCGTGGAACACAACGCAACATCGACCCGGGCATAGTCCATGGTCGGACAGCGCGTTGATAATGAATGGCCCTAACTTCAGTTTTAATTAAGTCACAGTATAAATTCAAAACTAACATTGTTTTTTTTTTAATAAATGGTGATTTACAACACAAGCAGTATAAAACCAGCCTAATGAACAAAGCATTAACGATTTCTAGCCTCCAAAATCATAAAAAAGACCAGTTACACATTAAAGCATACACCACCCGACTTAATGACATAACCTGTTAAATAAGTTCATATTAAGTTGCAGTGTACATGTCCGAGCACATTAATCGCCCGAACTCATTGAAAGTGTTTCGTGGAACATAAAATGACCCTTTCACTGGACCAATGCATGCAGAATACTTTTGTTCCATCTTGTGAAATGAGTTCATTAAAACTTTAATGAGCTTTTGGTTAAATTATAGATATTGTTCAATTTGCTTCATTTATTTGTTTTCTTTGTTACTTTTCTTGATAATTTTATTTTTAAATAATAAAGATAATGTTTAGAGTTGTTTTACTTTTATAACTGTTGATTAACTTGGTAATAATAAATAATTTGATCAAGGGCCTGATTCAGAAAGCAGTTCTTCTGGACACGGCGTGTATTGTTAGGAGGTTCCTTTCTCTGGAGCCCTGACCGCCGGTAGCTTGGACCCTGTTCGAGATACCGGTGGGCCACTATTTTTTTATATTTCAAAATGTTTTTTTTTTTGTTTTGTTTAAAAAATATGAATAAAAGTACTTAATACTTTATTTTACTGCAGCTACAATTGAACAGCATTGTCCCTCATATAAACAACGTTATAATACAGAAGGGAATGCTTTAATTTCCGTAAAACTAGAACCTTACCAAATTACCAGCCACCCATATCCATTTTACCCACTTTATTCGCTACCGGATCCACCATAAAAATCTGATCTTTATAGTGACTTTCAACTTCAGAATAAGTGCAGTAATTAAATGAACTTTACATAAGTATCGTCGGAACGAAATGGCCAGACATTACGTCGGTTACACAATCCTTAGCATTGGCAGTTGACGAAAGGACGTTCATTTTTTAATGTAATTATTTGCACCAGTTACTGACAGACATTTACATTGAAAAATTGTTCAATGACACGTTTCACCAAGTTTAAATTAATCATTTTAATTAAATATTTCACTGGGCTTTTATTCCTTAAGATTTCAACTGCAAGTAAGACCTTCGAAAACCGATAGGATATCTCCTCTAATATCGAAAACAGACCTAGACTGTTCAATTCTCAAAAATACACCCTGACTTTTTATGTCCTTCAGATTATTTCGACACATAAATCAGCCACCCCAATGGCTTATAATTTATATATTTATTGATATGTGTATGTAGTATAGTAATTTTTTAAGTATGTTTAATCTTATTATTATGTAATCATTTTTTATATTATGAATTATGTAATATATATATATTTTAACTTTGTCTTTCAATCGTTAAACTTTTATTTTTATTTTTGTGCACCTGCCTTGTTATCACTCCACTACCCTTGGTTGACTGGTAGAGAATGCCTCAGGCATGAAGTCCGCCTATGTACCATTTGTGTTGCATGAAGTTTAAATAAATAGATAAATGGCATTCACATTGGAAAATGGCACCACAGTTTACCTTTAACCTCTGTGAGGGCTGAGAGCTTCACTAGCGGTGGTAGGCCTCATCAGAGCCACGTGGCTGGCAACCTCCATCCTGTTGTATTCCAACGACAAATAAGTTACACTTCTTCACGACTTTTAGTTCTTTCTGGTGAGTTCGATCCATTTTGGACCTCATGTTTACTTCTGGGCTAGATTGAGACAAGGATCAAAACATATTAAGACCTCAAAAGACTACTAGACATAGCATGAATTCCTAAGTTTTCTCTTACTTTTAACAGGTATTCTCAGGTTAAGGATCATTCTATCTCCAAAACTCATCCAACGCAGGTTAACAAGGCAAAAAATCAGATACACTCCAAGATTAAACAGAACAGTCTGTTATAAATCCAGTCTACATCGTCATGTCGTGTCCATGTTATCGATGAAGGCAACAAGATGTGGCCCAGGCTTGCACAAGCCTGATTTACTCGCGGATAGTGTCCCACCGTGCGTGGGCGCACCTAACAATCCCACTTTCAACTTAATACGCCGTAAAAGATGGGCTGACAGGTACATACTCTAGTTTCTTTGTTGAAAAGACTCGAAAGGGGTTCAGGGAAATCTGGGTTCTGTAAATCCGTAGCTAATCAGGGAAGTAGGGCGCTAACGAATGTTCAGTGGTGCTATTCATCTTTGCTAATACATTCTGGAGCGATACTTTCTTGTGTTATTTATTGGAGATACTTTTAGAAAACAACATAATATCCAACATAAAATGCGACCTCTTCTATTGGATTTTCAAAATAACTCCTCCCACCCAAAGTGGAGCGGAAGAGTCTGTCGGACTTTTACTAACTAAGTATCCACCCTGTTTCTTCGGTTGCCCTTTGCCTTCGAGGTGTCTTTTTAACACGATTCCTCGTCCCATTCTGATGAAAAAACCGAATAACATTTTGCCCGATGTCCACCATGTCCTTAACACGATGTCGGCAACCTTTGGTTCAGCAAATGTACTTGTGTACAAAGTTCAATTAAATGTGTTGTAGAGTAAGCAAGTGTAAAGCTTACGTCAGAAAAGAGGCGTGTTCAAAAAACCTTCGCTCCGCCTTCCGTGTGACGCTTAAGCGTTTATTTGACCTTTGTATTACTTACTGCCATTTTTGATACCTACTGCTACTACCTACATATTACAAACCTGTTCTATACTTTAATCTTACTTCACGATTATAAATGCGAAAGTTTGCGAGGATGAATCTACGGATATTTGTTAATCTTTTATATTTAGATCAAGTCACCTTTTATCCCAGTTTCTGTGGTATAATTTTCAACTTCATCAACTGCTGGACATACTCGTACAAGATGATTAATTAATTGATCTGATTTTCGACTTACAATCGAGAAAAGCCGCGGACAATAGTAAGTCTACACTAACAATAGTAAAAACAGGTAATATTTGAATTCAAGTCGTAAATTGTAAAACTACTAAAGAGTTTCCTTTTTTTTTTCTCTATTACGAAACCGTATTTTAACCGAGTTACATTTAAATAATAATCATATTTGACCAAAACGCGAGCACAGCCGCGGGCAAAAGCCAGTACTTAACAAATTGCTTCATTATTGTAGATAACTACTTGAATGATTCACAAACTGGCCTTCAATGAAAACAGAGGAACATTCACGGATACACGTACAACACAATAACTCACAGATGCTATCGAAAAATCAAAGATAATGGTATAAAGGCAACATTGTTAGGACTAATTGCCGCTCCTGGTTCCGCCCGCCCTGGCGAAGCGCCTTAGGCGAACACATTGTGTCTTTATTTAATGAGTTCAGCTGTTCAAGTTTATAAAGAAGGGGTGTTACTGCGAGCGGAGCGATTTTCGTAGAAACACTATTTAACTTGTAAAGGTTGAATGTGTTGAAAGTTAAAATTTAAGTTAATTTCATTGTTTTCTTATGTGGAGACTTGTGTT
This sequence comes from Agrotis puta, assembly GCA_943136025.2. NCBI lineage: Eukaryota > Metazoa > Arthropoda > Insecta > Lepidoptera > Noctuidae > Agrotis > Agrotis puta. The sequence continues at coordinate 6,969,014 of OW964184.2, read as the reverse complement.
CATACAAAACATTGTATGCTCGTGGCACCCAAAATACGCGCTTCTGACGTGCAGTTCAGGACATCAACCCGTTAATGACCAATGCTCGTGACCGTATTTGTCATTGCTACCTTGTCGTATCGCACTGAGTTTGCTCGAAGCATCAAAATCAATGTTGATACTAAAAATTGTATTTCCTTTTTTCTATCACCTGTTTTGTAGATGAAGTCAAATTATAAATAGATACTCGTACAACAACTGACAAAATCCTTAGCCTTCCTTTTCACTTGACCAGGGTCAGGTAATAAGTTAAATCAGACCAAATTGATACCTTCCTTTTTTTAAACTTCTTCTTAGTACATAATTTCTAATACACTGACTGTCAGACTCGTACTGACTTAAATACACGGTGTCCTTCAATAGCCCTTTACGTACCGGGGTCACGGTAATTCGTGAGTCCCGGCGTACTTTTGCACGCTAGTGTAGTTATATGTTATACCATTTTACAGCGGAGACTGTTTATCTTTTATAAAAAGTCTGATACTTAATGCATTGTAGTGTAATGATAAAATTAATTTATCAATATCATGACAAGTTCTAAATATAAACATCATTGTTGTTATGTTATTGTTTACGAAAGAATATTTATTTAAGTTGTTTTAATTTGGGTAATTTATGCCTAGGATTACGAGTAAGTTATTAACTCATTACAACTCATCGTGTTACCCAAACGGGTGAAGTACATTTGTTCGGACCACCCAGATTTTACCACAAGTAAAAATGAGTGTAAATTACAACCGCAATTCAATGTAATTTACTTTGAGACTTCCATTGGTAATCCCAAGGGGTGGTCCTTAAGTAGTGGGTATGAAAAATTACTGGCCCAGTCTAGTGGAATTATAAAACACTTCAGTGGTAATATTTTTATTTTAAACTACCCTACTGTAGTATTTCAAAAGAAAGCGAGGCCCGTTTATACAGATTTTATTATTAAAATTTGTAGTGGACATTTAATGCTACTACAAAAAACTAAAGAACAACTAGCGACATCCATGGAGTAATTTTTTTTTACGTGTTAAAATCATCTTATGAGTCCTGAAGCTAGGGCAGAGCGGGAGGCACTGTCAGACTCGTGCTGACTAAAATCCACGGTGTCCTTCGATAGCCCTTTACGTAGAGCTCTAAGAACAATCGAAGCGAACAAATGTTCTTTAGTTCATGGGTAAAGTAAAATAAAGGATAACAAATAATAGTAAACGCTTAGTGTAGGGTGCTTCCCTTTTTTTTTATCGTGGTAAAATTATCAAATGAGTCCTCCCACCCAGGGCAGGGCGGGAGGGACTGTTAGACTTGTACTGACTAAAATCCACAGTGTCCTTCAATAGCCCTTTACGTACCGGGGTCACGGTAATCCGTTAGTCCCGCGACCCCGGCAGGCTTTGGCCCTCTACAGGCCCCGTTACTATGCTGACACTCTATGAGGCGCGCGTGGAACACAACGCGCCCGCCGTCGATCCGGGCATGGTCTATGGTCGGACAGCGAGTCGCCCATTACTCGCTGCCCGCATGCCCGCGCCTACGGTGGCCGGAGATCGTCTGGCGACGTCCGACGCCGTGGGCGTCTACCACTGCGGCTGGGGTGGAGGGAGGATGCTGTCCTCTCCCTCAGGCAGCCCGCCTCCTCCTTCTAGGGTGCTTCCCTAACGTAAGTAATGTCAATGCAGATGTAAATGTCAAATTTAACCATAAATGCAGAAAATGTCAGTGAATGCTCAACGGGATGAATCCAAATGAAAATGAAGCTGCGTGTCACATGCGTTATTGCATTTAAAAATAATTAATAAAAATGAAAGTTGTCCGACTCAAACCACGTCTAATTGAACACTAAAATGTAATATTCATAAAATGCATAGAACAATGCAATATGTCAGTGTCAATGCACTGTCAAATGTAGGTTACGTCCAAAGTACAAATACGTGAACCTACTTGCTAACTTATTATAATGAATATATTTTAAAACCCATGTACGTGCACCGTACACTTAGCTATAAGATCGTGTCAAAAAAAACCTCACAAGTCACAAGTTCCTCTGTATATTTTGACAAACGGACCCCCGACCATTTCTTTTTACGGCCATCGCCACATAATTTCACCCAAGTTAAGTTGTTCGTGATCAATTCACATACAATTAACCCTTAAAACGCTGTATTCAAAATCAATTTAAAAAACACTCGATATAATCTTAATGAGCCCACGGCAGGTAATGGGTTAAAATGGAAATGTTCACACTGGATGATTGAAAGAAATTGTTTTTGGAAAGGATAACCTCAAAAGGTAATATAATAAAATACGACCATATTTAGAGCTTTTTAACAAACTGTGGGAAATAGCGCTGTGTAAGTTTTACAAGTCTGAATGACAGATAAGGATTAAAGATAAAAAAATAACAATACTATATCCGCTTCCGTTATCTTTGTTATCTCTGTAATAATTAAGAATGTCTACCAAAACGAGCGGAACTTAAATCCTGAGAAATATGTTAAAATACTTTTGTAACACTTTCCCTGGTTTTGTAAATATATTAATTTTGCAGCCTTTTCAAAATAGTACTTCTATCATAATTCACCACCGATTTTTACTATGGGGTCACAATACTGTAAAAGGGAGTGGGCCTTTATATACTACGCGGGCACCCAATTCGTTGCTTTTAAATTTTGGCCTAAATATTTTTCTGCAAAAAATAAATACCTTGTCTATATTCGAACTCATGATCTGACATGTAAGTCGGAGGCCCTAACCACAGGACCACTACGCCAGCGTCACTGCAATAGCACTCCTTTTCTCTCACCGCTTACGGCAGCAGTGACTCGGTGACTGTAGTGGCACGTGCGCAGACGCAACTTCTGAACAATTGCGTGAGGTTGCCTAAGAGCCTGATGATACATCGCTAATGACCAAGTAACGACGGCTAAGTGGAGCAGTCGAGTAGCAAATTATTTATATTTTAGTTGCAAACACGACAGAATTACTACAACTAGAATACGTCACGAAAATTAAATCTCTTAGTCCACGCATCCGCGTAACTTTGGACAAAAGAGAAATAAGATGACTTTTCATGATTTTGGAGTCTTATAATAGACTATTGGGGGTGGGTGGAATTCACCTCCTTTCTGGGTAATCGCACCACAGGTTACTTGTAACGATCAAGCGATCCCAATGGCGGTGGTAGACCTCACCAGGGCCATCTGGCTCACGACCACCATCCTGTAGAATTCCGACGCTAAAGTGTTCCGTCGGTGCGCAGGAGTTGCAGTTCGTTCTAAATGAGCTCGCTCTATTGAAGGCCTTATTTTTGCTTCTGGGCTAGATTGGGGCCAAGCGAAAACGGATTTTTATAAAAAAAATTGGCCCACCTCAGTTGTCAATTTGACATCTTTATGCTATACGTATCCGGTTGGTGCATTTCAAAGTAACACATTTTTTAGCCTTGATCATTATGAAATCAAAGGTTTTTTCGATGAAAAAAGATATCAGCACGGTATTTAAGTTATAAACTGAACCTGAAAGGGCTGCACAGCGGGTGAAGTGGAAGGTTAAGAGGAGGCCTTTCAGTGGAACAATACAGGTAAAAATAAACTGGCATTGTGTGACATAGTTTGAGTTGTTTACGCTGTCAGTTCTGAACCAGAATTTCTAGGAAAAGGAAGTTTCAAGAATACATTCCTAATCCATCAAATTGACTGCGTACTTATTTCTACGTATTACCCATTGCAAACTTATAACCTTACAAAATATCAAACCAGAACAAAAGAGACACCAAATACGCATTAAATATGACATTTTCGTTCACAATACTTGTCAAGATAATCTCTTTTAAAATAGGCCGTTGAAATTAGGAACTAAAAGCCGAGATATCAATATCACTTAACCAAGGTTATCGTCCAATTACTTCAGATAAAGTGATTGCGCCTACGCAATGGCCATGGCGTTGTCTACCAGTTAGGAGACATCTCTTTTACAAAATCGTTCGTGGTTACGATTGGTTGCTTGGCCGCTTTGTTTCATTATTTTAATTCAATTAAATTAGCTACTGTTGTTATCTCTTTTTTTGAGGTTTTCAGGATAATTGGAGAATTGAAACTTAGTTCTTTGTTTGTGTGTTTAAATTGAATTTGTCTGGATGCTGCGTTAAGTTATGAATACATGCTTGTAGTGTATTCGTATTTCAATGTTCTTTTTTTCGGCACCTGTTAAGTCAATGGTAAATATAACTACAGGTCAAGCAAAAAATATCAACTAAGATTAAATTGATGTAAAAATGGCGTGTCATCTAATCATCGCGACACCTAATTTTTCTACGCAACATCATCTAATTTTCCAAACAAAAAATCGACAAAACCTTGTAACTGGAGCAAAAAATAAAACCAGACGCCTTCATTATAAAAACTACGCCATCTCGACATTGTACGCAAACATTAATGGCCTACAAACTTCTAACGTAACTTTAGATGACAACTCGACAACCGCACTGTAAGAGAATTTTTCAAGCACGAACGACCATTGAATGCTTCAAAGTTACATAATTAACGAATTTTGCCGACAAATTGCGAGCTTCGTAGAAATTGCGGGCGCCTTTATCTGCTCTATTTACTTACGATAAGTTGCGCAAGCGCACGCACAGACCTTTGGTGTCTCAACTGACCAGACGTGATCCTGCGGAATAACTGAGTCGGATCTGTTGCGTAGAACAATTCTCTGATACACTGGCGGACGCGGTTAGATGGTCGCTTTTTACCCATTGGAATTGCTGATGTAACTTTGTGTTGTTGTGTCTGTGGTTAAAATTTACATGATTTTGTGCTTTAGTAGAATTAAATTCAAAATGGGTACTAGTAGTAGCTGGGAGTCAAGTGACAAGCAAAATAGTGAAATTTTACCCAATCTACTCGTACATCTGGTAAAAATTGCTGCAAAATAATTATCGTTAAATATATTAATTTACATTATGGTAGTATTTAAAACGGTCCCTTTTTATCTATATTTAAATCTATTCCAAAAATACAAAAATGACTACCATAAACTATTTGAATTTTGTAAAATAATGCCAATACCTACATGAAAAAATAAAATATACCTTATTAAAAGAAGAATATTTTAATGAAAACCTTAAGAAAAGAAGAATAATTGAGATTAATACGCGTAGTGTCATCAATGATAATTTGCTACTACCTAACAACAGGAATTTACACGGCAAGAGGTCGTTACAGTATATAATCCCTTACCTTATTAATCAACTACCTATAACATTGAGAGAAAATATAACTCATAAAAACATAAATTACAAACTAATTCAACATTTCTTACAAAGTACTGTCGTCTAATTTAAAAACATATTAGGAATTAAACAGATAATGGGCACTAATCACATTGTTTTTTGAGAACAACCTGTATTAATATAGATCACATCACATTCCGTTCGAATCACGTTACTGTTTATTTGAAGGACGGGTAGATTGGTCACCGATGTTCACTCGTAAGTTTGTAATACGCGTATGTACCCTCTATCGTGTTTTTTGTTGATTTGATATTTTTAAGTAAAGTTTCGAGTTTGTTTGTATTATATTCCTTTGTGTACATTATGCTGTCGTTGATTTTGGGGCACGGTAAAACTCTAATGAGTTTATGCTTGCACCCATTTATTGTAAAAAAAAATTAAGTGTACTAATATTATAATAAATAAATAATAAATATAAAGTATAACTCATGAATAATAAAGTTACACCTTGTAAAGATTTACAAAACCAACATAGAAAAACATACTGGTGTCATAATTCTTTCTCATAATTTTGCATTATATTCTATGATTCTTTGACGCATCAGATACTCTATTGGACATGAAATACAAAAAGGTAAATGCAAGCTGATTGATTTACGACTTATTGTATTAATAGTGACACATGACGGGGAAGTGTGTCATTATTTATGGCTTCATGTGTAATACGTGCTTTATTGGACAATGTCTAGTCTATTGGCTAAAGGGAGGAATAATCGTAATTCCTAATAGGTATTAGTTACGAGTATTACTTGTTACGTTTTTAATTAAAAATCAATATATACCATACTTCGTCATTGATTGTGAGTCACGGGTTTTTCATGAGTGTGACGATTCAATTATTTATTATTTCATTAAAGTGACGGACTTCCCAGGAAGTTGAAATTCATTGTCATCGTAAAGATAGACCGGATTTAATTTTTAAGTACGGAGGTAAGTTATAACTGACTAATTCATCGACATCATGTAGTTTGGAAAAATCCAACCCTAAAGCCTTTGTCAAACAAACAGGCGTGGCGAATGCGAAGCGTGACATTTTTATTTGTAATGTATGTAATTCATTGAATCCAGTCACATAGAAAAGCGAAAGCGATCCGATAGCGTGACAGAACTATCGGACTGGCGTCTCGCTTCGGTTCGGTATCGCTTCGGACTCGCTTCTCTTTCGCCCTTCTGTTTGACAAAGGCATTAGTTAAGCTGAAAAAATAACCTGAGAGCCTGTGGCCACTGTTGAAGGTTTTTTTTTTCTACGATGACTTTCAACTGTTGTTAAGTGACAACGCGTTTTTCGCATGAAAGGTAATGTAATAATATACAATCCTTTGAAACAGCTCGACCAATTTCAATGTTTCAAATTGTATATTTGGTAGATAGGTATGAGAATAGGGTGGGCAGAAAAGTAATTTTTACCATTAAAAAATGTTTGATACCCATGCCATGCTTTTTGCGTTGGCATTGGTCATCTGATTCTACATAGTTTTTTGTTTCTTTTAACTGCTTACATTCTCAAGAAAAAGCTTATGCAGATGTTGAACTGACTATAAAAAAAAACTGCATGTAACTGACTAAATGATTGATGATTTTATTAGCAACATAAATATTAATGATCCACTTACTATGTACTAGGAGATCATGAGTCACAGAGAGAAATGTGATGCTGTGCTCGAAGGTAACCTGTCACTGAGTATGCACAACTGTTGATCTTTGATCTCTGCGCGTTTCAATTCGAGGTCTTTGGTTCGCTGATTATTCATCAATTTAACAAGGAAATCCTTTGTTATTTACTGTTTAATTAAAGGAATATCGCCCCTGAAAACGCTATAAAGATGTGCCATTCCCCTCCAAAGGACATTAGAGACTTAAAATACACATATGTTAGTATATTTGTCACCCTGTTTATAAGATATACTCTGTACCAAAAATTTATTTGGTGTGCATAATAAAGTGTATTCTATCTATATTTCGGCAGTTACATGTGCAATACAATAGAGCCGACAGTATCCCACCCCTGGATGTTACTGAAAAAATCAAAATGGAAAATAACTCACCTACTATGGGAATGGAACCCAAGACCACATGTTTAGAAATACAAACTTGCAACCAGTAGATCAATAAAAAAAAACACAAAAAGTTTGTTTTTAGTGTAGTTCTTTGATTTGGAAACAAATATTTAAATTAAATTATAAAACAGTACAATTTCGAATGGTTTATAAATTCTGATGTATTCAATCACAATAATTAACATAGTCATAATGTAGTAAATGATCTGAAATAGTAAATGGGCTCAAGTTAACCGTGGAGTTTTGCTTGATAATAAAAACAGTGCCACCCAAACCGGAACTCTCAAACTTAACAGAATCAGTTTTCAATTATGCATTCTAAACCATTTTGTCAAAAGCTGGGTTCTGCACAACAATTTGCAGATCTATTCACCAAACATCATAGAAGGTGGGCAGATCACTAAATTCACTGCTATTGTTATGATCCAAATAATTTAACTACCATATTAGTTTCTATTATTATGCAAATACAGTAGTCGGGTATTCCAGAAACTGCTGGTAATACCAACGACCGCCTCTATCTTTGTTTATACTCCAACGTCCATGGAAAACATGTCCAACAGTAATTGTACAATAATAATAGATATTACAAAAACATTACTATCCTTCAGTGAAACTCAGACAAGTATTGATACTCCAGTTTAGATAGTCCACTCAAAATACTAGTAACAAGAAAATACTCGCTGATGATTATAATAAATGGACCTTTTACTGAAATTATTGCAATTTATTACCGTTTCGCCGACCGATTTAATATCCGGACTTGTATAGGTACCTCTTATTAATAATTGCCTTATAAATTTGAACAATACATCAAGTGAAGTTGACGGTGGCTCACGACGATCGTAAGTCAAAAAATGTCTTAAGTAGCTGGATGAAATACTGCTAAATTATTTACTATTTTGTCGGGGAACGATTAACGTTCAATGAAATGTGCTCTGAGGTTGTTTTTGAGATAAAAGGTGAAGTCAATCACGTAGATAAGTTAAATTGGTATAGAGGGCAAGACCGAACCCTGCCTGTCTGCTTTGAAGTCAACATAAAGAAATATCGAACCATAAAGGAAAATGCATTTATTTCGACGTTTTGGCGGATACTAGGCAAGAATCCTACAGTATCCGTTATCGTTATCAGTAATTCAACAAGCCACGGAATCTGGTGCGCGCTCGACAGAAGGCTTAATAAAGTATTCGAGCAGATGTAAATGGAACACAGAGCGGCCCCGAGGCTAGGGCGGGGTCCGGACAACACTTTCATATTATTACGACCGCATTGCACGCACACAACCGCACTGCACTCACACACGCACACCCGCGATTAGATCGCTGCGGACATGCGCGCGCGCACGCGATCCGACCACTTTCAATGATTCGTTAGCGAAATCATTAGGAGATGTAATGTCGGCGCATTGTAATACGTGTTTATGGTTATTTAAATGATTTATTTTTATTGATTGTTTTTGCCTTGTTGCGAGACAGAAAATAATGATGGTCGTATGAATAAGGCTACCATTACGGTCTGGTATTGCGAAGGTGATCGCTGCTACTATGTTATTTGAGCGTTTGGTAATGGAATCTGTTACGAGAAAATGAGTTGTCAAGTGGGTTAAGTCGGGACATTCATCAAGTTGTACGGTCGGGTCGTGTGTAGACAAGTTTAGCTGTTGGCCTGTCTGCCTGGTGACTGATGGCCACTGGCCGGATAGCCGCCCGCGCCAGTCCCCGGGCCGCAGGATTACTTACTCAACATTAAGGTATCCATCACCGATTAACATGGTAGATTGCCGGATTAAAACAATTGAATGTAAGCTATCATCAACTGCTTTGTATTTTTAATCGAGTAAAAAAAGGAGGTTCTAAATTTCAACACGTATTATATTAAGCTCGATTAAGACATTTTTCATTAGTTATTTCTACATCTGTTCATTTCAATTTGAATTAAGAACTTTATTTATATGGAGCAATCACTCTTAATCAAACAGTATTCTATTTTATAACCTCGTTTTCTATTTTAATTTATTACAAATCCTGCTTTGAAAGTGATACCTTCGTAGTTTCAGAATATAGTTGGTCCGTCGGCTGTCAATCTCATCAATATTATTGCTGGGTGTGCTGACACTGCTGACATGTTATTAACATAGGACTGACAGTGTTGTCAATAGACCACTTCACTACGCTCTGTATAAATATTCATAGCTGTGTCTCTGCTGCTAATTAAATTGTTGTTTGTATTTGCAACATTTTTGTGTTCCAAATATGAACATTTTTGACAGTGACGTTTCGTTTGATCATTTGTTCTTTTATTTCGACAGCAAATAAAAAATACTGGCCAGTGTTTTTATGTTTCGTTGTTTATTTTATTTTGGTACCGTTACCCCGGAGCGTAACAAAAGAAAATCATCATAATTTCGAACGCCCATCGAAAAATAAAAATTCGCAATAATACTTTACGATGCCATTTTTACAACTGACACCCTTCCTTCTATTTGCACTAATCGAGCATTATTACGAATTAAATGGGTTATTACAGGTAATAAAAGTGAGAAAATAATATGGAAAGTATTCGGTCGTGTACAGAAAAGGGCAAAGCCTTAATCAGTAATTCAAGTTCGATCAATCTTTAATACAATTGTCGCAAATGTTGGGTTATAAAATTTTACAATGGCAAATGTACGGGGGCTTCGAGTTGGAGAATCGAAACCGTATGTGCATCTCAATTACTTTATCTGTAGGATTTTATGGCTCAGAGTATCCTGTTATTTGTAGCCATAATGCACCTAATGTCCGACCAAATTTTATTTACGGCTTTTATTGACATAGTGGGTAGAAAAAAAAAGAAAATCAGACTACAAAAGTAAATTAGTGCGGTTCTCAGTCCATTTTACGTTTCCAAAAGAAATATAAAGTTAAAGATGAAATTAAATATAAATTCACTCGTAAAAACATGTGAGAGCATGAGAAATTATAACCCTCACATAAAAATTGTAAAACGAACGTTCTCACACATAAAAAAATGTAAGATGACATAAATTTAATATAAAAATACAGAATACTTGTATTTAAGACGTTCAATGTTACGGGTTTTATATATTTTTAACACTTAGTACATATAAAAACACATAAGGGAAATGTGAATACCCGAGGCGAGAATTACGAATATGGAATCGACCTCATTGATAATTGTTCCCAGAGTTGTATGTGAATGGAGTTACCGAAACTTAAGGTGTCGTACAAACGGTTATATTGCGTCTCTTTGTCGGCAGTCAGGCTGTCTTCTTCACACGTAGCCCGTTCATTAAGTTCGCATGTCCGTCCAACGGCACGATTATTGCAATTATTTAAATTCACACCTTTGAAACGCGAAAAAAGCCTCTTTTTACATTTAATCTTTCGTAAGCGTAAGGAAATGACGTCTCATTCGAAAGGTATAATTAGGGGCAGCCTTGGAGTTCAGGGTTGTCCCGGATTTATGCGCTTCTGACATTGTGTGACGCGTTAATTGTGCGATGTTTCGACATATATTGTGCGGACTTTAATTGGTGTCGATATTTACATTGTGCCTAATAGGAACATCGGTGATACTTAAATGGGAAGTTGACTCATTGTTTTGTTAAGAGATCGCAGCTGCGCGACCGCTTTGTAATTGCCGCGAAAATATCTGCTTAAAAATATTTTCTTGAATGCTTTCCTTTGTCAGTGTTACTCGTATAAATCATTTAATTGCATTCTGGTTTTAATGTCCTATTGTTTGTAACTTATGGGGTCTTCTCTACTTTATTGGTGACGTTCTTAAGGTCAGATACGCACGTGTTTCTCGTACAATAAACGTTTACGTTTAAAAAAAAAAAAAAAAAAAAATATTCCACAACTATCACACAACGCCATCTAGTCCCAAGCTAAGCAGAGCTTGTGTTATGGGTACTAGACAACTGATAAACATACTTATATGTTTCTAAATACATACATATTATAGATAAATAACACCCAGACACAGAACAAATAATCGTGCTCATCACACAAACATTTGTCCTGGGTGGGAATCGAACCCACGACCTCCGGAATAGCAGTCAGGGTCACTAACCACTAGACCAACAGGCCAGTCGACATGGACGTAGAAATTAAATACGTAATATGTAAGAAATATCTTTTGCCGGCAGCTTCCCCTTACTTCATATTGATTCGGCGACACATAGCGCCATCTATTAACATAAGAAGGTTTTTCATTTTTCCAAACAACAGTATTAATGTTCGGGATGAAAAATAACCTGTGTCCGTTTCTGACACATGACTACGTAAACGCAAAAAAAATCTGGATGGTCGATTCAGTGGCTTAAGCGTCAAAAAAGATAACACAGACTTACTTCTGCACTTTTAATACATAATATATTTCTTGCTCACGCCTATGGAGGGCAGCCTGCACAAGTTACCTGTTTTGTAAGTCCTCACACAGTTATTTAGATCATCTTCCTAGCTTCCCTACTGTTATTAATGTTCTCAATACTTCATCCCTTTATCACGGCTATTACGTAATGATCCGGCAGTTATCTAAACAAGCCTACAGCGATATCCATACTTCCTCGTTCTAGTACGCCTAGGGGGCCTAGATAAATACATCGAGGCCCATAGGACAGGCTGATCAAATATCAGGCCTGTTTCAAAGCAGAGAAAGATGCCTTGATTGACCCTTGATTCTTGTGATGAATGATTCGATGTCTGATAAGATGATGCTTTGCAAATTGAACTTATGATGATAAATATTAATTTGTTTCGGACAAAATCTAAGCTATTGTGCAATTAATTGACGGCACGGTTGGCGCAGTGGCTGAGTGATCGACTGGTACGCAGCATGTCGCGGGTTCGATCTCCGCACGGAACAAATATTTGTATGATGATGTTTGTGCATGTGAGTTTCTGTATTTGTAAACGCACCCACTTTACAAGAGAAATTTCTAGTGTAGGGCAATATAAAAAAAAAGAGATTTCATAGTTTTTACCACCACAGCATTTCATCCCGGGATCACCGACTGGTGGGTATAGGCCTCCCCGTTTTCTGCAATATTCTCGGTTTTGTGCGTTTCCCATCTATCTATTCTCCGCGAATTTGACACTATCGATTTTATAAAATACAGTCAAAAATACAGGTACTTGGTCAGCTTCCTTGTTTTTTAGCTGGATATTTATTTACCAATTTACTTATCTTAATAAGTTTGTAAACAAATCATTTGTAAAAATTTATCAAAAATGGGATTAGTTTCGATTTTGGGTCCCGTGCTCCAATTGATGACGTTATTGTACAGTGAAACAAAAACTTGCTTTAATTGTAGTACGGGACCCAACTTTCTTTTATAGTCTCCGTGCCCAAGTGAAACTAGGTGAAACACGGATCCGCACCGAATCAATGAATGTACATTTATTAAAAATTAACTATTTAGAAAAGGGCAATTAGCATAAACGTCATATATGCCAAGTATATTAAGATCCTTTGTTGCTTTTATACCTATAATCCTTAACAGATAACACTACCAACATACCGATAAGACCGCAAATGTCCTTATAATTGCCTTAATCCTGTTATACATTTGAATTTGAACGAGTTTGATATGCAGTGTTAGTGACTCACGCACCTGATAGCATTCAAGTTGCTTGTATATAATATTTAGCTATGTTATTGACGAACTACTCTGTTTGGTGCTGATACACGTAATCATATGTTTGTACTCGATAATATGATATTGAATATAGATCTAGATTCAGCTAATGATATTCCAGTCTCACGTTTTAGTACTAAACCAAAATTATGTTTACTTTAGTAAAGCTTTGCTCATAATCACATGCAAATTGCCTTACTACACCAAAAGGTGTTATAATAAACAGTTAAAGGGGCACAAACCCACCAACCTATTCCCTAACCACTGCAACTCCTAAAAGCCAGAATCAATAGTGGCAGCCACCAGAACAGCGCCGAAACAATGAAACTCGACGTGTCCCGGATAATGAATTTACCTGTCTCACATCCTGCAACGAAATTAATCAGAAAAGATAAGTGCAGGCAATTAAATTTACTATACCTTCGTGACTCCTTTTGAAAAAAAAAAGATACACTAACTAGATACACTAAGTAGGTATTTATAAGACTTTTTTCAAAAATATGTTATTCCAATAATCATCAAAGATTATAATAATTATCATTTAGGACAAGATGTACCTAATGATAATTAAATCAAAAATACCCTAAAATGAACACTTCAATAATAAGCATTTTTAAGATATCGCAGAAAACCCTTACAAATACCACATACGTAATTATCATACCAAATACGTCCTTATCACTCCGTACCACGTGACGCCTCAGTTTCCGCATGCTGTTATCTAGAGCTATGCCTGAAGCCAACACTAGCTAGTACCGCGTACCCTGCTGCCTTGGCCACTCCCAGGCCACTAACCCTTGTCGTAACCATTATAGGTACACACACACAAAAGATGTGGTGGTATTGGTCTAGTAAAATAGATGCCCACCCTCCCTTTCACTGGCGTAACAGTGCCTCAGTTATAGTTCAGCCGATTTAGTTTGTACTGATACGGTTTATTGGAGATTTGAATTTGGAAGCTTAATTTTTTAAGTTTTGAATGTCGGATGAATTTTCTTGAAACTCGAATTGATGTTACTAAAATGAATTGACGCATAAATCAAATATCGATTTATTGAAAAAAAGAACGTCGTTATTTTCATACAATAATTATTTTTATGAGCCAATGAAGAATTGACGGGGCCTGTAGAGGGCTAAAGCCTGCCGGGGTCGCGGGACTTACCCATTACCGTGACCCCGGTACGTAAAGGGCTTGTGAAGGACACCGTGGATTTTAGTCAGTACAAGTCTGACAGTCCCTCCCGCCCTGCCCTGGGTGGGAGGACTCATTTGATGATTTTACCACGCAAAAAAAAAAAAAGCCAATGAAGAAACCGCCAAAGATTTAAATCGAACACCACTTTTTATCCGTTAAAATGACTGTTACTATTCTATTCCTTGAAATGTCGATAAAAAACACGCAGTCAATTTTCATCACTGAGTAAAAGTCAAATAATTATCGTATTTCACGTTCAGTACACTTTTCGTACAGAAAACAATGTGGCAATCAACAGGATGTTAAATGATGGTTATCATATGGATTAATTATTTTAATTTCCTTTTATTTAATTCACGTAATAAAACTGTTACATGTATAACACGGCTTAATTAAAGAATTTAACCAGTAACAGTAATTTAGCCTGCAGGTATGTGCAAGAGTCTGCAAGAGCGAATCTAAATCATACATTCTCGCGATGGTTGTCAGCGCCAATTAGCCACAGCGGAATTCTATCTAACTTTCAAACGTGAGGACGCTTAAAGTTTAAACTCCTCCAGAAACTAAAACTTAGTACATTATTGTGGATTTACTGTAACAGGAAAAGTAAGCTTACTTTTCCAATCTGCTGATTGAAAAGGAATTTCTCATGTGAGTCACCAAATAAATAATGTTAATTCAATAGCTACGTAACACAGAAAATAAAGTATGTTTATAAGTATGTTTATCAGTTGTCTAGTACCCATAACACAAGCTCTGCTTAGCTTGGGACTAGATGGCGTTGTGTGATAGTTGTGAAATATTTATTTATTTATATTTATTTATTTATTATTTATTTATTATTTTGAGAAATATCTTCAAAAATGTGTGGAACATATTTTCAAAATACAACTTTACAGCAAGCGCACGACGCGTTGATGTCTTTTGTTCGAGATTTTCGCCAAATTTTAAGATGCGCTTGTATTGATACGAACCGTCTACAACTGTAAGCTCCTGAGAGGTCGCGTGACTGTCTCATGAGGTAACTGTGACCCTGGAACGTAAACGGCTATTGAAGGATCACCGTTAGTCAGTACGAGTCTGACAGTCCCTCCCGTTCCATTGGGCGACCACGATAAAAAAAAGCTCAAACTATTGGCAGCCTTATTCAATCAATGGTCAATACCTGAGTATCCTCCTCCCTTTGTGCCATGCTACCCTCAGTCTTTTTACTAGCATTAATGTCTCAGATTACTCATGACTTTTCAAGTGCTCTTTTTAAATCTAATGCTGCAGTAATGTTATTTGTCCAGCCTATAATCGTCCCAGTTTTACAAATAAAAACTCACACAAAATTACACCATTCCAAATCTCAAGGCCAAAGCCCTCACTATAGATACGGCCGGCATCCAATAAGGTATCTATCCATATACTGATAACAGATAAGGCTGTCACCGGCGGGCGGTGGCCGGCGGTAAATATCCGGCGTGATATAGTGCGCGACGAGAGTCGTCTACTAGCAACCGCCATGTTGCCGGTGATAACGCAGAAAATTTGCTTTGCTTTGTGCTTGTGATAAGAAAGGTATTAGATGTATATGGGAATCATACAATATGGTTATACTTAAGAAGATTTGTTACAAACATACAGATTTTAAATTAAAAATACACAGAAAACACTAAGAATTATAAAACGCAGCAGTTCTAATCTAAACCAGCTCGCCTGTATTAATTTTTAACAGTTATGAATCTGTCTCTTCTTTGAAATTATCAATCAAGATAATTAGCTTTGAGAATGAGGCTCAAATGAGAACTAGCTTTCAACAATACTTAAAGCAAGATCTAAATTAATGATTAAGAGAGTTATATTGTTTTCGCTTCAAGTTCCTCAGAATCTTTGCTGCTTGCACTAGTACAATTCATGGAATACCTCTACTTATTTCTGAAAGTAACTACCAAAAATATTAGCTACTTGTTGTTAAAAAATATGCAACAAACAGACTCATTAGACCTCATCTTCTCCACTATCCTTTCAGAGTCCGAACAGTTTTTACTATGTTCAATTCAATCCAAATAAAAAAAAGCATTCCATTCCAAATAAAACAAACGTCCAGTATTTAAACCATAACCTAATCAGATAATAAACACACAATCTACCTAACAGTAACATAACAAACGCAGGTGTACCCCATCAATATCTGACTTGACCTACTGCAAACATACTCTGTGGTGATAATCTTGTGAAATTAGAGCGGATTGGGCACGCTGCCGCCCGCGCGTGCGCCGTTGCGTGCGTACGTCGACTAGACTTAGTTATTATTTAGAATTTAAATTTAAAGCCGAGTAATCCTTTTCAGCTCAACTTTGAATGCGACTGTGTCGTAAGTCGCAGCTGTCAAACTTGATGAAATGGTTTGATGGTTTTGTAAGGCGGGGTTGTTATAGTAATTCTAAAAGTTGAGGTGTCAATTGAAATTCATTGTTGTCGAAGCAAATAATGACGAACATAGAACGTATTTCACAAGTTTTTAGCAATAACTTACAGACGTTAAGGGTCGAAGTTCTATTTATTTCTTAGCGCGTCTTGCATGATATGGTCGACCACTTTATATTAAAGCTTAATAAACACAGAAGCAGTTCCCAGACAGGCGCATTACTTTATGTAATTTATTTCATCATCACTGCTCTCAAAACGGTGAAAGAAAATGTCTTAAAATGTGATCTAGACGTCTCTTAAACCAAATATTCGAAGACATATGACATCTACCAACCTGCACTGGACCCACGTGGATTCCACCACCCATCCCGTCTTTTAGATAGGACGCCTGTGTCCCAGCAGTGGAATGTAATAGCTTGTTTATGCATTTTGGAATAGTGTGGTGGGCTCGTCCCAAAAAAAAAGTAAAAAAATGTAAGACTACCGTGCATATTATGAAATGGACCGCAACGATACTCGCATGACAACAAACAATTGCCATTTAATCTTTATAAAATAAAATCTTTTAATTATGATGTCTGAACAAACATACATAAAATTAAATACAGTTTTCAACATTATTAAGTGCAAATGTAGCAACATTTTAATGTCGATCATTATTCAGTGTTGCAATAATTAAAGATTACTTGACTTTTCAGTAATTAGTAAGTCGAGAGATGGAGTGAGATTTATCAAATTGAGGTCGAACCTGAGACCCTTCACCTCAGTGCAGGTGATTTAAACATCTGTCATAATTATCAATCAAAACTGTAAAAGCTACACAGATTATTCAGATTATGGATGTGGTTCTTGTGTAATGCAATGAGTAAATCGTTTTCATTTTAATTTTTTTATCTTTGACATTTTGATAACTCAGTTTACTTTATTTTTAAGATCTGATAAAAGAAAAAAAAGGACAGGGACATTTTCAATTTTTTTTTAAATGTCCATGTTTTTTTTACGAATTATTACGATAGAACCTTCATTGAATTTTTTCAAAAATCATTACAACGAAACCTTCTGTCTATACACATTATTTTCCTGCAAACAGTTTTATTTATTTAACTGTTTAAATCATCAAGTATGTATTTCCGCCCTGGTTTGAGCGAAAGGGACTGGCAGACTCTTACTAACTAAAATCCAACCTGTTCTCTCAATTGCCCTTTACGTACCACGGTCACGGTTACCTTTACAGATGGTCCACTACAAACATCCCTGGTGAATTCTCCAGAGTATGGAACAGCATCATATTGACAGATACCAACCCGACGGTATATCCAAAGCGTTTTGCAGCTAAGGAGTGGAATTCCCGACAGCTATAATCTTGCGATCTTCAAGCCAAGAGTGAATAGGTTACTACTAGGCAAGTGTGCTTCACCGTCGACCACATCTTCGCTTACCATCAGGCGGGAGAGTGTGGTCAAACGAGAACCTATCATTAAATTAAAAAATTACAAAAAAAATATGGAAAAGGTCAGGCAGCCAAAAGATACAATGAAACATAGATTAATATCAATACACACTCAAACCCTTTTAACCTTAAGTGACTCATAAATTCTTGTCCCTAATTCATCAAGTTCTTAGCTAACGACAACGCTAAATTAACCCCGTCCATTAGATTACCCGCCATCATACATTAAATACATATCTCATTCCCTTTAATTCCGTAACAACAAAGACACACACCTCCCTATAATTTTACCTCCGCGCCATCTAGTTGAGAATTACCCCATAATCATTAACAGTACCACAGAATAAGAAAACCGTGTAGATATGACACTTCATATACTTTCCTTTGGCGAAATAATTATCTTAAAGTCAAAACGATACGAATTTATCCACAATATTACTTAACCCAGTTATTAACTACTCTTTGCTTATACCGATATATTTATTTATGAAATACGATAACAACATTGTCATCTGCCTACCTTTAAAAAAATCGATAATTTCCTCAAAATGTCTGTCATTTTGTTTGAACAGTTCATTTACCAAGAACATTGCAGAATTTACAAAATAAAAAACAACATTTAATGGTACTGAAAATCAACAACCTAAAACCACCAAAAATCGCTGACGATTTGGATATGACATTAATACTGAACCAAAATTATTACAACCCTGACGGCACCGAACATTATTACGCCAAGAGGCCTCATTACAAGTTTTCACGTTTTCGTACACTAGAAGCGCTTTTCTACATACCATACTTTTAACGTCATAATACGTTAAGTACGCTGTGCGGTAAAATACGATATAAAATATATTTATACATATATAAATTCTGTGCTAAAGCCTTTGAACCCATCACGTAAAATGCATTTGAAGTTTCAGTTCCACAGATCTTTATTCTCTGCCAGTATTGAGTACCGTATAGCACTAATCGATAAAGATAAATGACCATACGCTCATATTAAACACCCACGTTGATCGATCGGCTTCTCTTCATTTTTGTACCACAGCGTATATTAATCATGGTGGCGGTAATCTTGTGAAATTTATTACCTCTAAGCGAATCTGCCGTGGTATTTATCAACAGAATGTGTGGGCTAACATGGGTGAGGAATCGAAATAACTAGATGAGATTTAATGATAGATAGTCATTAAGTTTAAGGATGTTAATTGTGTAATAAAAACGTATTCTTTTAACCTGGGTTTGAGGCTTTTAAGGTACCATGTCATGCTGCAACTGCATCCTTCAAGACTTAAATGAGGCAAATGTAGGCAACTGTCCAGGTCGATACGTCATTAATTGTCGAGTAGAATCTCTCGATTTGACAAGAAGAAGAACATGTCTTAAGTACACATAGATTTTATTAACAGGATGTTTAATATAGTATTATAAGACCAAAGTTATAGATATATAACCTAAAGTGGCAGTGGGCTGGTCATGTCTGCCGGAGAACCGACGTAAGGTGGAGTAGGAAGGTTCTCGAACGGAGACCGCGGTAAGGTAAACGTAGGGTTGGACGTCCTTCGTCAAGCTGACCTGATGAGCTGAAGAAGGTAGTTGGTAGTGGCTGGATTAAAGAAACAGGAGGTCGTGCTCTGTGGCGCTTCCTGGGAGAGGACCATGTCCAGCAGTGTACTGCAATAAGCTGAAATGACAATATAGTTAATTGCAAAAAATAAACGTAACGCTTAAAAGGGTTTAAAATATGTAAAGTTCTCTTTTTTTTCAATTTTTTTGGAGTGAAAACTTCTTTAGCGGCGTTGTGCACTTTTTTTGGAATGGGTAAAAAATGTTAAACTCGCGTCAGGACACGTGACCTGATCGAAAATTCGTAAGACGGCGCAGGGCGCTTGCGCGAATGCTCGTGTGTGTTTATTACTATTCAAGTTTTCACTTCTGCCGGCAGCCCAGAGTGCAACCCGTCGTTTTTTTTTACCGTGTAATGTCATCACATGAGTCCTCCTACCCAGGGCAGAGCGGGAAGGACTGTCAGGCTTGTACTGACTAAAATCCACGGTGTCCTTCAATAAGCCTTTACGTACCGGGGTCACGGTAATTCGTGAGTCCCGCGACCCCGGCAGGCTTTGGCCCTCTAGAGAGGGGCACCGTCATTTTGCTGACACTCTTTGAAGAGCGCGTGGTACACAACGCGCCGTCGCGTCGACCCACTCTTTTATTTTTCTATAGAGATATTAATTGCATCCTATGATTAAACTGGAAATGAAGAGAAAAAGTAGTCTTGATGAGGCTTATGGCAAACAGCAGAGTCATTTAAGACTTTTGTATTTGTTAAGGGTGTTAAAGATTGGTTATAAAAACCTATTGTCATAGACTTTGTTAAGTTTTAACGCGTAATTTCCATCACATACGCTCATTACATGTACCGTTGTACCAGCCGACCCATCCAGTTTTCACATATCCTCGTCAGCCAACATAATAGAGATGACCGGCCACCGACAATTAGCCTACGCGTATTAATAACACCAACTGACGCAAATGAGGTTTGTCCGCCTTTCTAATTTAATTTAGAGCATTCTAGAGACACGACATCTGAAGATTGATAGGCACACCTCTAGATGCTATCAGGATGCTGACTTTCTTAACTTATCGAAATATGGAACATCTCTTCATAATAAATAGAAGATGCGTTATTGTGGAGTACAAACTTCCAAACATCTTGTTATTGCAGTTTTTTTTTTTTTAGTTACCGCTGTTTGACGAAACGTGTGTAACATGTACCATTGGACTGCTGCGCTGCGTGTCGCAGGTTCGATTTCCGCGCGAAGCAAATATTTGTATGATCTACGTCGTTTCGGGTCTGGGTGTTTGTGTATGTGAGTTTATATTATGTTTGTAAACGCACCCACGATACATGAGATATTCCTAGAATCGAAAAGTTTTTAAAAAACAAAACAAAAATAGGTTGATATGTAATTGTTTATAAACTGAAGTTGGGCGTTACAGAACAACCGACTGACTAATAATTTGACCATAAGTGTGTGATTTTATTTTTCAGGATTAATTAACTACATATTTAATTTAATTGATGAATTTTTATATGTTTTAAATTTTCCTCGGTCCATTGGCTAGAATCGGTGTAGCCAATGCTTCGTCCTAAATATTTATTTGGGAAAAAACATCACTGCAAAACGTTTAATAATGAGGAAAGTATATACAATAGCTAAGTACACTCGTAACGAAAGGAAGACAGGTAGTGTGCCCGCTCCACGCCTTCTAACCTATGGTCACGTTCTGCCTGCAGCTCTGCTAACCGTATTATGAGGTTTGAGCGTGAAAATCAAGCTGGATGGAATGAGGCTTGACTTGTTTTAACGGCTGTACTTTGGTTTCACGAAAACGATTTGTGTAAGATGTCACTGATGGTCGCGGGACTTACCCATTTCGGGACTCATTTTACCACGTTAAAAAAAAGATTTTGTATTTAATTAAAATCAGTGACATCTTTCTTTTATTTTCTTGGTAAAATCTTCAAATGAGTCCTCCCACCAAGGGCAGAGCAGGATACTGTCAGACTCGTACTGACTAAAATCCACGTTGTCCTTCAATAGCCCTTTACGTTCCGGGGTCACGGTAATTCGTGAGTCCCGCGCCCCGGCAGGCTTCGGCCCTCTACAGG
This sequence comes from Agrotis puta, assembly GCA_943136025.2. Taxonomy (NCBI): domain Eukaryota; kingdom Metazoa; phylum Arthropoda; class Insecta; order Lepidoptera; family Noctuidae; genus Agrotis; species Agrotis puta. Next base: position 6,947,256 of record OW964184.2, on the reverse strand, counting down.
GGGCCCCGTCACTATACTGACACACTGGAATCTGGATAATCTAATTTAAAAAAAAATCAAAACTGTCCAATTCCATCCATCTTGACATAATGACAATCGTATATTGTCAGTTATGGGATATCTTCCACGTAAAACAATTATGAGAAAAAAAAAAGTCAGGGTCTCACCACCGAATCGAATTTGACAAGCCGAGTATTTTGTCAACGGACAAACATTACTTCCCAAAGCTGACAAGATGAAGTTATTGATTGAAATAACCTAACCTAACCTGATCGCTTGCCATTATCACTGGCTGGCGTTTAACAAATGACCGCAACGCAATTAATACCCTAGTGATAACAAATTGTGGTCGGTATGTATTCATCGGTTGCCGGTGACTCTCACGAAAATAAGTCAATTCTAAAAAATATGAAAACAAAAAAATATATATATCGAGAGTCGGCTCCAAATTGTCAAGTAGACACGTGGAATCCAGTTTTGAGTATGCTCCACAAAATCTTGTGTAATACTGTTATTGTAATTTGCAGTAATTTAGTGTCGAGTTCCAGTAGTACACTTAGTAATAGACAAAGAAAGAGGGTAGACAGATTTGTTTACTCCTAACAATTTATTTTCATTCACCCGCATTCTCCAGTCAACCCGCGATCATAGCGTTTACAACAGCGCAGAAATATCGGGAGTTCAAAATAATCAACAAACACAGAAGATTTCCCGTAAGTGATAGCATAATTTGTTTAGTTTTAAACCGTGATTGCTTAATGCCTTTGTCAAACAAACTGGCGAAAGCGAAGCGTTTCCGAAGCGATACCGAACCGAAGCGAGACATCAGTCCGATAGTTCTGTAACGCTATCGGATCGCATTCGCTTTTCTATGTGACTGAATTGAAACAATTTCATACATTACAAATAAAAACGCACGTTTCGCATTCGCCACGCCAGTCTGTTTGACAAAGGCTTAAAACAGTGTATTGTCGATAAATGTCATTTCGTATTAAAATCATTAAAGACATTTTGCTTTGTCTTAGTTAATTAGCCTTGCAGGTCAGGGCTCCAGTATCTATGTTTTCAAATTTGCTGTACACTCTTATTATGAAACAGTCATTAACTATGTAACATTACCAATTCTAGAATTTCATTGCAAAGTATTCACAAAAAATAATAAATGTATTAGTTACAAGTGGAACTCCGCTAACTTTACATGATCCGTAGTAGTTGCTTAGGATAGGATACACCTATTCATAACTTGGTGCTGGTGGCTTATTATGACTTTGTAAAGCGAGAGTAATTCCAGTGTGTGAAAGAGACAGAGCTATACAAGTCGTATAGCGCCACCTCGTTCCCACACTGGAAATACCCTCACTTTATTTGAACTATTTGTAATCATGTTTATGATGCAGAAACCTGATAAAAATCAAATCTTGAATCAACTATGGTGTTATACCCTCTTAAATTTCCCAGAAGCTCGAAAACGTTTCCAACATAAACATTTTAATACAAAGCGCACTAACGCAAGGAACATCTCTATCTATTAGCTACATACCCGCACTGTAATAAACTGTGCGCAGCTGGGATCGAACCCGCTACCTTATTGGCCGACCCCACGCGGCGGTAGATAAACAATGCACTCTTGCGCAGAAGATATGCGCTGCCAAATGAATGTAGACCTAAAAAGGGGTAGAGCTGACCAAAATTAACTTAATGTACTACCTTACTTAGCTATCAAAGAGTTGTTGCTTGTACCCGGGAACTTAAAGATTATAAATTAATGGTTAAGCTACTACTAAGCAAGTACTAATACATAGGTCTTTATATATCTACTTCTAGACTAGACAATAGGCTATTTTACTCAAAAAAAATATGAGTCCAAAAGATAGACTATCATAAAATATTTTACACATTTTTTTTGTTATATAAACCGAAATTGACGAAGATTCAACGTTTGAAAATCACAAAACTTCATCGGTATAATTTTATGCGTTATGACGTCACAAGCCTCTACTCCAAAGTCAAAGTCAAAGTCAAATCATTTTTTTCAATCAGGCCATCAAAGAGGCACTTTTGAACGTCGATTATTAAAATTAAAGGGAATGGGAAGGGATGGGATTGATTCTATACCCATTCGCAAGGGTAGGTTTGTATGGAGAAGAATTACTTCCGAATTACGAAGTGTTTCATCTTTGTCAATGAACATTGATTAAAAAAAAACGTATTCATTATTTTTCAATACTCTAACGTTTACAATTTATTTATGCCGTAAACTATCCTATTATACATGCGAAAGTTCAGTCATTTTCAATCCTAAAGGCTCATCCTTCAGGTTTTCGAAAAAGAACCGATGTCGTCGACATCGATTAACAGACTGAAGAGTAAACGCTGTGCGAACCGTGATGGTTCACAACCCCGTGAGGTCTGCACGAAATGTGCCTGCCTTCACTTGCTCGGTAGGCCACAGTCCAGGTCGCGGGACTGTACGAATTACCGCGACCCCGGAACGTAAAGGGCTATTGAAGGACACCGTGGATTTTAGTCAGTACGAGTCTGACAGTCCCTCCCGCTCTACCCTGGGTGGGAGGACTCATTGGATGATTTTACCACGTAAAAAAAAAGCCACAGTCTAGTCCTAACCACGCTGGCCAGCTATTTCTGTCGAAAGTACCGATGGTTCATTAGAGACGAAGTGTCCGCCAATGGGTAAACCGACGTTCATAAAAAGTTGACCCGGGTAGATTGAAAGACCAAATGCCGGTTGCAATGTCTTATCTTAGAAGAGACCCAACCTGATGATGCCACCGAAAATATAAAAAAAACATGTGTGCAATTCACACGTGGTAAAAGTGAAACCTTCAAAAATTGAAAATACTGTATAATGCTTCCTATCTCATTTTCTCCCACGTTAAATCTTACGAATTTATATGTCTGTCTATTACTGTCGCTTTTTCGTTTCATCGACTTTCAAATTATAAGAAAGAAACAATAAAGCCTTTGTCAAACAGACAGGCGTGACGAATGCGAAGAGTAACGTTTTTATTTGTAATGTATGGCATTGTTTGAATCCAGTCACATAGAAAAGCGAAAGCGATCCGATAGCGTGACAGAACTATCGAAATGACGTCTCGCTTCGGTTCGGTATCGCCACGGACTCGCTTCGCTTTCGCCTGTCTGTTTGACAAAGGCATAAACGTTTATTGACACATGCTATAAGTACACAAAATATAAACAAAGAAAGAAAATCTTTAAAAGAAAACTTAACTTTATAAAAATATTATAGGAGTTTTCACAAAAAAAAACCTTTCTAGCACCTTCCAACGGCCAGCTCAGGTAGCTTATCCGTACATTCTGCGCGGCAGATATAGGGCTATTCACCGCTCGCTTGCATTAACTCATACCGTGCACTTACAATGTCCGGAATGTATGATGCACCTTATAATAATGGGATTCTTCACGCATCGTGTGTACTGTTCCTTATTCTTGTTTTGTGGTGCCTGTTCGTGTATTGATTGGACTGCGGTGTTTCATTTGTTTCTCTGTAATTAATGCGGTGATGGTATTTGTATTTAGTACTGGTGTAATGAGTAACAATTGTTATTTTTACTCGTGTGGTTTGGTGTTTCATGTCTTGTGGCACTTAATTAAATGTTAATGACTTTATCCAAACTTTTTCCGTTTAAGATGCATTTATTTTCGAAAAAACTGATTAGATAAGTCGAAAAAGCTACAGGCTTAAATCTTCAACTTGCAAAACATTGAATATTTACCTATTAAGTACTTGATGGACATAAAAAGTATACTTTCTTTAAAAAACGTTTCGTGTTTCTACTACAACTTAGTACTTGTTTATATTTTGGAATTTTCTATTCTATAATCTGTATCTCTGATATATGTTACCTTTTATAATCCTTCTGATTGATCTTACTAAACAATATCCCACGAACAATTCTCACAACCTTAATGAACATTTCCCATCAACAAACTAAAACCGCAGTCATTACATTACTTCCTCAGTGACGTAAACATATCTATTTGAAGTTAGGACCTAAATCATGCGCGTGGGCAACTGGACTCCCGCGATGCACATCTGTTTGTGCGCACACACATAAATTACGCGGGTACTCCTCACTGCTCCCGGCTTTGATAAATCCTTTGGTACCGTGTGGCGTCGACGGGAACGTATTGTGAACGTGTTGTGGGTAGTTTAGAAGGTTTCAAGGATTACTTTGTCGATGGTTTGTTTTGGTAGTGTCTCTCTATTATAAAAGGATTGCTTTTTTTTTTTTTTTGCGTGGTAAAATCATCAAATGAGTCCTCCCACCCAGGGCAGGGCGGGAGGGACTGTCAGACTTGTACTGACTAAAATCCACGGTGTCCTTCACGAGCCCTTTACGTACCGGGGTTACGGTGATGGGTAAGACCCGCGACCCCGGCAGGCTCTGGCCCTCTACAGGCCCCATCAGTTTGCTGACACTCCTTGAGGCGCGCGTGGAACACAACGCGCCGTCGACCCGGGCATGGTCCATGGTCGGGCAGCGAGTCGCCCATTACTCGCTGCCCGCATGCCCGCGCCTACGGTGGCCGGAGATCGTCTGGCGACGTCCGTCGCCGCGGGATAAAAGGATTGCTTAGGAAATGTTAGGTGTACCTCTTTTGTTGAAGTGTGACTCAACTTAGTAGCCAGTCCGTGTCCGTTCTTTCGACAAGAGGCTTCTCTACTGAGGGTTTTTAATTACTACTACTTAACTAAAGGCACACCAAGTTTTTTAAAATGACAAAAAATTAAAGTCAGTTAATTTTCAAGAAATCGAGTTTACTATTCTTTCATCTTGGGTGTCTACTTTCTAAGTAAGTCAATGAAAACACGAGAACGGATACAGATGTACGAACGTTACTAACGTCAAAATGAAATCGCGGACGGATAGTACCGCCACGACTTAATGCCTTTGTCAAACGGACAAGCGAAAGCGAAGCGTTTCCGAAGCGATACCGAACCGAAGCGAGACGTCAGTCCGATAGTTCTGTCACGCTATCGGATAGCTTTCGCTGTTTTATGTGACTGGATTCAAACAATTCCATACATTACAAATAAAAACGTCACGCTTCGCTTCGGAAACGCTTCGCTTTCGCCTGTCTGTTTGACAAAGGCATAAGTGATTTTGACGCGGCGCTAGTGTCTATGTTGTTACATAAAATTGCAATAAAAAAATGTAGTACCAAAAAGGTGTGTAGTAGTAAAAAAATCCCAGCTCTGGCAGAAACAAGTTGTATCTCAAATTATCAATAATATAGTGTAATAAAATAAAAACCGAGTATGATCGTGATCCTTACTGGCAAACGTATAAAAATATCCAGTTTTGTTATTGCAGTCGTCAATACTGCACTTTAGCAGTAATTTATCAAGACCAAAATATTTCAATCAATTTTGAATGAATGCAAAGGCAACCGTTCAGGTTTCAATCACAATGTACAAGTATATAACCGCTAATAATCCGATATTCAATCACTACATACAAACCGTAATATGACAACGATTCTACCGTTAAATAGTGGAATAATGCAGCTATTTATATGATGATTACTTACTATAAAGAAGGGCTAAGATACAGATAGTAGTGATAGGCTGCACTATGGGTAGTAGCGGAGCAGTAAGCGTGTCGGTGGAGCGGCAGCTGTCGGTGGAGCGGGCAACGTGTCAGTGGAGCGGGCACGCTATTTAGTTATGTTCACCTTTGAGGAATCCTCAGGGTTGCCAGACAGTTTCTAAAGAGTTACTGCTACCTTGGAATGCAATGAACGGTTGAACGAACACAGTAGTTTTTAATTAATACCAGTCTGACAGTGACACTCTCTTCTGCTCCACCTTGATCGGGGTGGATAATTTCCCAACCACAAAAATAGGAATCCAATAACTAAATTACATCTTTAATGTCTTATTACATGACGCAGTGTTGCTACTTAATACAAGCACATGGCATGTCTAATTTTTTTTTGTGGTAATGTCATCAAATGAGTCATTATCCAGGGTACTGTCAGACTTGTACGGACAAAAATCCGCGGTGATCCTTCAATAGCCCTTTACGTTCCAGGATAACGGTTACCTAATAAGACAGTCCCGCGACCCCATGTCAATTTGAACGAAACAGCTGTTAAAATATAACATTACACTATATTTTCTTTTTTCTGTTGCTACCTATTCTGAACCCCCCTGTAGAGGACCAAAACCTGCAGGGGTCGCGGGACTCACGAATTACCGTAATCCCGGTACGTAAAGGGCTATTGCAGGACACCGTGGATTTTAGTCAGTACTAGTCTGACAGTCCCTCCCGCTCTGCCCTGGGTAGGAGGACTCATAAGATGATTTTACCACGTAAAAAAAAACCTATTCTGAACCACTGCAAACTCCCGCTTGCGCTTATGTATAACCCAACCTCGCGTATTGTAAGTGCGTTCACCAGCGATCCCGCCACTATCAGATGGTGGCTCCATATCGAATGCCTCGAATACATCGCCCTGCATCGGCCACGGATGCTATGAAAACAATAATATTATTAAACTTATCTGCCACGAGAAACCACAGATAATATTTATATGGCCACGGAAGCCTGATTGTAATAGTTAACCTTAGATTAAAAGTTTCTATGGACATCTTTTGCTTGGCTGGATCCTTATTGGGTTTTGGATTAACAATAGGCTGGTTCATTGTTTCCTTTGCAAATGTTAAAGTATCTGATTAGGTAGGCTGATCTTCCGGATTAAACCGCGCCTACCGAGGTTGGTCTTTGGATGGGTGACAATCTGTCATAGCGAGTTTCTCTGCCTCGGAAAGCACTTAAAGCTGTTGGTCCCGGTTATCGTTTGTAGATCTTTGACAGTCGTTACTATTAGTCAGAAGCTCTAAAGTCTGACAACCAGTCTTACCATGGGGTATCGTATTACCCAGTTACTGAATTGTGAAGGTCCGATAGGCAGTTCCTCCATGTAAAATACTGATATTCAGCTGCATCCGGATTTACTGGAAGTCGACCCTAATATAGTTGGAAAAAGGCTAGGCAGATGATGATTAGGTACTATCTGCCACCTACTATCTGTTAAATCTTTCTGTCCCTGAATATGGGATTCACCTGCTAGCGGTCCGCGCTGATGACTGAGCAATCCCACTGGCGGTACTTAATAGACCTCATTAGGGTCCAGGCGGCCCTTGTCTGTCAGGAATCCGGCCCGGTGCCGAACAGTTTTTACTGGTTTCCATCGGTGTGCAGGAGTTCAGGTTCGTTCTAGATGAGCCCGCTCCATTTTAGGCCCAATCTTTGCTTCTGCGCTAGATTGAGACCACCAAAAACCCATTAAAATTAAAAGGATAAGTGAAATAATGCGGCAGGGTAAAACTCAAAGTTCTACCATTTCCTAATCCGTAGAATTGTTAAATTAGATTATCCGGTGCCCTGATATCAGCGACCTTTAATTTAATTACGATTCGACCTTTGATAAATAATCTACTGGAAAACCACGACAAAATGTAATTCTAGGTTTGTCTAGCTTTTAACAATTTTGAATGACCAGCGACAATTTTTAAAACAGCGTGAGTATTGTGTTAAATACAAAACTTCTACATTCTAAAGACTCATTTAGACGATGCAAATTATTCATGCGAGTTGCGTTACATTGCCGACTGTTATGATAAACAATGAATTCAGTTGATCAAACACATACCACAATGTAATCAAACTTGCGTGCGAGTTCTTGCATTGTTTAAATGAGTTGGATTATGTTGAATTGATTGAATACTTTAAAGGTTTTCATTAGTCAATAAATGAGCACTGGTGGCGCAGTGGTATCGGCCCCGACTTACGAGGTCGTAGGTTCGAACCCAACCAGGCGCATTACTTTGTTTTAAGTTGTTTAATTTATTTTAATAAACACTGTTCTCAAAACGGTGAAGGAAAATATCGTGAGAGAAACCCGGCGTCTAGAACCAAACATTCGAAAACAGGTGTCATCTACTAACCCGCACTGGGCCCGCGTGGTGGATTATGGCCCACTCCCTCTCACAGAGAGTGTGTCCCACCAGTGGGAACATTTATAGGCTGATGATAGTGATAAATAAATAATGATAAGCTTTAGGCTACAAACATTAATAAAATCCAACCAGAAACAAAAGCACATCGACTTCTTAGATACATAGAGAAAACATAAAACACATCCATTTCATTACAACTTTGACCTCGCTGACTGTACACTATGATAACCCTTGCAATTACAATGGGGCAGCCATTGTCCGGGACAATCCGGGACATGTGTCGTCGCCACCCGGGACGTAGCGGGACATTATCATTGCCTTATACGGATGTACCTGGTGGGCTGGGACTTACTGAGGCGAAATATTAAGGGTTAGAAATTAATGAGAGAAATAATTTTAAACACTGCAGTGCAATAATTTTAAGCACTGCACTGCTGCTGTGTGAAAATTGTTGCAGCTGGTTTTAGTTGTGTGTAGGCAGGTAATCAAAGAGCAAATTATATTCGGATTCGGGACTTACGAGTACATAGCCAGTATACATTTTTTTTAGCGTGGTAAAATCATCAAATGACTCCTCCCACCCAAGTCAGAGCGGGAGGGACTGTCAGATGCGTACTGACTAAAATCCACGGTGTCCTTCAATAGCCCTTTACCTTCCGGGGTCACGGTAATTCATGAGTCCCGCGATCCCGGCAGGCTTTGAACCTCTAAAGGGGGGCCCCGTCATCATGCTGACACTCTTTGAGGCGCGCGTGGAACACAACGCGCCGTCGACCCGGGCATGGTCCATGGTCGGACAGTGAGTCGCCCATTACTCGCCGCCCGCATGCACGCGCCTAATTTGGCCGGAGATCCTCTGCCGACGTCTATCGCCGTGGACGATATAGACAGTATACATGAAATAAGTAAAACCTTGTTTCCAGTCTTCATAGATAGACAGACAAAAACAAGGCGAAACAAGAAAGTAAGAACGACACGATCAGTGATGATGATGCTGATAAGACCCACTCTTTGATGGGTTTTTCACATATCAAGCAGCGCAAACGAGATTGCTAGGTATTGTATCACCATGTCAGACTGTGAAACTGCCCCTTACCCAAGTAACAAGTCTCCTAGCGGGATTCAAACTTCACAAAGGCAATGTTTTATCACATTGATTTCATATCAATGGACCTCTCATTTAATTTCGCACTTCGCATTTGGAAAATTTCAGCACGAACTCTCGGCTACGCAACCAAAGCCGAACGCAAATGCTATTTGAATGAGCTTCGAACCTTATTCGATGTCTGTAACTGGTCTTTGTGAACATCACTAACATTCTATTGAAATAGCTGGCCGCGGTGTGCCAGGGACCATACGCGTGTCAGCAGCCCGGCTCGGAACATCTCAATAGGACCAGAAAATAACTAGGAAGAGCCTTATTCGCCAACAAGAATGCCCTCTGTCTTAAAGCGGATGCATTTGCGTGCGCTAGCCTCCTCAGATGCCTAACTAGACTTTAGTGCCATACAATTTATTGTACGCACACAATTTATTATGTAGAAATCACTGAATAGAACTATTGATGCTTATCGTAAACGGTAGAGACAATCGGATAATGAACGATTATATAAAAGGTTAAGCACTAAAGTCCATACAAGAGACAAAAATATACTCAGCACCTCCATACAAGACACAATATGTCAACTATTTCTCACATTTTATTAATTGCATCCTACTACATGAATTTATTACTAGCACTGACACCATATTATTAGATATCCGACGATATTAAATTATTTATGATTAAAAGTGTTCACACCTTTGTAAGTATGTCATAATATTAATAATTATAAGCATTTCCTTTTTAGTCGAATGAACGTTATGATCTGCGCGTGACTCGATAAGAATTCCGAACAAATCCGTTTGATGCATTAGATACAATGAAATAATAACGAACAAAGCAATATTTGACAAGTCAGAAGTGAAACCGCGACCTTGACATACGTGTCAATCTGACGCGTGTCAAACCAAACGCGTGATACTAATCTACATACCGTCACCTTTCACACCGTAAACACATCACCGATCCTTGCGTTACATCACTACATAATATCATCAATCAAAAACTACAAGGGCCATATGCAGATTTTATTCAAATCCGAGTGCGATTGTGGGGCTCACCCACGTGACTATATTCGCATTCGATATTCGCCTTTGAATTCGCGGCGTTAAACAATAAAAGCACATCGACGCCGCATAGTTGTAAGGTCGACAATCGTGTATAACGACGTGTCTATTAAAGTGACACTATTTTATGTGTAGTGAAATGCATTAGGTTATTTTGCATACAAAGCGTTATAAATATTTCTTATGGCTAAGTCGTCGCACTCGGCGTTTTGAAAGCTCGGCCGGATGACACGCGTCGATACATCCGACCGTATTTTATGCGTCAAAGTGGATGTAAATGTATGTAAAGTTGAGTCGCCTCGTTATGAAATACAGTCCTGGGAGAGAAAAGAGACAATGAATTACTGTGTTACGGAGTATTTTACAGAAGGTAGTTGTTTGTGTGCAGGCATTACCATACGAAATGATGGTCTTGAACGTCGATGTCATCCAAGAAATCAAGTTAACTGGTTTAAAAAGAGACAATCATCATAATTATGTTCACTACTTAAAAGCGGCCGCTACCACAACTTCCGACGAAGCCATTGCATCGTAGGTATCATTAAACCCATCAAAATGGAGTTAATGGTATTATATTACCCAATTCCCAGTCACGTACCACGAATGCTAGTAATAAAATAAAACAAGTTGTACTTAACAATTAGCATTTTACACCCCACATTATAGTGAGACAAAGAGCAAGTATTTACGTCTAAAACAGTTGATATTTAAATAGGTCCGGGCCGGGCGGAACACTTGTACGATTTGACAGGTGATAGCAGGGCCCTGGTGAAATATTGCCGTTCGACCGCGAAGCGATATCGCGCAGCTGGCGAACGATTGTGTACGGTACTCGGTAGGGCACCAGGATTCCACTCGAGGAGCGCGTTTAGTGCAGTATCGGTGACAGGAAATTTATGATTTCCTCAAATGTTGTTGACGGCCGTTAGAAAATATTTCCTTGTTACTATTTTGAATCGCAGGTTTCTCATCTCTCTGTTCCAGCATTACTTCTAAACTGGTTTATCTACCAATGTTTAGCATATTATTCTAAAACATTTATCTATTCATTCCGTTTGCTATCTCAATTCACAGCACATACTTGTATGCAATTACATAGCCTAGCTTTGGTAGTATCACAGCTTATTTGCACGCAATCGAGAGTACCTACTCGAAACACCAAATATATTTTGACACACAGCAAAACTTGGAAGTAATCGTAAAACTAATGATTTTGAGACTATGATCACCTTTATCATTGCTATAGTGTGCAATTATAGTGGCGCGGGGCGGGCAGCGGGAGCGGTTGACGGGTCACGAAACAGACTAGATTTCCGCTCACCCGCCCCGCCCGCACATGGTGCACCTTAGTCAAAAAGTGTGTTTGCGTTACCCGCCAGCGGATTCCGCTGCCCACCCCGCTGCCACTGTAATTGCACAGAGGCGCCAATTCATTCTAATCGCAGTCTCATTAGACTAAAATAGTCATAGACAAAAACGATAACCTTCATTAGTAAGTTTAGTTTTTGGTTAATTGTAATGAGTAACGTGTATTTTAGCTGATGTTTAACGTATCGTGTTTTGCATTGAGTTTTGGTTGACTAGTTGAGGTATTACAGAGACCGTAAATCTTGTTTTCCTTTTTTTACATCACCTAATTTAAAATGCTGTCAATAATGATCCAACGACCCATTCGTAAATTGCCAGCTTCTATTTATCAATTATAATGGTGTACGTTTTTGTTGGCCGCTTTTCTTTACTGCTGGAAGCAGAAAGAAAATTGTCCTTTAACTCTCAAAACAAAATATAAGTTTTCATTTCAGTTATGAAGCCCGAACATTTTGTTTTCAGTTCTTATTAATTTTTCATTGATCTAGAGAAAATATGATCAATTGTCCAATTTAAGTCTATTGTCACTTATCCAAAGAAATTATGGTAGAGAGTGTTCTTGCTGGCTGGCTAATTAACTTTCCATAAATGTTTTACTTTTTATAATGATCTTTAATAAGACGGAATACTTAAATTCAAAAGTCATCGTACAAATTATGATGAGAACTTTTTAGTTGGTAGTTTTTTTTTAAGTTTAGCGTATGAAGTGACATAGCAACCACAGTAAGATTCATAACTGTCTGCTAAGGAACAACAGATACAATCCCGACCTCACAGTGTTTACAGATGGAAATATATTTATTTATAAAATGCTAACTGTAGACCAGCTACTACAATATTCATTTACGCATAAAGCAACAAAACAAAAGTCGTTTGTATCAGCTGAGACACAAAAACGGGTTGCTGATGATCGTAGGCGGTAGAGCAACCTGTTCCTATTTGTAATACTAATATTAACATCCAATAGATCGATAACCCTTCTTACTTTTACAATGTATTGACTGGAGTAACTCGCATTGTAGAATAGGAGATACATAATACAAATAACTGTACTTTGAACTGTAACTGTAAGTATAACGAAGTACAAGGATTCACCTTAGACCACCCCTGTTAGATACCTAAGTTTTGTATTTATTTATTTTCAGGCAACTTTTGCCCATTTGATAGGCCTGTTGGTCTAGTGGTTAGTGACCCTGACTGCACGATCATTTGTTCTGTGTCTGGGTGTAATTTATCTATAATATGTATGTATTTAGAAATATATAAGTATGTTTATCAGTAGTCTAGTACCCATAACACAAGCTCTGCTTAGCTTGGGACTAGATGGCGTTGTGTGATAGTTGTGGAATATTTATTTATTTATATCATCATCATTATCAGCCTATAATGTGCTGCTGCGCTGCGTGTCGCGGGTTCAATTTCTGCACGGAGCAAATTTTTTTTTTTTGGTCTACAAGCAGTTGTTTCGGGTCTGGGCGTTTGTGAATGTGAGTTTATATGTTTGTAAACGCAACCATGACATAGGAGAAATACCTAGTGTGGGGCAATGTTTAAAAAAAATCCCCTCTGCTGGGACACAGGCCTCTTCTGTGTGAGAGGGAGTTGGCTATAATCCACCACGCTGGCCCAGTGCGGGTCTGCAGATGTCACACGGGACAGGACTATTGAATTATTATACTCATGAGTTAAGTAGGCGAAATTTATTATTATTGATTATTGCACTGATTTGGGCAGCATTACAGTTTTAACTCTGAAATATGCCTGCAAGTTAAGTCCAAATTTTTTTAAGAAATAGCCTCTTCAGCCTTTGTCAAACAGACAGGCGTTGCGAATGCGAAACGTGACATTTTTATTTGCAATGTATGAAATTGTTTGAATCCAGTCACATAGAAAACCGAAAGCGATCCGATAGCGTGACAGAACTATTGGACTGACGTTTCGCTTCGGTTCGGTATCGCTTCGGAAACGCTTCGCTTTCGCCTGTCTGTTCGACAAAGGCATTATTCCTGGTCTATCGAATCTTGCTCTTTGAACTTTTTTGTGAATCATCAACTCATGGAGAATTAGCTTGACATTAATCTGCCGTACAACTATTTTCTCTATATCTAAAACTGCTTCATTTTCAACTCTCATATTCTACTTTCACATCAGCCAATAGTTCCTAGTCTTCATTGTCTTACAACTAAAATTCAAACCATGTAATATTCACAATCTCACTTCCTCAAGACTTACTCCAAAGCAAACACGACCATACATTTCACCAAGTTAACACACTACACAGTTGATATACAACTTTACAACATTTACTATCTGAATAATCCTAGTAATTTCCTACACAAAGTATGGGCACCAGTAATTGAGTAATGTAGACTTTATTAGTAGAGATGTACAGACTAATTTGCAAACGACGAATAGTCGGCGACTACTCCACAAAAAGCGCCGACTAGTTAACAAAAACCGCCTACTAATCCGCAAAAAGCGCCGACTTGTTAACAAAAAGTGTTGATTTCCACCCAACTCCAACCAAAAATAGTCGAAATCGTCGCAATAGTGTGGTCCCGTAAACGTGTTATGAAATTATATCGTTTATTGTAAATATTGTTATTTTATAATGATCCTTGCATAGTACGTGAATCCTCGGTATTATTTATAGTAAATATTTCGGCTTCTCCCTTTGGCGTTTAATAATTTAATTTTAATTCAAAAAAATATTTTATTAATTTTGAACCAAAATAAATCCGTATGTTTCGAATTTGTTCAACTGCACAGTGGGTGTCTATTATATATATCTATATAGATTGCATTTTATGATGTTCTTTATATAAAATGATAAGAATGATCGGCTATAGTCGGCCTTTATTCAGCCGACTAGTCGATCAGTCGGCCCATCTCTATTTATTAGTGAAAGTTAGGGCATCCTACACGAGCACGCGCCGCTAATCGGTCTGCGCGTGCGCCTTAATTACACTCATTTGAATATTCTATTCCGAATTTGAATTTGAAATTGTTGTGATTCATCGTTCGGAGATGTTGTTTGAAATGGGCGTCATTTGTCAGTTTGTCACCTTTAGATGGTGTTGATAGGGAATTAAGATTAGGCTTGGTATTTTAAAGCAAGATTTGTTGAAGATATTTAATTTGAAGCCCTTGGGAAATAATATTGACAGCATTGTCGACACCTGCACCAATTCTTATAAAGATAAAATAAAAAAAAAGCTAAAATAGTCGAGTATTACAGAAAATGGTGAATCGAAGTTTATAATTTTTTTTTATGGTTACTGCATAATCAGGTCTACACCAGAAGTGTGCGTTTGCGCATTACTTACATCTTTCAGCTTTGTTTACATGTCATTTTCTGTATGCCGTACGTTACTCGATCCATTCAGTTTCACATGTTCTAATCATTTCAAAAAACGTCCACTCCTCTTTCTTGCTCTTATTTACATCATTCCGATCGTTTCCTTAGATACGCAACTAGGTCTTAACAAACTCAAGATGCCTATACCAAAGGTTTTGTGTAACAAAACCTGAGATCCCTACTGCTTTTGTAACTGAACTGGTTCAACAAGCAGTGACGTCCATGCTAAATTAGAGGCACAGCTCTTTTGAATCTCCCCCCTCTTTACCCCTTCACCCCCCTAGTCTTACGTATCAAACACAATTTGTATTTTCGTAACGCAATAAGGTCCGTTTTCGCAATGTTTCTATTCAATAGACCACTTAGTTAGATAAACTAGTATTTATTATTTTGTTTCAGTTGTCCCCGCTTTCTTAGGTAGGCAACTGGGCACTTTCGATTTTAATGATGTTGGGTAAAAGTTGGGAGATAGAACATTTACATACTGGTTTATGGAAATAGAAGAATGGACTAGAAATATAAAGAAATACAAGTCATTATCAGGAAATATTAGCCTACAAACGTTAATCTATTAAAAGTATAACATTTTTTTTACTATTTCATCCACTTTTGGTATACAAAGTGTAATGATTTCGTGCCAGTTGAAATTCATCTTACGTCCACAACGAAAAAAAGCTAAACACTTAATAAAACAAAGTAAAGAAAAGAAACCCATTAAGCTAGATCTTAATGTATCACTTAAGCCGTAACTTAAGGCGGTTGTAACTTTTTACAATGAAGGAAGAATCATACCGGTACTTAATCGACGATAAATCCTAATAAATTATCGACAAGCTAAGATGAATTCACGTCACATCGCCATGGCTGTATAAGTAGAAACCAAACATGGCAGATGGCGCCTGAAGCTATGAAAATAAAAACTAATACAGCATATCATTATCCCTCTACGTAAAAGCAGTGATAAGCTGCCACCATTTCTAGTACAGTCTGATGTAAAGCCCAACTAAAAAGGAATCAAAGATACGATCAATGGAACTTTAAAATATTTTTAATGCCCAAGTTTGAACTGTTTTTATATATATGTCTCAATGGTTAGCAATTCAGTATGTTATAATGTAGACATAAATCGCTCAAGTCATGGTATCCATTACAAACATAGATCACACGTGACATCACACACTCAATTGCAGCATGTGAAGTAAAATATAGCTGTAAAGGAAGATAATGCAAAAAATGTCACAATTAACAAATAAAACTATATCATTGCCAACAAAGAATTCTAAGGCAAATAAAATTAAGTCATTAACTAGATAACAATCGAAGTGATATATAAATGAATCATGGAAATAATCGTAAGTTGTCCCGTGGAACGCGAGGTACAGACGGCAAAGCTGGCGTACCTGAGTCACAACCAATTAACGTATCTATTGTAAACGTCACTTGCGTGTGATTGTCGTATATTTCAATTTGACACATGCAGCCTGTATTACGCGCGAACGTGTGTTTTAATGTATCTAATATTAATGTGTCTGTGTATGGAAGGTGAGTTTTGCAGCGCACTCGGCGTTGCCTTATGAGATGACCCACAAGCGCAAGAATTTTTTCTTGTGCCGTAAGGCGTCTCTCGTTAGTTTGTACTTCTTGCAATGCTTTTGTCCGCGTCCGGTTTTTGTGATGTTAGGAGCTCGATTACGAATTCGTTTAGTTATCTATTTGACACTTTATACGACGGTACTGCTAAGTAAAGGTTTTACCGACTTCACCGTTGAATCTTTGATAGATTTCAAAGCGAATGATGACAAATGCTTCAGGATTCATTGCATGAAAGACAATTTTCCAAAACATATCGATGACATTTGAAAATTCTGAATCAAACCTTTTTTCTCATTTCTCATCATCATCATTGGTAGCTTTGTTTCACCCACTACTGAATATAAATAGACTTTCTTTATTATTGTTGTTATACATTAGTCATTGACTAGCATATTTACAACACATTATTTCATAATATTTTCATTGAAATTCAACATGAAAGTTTTCGTTTCTAATAAAATTATCTTACTGAAGAATTAAAGCGTTAAGAGTTTTAAAATGTTGGTGTACAATAAAGTATAATCTAATCTAATCTAATCTAAAGAGTCCGGAAGTGTCCTCCTGAAAGAGAGTTCGGAATAGTCCTCCTGTCGCGCTGTCAAACGCTGTCAGCTGATAATGTGCCCAAGAGAAGCGTTACAAACGTATGGCAACGTATTGCTTCTGCAATGGCCAAGATAAAAGCAACCTTCGGGCAAATTCAGTTTACTTTTAATTTCCAGCTCCCCAACTATATTCCAATACAGAACTACGTTCCATACGGAACTTGTCTCGTAAATATTAATAAACTTTTTATATATTGGTGTTGCCAATTACACTGTAATCGAGTAATTTTGCAGATAAGGAAAGTGTTTCAATGTATTCGGCGTTAATTGCTGGCCGGTTATGAAATGGATCTTGAAATCTTTATTGGATATGACTCAGTCTTAGTTTTGCTCGTAGACTTGAAGACTAATGATTGTTTTAATCTATATTTAGTACTACTGTCTTATAATAACACCTCGGCTCTAGAAAGCAAAGAACAATCGTAGGAACAGGGTGGATTTTTCGTCAGTAAAAGCCTTTCGTTCCACCCGGGGCGAGAGACTAATTTGATGAAGAATAAAGAGTGTAGCATCTTGAACCAAGTCTCTGTATTCTATCAAATTGGACGGAATCAGAAGTGGTCCCAATGAAAATAAAATAGCGCCCTATATAGTGATGAGAATAGATCAACATGAAATCAGAAAAAGCGCTTCACTCAATTATTTTTGCAGAAAAACCGTGCATAGAAAAACGTAATGTGGGATGCCCCCGGCAATATGGACCTATGACCTGAAGAAGGTAGATAACAGTAGCTGGATGAAAAACGGAATGATCTTGTGTGGAGCTCTGGCGTTCCTTTTTTTTATCGTGGTAAAATCATCAAATGAGTTCTTCCACCCACGGCAGGGCGGGAGGGACTGTCAGACTTGACTGATTAAAATCCACAGTGTCCTTCAATAGCCCTTTACATACCGGGGTCACGGTAATTCACAAGGTCACTATGCTGACACTCCTTGAGGCGCGCGTGGAACACAACGCGCGGTCGACCCGGCATGGTCCATGGTTGGACAGCGAGTCGCCCATTACTCGCCGCCCGCATGCCCGCGCCTACGGTCTGCCGACGTCCGTCGCCGTGGGCAGCTGGCAGTAGTTTTTTTTTTAGCTGGTAGTAGCTGGATGAAAAACCGAAAGAGCTTTTGTGGAGCTGTGGCACTCCTTAGGGGAGGCTCAAATAAAGAATACTTTCATACTTTATAGCCAGCAGTGGATCGCAATAAAATGAAACGCGTCTGAAATAAATTAGCATTAAGTTATTCTCCATTTATAGCTTATCATTAACACTAAGGAAACATACAAAAATCTAAAATTATGTTTGCGGTATTTTAGTGACACACTGACCTATATTTTAGGTTATTTTTTAGGTAGGTCAAGACCTTAAAATTCACACTAAAAACTAAAAGTTAATTAATGCAACGTTGTTCCCTTAATGGTTATGAGACACACATTATACCCAAGGCCAGAGCTTCTAGATTTTAAACTATGCTAGATCTCTCCTAGATAGACTGCTAAACCGTTATTGCCTCAAACATTTTAACTACTAAAATTATTACTAAATATGCAAATTGATACAACTAAGCAGAGCTAATCTTCTAGTAATCTGTTATATTTATAAATATTGCCTCTATAAAATTACTTAGTAGATAAACACTAATACTTTATAGGCAATTTAACGATCGTTTTCCTAAATTCTACCTACAAGTACGTTTAATCCATAAATCAGTGCAGCTGTAAGGTTTAACAAGAACTCGTAAACATCGAGTGAGTAACGCACGTCGACCATCGATTTACCCAATTAGAATCGATTCGGAGAGCCCAACATAGTACCGAAAACTCGGCATCAATGCTACACTACTAATCCATTACTGCTTTTATACAGACAGCGCTTAAATTACCTTATAAAAACCCCGTAATGGATATCAAACAGATAGGTTTAGCGAAGGTTTCGCATTGGGGATGTGTTACCAGCCGGCATTGTCGTGTTCACGTTGTGACATCTTCCACATAGCACGCATTGCTTAGTTAAGTGCTCAAAATATGGTTAGTGCTTGAAAAACGTCGCGTTTGACCTAATCGCTAATGTTTCTACTACCATATACAACTGACAAATTAGACGAACTTTGTACGAAGTAATTGATCGTAAGTTAATTCTGAGCTGACCTCACCGTTGCATTTTTTTAAGTAATTAGATTGTATATTTAATTACTTAACTTGCGTTTTAAAAGTACTGTAATTACCATTAAGGTTGAGGTGATAATTTCATATCAGACTATAAATTCGGAGAACTGACTTTAATTCATTTAGGCTTCCTACAGTTTCACATTGACATAAATCTAGTAGCTAAACGAGTACCATTTATTGAAATGAAAACTCCTGCGTTCTGCGGCGTTGTGTACTTTTTTTGGAATGGGAAAAAAATTTAAACTCGTGTCAGGACACGTGACCTGATCGAAAATTCGTAAGACGGCGCAGGGATCTTGCGCGAATGTTCGTGTGTGTTTATTACTATTCAAGTTTTCACTTCTGTCGGCACTCCCAGAGTACAACCCATCGTTTTTTTATTAATACGTTGCTACACACGGTTACCAACTTTTTATGTAAAGTTATTTTTTTTTTATTTACTGACGGGCTACGCAGATTACAAATTTTCAACCCGTCAAGTGCTAACCAGATTAAAATAGATGCACTGAAATGAAAGAGTCAACTGCAGTTCGGGCTAAACAAGTAATTTAAAAACGTATGTTCTTTTCAAAAACAAGCTTTTAATGTTAAAAAAAATACTTACAATAGACAAAGCAGTAAGACGAATCAAACGAGGCTAAACTCGATGGGTTTGCGGCGTTTCATTACAGAGTTCCTATGGCCACCTTTTAGCTCTATCACCAGATCTGCTTCATGTCACCATAATATTGCATTGTCACGCGATATACATATGTATACGTACATTTCAGTTCAAACTGAAACCGGGAAGTGGATCAAAATTAACTTGCAAGTAAACTTTCGACCAACTTACACGCCACAATAATTTCTCTATTACCCAATAAAACTACATCTAGTCAAGAAAACAAGCCAGAAATCCAAACTATTACCATCGTTAACTTACTAATACTCGAAAAACAAGTGAATGTTCATTCCTTTCCCAACACGGCTTATGACTGTGTTAACCCTCCATATACGTCGGGGTCTCGATGACCAGTGTACTTCTCATCCAAGTGATGAAATACGATCGCTGGAATACGTTCCATGCTCAGGGAATCTGGGTGGAAAGAAAAAAATTGTACCAACGCCATTTATGGGGTTAGGTTTTTTAGTGGGTATGACCGTGGTCGCTGTGTAAGCGGTTTTGTTTACTTTCGTTTTCGCTTATGAGTGTTTAGACTCGTTAGACATCCTGTGCTGAGTTTATCTGTTAAATATCATTCGTTACAGTATTTTATTATTATCTATTTCATTTAAATTATCTATGTTTTGACCATAACTATAATCTGAATGCATTGCGTTTTAGTTTCGTTTCAGCATTTAGGCTAAATGCTGTCAAATATATTATTTTATCCTGGGAACCTAATAAAGAATTAATCAATAACAACTCTGGTTCTAAATAATTTACGAAACAGAGGACAAACTCTAACATTCAACGAAATCGCTTATTAATAAAACTGTCTCGCCGACGCCTGTCAGCTTACACTATGACCACTTCCCAAGCGTACAACGTCCCTCCCATATAGAGCGGTAGCGTGCTGATTAGCCGAGCGAATATAGCCTTTAATTACAATGCAATTAAACAGTCAACTGCACTAATTGACTGGATAACATCTTTAGCCGCGTGCGCAGAGGTGCGGTACGTTTTTTGTAGTGAGCGGTACTGGGTAAAAAATATGTTAAGTTAGAACTTTTCGTAAGGAAAGAGTTCTGTTTTATGGCAATTTTTGTATATATAAAAGTTTTGACAGTGTTTTGCGCTTTCAATATTCTACTGTATGGTAAAGTAACCGCACCGCAGGCCTGGAACGTAAATATGAATAAAGAAGGTAATTTTTAGTAAGTCTTACAGTCCTTTCCATAACACTTAGGGCTGGGAGGTCTCATTTGATGATTTTTATATCCCAAAAAAGGAATAAAGAAAACTTAAAATGATAAAGATTATGGCCCGTAAGTAACAGTTTGCGCAGTTTGCGCAATTTCATATTTTTATCTGTTATCATCGTTTTACATGAAGTAAAATAATATACGCAAAGAGTTTTATATCACTCTGAATTGATTGAAATCTCCAAGTTTCTGTATACTGACTACACCAGAGTAATGAACCAACTCAAACATCGCCACAGTTTTCTTATTCACCTTACGGAATCCAAAAAATGTGTCAACTCGCTTCCGTTACAGTTTGAAGAGAATGCGTTTTTTCTATGACCGCCCACTAATTGGGTCGAGTGTTCGTCTCGCGTAGAAATTTTGTAATGTATCCTCAGCCTTACATGGGATTGAAAATATGAGCTCACTCAGATACTTATTCTTTGATGATTGCATAATGTTTGTGATGGAACTGCTGGGCTCATCATACATTATCGCCCTGTATTCGTCCACTGCTGGACATAGGCCTCTCCCAATCAAAGCCCGGTCTTGAGTTTTTTTTTTTCGCGCCACCGACCCGGGCTTGGTCCTTGGTCGGACGGCGAGCTTTCCCATTACTCACCGTCCGCAAGCCCGCTCCGCCGCTGTGCCCTCTGCTATTCAGAGGGACACGCGTTGGAGCGTCCACCCGACAGGCTATTCACATACGGGCAAAGAGACCCCTTAGGCTCACAGTGCCTAAGGAAGAGTTTTTGCCCGCATCCCAGGGTGCACCGGCCCGAAAAACTGGTCTTCCCCCCGGACGTATCCGAGAGGGAACTTCAGTCCACGGGCGCACGTGGAGGTTTCCTGTCTTAGCACCCCAAGCCCGGTCTTGAGCTTGACGAAAATAAGACGCTTCTAAAATCCACATAACGTCACTTAGTCGGAATATACAGGTGTTATGAGCGACTCACTGTCCGACCATGGCCCATACCCGGGTCGACGGCGCGCCTCAAGGAGTGTCAGCATAATGACGGGGCCTCTCTCTAGAGGGCCAAAGCCTGCCGGGGTCGCGGAACTCACGAATTACCGTGACCCCGAACGTAAAGGGCTATTGAAGGACACCGTGGATTTTAATCAGTACAAGTCTGACAGTCCCTCCCGCTCTGCCTGGGTGGAAGGACTCATTCGATGATTTTACCTTATACACTGTTCCCTTACGTGTTTTTTATTTTTAACCTATTAGAGAAAACTGACAAATTAAACAGATTTTTAATTTATTTATTCTTTAAAATACCCTATTGTGTATTGTTTCAGTTAGCATGATTTAAAGACACCACAGTGAATCTAACACTACCTACATATAGACAAATAATAAAAAAAAAACATATGAGGGAGTTACCACGAAATAGTTAATTGCGTGTAAAATTGTAAGTTACTTTAGACCAACAGTTATCATGATGCAAATAAATCACTATTATTCACATTAAATCTTAAGTAGTGACAGATCAGCAATCCAACGCCTACATCCACCACAATGACACATTTTCTTCGAAACGGAATTGTATCAGAACATAAATTGGTGACAAATATGGTAAATTACAAAGATAGCCTTAATCAATACATATTGTGATCATAATATTTTACGATTGTCAATGTTAATGATATCGGGTATGATATCACAAAGGGTGTTTTTCCTTTGAAAGACTTCTAAGACTTCAAGCCGCTAACTATTGATCCATTTCTTTGTCTATTTCTATTTTTACTTCGCGATTGGCTTCACTGATCAAAAGTAGAACAAAACTATATGTGTTTATAGTATACTGTCCTCCAAAAGTGTATGGGATCCACCTCTTAGTAGCCATCTCGGACAACGACACCAAAGCGATCTCCCTAGCGGTGGCAGGCTTCAAACGAGAAAAATAGCCACATTTTCTTTGAGAAACTTTTAAAAAAATACGAATTATAGCCGAAATCGCACGTCCAACCTCTTTCGCAAAATCTGTAATAACCAATACTTTTGACGACAGTTAAAGTCAACTTGAGATTAAAGTTTTAATTGTATCATATAACTTAATTTATGGTATCATAAACTGAATCGACCCTGGTTTGTCCTGCAAGTGAGTCAATATGACTTTTATTACTTTGTAACACAATTGGACACAATCAGTATCGGAACAATACCAATATGATGTAAGGAAGGAAGCTTGAATAAAATGTGTAACACGTGCGATGGCTGGGTTGGTAATAGCATCCGATGAACTGAATTTGGAGGTCCCAGGTTCAAATTCTGATCGCAATCAATTTTTTCTTTAGAATTCGCCACGCAGGCGTGTTTAAAATATTTAAACGCATTAGCGTTTAAATATTTTAAAATCATCTACTTAAAATCGTAATGTACCAGACTAATAAGAATCATTTATGGGACTTTTATAAGTTTAGCTCTTTTTCATAGTGGTAAAATCATCAAATGAGTCCTCCCACCCAGGGCAGAGCGAGAGGGACTGTCAGACTAGTACTGACTAAAATCCACGGTTTTCCTTCAAAGGCCCTTTAAGTTCCAGGGTTACGGTAACCTCATAAGACAGTCTCGTGACTACGGCAGGCCCTCTATCGGATCGTCGAGATAGTGGTCAAAACGAGACTCTCGCTAAACACCAAAAAAATACTATACACCATTGCATGTTCTTTATTCTTTTAAAAGCCTAAGGAAAAAGGATGGAACTACAGGGTACTCCGTCCATCTCCTGTCGCATTACTAATATTCTAAGCAAGCCTTAACCCCTTAGGTCCGGGGAACACAATGGCGCAGTGGTCGCGACACGGCACACGCTACAAATAAGATCGCGGGCGACACGTCATGCGGATTGCGGAGATTAGGTCAGTTTGACTTCGCGGTTCTATTGGAGCATTAGATGCTTTAGAAAATTATGTTTATTTACTTTTGCCAGCCTATTACATGACACATTCCACGTACATAGGTACAGGTGTCTGCTACAAAGGCGATTTTCATCAGTACAGGTGCTCTTTTACGGAGAGAAGAAAAGTGGCTTTCTCTCTCACGCTTGCTCAAAGATTGACTGCTTCAGAATTATACGTTCCAAACTTCTTCACGATCTTGTGACTTATTAGTCGCGTTGTCACGAATAGTCATGCATTTGGATATTTTAGAATTGTTTACTTATGTTGAAGATAACATCAAAGAACTGTCATTTTGTTTTGTACAATTTCATACAAGCATATTCTGTCGAAAGGTTTTGACTTCTGAGATTGTAAATTTTTGTAATTTCTTTTAAATTATTAGAATTATATAACAAATAGAATTAAATTTACATTTGTCAGAAATAGAAGATTGTAGATCTTTATATTATAATTGTCATCAAATCCATTTACAGACCAACTACAGTAACATTAACAAGAGCCCAGATACAGGGCACACGAGTTCGCGTGCCGTTGCGACAGCGCCGCGCCCAGGCACCACTACCACCAGTGATGTGCGTGCAACAATATCGATCTTATTACGTATCGATACATAGCACACTTGCATCAAACACCCGCCGAACTAAACTACGAGACATGGGGGCTCGCGTGTCGCAACACAGCCGCGCCTAGACTAATACTAGTGATGTCCCTAAGCTAAACAATACCGATTACAATATGTATCGATAAATTGACTTGAGACTAATGTGCAGCAGTGACTTAATAAGATGAACGAGCGCGTGCAATAGCGGCACTAGTGAAGTGCGTGCATAAATATCGATTACGTTGCGATTTGATACTTAGTGAGCCTATGCCCTATATCATAGTGACCATGCCATAACTGAGACACACGAGTTCGCGTGTTATTGCAACAGTACCGCGCCCTGCTAGAGATGTGCGTGTGTACGATATCGATGTTATATCGCTCGATATGTTTCCGCATCGACCGCCATTCGTAACGGTATGTGTTTCCTGACCAATTGCTCTTGTTTCACGTGAGTTTTGTCGGTTAGGAATCTTTGTTACGTATGTTACAGTTACAATGAAAATGATTTACCGATCGAGATTTCGTCTGATGTTATGTCATTTTATTACCAGCCGAACCAATTCCTTTTGAATCACGGCATTGTTGTCAACAATTTCGTTTTGGAAGACTGTAAACATAGACAGATATAATACTTGTTATTATGTATACTTCATAAGTTACC
Source organism: Agrotis puta (assembly GCA_943136025.2). Lineage (NCBI taxonomy): Eukaryota > Metazoa > Arthropoda > Insecta > Lepidoptera > Noctuidae > Agrotis > Agrotis puta. The sequence goes on along the minus strand of OW964184.2, from coordinate 6,921,941 downwards.
ATAAAAATATAAAACATTATTCAGCTAGCATTCCGAAAATAAATACATAATTTTTACACAATGAAGCGGTCCTTAACGGTACAATTCTTATATATTTATATATTATTTTTTTAATTCAGGTCCCTAATCGCAAGTTGTGCTTATCCTCTCACTAATTTAACCAATTTATTATAATAAATGCCACCTGTTAGCCACAACACTACAAAACGGAGCGATAGCACAATTAGATGTAAGTATTTGCAACACCGGCGCACGCGCCGCCGCCCCCTGTCCACGGGCTTTCTACAAAAAACTAACGAATAAATACTACAATCATGATTATTTGTGGTCTTTTCTTGGTGTAAATGTTTTCTCTTTAACCACGTAACAAAGTCCTAATTTATCTGCCTAGCTTTAAAGTTCTATCAGTTTATTAGGCGTTGAGTTTCGGTCCTGCTGAATTCCCGGACGAAACCATCTGGAATTTTCTATTAATTTACTTTTTATGGTGTGATGTACGGTAAGACCCCTCTTTGAGGAGTGGCTGGATAGGCGTCACGGCGTCCTTACCTTCCGCATGACGCAGGTCCTCACCGGACACGGAAGTTTCGGGAGGTTCCTGTGTCTGATAGGGAGGGAAGAAACGCCTGGGTGTCACCACTGCGAGGATCGTCCGGAGGACACGGTGGAGCATACGGTGCAGGACTGCTCCGCTTGGGCAGAGCACCGCCGTGTCCTCACGACGGCGATAGGCGGAGACCTCTCGCGCCCGGCATTGGTCGAGGCCATGCTGCGGGGCGAGACGGAGTGGGAAGCGGTCGCCTCCTTCTGCGAAGCAGTCATGCTCGTGAAGGAGGAGGCGGGCCGCCTGAGGGAGAGGACAGCGTCCTCCCTCCATCCCAGCCGCAGTGGTAGGCGCCCACGGCGTCGGACGTCACAGGACGATCTCCGGCCACCGTAGGCGCGGGCATGCGGGCAGCGAGTAATGGGCGACTTGCTGTCCGACCATGGACCATGCCCGGGTCGACGGCGCGTTGTGTTCCACGCGCGCCTCAAAGAGTGTCAGCATATTGACGGGGCCTGTAGAGGGCCAAAGCCTGCCGGGGTCGCGGGATTTACCCATTACCGTGACCCCGGTACGTAAAGGGCTTGTGAAGGACACCGTGGATTTTAGTCAGTACAAGTCTGACAGTCCCTGCCGCCCTGCCCTGGGTGGGAGGACTCATTTGATGATTTTACCACGCTAAAAAAAAAAAAAAAAAAAATGGTGTGATGTAACTTTCTGGGTGTTTGTGTATGTTAGTCTCTATGTTTGTAAATGCACCCACGATATAGGAGAAATTCCTAGTGTAAGGCAACGTTTTATTAAAATAAAATAAAAAGATAATCAAGTATGTTGAAAAAGTAAAATGATATGTAGAAAAAAAAAATAAGTATGCAAAAAAATAATCTTAAAAAATTACATGCCAGGTCAAAATGTTACCAGATTGGCTCTTAAAAATATCAAACACTCAGTCTTGTAGTCTCCAGACGCAAAATTGTTATACTTTAAAGCCTTTGTGAAAAAGACAGGCGTGACGAATGCGAAGCGTGACATTTTTATTTGTAATGTATGGAATTGTTTGAATCCAGTCACATACTAAAGCGAAAGCGATCCGATAGCGTGACAGAAATATCGGACTGACATCTCGCTTCGGTTCGGTATCGCTTCGGAAACGCTTCGCTTTCGCCTGTCTGTTTGACAAATGCACAATGGTTTCCTCGATAATCACATTCTGTCTATATCATACCAATGTCATGTAATATATCATAAAATTCTTTACTGTCTATATTATTAAGATATTATAGAATGCTTATGATATTGAGTAGAGTAATGTTAGATATTTGCTCCATATTCAGGATCTCCGTAAAGCTGAGCGTTTGTCATGATATGTCACCTTTTGCTAGTTATTAATGGAATTACCGATGAGTAGTGGAAAAATATTGAATTAATTTATTTGTTTCGTGGTTTTGATTAACTATTTTAATACAGAATGGATGGATCTAGGCGAGTAGCAATGGGTCGTGGAACGGAATGGTTCGTGGGTCTACGTGGGACTGTCGAGGTCTAGGGGTTCCTCGACCTAAAATGAGAGGACTAATTTGATAATTTATCACTAAAAATAAAAGAGAAGCGTTTCGTGTTTTCATAACAACTGTCAACAAAGTTAACATAAGCTTTTCTGTAGCTTATTTCAAATCAATAAATTTTAGACATTTCCAAACCGTAATCGATGATATGACGTTGCATTTTGTAGGCCTTCTGAAGATTAACCTCAAGGAATTGATGTATGTATAAACACATACAGCATTTGAAAACGTAATAACTAGTCCAGAGCCAACATAGACCTAAAAGTCCACCCTAAGTTCATTCCTTCAAAATGGTAGCGGGACTCACGAATTACCGTGACCCCGGTACGTAAAGGGCTATTGAAGGACACCGTGGATTTTAGACAGTACCAGTCTGACAGTCCCACCCGCTCTGCCCTGGGTGGAAGGACTCATGTGATGATTTAACCACGTATAAAAAAATTTCTTCAAATTTTTTCTTAACAGAAACCAGTCTCTTCAAAAATAATTTCTAATGTACTCGTATATCGTAATTTTTTTAACGTAACAAAATTCTCCAAACCCTGTTTAATATTAATGTCCTTAAAGCTGAACATACAAAGTTACATATCAAGACGGTCGCCGGGCCCCACCTCGTTCCCGCGCATGTTTGACGAGATGACGATATAATCAGTTCAGCACGATCCATCACACTACTGTCAAACTTAGTCGATCGTGTATTAAGTGCCCAGTTCACCTTGACCTCTCAAAACGTCGCTGAATGCTTCACTTATGTCTCATTTTTAATTTAATTTTGTTAGTTCTGTATTCCACCGTGTGTCAACTCAAAATGGTCGTTGTCCGTCTCATGTGTTCTCCATGTTTTTTACGTGTCATTAACGTGGGACAGAATATTTAATTAGCTAATTAATATCCGGTATGGACTGTTGTACTTACGAAACGAGTACATCCGTGGTTGTTTCTGAGAGAAGTGTCGTTGGTTTAGGTAATTATGCATGTGGAAAGTAGCCTACGACCGTGGGACCGTCGAAAGGAGTAAAAAGATTTTTTAAATTTCAAGAAAGCGATCAGTAACGGCCTCGTAAGTTTCTTAAAGGACGCCTCTATGGATTGAAAGACTTCAATAATAAAATTAAATTTAGAAAGTGGAATGATAGTGGCTTCTGTAGGTAGTTGCTAAGCAATCGACTGCTGAGCTGCGTGATGCGAGTTCGATTCCCGCACCAAAAAAATGTTTGTATGACACAAACAGCCTACGTGACTTTATATGTTTATGAAAATGCGCCCGATGACAAATAAAAAAATCCTAGTGTCCAAAATTAAAAAAGAAGAAGAGACATTGACATAAAGTTTAAACTGATAGAAACAATTAACTATGAAAGGTAATCCTTTCATGAATAATAGTTTCTCTTCAGGTGGCTGTGGTTCCGCTGAGGGAAAGCGACAGAGTTATACAACTCGTCTAATGCCATCTCGTTCCCACAGCTGAACAACTCACGCTTTAAGACGTCATGGTAGGCTAGTAGGACAGTGGATCGCTTCAAGATTAATCCCAACCAAGCCAAAATTAGAATAAAACGCGCTACTACATTAAAACCTTCATTCCTCCCCATATCTCAATTATATCATAATTATCCCATTGCAAACACAACACGATAGCAATAGGAAGTGCCACAGCCTCGGAGACAAATGCAGTAATCAGTAGGCTAACGCCCACTAGACTGCAGTTGGTACACTAATTCCATCATTTCAATTAGATATACAAACGCGAGGGCGGTTAATCAGCAGATAGGCTGTGTTCCTTTCACTCATCGGATAGCTATTAGTACAAATATGATGGTAGTGTTTTGCTACGTCAAGCATATTAGGATTTAGGTACCTACAGATTGACTAGGGAATTGGACAGGCAGGTCCACTGAAAAAACGTAAGTGGGTAGTCCATCAGTTAGTTAATCAAAAAACGTTTAACCCGTATTTTTATTTCGTCACGTATACCAAAATTAACGAAGATATGACGCATTTACAATTCGCAATACGTCACGGTATAATTTTTAGTGCATTCTGACGTCACGAGCCGGGTCTTTGAGCTGTGATGCTTTTTATCTATATCAATATTTATTCATTTAAAAAACAAAATGTAAGTGTCCATTATTTTTCAACAGGTAGGTAGCTCTAAGTGATGGACTAAAATAATAAAATAAAGCTAAGTAAGCTTTTCTAATTGCTGAAAATTTTTATTTTACACTTTTACTAATGAATAACCTTTTAAACGTATGTTTACAACTCCAGTGACATATACTTTACAGGATAATTTTTCTATAAATAGGTGAAAGGTTTATGAAAATCCGTGAAAAAGTTTAGAAGAAAAACGCTATCACATATAAAACGAATACAAAACGAATGTTGAATTTTTTCTGCCATTTAGCTATCATGATTACATATAGAGAAGAAACCAGACATCACTACTGTGTCCAGCCTTTATAATACCTACTATTTCATCATATTTATGCACAGTTAACCAAATCGACAAAGCTTAATGTTTTTGTTATAATCGTCTATTGATCTTAAGATAGTGCTTATAAATATTTGAGGATGTGGTACAAATATCCAAAAAAAATCAAGGTGTAGCAGGATCTAATATACAATCGTACTGTTTATTAGAATAATCAATCGGGGCTTGCCCAACCTAATAATAGCCTTTAATACATTACATATAAAGTAGCAAGATCCTTAGAGCAACATCCGCAAAGTTCCCTACCGTACGTCATAATATATAAGTCATAACTAACCAGATATTTAAACGGATACAGCTCATAAAATTATCGTTTCTAATTTATCTGAACCAAGTGGGTGGAGACTACTTGTATCAGTAATCAGTGGTCAACCAATTAACTCAAGTATTTTACCTGCTCTATTTTTAATATTGTCACTCACTTATTTCACAGAATTATCGGAGTTCTCATAATAAAATATGTGTGGCGGTAAATAATTGTCAAGACGTTTAATTCAAGAACTATCTGTTACACTTTAATATGTGTCATTTTTTCTGTCTCTCCATTTTGAACTTTAATGCCTTTGTAATAATGACAACGAAAAACCAACATTGTAATATCACTCAAGCTGGAGCACTTAATAAGCTGAATCGATTTCCTGGCGGTTTGTCACATCGCAATGTCAATATTAAGAAATATACACCGGACGAAATTTCATACAAACTTTCAAGTACTTATTTTTCAAAATTAGAGCTTATTTTAATATAACTTCATATACTGCATATTATACTGCAAAATACATTGGTCTAAAAAAATATCAGAGAACACTTATGGCGAAATGTCTTCTTATGGAAAAGTAATTGGAATTCTCTCAGGAGCAGTGTGGTATCATCCCCGACATACGAATCGCGGTTATGTAGCTTTAATTTTACCATTACTTTGTGTAAATTATTTCTTCACCATTGCTCTCAAAACTGTCAAGTAATTATAGTGAAAAAACCGTCCATGTCCTACAACCAAAACTATGAAGACTTGTTTGACAGATATCAAGCCGCACTGGGCCAGCATGGTGGATTTTTGCCCACTCCCTGTCCCAGAGAGAAGTCCTGTGTCCCGACCGGCAGTGGGAACACTATAGGCTGATAATGGAAATCTTTGTTTCTTAGGAATGTTTAAAATCGGCCTTATTTAGCAGTTGTTGCTGTCTCCTGATATATTTTTAGACCTTTGTGGGAATACATGCTTAAAGCTTTTGTCAAACAGACAGGCGTGACGAATGCGAAGCGTGACGTTTTTATTTGTAATATATGGAAATGTTTGAATCCAGTCACATAGAAAAGCAAAAGCGATCCAATAGCGTGACAGAACTATCGGACTGACGTCTCGCTTCGGTTCGGTATCGCTTTGGAAACGCTTCGCTTTCGCCTGTCTGTTTGACAAAGTCATAAGCGTGTAAAAGTTCAATTAAATTAGTTCAGTAATTTTGCAAAATAAGGATTTAAAAGTTTGTATGGAACATCATTCGGTGTACACGATCTTAAATTGTTTCGAGTCCCCATTCTCATGATTTCAATCGAAAAACTCTTGTCATCGAAAAGATAATGAAGTTCTTAACGACAAAGAATGGACAGAAGGGAGATTTATAGCAACACTAATGACCAGAGCTTACAGAAAAAAAAACATGAAGAACAAGTCGAGATTTAATTGAAGTAAGTGAACTTGCGAACAATACACCAATTTGTATTGACAACGCGGAATATTTATGTATGTACCAGCTTATACCCGCGGCGTTGCCCACTTAAAGCTCTGTTATAGTTCCCCAGAAATATCACACCGAGATAAAAAAAAGTCTTAATTGTTAATCCAGGTTAAGAACTAACTCTATTGCTAATTTCATTCAAATCTGTTTTTGTGTGAGAGAGTAACAAACATACATACAAACTTTCGCTTAAATAATAGTAGTAAAATTGTTAAATATTTTAAACTGCTAAGCTGTTAACTGTTCAATTGTTTTAATGTCCTGCCGTCAGATTGTAGGTCTAATAAATTCAAAGTCCGAGACAAGATTTTAAATCACTTTAGGCCTGGTGCCACCCATAACCATTTAACTCAATATTCTATTATATAGATTAGCGATTTAGTCACCCAATTTTTATTATTTTATAATGTAGTAAAATCATCAAATTATTCCCAACGCCCTGGGTGGAGCGGACGTTACTGTCGGACTTGTACTGACTAAAATATGCCCTTTATGTTCCGTACGGTGTTCCTCCAATAGCCCTTTAAGTTCCAGGCTAATGGTTACCTGTTTAGTCAGTCCCGCGACCCCGGTTTAGTCGCTCATCAACACGTAACTTAAAATCGTAAAAAGGTTGACTAAATTGCCATCCTGTTAGAATATAAGATGTATTTTAACCCGACTGTCTTTATAAATAAAATCGTATCTAAGAACATTTTTACGTGTTCTGTGTGGATACAACTATTTTTTTTTTTTTCTCTTTTAAAAAAACGTTGCCCCACATTACGAATTTCTCCTGTGTCGTGGGTGCGGTTACAAAAATAGAAACTCACGTACACCATCACCCAAACTCGAAACAACTACTTGTAGGTCATACAAATATTTGTTCCGTGCGGGAATCGAACGTTACGCGACATGCTGCGCAGCAATCCAATCGCTCAGCCACTGCGCTAACCGTGCCGTCAAAAATTTATTATATAGCCTTATATTTTTGTGCTTGAGTAACTCGTTGAAAGGTAAGGAACGGCATCTTTTTTCAACATGTATAAATAAGTGTCACAACCACTCAGTTGAAACTGATCTAATTGACACACTAGACCAAAATGCGACCCAAGATGAGATCTATATAAGTTGATAACGACCAAGTATTTCAGCATTACCATCAAGAATTTGTGCAATATATCACATGTTACATTTAGTAAGGGCCACTTGCCCACTATGACATTTGCAAGGGCCAGCTAATAAGACACATTTCTCGTGTAGGGTGTACCCACGATTGTGTAAAATGGGACACCGTGGCGCCTTGTGCGGGAAGGACGGACAATGGCCGCGGTGTCACCATGATAGCACGGTTTACATGGAAATCAAATGTGGGCGGAGTACTTAGATAAACGTAGGCAGTTAGGCACTTACCTTAGTGCCGCTTTGGTTTCTTGGAATTGAAAATGTTGTTTATAGGTTTGTGGGGTCGTAAAATAAATATTATTTTGAATCCGGTAGTAATGTTAAAGCACTTATTTATTCATAATAATGTGAGATATATTTCATGCTATTAGACGTTTAATAACTTCAGTAATTCACTTATTATTCTATATCACCAATAACGACAAGTATTATATTTATTATATTGTATTGGTGTTATGTATTTCACCTTTAATCTAGCCCATAGGCTTTTGAGATACTAATAACATCTCATTTTAATTATGTGTGATCATTCACATCTCAGCTACAATTTAACATGGAAACAAATGTGTGTCAATTAAAGTATAATTTTTAAACTAGCCTTTTTTATAACATGTCTGCACGCCATTTTTATTTATCGTTTCATGTAAGCCATCCCTAACACATAGAGTGGGCAGCGCAGTGACTACATGTCGCGATAGTGTCGCGAGATTCCTAGCAAGCAAGACCTTATTGAGAATGTATGCGAAGTAAATGCAGCATGGTCACATCACTATTTTATTTATGTTCACTGTTTATTAAGATTGAGATGATTTTAACTTTCAAGCAAAATTACTATGTCTTTTACGAACTTTTAAATTGAAATTAATTTATTTTACTTAGTATCAATTTTGTAAGATGTAAAAGATGAACGTAACTCGCCAAAGGTGTGCCCATTCTTAACATCTTATCCTAGACAATGAGGCGTGTCAGGGACCGAATTCAATCGCCCACTTAATCCTCTATTATAGGGTACCAAGGCTCTGCGCGTGCGTTCGAACCGGCCGCTCGATAATAAGTGTAATTGCACTATCTGCGTCCTTGTTCCGTCCTTGCTTTCACTGATAACGCCGCTCGCCCGAGGTTATCACTTATATAATAATGAGTGATTAAAATCTCCCAAAAGGTCAAGCTTTTTTGTCGACCCTTGCGCCAGTGAACTGATTTTTGACATTTAATTGAGGATCGATTGCGAATTTTCGATTTTTTACTGACTGATCCGTTTCAAGGACGATTTGTGTACTTTCGAATTTTACTTTTAACTTGCTCAAGAGGTTTTTGAGCCTGCATTACTTATTGTGAAGGAAACTTGACAGTATTTTCGTAAGTGTTCGATGGCTATCGCTTTTAACGTTTATTTTGTAAGCGCGTGTAAAGTTTACAGTTTGTAGGTCAGCGGTTACAATCGAGCATATAATATTAAATGTTTTGATGAAGTCTTCGCCAATAGCAAGTTAGTAAACATTGGAAGAGGCCTCTGATTGGTTCTTCGTCTGCGTGTCCTTTTAAACTCACGATCTTAAGTTAGAAACTAGTAATCATTGGTGGGTTCGCAATTAATCGAGGCATTTAATATAACCTATGATGGTTGTGCATTAACGTGCATGTAACAATTTAACCGTGGTTCATACTTCATAGTGATGTGTTTTGTAACTGACCTTTAAATAAACTTGTGTAGTGTTCTGATTGTGCAACTGCCCATGTAGTACATCGTCTAGATAATTATTCATTAAAATTAAACTGGTTGTAATTATACTCTTAAATGTAAAACAGAAAAGCTCGGCAGGCCTGTTGGTCTAGTGGTTAGTGACCCTGACTGCTATACCGGAGGTCGTGGGTTCGATTCCCACCCAGGACAAATGTTTGTGTGATGAGCTCGATCATTTGTTCTGTGTCTGGGTGTAATTTATCTATAATATGTATGTATTTAGAAATATATAAGTATGTTTATCAGTCGTCTAGTACCCATAACACAAGCTCTGCTTAGCTTGGGACTAGATGGCGTTGTGTGATAGTTGTGGAATATTTATTTATTTATTTATTTATTTATTTATTTAAAGCTAAAAACTTTCGTATTCCTATAAAAATGTAGTATTTTATACAGTATTGTATAATTGACTCTGGAACTTTTACAAAAAAAGACAAAGAAAATAACCTAAATAAATATAAATAAGATGCGTATTAATTGTCCATAATATATGTGATAGCAACATACAACGCCACCTATCAAAACTAAACGGAGTCAACCGAACATAAAGTGACAAGGAAATCGAATATTTAAGCTTTTTATAAACCCAAAAGGTTTTTATTAATAACTGAAAAGGACTTAACGAATTACGTCGTGCTGTGCTGGGGCAGCTGCTACAGATGCTAAAAACCCGAAACGGCTCAATTTCTCACCTAGGTACTCTATTACTTGAGCCATTCAGGATTGTAAAACCAGCCCCACGTATAGTAGACTCTTTGCGTAAGCAGAGGGCTGATCTTAGTCTACACCCCTTCGTACACTAGGCGACGGAAGTCTCAGATACCTTAAAACTTTAGTATCCATTGACGAGTGCCTGTGTACGAACCTCTATAGATTTGTATTGCAATAGTCACCTGGATACCAAAGTCGTAAGGTATCGGAGACGGTCGCGGGACCAAGGGATTACCGTGACCCCGGTACGTAAAGGGCTATTGAAGGACACCGTGGATTTTAGTCAGTACAAGTCTGACAGTCCCTCCCGCCCTGCCCTGGGTGGGAGGACTCATTTGATGATTTTACCACGATAAAAAAAAAAAAAAAAAAAAGGTATCGGAGACTTGTGTCGAGTAGTGTACGTCGTAGGATCTAAGAATCAGCATTGCCATCCTACTACACAACATTGCAATACCAGCATTCTGGGCAGTGTAAATGATACAGCAATTCAGATGAGTTTTCCACGCTCTGTAACTTTTTTGTTTTCCATCTGATTAGTATTTATTACAGTACATAAATAAATAATTAATATAAATAAATATTCCACAACTATCACACAACGCCATCTAGTTCCAAGCTAAGCAGAGCTTGTGTGGGTACTAGACAACTGAAAAACATACTTATATATTTCTAAATACATACATATTATAGATAAACTACACCCAGACACATAACAAATGATCGAGCTCATCACACAACCATTTGTCCTGGGTGGGAATCGAACCCACGACCTCAGGCATAGCAGCCAGGGTCACTAACCACTAGACCATCAGGCATATAAAAATATTGTAATGTAATGTGTAATAAATTATATGATTGGGCCTCCAACAATCTAATCTATTGTGATAACTTTTTAGGCGCCGTTCAGGGGACTTAATTTAATCCCTGATTTAACAGACATCTTCTGACGGAATTCCTCAAAAATTTCCGTTGATTGGGTAACCCCAAATCCCAACTTCCTCAGAAGATGTTTACGAAACCCAGCAAGCATTCCCCACGATGACTAATGTGAAATGTCCTCAAGCAGCTATCTCATGCATCAAGAGTAACGTGATGATATTTAGAACCGTGTCGCCGCCATCTTGTGGTAATTAAGTGGATACGTGGGAATTTTAACATTACACTCTAAACAAGAACTGTTTCCAAATGACTGTGTTAAATAAATATCAACTTTATCGAAATTGTGATAAATTTAAATTAAGAATGACTGAACTTAACAAGTCAAGTTCAGTCGAAAAGCAAGTCGTTACAAATTAAAATAGTTTAAAAGATAAAGAACTAGTTAATGCTCCAGTGCAAGTTGATCAAATCAATCAATTAACTCAATATGATGCTATCGAATTGTCCATTGCTAAAAATAGAGCTCCCCTTAAGTTTGCCACAAAATTCATTTATTTATTATTAAAGGTAACAGGTCAACAGTCAGCTTCTGTGTAAAAAATATCAAATGAAAAATGTGAATATGTATACAACATTATGAATATGTATTTTTTTTTCCAAATATGAAATGATGTTTACATTTCTGGAAACTGAATTGCAAATACAGCATAGGTTTAGTCTCTAGTGGGCCATCACGGACTATCACGAGCAAACTTTATTACATATTTGTGTAATTCGTTGTGTCGTTATTACGTCGGCATGTAGTTGCTAAGAATAAGGTTTCTCTATAAAAATGAGTCACCAGTGTTTTATTTGCGTACGTCTAAGAAATTCACCTTTTTATTTTTAACGTGGTAAAATCATCATATAAGTCCTCCCACCCAGGGCAGAGCGGATGGGACTGTCAGACTCGTACTGACTAAAATCCACGGTGTCCTTCAATAGCCCTTTACGTTCCGGAGTCACGGTAATTCGTGAGGCCCGCGACCAAGAAATTCACCTGAAGTAATTGTACGATACGATAATTAACACCAAATCTCAGAAAGTTTCAAAAGTTTGTGTCACTCTTTCTTACTTTCAAAAAGTTTCTTCTTACAATTGTATGTCCAAGATTTCGACGATTCGATAGCATTGATCAATCTGCATTGTATAATTTTTATCAACGTTTACTCCCAAAAAAAGACCTCAGTCCAAACAGTAGTGACATTATTTATAACGCTCTCTAGTTTTCATAAATTTACAACTTCAGACTCTGAAACAATTTTTTCGTGCCAAAGAACCAGATAATCAAATTCCACATTATTTTTTTCATAAGAGCCATCTTCCTTGGTTTTTCATGAAAAATCCCAACTTTGGCCTCTACTAGGGTGCTTTGACCTTCATTATGACCTTCCATATGAAGGTCAAGGTTCAGGAGCAAAGCGTAATTTGAGTTCGTTGTTCGTTGTTCGCGTTTATGCCTTTGTCAAACAGACAGGCGAAAGCGAAGCGTTTCCGAAGCGATACCGAACCGAAGCGAGACGTCAGTCTGATAGTTCTGTCACGCTATCAGAACGCTTTCGCTTTTCTATGTGACTGGATTCAAACAATTCCATAGATTACAAATAAAAACGTCACGCTTTGTATTCGTCACGCCTGTCTGTTTGACAAAGGCTTTAAAGATAATTAATTTTTTTTGGGAAAAATATGTAAGCCTTCCGTCGAAAATGTTTTCTACTACATTTTTTTATCCATGTATCCTGCTTATGTGTATTTCAATAACCATCTCCCATTTATATAAATTGGTTCTGTCATTTCAAAAAACAAGAACTTGAAAGTTTTTTGAAATGTTGTACGACGCACACGCTCTTAAGATTATGGGTTAGAGAACTCAAAAAAAGAACACAACATAATGTTTTGTATTGTTTTTATTTTTCAATGCGTTTACAATATTTAATATTTTTTAATTGAACTTCAAATTAAATAGGTACAAGTGTACTTAACATACAACTTTATCGTGTGACGTTAAAACCTTATCGAACTAGTGCCTCCAAGTGATATGATTACAAATATCTTACTTTACAAATATTGCATTCCTTTTAATTATGTGTATAATACACTGTCCAAAGATATACGCTTCAAAAACCTATGATACGAGTGTGTGTACTGGCCATTAATACATGTAAAATTTATGCAAGGAGGTTGTGACTGACAAATGACATCATAGACAAACTTTTTTTTTAATTTACTGTTTGTGATCAAAGTCTCAAAGACATAAATCGCTTAAAACTGTGGAACTAACTATATCTAAACGTAAAGAATAGCAATGTGACCGAAATTACTTTGCAGAAAATCTTACGAAGTTATTTCTTATATTTATATTACTTTCTCTAAAGATACATTTTACTTTTAAAAGGACCCTTATTACTATTGTAATAAGTACCGCTAAAATCTTTGAGCCTCGATTTAATATAAAACACATGATATGCATTTTGTGTATCGCAAACTCTGTGTACAATAATTATGTAAATAACAAATTTAACAAAATATTATTTTATTAATTGATTTTTCTAAAGACGCAAATAACTAACGATTTTATTCACAATGCCAATAATTACTGGATTATATTGCGTATAATATTTTTTATCAAATAAATATCGAATAATTTTGGGTTATAGAAAAACTTTGGTAGTTTTCATTTGACTAAAAGAGCAACCTCAATATTTTTACCAATTTTAATAATTTACAAAATATCATTTAAATATCTTTACTGTATTTAAATGACTTCAAATTAATTTGTGTTTAAAAAATAAAATATGTAATCCATTCGAATTAAATTTAAAAAAAGCTCACTCGAGCGAAGCACTAAATTTTGATATTTTTTAAACATCAATTAATGAACTTTATTTCTACACAATAACAGACAAACATGTTTATGTACACTTATTTATAATAGAAAATACGTTTTAAGTCAACCTTAAATCACAAGATATGAACTAGGAACAAATATTTAAGTTATCATTAAAACGTTATTTTTCTTAACAAATCTACTTATAATCTTAAATTAATTTTATCATAACATAAGTAATATACTAAAATGTTTTGTCATGTCGCTTATAATAATGTATTTATCTAGTAAAACGTTTTTACAATAAACAAGAAAAAACTGTGTTTTTAGCTACGTGATAATGTAAAACAAATTCAGAATAACTTTGTTGAAACACATTTTAGTTTAACCTAAAACATATTTCAACGCGTGCTCACAGCGTATCTTAAGTAAGCTAAAGCACAAACAAAATAATTTAGTTTTAATATATTTAATGAACGTATTGAATCCGTATTCTATATTGCTCTCAATATGAAATAGAGAGTCACTATACGTAATATACACCCGCACTGCTACATGTCCTCTACCGGTTTACTTATTTACAACGATCCTAAACTGTTCAGCTCACTGAAGGAGCATATTTAAACCGCAAGTCATTTGGGATGGACGACATATTACCGGATAACTTGATATACTGGCCATTTGACCAACGAATTTAGATCAACGAAGTTTATATCGTTTCCAATTCACACGCTGCAAGTCTTTAGTTAAAAGGCTGCGTCCATAGTGGAGGTGGCGGCGGCAGCGGGTAGGCTAGGGGCTATGTGGAGATAGCCAGGGAGGGACGCGGGCCGTGCGCGGTGTGGGCCCCGTGAGCCCCATGTGCCCCGTGCGGCGGCGTCGCAGCCGGGGAGCGCGCGCCCGGTGAACACGTCACCTTACCCATGAATGACCGAATATCATCAAAATACGCATCCTCCCTTTCAGTATCCGCAGAGCTCGGAGAATCTCCGCCTTCTGCCTCGTGCTTCTTCAAGTGACGGTCGAGATTCGTCTGCTGCCCGAAACATCTCTCGCACAGGGGACACCGAAATGGCCGCTCCTTGTTGTGAATATTCCTTACGTGTCGTTGAAGGTTCGACGAGATCGAGAACGAGCGCTCGCAGTACTTGCATTTGTAAGGCTGCTCGCCTGTGTGTGTACGTAGGTGACGAGTCAGATTCGCACTTCGCGGGAATACTTTTCCGCAGAACTTGCAAGCGTACCGATCACGCAGCTTTCCGGATCCTGAGCTAAGTTCTTGAAACTTTGCATACGCGCTTGATTGCCTGTCAGGTCCATCAGTACCGAGTAGTGGGGATAAAAAATTGAACGGACTAGGAACATAAGGAGAGTGCGACGAGTTCAGAAGCGATTCGGTAGTGTGGAACGATGGAAATCGAGGCCTGTACATGGCATCGATCAAGTTGCTGTGCTGCGGGTGAACGGGCATTGGAAATGCGAGAGGTGGTGAAACTAGCTGCGGTGGTGATTCATCTCTTTTAGGTTCTACGCCTTCGACATCCACATCTGTTGTGTCATTCTCAGGAGTCTTGTTCCTCTCAGCGGGGCTTTCAGGGGGTGAATAAGATTTGACTGAGTTACGAAAGGAACGATCATCATTCTCTGCTTCAGAATCTTTATCGTTTTGTTTTCTTGATACTGATAGATCCAAGGGCTGGTCGCCTTCGTCTTTCTTTGTATCTTCTTCAACATCAGAATATTCTGAAGTCTTATCATCTTCGATAACATTCTTTGACAGGTCTTTGGGTAATGGTGATAGAGACTTGTTACCCTGAATGTCATTATTGTTGAGCTTGAGAGAGAAGTTGAATGGAGATTTGCGCTTCATTTCATCTCTTGCGAAGCTGAATGGAGCAATCGGTGTAGACAATGGCATCACTGGTGATGGTCGGCGTTGCGATGATGTTTCCTCTGTAGAGGGAGGCGATTGCTTAGAATAAATACTATGTGATTTGTTGGGCGTAGCCCTATCTGAACTATAGCTATCTCTTTTGTTTTCGAAATCTAATTCCTTAGGCTTCTTGTTATCCTCCAAAGAATTAGAGCTGTCCATGCTTTTCACTGAAAGGCGGCCTTCTTGCTGCTTCGATACTAAATTAGCATTTGACATGGCCATGTCATGTTCCATGGCGAGTCTTGCTCCTTGTACGTTGAAGAGTAGTGGGCTGAGGAACTCAGGTGGGCAGGCAGCTGCTGCGGCGGCAGAGAACAGCGCCGGGTAGTGAGCAAATGTGTTGTATGGTAGGGGCAGGGTAGGTCCCCTGTACATCGGGAACGGGTTGTTGCTGTTTGGGTTATTCATTCCGACGTTTTGTAATGACGGTATTTGCGGAAGGCCCTGGGGCATCTGTCCTCGGAGGTTGACTGAAGCTGCCGCAGCGGTGTCACAGAATCTCTTGTGTTTAGTTAGAGAAGCGTAAGACGTGAAAGACTGGCCACATTTTCCGCATTCAACAACCGCTCTGCAAGCAACGTGCATCCGCTTGTGGCGGCAGAGGTTGGAGAACTGGGTATATGCCTGAAACCAAAAATAATGGGCTTTTAGAAACCATTCTAAGGGATTTTACACATGACTATTTAACTGAATTAAGATAGATTTATGTTTAAAGGTTTTTATAACTGGGCTAATTCAAAATTGATTCATAATATTCGGTAAACTACGGAGGAGTTGAGATATAAAAAAAAAACAAAGATTCTCACCTTAAAGCAAACCTGGCACTGGAAAGGCTTGACGCTGGAGTGTATATGGGTGTGCTGCTTCAGGCCGGAGGAGGTGGCGAAGGTCTTCCCGCATTCGGGACAGGCGTGGCTGCGGGCGCCTGCGTGCTGAGCGCGAATGTGGCGCTGGAGGTTGGAAGGATCGGTAAATACCTGAAATAACATCAGGGTTTCGCAAACGGTGAAATAAATACCACCGGTAAAAGACCCACTAAATTTAAAATTCAAACCCAGGGAGTTGAAAATGACCCGTGAAAGGTCAGCTTGCACGACAAATTATTTCAAATATTTCGCGTCAATTTTTATTAATAAACATTACTCTGTATAGAACGATTTTTTACCCATTTATGAACTATTACTATTTTTATTAACTGCTTATTAACTTATTCATTTCATATTATCTCGATATGACGCTTTATATATTTAGTGATTTGTTGTGCAAGACGGCCTTATAAAAGAGTAATGACTGAATTTAAAGTCAACTGTTAAAAGATAAAAGTGAGTGATATTAGAAAATACTAATTAAAAAGTCATAATTTTAATAAACCCATGTTCTTTCAGGATGTTAATACAAATAATTTCTAAACTACATTCCATATTAAAATACTGTTTAAATCTACAAGTATTCACACCTTAGGACAGTTCTCGCAGGGATACTTTCTGATGTCAGTATGCGCTAGCGCACGGTGTCGCAGGAGCAACACACGAGTGCTGTAAGCTCTGTTGCAAAGTTCGCAGTGAAATGCAGCGGCCGGTTGAGCGTGCTCCGTTATCAAGTGTCGATCGAGACTGAAACAAGACACGAGAAAATTTATATAAAAATATCATTCAGCCGGCTTAATGTCAAGGACGACAAAATTTCCCCTTGATACAAAACATCCGCGTTTGTGTAGAGAAAGTTAGTTCTGCGTAAGCGCACGGGGATTCAACCGAAGGTCGTTTAGATTTAGCTGTTGTTCTCAAGGATAGTCGCATTCTTTTGTTTCTATAAGGTAAGTTGTTTTAGCGTTTTTTTTTCCGGTGGACTTTGAGACAAAGATATAGCGATCGTGACAGGTTTGAACCCATATCGATAGCGGAGATCTCGTTGTCCTCGAAACGAGTGTGGGTATTCTTGCGGGTATTTAAAAATACATGCTTTATTGTTTACCGATACGTAACGGATATATAAACAAATAGGAGATTTTGAATTCAGTTTATTATGTTGTATTTCCTGTAGATAGTGTAAGAAGCATAGGATCTTTTTTTGTGGTAACTCATCTAGTGAGCCGTTTGTTACCATTTGCGTTCGAGATTTGCACCGTTATGGCTATATCGGAAGTTTTTTTTTTATTTTTGCTATTTCCGCTGCTTCAGTATTCATCGGGTAATTTTAATATGGAAAAGATATATTCTAGAATTCAACACCGCATGGGGTCTCATTTGTTTTCCCATATATATTTGTGTAAGACAAGATCACGCAACTATAAAGTATGGAACATATTTATATTCGATAGTTTCTTCGTACAGTTTAACATTTGCATTAAAAGAAACATTCACAAACTACCCTACTTTATATTAAGTGACACTTTCATAGCGGCAGTAGTCTAACTTTATTTGGAATTCTAACTAGTTTTTACCCGCGGCTTAACTCACACCCCACCATCATATCCATTTTTTGGGGTGGTAAAATATCTAGATCTAAGTCCTCTTGTCAGGGTGTAGTGAAAGAGACTGACAGACTCTTACTCACTAAAATCCGCAATGTTCCTTCAGTAGGTCTTTGCGTTCCAGGGTTTTTTTAAACAGTTCCTTTCTTACAGTTACTTCAGTTTAAGACGGTTCTACGAACCATATCTCCGCTTCAATTTACATAAAAACGCAAAACCGTCTACAAGGTCACATAATTATATCTCTGAACCAAAATTCATCAAAATTGGCTCAATAGTTTAGGTGTAACATTCAAACAAACTCACTCTCGCACAGTTAGGATTGTATTTTATCGCATGCCACCAACGAATATTAGAAAGTGAAGAGATTACGCTAACGAACTGGAATAGACGTCACACAGTCTACTTACAGGAAAGGACAAAATAATAACATCTTTAAGCATAGGGATCGCCCACGCGAACATAACTTACACACTCGCCCATTCATAATTCAAACATGTTTTATTTCCTCGACGTATGTATGAATTCATTTTTGCAATAAATTCTATATGAACACGTTTTATGAGCAAAATCCGGAATATGTGTGCACGATTACAGCGCCACCTAGTTACCACATTTTAGGAAGCCTTAAGATCATAGCCAGCTAGATATCTCGATTTTTTTTTTAACAACTTAAACGCACCCACGACACAAGAGAAATTCCTAGTGTGGGGCACACACTAGGAATTTCTCCTGAGTCGTGGGTGCGTTTACTAACATAGAACTCACATACACAAACACCCGGAACAACTACCTACTTGTAGGTCATACAGATATTTGTTCTGTGCGGGAATCGAACCCGCGACACGCTGCACGGCAGTCCAATCGGTCAGCCACTGTGCTAACCATCCGATAGACATTTCGGTTTGTTTTTCATTAATAATTAAATCTAACCTAAAAAAAAATATTTAAAAATGAACACTTTAATTAACACGTATTTCAGCGGGTGCGCTTCTGCTGCGATTTCATAGTCCAGCGAACTAGCGACTTCGCATATAGCGTTTACCGTAGACGCATAGTTATGGTTCGCATCACTTCCGACTATTTCATTCATACGACCCTCATTTATAGGTGTAATTTATCTATAATATGTATGTATTTAGAAATATATAAGTATGTTTATCAGTTGTCTAGTACCCATAACACAAGCTCGGCTTAGCTTGGGACTAGATGGCGTTGTTTGATAGTTGTGGAATATTTATTTTATTTTGTTCGATCGTAGAAAATACTGTTATCACCTACATAATAGCGTGTGTTGACGCTTGATGGAAAACGTATATCATTTGCAAAAACGTTCGAACTGAGTCTCCTTGGCATAACTGGTCTACCGCACGCAACCCTCGCTGCCTCCGGCCATTTTCTAACGCTGCACCTGTTACACCTCGTTAGTTGTATTTTAATATAAACATAGATTACATCGCTGGTTTTATTAAGGAAGAAGTCTTAGCCAGTTAGTTCTACGAGTAGATCTATGTCGATCTGTTCGAAAGCGTCGCGTTTGAGATGGATCGTTTTCACCGTGGCACGGCGGCGGGCCCGTGGCCGTATCTTTTAATTAATCTGAGGAATAAAATCTACCGTCAGTACTGGTTCCGTCGCTTACTGTCTGTTCGTCCGTTGCGTTCACTTAGTTGGCTAGACATACGAACATCCATGTTGAAATCTGTGTCACATACAGACAGCCAATTAGAATCCTATTAGGTGATTTGTATAATGCAGATACAGGTGTATTTCAGTTGATGCTTTTTCTAGATTTTTTTTATTTAACAAAACGTAATATTGACTCTTATATTAAACGTATAAGAGCCAATGTTATACACGGCAACTATATTGTACACCCTTTTCCCGAGGGGTAGGCAAAACCTATGGACCTTATGTTCTAATCCCACATACCCCTTCCACGTCGTTCGCGTTCATACATAAGTACACGTCATACTAGTGTAGAGAAAATAATTTTTAGTTGTCAACAAAAAAGACAACTAGCGACATCTATGGAGCAATAGAAGAACTAAAAATCAAAATTCCTGAATCGTGCGAGTGAAACCCACCAGTCACATCATTGTACACTTCAAAGTCAAAGTCTTGACGGAGGTACCTCCTTTTTTGGATTGTAAAAATCGTTAAATGAGTCCCAACCTTGGGCTTGTGTTGTCGGAATTTAACTGACTAAAAAACACCCTGTTCCTTCACAAACGTGTCCTTTGAGTTCCAGGGCCGCGGTATCCTCTTTAGACCAGTCCCGTGCCGTAGGAGAATTTTACACCCTGTGCCCTAAACTGGAATCTAATAGTACTGTTACTAATATTCTAGTCAGTGTTTTCTCAAAATTCTCAGAAATTCCTAAAAGTTATTTTCGTTTTCAGAAGCCCTATAAATAATAATGAGTCCCATCAATATATTTTGCAACACATCACCCAAATGAGTAGGTAACCTCAGTACATTCTACGCTATTTAGTAGATTCGTAATCGACACACGCGCAACTGAGATACAACGCATAGCCCCAGGGCTCACTTGCTCAAGCATCGTATCTATACTTACGATCTCAAACTTTAACTGTACGAGAACTTTTAGGGTTCCGTGGCAAAAATGTCAATGAGACCCTATTACTAACACTCCGCTGTCTGTCTATTTGTCAAAAGCAATTTAGAATACGATTCGTATAATCAAAAATACAAAATGTGGTCTATTATTACTGTAGAAAAGGCAATAACGTAATTTTATAACCCATTGTCAACACTTGAAATATAGCTGTTTAGCTAAATCGTGCATTTGTAACAAAAACGGCCGTTTATGTTTTGAATGCACGATATTTTTGATTCTATTTACGAGTTATGACATTTTTTCGATTGGCGGCGCTAGTGGACTGTAAGAGGCCTCTTAACGAAACTGTTGCCTACAAAATCTTGTGATACCTTTCATATAATGTTATAAGTTTTATTTTATTTTCTTTTTAATGCATTTGTAGGATATACCAATTACCAAAATGTATTTTCTCTCCTTCTTCACTTATATTGTTAAATAGTATGGAACCCTTAGTGTTCGATTCGCACTTGACCTGTTTTTTTTTTCATTACCCCACAACATCTAAGTAAACGAATCTTTTAGAACAGTGGTTGTATCTTTTAATAGTATATTGCGTAATTTTCTATAACAATTGAAAGTGTTGTGGCATTCTTTGTGTTTCTTTTAATAGAACATTGGTTTGATATTACTTCGGTTGCTACTCCATGGCTTTTGACTTTGATATGTCGTAAGTACATACGTATAATTGTTGATATTTCTTTTTGTTTGACTTAATAATAAAAAAGTTTACATAAATGGTAGATATTACTCCAGTTCCTGATGTAAACGTTCTCATCTACATTTTACTAGTTTGATTAGGTGTATGTAATAGGGGGCAAGCATATATCCTAATATTTATTGAAACAAACATTGTTTGTTGCTAAGAGCTTTCTTCATTTTTCTATCTGTGTTTATACGAATATCGAAACATTGAAATTTAATTTTAAGTAGATTGTTTTAACTAAGTAATTGTAGTTTAATTTTTTTTGTATAATTCTACCCTGTGATGAAACAGCTTAAAAATCTCAAAGGTCTTTAAAATTCCGAATATTGATTTGACATGACAGATCATGTGATGACCAAGCAGGTCAAATGCATATAGAATCTCTATCTCTACACTCCTTTTTACTTACAATCCACTAAAATGCGAACAAGATCACTTTTCTCTATCAAAACAACCTATAGGATTAACAAACCATCATTCATTCATTCATTCGCTCAATTTTCTAACTAGAACCATTACATTTCCGCTGAGATCAAAACTGAACATGCTGTAGACATTGATATCCGCCGATCATAGAAATAATCTACATGTTCACGAATTGATAACATCCAATGAACAACTTTCGTTCCGAGCCGATCTATTAAGCTCCGCCCACATGAAGCTACGATGCTAACTGGGCACTAAAATGACGCTAACACTAAGATGCGTTGGCCGCGGGACTCACGAATTACCGTGACCCCGGTACCTAAAGGGCTATTGAAAGACACCGTGGATTTAAGTCAGTATGAGTCTGACAGTCCCTCCACCTCTGCCCTGGGTGGGAGGACTCATGTGAAGATTTTACCACGTAAAAAAAAAAACACTAAGATGCGTTGGAAGGTAGCTAGTAGTTATAAAAGATAAGGTTAAGACAAGACCAGGCGGCCTTAAAGTAATTCCAGTGTGAGAATGAGATAGCGCTAGATGACTTGTGTAGCTATGTCTCTTTCTCACAGTGGAATCTCGCTTTAAGATGTCATGATAGGCCACCAGGAATTTCTAGTAAAACAAACGAACGGAACATCTTGATAGTAACATCAGGGGAAGCAATAGATAGGTAAGCAAATTGAATATCGTCATCAATGTATACCTATCTTACTTATAGAATACTATAAAATAGAGTGGCGAGAATATCGCTATAAATTCAATAATGACAAATGCCTCTATCTAATTTTTGCTACTTAAAATCGTAATGTACCAGACTAATAAGAATCACTTATGGGCAATGACAATATATTCTCTTTGCTTATGGGACTTTTACAAGTTTAGCTTTTTTTTTATCGTGGTAAAATCATCAAATGAGTCCGTCCCTCCAAGGGTATAGCGGGAGGGACTGTCAGACTCAGACTTAATTCATAAGTCCCGCAGCTTTAAAACGTTTTCTATTTGCAACAATATATTTAAAGGTACCCTTACTAATGTGACTTTAAACCAAACTGAAAGTTGACACGCAGGATATATTGTAGCAAAAAAAAAAAAAACAAGAATAACGAGCGCCATTTTAGCTCCACTCCAGACTAATGATGTACTACCGACGAACGTGCTTACATTTTAATAATCGATTGTAGATCCCGGCTAACGTTAACAATCAGTTGAGAAATACCGTAGCTCAGTCCATGTCCGAGCCGATAGCATCAATATTATCCGCCCAACCGATCCGATTCTCGATTTGAGTATCACATGTAAATAATCCCGTTATTAAGGTTTGTTAATCACCAATTATAATAACCAAATAAAAAATTTCGGACTCATATTCCCCATATTATATTATCCTCGATGATTTAGACGGAGCACTGGAGTGCGTTTTATAGTACACCTACACTTTGCCAGCTATGATTAAGTCTCACGTAAAAGGGGCGTGTCTATTGGTTACCGATTACCAGGCACTAATCCAGACTCTGTAGCAGCTGCTGACAAGCTCCTAATTAAGATACTCAATAACACTTTACCCGACCTGGGTTTCGAACCTGCGTCTTAACGACCAGCAGTAGCGCGTGCGAGCACTAGATTAACTGACAGCCATTCATCAAAATGTGCCTTGAAAAAGTAATTGATCTAATCAAATTACCGCAGCAATTTAAATTCTCAAAATAACCACCTATAATGAATGAGCTACAAACTAGATCGACGCAAAACAAAAATAAATCCGCGTTAGACAAATAATAATGTTCGTACAAAAGATCTGATCACGATCGAGTAGCCTGTAATTTTAGTGTTCGCCTTCGCAATCGCTACCTGATCGATCTGATATCGATTGAAGGTGTGACAGCGGCGATGATCATTCGAATTGTGACAGCCTCTGACGAAAGTAAGAGTGGAAAAAGATCCGATAAGAGTCGTTACAATGTGATTTCGTAATAAACATGATACATTATAATACGCCCGAACAAGTATTCGGAACGAACGTGACACTATAATTTCATACATCAATAATAAGAATAGTTGATTTTACTACTGTGTGACACAGCATCTAATGCATTACTGATGTCAACGAGCCATATCTTGGAACAGAATCTGAAGATTACAGACTACTTTCATGACTAATGGATGTTCCAGCAAAATTATCTCAGATTGAAATCCAGCTAATTTAATTTCATCCTCCCACTTTGAATAGCCTATAAAACATAAAAAGCAACAATGTAGCGCACATCTAATTACTAATCGATCTCCTGATGCCCTAGAAACGTTGTAAACGTTTAAAACAATAGTGATGGCCGCGATAAGGACTGCGTCACTACGAGGATACGTTAGAACGGTGCATGTCGATAATCTCGATCTCTTGCATTATTGACGAGCCAGCGCTTCGATAGAATATGATGACACACGCCATTATGGCCTTCCATCGCTTGTCACATAGATAATAAATTCATGATATATTTTCATTCGTGATGAGACGTTTAGTTTATTTGTGTTACTGATTTTATCAGGCTTCTGTTGTTTTTTTTTATTGATTGTTTTGCCAACTCTTTGTCATAGAATGCTATGCTAGAGAATTTAAAGAATGAGTTACGTACAGCTTCGAGCTCGGCCATCTGCACGTCACAGCAAAAACGCGGAATCGTCGCGTGCCATCGACCCGCCCGGCAACAAATCATCGAGGTGCGTCTTATCGAACGAGTACATCACTAGCACTAAATAAATCGTTACTGCCCGCTCCTCTACGACCAAATAATATTAATGGCAGGAGGTTAATGGTTCCGAAGACGTTTGAAATTGATAGACTTCTGAGTGTACCGGTAGACATCTTGAATGAACCGTTTAGATGAGACGCGCGATTGACTGATTTGAATTAAATTTGTTGGTTGGACTTAAAGGAGCTAGTTGGTAAATAATAACAGTCACACAACAGGTCCATATTTCTTAATAGCCGTACTTGCCTAGGATGGTGTGCGGATGGTTGACTATTCTATCACAGCGATTTTCCTCCATGCCTGAAAAAGCACGTAAAGCCGTGGATCCCAGCTACCATATGTAAATCTTTGTTACAGTGTGTAACAGTCGTTACTATTAGAAGCTCGAAAGTCTAACAACCAGTTAAACCAAGGGCTATTATATCACCCACTAGCACTTTGCCCGCGACTTCGTCCGCGTGGGTTACGTACTTTCCTAATTCCCCCTTTTCACCCCCTTAAAGGTTAAATTTTCAAAAACCCCTTCTTAGTGCTCCCCTACATTATAATAGGAAGCCGTGTGCAAAATTTCACATTCCTAGCCCCAGTAGTTTCGGCTGTACGTTGATATGTCAGTCAGTCAGTTCTCTTTTTATATATACAGATTTACAGTGTTATGGACGTCAGCTAAGCTGTCGCTCTATGTGAACTACTAATATTCAGATGCATCTGTTTGTTTTGCGAACCCTTCGTAGTTCACCCCAACGTAGTTAAGAAAAGGCTAGACAGATGATGATAATACTTTTAACTACCTACTTCTGGAAGAAGCAGGCCAGTTAGACGCTTCATTTACGCAATAAAGTTAAAAGAACAAAAGATACACATCTCTGACGGGTTACAAAGGCAATATTATAAACTGTTTAATGTTAATGCGTGGAACAATGGTTTTGATAAGAATTATTTAGTAGCCACTTAAGTCGGTTAGAGCTCAATAAATTTCTTAGACCGATATAAATAGAGTTACCGGCGATACAATCATATCGTCTATCGTGCCACGGCTTAGCGAATATCCCTTATAAACCTAAGAACTTAGGAGTAATAAAGCTGAATATTATCTGAAAACCTGTGAGGTGATGATGAAACTAGCAGACGATTACTGAGAAATACCTTCTATGTTACATATTTTTGTCAAACTTGAAAAATTTGTTGCTGATCTAAAACTCAGTGTTCTTCCTTATATGGAAACAAGCATGTCTTTAAATCAAATATTAGGATACATGTGCCATCTACCAATCCGCACTGGGCCCACGTGTCTTTCACAGAGAACACGCCTGTGTCCCAACAATGAAAACACTAAAAGCTAATTATATTTATTATGAGCATCTTTATTTGAGGAGCTCGTGGCTAAATAAATACAGCCGCACAGGCCGATCTTCCGGGTTAAGCGGCGCTTGTCGAGGTTGGTCTGTGGATGGGTGACCATCTGTCATAGCCGTTGGTGCCGGCTGTCATTTGTAGATCTTTGACAGTCGTTACTGTTAGTCAGAAGCTCTAAACCAGCCTTACCATGGGGTATCGTATTACCCAGTTACTGGGTTGTGGAGGTCCGACAGGCAGTCGCTCCATGTAAAATACTGATATCCAGCTGCATCTGGTTTGACTGGAAGCCGACCCCAATACAGTTGGGAAAAGGCTAGGCAGATGATGATATGCATCTTTATTTGTGACACTGTTTGAATAATGTAGATTCAAAATAGTGCGATACTGTACAGCTTTTATATTTCGAAGGTGTTTTAAGGTGGTTATATTTCGAAGGTGTTTTAATTAGCATTAATTATCGATCGTTATCTATCGATAAGACATAGGTACTCAATATTATCGATTTCAATCAATAAGATGTTTTTTTTTCGTGGTAAAACCATCAAATGAGTCCTCCCACCCACGACAAGGCAGGAGGGACTGTCAGACTGGTGCTGGCTAAAATCCACGGTGATCCTTCAATAGCCCTTTACGTTTCAGGGTCACGGTTTCCTAAAGAGACAGTCCCGCGACCCAACCAATAACCTAAAGCAGTAAATTTAGTAACTTACACATCGATGTTAGGGAAGGGCAGATCGCAGAAGCTGCAGCGAATGTCAGCGTCCTCTCTCTCCTCGTCGTCTGCTGATGCAATGGAACTGAACTTCTCGACAGAAGATTGACGCTCTGAAACAAGTAGTTAGAACTTTATAATATGTGGTTAAGGTTTAAAATTAAAGTCATTGTGATACAGTTGGGTTTTATGTAGAATCTTTACATATAGCTTTGTGTAACTGTACAAACAATATTTTCTGAGACACAGATCTTAAAAATTACAGAAGAAAAGAATATCATAAAACAGTGGAGAACACTCTTGGTACATTTCTAAATCTTAACTAGATTAGTCTATTCCCGAAATTAATAAAATATCTCAATCCTGTCCTAATCCAGTTTCTTTAAAGGCTTCTTTTTTTGACATTTATATGACTTCGATTAGCCAAATTCGGAATTTGATTAGCTATAGATAAAGATCGGGATCGGGATTACGGCCGATATCGAATATTACATTCATTCTATTTTTAAAATCAATAAGTGTCTGTCGATATTTGACGGTCATCAACATTTTGTGCATTATTTCTATGAATTTTGTTATGGCATCTCATAACTGCGCTATCATCGTTTTCAAAGAATGATGGCGCACCTATTAGTCAGTCTTGACTAACTTTACACATTCTAATAGGCTAAGCTTCAATTTATCATCTAACCTGTAGACTACACTTCCTCCCCGGTATAAGTCATTTAAGAGGCATAAAGGGCTATGTAAATCAATAGGAACCATGCAATTATGTGGCGGACAGTTTCGTAACGTGCCTACGATGCGACGGCGACACGACTAAATTTGTTATTCATTGAATTTGTACATCTATGGTGACTGTTGTACCTTCCTGTTGGGCAATCAAGAAGTTTAGATGCATAATATTATTGAAGGAACTGAATTTTGAAGTACAGTCACGACCAATAACATGTATACACTTAACAAAATTCAAACGCAAATTACTCGTGAAATACTGGTTTCCACTTTGAAATAAGACATATTTTGTAATAGTATGGCTTCTAAAATAGATGTCTAATAGAAAGGCAATGGTTTAAGAAAAAAGCTTTTGAATACTGCTTAGTGTATACATACTTATTGCTCGAGATTGTACAGGAAAAAAAAGTAAAGATAGTTTTTTGTTTTTCATGCGTCTATTAATTTACGTCAAAAACTAAGGACAGATTTCCGAATATCTTTAAAGTTAAGAACAGGCTTCTTCTTGGTCGATTTTAGAGCACCTCAGACCTTAACGAAATAAAACATCTACAATAAAAGTCATCTAAAAATCAAGTAAATTAGATTCGGTCATATCGAGGAAACAGAAACAATCATGTAACTAAATGTCAAAAAGCATTAAATATGACTTTAATTTAATACCATATCATAGAAATAATTGTGATTTTCCGACTTGTCTCTTGACACAACTCAAAAGTAATTTTTAATTGACGTAAAATGTCCACTAAATAGCATACAACGATTACATACTCTAGGAAACATATCAAACAAAATATCCGACAGATAATAACAGGGTAAGACATGTCACATTCATTCGTTTGCACATAACACAGATAACCTCTTCTAGATTCTGCACATGTTGCTATCACTAAGTTCTTTTGCTGTCTACATAGAACGTAAATTATGTTTTAATTCTCACAAAATTATAGTTAAAATGAAGTACATTTATACAATACTATAAATGTTACTGTTAGTGTGAGTAGGCACCGGCCCCTCAGCCTCATCAAGAACTGATTCTTTTTTTTATCGTGGTAAAATCATCAAATGAGTCCTCCCACCCAGGGCAGGGCGGGAGGGACTGTCAGACTTGTACTGACTAAAATCCACGGTGTCCTTCACTAGCCCTTTACGTACCGGGGTCACGGTAATGGGTAAGTCCCGCGACCATCAAGAACTGACTTAAGCTAAATTAAAGACAAATGCACTTAAAGCCTGCCGGGGTCGCGGGACTGTCTGTCAACCGTGAACCTGTAACGTAAAGGGCTATTGTAGGAAGACGATAGATTTTAGCCAGTAAGAGTATATTAATCCCTCCCGTCCCCATATTTGATGTTGTTACCACGATACAAAAAAAGGCAAATGCACTAATAAAATGTGGCGCATAGATTTGCCTTTTATGCGGAATCTAGGAGGGGTTATCTATGTTACAGAATTATCGTCATACTGACGTATGGGATCACGATTAGGACGTCGGAAGTATGAAATGGCTCGCATTGACACATGCAGAATTAATTCTAGTCACGACGAGACGAAGCCACGCCTAGAACATTGTTTAACGAGCATCCGTGATAAGGCAAGGCTAAGATAATGACGTGATATCACCGGGCAAATATGAATCGACATAACTGTTATCTTGAAAAAATATTGGATGAATATGGTGCAGATTCATGGTTTCCATTATGTAAATACACCTTTTAGTATTTAGATTTGTATGAATATTTAATGAAAATGTCTGGTGGGACCAGTATTGACTGGGTATATGAGATAGATTACAATTTCTCTGGTGGCGAGTTGTGCTAATGCCTGTGTTGAACAATGTTTATTTACGTTATGTGCATAGTGTAAATAGCTGGGTTTAAACATAACCTATATTACGCGCTGCTTATGTTTAAACTAAAAAAAAGCAGTGATAGCCGGGTGGTACGACCGTTGGACTGCCAAGTCAAAGGTTGCAGGTTCGAACCCCGGCACGCACCAATGTCTTTTAGAATTCATGTGCGTATTATAAGTTAATTATCACTTGCTAAAAACGGTGAAGGAAAACATCGTGAGGAAACCAGCACACCTGAGATTTTTCAACGGTGTGTGAAGCCATGTCAGAGGCCTACGGGCGGTTTAAACTCTGACACCAGGTTGTTCAACGACCATACGATAAGAAGAAGATGTTTAAACTTAACCTTTCTTTTAAAATAAATATGGAAACTAAATAGAGCAAACATAATGTAAACAAAATCTTTTTGTAAATACACGAACGAAAACGCAATCCATGAATGTTCAAAAAATACACAAATCACGTTTAGATAAAAAAAAAATATGAAAAATTGAAAACAAAAAAAAAATCTTTCATAAAATCTTTAAAAAATTAACATTGTTGACATTAGTAGCAAAATCCAAAAAAAAAAGTAATCCTACGTACCTCCAAAAGAAAAAATCTCAAAGTGAAAGGTCAATGTCAGGATGCCACAGGTACACAAAAGATGCCACAAGAGGTCATAGGTAAAACTATGTGCGATGTCAGTACTGAACTGAAGTGTTTGTTACAAATTATCAGGGGCCGGTCACACCCCCACCCCACCTGCAGGCGAGGGTTAATATGCTCACTTGACCCCCGTCGGTGAAATATGGAAAATCATCTGTGCGTGACAACTGTAGTGTTTGTGGTTTTAAAGTTTTAAGGGATGTAATTGAGGTATTTGAGCGCGCTTATGGTTGATACTTTTTATAGATTTATAACGGGATTTGAAATGAAAAACCATAAGGTATAAAAAAAATATTTGGACGAAAATCATCGAAATTCGCGATACTAAAAAGCAGGCTAAAAGACTTTATACAAACTATTTGTTATTGGCTGCGCATCGTGGGTTCGATTCCGGAACTAGCTGTGAGTTTAAATATTTGTAGGTTATGTGCAACGATTAAAAAATATAATTAATTTTTCCAAAATTTATATATAAACTAATATTTTTGAGATGTAAGTCACAGAGGTTTAGTTTAATAGCCTGTACCACTTCAGTAAATATGAAAGCACCTTTTTCTTACGCCCTCTACCTACATGTCTCAGGACAGTATAGACTTCGTCAATTGTATGTTGATATTAACCCCAAATTGAGAACTAAAAACAACCAACATAATTATCAACCAACTGTCATCGAGAAGTTCAAGCCATTTATTCCCACACTTCAACATTAAAAATAAGTAAAACAATAAGGCACATAGTAAATTTTGCGTATAAGGCAGGGTGCACACGATCGTTAAGTTTTCCCACGACGCGACGTGAACGTCAACGTCGCAGATGTCAGAATTGCGCCCGCGCACCGTGACGGTGACTTACCGATTTTTGTAATGAATTCCACCCCAAACGACGTACACCTGTTGTTTCTCGCAATTTGTAAGTATAACGTTTGACTTGTTATATTGAAAAGCAGTTTCATTAATTAGGGAAGGGAGTAAAAATTTAAACAGTTTTTTTAACGAGACAATTTTTCTACGGTATTTTGCAAATCTTATCAAAACACTGCCAGGGACATGAAAATGAGAATGCATGCATATTTTTTTATTAAATAATAATAAAATGTTATAAAAAAGAATCTTTATCACGATCTAGAAAAATAAAACCATCTTGTCAAAAGAGCCTACTCAATATAATTTTCCTAATATAATATGAAAACCTTTCGTGCGGTGTTCCACAGGGATCGGTCTTGGGGCCGCTCCTGTGGAACATCGGCTACGACTGGGTGCTGCGCGGCGACCTCCCTGACGGCGTCGGCGTAATATGTTACGCCGACGACACGCTCGTCCTGGCGGAGGGAGAGTCGCACCAGGCGGCGGCCGACCTGGCGACGCAAGCGGTGGCGACAGTCGCTCAGAGGATCCGGCAGTTGGGACTCGACGTGGCGCTGCATAAAACAGAGGCCATGTGCTTTCATGGCCGTCTGAACGCGCCGCGTTCAGAGTCCCACATTACGGTGGAGGGGGTTCGCATCGGCGTCGGGAGGACGATGAAGTACCTGGGACTCGTCCTCGACAGCCGGTGGAACTTTAGGGAGCACTTCCTACGTTTGGCCCCAAAGCTGAACCGGGCAGCAGGCGCCCTCAGGCGACTCCTGCCCAATCTCGGCGGGCCAAACGCCTCCTGCCGGAGGCTGTACGCCGGTGTCGTGCGGTCCATGGCCCTCTACGGGGCCCCTGTGTGGGCCCTAAGCATCCGGACGCGACCACTCAAGCTGGTCGCATGCCAGAGGGTCATGGCTATCCGGATGATCCGGGGATACCGCACGATCGCCGGCGAATCAGCCAACCTCCTAGCGGGATTGCTGCCCTGGGATCTGGAGGCGACTGCCCTCCAGCGCGTCTACGAATGGCGCGTGGAGGCGCAGCGCCGGGGCGAATCCCCGCTGCCTCGACAGGTCGAGGCGCGGCGGGAAGAGCTCCGGCGCGATCTCAGGGCAGTATGGAGGGAGCGACTGTCGCAACCGAGGTCCGGGCACGCCGCAATCGCGGCGGTAAGACCCCTCTTTGAGGAGTGGCTGGATAGGCGTCACGGCGTCCTTACCTTCCGCATGACGCAGGTCCTCACCGGACACGGAAGTTTCGGGAGGTTCCTGTGTCTGATAGGGAGGGAAGAAACGCCTGGGTGTCACCACTGCGAGGATCGTCCGGAGGACACGGTGGAGCATACGGTGCAGGACTGCCCCGCTTGGGCAGAGCACCGCTGTGTCCTCACGACGGCGATAGGCGGAGACCTCTCGCGCCCGGCATTGGTCGAGGCCATGCTGCGGGGCGAGACGGAGTGGGAAGCGGTCGCCTCCTTCTGCGAAGCAGTCATGCTCGTGAAGGAGGAGGCGGGCCGCCTGAGGGAGAGGACAGCGTCCTCCCTCCATCCCAGCCGCAGTGGTAGACGCCCACGGCGTCGGACGTCACAGGACGATCTCCGGCCACCGTAGGCGCGGGCATGCGGGCAGCGAGTAATGGGCGACTTGCTGTCCGACCATGGACCATGCCCGGGTCGACGGCGCGTTGTGTTCCACGCGCGCCTCAAAGAGTGTCAGCAAATTGACGGGGCCTGTAGAGGGCCAGAGCCTGCCGGGGTCGCGGGATTTACCCATCACCGTAACCCCGGTACGTAAAGGGCTCGTGAAGGACACCGTGGATTTTAGTCAGTACAAGTCTGACAGTCCCTGCCGCCCTGCCCTGGGTGGGAGGACTCATTTGATGATTTTACCACGATAAAAAAAAAAAAAAAAAAAAAAAATATAATATGAAAACCTTCATTCGATTTATCCAACTCTCTCTACCGCAGATTTATTACAAAATCATCGCCTCAAAACAATTCAATTTAATATCCTCGTGTTCTAGAACACAATCGTGTCGATAATCTGTTAGTCCAAGGTTCGCTTCCTGCGTGGAAATAGGTCCTATTCGCGCCAGCGGCTGTACCTTCGCATCAGGTGCGTCGCACGCGCAGGTTACCGTTATGCGGTACACCCGCAGGCGAAAACGGTCTCAGTACGCTTCGGTTTGCACTAGCTCGTTGAATGCAGATATATGTTGAAAGATATGGGCCAAAAATTATGAGGACTGGGCCTTTTAAGCATTAAAAATGTTTTTTCGTAATTAAATTATATTCGTAAAGTACAGTTGTAGATTTGAGCTGTTTATAAAAAAATAAAATTTAATTCATGTTGCCAATTTAAACTTTATGCGAGTGACAGCCTGCAGCGTTTTAATCTTGCGGATAAATATCTCAGTCATCAGCTTAATTAACCGAAGAATATTATGCAAGGATTATCAAAAAATCGGTATAAAAACCGTGGAGGCACGCTTCACAATCCTTTGTGGTATAAAAATTATTCAATTTCGCGTGACATCAAGATAGTGAACGATCTAATCTGTGAACAAAACAGGCTCCCGACTCCCGAACCAGATTCAACCCTTCACTGGGGGCGGTGTTATTAAATTGAAATATTTCTATTTTATTGTCCGTAATATTTATTTGATTGTTAAATAAATACGCGATGTGGGACGCCGAGCGATTGTCGCCGGTTTAATGGAGGGTGGCACTATTGTCGTTGGTTAATTTTTTGATTAATCATCCTGTTTGCAAGGGCACCGTTGCGATTGTCTGACGTTTCAATTTATGGTCTGCACTGCATTTTTGGGTTATGCAATGCTAGACATTTCATTTTCGAAATCAGTCTCTAGTAGTTCCACATAAGGCTTAAATAATGCAAATAATTTAACTCTAATGGGTAAGTAAATAAAACAACACCTTGAAAGTGCTTTGTTTACGTCCTCATAGATCTTTACCAGACGACTATAAATTATGTTTAATTTTATGTATGCGTAACTGTTTTATATAACCACACATAAGTATACGTATTTCAATGTAATGCCGTCTAGAAACAAACAGATAAAAACAAAGCAACATCTACCTAATCATAATACATTTTTGTTATCAATTTCAAAAATAATAATCACGAAGCGAGATAACAGGTCTACTACAGAGCTATACAATAGTGCGTGCGCCGTCGGACAAAGCAACGTCATCAATTTTAATCTACGCGACAATTGCGCGATGACAAATGTCAGCGCGCGCGACACTCATTCATTACTAGCACGAATGCACGCGGCGATTTGAAAAAAGCACGGCCAATAAAGGGTTAACTCTACATTATTGTTATTGCGTATGACGGGAGATGGATTGTACAAACTAGATTTGAAAAAAGATTAGTATGAAATCTGACAAAGTTTTGAATCGAGATTCAAACTAAGTACTTGGTCTAAATTATGGAACTGGCTTTGACATTACAACGCACATAGCAACACTAGGAATTTAAACAATCTGAACCCAAGAGCTGCTTAAAATTCATAATTTAAAAGCCTATGGAATGGGGCTAGGATTACTAAAATGACCTTTTACAAAATATTTCTGTTACAATAAATCTGTGTCATTATTTATGAGTCCACTATCTCTTATCTCGAGAATTTTGAGGTGCCTGAACTTACGCAACAAAACCGTACGATCTAAGTCTCGAAGAAAACGTATGTTAAATACTTGGCAATAAATTATCTCCATACAATCGATCACCATTGTCATATAGGATATTTATTCAAAATCCTATCTCGAACCGAATTAATCCTTTGGCAAAAAAAGATATTCATATCAATGAATGGAGCTATAGGTGGCCTCTATTGGTACGAAGGTC
This sequence comes from Agrotis puta, assembly GCA_943136025.2. Lineage (NCBI taxonomy): Eukaryota > Metazoa > Arthropoda > Insecta > Lepidoptera > Noctuidae > Agrotis > Agrotis puta. Next base: position 6,887,298 of record OW964184.2, on the reverse strand, counting down.
CATCAATCAACTCTTGCGCAATGCCCGGAGCTTTTATAACGAATGTTGGCTGCAAATAGTTTGTAATTATGGATATTTAAGAGTCATTGTGGACGTTATATTGGTTTGTCATGCTGCTTATGTTTGGGTGATGAATGTGGGTGGTGAGTTGTGGTTTTAAGTAAATAGTATCCTTAAATGTGTGACTGGGATACACATGTTTTAGTAACAGCTTTGCGTCATTTCTAAATACAATAACTGTTTGGAAAATTGGGGATGAATGTGTACTTTTCAACAACTGTCACAAAAATATGCAACACAAAACTTACATCTTCTTCTAATACCTTTTAGGACATTTTTATTTTCTCTTTTAAATTTTGTTTTCTTTGAGACGTTTGAACGTCTCAAAGAAAACGTATATAGTATACGTATATATTCAAAGATTTTTAGTATGTATGGTTTGAACCATACCTACTAAAAATCTTTGAATAACTTGTACCCGATTGTATGTTTTTTTACGCTGTCCATTGCGATCTTCGGTCGGATCTTTGTCTGTAACTTATCAACGACGGAATTTGACTATTCGATACTTTAACATGATCAATCAGAGACAAATGAACGGGGTTCGGATTGAGATTGAATATTAATTTCGGGCGTCATCTAACCAAAACTATCGATTACCAGGCAAAACCTCCTCAATTCATCTAGGTATCCTTTTACTATTGCTGTACTCTTTTAGCTATATCAGTTAATTCCTTTTCACGCCTAGCATGTCTTTGACTGGCTCAACTAGTCATCAGCTTAGCTTGACCAGATACCTTGCTAAGCCCTAATCACCAGCAAGTGTCGAACGCAAGGGAAAGTCACCAAGTCAATACGTAATTAGAGCAAGGCGGTTATTATGTGCAATTGGAATCGCATAAATCACCGGCACGGTGCCTGCTGCCGGCTGCGACGCCGCACCGGAAGCCGGCCAGGAAGCACTGAAGACCCGGTGCGGGTCGGATATGGTTGCTGGATGTGGCTTGGTGAATGGGAGACTAGATAGAGTGATGGAGAAAGACTTGGACTAGTATTAGACTTATGCCAAGTCTTTTCACAGTTTCTAAATTAATACTTATGGTCAATGCGCAAAGTATAATAAATAAAAATAGGCTGCAGGATTTTCTACTGATGAACCGATTTTGAATGATTTATGAACCTATTTGTACCGATTCATTTAATCAATTTTGACAGTAATACGCATTGTTGTGAAAATGCATGAGACTCACAGAAATATCTTAGGTAAAAGTACAATAAATCTATAAAAATATAAAAGAAACACTTCTACCAAGGTTGTTAAACGATGTAAATATACATCGTCTGAATAATGGCTGCAGAAAAAGTGGTCTTAGACTTAGTTGCATGTGTAGAAAAAACTTTTCAGTCCATTTTTTCTGTCTCTTCTAGTACAAAAAAAATAAACAACCCTTAGCAGTCACCCTCGCATTAACAAAGCATATGCGTGATTTTTCACATCGACGGCGGCGCGTACGTCGCGATTTATCTAAATTAAATATCGCATGCGCGCGTGGCACCGGTGTGTCGGTGTGTCCAGGCCCTAAGATTTTTTCGTGTGTATACAGCATGATTTGAAAATATTTGTATTTTTTTTTGTTTAAGGAAGTTGTGGAGTCTTATACAGATTGCCAAACCGGTATGAGACCACTTAGTTTTGTAAAATAATTGTGTTCTTCTATTGCATGGACTTTCTGCCCGGTTCAAGGCTATTCCATGTCAATAAGTTTGGCTACCCTCTAATACTTATGACTTGGACTTGGCTATAGTACTTGGTAGTAGTACTAGTTGTACTACGCGAAGATAGTCCTTTAATTATACGTATTGTGAGACTATTATTCCAAGGAATGTAGACTAAATGATATCATTTGATTTACCAATTTAAATACCCCGTGATCCAGTCTCAATAGTCGTGAATGAATTCATCCGCGATGACTAATACGAAATAACTGGTACAAGCAATAGTAATAATTTAAACTTCATAACTGTTGTTGTATCGGAATGTTTTGTAGTATTTTCCCTAACGATTACGATAAAAAGGCTATGTACAATCTTTCAGTCATCCATTGTACAATCTTTCACTGTTATGACACATAACTAAATTTAAAAAAAAAACTATTTCTTCAAAAAACCTAAGCCTAGGTAAATTACCTATCCCAATATAGGAAATATTATAGGCCCTATCTTTCCGCAACGTCCTGTATCACTAGTACTATATGACTCGTCAAGGGTCGCTGTCCACGCTCAGGGCAGAGGGCAGGTGACTCCAATTAACTGTCACCCCGAGTGTCAGCGAAGCGTGAATACGCGTGACCGTGATTCAACCGACGCCCTGATAGCCTGGGAGTACCTTTTGTATATAAGTATAAGTAGGTATGTATATAGGCAAGTAGGTACAGACGGTGCCCATAATTATATGACCTATCCAATACGACAGAATAATGTTAAAATGGGTCAATTAATGCTGGCCAGTGATTATAGATACTTATGATCGTAGAAGCATAGTTTATTTGTCTGGCTAGGACGTCGAAAAGGCGCTAGGGTAATTTTAAACTCATGTTTGACTGGTGCAGTGGCTGAGCGACTGCCGTGTTTAGGTAAGTATCGCAAATTCGATTCCCGTACGAATAATAAATGTATACGGTTTACAGGCAGTTGCTCCAAATATTGATGTATAGAAAATAAGTGTCTACGTAATAACTATCTAACATTATCGAAGTAATTGAAGTACGACGAAGTCAATGTTAACAATCGAAGTAGAAAGTTATGCAATGTACAAAATGGCACCCATTCGCAAGTAATATAAAATAAATAATAAATAAATAAATAAATAAATATTCCACAACTATCACACAACGCCATCTAGTCCCAAGCTAAGCAGAGCTTGTGTTATGGGTACTAGACAACTGATAAACATACTTATATATTTCTAAATACATACATATTATAGATAAATTACACCCAGACACAGAACAAATGATCATGCTCATCACACAAACATTTGTCCTGGGTGGGAATCGAACCCACGACCTCCGGCATAGCAGTCAGGGTCACTAACCACTAGACCAACAGGCCAGTCTATATACTATAAACTGTTAAGTTCAAGTAAGTGTTCTTAAACAGGTCGTTTGCTAACCATCATCAGTGGCATTGGATGATGTCTGTTCTAAAACAAAGTGAGTACTCACTTGAGTCCAAAGAAACGATGTCCTCCATGTAGATAGGTGTTCGTGGACCCAGCAGCAACTCCTGGCCAGAGGGTACCTCACGTACAACCTTGTACCACACCTGAAACATTTTTGCAAAATATTCATTGAGATCTTGATACTCAAAGAACTAAACGGAAGTTAGCCAAAATGAATTAAGAGGAGATAGGGCAAAAAAGTGTAGGTTACTAAAAATAATATTCATAGGTTTCAGCAACCATTTATGTACTTACGACGTACGTGGCACTGACGAATATGTTTCGCTCATCCTTTCATACCAACTTATATTAAGTTAAATAAATAATTAGCTTTTTGACTAAAACAATCGAATTAGTCCGAGAAAAAACCGAGAAATTGAGAGAGAAGATACGACGAAAAGAGAGAATGAGAAGATACAACGCTTTCAAACTGGCAATAATACATCACAGTTTAGTACAATTTTTATTGAATTCTGACGTCACGAGCCTCCACGCTCTAGTTGTGGTACGGTATATCTTGGTAAATATTCATTGATTTTACAAAAGAAAATATACGTGTCCGTTATTTTTCAAAACTCACTCAAAAATGACAGACTAATTATATATTTAATTTATTAGTACTGTCAAAAAGCCAATTACAAACCATATAACTTAGCTTATAAATATTGAATATATCTTAGAAACTCAAAAACTTTTCTGAACGAAATAATATAACACAATCTGTACCAATGACAAAAACAGCTCACTTTTTAAACCATGCCATTTAATTAAAGTGAAATCTGAATATCATAGTTCGTTGTATTTAAATTTAATATCAGTCGTTTAACCTCGGCAGGGGTACAAATAAGTGAATCTAATCACCGCATCTGTTCGCTCCCCTCGCTGACCGGAAGTGGCACACAGTTGTTCAGTCGAACACCGATTTTCTGCCACCGGAAGTACCAACGTTCTACATTCAAATTTAATTGGGGTAGTGCCACAATGGGCTATGAGCACCGTTGTGATAATCATTCGTTGATTTGTGCGTTATTAGTTTTAATCGACGATTTTTAGTTGAGAAGTGGTTGAGATCTTTTTAATAGAGTGGGAAGGGAGTACTTGGAACTATTATTAATCGAAAAAGTGGTATAAAGTATAAAATAACTGCATTTCAATAGGTGAATTCTGATTTTAGTCGTATTATAGGTAAGTCTTAGAGGCGCGTATGCGGGATTGGCCCATATTGCATGCAAAGGTAAGAGTAGAAACTTGGGGGTACACCTTAACCCAGCAGTGGGACAGAAGAGGTTAAATAAAAAAAACGTTTGAAATTATTGTTGGTATGTCATGAATCATCAAATGTCTTAAAATATGTGGCGATATCCACCAGCATCAAGGATCGTTTGAATTAGTGAGCATCTTGAAGTTCATAATACCTGTCCAGCCAACATAAGGTGTTGTACGTTGACATCTTGGTTGTAGTTAGTGGAGCGCACCATTTTGAGCCAATTCCCTTTCTCAGTAGTGGCATCCAACCAGGCCCTGATGCCATTCTTGTCTCGGACCTATAAATGATAAACACAAAATTGCATTAATTATTTTTTATATATTTAATACTTATAAAGTTCCTACCGAAAAAATGGTACTTAATCATTTACATAGTAAAATTTTGATGCTGTTATAGATAAAAACTGTGACGTTTATTATCATGTATAATCACAATTCATTAAATACGTCATGAAAATTATTTGAATATCACAGATAAAAAAAGATTTAATTAAAATATGATAAACTTGAAAAAGCGCCACCTAGTAACTGTGCATTGAACTTTTGAAAGTTCTTGAAACGTGATAACTTGGGGTAATTTGCCGAGCTTTACAAGAAGTTTTAGTATTGTGCAAGTTTAGCAATGTGTTATAAAGTTTAATTTAATAAACCTAGGATATATAATTACTTAATGAAACTGTTACAACTGCAAAATATTCCACAACTTTTATTATATAAGAGATTATAAACATGCTGTTTCATCATTTCGAAATGCTAATAAGACAATTTAGTTATAGTACAAGAAAATTAATCATCCAAACCCTCACTAAACTCTCTATTAAAAGAACCCATTCCACCAAAACGCAGTTGGTAGCGCCATCTCTCGGTCTCTATCGACAACTGATATGCAGACGGACAGCGCTCCACCGCAATAGATGGCGCTATTAGTCCGTGTCACAATGTAACGGCTCGTCACAGCTTGTCCATTTGTCATCCACCTCCCCAATCTAACCGTCCCCTACCGTGATGATTTAATTTTCATAAATATCTATATTCGGGGATCATAAATCTCGTTTTTATTAAGCGATTTTTTATTGTTCTTTGTTTGAATAATTTTGTTTTTAATTTTTATTTCGGTTTACTTATGAGCGACTTTGCGATTTGGAATAAAAATTGGGTGTTAAAATGTAAACCAGCGTGTAGATTTAACAAAATAATTATATTCGAAGTAAAAAGTTTATAAGAATTTTAACAGAAAACGGCAACATTGGTAGCGGTTTTTTAAAATACTTTTATTTCACACATCTTATTCGGAAGATCAATAGGATATTTCTACATTTTCTGTTGAATATTTAGCGTTTTTTATTACCCAAACATTGCCACTTAATATACTTAATAGGAAGGCACCAATATGTAACAAAAAGACCTACCGCAATTATTGCATATTAAGCAAAAAGTCACGCCCTGTACTATGACTATCTGTCTACAGTAAACAAAAGCAAACAGACCATTATCTTTCTCTAAACCGTCTAAAATAACACGGTAGTCATAACCAGGGGTGCCCAACCTACAATTTGCGGGCAGACACTAAAATTTCCCTATGCCGTCGATTGAGTCATAATACCAATAATGGACCTTATTACCCCCATTTCATGAAGATGTGTACCTTGAGGGTTCCGTATTTGTACTGTTAAATAAGGGTTTATAAACTTGATCTATTGTTTCGGTAAATAAAGGACAAGGGTGGCGACCTATACGAAGTGTAGCTGTAAACAAATTGAAGTCATTGATCGGTTGATTGTCTTATAAGTGTCAGTTTACTATCGATTTTTTATGGGTGTTTCACTGAGCTGTTTTAAATAGGTATAAGACACAGCTTGTCATATTTTACTTGTTTAATTTTAAATACTAATATTTGTCAATTTCATAAATGAGTTAACCAGCCACTGCTAGCAATTGAAATCCTATCAAAATAACAGTATAAAACTGACAAAACCTACCTATTCAAAAAATAAAACAATGCACGAGCGAAACATCTGAGAACGCATTAAATACTCAAGAAAACAAAGTGGCTAATTTGGCGTAAAATTAAAACAGGATCCCTCTGAAAGTAGAAGGAAAAAATCTAAAATAATTACGTAGAAAATATAAAAAGCATCTGTTGCAATGAAACTAACATAATGTTATAACAAGTGAAGTATTAATCAAACGAGAATGTTTGCCTACCCTCCGGTTTCCGCGTCAGCGACAAGCCTTTCCGCGGCATTTATCACGGTATTAGAGCGGCGTCGGGTGCGAGCGGTAAAAAAGATAATTATCTTAGAGCACCCTCGTCTTAGGGCTGATGCGCGAAATATTTTGAGATTTTATGGAGAGGTGCTTCTGTTTTTTGCAGGAATTGATTTGATACTTACACGCTCATTGTTCTTTACTGAGTACTTATACGAACAATAAATAGATTTTATTACCAATTAATACCAACATATAACAAGCCTTGAGAGCTGGATATTCTACAAAAGCTTTTATGTTATGTTTTGCCGTGTCTAAGTATCGAGTTTCAGTAGTGCGCCTAGCAAGAGAAAAAGAAAGAAGGTAGACAGACATTTGTCTGCTCCTAATAAATTATATTCATCCACCCGCATTCTCCAGTCGATCTCGTGATCATGACGCTTGCAACAGCGTCCAAATATCGGGAGCTCAAAATAGTGAACAATCATAGAAGAAATCCCGTAAGTGATAATATAAGATGAGTATCAAACCGTGATAGCTTAAAACTGTGTAACTCCATATTTACCAAGTCTTACTTAAATGAACTGTCTTTAAAATGATTTTACGTAAGTCATAGTCACCTAAGCCTCAATCACAAAAAAAAAATGACAAGCCAAGCTTATTGGCCAATGCTACAAATTCCAATTACCGAAATGTTGTCCCCTAAAAGTCTACCTCCAACTTTTAGGACCGTTATTTATTGAACTTATCGAAAATTCTTTAACACTTTACAATAGTAAACTGAGCACTAAAATTGGCTCACAGCCCTATTCGTACGATGAGTTGCCTGCCAAATGCCGGCGGCACATGTTAGCCATCAGTCATCGATGGTGCCCGGTCAAGGATGCAAGGATGCCAATTGCGTGGACACTTGTTACGAACTAGGCTTAGTGAAATATGGGTGGGGAAATTAATACTTACACGGTGATAGATAGGAGTGGCGGAGTAAAGGGTGGATGTTCTTGATTGTAGATATCATCCAGAAAACAAGAATAAGCTAAATAGGAAGTTTTCATAGACCTGACCTACCTGTGGCGAATTAATTTTCAATGTATGAGATTTTAAAAATGTGGTGAATTAACTTTGTGGTAAAACAACAACCCTTTTCAATGACGGCTTCATCTTTTACATAAGATTTCAGCTTTTTTTGTTACTAGAAAAGTCTAAGTAAACAAAAGTTAGTCTAAGTAAATCTAGCGGTCTTCTTTTTACTTGAAGGAAGTTTTCAAACAAGAAATAAAGTAGGTAAGTCTTTGGTAAGGAATGAGTTTTGTAAATTTGAGGAATGTCTGTTGTTTGGGGGAAATGTCAATCAAGTTCGATATCAAGCGTTTGAATTCTGAAAGAAAGGTGACGAAAAGGCCATTAAAAGATCCAAAAACAAACCCAGCTTTAGAACCAAACTCCTTAGTGACAAATTGATGTGTACAAAACTGTCATTCGTATTTGTAAAAGGTGTAAACTATGTGAAGTATTTGTTCAAATTCCAATTACAGTGCAACTCCTGCACACTGTACAGTGCAATGGTATAAAAAGCACGGTCGCAATTTAAACGAATTGCGGGTAGATCTCATATTTTGCGCTCGGAGCAGAGATCGCAATTTCCCGGTACACTCGGAAAAGCTACAAATGTTCGTGACTCGTTCACGTCAGAAAATTACATTTCATAAATTCCTAGTGATGTTAAAGTGTCGACATAGTTTAGTCTCATTAGGTTATTTTTTTTTTTTACTTTTAATGTGGCCTTTTCAAATACTGATTTTAGAATGACAGATTCATTCATAGAAAAAGAAAAACAGTATTTTGAGTTCCAAAAGTTGAGCGTTATTTTCTTTTATTGAAAAAATAAGTTTATAAATAGTTTATGTAATATTAATTGCTAGCAAATCAAAAAGAAAACACAGAAACAGAGGCATTTGCCTCTGAACTAGTTATGTTGCTTTTACCAAAAAGCTCAAACAATTTTAGTCTGCACACATCCAGTTAAATTCCACAAACCGCATGAAAACTATCGATAAACCGCGCCCATCCCTAGCGCGAACTGAAGAGCGTTTCCTGGCGCGGTTTGCTGGGATCACGCGTCGTTGCTCGAATCACACGTCTCGTTTCACAAGATAACAATTTGCGAGCGCTTATTTACCCGCGCGTACCTACGCCTGCGCCAAATTGGACCGTTGATCTTACCCATACCTATGTGCCTATGTATCTTTGAATTTAGGTTACGCGATTTTAATGGGCGGGCTTTTTTGTATGTAGAAATGTGCTTTTAAAGGCTTTTGGTGTTTCGGTAATGTGCGTATAGTTTTTTTTTCTGACTATTTATTTTATAGCATCTGTACTCGTATTTCTATTATATAGCTGTAGTTTATGTGTGCCGTCGACAAGCTGCACTTAACTAAAATAAACGTTTAACTGAAAGATATAAATCATTATTCAATTTTAAACCGCTAACATCCACCCTCATCTAATTAGCTTAACAAATCACTTAACGAAACGCTTCCGTCGGACTACGCGGAAAATATTTCCGCTTTCCGTAAAAAACCTAAGCGGAAAAAAGTAACCCTCTTCAGGGTTTTCCATACATCTTGCTCACATTTCCACCGGTTTCCTTCACTTGTCTGGTTTATCAGCAACGGAAAAGCATTGCTTCCTGTGTTATCCACCGGACTTTTATTTCGGGCCGATTTTTTCTTTATTTCTTTGTTTTTTTCGCCGATACGGGTAGATAGTGTCTTGTTTTGTGTTACACATCAACGTCGTCGGGCGAGGGTTGAGCTAGTTAGCTTTTATTCTGCTTATAAAGCGGTAAGTTATTGTTTCTGTAGTAAATATCGCCAGGAATCTTTTTCATGAGTATTTTAGCAACTAGGTTATTTTTTCGTATATCCTAATTCTGGAACAATGTTGCATCAATTAGAACGTTCGGCTATTGTCTATGCCTTCCTAAAAGTTTCTTTGTAACTGTCGTGAAATGTCATACTATTAAAACGTTCTATATTCTTCAAATAATTCATCAAGGATTAGCCATTCTCAACCGGTCGGCACAATTGCCGCTAACGTTCATCAATTTCTTCCCGGCCATAAATTAGCTATCAACATTTCAAAAGGAGTTCACCGATCATTGTCACATTACCGAGGACACATTATTGTGAAATTATGACCACCTTATACGGTCACGTTTCAACCATTAACAGGAGACAAAACGTTCTAATTCCTGACACCACCAGATATTCACGAACGATCGGCTATCATTGCGCAAAAAAACGGATCGTGTACAAAAAACACAATACAGTTATTTAAACGAAATTAGGCTTTATTATGCAGAGTTAGAGTTGTAGTTGGTTGCTTTTGTGGGTGTCACAATGTTCCATTGATGGGGTATCAACAGCTCCCTACTGATTGGCACAAAGCAAGTCCATCGTTTGTTCGCTGATCGGTGAACAATCGCGCCGCTGCCAATTGTCCGTGTTTTCGGTTTTGTTTTGTTGTAAAAATAACACAAACAGACGAACAGTAACATGATATTTGTGTGCGAGGGCAGACTGGCCTGACGTTTAGAAAAACATGGATCGAACCGTCACGTACCGATGTACTTTACCTACATGAAAGCAATATATCCAATATATATAGTATCCAATACAAGTAATGACGAAAATTTTATGGATTCAAATCCTTTTTCCTGCGATTCGTGCATTTCATTTTTCCATTAATAAATGTTAACAACCTCCGTAAGTGGTCTAGAATCTTCCAATTAATTTAGTATTTCAACCGTTATGATTTCGCAATCGAAATGAAAAGAAGTTCTGCGATTTCGAAGAAACGCTTTTATCAAAATGTAAAGATTTTCCGCGATTTCTAACTATCGATTTTTTTTTATAATTATTCAGATTTTACTTTTCTCGAATGACTGTCTATTGACTCTATGATAGGTTCGTTACGTGCGTTTGACAGCACGTTACTAAACTCTGTACTACTCTAAAACCATGAGACGGCGTTTCATTTATCACAACGCAATGAAATCACCTTTAATCATTACATAAGAGCAATCGAATCCTTAGGGAACTAGCGCAAATTGTCCACAGAGGTGCAACCTCACATCTGGAAGCGTTAAAACGGATTAACCAGAAGATTACAAGCGAAAAAAACGGTGCACAGTGCGACAAAGACACCGGCGGCTTCGTCACGGTGACAATCGGTGGGATCCGGAATTATTCGGTTATTTCCAGTATGTTTTTTTGTAGATCATAGATGCTGTTTTTGGTGTCAGATGTAGACCAATAAAGTTATAGGGTGCGATGTTTTTGAACTACGCATGATTCGAATTGGGCTTGATAAACGGGAATCGAAACTACGCTACGCGGTTTGGAATAATACCTATATAGTTAAGAGACTATTTTTGGGTAAATAATGAGCGCTTGTTTATTAAGAATACTTCACGCACACACTTATGTACTGACCCGTTTCAAAATAGAACAACAGTGCAACGTCAAAGTTAGCAACTTGGCATCGGACGCATCAACAATCGCCTCTGCCGCGCTTTCAGTGTAAACAACGCTTAACCTAACCCAATAACCGGTGCTATATCGCATTGCTTTCGGAGTATTTCGTTATTTTGTCTACACGGATGCTGGCGATGGTATACAACCGACCACTTACATAAGAAACTTCGTATTCCGTTGCCATCCTCTTTTCGCGTCTAATTATCGAAGTTTGGGTAAGGGCGGAGGAGGTCGGCGTATACTGGTGGTGGGTAACATTGTGGCGCGAACGTGCCGTGGCTTCGACTCCACAGGCTATTATTGTTCTGGCCAGCTCAGATGAAATATTGCCCCACTGTGCACGCCCGCACTGTTTTGCGAACACGAATTTGTTGGGAAAAATATTGGAGCAAATAAGAAGCCGCAGAGAGGACTCGTGAGTAAACTTTGCAATGAGATTACCTATACAACATATATAGGTGTATGGAAGAAGTTGGAGGTAAAATGGAAAAAGCTGTTCTGTCGACGACAATTCTTTGTTCGTTTAGTTGTAAGCTACGGAGAAAATCGCAAACAGAAGAAATGTAAAAAACAACGGATTTTTTTCTTATATAGGTATTACATTTAGCATTACCGTGTTATTTTTAATGAGTACCTATACCTAGCTAATTACAAACAAGATTTGTTAATAGAATAAAACAATGTCTTTACTAAACTAAATCAAGAAAAAATAACACGTCAATCCGCAAATAAACCCATATCCACGAACTTATCAGAGGGGAGACCGGGGAAAAGTGACAATGACGGTGAAGTAAAGATAAATTTCTATCACGCCCGGGATTAACAGCTATTGTGTAACAGTGTAAGATTAACTGATAAGTGTCTACTTGTTAATAATAAGAGTAATGTTTATACAAGAACGAGGGGCAAACCCCTGCAAGAAGTTGTCAATATTTATGAAGATTGTTTTTTTATTATTGAAGTGATAGGTTACCTTGCCAATTAAATAGAGAGATTGGGGAGGAAATGGAGGATACACAAATCAATTATGAATATATTATTGGTGTTTGATGTTAAATTTTCCTTAAATTTCCTTATCTACCTACTGTAGATAGATGTTTTTAATTATTTACACTAGGTAGTTTTTTTTTGTAATTACATACTCACAAAATAGATATAGTTAATTTTTTACATTTTGTTACTACAATTGTTGATATATCAATTCTATTTCAATTGATAGCCGATCTAATGGTGTCAGATGGACCAGGTGTCAATGTGACAGCTTCTGTCTGTCATAGACGCCGCATTGATCCGACGTTGCGATTATAATGCATTGCGGGACAAATAAATAGTTCAGTTTTATATTAGGAACGAGGATTTCGAATTTTGGGTGTCTTCATACTTTTGAAGAATTTTTCTGATTTTCAAAACTATATACACAATCAAGTATAACTAAAATTGGTAATTATTAATACATTTTATTACATATATTCCGGAAAAACAAACCTAATTACAAAAACAAGGTTATCAGCATAACTAACATTGCATTATCAGTAAGATACTCTCAATCATTAAAAATATTGTTACACCATTTTAATTAGGAGCCAAAACTGTATTAGGTATTTCCTCTTAACCTTCAAATTATTATGTCCGCCACTGTTCGCTGTCACAGTGACAACTGAATGTCACATCTGTACACTCTTTGTAAGCCGAGATCAGTGCGAAACGTATAATAAATATCATAAATAGAGGCAATAAACATAGTAACAATAACATTTTTTATTGTTATTATTACAATATGTGGGGTATGACAGCCGCCTACCGTAATGAAGATGTAATAGGGCCGCGTGTATCACTAATCCTTTTCCGAAGGGGGTGGCCAGAAATGAAAGGATGTCACACGAATATGACAGATATTTTGACAGTAATGCAACGGATTCGACGCTACTGACTGATCTGTGGAATTAAAATTAACGCTTTTTAATTCATGGGTCCAGAGGATTATGAATTAAATAGCTAGAATGTTTTCAATCAAAACTTGGCAGTGTTTAAAGACAGAGAAGCTTAAAAATCGCTACCTTAATGCGAATTATAAACATAAATTATTGTTTCAACATAAAGTATTTATTTTCGTTATAAATGCCGCAAATTGTTACCACACAATTAAAATAAAATTGTGTTGCGATGGAAAAACCATAGATGTTCACATAAAATAAACATCATTAACATATTATTCGGGCACCAACGCTTCCCGGGGAAAAATCAACAGAACGCAATAAATCATTCACGACCAACCTTTATGAAGCCCACCGAAAATTATCGATACAGCTTTTTAATTCACCAACGAATAAAAAATTCATATGCCAATAATAATTAGTGGAATCCATTACATGCCAATTTCACATCATGTTTGACAATTGTCCCCACGTTACCCTCTAAAAATAATGAAAGAATCTATAATATTCATAACTTGATTGACATTTGATGTGAGATGATCCCTTTGTCATAAACTAGTTTATCTCATCTAAATTCATCCGTTTGATCATGATTATTTTCTAAAAATCTTTAAATAACTACAGTTATTAATTTGCATGCGGCTCAATAAGGGTTAAGATAGATATTGGTGCGAAATAAATAATAATTGGCAAACTCTCATCAAAACCAGAAATGGTTTTCACCTTTTAAGATCTGTGAGAAAAATATTTAAACTTTACTTCGAGTGGTAATCGAATAAAAGAAGTTTTATTAACGAACTAAAAAGAAGATGCGTTTCAAGAGATTTGGTGACGTTTTTATTGCAAAAAAAAACTCGCCAATCAAGTTTTCATTTTAAAGTATGAATACGACGACATCTCTTTTATAAAATTTACCGTTACCTCGGTTTTTTGGTTAAAAAAGTGTGAATTTGTTTGAAAAAATTGTTGACGGGGGTCACGCCACTACCGAAATTAGGGTATATTGGCAACCTTTGAATGCACTTTGACACGGGATGCTCAAATAAAGAATTCTTTGATTACCCTGATGTTTTTTTGCTGAAGATTTTTATTGAGATATCGACGTTTGGGGTGCCGTGGTTAGATAAAGTAACCATCACTGATTCAACAATGAATTTAACCCCTTCAAGTTTACGCAGACATGTGAAATTACGATTTCAATTATTTTTGAGTAAAAGTGTAAAATGCGGGACAATTTATCAACGTTAACGGTTATTTTAAGAGACTCCACAAATTCGTCTTCTTTAGAATGATGAATCATATTTATCGTCATCTTTACCAAAACCCACAAAATCATAAAGGACAGTGCCCATTACCTCCATTGTTATTTGTTAGTGAAGCAAGTTCAACCATCAAAGGATCCTTTATGGCCACCGAATCGGAAGCGTGGCCCGTGGTCAGCGTTTGTGCCACAACGGGCAGAACTGGCACCTCTAATGACGTGCCAGAATTGGCACTTTTATCAGACGTCACGTACGAACCAGATCAAGAGATTTTGTGGTCTCTGAAGCGAAGAATTCGCAATTGTAGAAGAATATAATGATTCTACTGAACTGTTGGTTATTTGTCGGTTGTGTGTCTGTATTTGGTATGTTATTTTAATGTTTACTCTGAATTTGATTTCATAATGATATAGAAAGTAAGTAAAATACTTCAAATAACAGGCAACATTCTGTTCCTTTTTTAGTATTACAATTTAAATATGTATTTCTATATAAAGATTAAAGAAACGTTATGTTGTGCTTGGCTTAAAACGAAGTTATAAGTTTGCATCACTAAACATAAAATAATATATATATATTTTTTGTAATCTTGATACACCTACCAACTAACCACAAGAACAATGTTTTCCCAACAAACAAAAATATAAAAAATGATATGTAACTAAAAACATTATTTACTATTCATTATTAAACAACTTAACATCATACGTCACAAAATCATTATCTTAACCAATAAATATGTATGTGGTTACTATTATCAATTTCCTTATTGTTACCTATTCTCAGATATGCTGGAAATATTTTTTCGCTATTTTTCAATTTATATCTGAAAAGGAACCCTAATACTTACTTTATTACAATATAAGCAAGACGTTCAATTGGGAAAATTAGACGGTTCGGGGTAGCTTGATGTACTGACGTCTGTATCTACGTAGCCCGCTGTTACTTCCAATATTTTTTTTTCTATCTGGGTTTTAGAGTCGTAGCGTTAAATAGCCTATTACTTACCCAAATTGGGTTATTAAACAAGAAAAACAGAGAAGATTTAAAAACATTTCCGACTGGCAGTAACATGGTTTCGCGCCTTTCAATAAAATGTTATTCTTCGACTTTTGTATACCACTGCGTTTACCTAAGCTATTTTTATTATAAAGTCCCTCCCGCTCTGCCCTGGGTGGGAGGAGCCATAAGATGATTTTACCATGCAAAAGCAATTTTTATTATAATTATAATTCATATTTTATTATATGTAAATTAATATACATAAATATTGGGTCAATCTATAGATCTATACGTAAATAATACAAAAGTGCTCTAACTGCACGAACTTCTTATACAAAAATGTTATCGTCAACAAATTAATGAACTTTACTCTTGATATAATTGACTTCTTCCATAAATATCAAAAAACAACAGAACATTTTTCCCAAACAAAACAATTTGATGATTTTAACAATTAAGAATATCAACTCTGTTGATGGCAACAAAATAGGAGCTTCCACGAACCCGCCATTAATCTACT
Organism: Agrotis puta; assembly: GCA_943136025.2. NCBI lineage: Eukaryota > Metazoa > Arthropoda > Insecta > Lepidoptera > Noctuidae > Agrotis > Agrotis puta. Next base: position 6,871,348 of record OW964184.2, on the reverse strand, counting down.
GTCTGTGATGTCATGACAGCTCTCAACTACTTCATTGTACAAATCGAGATAAAATAACCTTGTCTATGGTACTAACAGCCGGAACTACATGTCCGTCGGAGGACACAACAATGCCGCGGTTTGACTGCAACCTTACACCCACGGTACAGTGCAATGTTAACCGCAGTAGACCAAATTGGAACATTTTGAGAATTAATATTAGTCAAAACGCACTTATCAACCACACGCAGGGTTATCAACCACTTTACTTTAATACTTTTAACCGACACGGTAAGAAGAACCGACGAAAAAATAGGAGGAAGTTCCCAATTCGACATTGTACCTACATCTTTCTTTTTATTATGAGCATAGTCCGGAGTAGGTAGATTGATTTTATGTATTTGTATCACGAACTGTCAAAAAATCATAACGTGGATAAGCCTTTTTCGTGGGATTTTATTTCAATACTTACGGGAATTTTAATCGATTTGACTGAAATTTGAAATAAAGATGGCTTATACCTTATATGTCTTCATCCTACATTCCTAACCATTTTAAAATAACGGAAAATCTCTTTAAAATCCCAGAATCCCGGAGGCGTCTCCATATTAATATATACGTTTCAGGTTATTGACCCCTAATCAATCTACCTACTCCGGACTATGATTATGAGGCACAACACACTTTACGAACGTAAATACCAGTATCTATTATTTGAAGCAAGTTTAGAATACGTGCAAGTCTCCACTAATTCCGAAATTTTATTCTTAGTTGAAATCAACATCATTATCATCTGTCTAGTTTTTTCTCAACTTTGTTGGTTTTAGAACTGGAGACAGCTTTTTCCCTAATGAAATGCTGCTGAATACCAGTATTTAACTTTTATCTGTCTAACACAAACTCGATTGTCAGAATTTCGAGTTCTAACTATGTATTTGTAACGATTGTCTTGGAACGGGACAAAGAAGCTAGTGCGTGTCCGATTCCGACATTTGTTCCTAGTTGAAATACTGTATATTTAATTCCTACATGTCTATTATGCTGCAACCATACACAAACAGCGCACTCGCGCATGCGCGTTATCTGTCTTGCGCAGACAGCCTGTCATTTGATAGGCGCTTGCGCATCGCAGCTATTATGTCCGATTCGCATCCGGTCTTTTGTGCTGACGTTGAGATCTCGCGAAATTATTTTCGCTATGGGTATTTATTTTTGTAAATAGATAGATATCAATTAAATGTTTTACAGATGACAGTTCTGAATTAAATTTTACAGAGATATGAGAATTAAAAAATTAAAACTATTGTTTTAACCCTTATATAAAATTATTTTCTTTAAAATTAACGCCTAAGTGATACATATCGTTGTACTTTGATTTTAAAATAAAGAAGAATGGGTAGTTCATCTGCTAGCTCATCAGAATTTAGTACCGGCTCATTATAAATGACATCAACAACTCATATTAATTGCTCTTCATACATTAAAAAATCTACACGACAGATTGCAAGTAACCCAATACTTTTACATTACTTTAAACATGTTCGCGTAATCCAGGAATCCGATCCAACAATTGATTTCCGTTTCCGACCAGAGATAAACTTGCCACACCCCTCGCAAAAATCTCTGATGCGTTCAATTGAACAATTTATTTCTTTCATCCGATGCTCACATGTGCTCTATAGATTATCTGCAGATAATGTGAGATTTTGCGGGCATTTTGTTAATAAAGAAACCTTGAAAAGTGTGGAATATAAATCTCATTTACTAAACCGAAAATCATCGCATCATAATTTATACTAACTGGTTGAAAAAGCATGTTTTTATCTCGAAAATAATTTACCAAAAAAGAACAGTCCCTATCCTAAAATGATTTAAAGGTTTGCTCAGACGTCATAAGCCCAAACAAATTAAAAATAATGAAGTGTGTAAGTCAGTAAAGGAGTGCACTTAAAATGACACACGAAAGAACTTAAGGAGGATCAATAAAATCGACACTTTATTGCATCCGTGCCTGACAGAGTTTCAGTTTCGGCGCATAATTTATGAACAGACCGATCTTTTTGACACTTGCACTTGACCCGAGTACAAGTGGTTCATTGTAAATTAACTAAAACGAGGAAGAATGAGTGCTTTGTCATCACTTTTTTATGATAACAGAGTGACATTTGTGCATTGGAGAGCACAGGTGGACCGTTTGAGAAATAGTTATGACTGAATGACTAACCATGTCTGAACTGGAGATTGTTTTGATTTTCCATTGTTTTTTCTAATTATGAAGCGTGACTCATCAAGAACCTTGCACCGATGTCTTTTAAAAATAGAATCCCCGATTTTGATACTGGCATAAAATCGATATCTACCATTCTTCTCACACGTTTTCAAAAATAGAATCGAAAAAAGATACAATACAATTAAATTAAACGAACTTACCTCCCAAGCAAATCGTCTGTCCTTCGGCTGACTCTCCAACAGCCCAACAAAAGGTCCATACTGCGTGCCATTTGCAATTTTCAATCTAGCAAATATCCCACCACTTTTGAACATCAATTCACTAGGTAATATAAGGTCTCTCTCCCCAAGGCCTGGGTCGTCATCCTTCGACCCTTCCTCATTTTTGACCGTCTTTAAATGATCTAGAGGTCTGGGTAAATATCCCCTTCCATAATCAGGGAAGTTATTGGCTAGATAAGTGTCTGATAGCCCGAAGTCTAGAGTACCGTAGTACTCCTTGACGTCTGTTCCTGGAGGCATAGTTTCCTGCTTGATGTGAACTAAGGTGGGCGCTGATTCTGATGTGGCAGAGTCAGTCGGGCTCGGCGGAGGACTGCCAGACTCTTGGCTGTCTGCTGCTGTTGACAAAATTAAATTACATTAATAGAGTAATCAAGATTTATGGTTATAAAGATACCAATTTTATACGAAAAGAGAGAAAACTTTGGGCCAATGTTTGTGACCATTGCTGTTGTAGCTAATAATTTGTTATTTAAAAGTATGGCCCTACTTCACAAAGTCTTAACAACTCGATAAATTATTTAGATTCTTTTTTACATGAAATGTTAATAAATAACCTTGCATAATAAATTTTCTAAATGAGATTGGATACAGCACCAAAAAACATTGCGTATATTTTCTAAACGTATTCTACTTATGATTATTACCGCATTAAAATCCGTTGCGTATTTTAGAAGAACACACAATCACACAGAGAGACTTGAAAAGCGATTTTAATTGAGTTCCACTATTTTGCCATGCGTATTATGAAGGATGATAAGAAGCGGTTAGTGCGAATGGTAACTAAGTATGGATGGTAATGAGCAGGATGGTAATGAGGTCTAGATGTACGATGGTAAAAAGGGTCGGTCAGGATGAGGTCATAGAGTTCTTGCGCACACTCTCCGAAGTCTCTAGTCTGCAACATCTGCTTAAACAACTGTTAACCGTTAACTGGCTACTGTAACTCTCTGTTATCTCATTTAGTCGTCCTTCATTTACTGATCAAAAAGTTAAGTGTACCGTAACGATCTCACGACTTCTCATTATTATATTGATTAAGTTTTAATTTCCAGACATCTAGACGACACGTCTATTAATAATTAATATCCTTATCCTTCGCATTGTGTTCATTACCGTCACTGTTTTTAATCTAATCAGACGCTTATGGACCACAGAGGTTCCTTTTAATTTTTATACTCGTATGTTGCTTGGAGGGTTATTGTCTACTTGTTCTATCAGCTAGAGTTGAACACTCGACTTTGTATACATTTTGAACTGATATGGTTAGTTATCGTATGATCAGAAATAAAAATTATATGTACAATATACTTTTTTTTTTCTGTTTCCTGTTTTTCGACACTGTTGCAAGTGTGATCACAGAAAACCCTGTTCTACTTGGACTTTCTTTGTTCCATACAACTACTCTTAGTTTAAAACAATTGTTATTTGAATTTTTTTCATTCAATAACAACAGGATTGTGAGTAAAATTAAATAGAAAAATAAATAACGAAAACTTGAAACTATTTTTAATAACTATAATAATACATATTAATCATGGAAAAACGTGTCATAACAACATAAAATATATTTTCAGTTGACCATACTACTGATATTTTTTTCTTAATTGGGATTCGTAACCAAACTCCTTGCTTCTTCCCTATTATTTAAATTCTTAATTTGAAATATCCTCACAGTTTAAACAACGCAACGTGTCTGAGAGCAATAAACTCACTGGCTGGTTTATTTTATAGTTTACCATCGAGATCGAGCGAATTATAAAAAAAGTGAAGACGTGCAAGATGTTGATCGCTTTATGTCTGTTTCCGCTATTCACAAAGAATTTCCGCTTGTCTCTGTCTTTGGTTCATCCCTTCTAAATGCAAATTCACAGACAGTTTTTTTTTTTAATTTGTTGATTGAACCTTCAATTCTTACTACCGGTCTTTTAGCAATCTCAATTTTGGAGTAGGTTGCGTGTTAATTTTGCCAGTGACTACAAATAATTAGTTTAGTATTTTTTTTGCTTAAATAAACTTTATCATAGGTACAACCAGTTTTTTTTTTTAATAAATATATAAATAGTTTGATTTAGGTAAGTTTATTGGAACTCACACGCCTATCGTACCAGTTATTTTTTGTTGTACTAATTACTTTAATTAGGAATTTCTCAATTTCATCATCAATATGGGTTTCCTTTAAACAACTTAAAATATACAAGACAGACGTACCAGTTACATAATAGGGAAAAAAATATTTTCCATTATATTGAACATAACATTAATATACATTCCGTGGATTAACCTAGATAGATGATTAAATTTTGTCAAGTTTACCTGGTCTTGATTAAAAAATATATAACGTTATCTATTAATTTTTTGTTGCCTAACTAAACCCACTAAACTATTGTTCTTTAATGAAGCTCTGGTATTTCTAATAGGGATTAGCATACATGGGATAAACCCGTAATGCCGTGTCTGCATTTGTTGATTGATGTATAATTTACTTGCCACGTAAAACCAATTAGTATTGCAAAAAAAAAGAAACAAATAATCATATTAAAATCCTAATTTAAATTACCTTAACAACGCACAAATAAAAAAAAAATCAAGCATAGACACAGATCATCGTCATTCTTTTTTCAAAAAATTACAAAGAAAACAGAACCCACCCCGTGTTTACCGAAGAAAACAAAATTCATAGTTACGCGTGCCATCCATAAACGACCCTTGCTCTGAAAGAGACACGCCATTAATCAAACTACCCTATAGAGTATTACTCTAATATACTTGTTAAAACAACCCCTATCTTGTCTTCAATAGCACGTGGCACAGAAAAAAGCATCAGGCATAAAATAGAAAGGAAATAATGATAACTGCTTTACATTATAAAGTGCAGCTCAAAAGGCAGGATGCCCATATTGTCCATGGTTAAAGAATCTTTTGAACATTATTTTGAACCCAGTTCTGTTGCTAAGCCAGTTCACCTGTCGTTTGCAATTGTGTTTATTTTAATTAGTATTTCGATTAAGTAATAAACAACAGTTATTTTATGTTGTATCTATTACAAGTAACGCTTGGAACAATAACGGTTCTTTAATGTATTGTTTAAAAAGAAGCGTTGTTACTGGCTGGCTGTAATGGATAAGTTTGAAAATCGAATTCAGTATTATTTTAAATGTACTTATTATTTGTTTTAAATAAAAATATGAAAGGACTTGACAGGAACGAATAAAATATGTCTAATGTCGTAAAAAAAATACTTAATATGGTTCTAATATAATACCTACTACCAGTAAAATAATCAGTTCTGAAACAAGAAATCAAGAAAAATGCCGAAATCCTGACCCTAACTCTGTAAGTTCCGTAAACCTGATCTTTGTTATAATGGTTATACACATGGAACCTCACTGTAAATAGTTAAATTACAACAGGGTAAAATTACGACAGGAAATTCCGTATTCTATAAAACTAAACTGTAACAATTGTTATCTCGTCAATTGGAGTTATTTCATTCACTAAAACAAGCTAGAATGAACGTGATAAACCACGCTGTCTACAACCATAGATAATTACTGAATGATGAATGACAATTCCGTGAATCATCCCGGTCGTCGCGAACGCAATAGTAGACTCACTGTCTGCGCAGAAGTCTATAAGCGCGCCGTTTTACGTGACGTTTAATGAGCTGTCATAAACATGTTTGACCGAAATACGTGACGAAAGCTTGTTATCTGAGGATAAGTCATGTCATGTCAGTTTAGCAGTTTTTAACGTCAGCTAGATAATTATGATAATGAATTAAGGATTTTTAACTTGACAAGAATGGATAGAATTGAAAATTGAGTTCTTTGGTATGCGATTTGTGTTTCAGCTGTATAAACTTTCCTAGTTATATGATTTACCTTTACTTTTCTACCACCTTGGTTGATTGGTTTGATATTTGAATTATTCACCTTTTGGCTTTTCTGTATTCGAAATGTTTAAATAAATAAATACTTCGAGTAATATTCCGTCGTAACAACAATTTTAAGTATCTTTAGCTGTTGTTTTCGCAAATATTCAACGGGCCTACTTTCTTGCAGACATCTTATACAAATAACACCGATGCCAGCCCGGGACGTACCAACTTAAGGAATGGAGTCTCATAAAACTGATGTTCGAATTTCAAATTCAAATTAGCCGTCGCAAGGTCCATTTGTCGCGTTTGACCGCGAACGCTTCGTGCGCGGACAATGCGGACGAGTCGTCGTTAAATCTCTGGTTTCCGCAGAAACCCGCGACAGATTTAAAATAAGAACATGCACAGACATAGAGAACGGTGGAGTGGCTAAGCAGTCTATGGTTTTTCTGAGATATGTCGAAATTTGATAGGTGTGTCCCAAGCTTTATTTTGATGTTCCGTTAGTCTGTAATAAAGTGATTTATGGAAATTGTTTTATGTTAGAAACCGATTGTTATTTGAATGCAACTTTCAATTCTCATATGGTTATGTTACTTCAAAAACTGTGTCAGCACAGAATATTTGAAGAGCATCTCACACGATTTTTAGTCCATTGGACCCCACGGCTTGCCGATTTCACGTGTTAGCCACGGAGACTGACAATAAGCGCGTTTTACGTCGCTCTCTGTCACGACAGTTCGCGGCCCGGCCTGTGTTGACTCATAAAACACTCTTAACTCGACAAAAGACGCGCTGTAATCACACCATAAGTAAAATTAACGCTTTATCGTCCGAGCTAAGGTTTAAATTTGTTAGTAAATTATTTATAAGCAGGTGAATGTGATGTTAGGCTAGCGTTGAGCTAGCTCATCATATTCGGCGGCACCGTTGAGAAATTCACTTGACGCGCGAGGCTGAATGGCTAGGAGTTCGCGGAAACCCGTACTTTCTAACATTACTTAGGTGCGGTGAGCTTTAATGAGTCAGTTGTAACCATGGTTGCTTATGCAAATTTGCACATAAGAAATTAACTGAAAGATGCTTTCAACTTCGAAATTATCATATGAAAAGGTGCTGGTGTCTCAAAGTGGGTGCGTATACTCTTATTGTTCTCGACACTATTGCAATCATTCATCGTGATATTAGAATGTTTCCTTTATCTAAATATTCATTTGGCGGTATGGAAATAAGTACCTACAAGTCTAGTTCAATGGGCATAAGGTATATTCTAATTATAACTGAGCACAATTTGCGGTTACGAACTAATTTAGTTGATTATAATGTTAATTGAATGTTATTATTACAATTTACCTGTACATTTACCTCTAAGTATCCTCCACACCTACACAATTGCGGTTACACATTTCAAATCGAGTAAACAGTTACGAAAATATCGTAAACTCCTTGTAGAAAAAAGAAAATAAAAGTCGGTGTCGATATTTTCGAAACAAATCAAACAATTCAGTATTTCGATTCTTTTTCGCACTGGCGTGATGTAAACAAGATTTTTAACAATGCAAGGTGTGTTGCACAAGAAACAAACAATCTCTTGGACCCGGCGGCGTCCGCCAAACGATCACAGCCACGTAGCCTTAAAGCCAAATAGAAAAAAAAATATTATCATAGATTCGTAGCGTTCATAGTGAACTTTTTTTTTCTTTTTCGCACACCCTTGACAGAACCACAGATAATGTTAAGAGTGTAGATAAAAAAAGAGACGGTTAGTGATGTTTATTTGTGGTTAACAAGCGAAATAATTTGAAGAGCTTTTGGTCTCTTGGGCTTATCCTCTTATCTGATTTTACGGTCATTAGACTGTTTGTCGTTTTGTAGAAGAATTTAGTCGATTTAGAGAGATAAATAGTGATCTAAGTCAGATTTTTGGTAAGTAGTGATTAAGTTGAAAAAAGAGATTAATTAATTAATTTGTTCATCACGAGGCAATTAATGTAAACCGAAGAGTATTTCAAAGATATATGTAGCAAAAATTAATAAAGATCTGTTGCAAAATCATTATAAAAGTAATAAAACACAATGATTAAAAGTAAATAGTCAAATAATTCTAGTGGAAATGTCTTGATAGGAGAACAATACTTTTCAGTTACACTGAAAACGAAAAGACTTATGTAAATTTCAATAAGCCAGCTTATTGTTTCAGATATAAAGTGGTAATTGCAAATCCTGAAAAAAATATGCGGCGGTTTGTTTGCTTTGGAGTTAATTGACAAGATTATAGAAAAAAAGTAAAAAAAAAACAAATTGCAATGCTTAGTATAAATAGGATATTTCAATCACTGAAAAATTAGTAACCGGATAAATGATGCCTATGTATGTAATTTGACTATTGGTCATAATCGCAATCAATTGATCGTCTATAAAGTATTTTAGTTAATATTATTAGATTTGATAAAATGTATAAATTGTAACAAAAGCGATGCAATTAAGTCATTTCTCAATCATTTCTAAACTCACCAGACATCTTCATTCTGTAACTCGTATCAAAATTCAGCATTCGTACTAAAATTATTTATCATTGTCCGTAATCACTATAATTAAATAGATTTTAATTAAAATTATCGCGTTAATTCTAATTCACTAATAGGATGAATTGTCACAAAAAAATAATCTAAACACGAAAGTCTAGCACAGCACAAAAAAAAAGAGATAAGATGGTAAAATTTGATACACGATCGTTGAGATGATAAATTCTAATTCACGATTTAGGTATGTACAATTAGATGATTTTTAGTGTTGTACTCGCGTGTCGGTATACTCGCGAGCGATCTGCATTTGATAGTGCGGCACGATATGTGCGACGTCGGCGACGCACTGTGCCAGAATAACGCGAGAGGAAGCGAGACCCAGCTCATCCCTAGAATCCCGAATCACATACCCTCGCCCGGGCCACCCCCCGCGCCCCGCCACCCCGCCTGTGTCTTTGTGTTACACCCCTCTCTCTCACACAAACGTTTCGGGGTCGCAATACAAGGTTACCGTCTGAAAATAATCGGTGAGCTTTTTCAATGGACAACGCTTTATATTTTGGAAAATAGTTGGCTGGAGTTTTTGAAAAGCTGTTTGTTCGCCTTTTTTTGTGCTTGCTGAAAATTGCTGAAAAGGTAATTTTTTCCGTCAATCCATTCGGATTGAATGGGGTTGATTTTTATTTCGTAGCAATTATTTTAAAGCTACAACTATTTCTTTAGATAAGTTTCAGGTAGGTAAATATGTAGGTCAAGTTACCATAGAAGGCAATACCAAGAAAGGCTTCGATTCTTTAATAGTCTGCCCCTTCCTGAAAGCCCATAACTCTTCATAAAATTCATAACAAAATTACAATAACAACACTATTACAATATTTTACATCGGGAGCGACCTACAAACAATGGCCCTTCAGTTATCGACGCTGCTTTATAACAAATCACTTGTACAACACGACCAGATAACTTAGAGCTCTGATATTTCAATTGAATACCTCTCGTTGTGGAGTGTTTGTGTGGTTTAGGGGGGGTGGAGGGGGTCAGGTGGTGCTGGCCACTGATACGAGACAAGGCGCCGATTAAGAAAACAAACTTGATTGAATGCGAGCCAGCAATCATGCAGTCTTATCGTATCGTATTCGATCGTTCTGTAATGCTACCGTGCTGTTTTTTGCAAATTTAAATCATCAAGTGATTTGAAATTAATGAAAAGACTGCTGACGCGTAACAAAACGGAAAACAACTTACTGAAAATTCACGAATTTCTTAATTAAACATTTAATTTTGAATTGATGTTTATCTTTTTCAGATGAACTAAATTAGAATCGTGTAAATACAGGAAGGAAGCTATCAATATTTTGATTAGTTATCAATACTAACAAATTTTTGAATCATTTGAAATTGCTTTGTCCTAATCAAATAAAAAATTATAAAATTTACCGCCTAAAAATAAACGAAAATTAAATGCAAGACGTCCACTCTTTTAAACGCATAAAATTTTAGTGCACACTTGCGTTTTATTCAGCGTATCTGAAAATAGCTATCGCCGTAGAATGTGCCAAGCGAGACGGCAGATAAACTAGATAACGCTCAAGATCTCCGGCGGGCGGCGCCATTGGTCGCCGCGGGCGGTGGGCGGGGCTGCGTCGGGGATGCACCAATGGGATGCGCCTTATTATCTGCGTCTTTGTCTGTCAGCGGAATCTGTAGTGATGTGGCAGGTGCTTCGGGCTTCGAGAACGAGGCCCGAGATATATACCTACAGAGGTTACAGTTGAAAGATACATAGCTTATAGCTCTATCTGGAAACGCTGTTATGGCCGCTGAAGCTTGCTCTGACTTTCTAATATACGCGAAGCGAAAACTTCGTACACCTTTTTATGAAAATTAAGTGTTCAGAGTAAATAAAATTTAGCACCGTCGAATTTTATATGGAGGTGTGGTGGAAGCTAATATGTTTTATAATAATTTATGTAAATTAATAAAAATACAGCAATACACACATTATTTTGACCGTTTGACTTACACTGTTTTTTTTTTGTTTTTCGTGTCTTGGTGTGGCCACACTCTAGTGTTAGAGTTTAGGGTCACGGGACTGTACGAATTACCGTAACCCCGGAACGTAAAGGGCTATTGAAGGACACCGTGGATTTTAGTCAGTACGAGTCTGACAGTCCCTCCCGCTATGCCCTGGGTGGGAGGACTCATTTGATGATTTTACCACGATAAAAAAAAAGTCTTAAAGTTTATAAAGCCGCCTCTAGGATCACCAGAGGCCTCAGACATGATTTTGGACTGACCAGATATAAATATAATATGACATAGGGATAGATTATAGTTTTCAATTATTATAGGCCGTCCTTTTATCGTGGTATTAAGTATGTTCCGATGGAATCATTTTGACTACCGGGCGGCGAAGCTACCGGCCGAATGTAGTCTTTATTTTTTTTTTCTATTGATTTTAATCTATAGTACCTATTAGGGAAGTGTTCAACAGGATGAAATAAATATTTTCCCCATTTTGTTTAAAATAGAGTTGGTATAACCATATTCTGTTCTATTATCTAAAGATAAGTTGTTAATTAATAAATAGTAGTCGTAAATAGCTTTCTTATTTCGTGTCCGCGCGTGTGATTATGTTTGTTACTGAATCATTTCAAAACGGCTGAAGGAATCTTGATGAAACTTGGTTCAGAGGTAGGTTATAGTCTGACATAAGACATAGGATAGAGTTTATTCCAGTATTACTTTACCGTACAATAATCAGTAAAGGCCCTATCTCTATTACTTCTAATAGTTACGATTTTGTGGTACATTTTTTTAAATGATCAAGGAAGACACCCAGTCCCGCCATCTTCTACGTATAATTTAAATCATTTTGAAAACTTTTAAATATTTTTAAATGATATTCATACTATTGTAAAAATATTTAAAAATATAAAAGATAACTATAAAAATGAATAAAGAGAAAAAAAACCCACCACTCTATCACATTATTACGGATTGCTATCATCAAAATTCTACGCATTATGAAAAATAACAAAAGAGTAAATTACGTAGGCGAATATAATCGTCTGAAAACAAAAGAAATGCGCATTGTATCTCATCCATTTAGCCACAGAACATTGACAGCCATGCTATATGATGCTTGATACCCATAGACATTACTTCGCTCAATAAATCTACAATGACAGCAGAGAAATCGACCTTCAAGGGTAAGCTGCGGTTGCCGGATCGGTCTGTCGATGGGTGATCTACTACAAATATAGAATTTCCTCTGTGCTAAAGAACTCACTGAAGACTTTGTCGCGGAAACTTTTTGTTTCTCTGTTAAATGTATGGGCCGCTAGCTTACTAATTAAAATAATTATTTTTTTCAATAGCCCTTTACGTTCCAAAGTGATTAAACAATTTAATTTTATATGTAATACATACAATTTAATTTGTAGATAAAACGTTACGTTTTAGTGAATGGCGCGGGCTCTTAGGAACTATCTGTCTAATCGTAATATCGTTCATTCTCAGTTCGGGATCGTTGTCAAAACACCCGTAACTTAGGCAGAATTGTCGGCACAGTTAACGTAGTGGCTGAGCGATTGGACTGCTGCGCTGCTTGTCGCGGGTTCGATTCCCGCACGTAGCAAATATTGGTATGATCTACAAGTAGTGACTTCAGGTCTGGGCGTTTGTGTATGTGTGTTTATATGTTTGTAAACGCACCCACGACACAGGAGAAATTCCTAGTGTGGGGAAACGTTTGAAACAAAAAAAAAACACGTGTTTCGTGCTCGTACTAATCTCTAAAGATTAAACCCCGTAGTTAGACTGTAAGCCAACCGCAACATAATTGGGAAAAGGCTAGGCAGATGATGATAAACTGCTGCTAGTTAGACTGAAGACAAAAATAAGTGGGAATAGGCCACGCAGATGGTTGTAACGGCAAAGAAAATCAAATTTTCATTTTCATTTTTATCAACAGAGATGTGTAAGCATTCAAGTTTAATTTAAATTCTTATTACCTCGCCTGCAAATGACAAACTGAACAAGAAAACGTGAAGGTGACAACGAGAATCGATTTGCGACAGACACGATGGCCGATAATCGATTTCCCGTTTCTACCGATGCTGTAATCGATTCCTCGGTCCTTGTTTAATCGATTGTGTGTCAAGTTTTTATGGAAATTGGCGGATTGTAAATGTTTAAGTGTTAATCGAGAAAGAGTACCTAATTCATTTCATTTCTTAGCGGTACATTACTTAGGGCTGATTTTCAATAGACAAAGAGTTTATAACTTAAAGAAAATATTATACCGCTCCACCTAATGTGGGACATACTTTATAATTTCCCAAACTAGGTAGGACTGCCGGATTCTTATAGACTAAAAAACCACCATGTCCCTTCGATTGCCCTTTACGTTCCAAGTCCACGGTATCCTGCTTAGACAATCCCGCGACCATTGCAGGCGTTTGGCTGCACACAGCTACTTGAAGAGAGCGTAGACCACGACGCGCCGTCGACACAGGACTAGCCCTTGATCAGACGGCGAGCTACATTGCCTAACACCCTGGATTCTAATTTGTTTCGACTACTGCCTAAACCTTTGAGGAACACAGGCGTGATGTGAAATTGAATAGCAAAAATATAAACAGCAATAATATTTATAGGTTGCCTGTTCAAACATTTAAATTTAAAAAAAAAACTAATTATAAAAGAATAAGATCATTCATTCATATTTACCTACTAAAAACATTATACTTTGAATATGTAGTTTATAAAGAATGTCCCACATATTAGATTTATCCTGTCCCGTATATATGAAAACGGAGCCAGAGCGAGAATTTATATCATTTAATATACGACATTATGAATTTAAGGAAGCCGGTATCGTAACCGTAAAATATTTACCTATATCCGGGTGGAAAACTAAGAATAACGTTTTAAATCCATTGTAAAATGATCCTTTCAACTTAATTTGATAAGTACCAGAGAAAAACCATAGTAATTAAATTGATTTATTTATTAGAAAAACCATAATAATGTGATACTTCCAAAAATATCGAAATCAAAGTCAAATCATTTATTTCAATTAGGCCAACACAGAGGCACTTTTGAACTTCGATTATTAAAATTAAAGAAAAAAGATAGGATGGATTGACTCTACAATTCTAAGAACTCTTTTGCTTTTTGTTTGTTACTCCTCATTATCTGCTTAGCCGTTTCCAAATTATGCTTGATTTGGTAACTAGACTAACCAAATGCAGTTGAAAATCATAATTTTTGAGCGAATGCCTTCCTTAACTCCATAACGCTTCATGTTTGGTTATGGCATAACCGACTTAGTACAGGCTATTACCAAAAAGAAAACGATTGTCTCGGAAGTCGATTTCATTAGGTAGTCATTGGAACCAACGAAGTCACCCACAAAGTTTTTTACATTATTGAGCACTTTAAGCTGTTCCAGAAAACAGTAATGAAACGATAACGAACCGATACGAGACGTCAGTCCGATAGTTCTGTCATGCTATCGGATCGCTTTCGCTTTTCTATGTGACTGGTTTCAAACAATTCCATAAATTAAAAACGTCACGCTTCGCATTCGTCACGCCTGTCAGTTTGATAAAGGCTTAAATTTCTGCTATCGAACACTCAGCGAGTACTAAAGAGCATACAAAGCCTCTAATTAGTCCAAAGTACTGATTACGTCACAAACAATTAGCGAAAGCTAAAATCATTAATTTTAATCTTACTTCCAGTTTGTTGGAATCTAGAGATCTTGCCAGAATTACATAATCAATAATCTAAATACGTAATGAATAAGGTAAAAATATAGTTTGGCTTGAACGTAAGTCAATTTTATTTTAGGATAACGATAAACCTAAAAATATGGTATGTTCAAGGAAAATACGCACTTGTGGCTAAGAACTACATTGATAGTTAAAAAATAACCCTGCATGTGTTTGAAATCATCAGAATGACATATATTGCGGCAGATAGTAGAAAGAAGAAATATTCCATCCTGTTTCCTGCTTGTATAAAAAATCAAATACGTAAAAAGTGTGGTGAATTAATAGAAATATTTACAAAAAAAAACGACGGGTTATACTCTGGGAGTGCCGGCAGAAGTGAAAACTTCAATAGTAATAAACACACACGAACATTCGCGCAAGCGCCCTGCGCCGACTTACGAATTTTCGATCAGGTCACGTGTCCTGACGCGAGTTTAACATTTTTTACCCATTCCAAAAAAGTGCACAACGCCGCTAAAGAAGTTTTCACTTCAAAAACACAATCGAGTCAAAAATGTGATTGAGATATGAACTTCATTCTATTTCTTTGAAACTTCATTGTGTATATTTGAAGACAAAAGTCACTTCTTATAGGATAATAATCCTAATGATATAAATCACAACTCTTGCAGTACTTCTATTTATTGTACACGGAACTACGACAGCCGTCGAAACAAACCTGAGGCAACCAATGAGAGCCGAGCAGAATACCTAATGCCCTGACTACGTGACACAGAGCGGGTCCAGGGTCACTTCTGTGGCGACAGCATTACTTGGGGATTCGTCCCACCACCCCACTTTGTTAGTTGCGGGACAACCCTACAGGAATACTTGAGTGGAATAGGGATTTAGATTAGTAGAAAATTGCACTATTTTGGTAAAAACCTTGTGTGATGATATATTTTTATTTAACTTTAAAAATCTCACGAAATTCAGCAGTAACTAGACTACAGTAGAAAAATGCAGGTTTTAGATTCTCACTTCTCATTGTTTTTTTTTGTAAGTGCTATAGATATTTTTTTATCGTGGTAAAATCATCAACCACCCAGGGCAGAGCAGGAGGGTCTGTCAGACTCGTACTGACTAAAATCGACGGTGTCCTTCAATAGCCCTTTACGTTCCGAGGTCACGGTAATTCGTAAGTGCCACGACGAAGTGCTATAGATAGTAAATAACTGTAGATAACTAACTGTGCTCGTTAACAGCAGTTATTTTTTTTACTTATTCCATATTTCGCTATCACAAAATTTTGTTTAAAATGTATTTGTCAACATAAATTCTGACCTTTTATCAAATCAAGTTTAATTACTTCACAAAGACAGAATCAGTTTTTCTAAGTAAACTTGTAAATTGTAGACAGAATCCAGATATATCAAGATCTCCGTAGCCATGACAGACATGCCGAAACTTTTCTTCACTCTTTAACAATCCTAAGAATTCAAATATACACTTTCATCTTCACTTTCCGTAAAACATTAATAAATAAATATAAATAAATATTCCACAACTATCACACAACGCCATTTAGTCCCAAGCTAAGCAGAACTTGTGTTATGGGTACTAGAAAACTGATAAACATACTTATATATTTCTAAATACGTATGTATTTAGAAATATATATATTATAGATAAATTACACCCAGACACAGAACAAATGATCGTGCTCATCACATAAACATTTGTCCGAGTGGGAATCGAACCCACGACCTCCGGCATAGCAGTCAGGGTCACTAACCACTAGACCAACATTTCCCTACTAACACCCTCTTCAAGGAAACTTTAAACTCAGATCATAAAGTAGAACGATGCAATGAGTTTAAAACCCAGATACATATCAGCCCAAGCCATCACCACCTCCTTGAATGCAAGTCCATTGTGATCGTTCCTATCGCAGTGATAAACTACCGACTCCACTGTCCGAACACTTTCAAAGGATAACCGATGGAGTTTAAAATGTCCCTCAATGGACTGAGCACAAAAGATCGGGTTCCAGAGTAATTCAATCTTTGTAGCATGGAATGAGAATTGGAAGTGAGAAGTTTTGAGTCGTTTGTTTTGAAAGTATCTAGATCGAGCTGGAAATATGTGCTTGGTTGTTTCTACTCTAATAGTTGCCTAAAGGTGAGGCATTATTTGACATTATGAAGTCATCAGCATATTTCGAATGCTAACAGCATTTTCCGATTTCATATGATTTCAAACAACAGGCTCTAAACAAATGTGCGATCACCTTTATTGATATACTAACAAATAAAGACAAAGGTTGGATAAATTATTAAAATGTTGTAGACTGAATATCTGTCCTCTCTAAAATAATAATCTTTCTATCGCTCTAAGGTTTGCTGTAAGAAAACTCAATTATGGCTTAACTGGCCTTTGTACATAAATTACCCTTTTGTAAAATGTTATTTTAATTATATGTGTGTACAATAAAGAATAAGAATAAGGTTGGTGAACGATTGACTACATTGCTACATGTCCCAGGTTCGATACCCACTCGGGACAAATATTTGCATGGTCTACAAGTAGTTGTTCCTGGTCTGGATGAATGTGTGTTAGTTTCATTATTTGTAAACACATTAAAGATACAGGAGAAATTCCTAGTATCAGAACAACGTTTATAACGAAATAAAGTATTCTAATCTTTAAATCTTAACAATAACATTCAGCGACAAGCATTAAAACCTCATAATCCTTATGTAAATCAACATAACCTAATTCTATTAAGTCTTCTAAATCAATGTTCCCAAAACGCGCCGCCCCACAATCCACCGTTATCCCGATACAAGCCATTTCACTAACACGAACGTACAACGACCACCAAAAGAATCACCTTTAAAATGTCCAATTTAAATTGTTCCGACAAAGGGGCGAGCCATTTCAATTTTGAGTGAGGAGAGTTCTAAATCGAAAAGTGCGATAGCCACTCCGTAAGCGCCTCCTGGGGCGACTCTATACAATTTATAGACGTAATAAAATAGCATTAGAAAGTATTGCTGTTGGTTGAGGACAGAGATTACCTCACGATCTTTTGCGTAAGCACCCATTTTGGATAAGTGGTAACTATTAAAAACGAGAACTGAAAAAAAAATACTAAAAAAAATCGGGAAACTTAAATACATTAAAAAAGGAAATAAATCAATCATAAAATTACCCAATTTCTAACAGTGTTTACCAAAGAGAACCTTGTAGAACTGACAACAGATAGTAGAAAAGATAAAAACAAAAAGAAAACAAATCGTAAAACTAGTCCATAGGATACAATCCCACTTAACCTTAATTGTGTAATGGTGGTCAATTTAGAAAACAGCACACGACAGGAACGGAAGCAACTAAGTTAATAATGTCTGAAAACGTACTGAAACATGATGGAAATGTTTCTCGCATGACGGCCGCGCGTGCACAGTAAACATTGTTGTTTATTCTCATCATTGGATCACCGGCTCACCGGCCAATTATAGCGCTTGATTCACTGAGATAAAATCTAGTTCAGTTTGAAATAGAATTCAATTTCGTGGCATTCGTCAGTTTACGATTTTATGTGTTTTTCTAACCCACTCTGGGCCTGTGTGGTAGACAATGGTCCTTACCTATTCCACTCTATGAAAAGATGAGGACTATGATCTAGCAAGCCTATGATTTTCCCATACTTCGAATTCCCATTACTGGGACACAATTCCCTGCTGCGATCGTTGCTTCCTTATAGCTACATCCATTGGGGTCTATGTCAAGAGATAGGTAGTATTTCTAGGCAAGCGTGCTCCACTGTCGACCAAATCAGGCGAGATAGAGGTCAAAGGCGAGGCTAATGCTAAAAAAATCCAATACCAGGAGTATTGGATTTTTTTGATCTCTCCTGTAGACACTGACGAGTTTTCATTGTCAGAATTAAGGCTGTCTTGAACAAGACTTGACTATTTAAACATATACGAGTATATCCATAAGAATGACAGAAAACAGTAAAACAAGGCCAAGATCAAACCCATAAATTAAATTACATTTAAAAAAACAGAAACTAATTAGGAAACCATTACTAATAAACTTTTGAACTTTTGCAACACTTTGATCAAGTCGGGAGTCAAGAGTTAATTAAGGGGAGCTTCTAAAACACTTGCCGTTAATCGCAGAGCGTCGGAACTGGGGAAGTATCATGTCAAATTAAGTAATCGTAGTGTAATTGAGCCCGGTATCAGAGAACAACGTCGACTCATCAATCAAGCCACCCTACTAGTTGGGTTTTCTTTGCGTCCAAGTCTCAAACTTACAGCGATTTCTAAGGCACTGAGAAATAGGAACTTAGCTATAACAAAGCGTTAAGAATTGTTTGTACATTGTTTTTTATTTATTTGTTTGACCGTTTAACATAATTAACTGAACGTATTCGATTCGGTTAATAAAGAACTATAGGTCCTTCCCCCAGCTCATCAGATCCTCAAAAAGAAAGAAAATGTGAGTTTATTTTTTCTGGCACAACAACGACTGTGTTTCAAATTTACATTTACCGACGTAACAATTCCACATAGTTGCTAAAACCAATCGAAACAACTAAAATCGTGTGCAAAAGTTCTGCTATCAGCAGATAGTAGCTAAACTGACAATGAGATCACGACTATAAATATCTCGTGACGTTTCATTCTAATCATTACCTTGTTTGGTTATCAGACATATCTCATTGGTTCCACTTGATAATTTCACGATTACTGAGTATATTGATCGATTCATATGTTTTATAATCTTACATTCCAAAGTAGAAGATAAAATGTTTTAAAATCCGGTCACTGAAATTCGATTTCAAACATTTAAACATTCATTGAATAAAATTCAGTTATCCTAAGGCACATTGACTAAAATCTCTACTAAGATAAGTTTATCTGGGACAGATTTCTCGGTATCGGTGTTACGTGATTTTTATTCGGTAGTTTTCCCTTATAACAAAATCAAGTAGGAACTGGGCGTGTTAAGAAAGTACTTTTTTGTATAATAAATTATATTTCAAGTTGCCACAAAGTAAAATTGGAAATCACACTGATTAACAGTTTTTGAGTATAATTAATTACATTGAAAACTATTTCCTAAACACTTTCAGTTCCATCTTTCTAAATAACGCACCACCCGCTACCGCTTATGCCCTGTCACACAATCCAAGTAACAGTGTTATCCTCACTTCAGTTTTAGTAGTCATTACAGGAATCTTGCTAATGCGTCTTGAGTTGCGGTTAGGTGCCGTGTGGAACTGCCTTTATGGAGGGGAAAGGCTTTTATTTATCGCGTTAGGTTTTTTTTAGCTGGCAATTTTGATATCACGATCGCGATGTTTTTGCTCGTTGTTAACTAATTCACTTGTTTGTAAGCTTTGAAGTTGGATATAACAGTGTGTTGATTTATGGTTTTGAAAATTACTGTGGCATATTCGCTTAAATTTTGAACATAGATAAATCAGCATTAATTAATAAATTAATTAATGTCTGCCTGTAATTTTCCTACTTCTGTGACAGAGGCCTCCTCTCTATGAGACGAAGCAATGTTTTTCTTCACCGTTTTAAGCGGTGTTCCACTGCGCTACCACGGCTCCCTAAATCTGGATTTAAATTATTTCTTATTCAAAAACTGTCAATTATTTCTAGTGCCACACTAACAGGAAATCCCGATAATTATCGCTACGATTCGTCTGACGTTTATACGAACATTTTAAGTCTTTATCGTGACATTTAACGCCAATTCCGTGTGGTCCCACATAAAACAAAAAGTGATCATGTTTTTTAGCTCAAGCGATTGAAATCTTTGAACCGAAAGACTAACTTACTGAATTTTTCTTCCCATTCATTCTCACGAACGAAAAATCTGCCGTTCACCATCTACATCTAAAATTCGGACCCTACAAAGTGTACGTATTCGAGTTGATAACAACGGCTGCGCATTGACTTCCATACAAAGGACTCTCGCAAATTACACACCAGCCCAGCAATTACGTGCCCGTAACAACAGATACATTTGTATGACAATGTTCAGGATTTTTTGCGAAATTCGATATCGTACTCGACTCTACGACTTTGTTGTGAGAATAAATATGGAATAGTGCTGTTTTGGAAACGGTAAAATTGCGCATTTTTAATTTCGTTAGTGTTTTAACGTTTTGGTATGTTTGATTTAAATGAAATGATGTTTATTTATTGTAACTGGATGAAACCGGTGTTTTGTACCTGACTAATCGGAAAATAAACACTTGAAACAAATTCAGAGGTCACTGTCCAGTTTAAAATCCAGATTATATTCAATTGGTCAAATCATACGAGGACAGTAGCGTGCAGTGGTTCCAGACTAAGGGTAGGCCAGGAAAAAAAAAAAACTACATTCTCAATACTGACGATGCGAATGGAAGAAAGCTTCGGCCCACTTCAAAACTTATAATTTAAAACACTCACCACATTCTTCACGTAAGATTAATAATCACAATATTCTGACGATTCAAATAGAAGATCTGTCACCTCAAATATCTTTCCAAGTGGGTGATAGTTACAAAACACGTCACTTGCAAGAATAACTCTCGAAGATTGAAATTGTTGGATTAATTCTCGTAACATTTAGACAAAACTTGAAATTTAAACGAAAATATTAGTAGTTCTTCATAAGAGTTGTGAAAAATAAGTTTTCACAACTATCGTAATCAGTATAAACACACATTGTCAGCACAAGTCACACAAACTAGGACCATTTTAAGTAAACAAACGAATCTTCTTTAATATTTACACTACTTTTTGTTTCAAAATGTATTACTTATAGCTAAATATGATTAAATAAAAACAAAAGTGCAAAACAATAACTAATTTTAGCCGGCATAAACTGACACTTGCACACGGAGTTGCCAGTATTAATTTACACAATTCCCCAAAAACCAAATTCGAAATAAAATTCTTACAGTTTTTAATTATTATAATAGGTCTTTGCTATTCCTTAAAATATAACATTTAATTTGAAATGTATAGATTTGACAATACTACTCTGTTTTTTTAATTGTCTTTATTAGTCTTTTACGAAATTGTCGTTTCTGTGTGTAATCTATTTCCCGAATTGGCAACTCTGTTTATTTTACCCGTGCGTTTTCATTCATAAAACGCGTACTCGTGAGCTACAGCGTAAGGAGCTGCGTAGTAATTTATACATGTGTGCGGTTTCATATACACGAAAATATGAACACGGATGCATACATATGCATGAATTATTGAATGAATTTTAGAATTTTTGAGACCACAGGACCGCTTGCCTTCGGTTATAGTAATCTGGACGTGATGACGTCACACGGCGGCCGCGCGGAAATTTGCTAATGCATTATGTGAGGCGTTATGTTTTATATTTTTGTTTTATTTTATTACAAGGTTACAATAAATGCGTTTGTTTTATTTATGCGATTTTGTGGTAGGGTAGGCTTGGCCTAAATCAGTACTATGAGAGACCGCCCCTGTACGAGGACCATTCGGGTTAATGTTTTTCTTCAGTTTAATAACTAATTTCGCGCCTATTTTATAAAAAAAATACCCTTCTATAAAATTCAAAGAAGCACCCGATCAAGATAAAACGACAACAAAACTCTACACACCCAAAAAAACTATTAAAAGAACATTAAAATAAAATGTATTAAGTACCTCACTATCGTTCAGATAAGCGACACTAGCTGACCTTCCTTCGGTCTTAGAACTGATAACGTCCACTCGACCACCATCGATCTGACCTCTACACCTTGCATCCTATAATATACACAGAATCAGCATACGGGCCATCTTCTACGAACCGGTGCCTTTGATGATGTCCTTATTAAAAATATTGATAGGTGGTCAAAGAAATTCGATAGTGTTTTGTTTTGACGAAGTGGTGTCTTAACGATGTGATAATAGAAAGTGATAGCACGTCTTGCTATCCCTTTCCACGACACGGTTCTAGAAAATTTTCTAAAGCCCCTCGTACAAAACGCGAAACGAATGTATGATATCTTAAATTATAAGATGTCCAGATTCCGTGTTCGAAACAAAATGTAACGATTTTAAGCCTTTGTCAAACAGACTGGCGTGACGATTGCGAAGCGAGGCGTTTTTATTTGTAATGTATGGAATTGTTTGAATCCAGTCAGTTATCGCTAATCCGTTTGGTATCGCTTCGGAAACGCCTTGCTTTCGCCTGTCTGTTTGACAAAGGCATAACAGTATCGAATGTCAAAGATCTACAAACGACAGCCGGTTCCAACAGCTTTACGTGCTTTCCGAGACACGGAGGAAACTTGCTACGATCGGTGGCAGCAACGGAACGCTCTTCTTCTCGCCACGATAGCCACCCATCCATACAATAACCTCGATAAAGGCTGCTTAGCCTTGGGTATTAACCTGTGCTGGTGTTTTTATTTAGCCACGAGCTCCTCTCTCGAGCTAGATAAAGATAGAGTAGGACTGGAGTAGCGTTTTAACCGTAGACATTTTTCGATATGCGAAAATAAAGCCCTATGGAACTATTAAAACATATCACATACACTTTATTTGTACTGTACTATAGTACATTCTCAACAAAGGTCGATATGTCCTTGAACGATAAGATAAATATATCTTATCATATAAGATTACGCTGATTAGAAACCCAAACACGTGTCAATACGTCTACAGGATTTTCATGTTTTTTATGTCTGGTATATAAACTTGTTTATATTTATAACGAATTCTTGTAGATCAAAGATAATAATTTAAAGCCGAAAATCCTGTTTCTATCAATCAATTTCATGACAAGGTTTCTGTACCTTGAACTTCTACTTACGAGTTATTTTTTTTTTCAAAATCCCGGCAAAACGAAAACAATTCTAAACTACATCGATAAGTTTCGCTGTCACGTGACCGGATTTTCCGTATATGATAAACCTTAATTTTACCAAAATACAATACAACCCCATGGTTTGACTTACTGCGTTATATAATATTGATCTAAATATTTGAAAAAGGGCGTAGATATAGGAGATCCCTCGATACCTCTCATCGTCGATAGCTCAAACTCTACAAAAAAGTTTTACTAATCAACATCATTATCTGCCTTTTTTTATTTTGGTAAAATCATCAAATGAATCCTCCCACCCAGGGCAGAGCGGGAGGGACTGTCAGACTCGTATTGATTAAAATCCACGGTGTCCTTCAATAGCCCATTACGTTCCGGGGTCACGGTAATTCGTAAGTCCCGCCACCCCTGCAGGCTTATCATTATCTGCCTAGCTTTTTCTCAACTATGTACAGGTCGGTAACAATATCTAAACCTTCACACATTTACATGAACACTAAAATAAGAATGAATAAGAAGTCAATCCACCGTTCCAAAAAATCAATGAAATATACAGCATGCTCCCGTTTTCGCACAAACCATTTCGCCAATGATAATGGGCCCGTCACCGAGGCGCGAGACACCCGGCTGTGATCTGTCACCAGTGAATGTGTCAAAGGGTTTTTGTCAAGGCGCGAATTAAATCGGCCAGCGGGAGGCACGGCGCGATTGATCGTCAACTGGTTATATCCGATTCGGGGAGTTTGAACACCATGTAGGACGTAGGTAGTGAATTGTTTGGGAATTTTAGAGTTCTGTATGTTTGATTTTGAAATTGCTATTTTCTATGCTTTTCTAAGCATGATGCTACTAAACTAAGAAAAACTGAAACCGACAAGAAAGGATATAGAAGATGTTTATACTATGCAAGGCTTGTCACATACTGTGGCAGTTGTCGGTAAAATAAATAAATGTGTGAGTATAGTTAGTCATAGAACTCATTCAAAGTCGCTTCTAAAATTACCAATTATTTTCGAATTTGAATAAAATCTTAGAAGTGAACTGTACAAACATTAATAAATGCATCACCCCACACAAAAATTTGTAAATTATAACTTAATCATTTATCATTTTCCTAATACAAAGTATGAGAAAGACATTACGGGACGCGAGTTTCATCTGTTACCCCAATGTACCGATCAAATAATTACCTTCTCGATAAAATATTGGCAGGGCTCTCCCCTGTGAGCGTCGCGGCACCAGGCGTCGCGTCGCGTCCTCCCTGCGAGCCACAACTGTCGATGTCACCTTAATTTACGGCCCTCAATTATGAATTTTACATCCTACGAAAGACAAAGGAACACCAAACCTTAACACAACACAATAAAGTCGCTACTTGACTGTTTCGTTTTTAAGATATTTTGTAAAACTCCAACTCCTCTGTCAAGGGAATGGAAATTTTAAGAATTACAATCAAACTTCAGTTTAGGTCAAACATTTTTAAATGTAACCGAAAAGAAATTTCAGATATTTTTGGTTATATTTTTGGTTATTGTTAGATGTATTTTTTATCACTGCGTCATTAAAATTGAAAAATAAAGATAAATGTTAATTTAAAATGAGTGATAAGTTTTTAATGGGGGACACTAACGAAGTTTCCCGGTAATTAAAACTGTTTGTAACTGTTAGATGATAAAATTGATGATTATGAGCGTGTACGCCGTACAATATTCCATACAAACTTTCAAGTTGAAATTTTTCGAAATTACTAAACTAATTTTATAGAAACTTTATACTCCTATGCAGGATACATGGGTGTGTAAAAAACACCATAATGTTACAGTTAATTAAGACCGATTTTAAATATCTGATATAGTATTAGTTTCAAATTGCTTGATTTTTTAAAAACATCTTAAATAAATATTTATATTTTAAAAATCTTTATTCAATTACCTTTTTTCACCCTTAAACGCTGCTTATGAATGCGAAATTTCATTAAAATCAGTCAGTCATTTCGAAAAATAAGGATTTCAAAGTTTGTATGAAATGTTGACTGACGTACACGTTTAAATAACAGTATTTTAACGATGGTGTTTGAACGTAACGCTTTTAAAAAAGCTTAGTTTCCTCATGGCTGACCTCTGACACCAGATATCTGTCATCCTGCTCATTAAATATGGCGGTTATCGACAGGAATACTGCGACAAAAATAATATAATAACCTAAATATATACACATTGTGCTCCTAATTGACGACTCAGTGCAGTCAACAATAGTGTGTAGACTACGGACCACAGCACATCAATCTACCCGAATCTGTCAAATTTATTTTAATAGATTTTCTACTTTATCACAAATTTAGAAGGTTCATGTTGGATTTGGGAAATTTGGCGGATTGGGTTTGGTATATGCTGGCGTTTGTACAACATTCAGAATATTTTTACCAAACTGGTTTTTTCTGAGGAAGAGGGAAAATTGCAAGGAAAATATGCTTGATATTAAAAGATATGATAAGTACCTATACGTTTAAAATATAATTTTCTGGATAGATCTGAAATCTAGATAGATTTCTGTAGGCGAGAGACCACGTGTTTGCTCTTGAGCTGTCATTGTGACATAATTATTAAAGGCTCTGTCAAGCAGAGGCGTGGCGTGTGCTCTTACTATGAAAGTGTTTGTACATAAACAACACGCCAATGTCGCGACGAGCTTGGCGGGCCGTGACACGACATGCCAGCCTTGGCGGGATGACAAAGGAAGGGGAGGCGGGAGCGTGGCGTAACTTGACCACGCCGCGCTCCCGCCTATATCAAATCACGCTAACGTCGCGCCACCCCGTGGTGCCTGTTTGTCAAAACCTTAAACCTCATGATATTCCATACGTCTTTTTAAGGAAACATAATTTAACGAAACGGTTGGCGAAGTGGCTAGCCAGCCACGATACTAGAGAAATTAATAATTTGGCACAAAGTTTAAAAAAATAATTAATTAATTAATAAAATATTAATGAATGAAAGCATAGTAAAGCGCATATACTACGATTTCACACTTTTCCTTATACAATTTAATACTATACGTACTTGTTTCCCTATTATATCAGTCGTTGGTTACCCGAGATACCTAAAATAAAATAAATAAATACCTATAAAAATAGTGTGTAATGATACTTTTGCTTACGCAATAATTTATCAGCATTGTGGTTAGTAACTAGTGCAAAAAAGAGGTTAGCGATTGATAGTGGTGTGCTTAAGACCTATTTGAGAGTGGAATAGAAAATTCGACCCTATGAGCACAAGCCAGCATAGCAACTGGTGTACTGAAACAAAAATCGCAGTTTAAAAAATGCTGCTCACAATCGAATTTTTCTTGTCGCCAAAACGCGATGCAGAATTTTGCTAAAATGAATAATTTATGAAGTCAAAACTGACTTTATAAACTAATAAAAAAAAACAAAAACTGACTTACCTATAATACTGTTCCGGAAGTAACACTTTAATTTTTTTTTTTTAATAATTTGATAAAAAAAAAGAAAGAAATAGAAAAGAAGTTATTTTATTTCTTCTTCTTTTTATGGAAAATTATAATGAACTCTTCAATTAAAGAACTTATTAATTACAAAACTACGTAATCTCAATTTAAAACTTTAAAATAAACACACAGTTGGTAAGTCAAACTGGATTGTCTAGACATTCCTATTAGAAACACAAAGATGTGATTAAACTGTCAGAAGCCGCGCTTTATTTTATAAAATAAAAATCATTTGACGAGGGTCTGCCATTAATTTCGTTGACAATGTGATAAATAATGAGAGAGGTGTAATGCGGGGGCAACATCCCTCTAAAATGTTCCGATAGGCTGCTTTTGAAGTTTTGACGGCTCACATCCTAATTTTCTTTCTGTTGGTACCCCTGGCGGTTGCCACTTTTCAATAAGAGTTTCTCTTTGTGATAATATTTCAATTTTCAAGTATTTTTGATGGCTTTCGTTTGTGTTAGATTTGTAATTCCGGGAAAAAATACGTTATTAAATTACTGCTTTTGGGTACTAAGAACTCAGGCCTTAGCACAACCGTATGTTGCCGTAAAACGTGAAGTATACGAACGAGGAACTATTTTTGCCCGACTACAGCAAAGCCAAAAGGGAGGTTATGATTTTGACCGGTATGTATGTATGTATGTTTGTTTGTTCCATCATAACTTCTTAACTACTTATCATTACATGACAAGTGAGGTGTTTTCAGAAGCGTCTCAGTTGTCCGCTGGTTATAGGTGACGTGTCACCAAATCCAATGTGGCGTCCTCTAGGGCATGTAAAGCGGTAACACACACGACACACGGGAGTCACAACAAAAAGGTGAGAACTTGTGATAAAGCCCCTGGCTTTATGAATTAAGTTGCCATTTAGATTTCGCTTTGTTCATCTTACTAATATTGTTTTCTACTTTTTTCTTTACATAGTATAAAACAAAGTCACTGTAGTGTGTCTGTATGTACGCGTACAACGAACGACTGTACTTTTTATTGTCCGGGCTAGATTTATATGTAAGAAAGTTTTCCGAAAATCCAGCGGATCGATAAAAAAAACCGCAAAAGGAAAAAAAAGGAGTTCTTTTCATATACGTATAACAATACGTATATGAAAAGAACTCCTTTTTTTTCTTTTTTTACGTGGTAAAATCATCAAATGAGTCCTCCCACCCAGGGCAGAGCGGGAGGGACTGTCAGACTCGTACTGACTAAAATCCACGGTGTCCTTCAATAGCCCTTTACGTTCGGGGTCACGGTAATTCGTACAGTCCCGCGACCTGAACGAGCTCCTAGCAACCTACTCAACCAACAAGAGAAGTTTATCAACTATAAAACCGCCAATAGCACACAATTAGCAACAACCAATACCAATTACTGCACAATAGCTGATTCTGCTTTTGACTCCAACTTATCAAGTTAATTGGATTAGTGGGTGTCGTGACGTCAGTACCTGTCGATATGATCAAAGGGCTTGTCACCACCATACGTAATTGGCTACGTCAGATCACACAAAGGCCATGTATACAATCTTTAGATATAGGTCATAGTATTTGACTAAACAGTATGTGAGATAAGATATGTAATATTTTGTTGAGTAAGCATGAATTTGTTCTTATTTCGTTGAGGGATTTGTCTATGTAGTCTGAAAACAACTTTAGTACATTTATAGTCGCGGGCATGCGGGCAGCGAGTAATGGGCGACTCGCTGTCCGACCATGGACCATGCCCGGGTCGACGGCGCGTTGTGTTCCACGCGCGCCTCAAGGAGTGTCAGCATAGTGACGGGGCCTGTAGAGGGCCAAAGCCTGCCGGGGTCGCGGGACTCACAGATTACCGTGACCCCGGTACGTAAAGGGCTACTGAAGGACACCGTGGATTTTAGTCAGTACAAGTCTGACAGTCCCTCCCGCCCTGCCCTGGGTGGGAGGACTCATTTGATGATTTTACCACGATAAAAAAAATAAAAGTACATTTATAGTAATCTATAAGGCTCACAATCATTAATATTGCTTTATTATATTTGAATGGCAGTATTTCCTTTATCACATCCGCTTTTCCCAATTCCCATTTTTTTACAGAAACTACAATGCATACGCAGGTAGGTAAATGTTACGAAAGATAGATGTAATTACACTAATATTATATAACTGAAGATTTAATTAGTTTGTTTGTTTGTTTAAACGCGCTAATAATATCAGGGGCCTTATTATAACGTCTTGAAACCAGGCTTGTTCCAGTGAGTGAACGAAATGACGTTAGACGACTCTGTCTCTTTCACTCACTGGAACAAGCCTGGTTTTAAGACGTCATAATACAGCTGCAGGAACCTCGTAGTTCCTTCGAATTGATACTTTACTTTTTGTGTTGGATACATAATCTATTTGTCTAGAAATGCTCTAGGGCCTAGAGCATTTTTAGGCTATATAACATCACGCTACAACAAATAGGACCCCAGCAATAGGGGTGATTTTTAAAAATACTCAGTAATTTCGAAAAATAAATACTTGATAATTTGTATTAAATCGGCATTGCGTACAAACTTCGTCGTAACGGCTCTTGAAGACAGAATTATCTTAATCATAAGAAAGTGCGATTATTAAACAATATGTCAATGACAAATAATCAGTATTTCATGGAAATCAATGGGTTTTTCCTAGTATTAATAAGTAACTTATCAAGGTATAAGTAGGTTTGGTGGCGCGATATATCGCTGTCAACCGAATAAACATGTTGATTTTTAGTTAGTAACAAACAGACAGTCTGTCGCTTTCGCTCCACACAGGGCGGGGAGACTCATTTGATAACTTATATTTTGAACGATTTCGTTTCAAGCTCTATTTGTTCAAAAAATATCTACATAAACCATAATTGAAATATTTCGATCATTTTACAAATTCAGATTTTAATAAATTCTTAAAAATACATGAATAAAATTATTAAAATTGGAAACATCTGCATAATTGCACATCTCTAGGAAAAAATATTGTCTTAGAGATGTCTTGTACAAGAAACAAACACACATCTAAACACTATACAGTATTACAACTAGAAAAAAGGGTATACCTAGACACTTTCCAGCACTAGTGTGTACATCAGTACAAACATTCTTTTGCATGTGTGTAACAACATTAACAATGCAATAACTCAGACAGATATCGCATACACATTTGGCACCAGTAAATCAAAATTTAAACTGTGCCTGGCACACGCGTGATCCGTGAAAAATTGCTTATTTTAAAACGAGATTTTTTCCACAGTCCATAGGGATGTGTGCTGTGTCATACCGATGTTGTGGTGCACACAAATTAAGGATCATTTCAATAAAGTTTAATAAAATCGGAATTATTTTTACTATACAATAACAAGGTTTTACTTGCAGATCATTCAAATAATATTTATAAATTGTAATATGAATTATTTGTAAAAGAATAACATTAATCATTCCAACCCTTATTCAAGGTGACCACGCAGAGAAGAGGCATGTCATGGAATGTTATAGGCTGGTAATAAATATACCACAACAAATATTTTGTCCATGTTCTTGCTTCAGAGTTTAAAATACAGAGATATAAAGTACTAGCGACCCGCTCTGACTTCGCATTGGTACTTACGTGCTTGTTTTACATATATAAATCTTCTATTGAATAATTTTGTCTATTGGCGAGAAGTCGGGGTCGCGGGACCAAGGGATTACCGTGACCCCGGTACGTAAAGGGCTATTGAAGGACACCGTGGATTTTAGTCAGTACAAGTCTGACAGTCCCTCCCGCCCTGCTCTGGGTGGACTCATTTGATGATTTTACCACGATAAAAAAAAAAATATAATTGACGAGAAGTAGAGTAAAGCGAATTTGTTTTATAATATGTTACGATAAAAATGTTCATGTTGTCACTTTTCAATTTAAATAATAATCAAATTTTTACCAGATTGTACCCCACAGACTTCGGACAATGTTTAATACCATTTCCCTTTTCCAATCATCCTAACTAATATTATAAATGCGAAAGTAACTCTGTCTGTCTGTCTGTCTGTCTGTCTGTCTGTCTGTCTTTTCTTCACGCTTAAACTACTGAACCGATTAGTGTTAAATTTGGTACAGACATAGTTTGGAACTTGAGAAAGGACATAGGATAGTTTTTAACCGACTTCTAAAAAAGGAGGACTGTATTTTTTTTTAATGTTTGTTACCGCATTACGACCGACTGGGTGAACCGATTTTCATGATTCTTTTTTTGTTTGAAAGCTGGTGCTTCCCGTGTGGTCCCATTGTCACCAAATCAGGATCTGATGATTGGATCTTGGAGAAATCGAGGGCAACCCTCAAATTTTATAGGCCCACGCATCGTTTTTCGTAAATCTTATGAAGTAATTTAAGTACTTGCGTATGGTAATCATTATCTTATGTAGCTGAGCTGATGATGGAAGGTACAACTCCTTAACAGTAAGGAGTAGGCATCGACTGATTCATTGTTCGCATATCTCCGGAACTTCACGTCCAATTTAATTTTTTTTTTGTGCTAGGTATCGTTCAACTTAGGGAATACTAATGATTTCATCAAAATCGGTTCAGTAGTTTTTGAGATAGGGAATTTTATTAGCTTATTGTGTACATGAGGGATGTTATTACCAGTGCTACGGATTATATTATATGTATTTGGCAAGAATTTGGGTTGAATATTTTAACTAAAAAACGAAAAATAAAAACTTTTTTATTATATATATTTTTACGGGTTAAGCTGCGCTTGCCGAGGTTGGTCTGTGGATGGGTAAAAAGCACTCGGAAAGCACGTAAAGCCGTTGGTCCCAGCTGTCATTTGAAGATCTTTGACAGTCGTTACTGTCAGAAGCTCTAAAGTCTGACAGCCAATCTTACCATGGGGTATCGTATTACCCAGTTACTGGGTTGTGGAGGTCCGACAGGCAGTCGCTCCATGTAAAATACTGATATCCAGCTGCATCTGGCTTGACTGGAAGCCGACCTCAATATAATTGGGAAAAACGCTAGGCAGATGATTAACGGAGTATAGATAATTCTATTAGTACTATATGTCGAGTGGTCCTTATGCTCGATAGATGGCGGTGATCGCGCAATGATGTCGATCGTTACACGAGTTCGATCGTTACACGGGACAAAGAAAGCTACGTTGTTTTCTACTATTGGTTTTTAACATTGGTCCGACCTGTTTATTAGTCAGTGTTTAGTAATCCGTTTGTGCTGGATAGGATATTCTCAAGCCCGGGGAAGGACATAGGGCTACTTTTTATAAACACACCATACAGGTAAAGATTGATGAAGAAACCACTGGTAGAATTTCGAAATTTGAGTTCTGTTATTATTATTTTTTTATCGTGGTAAAATCATCAAATGAGTCCTCCCACCCAGGGCAGGGCGGGAGGGACTGTCAGACTTGACTGACTAAAATCTACGGTGTCCTTCAATAGCCCTTTACGTACCGGGGTCACGGTAATTCGTAAGTCCCGCGACCCCGGCAGGCTTTGGCCCTCTAAAATAATGAGCACTTAGAAAGGAATTTAGATAGTTCCACCCTCAAGAGATTCCCTCTAAATATTAGGTATAGGTGTTCAAAGATTGTATGGAAACTAATTTTGAAGTTAGAAATTTGGGATGTACGATGTGAAGTTACATAAAAAAATATAAGTATTAAAAAAAAATGTCACGTAACTTAATGTGGCAGACCAAATTCTACGCGAGCGAAGCCGCGGGCAAAAGCTAGTTAGTAATAAACTTCGCGTGTAGCCAACTAGCCTGCTACTTGCTACTAAACTGTACGACTAAAATAATAACGTGTAAACGGGGTACACCCTAATTTGTGTAGAGCTTCGTTCAGTGCTCGCTCCACTCCATATATCATGCGAGACTCATCACGTTTTTAATAAAAACCGAAGCAGACGTTTTTGTTTTTTTCTTTTTTTTTGTGCGAATCACGAGACTGTGGAGTTTTGTTAATTTATGGACAGATTTATTACTACTTTGTATTGTCTATACGCGCGGGCAACCGATGGATGGCAAAGCAGATTGTCTTTCGACGTGGTGGTATAAGAGAGAGCCCTTTTGTTCAGTTTTTTTTTTTTTAAAGACGTTGCCCCTCACTAGGAATTTCTCCTGTGTCGTGGGTGCGTTTACAAACAACATACTCACATACAAAAACGCCCAGACCTGAAACAACTACCTGTAGATCATACAAATATTTTTGTTCCGTGCGGGAATCGAACCCGCGACACGCAGCGCAGCAGTCCAATTGCTCAGCCACTGCGCCAAACATGCCGTCATCACACAGTTGACGTCTTCCGGCTGATGATGAAGATAATCATCCAACGTCGCATTTTTGTCGGACAAAGTTTAAGCTGACGGCACGATTGACGCGGGAGCTGAGTGATCGATTACTGCGGTACGTATGACGAGTTCGATTCTGTCACGGAATCATTATTTTTATGATCTACAAGTTGTAATTCCGGGCTTGGCTGTTTGTATTTGTGAGTTTAAATGTTTGTATATGCACCCACGATACAGAAGAAATTCCTACCAGTGTTCGGACTAGAAGTATTTCCTAAAGTGGAGCAAAGTGTTTGTAAAAAAAAAGACGTTTTTTTAACTTTCTATGTATCTATAACTGGTCAGTAGTAAAGCAAACTATTTGTCCCAATACGATAAATTTATTCGATATCCGATAGACTTTAGCTGTTAGGTTAACTATTGATCAAATTACTCGCCATTAACTTAACTTTTACTTTCAATGCTAAAAATCTCCCTTTACTTTTCACATAAATACATAACACACGTTTATGTACTATTAACCGTTTGAGATTTCTTCATCTGCTTCCAAATTATAGTAATTATAAACCTCGGGACCACTTCAAACCTCTCAGGTTGCTGTCCAAATATACGTTGGGGTCCGTTATGGGTCTCAATCAAAAGAATTCTATCCAAAGTCGGACCCCATATCTATTCTTCGGTACCCCTGCTCAAGAAACATATATTCAAACGATATCCTACCTAAGATAAGAGAAATAGGGTTCTTATTTAATCGTGCTGCACTTACGGTACATTAAAGTCGAGTGTCTGCCAAAGAAATCGTCAATAAACAAAAGTTTTAGTTAAATTAATGCTCTACTTCTTAGTTTTTATAAGTCGACATACAGTATGTTCAAATTTTGAAATTGATATTTTCTTAATGATTTGTTTCTGGCAGAAAATTGATTATAATAACAATGGCAAAATTTGGAGGCTAAGGAAAATTAAAATGTTTTTACTTACTAATTATTACACGTTCAAACTTTCCCACTTTCCGTAATCCCTTTTGTATCTATCAATTTAATTAGCCGCAACAGGAAACAGTGTAACAAAACCGGCATTCTACGGCAAAATTCCTTTGAACAATTTGTTAACTCACAGACAGAGCACCATGTAGACAAAATGAAAACAAAACTCACTTGATAGAGCCCTCAAAATAATAAAGGCATCCGGACATTGCCGAAGTCGGTCGGGGAAGTTCGCGGTTCGCATGAATGTTCTCAACCCCTGAACGATTGCACGACAATGCTTCTGATATAAATCCGTGTGTGTATACCTCATTTGTTCTATTGACTTGTATTATTTTTGTATGAAACTACTTGTAAAAAGACAATGACAAACCGTTAGATGAATTCTGCGACCATTCTCTTCTCGAATTTCTTTGCAATGGACGTCTTGGTATAGCTAATTTGATTAGTGAAATTAAAAGTCGGTGTTTAGAATAAAAATTGGGAACGTACTTCTTTATTCTGTGTTGCATTTATTTAGTTATATTTAATAAAATTGTAAGATACAAAAATTGAGAGTTAATTCACTATCATTAAAAAAAAAATTAAGGTACGACTTCATAACCGACTGCAGACGGCACCAGCAGACGACGTATCGCTGCGACACTACTGTTTTCTTACATGTATTTCTATATAATAACTTCCGGAGATAGCAACACATCACACGACGCGGACGTGTCGTCAAACCAAAGTTTTGTAGTGCTACGGACGCTGGAGCGACAACACAGTATGTGTTACTCAACGAACTCTGTTTCACGGACACGGAACAATCAGAACTATTCTAAAATACGGCGTTACCATCTGCTGGAGCGATCTGTAATTGGGTTCGGAATCATGACAGCTGTGACATGACTGCAGTAGTAACCTGTTTTTGTATGTCAATACATTTTAATACGATGATGCTCAATTAAAATATATTCGGTTTAAAGGTACTACGCCTTTCAGTTAACAACATAACTCCCATTGTGGGCAATGGGAGATGGGTTATGGATTTCGGATACATATTATGGATAATAGGTACCAAAAACCATAAATAAAATATTCATATCACGAACAACATGAATGTATTTGGACCGATTAATTAAAATTATCTAAGTATAGGTTTATTCCGACTGAAAACAATTGAATCCATTTGATTATGTTATCATATGCTGATAGGTATTTATGAAATGAGATCTAGGTCAAACGCATATTAGAACTTAGATATTGAGACTAGATTTTATTCAAGAAATTATAAAAGGCAAAGTTACTTTCAGTTCTTTTCCATATAACTCATCTAATATTAAACTAGGCTGATAAGAAATTAAACATCTATACAATTCTTTACCTCTATCTATCTATGTTAAATAGGCAAAATTTATTCGTAGGTATATGTGGAGGTGTGTGTGCGAGTAATGGGCGACTTGCTGTCCGATCATGGACCATGCCCGGGTCGACGGCGCGTTGTGTTCCACGCGCCTCAAGGAGTGTCAGCATAGTGACGGGGCCCCCTGTAGAGGGCCAAAGCCTGCCGGGGTCGCGGGATTCACGAATTACCGTGACCCCGGTACGTAAAGGGCTATTGAAGGACACCGTGGATTTTAGTCAGTCAAGTCTGACAGTCCCTCCCGCCCTGCCCTGGGTGGGAGGACTCATTTGATGATTTTACCACGATAAAAACAAAAAGGTATGTGAAGGGGGATATCTAAGAAACTAATGATCCAATTCCAAAATTGTTTTTCTTGTAGGAAACTACGAGTATTATTATTAGGTACTATAGGCTATTAATTTTATTAATATCAAGCAAATTAGCCGAGCTACCACAATTTCAGTCCAATAAATCGGGAAAAATAATAGCGCGGGTATGTGATAGTACCTATGCGAAGTATTGGGTCGAAGTCGATGATAGAAACTAGTTGATGTATAAAACGACGAAGATCACAAATGCGAAGTCGCTTGTTTAAAAAAGCCGTTAAAAAAAGGGACACGGTGCAATCACAACATGACATGTGGGGGGTCACGCCGTGACATTACCCTTTACGTCTCCCCAGTTTCGCGAAAAAAAGCAGTTTTTTTTCGGCATTTTTTGCTTCGCTTTTTCTCCTTTTGTGCGAAATTTCGCACGGTTCGTTATGGTTGTCACGCGATTTGAATGCAACTAATTTTGGTTTACGAAACCCTTTGACGCAACAATGACTTTGGTATCTCCGGAAGGGTTCTACCTATCTCCTACCTGTCTCTTTAAAGGCGTGAGGGGTCGATCCTTTTGCTTGACCTTTTGACATAAGGGTTGGGTTCACATTTTTTTGTCAAATGTGTGAATTTAAGATAGGTTTAATCAGTGCGTATTGTTATATCTTCGAACATCTCTTTATCAGTGAATAATGGGATAGTTAAAGATAAAGTTATCTTTTTTTCATCTTAATTTTGTGCCCTTTGTAACCTTGAACGACTGATAATTTCTTCAATAGGTTACCGTGTCACAGAAGTCAGACCGATATTTTTTTATTGTATAATATCATTTCGATTTTTAACCGTTACTTAACACTTCTGCGAAAAAGGGTTACCAACTGCGAAAAAAAAATATATATTATATACACTGGTCAAATTTAAAAACCCTTGACATCCAACTGACCAATTCTACTCTATTTAATGTATAATGAGTACCTTCAGCCCTACTTCATCTACGTCCCGTGATCTTAAAAGATTTGTCTCATACATTTTGATTGTATTATTCCATTCATTTTCTTCATCCAAACGTTTTGACTTCACAAATAACATGGACATTTATAAGGACACCTGCTGAGGCCCTTAGGTGTCCTTATTTCTATTCAGAGGAGCAAAACAACACGGGAAAATGAACCTTATAATCTCAGCAATAAAGTTCCGATGTTCACAAAAGAATCAGTAGCCACAGGGCGTATCTTAGTTAAGGTAGTCATGTGAATAATTCCACACAAATCCTTTTACTCATTATCATTTCAATGACATAAGTTATGTTATGGAGGGTCTTAACAATAGGTGGTACATAATAATCACGTTCTGAACTAAACAAACTATATGCAACATCTTTAGAGGAGAAACCATACGAGTCATTTGGTAACTGTTCGTGTATTATATTATGTAAGGCAAAATATCTTGTTTTAATGTGTTATGTGACGGTCATTTTACTTTCATATAAAAACAAAGGTAAAATAATAGCCTCGAAAGCATGATGATGCTTTATTTAATTATTTTGTGAGTTAAAACGAAAGTGCAAAGGACAATGCTGAGCAAGTCATTATGATTTGGCATGAATACTTATAAATATTTTGATTAAAGTTGATGTAAGTTTATCAATTTTCATTTTAAGAATTTGCTGCGTAGACAAAGTTGTTACCAGATGAGAATATTTAATACTAGCGACCCACCCCGGCTTCGCACGGGTGGACATTTATTTTTTAAGCTCTCTCACAATTTTAAATTCGTAATATCTTTTGAATGGATTGTCCGATTGGAATAAAATAAGAAGTAATTTATAGCTTTGTTTCAATAGCTATAAATTACTTCTTATTTTATTTGCTCAATAAATTATTTGGATAAGGATTAGTATTTGACGATAATATGATCAATAAACATAAGCTAATAATTTTAATTACTTTTATTCTATGGTTTGGTTTATACTATCGCGGACTTTTTTGTAGGCATTATTGAGTTCCACAACTTTTCTATAGAAGTCAACCATACATCTCTAACCATTTAGGCAGCGTTCGCGAGAATCGTTAACGTACGGCAGTTTTTTCGACGCCTTACTCCACAATTTTCACTACCACGAAAAATCCTATCTATTTTCCGGGATAAAATATAGCCTATACGGATTCGGAAGAATCCCTCTAAGTAATGGTAAAAGAAATTTTGAAATCGGTCCAGTAGTTTTTGAGCCTATTCAATACAAACATACAAAAATACAAAGGTTTCCTCTTTATAATATTAGTATAGAAGTATAGATTTAAATGTTTGGTTTATACTATCGCGGACTTTTTTGTAGGCATTATTGAGTTCCACAACTTTTCTATAGAAGTCAACCATACATCTCTAACCATTTAGGCAGCGTTCGCGAGAATCGTTAACGTACGGCAGTTTTTTCGACGCCTTACTCCACAATTTTCACTACCACGAAAAATCCTATCTATTTTCCGGGATAAAATATAGCCTATACGGATTCGGAAGAATCCCTCTAAGTAATGGTAAAAGAAATTTTGAAATCGGTCCAGTAGTTTTTGAGCCTATTCAATACAAACATACAAAAATACAAAGGTTTCCTCTTTATAATATTAGTATAGAGTATAGATGACAATTTGCTACAAAGTCAAATATTCAAATAACTGTTAACTTGTTTTTCATTCAAAATATTCCACACAATATTAGTTGAGCTAAATCTTGCTACGAAAAGAGACAAGATACAGCGTAGCACCATTCTAAAAAATGCTACGTCCCGCCTACGCCGCTACGCCGTAGACTTCGTAGACACAGATCGATCTGTGGCTACAAGTGACAAACTTTTTCAAGATGGCGCGGGGGAGAGTGGGTATATAGGGGGTTGGCGGGATGCTCATATTTTTTACTGTCGTTCGGGGTGAGCAGTGGAGCCGATCGCTACACCGCTCTCCACTCACTCGGCCTCTTAAAAGCCTCTCTTCCTCTGAGGGACATTTCTGAGAAATACATGCGCCGTTATGCACGTAAGTGTCTATGTGGCTTTATGTCAGGGGATCTGTAAATGGGCAATCTGTGTGAGAGTCGGTACTTTGATAACGGTGTGGGGAATGAGATTTGAAGTAGGTAGGTAGTAAATAGGTGTGTAGGTACCGGTTCGTGATGAGTTTACGAAAATGCAGAGATATTTACGGTATGTTGGGAAATTACAGTTGAATTCAAATTAAATGTGAATATTTTTTGCTGCGGACTTTTAAAGATATAAGCATACATAGGGACAGACAGACAGACAGTCAGACAGACAGCGACTTTGTTTTATACTACGTAGTGATGCAGGACATAGTTGGCTATACCAGCTAATCGGTGGGAATAGTGTGAACATGGACGAAGAAAAGGGAGTGTCTAAGTATCTTAATAGGCGACTTCTTGTAGTTTATATTTATTTTTATTGCAAATATTTTTTCTGATTTCCTCTTGAATCTAGTCTAGGTCAAAGGTGGCAGAGACAAAGTCAAGGAGGCTCACTCACAAGAAGCCAATTCACTCTTACTTTTAAAATATTCCGCTTGCATACTTTCGGAAACACAGACAGACTAACAGGATTGCAATACTGTGTGATACAATCACACAATATGTTCTGCAATCCTAACAAACAAATCTCCTTCCCAAAACCAACACAACAATAACAAAACACGATCACAAACCATTCCACAATCAACATTGTTGACCGTGCACTGCAATGTTGGTTAAAGTAACATTAGCTTATCAAAAATGTATAGTAACCAACATTAGCCGTAGATAAACGCCGGTGTCTACGGATAATACGCGCTTTGGCCGGGCAGAGTCAACATCATGCTCTCTCTGTTTATTGCTAAGGTGGATTCGGATAAGGGAGGAAGTGTAAGGTTGCGTGGAATCTTCTTAGATTTGGATTGATGTATTAGGAATTCAGGTTTATGATTTGTGACTGAGACTGAGATTGAGACTTAAAAAGTGCCTGTAGTGGTCAAATTGAAATTAGCGTTTGGATTTAGGGTAAGAAGATAGTTGTTTATTTTAGTTAACAAACTTTTGCATGGAGATAAATATTTTAGTAAATTATAACTCAAAGAATTATAAGAAAACATATCATAGACACTGGCCTGGTGATACTTAGATGTAGGTACGTAGATAACTTGGATTGTCAGCCCCCTTAACAACTACTTAGGTAAGCTATCAGGTACCTATATCGATAACTAAAAAAGATATGTAAAAAGTTATAAGATAAGAAATCATGCTTTAGAACATTTTTATTGTCGTTAAAAACGTCAAAAAATACGTTCAAAAACCTTCGAAAGGAATTCAAAAAGAAAACTACCATTTTAAGAACCAGCTAAAACCAGTCATCATAATCAGCGTTCAGGTCCTCTCACTGTATGAATTAAGTGAACAAAGTAGACGAAAAAACTTATTTACAATTCAATCCAAAATCCAAAAAAAAATGCAGATACATCCCTATTCCCGGATATCAGTACACAGGCAATGTACACAAATCCTGCAGCGTACTTGAAATTAATTTCGTATAGCCGCAGGCTTCGGGGGGTCAGTCCCACCCCACCGCAGACACGTGCGGAGTTACGGATAACCCGGCTTCCACCGTGTCGCAAATAGCCCACGGCGAGTTTGATTAATACCCGATTGAATAAGTTAATCATCGTTCATTCTGATAATTGGATGAGACCATGTAACAAGTGGGGTCGATCTAGATGCGTTGGTTTAGGGTTAAAAAGTTGTTGGGACTGCGTGCGTATGTATTCTCGAATCTCTCGGGCCCCCGAGCAATGGTGCTTGTAAGAATAGTGGATTTTTCCGATTAGTACA
Organism: Agrotis puta; assembly: GCA_943136025.2. Taxonomy (NCBI): domain Eukaryota; kingdom Metazoa; phylum Arthropoda; class Insecta; order Lepidoptera; family Noctuidae; genus Agrotis; species Agrotis puta. Next base: position 6,830,504 of record OW964184.2, on the reverse strand, counting down.
ATATAACCCTCCGATCGCCCCAATCAGAGAGTATCCGTGAGGATTTTTCAATAAATAAGTAAGCTATAGGTAGGCGCAGTGGCTGAGGGATTAACTAATGCGCTGTGTGTCGCGGTTTCGATTCCCACAAGGAACAAATATTTGTATGATTTACAAGCAATTGTTCCGGGACCGGATGTCTGTGAGTTTGAACGTTTGTAAACACACCCACAATACAGGAGAAATTTGTAACGTGAGGCAAAGTTAAAAAAAAAAAACCACTAAAACGAGCTAAAGTTTATTCATTTACACTCTACCAATAGTAGACCCACTAATTATTATTAAAGTTTATATCTTTTCCCTATCAATGGTGCTCTGCGCAATGAAAAGGGGTAAAACAATAAAATGGAACAATGGCATAGCACAATGGTCACAGTTTAATGTAAGAGTTTGTTCCCATTATGTTGGAATATGGGAAGAACTGAGTGGATGGAATCGTTTAATTGAACCCATTTTCATTATTATACTTTTTATTCTCACGAGTGAAGTTTTACTCGTCTACTTTATTCTAAACTAGCGGTCCGTGGTCGCGGGACTAACGAATTACCGTGACACTGTGGATTTTAGTCAGTACGAGTCTGACAGTCCCGCCCTGCCCTGGGTGTGAGGACTCATTTGATGATTTTACCACGATAAAAAAAAACTAGCGGCCCGTCCCGGCTTCGAACGGGTGAACATGATAAAGCCTATGTTTCTCTAGGGTAAATGTAGCTTTCTAAAGGTGTTTTTTTTTTAATCAGCACTGTAGGTTTTGAGTTTATTCATTACAAACATACACACACAAAAATACAAACCTTTCCTCTTTATAATATTAATGTAGATAAAGGTTATTTATAAAAAAGTTTATTGAAACTACATGTAGACAAATATTATTGTGTGCACAGCTAAGGAATGGATTTCCCTGCCGGAGTCTGTATTTCCTGACAGCTGTAACCTTGGAGTCATCAAGTCAAGAGTGAATAGGTTACTTCTAGAAAAGCGTGCTTCATCATCAAAGACATCATCGCTTACAATCTGGGGAGTAATCGTAACTGCGAGACCACCGCTAAATACTAAAAAAAAAATACGTGTGGCACTCGGGGCTGCCGCGGTAAAGCTATTGCATAGCATTTTTATCAACTTATGCAATTATGATTATTTATTTATTTTATTTACGAAAAAATAGAAAAAAATATCGCCTACGTCAAATTTTTAACGAGAATATCATCCCATGTTGCTCAATGGAAAGTTACTCTACTAATTAGGCTATGGTCAGCCACGTCAATCAAGTGAAACGTTAACAAAAAAAAAACATTCATTCAAATTGTATTCATTCACGTTGACATGACAGTGACAGTGTTAGGTTTATTTTCGTTACGGAAAATTGTTGATTTGTTCGCCGCAGTCAAGGCCCGCGATAAAAGTAATGCAATAGCTTAAAAAGTTTCTTTTCATTTCCGAACGAAGCCTGCTAGTATAAATATCAAACTTTGATGATAGAAACGTTTGCTAACGAATAGAGTCATATTCAGTATTACAAGTTTATATCTACTGACTAACTGAAAGTTGAGTATGAATCAATACACCTGAAATACTAACCTCTCACTTTCATAAATCATTGATACTCGTAAAGAGATATGAAGAGATTAGCTTAGATTATGTTCTTACTAAATAAATAACTACTGGTGAACTTATTTATGCCGAAACGGACTCCTGTACCGGTATTTCTATTATTGTTTTTTACATAACACCTTAACAATAAAATTCCAAAATAATAGTGACTGTAGCTTCTAAATTCGTTGAGCAGTTTAGAAGAAAAGCACGGTCACAAATACTGACGCTAAAACTACTTGAATGTGCTTGTGTAATAAGTGTTTAAAGATTTAGATAGAATATATAATATTTGTGATAAACTAATCTAGTTACTAACTGACCAAAATACATTGTGTAATCTATTGAACAACAATTTTGCAATATTTCGTTATCAAAAATGATCTAAGATTTAAATATCCTAGTAACATCATGTTAAAGTAAAATGGCTTAGTCACGTTTGACGACACCCACACAAGATTGGTTAATATTTATCGGGCATGCATGATGAAATTCATATCTTATGGAAATTGGTAGTTGTCAGCAAAAATCTATCTCTAATAATTTATCAACAAAAAACACGTATCATTTACTTCCAAAATACGTATTTTTAGATAACAAAAAAAACATGTATAAACTTTTATTTTCCTATCCAGCTGCAATAAGAATGCGTCAATTATTAAAATTTCACGGGGACACATTAAAAGAAGTACGATTCGCCAATTGCAAGCGTGAAAAATACGGCAACATACGTACAAACGGAAAAATTGCCAACTCTACTGTCACTGTTGTTACAGTCGTGTACGCCGTTATGATCTTTATTTGTTTCTTCTTAAAGCTGATATTACTGTCAAAGTATTTGATAGTGTTGGGCCATGTGTATATTTTGCATCCGCAGTTGCTTCGCTCACGTAGCGCGGATATCTAAATATGCGGATCCTATTAAATCAGAAATAGGTATCCAATCAGTGAGCTTATGCTTCACTGCCTTTATACAGTCGTTAGGTAGTGTAACGTTCACGATATTAATACATCGGTAACCCTCCATTGCGACTACATTCCTCCTTTAAATCTTACGGTACGTTAGCTAAACTACAAACCATTGCCATATACCGATATCAAAGAAACTGTTCTAGTTTTTTTTTACTTCCGTAATTGGTTATAGGTGTGTCATACATAACATAAAGATTTTATCGATTTTATTGATACGTATCTACTGAAGATTAGATTAAGGATTACTGAGAAATGTTTCATAATATAGAATATAGTGACGACACTATAAAATCTAAATTGCTGATGCGTTTAGAATCACGATTTTTGCATGGTAAATGATAACATTATGAAACAATACATGCGACTTTCCTTACATAGGTCGATTGCTTCGTCGCACATAAAACCACATCTGGCCACACACATAAGAATACCTACTTAAGTACTAGGTACACATCTGCCTGTTTTAAACGATATCACCAAAAATATCGGAGTGCGTGTCTTTCTGAGTGATAATAGACACAGTTCTGACCACACAACGTTATACTTACTACCGGTTATTATCATAGAACACGCGGATATTAGATTCTAAATCGGTTATTACATAAAACTGCACATAATATTCTACAATTTTCTGCATCCCTACGCCTCATTCAAGGGTTGTCAAAACGAAACACGCTCCCCCAACGATTGACAAAATAGCTCCGGCATACCCAAAACGATAGAAAACTCTACAAAAGGCTGAAGGTACTTCAGAACTCTCGACCTAAACGCTTTAACTATGCTCCCCATACTCCAGGATTGCTCACTCCACTTGTCTCCAAAAACCCATGAATATTTTACAGAATTTTATGCCCAATTGCAGGGGAGGAAGAGTTAGCTTCGCGTGCGATAACCGAGATAATGATGGCACTTCAGTCTGCGGTTTTGATATTGCTTCTAATTGGTGGTGGTCCTCATGTAAAACTGTTGCACGTGCCGCCCCTATGTACTATGTAAAGAGGGAATATACGCCCATTATATCTTAAATTTATAACGATTACATATCTTTCATTCCCAATCTTTTGATAAAAACATAAGAAAATAAATGTTACCGTAGGTTCTTGTCACGAATATAGTTTTTTGGCTATCACCAAAAATAAGGACAGTTGGTATCTAAGTAGCACACTTACCTACATTGGCTACAGTCTAATTGATAAATATACTACATATAATGATGTCGATATTGTAAGGTTCAGTGACCTAACCCCTCCAAAGCTGAAAATTCCATAAAGATAAAAAAGTGTAAAATAAACATAATGGGACTTAGATACGTAATTGAAATCACTACATAGTATAAAATAAAGTCACTTCCCGCTGTCTGTCTGTCCCTATGTATGTTTAGATCTTTAAAACTACGCAACGGATTTTGATGCCCTTTTTTAATAGATAGAGCGATTCAAGAGGAAGGTTTACATGTATATAACATACATGCTAATATAGTAGAGATTGCACCCGTGCGGAGCCGGGGCGGGTCGCTAGTACCTGTATAAACAGTAAACACAAAATAACAACAAAATTCTAGTAAAGGCTCACGAACAGGAAAAACTATGATTCCGAGTACACTATTTATAAATGGAAGAAAATGAAAGATGAATTTAAAGTAACAGTTTCTGCAAACCTACGTAGTGCTAACTGATGACTGAACGTGAATACAATATTTGCAAATCCAGTACTTTAAGCAATAGGTATTCGAGTAGCTAGATTTAATATTAAAATCACCATTCTTGTAACCCTACAATAATGCCGATTTTTGTATGTGATATTACCACATTACCAAAGAGACTCTCCTTAGTTTATTATTTAATACAATGCTGTCCTATTTAATACAATACACAAGTAGATCACAAGTAGATAATATGAGAGTGGTAAATAAATACAGATTTAAATACAGTTTACTTGTAATAATAAAATGCAGTAAGTACTTAAGCAAATATTTCGAAAAACGTTCATATTTCTTACAGGTATCAAAGTGGAGCCGAGACAACGCTCGCATATTTTAATTAGGCACCGCGTCGAATGCTGCTTTAGAGCGATGCAACACTGCAGCGCTCGCTCGTAAAGCGGTGCAAGCGAAGAGAAGCGAGGAAGCTCTTATTAGTGCCGAGACAGAAGCCTTTTTATCGGACCTGCGATGTTGCCAGATAAGCAAATTTTAACTCCCCTTTTTCTACGGATAATCTACAAATCATTGATTGCATTTAACGCTAATTTCATTTTAAACACCGATTTTTTTTCGATCATTTGAAAATATCAAGCACAGAATTATTATTTAAATAATAAATTAAATGCTTGTGTGCCGTAGCGCAAACGAACTAAGGATTTATATTCTGGGGATTTTTTCAATTAAATTTATTATACAGACAGTTATATTACACATCTGCACCCATCACTTTATAGTGATAATCATTCAGTTTATTAAGCATTTGGTAAAGAAAGTTAGCAAAAAAACAAATGGCAGAGGCTGATTTTTAGCCTTATCTTTAAAAAAATATATATAACGCCTACTTTTCCTCCAATAAATCTTCCTTTCTAAACAAATTACTCGGAAAACATCTCTAAAGCCTCTAAGCATGGCAACACCAGACAGAAGCCGGTTTATCGGCTGCGGGCGTGCCTCGCAGCGCATTCCGATAGCCGCGACCGCGACCGTACTTTACGACCGACGCTTAATGACACACGGTTATGACCGGGAAGAGAACCGATTCACGACACGTTTAACTATCGAACTATGAAACCTACGGATTCCTGTTATTCATTATTAGTTCCGTAGGCCATCACCATCATGTTTTCTTCATTTAATTCGATTAATTGTTTGTTACCAATGCACAGTTCTTCTCTGTTTGTGTCTTATCTAAATAAGGTTGATATTGCATAGATTTTTTAAAATATTAATTGCTTTTATAACGACGCAAGAATATTTGTTCAAATTCAGATCAAGATTTTAATCCATTCAAGTTTTTTTTTTATTATAATTTGCCGGGAGTGCTAAATATCATATCAAAAGTACGAAATGTTCACGAAAACAAACACATGTTTATATTTTCCAAGTAAATATAAAATGAAACATAACATTGTTTCTAGAAAAACGTTATCAAATTGACCCATTGATATCTCAGATACGGCAACTGAAGAGGCGAGGCGACATAATAAATTCATATTTAAAACAAATACGTGTTTTATCAACCTTAATTATAAATTGTAACAACTACGTACTTTATTAGCGTATTTATAAATTTTAAACCATTTATTTACACGACACGATATAAAGATGTAATGTAGAAAAAAGAATCTCAGAATACCTGCCATTCATTCATCTTTGACTTTTATTTCTATCTAACCTTCACTTTAGTACCAAATTTTCACCCTTTCCTCGTAGACAATGTGGCCCACATTTCTTGGAAATCAAAATATTTTTAACAAACTTTGAAAGAAACAGTAAAACGTGACTCTTATCGACATAGCATCGATAAGATCATGCCACGTTTAATCACAACTTTGGTGGTTTTAACAGATTAGGCATGACTATCTACAAAAACATATACTTCTACGTAACACATTTATCTTCTATTGAATAAAAATCTGAAATTCAATCATCTACTGAGAAACAACAGATAATCTTAAACATGATGGCCCAGAAGTTAATGCGCCGCCTTTCATACACGAGGTTGTGAGTTCTAACCGGAGCAAATACCAATGTGTCTTTTTAAAGCGTAATTTGTAATTTCTAAGTTTTACTTGGATATCATTGACGTTGGTGAAGGAAAACATCGTGAAGAATTAGAATCAATTTTATATTTGTAGAACCTTACGTAGTATTCGGTTTACGTACCACCTAAAGTATAAAGCTGAAGGAAATTAGGCATTCAATAGATAATATAACTGAAAAATCGAACAAGCCTGGCAAGAGGTTAGTATTTTTTTTTTTAAAAGGACTTTAAAGGAATGATTTAATAATATATCAGGTATAATTTTTCATAGTTCTGACTTCACGAGCCGAGACTATCAAGTTTTGATGTGTTATGATTTCTTCAATATTCATTGATTAAATAGAAACCAAAAATACATGTTCTTTATTTTACAAAACTCTAATTTTCAATTATCATGCCTATTGAACGGACTAGCTCTTACTCGTATATTATTTTCAGTTTCAATAGCCCTTTATGTTCCGGAGTCACGGTAATTCGTTAGTCCCACGACCTCGGCAGGCTTTGGCCCTCTAAGACTAGTAAGCTTAAATAATAAAAATTCACATAACTTACCCGACAAAGATAATTAACAGAATCCGCACGCACTTTTAAACACCCTTTACCATAACAAATTAACATGAACAGCTTATAAATTATGCAAAAGAAATTCTTTATAGCTAAAGAACAACGAAACAGACACCTGTTCACTTTCAGGAAACTTTTCATCACTGAAAAAAAAAATCATCACTCACGTAGACAAAGATAATTCGAGATTAGGTAAAGACGATAAATGTAATCGTTCGTGTCATAATCGTTAGCATTGCCTTGTTTTAAAAATGCGATAATAACACCTATTATTGAATGAAGAGAAAATATTTTACATTATTTATGAAAAATTGCCACGTATTTCGTAATAAATTGATAGATAAGAGTTTTTGTGTTGCGGATGTACATTACTGCTTCATGTACTTGCTCATAGTAGGTACCATTTAATACTTTTCACATAAATGAGACCTTCGATTATTGTTTTTTAAGTAATTAATAATTTAACCGCAAAGCAGATGGCTGATGGAGTCGAAAAGTACTAGAGTGGAGACCACGGACTAGCAAGCGCAGCGTAGGACGTCCACCAAAAAGATGGACAGACGACCTTATAAAAGTCGCCGGAAGACGCTGGATGCAGGTCGCTTCCAACCGGTACATGTGGAGATCTAAAGGGGAGGCCTATGTTCAGCAGAGGACGTCCTATGGCTGAGATGATGATGATGATGAATGATTTGATTAGGTAGAGTCAGTTTAGTCCGCGTCACGATGTGGTTAACCCCTTGGAAGCACGTACCTTCGTTCCTGGGAACACCAATTGATGAAGCTCGTGTACGCAACACACCTTTGAGCTATGAGGTCAGAATGGTCAAACAATTTCTTTTAAAAGGTTGCTACTAAAATCTCTTTACAAATCTTCAAAACAAACTTAATTTAGTGCATACTTTTCTAATTTAGTATCTTAACTACACATCGAAACTAATTTGACTCTAAAGGGTCCGTCATTATGCTGACACTCCTTGAGGCGCGCAACGGAACACAACGCGCCGTCGACCTGGGCATGGCCCTTGGTCGGACAGCGAGTCGCCCATTACTCGCCGCCCGCATGCACGCGCCTACGGTGGCCAGAGATCGTCTGCCAACGAACATAGACCATAGGATAGTTAAAAAAAAGTTATTCCGTTCCTAAAATTTAATTTCGAATAATAGTAAGTAATGTAGGTATCCTACTATCCTTATAAACGTGAAAGTTTGTTTGGATGGATGGATGGATGTTTGTTACTCCTTCACGCTAAAACCTCTGAACGGATTTGGATGAAATATGGTACACAGATAGTTTATAACCTGGATTATTAACACATAGGACAGTTTTTATCCTAATTTTATGTTCCCGTGGGAGAAATTTCGAGTTGTAGCGGGTGAAGCCGCTGGCAACAGCTAGTGCGTACTTAATTAGGTATAAAATATGTGTTGGGTATGTGTATCATGATCGATAACGTTATATATTTTATGTAATTATAGATAAGACGAACCCAAACAATAGTCTTTATTTCAATGAACATAGTATATACGACATATAACAAATGATAATTATGATTTTGATAAGCGTATCATATAGATAGAAAAAAGATATATATGAGCTGCGTAAGAGTAGTTATCAAATGATAACAAAATAATACTATATTTGTGTTACTTTATGGATATTATGCTGATAGCGATTCTTCAACTTTTTGAGCAAAATATAATATTCGATAGGATTTTGGGCTTAAAGTGCAAAATGCGAAACCAGAGGCTTACAATTCGTCGCGTACGGTCGGTCGCGTATGTTTTGTTGTGAAAAGGCAACTTAGGCTTGAATCCTATTACGCTGATGTCGTTCGCGTACGTCGATCGCGCGAACCAATCTACATTGTATTCTACTTAGCATCATACTGCGACACTGACGGCAGTGGCGCATATTACGTCTCTTTCTCACTAAAATACGCGACCGACCGTACGCGACTGATGTCTGCGTAACAGAAATTCAAGCCATAGTACGTGCTGATGACATCAACGGCGCCGCCTACATCTCTGCTCACTAACATATGCGACCAACGATACACTGACGCAGTTATTCAAGTTTATAATGGTATGCTAAGTTAAATGAGCCTAGGAAAAGATAATTTGAATCACCTGTATTATCATCATTTGCTACAGGTTCTCCATCTTCATCAGCTCCTGAAACAAACAAAGGAAATTTTAAACAAAACATTTTTCAGCGCAACTGTTAATATGGATAAGTACCGCTTTGCACTGCACATAATGACTATCGTAAGATCAAAACGACATACGGTGATTAGCGATACTAAAGGCCCCTTCTGGCTCTATCAGAGCTTCACATAGTAGCAATTTCAGTCCAAGATCCCATTTCAATTTGAAAAGGTTTCAAGCAACGTCAGAAAAGCATACAGGCATTATTAATTTCTTAATAAAAATATATAGCTCGAAAGTAAGCCTTTGTACATTGCCTATATTATCTGTTCGAGTGCCCTCAATGATGTGCCGGCACCGACCAGCACTGAAGAGGGTTCCGCACAGGATATTAACCGGATAATTATACTAAATTGCAAACGTAATGGATCCCTAAACGATGAACCTTTACCACTAACGTTTATGAAGTCACGACCTGTGGTAGAATGTTTTAATGGTCATAACGAAAATAGTTACCATGAAGGTTTCATTATAATAAAAGAAATAGTGAAATGTTAAATTGAATTAAGAAAATAATAAACTTAGGGCTGATTTTTCAAAAGTCAGATAACTTTTATCTGGGGAATAAAAATGGCGGTTTGACAGTTTATCTGTAGAAAATATGTCAAACAGCTATTTTTATTCCTCAGAGAAAAGCCTTTGTCAAACAGACAGGCGTGGCGAATGCGAAGCGAGGCGTTTTTATTTGTAATGTATGGAATTGTTTGAATCCAGTCACATAGAAAAGCGAAAGCGATCCGATGGCGGACCGAACCGATGCGAAGACATGGCGGAGGCGTATTTACTCTGTTTGTCGTCGTTCATAAAAAGCCAGCTAATACAACTGCCACGCGTCGGTTCGCTACACCCAGTTTGACGTGTCGTATAGGTTCGTTATCGCTTCGGACTCGGTCCGGTTCGCTATCGCCTGTCTGTTTGACAAAGGCTAAAAAGTTATCCGACTATTGAAAAATCAGCCCTAAGACTTCTATTCTGGCTGCAATCAAATCAAAGGAAGGAATCAACACGACTTTGATTTTCCGTTGATAGACCTCAGCCAGACTTATTAGATTTGACGATAAACGTAACGGAAGTTAGAATTCACTCCCACAGAAGCTACAAGATATATCAAAAAGTAAAATAGTCTCTCTCTATAAATATTATGAGAGCATGCTTTTGATTTTTCAGTCAAGGCTGGTTGGTGGTCGCGGGACTCATGAATTACCGTGACCGCGGTACGTAAAGGGCTATTGAAGGACACCGTGGATTTTAGTCAGTACGAGTTTGACAGTCCCTCCCGCTCTGCCCTGTGTCCTCCCACATCTGATGATTTTACCACGTAAAAAAAAGGCTGGTTGGTAGATTTTCTACTCATATTGATCGAATCTTTTTATTTTAGTACTTTTCATGGCAAATTTTATTACAGCCGCACAGATTATCTTACTGGTTTAGCTGTGCTTGCCGAGTTTGGTCTGCGGATGGGTGAATATCTATCATATCGAGTTTCGTCCTTGATCCTGGCTGTTATTGGTGGATTTTCAACTGTCATTTACAAGCTCGAAAGTCTGACAACCAGTCTTACCAAAGGGTATCGTATTACCCTTTGGTAAGACTTTGTTATGGAAGTCAGATAGACAGTCGCTCCAAGTAAAATATCGATCTTCAGCTGCATCCGGTTCGACTGGAAGCTGAACCCAACAGAGTTGGCAAGGTAGATAAAGAAACCTTCAAAATTAATAAAATATAATAAAATGATGAACTTCTATAAAAACTGATGACATACCTTCTTCATTCTTAAAAATCATTGTCATTGGTTACATCAATTTCGTTGTTATCTAAATGGTATTATATCAAACACGCTGTCAGCTGTTTTCATTCTTATTATGCTTGAAATAAAAATAGTATCTGTTTGACAAAATGTTTATTTTTTCCTTACTATTGTTATCAAAGTTTATCATGTTATTGAAAATTGGAACAAAACATACTGTGAGCTGATTGAGTTTTATACGAGTAACAACAAGGATAATGAGTATTTTGACAAGACAGAATCAGGTAGGTTAGATGTGTTAAAACATTACCAAGGATTTTTTAAGAACTTCTTTTTTAATAACTTGCTGTTTCAAACGAAACGAATTTTGGTCATGGTGAATACCGGCAGATACATAATTCCGGAACTTCCTCATCCATCGTAACGTCCTCTTCCTCATCTACCAATTGTACCACAAAAATGCAAAAAAAACAGCGAATTGTATAGAAATAACGATGGAGAAACTCTATTCTTGATAGAATAGAGATACTCGTAGAATTAGTCATGCTACGCGTATTGGGACACGTCTCCACTCTGTCCCATATTGATCCACCACATTATATAAACAAATCATGTGCCTGCCGACATGATGGATTTAATAATGAACTTCGTTTCAGTAATCTTATCCTTCATACATGATCATTTTCTGTGATGACGTTATGATAGGTACACATGATATGGTGTGATAACATTTTACGTGTACTTAATGTACCGACATTTTACTGCGCAGTATTTTACTGAACTTCGGATAATAGGTGGAAAAGGGATCTAAACTTAAGTATTGTAAAGTGAAAACATTTTTTTTTTAACTTCGGTTCGGTATCGCTTCGGAAACGCTTCGCTTTCGCGAGTCTGTTTGACAAAGGCATAAAACTGATAATTAATGAAGTTTCTACACTTCAATAATACGAAAAATTTTACTGCGGTAAAAGGTCGCATATTTACTACACCAATATTATAAAGAGGAAAGATTTGTATTTTTTGTGTGTGTCTATGTTTGTAGTGAATAAACTCAAAAACGACTGTGCTGATTCCAAAATTTTTTTCACCATTAGAACGCTACATTCACCCTTTTTTTTCACCGCTAGTCTTTTATAAAGTCATAGGAAATGTTTTAGTTTGGTACAGGTCGTCCCGCCATCTTTCGTTCGCCATCCGCCGTTTTAAAATTCACACTCTGGTTTATTTAAAAACCGGCCAAGTGTGAGTTGCACTCGCGTGCAAAAGGTTCCGAACTCTCACTCATTTACATCTATAAAAACGGCATAAAAAATCACGTTTTTATATGGGAGCCCAGAGAGAGGAGATGAGTTTCTGTTGTTATAATGGCGACAGAAACACATAATCTCTGAAAATTTAAACTCATAACTATCACGGTTCATGAGGTACAGCCTGGTGACAGACGGATACACAGACAGACGGATAGCAAAGTCTTAGTAATAGGGGCCTGTTTTAATCTTTGGGACGGAATCCTAAAATTAATATGTCGTTGTACTAGTTAGGACTACGTGACATAATAAAAAGATAAGTAACACGCTTCATTTATTTGTAATGAGTACGTAGTATCGGATTTAGATTGGCATGCGAAAAGTAAACGTGTAATTTCTTCAGTTGTTGAAACTTATACGTTTCAACAACTGAAGAAATTATTGTTTTTTTACGAGCCCAAACCTCCTTTTGTAGTTGGCCGTTTAGTATCAGTAAGAAAAAGTAATTTGTCTTTATGACGGATGTTTTTATGATTGCCGAAGACTCCTGTAATGAAACAACGTTAGACGATGCGGGGTGTTAGGTTTATTTTCTTAGGTTTTTCGTTACAGAGTTTCTTGATTCGGTCGCCGCACTCAGAGCCTACGATAAAAGCTATGCAATAGCTTAAAATTCAAAAGCGAATAAACATTTTTCTCCAACAACCCGATTATTTCACAGACAAACCTAGACAAGCGTTGCTTAACAGTGCACACCCATCGAAAGACCGACCTCGGCAAGAGTTGCTGTCGTCTGACAAATATACTAATAACATAAAAATCTTTCAAGCAAAAATCACAGCAATGCCTGAATGTGGGATTTTTTAGCGTCACCTAATTATTTTTCTTATCATCATTGTATTGTTCTTATCAGAGGAGTTTATCTATATATTGGCACGTACACCGCTATCACCTCCTAGACTAAGGAGATTCCATTTAATCTGCGTTCCGATCATCAGTCATTTATGATTTGCTACACAACTAAAGGTTTATTTAAACTTAAGCTATATTCGCTACGCCCACGGCGACGGAAGTCGGCAAGACGGAAGTCGGGAAGAAGATCTCCGGCCACCGTAGGTGCGGGCATGCGAGCGGCGAGTAATGAGCGACTCGCTGTCCGACCATGGACCATGCCCGGGTCGACGGCGCGTTGTGTTCCACGCGCGCCTCAAGGAGTGTCAGCGAATTACCGTGACCCCGGTACGTAAAGGGCTATTGAAGGACCCCGTGGATTTTAGTCAGTCAAGTCTGACAGTCCCTCCCGTCCTGCCCTGGGTGGAACTCATTTGATGATTTTACCACGTAAAAAAGAGCTATATTCGAGCTATATTATACCCGTTCACACCCTGCCGCTGTGAGCGGTCACTAAGCGCGGGTCGGCGAGCGGTGAGATCAAATGTATAGAAATGTTTGACACACGCCACGTGGAGCTACCAGTGGCAAACTCGCGTACTACAAAGAAACTAATGTCTAATTCGCGCCGTCAGCCGAACCACTCACCGATTAATCCAAAGTCGTAAACTCGCGCCGTAATGTTCACAGCAATCCTTTCCATCTGCTTTGGATGCAGGTAAACTAGTGTTTACCAACTCTAGTGTATACCATGCAAATGGGAGGAATCGCCACGCACAGCCGCAGCGAATACCGCTCAGATCGCTTTAGCCGCTCTAGCCGCGGAACTTGATACTGAATACCTGAGCGACACCCGCGAGGTACCTATAGCGGCATCGAATACCGCTTAAGTTTGAATAGGCCCTAAGAACGGAGCGAGTGCCTACTCGTAATAATAGTCATAATTACGCGGCTTTTGCATCAACCCTCACTATCAAATCAAAACATCTTGAGACGCTCAACGGTACATTACACGAACACCTTTCCACCTACTTAGTCAAATAATACAGTGAGGCACGCGACAGGAGACGGGACAAAGGCGCAGCACTACAGTCTACAAACCATCATTACGAATTGAAGAAAAGAAGTCAGCCAGCTGCCTCCCACTTCCTCTTCATACAAAGTCGTGTAATACAAGATGTTCGTATTGTACGGCGGTTTATTTTAGGGTACATTCATTACGCCACTCGAATTGGCGCGTGTTCTTATCTTTGTGTGTCTGCGTGCTTGTTGCTTGTTGCCAGTGTGTCGCGTGCCTTTTTTTTTAGCGTGGTATAATCATCAAATGAGTCCTCTCACCCAGGGCAGAGCGGGACGGACTGTCAGACTCGTACTGACTAAAATCCACGGTGTCCTTCAATAGCCCTTTACATTCCGGGGTCACGGTAATTCATAAGTCCCGCGACCCCGGCAGGTTTTAGCCAGAATTTAGAATAGATGAACGAATTTCGGTAGATTATATTTGAGTCTTATCTTATCCTTAATTATCTCTTTTCCCATTCTGTAATATTCGTAGTGTCTTTAAAAGATACACACATCAAAAGTGTCAAGGGATCAAGCATTTTTATGCGGATTTCTTGAGATTGAGATGTGGCTTTGTAATAAATTTATGATTTTATAAATTTATATGGATCCTTTTTGGTGCATTTCATAATTTGAATCAGGAACTGTGAATCAAATTCGAGTAAAAGATGAAAATCAGCTGTCAATATTTTCCCTATAAAAACATACAACGCATTGAAGACATTATTAGTGCTACTGTTTCCCTACTACTGATTAAAACCAACGTTATTATAGAGCGGCGACGTCATTTAAGCAGGGAAGAAATGCTCAGAGCCGTGGGAATGATAGAAGCTGGTTCCCGGCAACGTACTGTGGCTTTAGCTCTGAATACAAGTCAGAGTATTATCAGTCGACTTTGGACACGTTACCGAAGCACTGGTACCGTGGCTGAGCGCCATGGAGGACGGTATCGCTGCACCACACGGAGACAAGACCGATACATTCAAATCTTAACTCGAAGAGCTCCAACAATAACCGCCATAATGTTAGCCGTGAGGCTTCATCACTCTTCAGGGAACTTAATTAGCGACCAAACAGTCAGAAACCGCTTGCATGAAGTGAACCTTCATTCCCGAAGACCGCTACGGGTACCACCTATAGCAATGCACAATCGTAGGATTCGATATCAATGGGCTCTTGAACACAGAAATTGGGCAGAAGAACAATGGCGTTTCGTGTGCTTTTCTGATGAGTCTCGTTTTGGTATGAGACCGGATACAAGACGTATACGACACTGGAGAAGCCCTGGACGCCAACAGCGATTAAAATCCTGCCAGGAAGTCCATCCTTATAGTGGTGGAACCATCATGGTATGGGCGGGTATTTGGATCGGCGGAAGAACTGAGTTGATTTGGATCAGAGGCAACCTCAACGCTCAAATTTATGCTGAGACGATTGTATCAGACGTCATCGTTCCTCTACAAGTGCAAATCGGTCCCTTATTTCAGTTAATGCATGATAATGCACGACCGCACACCGCAAGAGTTGTAAGACAGACTCTCGCCGCAGCTAACATCAATGTCCTGCCCTGGCCTGCTGAGTCGCCAGACTTGAATCCGATTGAGCATGCATGGGATATGCTACAGAGAAGAGCTCTGCCGAATATGGAGGGTATCCAGTCGCAAGAAGACCTTTTTTTGTTGTTGCAACGAACATGGGCGGCCATTCCACAGCGTGATTTGGATGAACTCATTTTGAGTATGCCAAACCGATGTTCTTGTGTTGTTAGTGTTCGCGGTAGAAACACGGATTATTAATTGTTTAAGTTACCCAATAAAATTTTAAAGAAAACTGTTATTTCAGTCTTTTTTTCGAACTTTTGTGTTAGTGGTTCAAATGTCAAAAATCCCTTTATTAGGAAAATGGCAAATTTCTTTATTAATGCAAAGGTGACTTGGTTTATCGTTACTGTGACAAACGAAAACACTTTATTTGATGAATCCTTAAAAATTTTTTTAATTAATATCAATCAGGAGAAAAGTTATTGCAAAAATATATGTTGATCCCTAGACACTTTTGATGTGTGTATTTTAAAATAAATTTAGGTAAATAAGTTTACTGCAAGGATATGGACAAATAAAATTCACAGTTGTGTAATTACGTTTCTTATCAATAACGGTATGTTATCCCAAACAAGGAACTAAACAATGATCAGATATGAGCTACATATTATATTTGAATATTTTTTGCAAATGCAGAATAAATTTAAACTTTGTCCTTCCTCTGCCATAGTTGATAAATAGTTCTAACGTTAAAAATCTGACTAAACACATACATAATGTGATAAAATTAAAAGGAAGTATGTACATAAGTTTCTTTAGTATCTAGAATATTCTGCATAAACAAAAATATGCATCAGCACAATGATTTAAACACAATAATTAACCCTAAAAAGGTGGTCTTTAAAGACACGTGGCATCTCAAGATTTTGAATAATAACAGCCCTCAAATCTGGGGTCAATAATACCGCGTTTATTAGAAACCAGTTTGTACCAGTTTCAAGTTGGTGAGCGCCATCTGCGGAGGGCGGCGTCTTGGCTTCTTCCGCTGCATTGTGATCGAACACCGGTCGGCGCACGCGCTGCTATGCAACGATAGTCTTCCTGTGTGGTGTCAGATGTGCTAAGGTCATTCTTTGTAGGGTCAGAGAACTTAGAATCTTTTTAATTTGGATTTTATTTTGATAGGGGATATCTTTTTGGAGTCGTCACCACGCGCTCTTTAAAAATTTGAAGTCATAAGAGATATCGTAAAGATTTGCTCAGACCAAGATGAAAAAAAACAAAGATGGAACTCCAGATATTGACAGATAAATTAACTGAAGTATCTCTTAAAGGTCTGTTTCCAGTAACTGTAACCGGTCCACAAGTTTACTCATTCGCACCGATATAACCGAACCTTTAGAAATTCCCATATATTTTTATCGCGGATACAAAACACAACAGTTTCCAATACACCAGGCACCTAAAATGCGAGCCTATATTATTTTTATGATATTTATTTAGCAATATTAGCGGCATATTCGGAGCTAATAAAGAGTAACCCTCAATCGCGTGGTGGTATCATTCGGACCCGGCGCCCTTGTTTGCCAGGAAGCTAAGCCGCGTAACGGTGTTTGCCCGAACAAATTTATGTGTGTCGTTACCGTACTGTCACAAATCTACTTATCTACCAGAACCACGCCTTCAATAATACGAGCTTTAGCGTTACGGACATCTGTGAGCCAATATAGTTTTATGAATTACCGAAAATAAACGTGATGTGAACTCACCCGTTGACAATAAAATGTAGAACGATCTTCTACAGAATTTCATAAAGTTCGAAGCTTTTGTATGAATTCGCATTTGTATAGGAATGTTCTATAACACTAAAGTCAGACATACACAGCAGTATTGTTAGTAGAAACCAAACAACCACACGTTATGCAATATAAACACATATCGACACGCACACAGACAGACGTCAGATGAGTGTATTTATCGTATCGAAGGTACGGGCATTGTCCATTGTGTCGACGCCTTGGCCTATTGTTCCGCCTTGTGTATGTACCCATTCCAGCCACATCGATCGGCTTACATATACACTGTTATGACTTCCACTACCTATGTACTGATATAGCCGCACTAGAAACTACTGAAGGAAATCTTGATGTGTAAACACAAACGTTAGTTTCCACGGAATGCTTGTTAAATATGAATTTAAAGAGAATATTGAAGTAGATTTGCGTGCAGCTCTTTACCGAATACGACAAATCCATGTTCCCCTTTAAGCGAGGAGATTTACAGTTGATCATATGAGTAAACTCCCCAAATGTAATATGTTTCGGGGTATAAATTGTCATATTCTTGTAATTCTAGTAATAACCGCGTGTTGCTGTCACATGAACAGTGTAAATCCACCCACGGCTGGCAGTAATTCGGCCCGGGATGCGGAATTCGTATTTCGTCACCAAATTACATGATTTATTGTCATCGCGGATCGTACAAGGGCGCGAGTATTCGCACGGGGTGATTTTATATTTTCATCTTAAAAGATTCATTTAAAATTGAAAACAAATAATGAGATAAGTACTTGTAGATTTCAACAATACAAGTTTCGATCAATTTTGACGTTTTAGTTCTTAGACCAGATTTAAAACTCAGAAATAGTTACTAAATTAGATTTCAATATTTAATCATAATTGTTAATTTAAAGATACTTATAAATTAAACGAACCTGACTAATTATTGCAAAAAAATAAATTCGATTGTAATGCTTTTCAGATCAAAACATACAATAAAATGGATCGCTTCTAAAATCCAGAAGTGTGTAACGTGCAAAGCTACTGAGGGGAATTGAAGGCAATATTGAACGAAAATATTATAATAAACTATGAAGCTATATTGTGAATGTGACAGTCCGCGTGTCACGACCCCCGCACAACGCCATTTAAGGGTTAATACAGCGCCCCGACAGAGGGTCGTCTTTGTAAACTGAAAGGATTATTTAGAACAATAAGTTCCGAACATTTATCACTTTTGTTCACGCCCGATGTACTAATAAAGATTAATAAAGTTATGACAATGTCTTAAATTGGTTATGTAATAATTTTGTCAGGAATTTTACATGGTTTGGGGTTAATTTGTTGTTGATTGATCAATTAGTAAGTAACTTATAAATTATGTTAAGGCATTGACTAAGTTTTTCAATAAAACGACGTACCTATCAATACGTACGAGTTGAATAATTTCCACAAATAACAAGAAATATTGAACCAAAATTATGTGTCAGCCTTCACTAATATCACATTTAGTTGACTTTGTTTAACTGATCTACCAAAGCAATACTTAACATCCATTAACAACAAAAACTGACAAATTGTTTAAGATGAACCACTTCCTTACAAACATTAAAGCATGAAAAATAAAATATCCGACCCACATTTAATTCATCACAATAAACCACCGTCCACAATTTTCTTTCCTCCCCCACTGATCAGAAAGTTCATAAGAAAACTGCATTTCCTTTAACACGTAATAAAGCGACTGCAGTGACACCAAACACGAA
Organism: Agrotis puta; assembly: GCA_943136025.2. Taxonomy (NCBI): domain Eukaryota; kingdom Metazoa; phylum Arthropoda; class Insecta; order Lepidoptera; family Noctuidae; genus Agrotis; species Agrotis puta. Next base: position 6,811,353 of record OW964184.2, on the reverse strand, counting down.
TTAACTTTCAACAACCCTCCGCGGCGCACTATCAATCCTAAGACACGAACACGATCCGTTAAGTGGTCTATCGGACCCCGCGGCGATTTAATTCACTTCTCACGCGACGCGGTAGGCGGAGGGTTGAGGGATTACTTGACACGCGCCTCTACAGATATTGTCGATTTGGGGAGATGAGACGTCGCTTGTAATGATGGTGACATAATGGTCTGTAGGATTTGAATTTTAGGTCTATTACACTTATTGTTATTCTTTGTAATCTATTTTCAATATTGCTCAGTAGCCTCAGACTCTGGATTTATGTAAATAATCCTGCCTCCTTTTAACTGACCAAATGTGGGTCTGTAGAACGTGTAGTTACTTTAAAGTACAAATATGTTACTTCGAGGATTAAAAGCATGCTTTCATGAAATGTATGTTTTTGGAATCTTGTAGTTTCCATATGTTCAGACAACTTATTTTAATGTTATAAATCTTCTTTGTTTAAGCGGCGTCAAAACATTTGCAGACAGGGTGGAGTAAATTTTTGTGAAAAACACCTAAAACATAATAAGTATTATTATCTCAGCAAAAAGTAGATTTTATAATCTGAAACAAAAACTAATCATTCAGTATCATGACAGTATTATTGATTGTATCGTTAAGCCACACAAATATTATTCGGAGATAATTATTATATACTTTTTATCTGATTAAGTGAGACTAAGCTCCTTCGTACACGAGGCGACACAAGTCTCCAATACCTTACGACTTTGGCATCCATTGACGCGTGCTTGTGTACGAACCTCTGTGGATTTATATTGCGGTAGTCGCCTGGACACCAAAGTCGTAAGGTGTCGGAGACATGCGTCGTCGCCTTGTGCACGAACGAGGGCAAAGCAAGACAAGTGTGGAACGCGTGACGCGAGACGCCCCATTCAACTTTAATGGCATAATTGGCGCAGTGGCTGAGAAATTGACTGCTGCACTGCGTGTTGTGAGTTCGATTCCCGCACGTATTTGTTCTGGGTCCTAACTGTTTGTGAATGTGAATTTAAAATGTTTGTTTTGCATTCACGATATAGGATTTATTCTTAGTATTTTACTTAAAAATATATCTATGTAGATTTCACTAACCGTCCCGCATGCCTATATCGCGATAGATAGATAGATTCGCGGCTTTTAGCTCCAGATTATTGCTAATTTATTTATGTAATGAGAAATGCAAATACAAATGTCAATAAACATCACGTACATTGCAATAAAAAAAATATTTTTTCTCAACCTTATATTGGTTTATAGTTTATTCAATCAATACATATACAATATTTTTGCATATTGTGCTAATCAAACGACTGAATACATACCAAATTCTGCTCCTTCAAGTAAGATACCATTAAGTAGGCTATAACTTCCATAGTCTTATCTATCTGTTGTTAAGATAAAAAGAAAAAAAAATAGAAATAAAATAATAATAACTAATCAAGCTACCATTAACTCGCGGCTGGACCACTACCCTCTATTATAGAGATGTCATATTTTTTCATCTGCGTTCGTTCGGACACGGGGATTTGTCGGCGTCAGTCGGCTCACTCCCCCATTGCGCTAACCAAATTAGCGAAGCATTGACGAATTTAAAGCGATATCATAATATTGGGGATTGAATGCAACACATTCAGTGTTATGACGATGTTGGAAAGATACGGTATGTGCGAATTCGGTAGGGACTATCAAACCGATCGTAGCGCGCTATGTGACAGAGTGAACTAACTCGCGATAGCCGATAGAGTTACGTAGTTTAAGATACAAAAAAAACCTTCTTAAGTACATTTTATGGTTTCATTTAATTTTTAATATAAAATAAGCCGGTTTTTGAAGTAAAAACTTCTTTAGCGGCGTGGTGCACTTTTTTTGGAATGGGTAAAAAATGTTAAACTCGCGTCAGGACACGTGACCTGATCAAAAATTCGTAAGACGGCGCAGGGCGCTTGCGCGAATGTTCGTGTGTGTTTATTACTATTCAAGTTTTCTTCTGCCGGCACTCCCAGAGTGCAACCCGTCGTTTTTTTTTTATCAAAATACCAGGTTTGCAAGAATTGGCAGATTTTTTGTCCCCAAATAATGGGGTCACGTAGCGCATGGTAAACTGCGGAGGAGGTTCATATCTAAATGCTTTGGAAGTTTATTCAAATGTGCTGGTTAAAGTTAACACTTGATTAGAGAAGTCATTGCGAAAGAAATTTTGCTACTCCTCCGCTATTCCTTTCTGCTTAATTGCGTTGTGATATACAAAATAATTAATTATATTCTATAATTATATTATATTCCGGGATTTGTCAAGCTTCATTGTGTCGGCGCTTTTCCGGTGGTCGCCACTGTTGATTCTGGATTTTCTGGTGGTCGCCACTGTTGGTTCTGGCTTTCAGGAGTTGCAGTGGTTTGGGAATAGTGTGGCGGGATAGTCCCAAAAAAAGACTGTAAACGACGTTTTGACGTCTAAACAACTCACTTTAAATTAGCGTGTTGGAATAGACCCCTTCTTGTAAAAGCTTTTTTTATTAATTCATTTTTGAGTCAAAATAAAGCCTGGTTGTCATTTAGGTTTAAATTAATTAAAATATTAATATTTTAATTAATTTCTATAAATGAATTTAATTTCATTTTTATAAATGAAAACAGTTCAAATAAATATGACAACACAAACAATAATTGCTGATAGGTTTCTGATGAAATGTTAACTTTTGATCCCTCAAATTGGCTTTTATTAATAATATGTATATATCTTGCTAAAAACCAATTGATATTTGAGTCAGTACCAGTCATGATGATGAATGCAAATCGAAAGCCTTTTTGACTCATCAAACATCCTAACTAATATTATAAATGCGAAAGTAACTCTGTCTGTCTGTCTGTCTGTCTTTCTGTCTGTCTGTCTGTCTGTCTGTCTGTCTGTCTGTCTGTCTGTCTTTTCTTCACGCCTAAACTACTGAACCGATTTGTGTGAAATTTGGTACAGACATAGTTTGGAACTTGAGAAAGGACATAGGATAGTTTTTATTACAAAAAAATAAAAATAAAAAATAAAATTTATGAAATGCTCTAACGGAGTATAGATAATTCCTTAAACTCTCAATAGATGGCGGTGATCGTTCAATGGTGTCGATCGTTACACGAGTTGTCACTATGGATTGATAGATGGCGTTGGAACCAAAATTGTACTTATTGTCGGTTGTATGATAGTTTATGTGGACTGGTCCTGTTTCGTAAATTTTAAACTGTGATGCTTATGAGAAACTATATAACTAGATCCACCAAGACTATATAACGGCATACGGTTACAAATAACCTATTTAGGACGGAATGTCATTAAAGCCGTTATTATGACTGGGATGGCAAAAGGCGAAACTTTTATTATTCCCCGTATTCCCATAATTCCAACTGATTTGCCATTCCAATTCAAAAGAGTTCAGTTTCCGCTGTAAACTGCGTTTGCAATGACCATAAATAAAGCCCAAGGGCAAACGCTAAAAGTTGCGGGGGTATATCTTGAAAAATACTGTTTCTCCCATGGACAACTCTACGTTGCGTGCTCAAGAGTGTCAAAACCACAAAACCTTTATATTTTTGCAAAGGATGGCTAAACTAAAAACGTGGTAAACAGAAATGTCTTGGTGTAAGAAACTTTCATAATCTCTAAAACCTAAAATACTTAATAGAAAATTTGTCAAGGGAGAAACAGTCTTTTTTCCTTTTGGACTGAAATGTCAAATCAGAAGAATGATGAGAAAATAAGGGAAAAATAACATTTTCGCCTTTTTCGATCGGCAAAACGGCTTTAATGCCCTAAATGAGTATACATCTCTTAAATTCAAACGCAGAGCTCATTATGTTGATTTTTGAAGAGTTCCCTAGAATATCCCGCGAGATCGGGAACTATGTGGGTAAAACCAAAAATCTGCTGGAAGTCACTATTCCACGCGAACGAAGTCGCGGGCAAAAGCTAGTATAATAATAATATAAAACATATTCCACAAAACGTGCTAAGATCCAAATTATTTTGAGAAGCGTATCCAAACGCAGATCAGATAGTTTGATCTGTGGGGTTCCGCAGCATATGTCCCGGTAGGGTGCACACTGCACAGTGGTACATTTCACGCAATTGTGGACCAAATCCCGGGCACAATGAAATTATTGAGTTACACATGTCCCGCGAGGGCGCGAATGAACAAATACAGATATGAAATAAATGGCCTTTTACCATTATCTGTAATGGGGTCATTACTACTGCATAGGAGGTGTTAACGCTCCTTTTTTGTAAGGATAATTTGTCATTTTTATTGTTTTATAGTTTTTTTTTAGGTTACGGTTTTTTATTCACTTTTACAATTTATGATTAGAACATCATCATTATGGGCATGTCAGAAGCGGCAATACGTGTCCAGAAAAATGTTTGTGTAATTCTATAGTGTAACTCCCACAGGAACATTTCAATTACAAATCGATTGATGAAAATTTTACATTGCGTTCGACGAGTACCTCAGAAACCCATTAAAATCTTTTAATTTGAAAAGTGTTCTGCCAATTTCATCATTAGTGAGACGAATGATTGGCGCAGTTTGCGCTACACATTTTATTTTCAACAAACTAACATAACCACTCTACGAAGATTTCGCCACAAATTACATTGTATTCAATTCTGTCAGTTCTTAACCTCTTTCCTAAGAAAATGAATAAAATAAACAAGTTTAGTTTACCACAATATCTTAAAGACCAATTGATAAACAACTCACTTATCACATCATTCTCATAGGACTACAGTACCATACTTATAAAATCATACCAATTCATAAACCAAATACTGATATCACAACCACCGCATAGGTGGTCCACTTCTCCCGAAACTCAACAAGGACAGATCTCAAACGACATTTTTTTGCACCATAAAGCCGGAGACACACGATCCGTCATCGTTCGTGCGTTTTCGTCGCGGCCGTCACGTCGATCGTAAAGACTCGTAAACTCTCGGCTTTACGACATTGGCTCATGATCTGTTAGGACTTGCCCACTTCATAATGTTGGCAGGATTTTAACACATTTTCGACAGTATTACTATTATTGTTTTGAGTGATGAGTCGTTTTGACTAAGTTAGTTTTACATTTGGACTAATGTGGTGATTACATTATTGGAGGAACGTGTTCAAAAATACGTTTTGGAGGAGTAAATAGTTTTGAATTAACGGTAAGTGTCAATTATTGTAGTGGACAGCGGTTGAAATAGAAAAATGGATTCATTTAGTTTGTTCCCAATTGAAATACATTTAAATGATTAAATAAATGGTCAATGTCAACCAGTTGTGATGTCACGGTTGGTGCAGTGGCTGAGCGGTTGGACTGCTGCAATCTGAGGCGCGGGTTCGATTCCTGCACGGAACAAATATTTATATGATATTATTTGTATGATCTAGAAGTAGTTGCTCCAGACCTGGGCGTTTGTGTATGTGAGTTTATATGTTTGTAAACGCACCCACGACACAGGAGAAATTCCTACTGTGGGTTGCCCCACACTAGGAACACGTTTGCCACACGTTATTTTAAAAAAGACAAACAGAATAGACAAAGTCTATTGGACAATCAAAGTTGTAAAAATAATAGTATGGTCTCACAACTTACATATATTTCCAATTTAACAAAAGATTTTCTTAAAATAAAAACCTGATACTCAAACCAGTAGCTGAAGTTATATTTACAACAAAATATCAAAACATTCAGAACACATAATTTCATTCAAAACCTTAGAAAGTCTTTGATGATTTCTTTCCCATTGTCAATAGCTAAATATCTATAGCTACGAACAACATGTCTAAAACATCACAAAGAAACACCGTTTTTGTTCACAATACGATGGAAATGAGCAGAAAATAAGTCAACAAAGTGTCACCTACACGTTTGAAAGTCGCATAAAAGGACCGCGAAGCCCGCTAGGTGGCGCCCTGTCAGACGGAGATAAAACAAAAGAACGTTTGATCTGCGCCCTCGGCCACTTGACAGGTATCACGCAATTTACTTGAGACAAGTTCCACCTATTGTTGATGTAATTGAGACGTAACGCCCGGAAGATGATCGTCTGTAAGGCTTCTTACTTTCTCTTAGGCTGCTTTTCCACCAGAGATATGCTATGCTACGTTGCTGCGGATGCGTTTGATATCCACCAATCATATTCATTGGTTTACATAGCACAGCACTGATGGAAACGGATTCAACTAAGATGTTATATGGAAGGATCCGTGCTATGGTTGCTTGCTATGGATGTGTGCTATGGAGGCGTGCTATGGGTCGTCTTCCCTACTATCGATACATCGCATAGCTCGAGCTGCGCATCTTCCAAGCGCAGCTACTTTGCGGCGGCGCAACTTCATAGCACATCTTACTCGCACCGCTACACCACGTAGCATCAGTGGAAGCGGTCACACAGTTTCGTAGCTCAGCTTTTATATTCTCGCAGCACAGCGACACAGCACATCTCTAGTGTAAACAAGTGACAATCATTTTCGAAGCGTCGCCGTCGTTCCTACGACGGTATTTAATAAGAGTGCCAGACTAGTTGGGCCCCCTTAGAGGGCGAAGAACGTAAAGGGTTATTGAAGGACATCGTGAGTTTTAGTCAGTTTAAGTCTGACAATCCCGTCCTGCCCTAGATGGGAAAACACATTTGATGGTTTCACCACGTAAAAAAAAAGACAATTTGACATTCGGTATGCGGAATATTCGACATGACCCAGAGATCCAATGCCAGCCTCTCATATACGAGGATTCTTTCGATCGTTCATTTTTTTATTTTTGTACACCTGACCTGTTATCACTCCACTACCCTTGGTTGACTGGTAGAGAATGCCTCGGGCATTAAATCCGTCTATGTACCATTTGTGTTGCATGAAGTTAAAATAAATAAATAAATAGATATGAGTTCAAACCTGAGCAGCTCCTTGTCTTTTTGGATACACAAATCCAGTCTCCGTGATTGCATATAATTATCATATCAGCCGTAGGATGGTGAACTGATAGCCGATAAGTCCGTAACGTTCTCGAACGGAGACCACGCATCGGCTAGCGTAGGTCGTTCACCTTGTCACCCACAGGGTGGACAGACAATCTAATGAAGAGCACAGAATCGCTCTGGATGCAAGCGTCTTCCAACAGGTCCTATTGGAAATCTATAGGGGAAGCCTATGTTCAGCAATGGACATCCGTGGCTAGTAGTGAGAAATTTCTAAATGAAAACTCAAGCACACTTTGCATGACTCGAAAATTGAACCGAGGACCTGTAGCTCAGCAGTCTTACGACAGTACGATTACCAGACCAGCGAGCGTGAAAAAAATTTACTTGTGTAAATATCTAATAAGTATTTCAGTTGACTAATTAGTTAATCGTTTAAAAAATGACACTTTATCTATGCCGTCTTGTCCCGTTTTCAATTTTCACGTTCGACTGGAAATCTTAATAACTCGTAACTCAAGTAACTGTTATTAATATTAAGGTGTATTCACAAAGTGGAATAAATCGATTATTTTACAACTATAAATCGAATATCGTTTAGTATCGACGTTGTTCAACTGTTCATGTAATAATCTGACAGATTTATATCTTCTTCTTCTTCTTCTATATATATATATAAAAGGAGAACTGACTGACTGACATATCAACGTACAGCCGAAACTACTGGGGCTAGGAATGTGAAATTTTGTACACGGCTTCCTATTATAATGTAGGGGAGCACTAAGAAGGGGTTTCTGGAAATTTAACCTTTAAGGGGGTGAAAAGGGGGAATTAGGAAAGTACGTAACCCACGCGGACGAAGTCGCGAGAAAAGTGCTAGTATACTTATATTTTTAAAACGTTGCCCGGGAACTAGGAATTTCTCTTGTGTCGTGGATGCATTTACAAACATATAAACTCACATACACAAACGCCCAGACCCGTAACAACTACTTATAGATTATACAAATATTTGCTCCGTGCGGGAATCGAACCCGCGACACGCAGTGCAGCAGTCCAATCACTCAGCCACTGCGGTAACCGTGACAATCTGAGTCATTCGGACAACTTCAGCAATAAATTTAATTCCTCAATGGGGTCAATAGTCAATAACTAGCTAGCTCTTGGCTTCAAAGTAGCCCAAAAGCAAAGATTTTTTAGTGGTAAAATCTTCAAATCGGTCCTCACACTTTAGGCGGAGCGGAAGCAACTCTCAGACTCTTACTTACTACAATCCACCGTGTTCCTTATGACTCTTTACGTTCCAGGATCTCGGCAGCCGGCTTAGACAGTCCCGCGGTCCAAAGGCAAAGATCTAAAATAATCAAAGCCTGCTGCGCTCGCGGGGCTTACGAATTACCGTGACCCCGAAACGTAAAGGGCTATTGAAAGGCACCGTGGATTTTAGACAGTACAAGTCTGACAGTCCCTTCCGCTCTGTCCTGGGTGGGAGGACTCATTTGATGACTTTACCACTATACAACATTATTTTTTGTTTATGCGAAACCCGATACACCTGTCTAGTATTTTTGTGTAAAGAATCTATGTACGAAATTTTAAAACCGTATCATAAAAAATCACAAGGTTATAAGTATGTATATTACCTGGTTGGCCGTTCAAAAACATGCTCATTTCGCGGTACACCCGCGTAAACCGCGTCTCCTGTGTTATACACTCGTGATAATAGCTTGGCAATAGGTACCTAACCGTATGGTGCTAGTATTGTAATTAACTGGTAATAAAATTTAATTAAAATATTTTTGAAAAAAAATATAACATGGTGAAAAAATTATTGGAATCGAATCAGTTACTGATTCTGAACAAACTATATTCAGGTTTCGCATATACTAAAAATAATGTTGTATAAAAGCTCACACTGAAAGAAAAGGGACTACAATTTATACCCCGACGAAAGACAGTAAAAACTGTTTTGCACTGGATTCTGACAATGTAGATATTGGGGTCTTTGCTAAGCAGAAGATCATGTGTTTGTCTGCAGGGTCCAGAAAGTGATTTTTCGGTTTTTCCAAGAAAAATGTCACCGTTCCGTTTATGGTTGATAGCAATACGCTGTTCCACTATTACAAAGTGATTCAAACAAAAATGGCGAATTAAGGAACTAACCTAACCAGTCGAGAATGAGATATAGGTAAAGGTATAATGATGTGATATTTATCAATTTCATAAGACCAATAAAAACGTAATAGAAACACATTTGTTAAATCTCTTGACACCTGCATAATTACCTTTTATATTTATCAACTAGCTGTACCCTGCCCCGCTTCGCTGTGGCACAAAAAACTGTTCTTTCAACAAAAAAAAATAGATAAAAACAATCCTTGATGCGGATTATATATCATGCTAAAATTTCTACTCATGTGACAGCGTCATTACGACTGCGGTTGTCAGCGAGTGTTATCCTCGCTTCCGGTAGATGGCGCGGTCACTGGTACAGAGCTGATCGTTAAAAAAACTGTTTTTTCGCGGTTGCGGATATGTGGCTGATGCAAAAAATAGATGAAAACAATCCTTGATGCGGATTACATATCATGCTAAAGTTTCAGCTCAATCAGTGCAGTACTTTTTGAGTTTTTAAAGCATACACAAACCAACATAACATTTTTATATATATAGATTTATATGTACAGACGCTAGCACAACAACCCTCAATCTGTCAACTACCTTTAATAAATTTACAACCTTTTAAAAAACTTGGTGTGCGTAGACCCTAAGGCCGCTTCATTTTAATCAACAATTTTCTCAAAATAATTACCATGGAAACTAAACAAACAAAACAAAAGAAAGACTCAACCAGTATCACAGCCAAGTTTAAAACAATAAACGGAGTCTGACATAACATTTTGTCACGACAAATAATATTATTTCATCCAAGCCGGGTTGTTCCAGTTTGCAGACTTCCATTGTTCCAATTATCCAGAACAATTAAACTTTATTCGAATGAAGACTGTCGAGTGTTGATTGTTGGTATGGTGACGTCATCTGCGACAAGTCGGGGAATTATTGTTATTAATTAGAGGGCCCTTGGATTAATTAAGTAGCGCCAATCACGTCGTCATTCGCTCCTTACTGACGCCCGTCTTGTCGAACGTCTTGACTATAGACTTATTGAACCATAGACTGAGTTTGAATTTCGAATTGGAATTTTCTTTTTAATTTTCTTATTGGAGGTCTTAGTTCGATTGTAGCATGGAAGTAATAAGTACTCGTTTAGTTTTGTAATCTTGGTAGAATTTATTTATTATACATGTATCATATCATTATATCATACTTAATTAATTATTGCAAAATAAAAAAAAAAACAAATACTACTACTATATATACATACTACATTTTAAAACTAAAATTCTGTTTAGTAATCTTAAATGGATTCTTGATTTTCAGATAGAGTTGTATTGTATTGTATTGTATAACGGGCTGGTATCCGCAACTCCACGTCAAATGCGCGTATTTTGCGTGCGGTTCAGATAGTTTTTTTTTTTTGTGAATTATATTTTATTGGGTAGGAATCTTATTAGAATCAAGCATTAATGGAATCTGACAGTTTCTGTTGAGGAACTACTTATTCTGGTTTGAGCAAAAACTGTGTACTTAGTATAAAAGTAAATGTCCAGAAGGCTGCTGTAAATACAAGCTGCCAAACTGCGCGTTGAAACAAATACACGCTTACTCGAAAATCCAACAATTTGAGAAACAATCCCTCGTCCCATTCACAATAATGACGTCCAACGGGAATAAATCATCCTAACACCACGAAATCTTTACAAACACTACACTCAACAATGTAGGAAACGCGCGTCATGTCTACTTATACCTAATTCTACATCGTCACTCCCTCGATAACTGAGAAGGATAATTTTAATCGTGCGCGAATTGCCTGGCATAATGTTCCGACCACGTGGCGTTCACTTCCAAACTACACTCGTACTCCCAACGAATCTTCAAACTCATCGGCAATTATAACAGTGTATAAACTTTATTAAAATATTACCAAATATATTCTTAGTGTTTATGATCCAACTTGGACAGTTGAGTTAAAAACTGGGGGAAGATCTCTGAAGGAAAATTTAATTAGAAGCCGTTTTGAGACTGTGATTATTAGGCTTGAATTTATTTAGTACTTAAGACTTAATTACGTAGGCGGTGGAAGATTTTATATTAAAGTCATTGAAAATGTGTAGGTACCTATTGCAATAATTATAAGTACTCTTACAATAATGGATCTTATTAGAATTACTCTATGATTTCTTACTGTTCTCAATAAAAATACGTAAAATTTAAGTTCAAAGATTACATAGTTATTAAAGTTACTAAATTTTGAAAGAATTTCAACACCGCAATGTAAACAAAAAACATACATAAGACTCTTTTTCTTTGAAGACAGACTAATGTGAAGCAACCACACAAACACACACACACATAAAACAAACACAAACCACAGAACACCTCCCATTCGCAAACATAATCACAACATTTACATTCCCCTACACATAGGCCGTCCCATTAATTCACAGGAAGAACGGAAATTCTTTAATTCCTTGTGCAATTAACATCCGAGTCGGACCTGGGCGAGCGACGCCAAGTGTCATCGTAAGTTTCAAAACGCGTCATTAAGGGCATCTGCACCGCGCTAAATAACGAAAAAAGGCGCCGAACAGGGGTAGAAGTAGTGGGGGTAGATGAGAGATTTTATTTAACAAAGTCTATATTAACCCAATGCAATTAGAGAACGTTAACGAGCGACTCGTAATGACTGGCGGGTGCTTATTCTGGAGGCAGTCGTTCTATGAGCTCCGGGACTTTATATCATGTAAAGCCGTCATGCGGAACTTTGAAGCCAGTTTTTTTTCCTCTGCAAGCCCCTTTCCCTATTTTTTTTGTGTCAACTGCTTCATGGATAACTTTTTTGGTAGGACCAGGACATATCTGAATATGTCATCCACAAAAGTTTTACTTTTTTCTAATAACATTCATGTTTAAAATACAATAAAAATTGCTAAAATGTTGACAATGAATCTATAAAAGATAAAATAACCGAGTTGAAGGCGCCATGCAATAAGTCTTTTCTATCTATGGTTTACTACGTCATTATTTTCCAAGAAACATTACTATCGCACTGACAAATACTCCTATATATTAGATTAAATTCACAGATATCACATTCAATTCTGATTAGAAAACCATTAAAAACCTGTTAGAGTCTCATAGAAACAACGGTGATACTAGTTTAATTTTGCGTTATATTTATTATCAGAAACAACTCATTGGAGAACGATTATGTGACCGTGATCACATCGGTAAGTATTCACCTTAAACGTGTCCAATATTATGTCACAGGAGAAAACGTCTCGAACGTTCGAAAGCCTTAGAAAGTCAACTTTAGAATAGGTGCCCTCGACTCGCGTTGACACATTACCCGAGAGTGATGCGAATTCAAAGCTGCGACTTTTGAATATAATAATCGTTAGGTCGGCAGGCGGGGGTTGAAGAGGGGGGGCTATTTATTGTTTAATTAACCCCCGCCTCGTCCAGCCGTTAAGCCACCATTACAGCACAGGCCGCAATTGTTTATGTAATCTTGGAGCGGCCAAATTGGAGAAGTTGAAAAAAAATCTCTCTCGGTGATATAAGAGATGTTGTTTATTATTTTGTTGTTAGTGACCCCCATTTCTTTTGGCGAGTTTCCATTGTTATTGCCTGTATAAACCCACGCTGAAAAAGGATTTTTGTGAAACAAAGGTCTCTGTATTGGTGGTTAAAAATGAGAGCGGAAGTTTTCTTATTGTCCGTGTTTTACAGTATGATCAACTTTGTTAGCTGTATAACATTCATGAAATGGATAATAGCTAGGTACCTAAACCGCTATTTTTTTGCCTGAGTTGAGGATAAATTAAAAATCTATGTCGACTTCTTACTTCATAAGTCGCGTCATGGAATTTTCTTGAAGTTTTTTTTAAATATCATACACAGAACATTCACGAAAGACGAACCAAATGGGTGAAAGAGGATATGGCTATAAAATTGATTAGTAGAGAAGTGCGGAAGACGTGTTGCGCTGAATCTTAAGCCTTTGTCAAACAGACAGGCGTTGCGAATGCGGAGCGTGACGTTTTTATTTGTAATGTATGGAATTGTTTGAATCCATATCGCTTCGGAAACGCTTCGCTTTCGCCTGTCTGTTTGACAAAGATATTAATGAATTGAGATAGGGGTTAATAATGATCAGAAGAATAATGATAATGATCAGTCAGCTCTGTTTACAAACTTTCTTACTATCTAATTAGTTTGCTATAATATGTAGTTCAGTTTAGTTTTATTTTAATTTTGTATTTTTATATTTATGTATTTTTAGCCTCTCATTAAATATATCTTTACATATAATAAATCTGTAGAAGGGTCAATTCTGTACATTGAAAATATTGAAAAAATAAATAGCGGGGGGTGTTGCTGGATCGATACCAAACCCAAATATATGATTAAAAAAAATTTTGTCTGTCTGTCTGTTTGTGCAGGCATCACGTGAAAACTAACGGTTCGATTTCGATGAAACTTGGTATATTTATTCCTTATTATCCTGGGCATAAAATGGGATACTTTTTATCCTGGAAAAATACGTAGAAAAAAATCTTATTTTTCAGTTTTATTCATAGACGTTGTTCTGTAGAACCGCGAACACACGTTGCATTACCCGCAGTGGATTCAGCGCCGTAATATTTATAAGATGCATTGTCAGAGTTACTCAAAATGGGGAAATAAACCATCCACGCGAAGACCGACATCCGCGCGGACGGAGTCGCGGGCGGAAGCTAGTCCCTAATATAAGCAAGCCATTAGTTTGCTAAATAAGAAGTTTTTTCTTAAATAGCTGACATCGTCACGAGAAAATAAAAGAATAGCCAATAATTTTCTTACTTCCGGGACACTCTTTTTCTTTGTGAGAGAAATTAGGCCGTAATAAACCACGTAGACCCAATGCGGGTAGACTTTACATGGACATGCCGAGTTCCTATCAATATTTTCCATCACAGTTTTGAGAACAGTAGTGATGAAATTACACACAGTAATGCATCTGGCTGAGTTTAAACCCACTACCTACAATACTGTTGCACACCCAGTCACCACTGCTCTCTTACATTTTACATAACGGTAAGTAATTTTAATAAAGAAAAGCTTTGCAAAATTCACACTCACTAAACCTCAATACAAAAATTCATTAGGAAAACGGTTATTTTAACTGTTTACTTTCGCATAATGAAGCATTATTTCATGTCCAAAGGCCATCTGCTTTCTACTCGCTATATACGAGTATTTACATATTACGTCATTCGACATTATAATACGACCTATGATATAAGTGCTTGGAAAACTAATTGTTTTGTTAAGAAACCTTAGAAACTTCTGGAATATTTCAATTGTATTTTGAGACATGATTCTTCTTAGATCCCATTCGGTCTAACTTGTCGGTCTTACTGGAAAACTTGAGAGTGCCTTATTTGGTAAGGCACTTTCAAGTTTTCAAGTAAATCCATATATTTTATGAATAAATTTACAGATCCCAATCCTTTGTTGTTAGGCTGTGATATCGTTAGTCCAAATTGCTAAGGATAGCGTGCTTCAAATCGGTTAGTACAATTAGATTCGGAACTCCAAATCGGACTGGATTCCCTTGTAATATACTGAGTAGGTAATAACTGAATATGTTGTTGTTTTTCTTCTTATTCAGCAAATATATCTCTGATTATTTTTGAAGTGAAAACTTCTTTAGCGGCGTTGTGCACCTTTTTTTGGAATGGGTAAAAAATGTTAAGATCGCGCCAGGACACGTGACCTGATCGAAAATTCGTAAGACGGCGCAGGGCGCTTGCGCGAATGTTCGTGTGTGTTTATTACTGTTCAAGTTTTCACTTCTGCCGGCACTCCCAGAGTGCAACCCGTCGTTTTTTTCTTTACTTTAATACTCTAGATACATTTACGTAATTTTACAGAGATAGGAACTTAATACTACCAAGAGTATAATTTCCCTTATTTTCGCAAATTTCTTTCTGTTCCTCATATTTATACTTCGGTTGTCAAATTATTATTGCTCTACTGGCCGATCAAAACATGGCCAACTTTGCCATTACCAACCATTAATCATATCTATCCGAAAAACTTGAATTATGATATTGTTATGTCCCTCTATCAATAACTGCAGAAATTGATGTTATACCGTAACTGATCCTTTTGACTCCTAACCTTCGAGCAAATCACCAGTTTATATTGACCTACCCTTCCTCCCAAAACTCCTTTTAAGTGAGTATTTGAAGGAGGGTTTAGGTGAAAAGTGGGGGTTCAATGTAAGTTGGTAGGAGTAGGGCTGCAGTAAATGACATGCGCCATCTGGTGGACGTTATAAAAACTACCCTCTTGTAAGCAATACTCATGTTATGTGATAGTTTCTTGTTCAGGGGTACCAATATCATGGGGTTTGTCGTAGTTACCAACATCAGTTTCGTAGAACATTTTCTTAGAACGGTTACACTCTGCGTCCGATCCGAATCCGTGATAATATGTTCCGAAGTAACTAAGGAATTATTTGTTTGGTAGTTTACGCAGTATATCCGAATTCTAAAACGAAAACTTGAAAGCTTTTTTTACAACTTCGGAATATTGTCAAACACAAGTTTATTCTAAAACATAAAAAAATATAAACGTAAGCTATACGAAATCCATAGAAAGTAAATACCGGAATTCGGGTAACTTTTTCTAGACTAGATCTTTTATATTCACGAATTCGGATCGGATCCCATGCAGAAGACGAAAGCCGAATTCAATCACAGTTTTTTATATCTGTATTTTCACGGATTCGGATCAAACGCGGTTCGATTTTTAAATCCGTGTCTTCACGGATTCGGATCTGAGGCAGTGCATAACTGCTCTAAGAAGGAAATCTGTTCATGTTATGTAAGTTTTCGACATGAAAGTGATAATTACTTGTTACATACGTTTCTTGGAAAACCTACGATGGTCGGTCTTTGAGCCATGTCGCTTATTCCGAGAAATTTTATTGCGCTGGCGGTGATTATTAATTTCATTCTAAAGTCCTTCGTGTAAATGTTTGTTTTGTACTTACGTTGCGTATGTCAAAGGTTTTATACTTCATCAAGTTTATTTTTTTTAATTACATTGTCATAAAAACTTTTCTTTGATGTCGTTTTGAATGTAAAACATGCAAAGTGCTAAACTCATACCTAATATTGAATTGATAATAATCAAGTTCTTTGAACTCATAATGAAAATAATCGGGTACGAAAAGGCTAGTGATAAAATGATTCTGTTTTCTTTTTTTTTTTAAAACACGTTGCCCCACACTAGGAATTTCTTCCTGTATCGTGGGTGCGTTTGCAAACATAGAAACACACATGCAGAAACAACCAGACCCGGAACAACTACTTACAGATCATACAAATATTTGTTCCGTGCGGGGATCGAACCCGCGACACGCTGCGCAACAGTCGATCGCTCAGCCACTGCGCCGACCGTGTCGTCAAAATAAAAAGTTATGCTAATTAAATAATACTATTATAATTTATTTAAGAGCGTGCAATAGTGTTAGAAAAGCGTTCATGGTGCCACAATATGAAAACAGTCAAAGATACACCTACTTTAATCTGTCAAATCCGAATCGAATACGAATATTAACCTATTGTGATAAAAATAGATTCGGATAGCTTCATGTGCTAGCGTCAGTACATACATACATTGGTCCTGTTAAATAAACAAAATAGACCAATCAAAAACATTCATCAAAACAATCAAAAATCAAATAACAGCAACCAAAGCACCCCAAACAAAAAATAACTTAAAGTCAATATTACTTAATATCCATAGCGTGATACCTATCTTTAAGTCAATTAAGAACTTAAGAATTTCATATACAAAACCTTGTCTTATTCCCCTTAGTGGTCACTATCGCAATATTCGATCTGACTGCGCGGTCAAAATTACCCCCTTTTATGGATATCTCACCCCCCGGGGGGACACTTGACCCCTCAATCTGGATACATCATCTACCCCTAAAATGAACTAATGGCGCAACACATTAATTATGATGACTGGAAATGACATAAAGTTAGTTATGTTGTTCTGTTATGTAGGGAGTTATGAAAAATTTGGTGTATAGGATTGCTTTATTGTACCTTCTTCAGTCATACAATACCATACTTTTTTCTTTAGCGTGATAAAGTCATCAAATGTGTCCTCCCACCCAAGGCAGAGAGGGAGAGACTGTCAGACTTGTACTGACTAAAATCCACGGTTTCCTTCAATAGCCCTTTTCGTACCGGGGTCACGGTAATTCGTGAGTCCCGCGACACCGGCAGGCTTTGGCCCTCTAGAGGGGGGCCTCATCAATTTACTGACACTCCTTGAGGCGCGCGTGGAACACAACGCGCCGTCGACCCGGGCATGGTCCATGGTCGGACAGCAAGTAGCCCATTACTCGCTGCCCGCTTGCCCTACAATACCATACTGCGGTAAGATTTGTAAAAATAAATCAAATCTATCTAAAATAATTAAAAAATGGAAAATGTTGGAGGATGTTTGTTAATTTTTCACACCAATTCTCCTAAACGGATCTGTCGGTTTGGTACTTAACATTTTTGGTTCATAACACATTACCGCGAATTTAACACTGCTTAAAGTATCATATTGTTTATTTTGTTTGATTTCCGCGAAAAACACTGTGGCACAAGATTAAGGTATTTATCAGAGATAAATTTCATTAAATATTATTATTTAAAGATTAAAATGTGACGTATAGATACTGTGACAGCTATTATATAAACTCTACGCTTAGGCCCACTTGCACCACAATCACTAAACGGGTTTAGCGCTAAACTGCCTTAGAATATCACTGTATCCCTGTCAAATTGTTTGAAGTTGACAGAGACAGAACGATGTTTTAAATCAGTTTAGCGCTAAACCTGTTTAGTGATTGTGGTGCAAGTGGGCCTTAGTCTTAAGAAACGTCGCTTTCACGCTAATCCTCGCTTGTCACTTCTTGCTTGCCATTCCTCGCTTACTACTTCTCGCTTCTCACTTCCCGCTTGCCTTTTCTCGTTTGCTACTTCTCGCTTCTCACCATTCCCATGCCATTTCTCGCTTGTCACTTTTTGCTTGCCATTTATCGCTTGCTACTTCTCACTTGCCAATTCTCGCTTGCAAATTCTCGCTTGCCGCATCTAGTAACAACAGTAGATCTAGGAAAGTTTATATAATCACAATTCACAGCTCACGATTGTCGTTAAGTGGCTATTCCAATAAAACATAAATAGTCATCGTACTGCGAGATTTATTTACCGATAAACGAATCTTATCTACAAAATATTAAGTGCAGCCATATTCTGTACAATAACCCGGTAATTTTGTAACTCTCATCGTGAGTGTGTATTTTGTGTTATTCATTCATTATTTTAAATAAGATATTTTTACTATCAATGAAAGACGATAAAAGTAATTCAAAATAAATGATGAAATATAGCATTAATTTGCAAAAGCCTGGTACTCGTCTCCTGCGCCAACTTGTTTTTTTTTAACTATGTATTTAAATCGACGGCTCCTTAGTATACTGAGTCAACTAACATATTTTGAGAATTTCACTTTTTTGTGTATTAACAATAATTAAATCATTTTCTATTTACCTGTAAAAGAAAAAAAAACATATCTTTATAAATAACTAAAATAAAATGGCGTATACTGGATCAAGTGTAGTCATTTATTTATTTTGCACTTAGTATACTGAGTAAAGTGTTGCCTACCAATATACGCGGGACGCGAATGCGCTCATTTTGGTGCAAGTTCAAACGGCGAAAAAGTGCGGACGTTTTTGCTATCAAGAAGTTGTTGCTTTTCTTGTGTTATTTTTATTTAAATTTAGAGTCATAATTGTATAGAAAGTGGTGATGAGTACTAGGTCTCGAAAACTCAATATTTTTATAAATAAAAACTAGAATAAATAAAAACAAGAATCAGGAAAACAGGCAGAACACCTGAAACGAAAAGATTTAGCAAAACAGTTGAAAGCAGAAGACAAAGACGTCCGTAAGACACATTTTATTATAAATGAAAACTTACCGTTTTGATAATTTCACTGTATTTGATCTTGGACATGGTCAGGGTTATTGCTTTGCCTTTTTTTTTTCGTGGTAAAATCATTAAATGAATCCTCCCACCCAAGGCAGAGCGGGAGGGACTGTCAGACTCGTACTGACTAAAATCCACGGTGTCCTTCAATAGCTCTTTACATTCCGGGGTCACGGTAATTCGGACAGTCTCGCGACCAGGGTTATTGCTTTGCCGGGCACCAACAAATTGCTAAAAGAGGAGCAAATGAAATTGCTAGCTGTGTTTTAAAATTGAACAAACAGTTATGGCAGGTATAAAAGATTACCGATTCTCGTCTGATAACTGCGGTGGTCAGAATCGGAACAGAATCGTTTTTTTAATGTATATGATGGATGTTTATTTTAGTTATAAATTCAAAATAAAAATTAGTCATCGTTTTCTGATGGTTGGTCACACCCAAAACTAGGGAGACAGTATGCATGCACTAATAGAAAGACAGACGAAAGACAAAATACTATATACGCCTGCCCAATAGTACATGGCGTTTTAATTTGCTAAAACCGACGATGAACCTTATAAGGTCACCGAAGTGTCCCAAGATATTGTGATGGACTTCAAAACAATGCTTACAAATGTCACCAACTGGAGTTTTGCCTGTGATCTAAGATGCAATGGAATAAAGTCACTGAAATACAAATTGAGCCAGAAAATCCTTACATTGTATATTTTAAAACTAGTTACATCGAAGATTCTTATAACTGTATTGACTGTGCTAATAAACCTAAAGCAACACATAATCAAACTGTCCCTAATATAGATTTTCGTGATCTTCGCCCATCTTACAACAGACCAATCCCAATAGATAAGAATAAACATAAAGATTTAATGGACATGTGCATCAAATTATTGATACCTAAGGAATATCACTTGTTTTTTTCTAGTTTAGAGACTGACAGCAATAGAAATGATAGCGATTCAGAATAATTAATTTGTCTTTTTCCTTTGTCTAGATTGATTTTTTTCGCAGATAATTATTAAGTACTTAGCTCATAAATTAATTTTGAGACTGATTTTATTTTCAGCAATAAATACTAAGCATAAGGATATTAAGAATTGTGATTTTCTTTAAAAAATTAAGAAAGATTACTATTGTTTTTAAATGATAGTGATTTCAAACAATTCATAAATAATTCTCTTATTTTACAGAAACTTACAATTGATACATTCAATATTTTGTATTTTATTGTTACTGCTACTAAGACTAGACCAATTTAAGTTTTATTTTTATTGGTTTTTTTGTGGATTTTTTGTTAATTTTATAGATATCCCAAAGTTGTATTAATGTTACCAACACTATTTTGTTTTCTGTCGCGTTTTTGATTGTTTTAACTATTTTATATTTCACACTTGACTCAATTTAAGTATTGTACTCTTTTAAAATTATGTCCATGTACAGTGAGTCAACTTATTATATTTTAACAAAATATGAATCCATGACAGACAGTATAATATATAAAAAATCCAATAAGTAAATAAAAATATTTTTCGCCACACTTGTAAAGTAATTTCTCCCCATAACGTAGATTCAATAATGCGACGTATAAAAATATAAGTGGTACTTGATCCATTTTTAAGAAACAAATAATCGCCGTATACTAGTCTATCTACATTATCTCATAAATTAATAAAATAATATGAAATTTATTTTGTACACATGAGAGGCTTTATTATATTTAATTCAATATGATTAATTATTTTTCCTTGGTTGTATTAACAATTTAAATATAACCATTCGAATCTTCTTATCGCGTTCCTGTAAAGTTATTAAAAGTATAGTTGACTCAGTATACTTAGGAGCCGTCGAAATGTCCTCCTCTAACTGTGTTATTTTTGGAATAGCTTTCGTGTCTTATATCCAGATTTACAGGTATATTTCAATCGTTTAAACTAATGTGTAGCCATAATCTATAGGAACTAATTAGTGAAATATATTGTATTTAACCGTGTAAAAGTAACATTTAACTCGATACACATTAAATTAATCTTAACGTTTTATCTACCAGGCATGGTCAGCACTAATTAGACCATTTTTCATCAAAAAACCTACCGGGCCATGATAATTCTAATATTTTTGTTAAACCATAAACACGGTTACAAAAATGTCACCCGGCGGGGTCAACGACCTACATTTTTGTTATGGAAATTATGAAAATGAGCTGACGTTGAGTCACGAAGCGCGTGAGTCGTATGTCTGCCTAAAGAACGCTACCACTTATTCACATTGTCTTTAATAATACAAGACAAATTATTACTCAAATTTTCTTCATATTTTACTTACGAACTACATACAAACACTATGTGACCACGAGAAGACCGAAACTGTAACAGCGTCATATCATGAAGTGATACAAAATTTTCTTAATACGAAATTAACTTTAATAACGATAACATAAAGAAGATTCAAAATTAATTTGCCTAATTTTCTATTTGTGGGTCATGATTCAACTTTGTACGTTATCAATATACTCGTTAAATCGATCTATGTACTATTAATACCACTTTCTATCAGACAGTCAAAAAACAAAAGAATCTACAAGAAAATATTGACTTGCATGACACTTCAAGTGGAATGGCAAGAATGGCTCGCGAGGAATCGAGGATATCCGACAGTGTTAGTGGCTACTTATTCATAGCCACACTCATTATCATGGCTGGGATACGAGTGCCACAAACGGTGCATATATTAACGCGAATAGCCGCTTATGACTGCTATTTGTCAGTGGAATTACTCGCAGATAACAGGTTCAGGCGAAATTAAATTAATATTCAGTATTTTTGGGACCTGTTTTGTGAATTTTGCCGATTGTTTCGTTCCTTAAATTGGTGATATAGAAATGAGGCTTTGCTAAGATTGTTGTTATTGGATAACACCAAAACCTAGATGAGCAAGAGAATAAAAAATGTTTATACTTTCCCACTACGGTATAAAAGCCTCATGAACGTAGAACAAAGGAAAAAATCACGACAAATTGATAAATTCAGACAATAACCATCCCAGTTACATTGGTTGGACCATTGGTCATAGACAAGATTGCTGGCCTCAATCAGTGATAAAAAAGAGGTACTCCACATTGGGCACCTGCGAAAAATTTTGACAAAAGCCGTAGGGGAACAGTGTTATAAGACGGGCCGAGAGGAATGATGGGAAATCACTCACTTAACACGTTAGCCTGTGTTAAGTATGCCTAAAGAGTTTACGTCCCCATTATACCTCGCATCCCCGTCTTATACACTGTTCCCCTATATGGAACAGTTAAGGTGGCAATAGCTTAAGTACCATTTCAGCAGGTTCTCAATGTGGAATACCTCATTAAAAAGAGCGTCCTGATATTAAATTCCTTGAAAAACAAAAGAAAAGCACCGCCAACCAAGCCTTCAAACGAGCCGCATAATAAATGTAAACTATTTAAACCATCATTACAAGCTCATACTCCACAACGAAGCCACACCCAATTAAAACCAGTAATGAACAATAAGCGATGGGTGGTACGCGGCCTACAAAGCCCACTTATATGCGACCTGTAAAAAAAGTACATACCATGTAATCTGGACCTATAAAGCCGGGCTGATAACTCCTCCGATAGTGAAGCAATTTCTGAACGACACAATAATGACACCTATTACGAGTCTGGTCGACATCCTGTCGCATAATGGTAGCACGGTGGTAGGCGTGGCGCAATGGACAACCTACTTTCAGTGGCCGGCTATGTGGCTGTCGAAATGGATGGAATTGTCGGAATTGGAGGAAATTAATTTTATCATTTGAGTTGATATTATTAGATACTTTTTGGGAGCTTTGAATATCGAATATGATTCTTTATCATAAAAAAGTTAACATTATTGTTGTTTGTATTTGAAACAAATATTATATTGGAAAAAAAAAATGTATATGAAAAGCAGTCGTTAGTCGGTTCGAATGTAAAGGAGGAACCATAAAAATGTCGAGTTCAAGAACTAAACATAAAGTTATGATTCCTTATAACTGCCCATCTATAATGGACCTTGTTAATTCATTCACGCGATGTCTCCATAAGCACGAACAAACCTTACGAATCGGCAACATTTTTGTATAAAACGACCGTCCTATCAAAATATTTTAATCATCCACTTTATATTGCGTCCAATTATAATTAATCTCTCACGAAAGAGCGACTCTGATTGGTCAGGTGTAAGTCTAGACGGTAATCTCAGGTGAGATCTAATTCTAAATAACTCCATAATTAGAGCGGGGACAATAAAACCGGGATCCGTGTGTTGTCGTGTGAGCGAAGGCGTTCGAGCGTCGGCGTCGTCGCGTGACGCCCGCGCTGTCGTGTCGCCGTCGTCCGACAATAAAATTATAAGTCCACCGCAGTGACAATCCAGTGATTTACGCCCGCACACACGCGAATATTCTAATATGAAAAGAGCTTTACTGCGGTGAAGAAAAAACTCGGGAGGCGGACAAGTTAATGAAGAAAATGTGTTCGTTGGTAGATACGCGCCGCGCTCGGCGACATGCGTGACCAGCTCCGCCGCTTATTAATGACTTCGCCTAGGTTTTTATGGCTCGGCTTAGATTTGATTATGACTATGCGAGCGAGGAACGTTAAAATACCTACCGACCTTTATGAAAACTGTATAGCTATTATTGGAATTTAACACCTCACCGCTTTTCTTACTAATGTTGTTACCATCGTCACATTTTCACGTGGCAATGTCACATGTAAAACGAGTATCACATAGATCTTCTCAAAAGGCTTTTGTTGCCAGCCCCGGAAAGAATATTTAAACAAAAAAGGGCGATGCTAATGACAATTTAGCAACATATAAAAAATGGCTTACAAAACAGTAGCTAACAGCTATAATTCTTGCATATTTGCCAAAAACCGTGGTACAAATTCTTCCTCTGTGATTTTCTTTTAAATGAACCCATAATACAATCCCCAACCATTTCTGACAGCTACACAATAACTTCCCAATAAAGGAAAGACTGTCGGTGAGATTACAGTAATCCGTGCCGTACTATAAGGAGCGGATAGGGTGGTGGAACGGACTTCCTAAGCCGATACCACGGTAAGTGGATCACGGCCTTCCTGTGGCGGACATGCGAACTGTGGCCACTGAATGTCTAGTCTGTGTTTATTAATTTTGGTGTTATTTGAGGCAATCTACACTCAGTTACGTAATACCGTTTCAAACTATTTTACAATTAGCTGATACCTGCGGTCGCGGGACTGTACGAATTACCGTGACCCCGGAACGTAAGGGGTTATTGAATGACACCGTAGATTTTAGTCAGTACGAATCTGACAGTCCCTTCCGCTCTGCCCTGAGTGGGAGGACTCATTTGATGATTATACCACGGCAAAAAAAAAGCTAATACCTGCGGCTTTGCCCACCTGGAGTTCGATTATTGTCCCATCGTACGAACGGGATAATAAGTATCTTATGCATTAATCCTGGATTTTAACTAAGCCTGTGCCAAATATTATACAAATCCGTTGTTTACTTTTTGCGTCAAAGAGTAACAAACATCCATCCAAAGAAAGATAAGATGTTGTAATCATATTGACAATTAGTAACGAGCGCACAAAATCTATGTTCACAAAGGTGACTTCTGCCACTAGAAGTCTCAGAACAAGCTCAAAGATAACTTTAGACATACCGAACTTCTAACCATTTTTTTTTAACGTGGTAAATTTCATCAAATGAGTACTCCCACCCAAGGCAGAGCGAGAGGGACTCTCAGACTCGTACTGACTAAAATCCACGGTGTCCTTCAATAGCCCTTTACGTTCCGGGGTCACGGCAACTCTATCCGTAACAACATTTTTAATCTTACATCGTCTGCTTGACTAATATGTATGTTAGAAGAATTTCTCACATTTTACAAGGCAAGACTGACACAAAATAAAATATTGCCTAGAAACACTTATTTTCTTAAAGATTGGAAAGTCGTTAGTCATTAAAAATAAATACAAATTACAATGATACAAGATTGCACCTTTATTTGTATTTAATTATCTTTATGATATGATGACTTTGCTCATCAATCAATCCCAATAAATTGATTATTTGGATTTAAAAAAAAAGAGAAATACAAATCTAAAAGAATACTACAATATGTCGACGAACAAACGCCAGCATATTAACCTACAGCAATGTCAAATTTTGACGATCTAACATAAACATTGTTCCGCTGCGATAGTTAAATATCTATTAAAGAAATTTTACAGATTGTGGTAGCTGAATAAGGTCCTTATTACGTAGGACTTTAACATGACTGACGCAAAATGCGCATAAAGTATAAGGTAAACCACTGATAATTTTGATATGTATACATATTTCTGCGATAAAATATCAAGAACTTGTAAAAGAATCAAGTACGTTTCAAGCTAAGCTTTCAGTAAAAGCTATTATTGAAAAAAAAGCACTCGTACTGCTCCATAAACAAGCAGTCATTTCCACTCGGCAACGTTGAAATCCAACGAATTCTCTCACGAAAGCTAACGTACAGTCGCGTCCATAGATAGAAATGGCATAGATGGCTTCTTAAACAGCAAGCTTTAGAACCTTCGTATAAGGTTTAATTTAGATTGTTTAGTTTACTGAAGGTTATCCGAAATTATATAAGGTCTTGTAGACTATTCTATAACAGAAAATAAAGCTTAATCGTAATTTAACGAGAAAATAACCTTCAAATTTTATTTAATAGAGGTGATCGACGCAAACGGTCCTTTACCAAAAGCGTTCACATCGTATGAGTTATACCAAAATCTACTTATCATCAGGCTTGTGCTGGAATTGAGTGTAGAAGAATTTTTGGTAAGCAGTGACTCCCTTGACATGATCTGTCGTCAGAAGACAGCCGTCACGGTATTTTACTCATCAGTAAGTGTCATACTATTATTCAATCTCGCCGGTAGTTCCAAGTAACTCCGTAGTAAACAAATGGCGCCACTTACAACGCTGTGCTATTTATGTTCGTGACTGTACTACACACACTGATACACACGAATATACATCGCATTGTCAACTTGTAGCTAATAATGTACGGAAGTTTATTAACTCCGGCCACATAAAAAGTGGCTGAAGAAACTTGGGGATTATATCGTTTAATCTAGAACTCAGCGTTGCAAGCTATTTTTATAATAGTGACTGTAGCTTCAAAAAAAACAAATAAACATGTGCTGAAACCTCAAAAAGATTATTTCTTAAATATTTTCCGTGGTATAAGAAAAATAACTTTTATTTTGTATTTTTTTTTTAAGAACAAGTTTTTGACAATGGTTAGCTTTCCAATGTTTACGGCTTTTCGCAGATTTCAGTGATACAAAAAAAAACTTTGTTTTCGAACTTTCGGGGAAAGGTTTAAGTTGACTACAATGACTATAGTTACTTTTTTAGAACTTTAAATGGGATATTTCCATAACCTTCATAAAGGGCTCAAAACGAAAACATTTTTTTTTTGTTATGACAAACCACGTTTTACGAAAACCTATTAAAATAAAAAGGTTTCTGTTCATTTTAGGTAACCACTGCTTGCAAGAGACAGCTACAAACGAAATATAAATCAATACTATCTACCTAAAAGACAAAGAATTCGATACTAATTTAACATGTGATCTAACTCCTAAATTAACTCAAATTGTTATTTCAATAGGGGGCCAGCCCTCTATGTAAATATTTAATATCAAGATGGCTACTTTCTTTGTTTGTACGCTGATGTGTGCAAATTGAAAGTTAATTACCGCCCCCCCGAGTCACCTGTGACTACTTTATGGTAGCGCTAAAGTCTAGAAAAGAGTAAGAAATAGGTGATGTTAACATTGGCGGTAATTTGTCTGTCTTTTGTTTTAAATAATGGTGTTCTTTGTTAAACATAACTAAAACTGACAGAAATAAATGCAAGTGTGGATTGGATTTGACCGTTCATCATCTTTTGATTGAATGTTCAGCTTATGATAATGAAAAACGTTTGTGTGCCCTCCCTGCTTAAGCAATATTTAATGCTGTAAAAGATTGCTTAAGCAGGGAGGGATGTAGTCGGGCGTTGATGTTGTTTGGTGTAGCTTGAAGAGTGGTGCCTGATATGTGTGGCTTAATAATATTAAGCTACATATGTTGTCACGGCGTCCTTACCTACCGCATGACGCAGGTCCTCACCGGACACGGAAGTTTCGGGAGGTTCCTGTGTCTGATAGGGAGGGAAGAAACGCCTGGGTGTCACCACTGCGAGGATCGTCCGGAGGACACGGTGGAGCATACGGTGCAGGACTGCCCCGCTTGGGCAGAGCACCGCCGTGTCCTCACGACGGCGATAGGCGGAGACCTCTCGCGCCCGGCATTGGTCGAGGCCATGCTGCGGGGCGAGACGGAGTGGGAAGCGGTCGCCTCCTTCTGCGAAGCAGTCATGCTCGTGAAGGAGGAGGCGGGCCGCCTGAGGGAGAGGACAGCGTCCTCCCTCCACCCCAGCCGCAGTGGTAGACGCCCACGGCGTCGGACGTCGCGAGACGATCTCCGGCCACCGTAGGCGCGGGCATGCGGGCGGCGAGTAATGGGCGACTCGCTGTCCGACCATGGACCATGCCCGGGTCGACGGCGCGTTGTGTTCCACGCGCGCCTCAAAGAGTGTCAGCATAGTGACGGGGCCTGTAGAGGGCCAGTCGCGGGACTTAGAGACGAATTACCGTGACCCCGGTACGTAAAGGGCTAGTGAAGGACACCGTGGATTTTAGTCAGTACGAGTCTGACAGTCCCTCCCGCCCTGCCCTGGGTGGGAGGACTCATTTGATGATTTTACCATGATAAAAAAAAAAAAAAAAAAAAAGCTACATATGTTGGGTTGCATTCTCTGGGTTGTGCTGGATGTGTTGGTCATTTTCGGGGACATTAGCGTTATATTGTACCCCTCTTTGTTCAAGCAAATGTATTGTATCTTAATAGTACGTAAATTAATATATTGTTAACTGTGGTCGCTAATGACCGTAGATGCTGAAACGTGACCTTAAATAAATAATATTAAAAAAAAATGATTGTTAGAAAACAGAATCATTGAATTGTTCCGAAAGGTATTCTCACAAATTTTCGGGTCAGCATTATTCGGCATGATTAGGCACAGGCCGACCCGAAACACATGTGTTCGGGCATTGAATCCGTCGTTTGAATCTTTGGAAAATCAACATTACTGCTTTAAGTATGCGACAAAATCAACTGTGAAAGTTTCATGGCGACATATTGTGATGTCATGCACAGTTTTCTAATACTTGCACGCTCTTAAAACAACAAATAGGTAGGATATTTAAAAATATCATTAACAAGATATTTATTTGCACTAAGTTTTTTTTTTCTATCTCAGGCCACCGTAGGCGCGGGCATGCAGGCAGCGAGTAATGGGCGACTCGCTGTCGGACTGTGGACCATGCCCGGGTCGACGGCGCGTTGTGTTCCACGCGTGCATCAAAGAGTGTCAGCAGAGTTACAGGGGCCCCCTCTATAGGGCCCAAGCCTGCCGGGGTCGCGAGACTCACGAATTACCGTGACCCCGGAACATGAAGGGCTATTGAAGGACACCGTGGATTTTATTCAGTACGAGTCTGACAGTCCCTACCGCTTGCGCCGGTGGGAGCACGCATTTTATGATTTTACCGCTTTCAAGTGTGAGTTGACAAGTGAACATAATTGACGTGTTCACAACTCTGTCGCCTAAATGTCTTTTTCTGTAAAACATTATGACTGCAGCCTATTCTAGTAATATACATATTTATGTATGCAGTAACTGTTAAAGCTGATCTTGGCTCCACTATAATGCATTTTTATTTGATGATAATACGACCACAGTATTTGAAACTCAAATTTATAAAATAAATAAATTCCCACTAACATGAAAATGACTAATCTAGATCTTGCAATTATTACCCGACTACGGCAAAACCAAAAGGAGGGTTATGATTTTGACCGGTATGTATGTATGTTTGTTTGTTCGCTCATAACTTCTAAACTGACATCTACATGACAAAACAGGTGTCGTTAGAAGCGTCTCAGTTGTCTGCTGGTTATAGGGTAGGTGAAATGTCACCAAATCCAATACGGCGCCCTCTAGGGGATGTAAAGTGTATCGACATAGGAATCATTTCAATCATTTTATCATTGTAAATAAAAATAACGAAAACCTAGCCAATAAAGATTGTCTGAAACAACCGCAGGTGGCACACGACCACGGCTATTACTCGGTCAAATGAATATTGTTCTTGTTTTATAATTTTCAGTGCGCGATTTTTTCGTAGTCGGGTTTTAGTTATTTTTTACTTATTTTATTGTCTACAAATAATTGTTTTTGTCTTTGGCTTAGTGTACCATAGTAATAGGTACCAAAGGAGAGAACTCGTGTATGACTGGCTCTATCGAAAATAACAAGATAAGCTGATTCGTTTCATAAATTAAGTACTGATCGAATAAGTGGAAAGAGTAGAGGCAGACCTTATGCCCAGCAGTGGGCACCGCGGGCAATAAAATATGACATGAAAAAATAACATATAATGCAAATAAACACACGGGTATGAATAGGTATAACTTATGTCGTGCTATAAAAAGATTAACCAGTTAACCAACAAGGCTAAACTGCTATGTCCGTCACCCTATATAATACAGGCACACACACAACAAACTTACACATAATAATAAAACCACAACAGCCCAAGATTATAGCAAACAATAAAGAGAAATTAAACCATCCGTTTTTATTGTTAAACAGGCGTAATTTCCCGACATAATACTCTACATGATTGCAACTAAATCTACATACGTTTTATATAAAGTGCACACAATGCATGCTTGAAGTTAAGTATGTATTTAATTATAGTTTTATTCACTCACACGCGTGTTTATACAAGGTCGACGGTGACAGATATATGCCGTGAAGTGTCGCGTTTGAGATCATGATTGTTGTAGGTTTTATACTAAATAAGAGAATCAAATTACCCTATTCTAAAAACAATTTGTTTGTTAACAGATGCAATATTGATTTCTTCAAGTAATTGCAAAAGTAGACAAGAAGTCTCCATTTCTTGAAACTTAATTTCCTTACAAAACCTCGTGACATGAAATGAAATGACTGAAAACTAACTTACTATACCATCTCGGCTCCTATTGGTCGTAGCGTGTAGTGACGTAACTTTTTTTTTTACGTGTGGAAATCCTCATGGACTTCCTCCGCTTGGGCATATCGGACTCGACTGACTAAAACCACACGGTGTCCTCTACTGCCTTAAGCCGGGGGTGCGGCTCCACTTGCGCAATCACCGCTCCCCGGCGGGGTAGTGGCATAACTAAGTAGTTACTTAAATAAGCGCGTTAAACCAAACTATTCAACTTTATAATATTAGTATTGAAGTATAGATAGTATTTTTTTTATCCCGGTAAAATCGTCAAATAAGTCCTGCTACTCAAGGCGGAGCGGGAGAGACTGTCAGACTTGTACTGACTAAAATCCATGGTAATTCTTCAATAGCCCTTTACGTTCCAGGGTCATGATTACCTGATGAGACAGTCCCGCGACCCCAGCAGAAGTATAGAGAGCAAAAGAAAGTCTCATAAAAAAAATTAATTGTAATAGTGTTTATTTCGGTATTGATCAAGTTTAGTCAGAGATTCTTGTATAACGAAAAAAGGTATACTAAAATCTTTCTACATTTTTTTTTTTTTTTTTATCGTGGTAAAATCATCAAATGAGTCCTCCCACCCAGGGCAGGGCGAGAGGGACTGTCAGACTTGTACTGACTAAAATCCACGGTGTCCTTCAATAGCCCTTTACGTACCGGGGTAACGGTAATCCCTTGGTCCCGCGACCCCGAAATCTCTCTACATACAATATCTTTCAAAGAAAGATGGCCTTCAGATCCCACAATCTGATATCCATTAGTTTAATTTACGCACACATTACCACAAGGTCGGCACACGATGACAAATCTACGCCATTAAACTATACAAACGATTAACGAACATATCGTGATCATATTTATTGTGGCTTGTGGCCCGATTTCTCTGATACAAATCGGTAAAAAAGCCACGCCTGAAGATCGGCCACTCATAAGTCACAAGTCACGAAGTAAGATTACGACTAATTGACGTGACTTCGCCTTACGCAGCCTTAATAAGCATTTATAACGATATAACCTCTTATTATCAAAAATACTTAACCTATTTATAATGTGGAGCTACTCCATTAGAATGTTAACGGTAGCAGTTAAAGCGCTTTTTGTGTTAGCCAGCCACGTTTTCCAGCCGCTTGAATTTGTTGGTGACATGTCCATTACCGTTATATCAGTTTCGATAGTGTTCTTTTGAATGGAACAACGGAGTGAGTTGTTTGTGACCAAAGTTTCGATGTACGACCAAAAATGATTTGTTTGTGACTAAACTGTACATTTATTGGGTTGTCTCGGCCATGACCACTTCGCGATTTCTTGCTTGAGACAAGTAGAACCATGAATTTATTAAGATTCTTTTCTGTATTTTTCCCAGTTTTAATTTAGAAAAACCATTTACACATGAATTGTACTGTTATAAGAAATTTAAAACGAGATTTTTATCATGTTTTTTATTTGTTTTAAGTTTACAAGGCTTGCAGTTTCAAAAGTTTAAAGGATTTATTAGATGGGCAGTTCTTCTTTACAGCGTTTTTCTGTTTCTTTTTTTTATCTTTTGTTAGTTCTGTTTCACTGTGCAATTAAAAATAAATCTATCCCACACTGCCCCACAGCTGGGCAAGGACTTCAAAATTTTCTAAGAGTTCTTAATTAATTAGTTAATTAAAGTTTCTTTTCCGGCTAATATTATTTTTAAATGTTGGCTTAAAATCAACTACTCGTATAAGGGTTGCAAAACGTTTGCTTCATATAATTAATACATAGATTACAAGCGACGTAAAATGATAATTCTAAATGACGGCACGGTTAGTGCAGTGGCTGAGCGATTGGACTGCTGCGTTGCGTGTCGTGAGTTCGATTCCTGCACGGAGCAAATATTTGTATGATCTACAAGTAGTTGTTCCGGGTCTGGGCGTTTGTGTATGTGAGTTTGTATGTTTGTAAACGCACCCACGACACCGGAGAAATTCCTAGTGTCTAGTTCTTCATTTTTTTTACATTTTCTGCCGGATCTAAGTTTGTGAAATATCTACTGAAAATATACCAGCCTTTCATTCAAGACTAGGTTACACGAGCTCCGTTCTAAAGATAAGAGATATCGCACAGATCGTTAGTACGTAACACAGTAATTCAGTTTCATTAGTGATCGATCGATAGGCGACCAATTATTCGCTTTTATCACCAATTAAATGTTTACGATGGGCCGCCATCGCTGCCTGCCTAGATTAATATGTAAATAGAGAGGTAGGTATATGTGTTTGCGAGTTATATGCACTTTCGTTGGTAAATGCGCAGTTGTATGTGTTTTTTGTTGTTATGTAGATGGTTTATATTTGAACATTAATCTTTATCTGTATATCCACATTCGGATACCAGTTTCTTACAAAATAAAGCTAGTAAATTAAAAAAAAAAGTGTTTTTTTTTAGTTTTAATCTTTATCCATTCAACGTCTTTCAATGCTGGATGGGCACTGTTGGTGCAATGGCTAAGCGATCGAGTGTTTGTGTGTGTGAATATTTGTAAAGACACCCACGGTGCGATGGGCAACGTTTCTCAAAATAAATAAAGTTTTAAATTTTCCAAATTATAAAAATTTGCCGTTTTATATCATTCTTTGTTCATTTGTGCATTATACTCGTAATTGAAATAAATCTGTTATTGTATATCAATATACGATAAATAAGCAATAATCAATCCAAAAACAGATTCAATAAAAGACCTTTCAACTAAATAATTCAAAGTTTTACAGAATACTGTAAGGAAATTGCAACTATTACTCGTATTCAGAAAACGCCCTTATTCACAACATTGCATTCAGTCGTGTACTCCTGACCTATTTGTAAGACTACATGTATTAAAGGCTCTTCAGAAATGTTCTCAGTTTGCCCACAATTTACACTGTAAAGCTATGTATTCACGATATGTGAAGGCTGCTGCAGGCCTAGATTTTTGTTCAATGCTGCCTGTATAGCAGAACGTTGAAAGCAAATGATGAATTAAGACATAAAGGTACTTTGACAAATGCAAAACCCAACCCAATTTATT
Source organism: Agrotis puta (assembly GCA_943136025.2). NCBI lineage: Eukaryota > Metazoa > Arthropoda > Insecta > Lepidoptera > Noctuidae > Agrotis > Agrotis puta. Next base: position 6,777,983 of record OW964184.2, on the reverse strand, counting down.
TTTGAGTTAAGTTAATTTAGTGTTGATACTAACGTATGAAATCTATTGATATTTCCAAAAGATCGAATCTTCCGACGGATTAAGTCCTAAAAAGCTGGTATTGAAGGCTTCTCGATTGCAGCCCTACTCCTGAAAATGTGCCGAGATGATCGCAGTAGGCTCGCTTTCTACTATGTAAATTATTTATAATTATAGATTTGAACACAACTTCTGACAAAATGTGAGCAATGAGTATATGAGATGAGGTGTACTACAAACACATCTCTGCTTAACCCTTCTATTAACGTCATAAAATCATCAAATGAGTCCTCCTGTCCTATGTGGAGCAAAAGGGAATGCCAGACTTGTACGGACTAAAATTCACCGTATTCCTTTAATAGCCCTTTACGTTCCTTCATGGTGACCAGTTTACTCAGTCCCGCGACACCGGCAGACCGCCGCTGAACCCTTCGGAGAAGATTGAAGTTATTTCTTGGGCCACCAACCAGTAAACCAGTGCAGACCCAGCTTTAATCAGCATTAGCGGCCTCATAAAATATCATGTGTTCTCATTAGCGCTTAATGCTCGCGGCACAAAAATTCAGCGCTCGGTATGCGTGGCCAATTATAAATTTTAACCTAATTAACCTAATCGGATCGAAGTGTCGTGGAAATCTTCTGTACTACATCTAATGTTGTGGAGATGGTATTACGGGAACATAAAGCTTGTTCTTATAGGGAAAATGTTTAGTTATTCTTTGTAAAGGCAAGAATAACACTTGAATCGCGGACGGACAGATAGGCGGACGCCATCATTGGCCTTGTTTTGTTCTGTCTCCTGCTTGCATGGAGGGAAGTGGAAACATATATTTTTTCCTACTCCTCCACTATTCTTTTCTGATTAATTTCGTTGCAGGATCCAAGACAGGTAAATTCATTCTCCGGGACACGTCGAGCTTCATTGTCTCGGCCCTTTTCTGGTTGGTTGCCACTGTTGATTCTGGCGCACAGGAGTTGCAGTGGTTAGGGAATAGTGTGGTGGGTTTGTCCCAAAAAAGGCGGACGCCATCATGTAATATTGAAGTTCAGTGTGTGTTTTTACCCTTGCTCTAGGAATTTGTTCTGTATCATGAACATATAAGTACCCGACCCCGAACAACTACTTGTAGACCATACAAATGTTTGTTCTGTGTGAGAATCTAATCCACGACACGCACTGCAGCAGTCGATCAATGAGCCACTACGCCACTCGTGCTGATTCAGCCTAATTTAAATGAATGACTTTTAATTTTGATTTAAATCAATATGGGTGGTTATCTGTATAGTCATATCTTTTGGAGGTAAACTCAGTCCATAATTACATTATTGTTTATTAGTGTATTATTTTTTTCCAATTTAAACTATGAATAACTTATAATTTTCTCGAAAATTGGATCACAATTCTTGATCTGGTTCTTGTATAACTATTCTAATATAATTTCTAAGAACTTAACTAATATTTCAGTGACACAATTACAAGTTAAAGCTACCAAGTTAAAAAATCAATCATAGACAAGTTCTAAGAATCTGCCAGTCAACTTGAACAGAGGCGCTCTTTCAAATTAGGGTTGAAATTGTATCAATTTAGTATTGTACTATATTTTAGTTAATCGTACTTTAAATTATAGAAAAAAAATGTTGCCCGCAGTTTCACTTGCTACAACTAGAAAATATAAAATCGGGATAAAAAAACTTCCTTACGTGCGAATACAGGTTATAAACTATCAGTGTACAAAATTTCATGTAAATTAGTTAAGTAGTTTGTGTGTGAAAAAGTAACAAACAACCATCCGTAAAACATACAAACTTTCACATTGAAATTAGTAAGTTCATAATTTTATTCTTTACTATTATCGAAAAGTATTTACTATAAAGTAGACTATAGTATACTTTTTATTTCCCTAAAAGACTATTTTTTTCCAATAGTTGACAAAAAAAGCAATTTAAAAAAAATGTGACAACCTTAATCCTAATGGCGCCCGAAATCTTATCTACTAAAGTATCGAATTCGTAACGCTATCCTTTATAATAAGTGTTAATAAAGAACAATACACAATGGCTCAGTAATAAGGGAACGTGCTCAACATTATAAACAGAAAATGTTTTGTCTCAGTGTCAAACAAATCGCTATTATGACTACCGATGAAACTGTCGAATTTAAAACAAAGTAGGCTGGTAACAAGTAAAAATAATAAGACACATATAGTTTTAAGACCAAGATATTCGAGTCAACATAGTACATTAATAGATTTGAAATCGCATTAAATCTTCTCAATTATTATTTATTTAACAAACTTGTCGACAAAGTCAAATCATTTTCTTTAATGTCTTCCTTTAAATCATGTTCTGACGAAAAATACCGAACCGAACCGAACCGAAATAATCCAAACCAAACCATATTGAATCTCAGAAACTAACCTGCAGTCCTTTTTTGCTTTTATATAAAAATTGTATTTACAGAAGCATAAGTTTTAATTAATGTATAAAGTCGAGTTTAGAAAACTGTTTAAACACATTTTTAGAGGCACATTATCCGTCTTACAAGAAAGAGATAAGTGTATAAAAAGGATAACAGACAAAGTGAGAACTCGGTTCTTACTCTATCTTATAGATGTCTAAATATACACTCATACGATATACATCGTTTAAATTGCACGAAAAATGTTTAAGTTACTAAAACTCAGAATCTAGTAACGACATACCATTCCTCTAAATAGGGTATTATTAGCTGTAAGACATTGATCTTCGAACAAATAAAAGCATGTGAGAGTCACAAATACACTACCGACGTCGGTCACCATTCAACGAAATGAAGCAAATCTAATCAGTAGCGAGAATAGTTCAACTACTTTACGGTGAATGATGCTACGAAGATCTGAAGTAATTTGTTATCTCTTTGCTACAGCTTGCTACGACGTAGCAGCGTAGCAGCGTAGCACATAGATAGTCGTTACGTATGGCACAATTTATTGACTGTTTTGTATTGTATTTTTTCTTTAGTATTGAATTTATACAATATATTTTAATATTAGTACAATTATTAAGTCTATTTTGTAATAGATTTTGATTTATCTTAGACTAGCTGTTGCGAGTGGCTTCACCAACTACTACTTGAACATTATCTCAGGAAAGATAAAATCGGAATAAAAAGTATCACAGGTTATAATCAATATATTTACCAAATTTCACCCTTTGTTCATTAGTTTTCGCGTGAAAGAGTAACTAACATGTCACATGTCATGTTATGTCACAAACTTTTCGTTTAAAATAATAGTAAGATTTTGATTTATCTTATACATATATCAACTAGCGCGGGCACTATAATTCTAAACATTTTACTTTACCACGAACCAAAGATTAAATACATAAAATGTTCCTCCCATCTTAGATAGCTGTCTGTGACAGTATATCTAACTAGCGCCGTCGATCCGTCAAGTGGACAATGCGACCGACTCGGGAATCGAACGTGCGTCCTGTCACCCGAGATCATCTATCACTCTGATAAGGTTATTGAGAGTAGCAAGTTTCCATGATAGTTTTCCGAAGAAGGATAGATTCGCTTAAATACATTGAAAAAAGTAGAATTCTCATAATAATGTTTTTTTTTACGTGGTAAACTCATCACATGAATCCTCCCACCCAGGGCAGAACGGGAGGGATCATTTGATGATATTATCACGATAGCAAAAAATCATTTCCAGAGATTATTTCCTACAAACGTTCAAACTTAACCTCATTATAATATTAGCAAACAATGATTTTTTCAAGCAGCATTAAGTACCATTAGCGTACTTTTTTCCAGGTTTACAAGACACGCTGAAGTAACCCTGATTGATCACGACCGAAGTGCCCTTTATAATAAGTTTCGTGTCTCAAGACTATTATGATAATGACGCGGCACGACGCTCGGAAACCAGATAGTATCGCATCGCGCGCACTGGACAATAACTACTCATACTAATACTACTAATACTCATTTATTATAATTACTTTAAGGTTTATTTTCCTATGATACTTTTTTAGTTGTGGATCGTCTCGGTTTTGATTTTGTAGACTGTTTTTTTTTCTTAGACTTATAACGATGTGATAGGCATCCAGTCAAAATAAGGTTTACTTATTTTTCAGGCACTCTTAGAGTGTAGATAAGGTTAGGTACTCACTTTTAAATCACTCGGTACCTATTTCTACAAGGACTTATGAACGCATGTAGACTTCAATAAATTGCAAAACTATAGAGTCCGTTACTAAGTACCTAAAAAATAATGGACCAGTCTTCTTTTTTACTAAATTAACATTGACAAGAGGAAACGCATCTTAGCGAATTGGGAGGCTCGTGACCATCGACCACACAGCCTATAGACTCCTAATAACAGGCGACCGATGTCTGTCAACACATTAGGCAAAAATGTCTTATAACCATCGTCACTCACCGAGCTCGTATTAGTTTCGACCACTGCTGTGAGCCGTAAACACTTCCGCATTACTCCTTTAAAAAATCGAGAAAATAGACATAATATGTTCCCCGAATACAATACGTTTGTGTGATAAAAAAACCGGACTTCAAATTTCCTGAAAGACGGTATCACATTTCATCGGTAACTTAATAGTTCCATAATCTAAATTAGATTAAATTTCTGACAATATTTATCGGGGTTCATCTTATACTGGTCATACTTGGCGTCTTTATGATTCCGTCCCTTTCTTTTGCAAGTATTTTTTTCGCCATCTCTTTTCGTCGATTTTAAGTACACATGTTAGTGATGTTCCAAATCGTACAACCACCTCTGTTGTCGATAAAGCAAAACAAAAACCTATAACTATTAATTTATACAAAAAATATTTTTTCAATAATTAGAAATTACAACAGATGTACATCTGATAAATTGTGAAACTTTAATTTATACATTTTAGATACTAGTAGTCTAGTAGTTAGTGACCCTGACTGCTATGCCGGAGGTCGTGGGTTCGATTCCCACCCAGGACAAATGTTTGTGTGATGAGCACGATCATTTGTTCTGTGTCTGGGTGTAATTTATCTATAATATGTATGTATTTAGAAATTATATAAGTATGTTTAGCAGTTGTCTAGTACCCATAACACAAGCTCTGCTTAGCTTGGGACTAGATGGCGTTGTGTGATAGTTGTGGAATATTTATTTATTATTTATTATTATCTACTTAAAGTGTAATATGTTCACGTCATTTTAGCGAAGATTGTTTTATTCTTATGAAAAACCGTCGATGTCTACTAAGTTGAGCAGTACCAACTAAGTATTTGCCGCTTTTGGTGAGTTTAATTAGGTATTGAACTTTTTTTTCTGTCTCCTAGGCAAAAAATATAGTGTCGGAACCTTTCTTCTTTTTCTTTTTCGTGTCGCTGCCGCGACGGTATTTATATTTTATTGGCCCAAAACCCCGTCATCTCCACCGCATTGTCGGTAGCGGCGAAGAGATCCGTTTGGCTGTATGTTTTTGGGCTAACTCTATAACATCGCGCTGCATTCAATTTGATAGGCCTCACCAAAGACTTCGAACATAGCTTATAATAATTACGGAAATTTTAAAACATTGTTTTTATTCATTTTTATATTTTACCTACATGATTCAATCGTAATTAGAATAAAAGAAGGTAATTGAATGCAAGTATGTAAAAACATATTTTATTAGATACAATTTAAAAATGTCGATACTTTCTTGTTTGATTTAAAACCGTCCCATCCCTAGTGACATGCACTGACCTTGAATTGACCAATCAGGACGCAGTACCCCGTCCCCCTCGCTGACGTCATACCTCAGCAAGTTGGCAGAATAATTTTCGTGCGTTTTATCGTGTATTAGGTGTCTATAGGCTGTGTGGTCGATGCTCGTGACGTAAGAGCTGTGTAAAAATTGTACCTAGAAGTGACGGTTTGTGAATTTTAAAGGGGCCGTCTGTTTATCAAAATATGTTTATAGAAAAAAATGCTAATTGGCCTAATCCCATTTTTCCAGTCATCGTTTTTTATATGTTTTCTTCATCTTTTTCGTTTTTATTTTTTGTTTTTTAATTAACATTAAAAAACAAAAAATAAAAACGAATATATAATAATATATAATATTTTTAATTAACATTAAAAAACAAAAAATAAAAACGAACAAGATTGCCATAATTTATAATAATTACCATAAGGTCTTCTTTGTCATGATTTTTACTGTCGCACACTTCATTCTGTCTATCGATTTTCCAGACTAGATTTTTAGTCTACTTTTATATAACAGACATCAAAGTCATAGTCAAAGTCGAGCTGATACGCGTACTTAAGCATTCTTAGTTTCGTAATTCGTAAAGTTTATTTGTTTGCTTACAATATTTGACTTCAAAATTAAAGATTTGCTTAACTTTGTTACATCAATCATTAATATTTTAGTTTCAAAAATTCTTGATAATTATTTACTCAATAGCAACGTAAAAATAGCTTATTTTTTATTGTTACTTTGCACTAATGTGAGTGAAAGATAAGTAAATGTGCTTATGGTAATATTAGACGACGTATTGTATGAATATAATGTGTTTCCTCAAGTTACTTCGTAAAAGTTGTATTTTACAGGTTCGATTTTAAAGAGTTGATTTGTACTCATTACTAAAGAAAGAAAGAATAATTAATTTGCTTGAAATATCGGTAGTATTGGTTCTTACACTTGGTAGTTTAGGCACAAACCATTTTATTTTTTTTAACATGGGCAATGTTAAACACACACACACTAGGATTTTCTCCTGTGTCGTGGGTGCGTTTACAAACATATAAACTCACATACACATACGCCCAGACCCAAAGCGACTACTTGTAGATCATACAAATATTTGCTCCATGCGGGAATCCTACCCGCGACACGCAGCGCAGCAGTCCAATCGCTCAGCCACCGCGCTAACCGTGCCGTCGAATTTTGCCGGTTTACTGAGGTACGTGTTATCACGTTTTAAGACGCGACGTAAAGAAAACAAGAACTTTGTTTACGTCGTAATACTCCAAGTACGCAGTAAGTAGCCAAATACGTAGATTTCATACTAGAGCCTCAGTTTGCCTTTTCCGATTTCACCAACTTAATGATGAATATTCAATATATAATAAAACTAAAGTAAACTTTTACGAAGCACTGAAGAGCTCGGAAATTTTCTCCTTGTACGGCAATGCTTAGCCACTGGCCAAGGTAAAAGTCAGCGCTTGCACTGTAATCATAAATAAGTCGTTTTGATATCTCTTTGAAGAGTTTTAGAGCACTCAGACCCCATACCCCTTGGGTGTCAACATTGTTTAAATTCCCCGCATGTCTCACATGAAAATCTCAATAATCCGAAACCAATATCATTTATCATTTATGATAAAAATCCTCAATATCTAACATACGGTCGCGGTTGCAGACGTAATTATAACTAATGTTTATAGCCGGGACATATTTCTTTATGTGCTGATAAGGACATTTTCTATTAAGGCCATTTCCCTACTTTTTATTCAGCTATTTCATTAGTTTTTATTTAGTAATTCTTATCATGAAAGCCGAATTTGAGACCGGTATGTCGAAGTCAGCTAATGTACACTTCACTCGCGACTTTCGCCTTATAAAAGTAATTTTAGTAATTTTATTACTTTTTAGATAAAGTTTTGGATATTCTGGAAAAGGCTAGGCGTATGATGATGGTATTGAAAGTTACTTCCAAGTCATTTGAGCAATATACAGTTTACGGTCTAACAAATTAAATAAGAAAGGGGTTAACAGTCAAACGATGCTCTTTAAGTGTGTTAGAGAGAGACAAGAAAAAAGGACCTCAACAAGAGAACCTCAACAAAGAAAATGGACTCATTTTCTTTGTAACCCGTCAAAAAATAGTTGAAATGAATAGTTGGATAAACAGGACTGAATGTGTGAAATCAAAATAGTGGCGACAAGATCAAGTTAGATCCTTTCAAACTTTGAAATGTCCTTAGTAACATCATCATCATCATCAGCCTATAAAAGTTCCCTACTAACTGCTGGGACACAGGCCTCCTCTCTTTGAGAGGGAGTGGGACATAATCCTCCACGCGGGCTCTGTACGGGTTGGTAGATGTCTTATGCTTCAAATTTTTGGTTCGAGGACATGCCAGTTTCCTCCTTAGCAACACAAAAACAAAAATCTTAACCTTGAACAAATATTCGTTAATAAGCTTCTATTCCTTCCGCCTTCACATTACCATAAAAACAATAACTGTAACCTTATCCTTGAGAACTATAGGTGAAGTCCGGGGCAACGTTGCCAATAGTCCGGGGCAATGTTGGCAATAGTCCGGGGCAATCAATGTGTATGGACCATCGCGCCCCGGGCTACGGGCTCCCACTGAGTGCAACATTAGGTGTCAAGGTCTCCCGGCAATGTTTGGGCAGTTATTTGGTACTCACGTCATGAGCGTAGATACAGGGAAATAGTGATAAAAGAAAAGTTACTATAATCCTTAATCTCTCAAAAACGACAAATGAACCATCAATAACGAGATAGAAAAATCGAGCCCACGATTCTTAGTGCTCACTCACAAATCGTGGGTTCGTTTAGAAAATTTAAATGACAGTGATCAATTACTGAAAAACTAAACATTACATCAGTAATAGAGAATAATATATCATAGCACATTCAACCCCTTCTAAATTATTAAACTAGGATAAAACCCAAATAAATATTTGTTAAATTACACCAATATAGTTTTATCGTATCCATTTTCATTACGATACCCACAAACTAATACTAAGAAAACTGCACACAGTATGAACCGTGTTGCATTTCACTCGGATGCTGGCTGCATGAAACACGCCGTGAGTCATAGATAAGCCTATCTGGCTGAGATCATGCATCTTATCGGAAACCCATTCAGTTTACCTCTTCGTATGTTAACATACAGTCATAATATGATTTGTCATAAAAATATGATTCTGTAGAGTGTAGCAAATATATTATATTAGCTTCTTAAAGTGTATCAATTTAGTTATTTTATCGTGATAAAATCATCAAATTTCATCCAGGGCGGAAAGGGGGTCGCAGGACTTACCCATTACCGTGACCCCGGTACGTAAAGGGCTAGAGAAGGACACCGTGGATTTTAGTCAGAACAAGTCTTACAGTCCCTCCCGCCCTGCCCTGGGTGGGAGGACTCATTATTTTGATGATTTTCCCATGATAAAAAAAGGGCGGAACGGGAGGGACTGTCAGACTTTTACTGACTAAAATCCACGGTGATCCTTCAAAAACACTCTACGTTCCAGCGTCACTGTTACCCGATAAAATCCGCGACCCCGGCAGGCAATCAAATCTGATATAAACAACTTATGAAATCAAGTCTATAACGTATGATGGCGTATTTGATCAGTAGTATAATAAAAATTACTTTTGGCAGCGGCTAAAATTCAGAAAGCTCAAAGTTATCCCATATAATATATCCTGTATTTTAATCCAATTTTGGTTTAATAAACCAAAATTTCATTGTTTTTAGATAAAGATAATCTGTGTTTCGAATTATTTTATGGCCAATATTCTAACCAAATAAATGGTCTATCTATCCAATCGCAGTTGGTCACCATTTTAAAACCACTTACTCACACATTTTCTGTGTAAGTCTGGTGATCAGACTTACCTACAAGCGTCTGACTAACCACGCAAAATCTCAAAGAACTTTAAAGAACTATACCTTTATCAAACTATTATCTACTAAATCTGTAGTAACACTATCCACGTTTTCCGAGATGTCATTTCGATTTAATTAAGATATGATAAGAATGCCTGTTTATAGTGTACATTAGTTATTAGCTCATTGTATTTGCCTATTGAAAGTATAAAATAGTAGTTAAGGAAATATGGAGTTCTGTACTATAATGTACAAAACGATAGATATCTCATCTCATCTTCCTGCCCTTATCCCATCTTACTTGGGGTCGGCGCAATACGTTTTTTTCTTCCGTTCTCCTCTATCAAACGTCACAGTATCATTTACTCCTTTTTCTTCCATATCATTCCTTAGACAATCCATGCATCTTTTCTTTGGCCTTCCTCTTCCTCTCCATCCATCAACATTAATACTTTTCACTCTCTTAGTCACAAGAGTGTCATCCACAAAAAACGATAGATATCTATATACGAAAAAATTCTTTGTTATCTCCAAAGATTTTTTCCATAAAATCTGAATATTTTGTGTCGGCTAATTCCAAAATGAAATTTTGATTTAAACCTAGTATACGAGTATTATTCAATGTATTTTGATCCTTTTAAACAAATAACCAGAATCGACATGTATTTTCCTTTTCACAAGATCGTTGTCACCATCATAACCTGCCTAGCGTTTTTTCCAACTATGTTGGAGTCGGTATCCAGTCTAACCTTGATATATGGTGACACATCTATAGATCCGTAAGCTTGAGTTTACCCTTTTTTTTTGTTTTACGTGGTAAAATCATTAATTGAGTCCTCCCACCCAGGGCCGGGCGGGAGGGACTGTCAGACTCGTACTGACTAAAATCCACGTTGACTTTCAATAGCCTTTTACGTTCTGGGGTCACGGTAATTCGTACAGTCCCGCAGCCAAGCGTGAGTTTACCTATGTTTTGTTATCAACCTGGCCAGTTTTTATTATTTAGCTACGTATTCCTTTTTCTCAAGATCACTTGTGTCAAAAACTTAATCAGTATTGGCACATGCGGAACCCAAACAAGTTAATACACTTAAACATAAGACATTGAAGTAAATTAACGTTAAAGTTATCAACATATTGAGTTATGGATGGCAGTAGAGGTTGAATAGATAAAGATAACTGACAAATGAAAATTTATATAGACTTTACAGTCTGTCTTTCTATTAGATTGAAAAATAAAAATAAAAACAAAACACCACCTGGTTTGATCCTTCTGCGGATGTAATCGTTCATACATCTGCAATGCTATTCTGTGAGAATACAGCACATGAAAAACTGCTGAAATCGCTGCCAACAACAAAACCACATTCTCACGCAAAAAGTTCATATTTAAAAAAAAAATCGTAAAAGAACACCATAACAATTTTGGTGGTACATTCATTTTTTTTTTAAACAGAGTTAAGTACATCACGTCAAAATAACATCGTCTGTTAATACGATAAATAACAATAAATAACCATAGTATATCTCGGCCAATAAAAAAAAGCAAAAATCACATATAAATAAAGAGGAGCAATTTCTTTAGTTTTTCCCGTATACCTGAGACTGGGTCCGGAACACATTTCCCCCGGGTCGTAATTGAAAGGTAGCTGCACAAAGAGAAGCCCCGCCGCTGCCGACCTCATTCCTAGACTCTAGTTTAATTATAACTTGCCTTCGCCCACATTTCTCCACTTTACACCAGTTTGTTTATGCCAATAGCTATCTTGGAGCGGTTTGCAACATGATGAGATGTTAGAATAACGAGTTATGACAAAATAGAAGCCGTATCATCAAAAGGGTTAAAGAAAAACAAGGTAATAGGAAGGGTTGACTGGAAGAAAATGAAATAGAAAATGTAGATTCGTATTTTTTCTTTCCTTTGTCAAGCCAAATAATGTCATATTAAGTACTCATTATATTCCTTCATCAATCATTTTGACCGTTTAAAGACATAACAATATTTAGATAAACAAAAAAACATTGCCAAATAATTTTAAAATTCCTGACGCATGTTACCAACACAAAAAAAAAACTATAATTTCCAGTAATACTGAGTACGCACAAAACTATTATTGTCGAGCATAAAAAACGTCAACACAATGAGGTAATGCTTGTAAACCAGAAGGAATCAAAACAAAAAGAAATCAAAACATTTATTATGGCAACACTGGCCTGTCAATATGTTAACGACTTTAAGTTAACGCCTTTCCCTAATAATTTCTTGTTTTACATACGTTTGACCCGCAAATCGCTTGTGGGACGTGGTCCCAGTGTTAGCGATAGCACAATATCTTTTTCTATATATGAACGGATGGGCATTAACCGGTGATCGGGTAAAATGGCGTGCATAAGATTGATGATGAATAACGGATCAATAAAGATTTAAGTATACAGTAACTAGAGTCCCGACATAACTTCTAATTAAAAAAAAAAACAATATTGTAGTTTTCTAGCCTTTTGTTCTTGTACATTTTAGCTTTGATAATATTAAACAACACAATAATCCACGTATAATGTTCCCACCGATGACACTTAGGCTTTTTATCTTTTCATCACGCGTTAAAAATTTCGGATTAGTCTATGATTCTAGTCTTTGAGCTTTTGATATATTTGAACAGATTGCACAGAAAGTAGGTAGTAATACCATTTGGTCAAACAATACATTTTATTTACGTAAAGTACTCGTAGGAATTAAGCGCATTTTCCCAAACAAAACAACATTCAATTACAAATAATGCTATAATTTTCCTTTCGTTTGTCGTAAATAAAATAAACCTCTTTCACGTTATTTACACGTTATACTGGAAACCGTGGATTAATGTAAAAGATTCATTTCTTAAGAAAATAAAGTTGTTTTCGAGCACAATAAGCCGTACAAGTGAATGCTGTTGTTCAAAAATGCCTTGATCTGTTGTTGTATGGTGTGAAACTCAACACGACGACACAAAGGGTGGTTCGTGTTATATAAAGTTCTTGAAAAGAATAAATATCGGTTCATAATGTCAACATAAACAAACAGGTAAACAGAAACGTGTCGAAATTATCACATTAAATAACTGAAATGATTCAAAAAAAATTTGGTACCCAAGTTGATTCATAGAATCAAAAGAAAATTTCAGCATGATTAATATTATCAGTGACAACTTAATCGATGGCAACTTCAACTTCATTGTATGAAATAGTTGATATATCTGATATACCTATCTACGATCAATTTAAATTCAAAGTATAACTTTATTAGTTCATCAACTCGCTCTAAGCCTTAGTACCTGAGTAACCGCTCCCCGCTTACATCGAGACCTAGCTTATTACAGCTTAACACGGTGTTATTGAGTATTGAAACTCAATCTTAATTGTGCCGGAAAACAATTTGCAGGTAAAATACATAATGGCGGTTTTATCGAGAGCGTTTTATCATGGCATTAGCTGCCGCCTGCCTTGTATAAACAACAGATGAAGAAAACTTGGCTTGTTTATTTGGACTAAGGAACTAATTTCAAGAAGAAACTAAATATTTGTTTGTAATGAATTATGTGATGTTATACTTTCTCATCAACTATAAAAAAGAAACCCTGTAAATACTTTTTTTGACATTTACCTAAAGAAGGCATTTTCCTGTTTGAAATCTTGATTACTTTCCAGTTTAGGGAAATGTCATCATCAAAATATTTAAAGTACATATTGACATTTTAAAACAACTATACAATTTGATCTTTGAAAAAGATCTACCCAGGCTTTAATTGTTTTTTGAAATAAACTTTATTTTCCCTTTCTATCATAAGCAAATAGCCTACTAATCACATAAAATTATGAATGAATAGCTATCACAATAGAAGCATAATATTTCATACAACTTATTTTGAGCTGAAATATAATAAATAAAAGCGTCACTAGTTGGAAACTTATACAAGGCGCATGCATAAAACAAAGCTGAAAAGAACACGCTCCAAGACGTCGTTTCTTAATTTACGAGGGCATTTTGTGGCGAGTGGTCTCGTCATATCCGAGCGCCATCTGCAGGTAAGTTACGAGCACGCACACCGGCGCGCGCGCACGCACACCGCGCACCGCGCCTCGCCGACTGTCCGCCGGCCGAACAATCGATCGTAAATCAGCTTCGATAAAATTATAGGAGGGAACACAATGGATGTCGCCCGGCAACATCTGCGACGCATAATCTGCCCTCCTGCCATCGCAAAGAGTCCGCTTTCATGCGCCACCTGGCCGCTCCCGTACGTAACTCTCCGTCTCCGAGATAAAGTCGACATTCGCACGTGTACAGACAAGAAGTGTTTATTTTGAGAAAGTCGCCCCACGCGATTCTCACCTCTATTGGAAAAAGCTTTGCAGCGATATTCCGCTGCGCTTACCAACGCTCTCGTAATTGCGAAATTCACGCTTCGCGGTGCGGTACAAAAATAAGATTATGGATTCTGCTGAGCTCCAGCGTTATTGTGATTCGAGGATCCGTCCGTAGGTATGTCTGCGAGCTTTACGACTACTATTCCTGGAGGAATAAACCGTCGTGCTTATTGAATATTGTTCAGGTTATTTATGGAAGATATCGCCATTGTCCAGAACGCGACGCGAATTCTTAGCCCTGGAAGTTTGTTTAGAGAGCCATTGTGATTGCGTATTTACACTTCATTAGGTAATATTAGTTTAGAACAACGCTTTCATGTCTTTCTTGGTGTTATTCAACAGTACTAGAAGCCCAGTCATTGAAGTTTGTAGTTATAGAAAAGTTAGACATTATGTTATGAAATCTTAACAATAACACTGTAATCACTACTGTATCTAACCTATTTTCAAACGAACTTCGTCGTACAATTCTGAAAATCCACGCCGTCCGACCCTAACCCTAGACATGATAAAATCTAAGAGTCAACAGCGAGAAAGTTAATCGGTACATCCAGAGCATCGAGTGTAGAATCGAATACAAGCGAATTGCCGGGACTGGGCAATCAACTCGTTCTCACAAAGGGCAACGGTCAGGGATCGAATTTCCCGACACTGAGGAGATCGTTGGCTCGGCACACGTTTACGAGGGTCGTAAAGACGTGCACCTATATATCTTTATGTATATAGTACATAGGTATATTGGAAATATGAAGGTACTAAGGTGTCGGATTGCGGCAAGAATTCAAGATCCCAATTGGAAGAATCTTGTTATTCATTTTAATAAAACCTGACTCGTAAGCAGGAAGTGTGGTCTTAATGTACAGTTACTTTAATTGATTGTTTTAAGTAATGGATTTTATGGGTCCTATCTGGGAAAAGACGACTGATTAAAGAATCTCATTGAAAAGAGTCTTCTTACAAATCCATCTTTCTACCTACCTCTTGATACCAAGGCTGGAAGACAGGCTTTTACGAGTATATCAATTAATGCATCACTGTCTATTTTAAGCGATGTTCTGTCTAAGATTCTTCATTCGAAACCGAGATCTCGTTTCAAGATGTCTTGAGAAGAAAAGAGGCTTAAGTTCGATACCCTATAATCATATCAGTATAAACCTAACACTATTGTGTACTATAATATCTTCACTAGTGCTATAGATTCAATGGTCCTCTATGGTCTCATCATCAGCCTATAAATTAATTGACGGCACGGTTAGCGCAGTGGCTAAACGATTGGACTGCTGCGCTGCGTGTCGCGGGTTCCATTCCCGCACGGAACAAATATTTGTGTGATCTACAAGAAGTTGTTCCGGATCTGGGCGTTTGTGTATGTGAGTTTACATGTTTCTAAACGCACCCACGACATAGGAGAAAACCTAGTGTGGGGCAACGTTTAAAAAAAAAGAAACCCCTCTGTTGGGACACAAGCCTCTTCTCTGTGGGAGGGAGTGGGTCATAATCCATTATGCAGGCCCAGTGCGGGTTGGTAGATGTCACATGACTTCGAATTTTTAGTTCTATGTCCTAAATTAATTACACAAATGAATGCACCTGTACTTCGAACCCACGACCTGCAACTCGTAAGTCGAGGCCGATACCACTGGGCCACCACGCTTCATGTAGAGGTCTAAATCACTATAAATAATACCCCATACAACAGACCACCCATCAAAAACCCCAACAACAAGGGATCAATTAAAAAATCCAATGGATATGTAAATTTGAAACATAAATCGTGTATATTTACATGCGTTATAAACGTGTAAAGTGCAACCGTGGATAGCGTTTCGAAATCATTCCGTTTTAATGACACGATAAAAACGGCCAGATATGAACGCCATATCAATATAATCTTTATGTTCTAACGTTCAATATATCTAGCCATGTACTGCGCTGGTTATGTACTGAAATGTTCAACGAGGACGCGTAGATTCGTTGATTCTGTCGATTGAATTTTATTTTTTGAAGTTATTGGTATTGGATCCGTCTGTATTCGAGACAGCAGACGCTAAAACCTTTTATTTTTCGTGTAACATTAAATGTAGAATTTGTTCCGAGCTCTAGTTGTAGCGGAAGAAACTATCAGATGCCACCCTGTTTCTTCGGTTGCCCTTTGCGTTCCAGGGCCACAGTACTTTGTTTGGATAGCCCCATAACATAGGGTAACACTTCACCTCTCATGAACGAGCACTAAAGTAATATTTTTTTTATTTTATATGTTAATTTTCTATGCTTATTTTAGGCATCTTTTGGCGTCAGTAAAAGAAAACATCGTGAAGAAACCTGGCCGCTCAAAAAGATAACTAATCTTGAATAATGAAATGAAATCATGTCATCATTTTATTTCATTAATCAAGACGGTAAGTATGAACTATATGAGAAAAGGAATGGCTGTTAATTTATTACTATTTCGCTAAAACATTGAAATAAAAATTACATAAAAGAAAAAGACAAAATTGAGCATGTGAAATATCAAAAGACACCAAATCTATTATTAAAATTTCGATCATTCCAATATTATGTTTACAATATTCCTATAAAATGATAATTAAAAATGAAAATTAAATCAAACAATCACGTTTAAAATGAATAAAATAAATTTTCATCCTCTTCAATTGCTACGGCTTCTGTACAAATTATTATGTGCTACGGATAATAAGAATGTAGCTTCGTAGCTCGTAG
Organism: Agrotis puta; assembly: GCA_943136025.2. Classification (NCBI taxonomy): domain Eukaryota; kingdom Metazoa; phylum Arthropoda; class Insecta; order Lepidoptera; family Noctuidae; genus Agrotis; species Agrotis puta. The sequence continues at coordinate 6,761,211 of OW964184.2, read as the reverse complement.
CTATCTATCTGCTACGAAGATGCTACGAAAACAGATAGTTCTACGAATCGGTGAGTTGATGCTCGTAGAATCAAGTACACATAATTAAGTCATTTTTCTTGTTGGAAATTAGAAGAAAAAGAAAAGAAAAGCGATTTATAGGCACACACGAGACAGAACAAAAAAATCACATGAATAAAAATAAGAAAGGGAACAAAATATATAGGTACAAGAAAAACAACAAAAGGTAAAACTAATAAAAAACAACAATTAGTCCTGTGCGAGGCCAAAAGGCTCCTATCTCAGCATTACTTGATTGTGGTTTTTATTTTTTTAGAAAGTACAATCTTAGTTATTCAACGTCTCTTCTTACTACAGAACAAATGCTTTTGAATATCTTTATGTTTATTTGAAACAATAAACGTACTTAATGGATTCACGATTTAGAATAGGATAGTAGTATTTATTAAATACACTATTTAAAAATAAATAAAAAGAAAGATGACAATGAGTGATTTTTATTTTATTACCAATACTAAAATCTTCAAGGGAATATTTAGATCAAGAAATCAAAGCTGGTATTTTTGTAACACTTGGATCTTTTACTGAAAATAAAAGTCTCGCGGCATGCGTGTCTTTCTATCGAGACGGCATAGAAAGAAACGCATGACATGAGGGCTGGTCAACAAAACTTAATGCTAGACAAGAATTTATGAAGATACTTAGAAGAGTTTCTAAGATCTTCTTTGTCGCGTCTAATTGATTCCTAATAATTAAATGAACTTCGACCAAAATGGTGTACGACAAAAAAGGAATTTTCTCATTTTTTCATTTCATATTTATAAATATTTTCGAATATTTTTAAAGATAAATATAAAACCTTGAAACGTGCACACACACCTATCTGAGGTTGTTACATGCTCGCTATAAAAGCAGTCGTAAAAACTGAAGATTGGTTACAGGCAGGTTGTGCAACCAATGTTTGGAAACCTCTATCTCGGCACTGATAAGGGGGTATCAACTAGGGGGGGGGTGACACTATGCTCTTTGTATTGAGCATACATAAAATTCCGCGTTTTTTTTTTACGTGGTAAAATCATCTTATAAGTCCTCCCACCCAGGGCAGAGCGGGAGGGACTGTCAGACTCGTACTGACTAAAATCCACGGTGTCCTTCAATAGCCCTTTACGTACCAGGGTCACGGTAATTCGTGAGTCCCGCGACCAAATTCCGGGGGTTGGCTCTTAAAAGAGCAATTTGAGATGGATCTTCGGAAAGACCGTTGCGTGCCATCGTGGTGAAAGGACTAGTCACCTAGACACTGCGTTACCAAGTGCTAGGTGTACAGAGTGCGCCGGACGTAGGGGACTGGGTACCCAGATTTTAACGTCACTCGGGGAGGCTCCTTTCATTCAGCATAGTGTCAACAAAAAAAATATATATATTAAAAAAATAGAACAGAATCTCCAATGCGCCATGCATTGGAGATTCTGCTCTATTTTATTTACGTGGTAAAATCATCAAATGAGTCCTCCCACCCAGGGCAGAGTGGGAGGGACTGTCAGACTCGTACTGACTAAAATCCACGGTATCCTTCAATAGCCCTTTACGTTCCGGGGTCACGGTAATTCGTACAGTCCCGCGACCCCGGCAGGCTTTTGCCCTCTAGGTTCTGTTCTAATGGAGCAAATTTTTCAGGTCATTTTCCTTTTATTTAATATGGTAGTTTACTGCATAAATAAGTTGACAATATGTTAAGCCCATCAGCTAGAGTATTGAAAAATAATGAATACGTATTTTATGCATTTTTTAAATCAATGAATTTTGACAAAGATAAAATGCTTCAAAATTCAGGAGGATCAAGTGACGTTTTGTGTTTTTTAGGAGCGTTGTATCTTCGTCTGTTTTGCTTTACGTATCAAAAGAATAAATACGGGAACAAATATTTTGATTATCTATGAAATAGCCTATTCGAGGGCGAAGTTGCTGTCATTTTTAGTCGCCAGCAAAAACTATGCATCGGGAACGTTTCGCTGAGCATACATTTTTGTTGTTCATTCAACTATCCGTGTGTATTCATCTAAATCTTTTCCCCCGTTCTATTCCCGGCGTATTTGAATAAAAAAAAATATCGTTCTAAACTTTTGCATCTATATCTAAATAATAATATAATAATAATGATATAATTGACCACTACTTTTTGTACATTTAGTTTTAATTTTATTCTATAAACTTTTTCAATCATGTTTTGACATGAACTGCGATTGTTATATCTTCTTATTTTTATGATAAACATATAATTTCAACCAAGACAAGAAGCTTTAAAGTACTCTACTAGAATAAAACTGATTATCTAATATTTATTAAATTTATTTATTGAAAATAACCCGTTGCATGCGATTGGTAATTCTTTTAAGAGCAGTGAAGGGAGGTATGTTTCTGTATGTTTAACACATTTATTATCTATAGAAGCCATACCCTTTCTTACACATTAACTTTGAGAAATTGGACTAAAATCCACCACTTGGGCCCAGTATCCTCGCATCTAAGTTTTGAAGAAATATTGTTGACTTTCTCAAGATTGACTTTTCGCCGTTTTGAGATCAAAGAGTAATGAAATAAAACAAAAAGTCTGGAAGAACTCAAGAAGTGGGACATCTAATGTCAAGTCAAAAATACTGCCTGCCATAAAACACAATCAAACCTAATCCATATTCTCAAACAATACCCTGAAACATTTGTCCCACAAACAAGAATTAATAAAACTTCTCCTAATGGCATGAAAGGTGAGCAAACAAAAGAATTTTTCAGCAAACACCTTTGACTGGCAATGAGTGGTCGCAAAAACATCTGTCCAGGCACACCTGATTCATCTGGCTAGAACAATCAACTATCAACATGGTAGGCAGGCATCTACGAGTATTAGTGAGTAATTCTCTTATCGCACTAATGTCAATAGCTGGTTGAAACTAGGCTTTCTTTTGTTTGAAAGAATGTGCCACGGTGGGGAATGATTTCAAGTCACTTAATGTTCTAAAATATTCATTGTTTTAACTTATTATTTGAATTTTCTTTCATTAATATCTATTACTAAAGCAATCTAATATATAATTATCATTAAAAAGTAGATAACACAAAACCCAATAACAAAAGATACATAATAAAACAAAAGATTACCATCACGATCACCGTACATAAACAAAGTAAATAATGAAAAGCCTCCGTGCTCATCCAATGACAAATGACAGCAGAGGGAACATCCCTCCGAAGGCCACACACCCGATTATAAACTCTACCGTATAATAATAGAGCATGTAATTGTGTGACGGTGCGCGGAGGATGTCCCTCGCTATCTTGTCTGGCGGGGGAGGCGCCGACCAATCGGATCGCGCGCTCAGCGCATCACTGTCCTTATCTATATATGCCTACTGCGCATCCTCGAAGCTATATAGCAGTACATAAACATACTGAATTTCAAAACTATTTTCCGTGAAAGTAAAGACGACTTTAAAAGTTGACAAGAAAATATGAACTCACCTTGTGCGTGGAGACGCCTCGCGACGGCTTTGGACCGCATAGCCACCGCAATGACAGCACAGGACACTATCCTCAATTATTAAATGGCGATCGATGACACACTACAATGTAATTGAAAAAGTTTTTCTAAAATGGTACGGGAGGACGTGGACGAGTTGAATAGCGCGCGCTCGGAGGGATCGGCAGTGGCGGTCGGGCGGGCGCCGGGAGCGTACGTCACGTTCCTGCAGGATGCGTGGCGGTGTGGTGCGCGAGGAGCGCGGCGTATCACGCGAGCGGTCGGTGGGACACTGCGTTCACGTGCTCTACCGCACCGCGACCGCGGGGAAAGCGATTTTCACGCGGGAAACGATAGTGACCGGCCGCGCTGTCTCGGCCCGCCGCGGCTAACCACCAACTGTCACCCGGCACGGCCTGCCTGACGCCGTACGACAACACCCACGGGGTTAGACGACGCCTACGCGACGATATGACGACATGCTTCATGCTCAAGGTTCTTCAGGCCTGAAGCACTTATACTTACTCTAACTATCGCCGTATTCCAACTGAAACTACTCAGCCAATCAACAGTCAATTACGTATTCCTTAATCTACCGATCCAAGTACCTAACAAAACTTTAAAAGGAGTAACACAAATGTGAGCTTCGGGAAGAGTCAAAAGTTTCGCAACTAAGCTATGAAACACAAGGTAGAGCTGAAGTATTACATAATTTTCTGATTAAATTTAACCAAGTTTGTTCGGCAGGGGAGGGAATTTAGATGGCTTCCCAAAAATTTTCTTTTCAATCAATTACATCTGTTCAATATTTTTTATTACGAAATATTTTCGGAAAACAATTGTTTAGGTTATTACATCAGAAAAGTAACGGTTGAATAAACGCCGAAATCACACCTGCTCAGCACAGCCTTTTGAAAAAAGTTTAATGAATGTTCGAGATTTCAATAAGGGGTATAATACACAGTTACGTCGGTTTGTATTGTCGCCTGCGCCCCATCTTTCTTATTTATTTACCATAGATACCTTAAATATTGAAAAGCATTTTTCAACTACACGAGGAAAATATTTTGAAAAAATGTACCGTATTAAATGACTAACCTTATGTAACGTTTTGTTTAATAAAGTCGTTTTCTAAGTCTTCACTCAGTGTTTAAGAATTACTTTTGATGGAGTATTATTTTCTTTCTAAGATTTTCAGTAAATTAAATCTATTCAATAATCATATATTTTTCATCTGACAAAGCAATTATATTCACATAAATATATTTTTTTGCCATTTACAGTTTTTAGGGTTCCGTACGTCTGAATACAAAAACGGAACCCTTATAGGATCACTCGTGTGTCTGTCCGTCCGTCGCTTACAGTCAATTATCTCCGAATCTATTAGACCAATTAAGTTGAAATTTGGTACACATATCAATTCCTGTGACCCAAACACAGAGGTGTGACGTGAGCAGATGAAATCTGTATATGATCATTTTTGGGGGGGGAGGGGAAAATTAAAAAAAAAAAATCTGAAAACTGCATCGTGTGGCATATCAAATGAAAGGTCTTGTTGAGAAGATCTTAAATGTATTTTTTTGTAATTTTAAAATAAATAGTTTCCAAGTTATTCAAGAAAATAGACGAAAATTGACCATTCCCCCCCCCTTATCTCCGAAACTACTGAACCTAAAATTTTGAAAAAAATACAGAAATTAGTTTTCTCCTTATAGATTATAGGAAAACCTATAAGAAGTCCATGATATTAAAATAACATGGTAAATCACTCAATATTGTGCGTACCAACTTACATTTTTTTTTAATACGTCATAAATCGTAAACCGCAATTTATCTTTCAAAGTTACAACCAACTTTTATATAATGTTACTTGCTGCTACGGAACCCTTTAAAGGCGAGTCCGACTCGCACTTGGCCGGTTTTTTTTTTTACGTGGTAAAATCATCAAATTAGTCCTCCCACCACACCCAAGGTAGAGTGGGAGGGACTGTCAGACTCGTACTGACTAAAATCCACGGTATCCTTCAATAGCCCTTTACGTACCGAGGTCATGGTAATTCGTGAGTCCCGCGACCATGCCATTTACGGTAATGGATATATGAGATAGTGGTCAAACGCGAAGCTATCATTAAATAAATAAAAAGTGAGTCTGACATTGCGTTCCAGGGCAGCGGTGCTATTATAAGACAGTCTCGCGAATTCGGAGTCATTGGCTATTTGAATGAATTTTTGACATCAGCACCAATAGCAACAAAGGAAAATAAATTCAACACCAATAGCCTTGAGCCGCGTTGTTCTCAGCTGTCATATGAAGATATTTGTCAGTCATAACTGACGACCAGTATTATCTATGACATGACTAGGGTATTGGTATTACCCCTTTCAGTAACTGGGTAATGACTTAATAACTTAATTCGTCATAATTAAGTTATTAAGTCACGTTTGGAGCAGTGACTAAGCAATTGGACTGCTGCGCTGTGTGTCGCAGGTTCGATCCCCGCACGGAACAAATATTAGTATGAACTGCAAGTAGTCGTTCCGGGTCTAGGTGTTTGTGTATGTGAGTTTCTATGTTTGTAAACGTACCTATGGCACAGGAGAAAAAAAAAGAAAACGTTGCCCCGTACTAGGAATTAGTGTGGGGCAAAGTTTTCTTTTTTTTAAATAAAATAATTCATCTTTCGTCGTTTTTTTCTTCTTGATAAGACAACCCAGTGATTTTGGAGGTCAGATATACAGTCGCTCCATGTAATAACCGACCCTAACATAGTTGTGAAAAGGCTAGCCAGGCGATGATGATGAAAAGCTTTAAAAGAAAAAATACGTTTGGCACTCGGACACTGCCGCATTAAAGCCTAATTGCCTAGCATTTTTTATCCACTTATGCAATTATAATTATTTATTTATATTAATTATGAATAAAAAAATGAAAAATTTATAACCTACCGCGAATATTTAACGAGAATATCATCCCATCGTTGCTCCATGGGAAGTTACTCTACTAATTAGGCTATGGTCAGCCACATCAATCAAGTGAAACGTCAAGAAAAAAAATCATTCATTAAAATTTTATTCATTCGCGTTGACATGACAGATGTGACAGTGACAGTGTTAGGGTTATTTTCATTACGGAATTTCTTGATTCGATCGCCGCGCTCAATGCCCGCGAAAAGCTATGCCTTATCTTAAAAAAAACATCGTTCTAATCTCTTACAAATAAACATAATCTGAACAACTCCGCAAACATATTGACGTTCTAGCTTTCGCCTCCAGGTCTACACTATCGTTGGACAGCGGGGGTGTTAGCCTCATCCCCCCCCACCGAACAACCCCCTACCTCCCCCAATGTAGGAGACATACGAGTAAGGCTTTACACCAGCAATCGCACACGGGTTAAGTTCTATGTATCTAGGTGTTATTTAGTAGCTAAGAAAGTTGTAGATAGGTAACTTGATTTATGTAAGGGTTGTGATTGCGATATGATAGAACGTTAGTCTGTGCATGAAGGGTAGAATATTTGAATTTCGAATTGATTTTATTGTATTTTCTTCTTCTGCTCTTCACTTTTTTCCTTTAGTCACCCAATGTTAGGCCGAGACTCTCGCGCCCGGCGTTGGTCAAGGCCATGCTGCGGGGCGAGACGGAGTGGGAAGAGGTCGCCTCCTTCTGCGAAGCAGTCATGCTCGCGAAGGAGGAGACGGGCCGCGTGAGGGAGAAGACAGCGTCCTCCCTCCACCCCAGCCGCAGTGGTAGACACCCACGGCAACGGACATCGCCAGACGGCCTCGCTTTCCGACCATTGACCATGCCCGGGTCGACGGCGCGTTGTGTTCCACGCTGTTACGTTCCAAGGAGTGTCAGCATAGTGACGGGGCCCCCTGTAAAGGGCCAAAGCCTGCCGGGGTCGCGGGACTCACGAATTACCGTGACCCCGGTACGTAAAGGCCTACTGAAGGACACTGTGGATTTTAGTCAGTCAAGTCTGACAGTATGGGTGGGAGGACTCACTTGATGCTCTTACCACGATGAAAAAAAAAAAGTCACCCAATGTAGAGTGTAGTTTTCTTCTAAATCTTTCCAGTTCTGGCGGTTTTGTGTCAAGTTCTTCCAGTTTATTCCGGCTACTTTAACGTGATCCTCTGTTCACCTATCCGGTTGTCTCTCTACATTCCTCTTCCTCGTCTGTGGTCTCCATTCCAACACTTTCCTGCCCCATCTTCCATCCAGTCTATGGCGTCCTGTAGTGTAGGGTATTACATTATTTTATTGTATGTTCGCATAATTCATAAATGGACAAAAATGTAAAAAGCTTTAGTACTTTTATCACACACATCGGTTCTAACTTCAATAAAAAAGTATTGAATTCATCATCTTCATCATCATCATCAGCCGAAAGAGGTGCACTGGTGAACAAAAGCCCAAATGTTAGATTGTCACGCCGAACGATAATATGCCACTTGCATCCATCGGATGGTCGCGATTCTCACGATGTGAAAATTATTGAATGAAACTAGAAATATTAATAAAAAAGGAATATTTGGTTCTAAGATCTTCCACAAAAGATTAAAAAACCACGATGCATATCGATCCATAATGACTCTTCTTTTAAAGAGTCTATTTGGTAACGATCGGCACGGTTAGCGCAGTGGCTAAGCGATTAGACTGCAGCGCTGCGTGTCGCGGGTTTGATTACCGCAGGGAACAAATATTTGTATGACCTACAAGTAGTTGTTCCAGGTCTGTCTGTTTGTGTATGTGAGTTTCTGTTTGTAAACGCACCCACGACACAGGAGAAATTCCTAGTGTGTGGCAAAGTTTTAAAAAAAAAATAGACAACTGAAACGTGGAAAAACGAGAAACGTGGTCGCGGGACTCACGAATTACCGAGACCCCGGAACGTAAAGGGCTTTTGAAGGACATCGTGGATTTTAGTCAGTACGAGTCTGACAGTCACTCCTGCTCTACCCTGGGTAGGAGGACTCATTTGATGATATTACCACGTTAAAAAAAAAGAAACGTAGCATAGGTATATTTTAAATCACATGTGGTAGGACATCCTGTAAACTTATCTCATTATCACTATTTTTTATTTTGATGATATCTCGTTAATCTATAAGTATTACTGATGCTCTGCAAATTCTAAGAAATTGATAATTGAATTTGCCATATCTTTGAGGAAAATCGTATAGGAAGTATTGAATTAGGCAAAATAAAGACTATTTAAATCCTTTACCCATCATGTTCGACTACAATTGGGGGTGATCTGTTGCCATTTAGCAGATAAGTCCAGACTTCAAATCGCTAATGAGAAATTGACTGAGAATAAACCATTTACCACTGCCAATAAGTATAAGTTTATATACTCAAACATGTGTACTTGTACAAAAGCAGTTAACTCATGCGTGCAAGATATATTAATATAATTTCGGCATGGAACCTGTTTGCTACATACGTAACGTGCAAATTTATGCATATACATAATAACATAAAAAGATATATAATTAAATTTAAGAAATACCTAAGAATGACAACAAAAGCAGCCAGCGGTGTCATATAGTTTTTCAAGAATTAATTCGTTGCAGAATTACGACTGTAACTGTAAATTATTTCATCATAACTGCTTTCAAAAAGGTGAAGGAAAACATCGTGAGGAAACTGCCATGTACGGGCACGAAAAAAACATAGCTCTGACAGCTGTCAACCCGCATCGGGTCTTCGTGGTGGATTACACCCACTCCCTCTCACAAAAAGGAAGCTTGTGTCCAAGCACTGGGTACATTATGAGCTTATTATGATTTAGGCTGTACCAAGGAATCGAACCCATGATTAATGCCTTTGTCAAACAGCCAGGCGAGTCCGAAGCGATACCGAACCGAAGCGAGACGTCAGTCTGATAGTTCTGTCACGCTTCTTTTCTATGTGACTGGATTCAAACAATTCCATACATTACAACTAAAAACGTCACGCTTTGCATTCGCCACGCCTGTCTGTTAGACACGGTGGCTTAAATGCTCTCAGAAACACTTGCGACCAAAAGACTACATAAGTCTTCTTTTACTTCTGTCTGGTTTCGAATTTCAGGCTATTAATATTTCTTACATTTACCTGAAAATTCACTGGTGAAGCCGAAGTGACTAAAATATGATAAAACTAAACTATTACAAAGCATCGTAAAATTCCTCCTCAAAGCTGTCAACTGGTAACGTGCCCACTGGCGGCGTTGCCTCTTTGTATGGCAATACTCAGTTTTTTACAACCTGAAACAAAACGGAAATCATTTCATACGCACTTAATAAATCGTGAAAAACCTTGCCCTTAAAATATTTCACAAAAACATTTCTATTAAGACTGCGTGTCAGCAAGATATCTTGGCAGACATCTATAATTCCACCTGCACACAAACCATAACTCCAAGCCTGATAGGAACGAGTCTGAAGAACATCGAGGACGCAGGCAACACCCCCCACCACCCCCTTTAGAGAAGGAGTTGGGAGATAGGGGGCGAAACGGGGGGGAGAAGCCGTAAATATGATTATCAGCGGGGGAGGCGACGCGGACTAATCATATTCTCTGCAATTTACATAAATATTAGCGTGTTCCGTGTCACACGACTGGTCGCCAGGGTTGGCTCGGTTTAGTCAAGGAAGTAATATAACAAAAAGGTTATAATAGCAAAATAAATAAAGTCTAGCTGTTGCCCGCGGTTTTCCTCGCCCCCTTTGATAGCCTATAACCGTCTTGAGAGTCCAATCTACATCTGTAACAAAATTCGTTAAAATCAGTTTAGACGTTTTGACGTGAAAATGGAATAGGTATTCAAACATACTAACAAACACATGTTCTGTAGAATCGACGACAGGTTATATTTGATCAATTTAATGCTCTATGTCTATATGACATTCATAAAACATAATTATGTCTGTCCAATACATACTGCAAAGCAAACAAAATGTGAGAAAAGATTTACATTAAACATTTTGTAACTTTTAACTGTTTACCTACAAACATTACAACATCAACCGAACCTTGAAAACTTTTTACAAATTTTCAGAAAAATCTCGGCCGTTTTTTACCTACGAGGGGTGCGATAAATTGAATATAATACAAACTTTAAAGAAAGAACTACCTACCTATTTACTGCGAACAACCTACAAAAACATAACTAACTAAATAGCAAGAAATTATGGCTATAGGACTCGAACTTTGAAAATTTGTTAGTTTCTAAAGACCTTTTATAAATAACTACATTACAAATTAATGAGGCCATGTTTTCTCATCATTCTCCACCTTGTAAGTAGTGAAGACTTCTAAATCATTCTCAATTTGCGAGACTTTTTCTAAGAGATACATTCTTTTTTTCGTCCACCTTGGTTGATACGGCAGGGAACACCACCCTGTTCGTCTGACTAAAATCCACGATGTTTCTCAATAGTCCTTTATGTTTCAGGGTTACCTATATTTCCAACTATACTCTAATTTTTCCACAGACTTAAAAACTAAAGTAAATGTTTTGCCTTCAACACTAAATACCCGAAATTGACTACTACAACCACCGGACAGCCCTGAACGGTCATTAGGAGCGTCGGCCAGTACCTTTTAATGATACCGTAAGGTCGATGTTAGATACGTAACTCAGAAGCCGCTTTGTCTTTTTTATGAATGATTAATGTTTACGCCAACCAACGCCAGCAGCGGCCATGTTTGTCCATGCATATTCAAAAGAATAACGGTTTAGAATCTGTTTGATAATCGTAACAATAGCAACAAGGAATTGTGTCAGGTTTGAGTGGATTGAATTTTTCTTTTTCTTTTGACTTATATGGCTTCTTTTTCTTTCCGAGGGAAGTATTGGTATGGTGGGCTGTACGTCAGTAGTACTGGTAGCATTATAGTGGAGTTTTAGTATGACAGACCCCGGGTTAGTAGTAATGAAACTAGCATAAGATGGCCTAATGAAACTGCGTAATATACTGTGTTATCACTGTTTTCATACTGTACCATATATAAGTAATGCTACATAGCTACCGCCAGACACTTGACAAACGGATAATTGATTTGATTATTGATCATTTTGTTTATGAATTGTCTTTGTTTTAATTTTTACTAAGTATTGACACTTTTGGGCAAAGACCTCCACACAATGGGTGCCGGAAGATGGAAGGCGCTGCCGAGGCCGAGCCAGAAAAAGGTGGAGAGACAACCTAGACGCATACCATGAGGGCTGGTTCGAAGTGGCCCAGGAAAAAAGTTCCTGGAAGGAATTGGGACAGGCCTTTTCTCAGCAGAGGGACAGTTCAGGCTATTTTTTTTTAATGGACACTTTAAACTTGCTTCATCGTTCTCACATAATGTACCATCTCAAAATGAATGATGTAACAAAGGTTCTGTAATAATTTTGACGATCTAAAAAGAGTGTCCATGGAGTTTCTTGCCTATTCTTCTGCATAGAGATCTACTCCTTGGAATAGGTATCTACGGTACTTTCACAGTTATTATTTATTTATTTTTATTTAACTGGCCTACTTTAAATAAATGCTTTGATTTTTGATTTCAAAAAAAATTATGAAATATCAATCAGTAAATTAAATCAGGTTTTCCAGATTTCTCTCTTAACTCATCTGCTTAACTCAAGTTTCAGTAATTTATTTATTTGAGAAAAAAAAATCAATCAGCAAAAGTAACAAGCAAAGGGCATATCCCTAGAACGCAAAAGGCAACTGAAGGAAAAGGGGGGATTTTAGTCAGTTTGTCTGACAATCCAATTAGCTCTGCCTTTGATATTATTGTGCACCCAACCCGTCGTTATAAAATCATTTACCCGTAGTTATTAACTGGGTACAAGCAGCCAACTTACCCAGTTACTTCAAAGAGGGATTTTTCCTGCTTACAAAAACAAAAGAAATAAGTTAGTAAGTCCAAAATAATTGTTATTTCCTGCTCTTACTTTTAAGCTTAATTTCCTCAACTTGCGCAATTTTCTAAGAAATCAAAATCATGCCTAATTAATTAAGAAAATCCGTTCACTCCTAACGCAGAGTTAACATCAAATCGGTAGGAATTTACAACGACAAGTAATACGAGTTCCCTCTATAAATCTTGTGAATTCTTTCATACCAATAAAAACAACCATACTACACGTGTAACTCAACAATACATTCTATTAAATCTCCCGTTTTCAAACAGAATAATAGCATCAAACAAAATGCTGTAAGGCTTCAAGATTTGATAACGAATAACAAATCCAATCCCGCATTCAGCCCCCGAGAACAAAAATAAATTATTAATTACTACACCTTGAGAGGAATTTACCCTTCCCATAAATTAAGGGGGCCAGATGTTAACAGACTCGAACAAACCCCAAATATCTTGTTAAGCCACCCACTGAGTGTCACCACAGACATAGGTAGCTAAAACACGGTAATACTGCGAGGGTCGAGACGCCACCTAATGTTCGAACTCAGAAGACTGCATTTCCCGGAACACAACCTGTGTGTCTGACTTTATCGACTTGAGAGGGTTTCTTCCTTATATTATATCGTACGAAGATGTGCTTTTAAGAACCACAACGTCACCTGAAACATTGAAGCACACACAATTTTCAACCGTAACTTGGTTGACCAAGAATCAAAATCCTTTAAAGTAGGACGGTTCTTAGGCTATTTTCTCCGACGAAGCATGTGATATGATATCAAGGCGAGACAGAAAGGGACAGTAGAGCGCAGGCTCCTCGGCAGACGTCGCGGTTGCCATGGCAACACATCGATTTGCACCCCCCCCCCCCCCTCCTTCCACTGCTCCCGCCAGCCTCCGTTCGTATCCAGGTCATCCAAGACCATCAGAGTCGATGTTTGTTAACATTTAATTAGATGTTGTGACGTTAGCTACATGTATGTGCTTTGAGAAACTAATAAGTCACTCATGAGAGCAAACCAGTGTAAGAGAGCACTTACGATACAATTTTCAATTTGTTTGGTAAACTTAGAATTCTATTTATAAGCATTTTACGAATTTGTGAGTACCTAAATAAAATTTTGCCTTTTTACGTTATTAGTTTTTCAATCTTGAATACGTGTTCAGCTCTTGCAGACCCCATGCTATCAGTCTTTGTATTTAGTACTCTCTTTTACCCACTATTATATCCATATCTCTTAGAAAATTCCATTACAATATAACCAATGAATGTATATTACAAGTAATTGAAAGCCATTTATCGGGTTTCATTGTCTTTGATGAGCTCAAACACTAAGCGTTTGTCAATTAAAATATTACTCAAGTACTTATTACAAGCAATTCGAACAGAAATATGATTTGTTAGTTATCTAACTGAAAAAAACCTAAGAAGCCACACCTGTTTTTTTAACATGGTAAAATCATATAAATGAGTCCTCCCAGCCAGGGCGGGACGGACTGTCAGCCTTGTACTGACTAAAATCCACGGTGTCCTTCAATAGTCCTTTACGTTACGGAGTCACGGCTACCTGATGAGACCCGCGACCCCGGCAGGCTTTGGGTCTCCTAGGCAGGCTCTGTTAAATGCAAGAAGCGTCTAAAGTGTTGCTTCTTAGGTTTCAAAGACTCTTTCAGGATTCTCATTCAAGACTCATTTATATTTATCATACTTTTATGAACCTTATAGCAGTCATTCACCATGAGATGGAACTCTACTCAACAGAGGATTCGGGAGGTCTTCTAGTCCATGTTTACAATTTCTCTAGAAACAGGATACGGGTTAATACCAATATTTAACACAGAGGTAATTCCTATTCTTTTCCAGGACTTTCTAAAGTTGTAACTCCTAAATGTACGTTTACCTTCAAAGGTAAATAGAAAAAGCACGGCTAATTAAATATAAGAAACATCAAGTAAATAACACAAACGACGTCAATCATATAACCGTGATTAGGTACTCCAACAAATCCATAATTCTCTTACAACATATTTTACCTTATCCTTTGATCTGCTTAAGAAAAGTCGACCCATTTCTTATCTCAAAGACACGTCAAGCGCTATGCCCCGTCAAAGCCGAGAGGCTGGACCTAATAGGGCCACTCGAGGCACAAGACTGCCTCCCTTGCCCTTGCTTCCTTTGACGTGCCAACGAAATGGAGGTAATTTAAAAAGGTGAAATCTCACAGAGATTTTGGCGGTAACCTACTTTGTTGATGGAGGCGTAGACAATGTGCCTACTTTTTTTTTCGAAAAAAAAAAAAAAAATTTGGGAAAATCATCGGTTTCTGCCGGCCTAGGGGAGTGGAAGGAACTGTCAGACTCGTAGTTACTAAAATCCGTGTTCCTTCAATTGCCTTTTACGTTCCAGGGTCACGTTAACATGATTAGACAGTCCCGCGACCCACACCGTGTCTGTAGAAGTAATCCTACTAATATTATAAACGTGAAAGTTTGTTTGGATGGATGACACAGATAGTTTCTAACCTAGATTAACACATAAGATAGATTTTATCCCGATTTTATGTTCCGGTGGCATAATTTTCGAATAGTAGCGGGTGAAGCCGCTAGCAAAATCTAGTACAAAATATATTCGGGCATTTTGATCGGTGCTTGCTACGTGAAAGGCGAATGGGCTGAAACTGTTACTGTAATAAAAGGTTGTGATGACACTTTTACACAACATATTTTGACCATGAACATTAGTGGGTCTAAAACGGCCACTTAGCACTATTCCTAATGATTCACTTCATTAATGAAGAATAGAATAATAGCCAATGAGAGCTGCTAGGAGTATTGCTAAAGTGGCCGTTTTCTAAGTAAATCAACTACATCTTGGTGCCAGAAGTATGTATATTGATATACAAAACTAGAGTTGTACCTAGGTACGGACGCCAGCACAACAACCTACCCGAATCTGTCAATTTTCCAATCCAAGATTAACCTTCCACTATTTAATTTTGATAAGGTTGAAAATCTATTAAAGTTTGACAGATTGAGGTAGGCTGGCGACGCTGGCGTATGATACCTACATGGTTTGTCATCCACCAGGTGAGCCTAGTGCGGATTGGTAAATGTCACGTCATATGTCTTAAAATTATTGGTTCTAGGACATGCTAGCTTCCTCACAATGTTTCACTTTAAAGATGCAGTTAGTTATAGATGCAAAAAAATTACACAAAGTAATGATCTGGCTGAGTTCAAACCCACGGCATGCAACTTGTTAGTCGGGATAAGTCACCTAACTTGTCAGTCCACGACTGGGACAGCTGATTTTTCACAAGTACCTATTATCGTTTCTCCTATGGAGAATGTTGTTCCAATAAATGAAAGAAAGAAAATTGTGTTTATTGGCGCTGAAACTTAAAACTAAACAATACGAATAAAGTTATAGAGTAGTAACAATAGTGGAAATAATAACTTAACCATTTAATGCCAAAGGGCCTCAGCTCCGCATAATGCCAGATGGCAACACAAAGTTTGCCAGCTGATGCTGATTTTCAGCCACCCTTAAAATATACAAGTTGTAAACGGACGAGTTGACGCCATCATACAAACACTAGCAAAGCTATAAAATTAAAAAAAAAGTAATACACTTAGATGAAATATTAACGTTCAAATCTCTATAGCCAGAAGGTTCTCAGGGCCCTTTTTTAGCCCACTCTCTCCCACGGCTGGGCAAAGGCCTCGCCGTCGTGGGCGTCGTGACCTGAAGTATCACCTGCGCGTTGCACACCTTGCAAATTTTTACATGGAGGGTACGCTATACGCGAATTCTGTGG
This sequence comes from Agrotis puta, assembly GCA_943136025.2. Classification (NCBI taxonomy): domain Eukaryota; kingdom Metazoa; phylum Arthropoda; class Insecta; order Lepidoptera; family Noctuidae; genus Agrotis; species Agrotis puta. The sequence continues at coordinate 6,744,969 of OW964184.2, read as the reverse complement.
TGGGAACTGTCAAATCGGTCACAGCGCTCGATGTGACAGAGATATGAATCAATGGAGAGTAAAGCACGTGTGAAGTTTAAAAGGAACCTTTTTAAGTACCTACTTATTAGGTTTTATGTAATTTTTTATGAAAAACTAGGCGTATATCACGTAGTCACGAAATAATGTGGTCAGAGACACATTCATTGCTTATACAGCAAAGGCTTAATTAATAAAACGTATTAAACAATAATTCCCATTAATAATCGAAAACTATATAAGTACTTAGGTCTTTCTACCATCATCCCACCTCGGCTAATCGTTTCCACAGCCGCAAAGGATGCATGTATCCGATTTCTAAAACTGTCTCTAACGAGTGTGGAGAATGAGCGCGTCTACTTTACGGCCTGTCTCCAAAGATTCTCTGTCGAAGATAATTCACCGTGAAATGGAGTTCAACTTATTGTTTTATTATGGCTGCGTTTTATCCCAGGAAGTCGTAAATACATCGTGGAAACACAGTTGATCATCGATCTTGATGTTTGGTGATGCTGTTTGTTGGTACTTTCTCTAAATTCTAGTTAGTAAACTTTTAAAAACTCGGTTTTTTAAACTTCATTATTTTTAGGTAATCAAAAATCACCATAGAACATGGACTAAACATCAACTGAATAAAACTATTGCCATACTCTGTAGAACATCTTTATAAACAGAGAAAGACAATACATAGAACTCGAATGTATAATAGTTACGAACGTTCAGTGTGAAAAACACCAAATTAAAAGACAGTAGAGCGGGCTAAAACCATTTTAGTAAGTCATAAAATCATTCATGAACCTAGCGCCATCTATACTCAGGAAATGTCATTGCTCTACCAATGAATAAACTCAAGTGGCCAAAGATATCTTGTTGTTGCTTAGTGCGACATCTAGTACCACTTGGTCAAAACACTAACGCAGAACACGTTTAAGTTTGTACCTGCTAGATAGCGCTGATTATATTAATCCTGTTTTACTGACTAGTGTTTCGCCTTGCAGTAACGATTTTAGTATCAAAAATCAACTAAAAGACTATTTACTAGTAAACCTCACTAAATTATTCAAAAAAGTTAGGACTTAACCGTAACGTATCCTTACAAAACAAACTGAATTGTTTTAATATTGATTTTGATTTCATTAGGAAATCTTTATATAACTTGTATAGACGTAGATTCGTGTTCACTGTTCGTGTTAACGTTTCTGTAAAATGGAATGCTTATAAGGGAAAGTTTCTAAAATTCACAGTGAAACAATGAAAAATATTGAACTCCCAAAACTTTCTTAGACTTATACATTCATTTATCGGTATTCAATTAGTTGGCTGGTCGGAAAAAAGATAGAATAAAATGACAGAGCAAATGGTGCGCATCCCTATTATTGATGTTAAAAATATAAACGCCCTGCTTTACCGACAGAGAACAAGAGACGCATGCGCGTCGTGCGTTTTGTTTTTTTCTCTTTTTCTATTGGTTTGTTTTGTGATTTGTGTCATGTCCCGAACCCTTGCTTGTATTATCCATAGCTTGTGTATTTTATGTTATTTAAATTAATTACGATTATTTTCAAAGTTTGATGGTAGAATTAGTAACTAAACTATTTATAGTATTGTGATGATAAGTGCTGTGAATAAATATAGTATTCAGCGCTGGGAATCTAAAGCGGCACCGTGGAGTCACGAAAACGAAGGTAAAAAATATTTCATTGTTTCTAGCGACGCTTGGTTTGGTAAGAAAAATTGGAAATCGATGCTAAGCGTGCACATGAGGTTCAAACTTGGAGTTTCTAAAGTCAAATTATTATAAAATGCAACGTTTCTCTTGGTTACTTTTAGTTTACGACAAAGTTATTAGCAGTTTCAACGCGGGCCACATGGGTCGATAATCATTAAACGTAACCTGTCGGCTTCAGTTTTGTAGTTTGAAAGTGTTGAGGAAGTTTATGCAGCAGTAAACGCGTTGGTTTGTATGGCACGGGTATTATTTCAATGCGCTTACTAGGTACTTAGTATTTATGTACATGTGTGTTTGAGACCAGCTGGATACTTATTTATCTAAAGTAAACAGGCGTCAGTCGCGCCATTCGTGTTTCCTAAACACCAAAGCCTGACTCAGTGTTTTAATTTGAATGTGCATCTTGTGTGTGCATTGTATCTTCTGTGTTCTTTGAAGTTATTATAATTTTCTGAAAATTAATCTCAGTATTATTCATGGAGAAAAAGTGCTCCAAGCACACAAAATTGGAGTAATAATGCTAATTAATTGTAAAAATATGTACAATTTATTTACCATACTAAAAAAATATAACACCTGTAAGCCTAGACCACATTTTTTATTTATTTATAGTACCTTTTCTGAATAATTCAGTTAAAATAATCATAAAAAAAACATAACACACAGCGAATGTGTGTTGGTTTTATATAAACAAAATCAAGTGCTCTATTTTGAAATCTAATCATATATTTTTTCTACAAGCAAAGAAAAATTTTGCAAAGAACAACATTGCTTTACCACTAAGATCATGCTATTTAAATAATGAGATCTAATTATTGTTTCTATACTATGTTAGATTGATTAGTGTGTATCATTATTACCTTATCACCTTTTTGTCATCCTGTCACTGTATCAGCAGTCTGTTAACCAATTTTTTCCCAATATATTCATTCTTGCTGGACCTTATAAAGGTCATCTACTCATGTGATAAGTTTAATCATAAGCTGTTTTAATCACTGGCTGTTCCCAATAATCAAACTATCTCTGGTTTAAAACCACAGAGATTGAGAATGATTGTTATTAACATTTTGTAGGTACACATGGCCACACATCAAGCTATACAAAACCAAGTGTCTTGACCTCACTTTGCATGGTCTTGCCACACAATGAATGGTCAGCCAATACTGATATTGCATAGTTTAATGTCTAGTAGTGTGTACCATATAAATATCCTTAAAGCACCTATGGTTGGTGACCTCAGTGACCGGGGACACAAACAATTCTCATAACTAAATACTTATTATTCAAATAAATACTACAAAATAAAATTACAGTAATTTACCAATAATTCAAGCAATTATGAGCAGGAAACTAACGCTAAAATTAAATTTAACACTTCCTTCGGTATTCCCTATGAGTAAATAAACCTACACAGATTTTAATCTTATATTTTAATCTCTACCGCACCTAACTGACTCATGTGAACTTTGCATCCAAGAATAAGATCAATGGATTATGGTAAACGGTATTATTCATTCATGTTAACTGGAACTCAGAATGCACACATTCTGTACTATTCCTAGGAGTAAATTAATAACAATTGAAAATTAATCATCATTGAACATGGGTTTTTGAACAGGACAATAATTTATTATTTGTAAAGCCAGCTATTTGCACAGATTTGAACCTTATTTCTTATCTTAGGGCTTGGGTAAAAAAGATCAAACTTTTAATGAGAACATAATTTTTCTCTTATTTTGATATAATTCAGTTTCGTTTTTTATTAATACCTACTGTTTCCCCTTTTTCAGGTAAAATTACAAAATAGAATACTACTGCTTATATGGTTCTCTCTTAAAGATTCAATGTGAAATATGGTAAGTAGTGCTTATTAAATATTTATGAAGAGGTTGACAGACTTGGATTGTAAGTCTGTAATTCAAGCTGAGTTCTGCACAGAATAAGAGTGTAAAATGAATCTCTAAATCTAGTCCCTTCATTTCATTACATGTCTCTTACATTACAATGAATTATTTTTAATTACATCGCACACAACTTATAAAATTAATAGTTTAATTGCTTCATAAATGTTTCGGTATTTCTATGTTTATTCACATACATAATAATTAAGAAAAAAACTACATAAAACAATCTTGAACGACTTGCAATACAAAAAGCGGAGGTGTAAAATTCTTGTTCTTCACTTCCAAAGTAGATGATATCATCATTTTCATCATCATCAATTCAATGATGAGTTGGTCCTCATTAAATAAAGATCATAAAGTAAAATGCTGGACAAAGAAGAATGACAACAACATGTTCTTGCATTCTGCTGTTGCTGCTTTCAGATTGTCACGTTGTTTTATCATCATCATTTATGACAGCGCTAATCAGCTGCTGAATATATGCCTCCTTTCGTGCCATTTGTCCATGGCCTGCGCGAGTATCAACCAGGACCTCCGCGCTATCTTCTGAATTTCATGCACCCATCTGGCTGTTGGTCCACCAACACAAGAAGTATTTTTTTTTAATTTGAAGAATAAAATTAATATTACCTGTAAACAAAAGCATACCTTCCATTGACTCGTCTATTCAAGTGTCCTGCCACCATTTCAATACCACGATTGAGATCCTGAACTTGAATCTCGGAGTTACAAACTCGATTTTCATAGCTCTTTCCGCAACTTTCACTTGTTTGGCGATTGCGGCTTGCTAGTTCCAAAAATATCCTTGATTCCTATTATTATCTGAGTTTTGAGACTATGTCTTACAGATTACCGTAAAATCTTCTGGAACTTTTTTGACGTAGTTAACGCTGACTGTCAGTCTAGCAAAAGTTACACTTCTGGAGTATCCACGTCTCGGCAACGTTTTTTCATTATGGGCAAGAGACATCTCTGACATTCTGTATATTGTACTTCTATAACAGGAAGCATCCCTTTCAGTAACGATCCAAGGAACAAAAACTACAAGATTTACGTTTTATGTCATACACTCAAGACATCGTATAATAATAATATCATATACCAACTATTAATTCGGAGTTCATAAACTCGGCAGAGATCATTAATAGCAATTTTTTGCCCACACATTATTTTACATCTGGCCAATACGTGCTTCCTGGTAGTTTTCCAAGATTTTAAAGCAGGTAGGTAGAAATTAGATACCTTCCACGTATAATGAAGCTTAAATAGATGAAGAAGGTACCTTCATCAAATCATTTGACGAAGGTCTTCTTTTGCGTAATTTCCAAGTCACTTGGAGTGACGATAGTTTCCAATAAAATGCTAATGAAATCCAATCACGCTCTGAGTGGTTTTATAATTACGTGGTATTAAGATAACTACGGCAAATCTATTGCTACTCTAGATACTCTAAAAATCCATGTCTTTAACTATTGTTATTTTAATTTCCTTTCGTTTTAAGACCCAACTGCATAGCCACAAAGACTCCATTCTCTGATGTCGAAGACCTCGTATTGAAAGAAGGATATAGGTAGTATAGTAACGCATAACGACATTCTCCAAATGTTACCTAAATGTGTACGTATAGAATAAACGTTTATTATATTCAGCAGTCTACCTGCTCGGGCGGTCCGCTCCGGGAGCGACTCAGCAAAAAGTAAAAAGATAATTTTTCGTAGAGCCGAGTCGGGCCACGGACGAGAAAGAACAAAGGTTTTACGCTCTTACCTAGTTATAGCAAGTTATGCGGGCTCCCCGCAGGTGTAACTTGTTATCTTTTACCGAGAATTCCTTTATTTTATTTTTCTCGAGGATCACGAGAGAAAATATCTATGGTGTAAAAGTAACATCGTAAAGTGTTTCGTGTTTAGACAGCTGTTAGTCGTTATCATTGCAACACCGCTCACACCGGAATCTCATACGTTATTCAAATGAAGTAAAGGTTCGCCTCCCCAAACAACGGAAGAGACCAAACGAGATTCCAAATTGCCCATATGGTTGCGTGAATTTTTTGAATTACACTTTTATGAGCGGAGCTGAGTGTCGTTGATTCATTTATCGGATGCATTTATCGTTAGTAATTTTCGTATTTCGTTATGCTTGCATGTACGATAACACGCGAAGTGAATTCATCCAAATCTACGTAGTCGACATGAGGCTGCGAACTATTGCTAAGTCGTTACTTATTAGCAACGCTCAATGTTCATCCGGCTTCGATAAGACCAGTCGTCACGTAAGCGGGTTTCGATGGTAAAAAACCTGCCTGGTGGCATTCACCCGACGCCCTTGAACTGCTCGACGGTTCACCACTCAGCTGGTCCGAGCTGATCTAAGCCTTGAGTTTGTCTAGGCCGTTCACCCAAGTCCTGAAATAACCACTTGGACAATTGGCCACTAAGATAATTGCGTACCCAACAGATAGTGACACCAAGTGACGATGACCCCGTTCTATTTATACTGCCTAGGTACATCACGATCATTAACTTTATTATCCCACTCTCGAGCCAGTACCAGCCACGTTTTACGGTAAAGATGTTACTGCTCATAACTTTCAGCCTGTTTAAACACGGAAGATTGGCGACTAAGATTTTAAACATCTTTTTTATATACATAACTATAAAACCAACTTGACATTTAAGTAGGCAATATAATCATAAATTCACTACAAATTGATCAAGTCTTATGTTCATTAATGCGTAGAATCCAGCAACCACATAATTACACATTTGTTAATGAGTAGTTTTGTCAGTTAGATTTACAACTTGTAAAGTTTCTACTGAGCAGGTATCATAATTGGGAAAAAGTGTTTTATATTATGACATTGGAATTACCATACTTAACTATGTTTTCAATTTTAATATGAATATTATGGAAGCCCTGTCATGGAATTGTGTACGTAATCCAACATCTGTTACTATGATACTAACCCGAGAAAAATCTATTGTTTCTAAAGTACGGCCAGCTGGTGTTTAATATCTCGGTTTATTAATCATACAACCAACGCTGACAAGACGGATTATTAATGACTAATTATAACAATGAGTGGTGAACAATAACTCCGGTGAGGTGTAGATATTAAATAAGATTCCGCAACACGATTCCTACAAGCATTGGGCCTATCACGTTGCTGTTTGGACGAAGATTAATTGTTACCCAACGCCATAACTCGGCCTGAGCTTGATTTGTTCGATACTAAGGTCGCATTTTGTAAGCTTCTTATTTCCTGCAATAAAAAACAATATCACTTTCCATTTCTATTCACAAAATTAATTACACGGCTGAAACAGTTTGAAAGTTATAATCAATGATTAAGTAAGCTAGGCTACAAGGCTAGACGAGATGATTGTATCGTCTCAATCATGACCACGTTTCAGGGATATTATAAAGTACACATTTATCTAGACGATTCTCAGAGTTTGCAGCGCCTGGTACTACCTATCTAGCGTCAATAGTAGGTACGTATTCTCGTTCGTAGTTACGCCATCTACTTACCGCAACCTTGTTGTTCTAGCGCCCATTTGTTTGACGTGTATGGATATAATTTGCTATTTGTGTGGGAACCCTGAGTGGGTCGTAATATCGCATTGTTACTACTGAACCCATTAACAACGCCAAGAGTCTGGACGCTATCCGCCTTATTACAAAAAGGGGTTTAACTAAAAACCCAGGTTTAATCTTGTAAAACTACGGTTTAAACAAAGATTATTACAAATCGTGGTTTTGCGATAAACCATGGTCTAACAGTAGTAGCTGTCAAAGGTATGTCAAAGTTTCTCATAGCAAATTTTTCATTGTGTTGTAGTTTTTGTGTTATTTTCACCCAAAATGGATTGAAACAAGGTAGATTTAATTGTTATTACTCATTGTGGATTTAATTGTATAGACAATCGTTCAAATGGCGGTACTAAAGTCGACGTTTTATCTTAGTTTTGTAATACGGACAAATTTAAACCATGGCTCTGCAGATAAGCCTGGACTTGATAGACCAGGTTTAAACCAAGGTTTATTTATTTTTTGTAATAAGGCCGTTAGTATTTAATAATGATCTGAGCACGACTGTTTCTTATGATATCGTCAGAGCAACATTAACCGCCACTGGCTATCTCTCGTACAGCTTACCGTATTCAATATACTTTAATGTGCCATCCAACTATCGTTAAAGGAGTCCAAGTGGCAGCTACTATAATGGGTAATAAGACACTCTGGCTTCGATTGAGTGCCTTAATAAAAACTTTTATAACGTTATTTAATTAAATCCCCAATTCAACGTTCAACGGAGCAGCAAATTCGTATTAGAATGGAAACTGAAATGCAAAGCGAACGCGACAGAACAAGAATGTGAATCCTCTACAATCTGCTCACGTACGGTGCTGTCAACTTTCGCAATGCTACCTCGCGACACTCAAACGGTAAGGAGACTTGAAGGCTAAATAACAGTCGAGGTTGTGAAGCTGCCTACGTGATGTATCATCATATTATTATATTTTCACGTGCTCTTTTCTTTATACAATTTTTATACCGTTATTACTTAAAAGACATTTTATTTCGAACTAAAATCGCAAATGGCTGTCGTAAAAACACAATTAAATTTATTTAGTTCAAATTCAGCGAGCGCCCCTGGCATAACTTTAATGGAGCCAACATCCAACAATTCGCAAAGAAATAACCGTTTCAGATAAATAATTTGGTTACCATTGCCATGTTAATTTTTATCTAAGGTTATAGTTGTGATTAAGCAGTCATTAGCAGTTGGATTGAGCAACAGTGCAGAGGGAACGCAATCAAGGTTTCACGGGTCAACGTGTCCTCTGTAAGCATCCTTACTTTAGCCGAGCCGTTCACTTCGTACAAAATTTCACCTTGTGTCAACTGCATTGTGTATTTCATCAACGTTCACATCGTGCAAAAGGTCAACAACGCGGTTATACCATAAATGTTATATCGTATCCGTCGCTGCCTGTTGCCTCCTGCTTTAACGTGAAAGCCTCGCTTTCTACATTTTGTTGATGTCTTCACTTTATGAAACCAGATCGACAACTGGTGTTCTGAATTTCATAATATCGTCTTTATTTGCACACAAAGCGTGTCAATACACCTGTTTCAAGTTTTTTACAAACCTATCTTATGTAGTTAGAAACTCAGAACCTTCATTTTTCATTTTATGTTTCGTGAAGTCAACGAAACTTGCGCAAAACAAGTGTGGGATAGTAAACAAGTTTTGTACGAGTTCCTGTCTTGTATGTACGATATGCATTTCTATCCCATGAAAGCAAGAGGAAGTTTGCCTTTCAAAGCCATTCTCAACTTGTGTGGCAAAAATAACATTGCTATTTTTGCTTCTAGTGTTAGAAAGAAAGAAATAGGAAGATTTTCTATAATAAATCAAGTAAAGTAGAACGTTTAAATAGTATAATCTTGAAATTAAGTCAGTTTTTACACATAGTGTAGGGCTACTGGCTAAGTAATAACTGCTAAATGAATCGCGCGAAGTTCAGCTGCTCTTATCAAGGCGGGTTCATAGATTGATTAGTGTTCATAATCAAATATGACTTTCTTATACCCCTCCGTGCCTTACAATTCACGTTATTAAACTACTAGCTCTGCCCGCGTCTTCGATTATTGGATGACGGTTGTATCCCGTTGTTTCACCGACGTTGCTCGGTTCTCTAGTTCCTGAGATTACCGCGTTCAACTACACAAACTCTTCCACTTTATAATATTAGTAGAGATAAATCCTGGGTTTTTCATTCGTATATCTTTGCCAGCCTTCACGGATTTCAGAAGCCTGGAAGACCGGTTACCGGACAACTAACTACAGCATATTAAGATAGACAAGGCACCTGATGAATTTAACCGCATAATTATTTTGCTTAAATCTGAAACTCTTTTGTGTGGGGATGTGGACAGTTGGACACCCTCTGGAGTCTAGAGTTAATTAAGCCCCCTCTTTAGACCCCAAAGGCCGAATATTAAACTATTTTTTTAAATCATGCTTTATTAGAAGAGCTAAGCATTCAAATAAATGGAATTCCACTTGGAAATATAACAACTGTTTGTTTGTTTTTTTCATAATACTCTCTTTATCTGTGCACCCTAAGACCAACGCTGCGTCTATTTCTAAGCAATGTTCTGTAGACGATATATTATTATGATAATATAATATAATATAATCTTCAATATTAAGTGTTTCTTTATCACGATTTCATTACAGTTGAGTGACTGATAATGTTGGGTGCGTCGTGGGAAATACATCAACACAAATTAAATACTCACTTCTCTTGTAGATGAAGTAGAACTTAGATATTCGTTTAGTTGAAATACGTACACATTTCATTACCCAAAGTGAATACCAACGTTTTGAAATGTGATGAAGATCTGCAACATTAAAAAATCGATCGAGATTTCAGAAGAGAAGTTTTATTTAGCTGTAGCATTAAAAAAAAATTACCTGGAGTATCGGAAGGAAATATCAACACAGTTTATAAAATTTTAAATCTCAAAATACCAGAAGAATTTTATGGGAAAATGTATGCATAGCTTCTGGAAGGTGGGCTTCCAGAAAGTACTACTAGCCCATAAAATTCTTCTAATGTAAGTGGTGCGCGGGCAGCGAGTACTGGGCAACTCGCTGACCGACCATGGACCATGCCCGGGTCGACGGCGCGTTGTGTTCCACGTGCGCCTCAAAGAGTGTCAGCATAATGACGGGGCCCCCCTCTAGAGAGCCAAAGCCTACCGGGGTCGCGGGACTCACGAATTACCGCGACCCCGCAACGTAAAGGGCTATTGAAGGACACCGTGGATTTTAGTCAGAACGAGTCTGACAGTCCCTCCCGCTCTGCCCTGATTTTACCACGTAAAAAAAAAATGTAAGTGGTCAACGTATTGGTCGCGGGACCAAGGGATTACCGTGACCCCGGTACGTAAAGGGCTATTGAAGGACACCGTGGATTTTAGTCAGTACAAGTCTGACAGTCCCTGCCGCCCTGCCCTGGGTGGGAGGACTCATTTGATGATTTTACCACGATAAAAAAAAAAAAAATTGGTCAACTTTTCGATACATGGCTCAATTTTTTGAACACCATGTGGAGTTTCTTTTTTAATATACCGTACGCGTTTTTTCCTCCATTCTGTTGCATCACCTAAAACGTTTTGAGGAAAACCTCGCCAATCTTGGTAAAGTCCTCAAACCCATTTGGATTTGGAACGCAATAAAAATGAATACCTCTATTTGGTATTTACTTATCAAATAGTATTCTAAGTTTCTAACGATATAGCTGATGCCAGCAATTTTTATTTACATTTCTTGCTTTATGGTTTTAAAACTGGTGGCCACTACTGCCAGTTTAAATATGACACAAAATTACATAGAGACCGATGGCATAGTTATAAGTTACCATTTTTATTTTCATTCGGTGAATCTACAATAATTATATAAATAATACACTGACAAACAAGTAATGACATTAACAGGATATTGGGGAAAAGATTTTGTACAGCGATCTTCAATAAAATTAAAATGGTGGCCCATACCTACCAGCTTCCATAAAAAATATTGAACCAAAAGCATTTCATATTTTTCTGCTGCGAATGCTATTGCAATCACGGTACAGGCTGAAATCAAAAACAGAATTGAATAATCTCCAATATATATATGGAGTGATCTGGTGTGGATCTCGTGGCTAAATAATAACAACCGCACAGCTATATCTGCAAGGTTAAAGGTGGTCTGCAAGGGTGAATTTGGCCTGTGAATGGGACCACCAATCAGGACAATCGTTACTGTTAGCTCGGAAGCCAAGGAAGGGGCATAATAACACCCAGTTTCTTGGTGGTGGAGGTCAGATAAGCAGTCGCTCCGTAAAAAATACTGATATTCAGCTATATCCGGTTCGACTGGAAGCTGACCCCAACAGTTGGGCACAGACTAGGCAGGTGATGTATGGAGTGGTTTAGAGCGACGTTGCTTGGCGGATTATACCTAATTATGTTTGTTTTCTAAGAGACTAACTCCGGAACTCTAAAATAAAAATATAGATATCATGAAGAATGTATAATTCGTATGAATGATGTATGTGAACTGATGCCTCACAAGAGAATGCTTGTTCATCGCCTATAAGTACCAGAACAATCCATTTCTTTCGTTCTCAATATTGACACATTCGTGACACATTATCTTTTACTCCGAAATCTGAGCCTAATGGATGTAATAACCTGTAATTGAGTTGTTGAGACAAGACCACAATGCTTGTCTTAGGCGCTTTCCTCACCGGATTAGCGCGTTTTCGTTCAATTACGGAATCTGTACAGATTCTTCACTGAGAGCGGGTTCTTGACTGCTTTTGTTTGCAACGGCAACGGTTTTTATAATTTGTTTTAATGCCTCTTCAAATGTCCTTCAATATGTCGTCTTCAGAAGATTACGATCCCACCAAAAACATTAAATGTAAAAAAATGCCAAGTCTCTCGATGCAGTCTTTCCATCGTAAAAAGTTTTGAGATCTCATAGAAGCCAAGTCCTATTCAAATTATTTTGTAGTTATAAATCAACATTTAGTAATTGTATCAATAGTTTTCTTTATATTATAATTATAGTGACTTGGCAATGAGCACAAGAAGAAACAAAACGGCATATTTGGAGTTGAAAGTCACAGGTATTTTTTATTATTGTATTGGAGCATGTAGTCGGTAGTGGCCATCATGATCCACACGTAACAAATAATCTGATCACAGGTCTCGTCAGTAACATTTGCACATAATTCCAGGCAGCAAGCAGCTTTTAATTGGTACTCATTGCCAAGTCACTATAATTATAATATAAAGAAAACTATTGATACAATTACTAAATGTTGATTTATAACTACAAAATAATTTGAATAGGACTTGGCTTCTATGAGATCTCAAAACTTTTTACGATGGAAAGACTGCATCGAGAGACTTGGCATTTTTTTACATTTAATGTTTTTGGTGGGATCTCATTTATTTTTTGTAAGTGTTTAACCCTTTGACCGCCACGTCAAAAAAACAAGAACGTGCTCTCAGCGCCAAGCTAAGCATAATAAATACATAAGTACATAAAAAACAGTAGTGAATTTAGAGATATTTTAATAAGCTACATATATTGACGTTTAAAAGTCTTTCGTGTAGTCGCGACGCGCGACTGTGGCGTCCTGAGCACTTTTTGGCTTGTCATCTATACATGACACTAGCGGTCAAAAGGTTAATAAACTATTTGCCTAAATAACTGTTTCAATAACAATAATAAATCTACTATCTAATCCGGCTAACTTAAGTTCTCCGAATATAGCTACAATATTTTTTTAGTTTCGAAATGGTTTTTCATAGGTAGATGGCGCTATCAAATGAAAATTATCGAATTATTTTAAAGTACTACTTATACTATACTACTGCGCTCGGTAACGAAACCATAGCGCGATTCAGACAGGTACAACGCCATCTATCGAGCGCGCATACAATCGAAATTTATCGCAATACAATGGAGTTTTAGCTTTATTAATTTAATGAATTATGAACTTTATGTATTAATTAATTATAGTCTATGTATTACATTTATATTATTCTTTTCTATTCTATGTATTTATTCATCCAATTGAATACTTAAACAACGAACAAAGTTAACAATGCAGTCAAAATCCATACATAATGTTCTTGCCAAACCGCAAATATAAAATTGTTTTCTATGGTATATTATTTTTTAATGTTTTTATAATTTTTCCTTTATATGTGGCTAATGACCTATCTTGGTGCAAAATTTGAAGTTTCTAAGTCTGCTAGAAGTACCTTAGATTTTTGATGATCGGTCAGTGAGTCAGTGAGTGACAAAATGGTGTAACTTTGATCGACCGTAACTCCTAAACTATTAATTCAATTGGCATGTAATTTCGAACTTAAGCTTGTTCTAATGCCTACTATTATTCACCGAAAACCTAAACTCCTAGCTTTGTCCACGTCGAAGATATAGGGGGGGCGAAACAGCCGCATCGAGAAAAGATGGTACGGCCGTGCCCGTTTTGCTCGAGACTTGGCTGGGGCACTGCCGTGCCCCCAGATATAATAACGTGCTATATCAATGCGGTTGCGAAAAAGAAGGAAGAACTGGCGATATCCCTGTAAAGCTAGTAAATTATCGGCTGACTCGAGTCGAAGTTTCGGTAGTACTCAGTTCAGAGATGTGTTTGCGTTCGGTAAAGAATCTGTACCGAAACTGCTTAGTGAGGTTGAGAAAGCTCTCATTTAATTACATGCACTCGGTAAAGAATCTGCAAGGATTCGGTATAGAAACGAAAATGCGCCGATCGGGTGAGGATGGTTCCTTAAAGAAACAATTCTTACCTGTTTTTCTACTGACGTTGATTCAGATTGCGTTTATAAATTGTTACCTAAGTGACAGAGTAAATAATGGCAGCTATTAAAAAACTAGAAGAATCTCGATCGCAATCCATTAATTTGTTTCCCAGGATAGTTCGCTATTATTATCAGCTCTGTGTTTAACGTGATGCACGATAAGTTTAGCATCCTATCACCACAATCCTTGACTTACTCAGGGCGGTTTCCAGTATCTAATAAATAATGTTTAATTAGCACTGATTACGATTGCTACGGGCGTCTACGATTACAAATTTACAATTTACATAATAATGTAGCTTTTATCTCTTTAGAACTATCAAATCAAATGGGTTTGCCTAATTCAATTAAAGAGTTAAAACTATTGATAAACTTCCCGTAGCCCTTAAACTGTTTACCTTTTTGTATCGACATTAGCATTAAATCATGATCGGGCGCGTGTGGCTAAAACATTAACGTAATTTGAAGCTCAAAATTTATACCTCTACATTAACGTAGTTTTATAAACACTGATAGTGCGCTATTTATTACAGGAACATGAGAATGACTATGAACAGTAATTACGTTGGGTAGTGTTCCAAACTGCATTCACGTACCAATTTATTTTAATGTTTTTCCTGGCAAATAACTTCAAAAAGATTTATTATCTACCATGATAACAGTAGGGGGACGAATGTTTAAATGATTCTTATGAACATGACGAATATAAATGAATCTTATGCATGAATTTTCCCTTGAACCGTCTAAACTACCGAAACGATATGACAAATGACGTCGCCATCGATTTGTATGTTTGTAACGTGTGTCGTAACTAAAGGATGTATTATTGTTATCATGTCTATTCCGCCAGACAACACACTAAACAAACATAGTAATCGATAAGGCTTTCAATCTGGACAATTTTAACACTATATTCGAACTCCTGGCTTTGTGGAAAACATCGTCTATAATTTGTATCTGTTCATAAAATCATTTTTAGTGTTAGTAGATAAAGAAATTAATTTGCTGGATTTAGTATTTTTGTGCCCAATGAACGTTATTCGAATAACAGTTCCTCGCCTATATTAAATCAGCGAAATTCAACAAACGCATATACACTTAAAGACTTTATAAGGTTTTCATTGACGCTCGGCAGCCACTATTATTTCTGTGAATGGGTCAGTTCCTCGGCATCCGATATCGGAATGGTTTATAGCCAATGTCGTCAGTACGTGCCAGGGGTGGTGAATTGGGATCCGTTTCGCAAATCTCATGTTTCAAACCCCCTACTCATCTTTCTTCAGGTGACGACGAATTTTATTTGTATAATCCAAGAATGTAGATCTTATTAGGGATGGATCGCACTCACTCTTCCATTACTACGATGTTTTATTTTGGACTAGAATAAAGTTCGAAAATTATTGCAATGGTGATTGAAGCAATTAGAGTTTACTTTTAAATTGCAATTTCAATTCTTTAAATATTAATGAGGAAACTGATTTAACCTTCAATTATTTAAACGAAGCGATAGTTAAGATAATATTTTTCTTGAATTTTCCTTTGATCACAAATTAATCAAAAAGACAAAGTCCCCGTTCACTTTTATTTTAGAATCGGTTTTGTTTGCACCTGCGTTCCCTCAACAGAAATATTTGTAAAATTAGAAAACGGTACGTCCTTTTACTATGGACCATCCCTTAATGACAGAAAACTAGATCCGCTTTTTTTTTAGCGTGGTAAAATCATCAAATGAGTCCCCCCACCCAGGGCAGGAGGGACTGTCAGACTTGTACTGACTAAAATCCACGGTGTCCTTCAATAGCCCTTTACGTACCGGGGTTACGGTAATTTGCGAGTCCCGCGACCCCGGCAGGGAACCAGATCCTCTTAGCTTAATTATACGAAGCACCATAAATGTGACGAAAATTATTTTAAACTATGAGAATCATGAGCTACAGTATCATTTAATAGCTAATCTTGGTCAAATCTTAACTTTTTGCAGCCAGCCTAAAGTAAAACTGCTAGCAATTAGGTAGTTCCTCAAAAAAGTCCAAATTACTTCTTAAAACTTAGCATAAAGTAATGATGAATTTAGCGTCACGTTTTTTAAGTTAAGGGAGCGACGCACCAGCAGGGCAAACTGTGCTATCATTGGGCGGCTCAAGAACAGAATACTTTGAGAAGCGCGGGGGCGGGCGAGTGACGCCGCGGCACTCACTAGTCTGTACGCGGAGCCAGAGGCGGCCGGCGGCAGACGTCAGTGCCACACCGAGCGACACACAGACCGATCGCCTCGCGCTGCCACGCGACCGCTCATCAACGTCTTCCGCGATAAACTATTACTACATGTTCGCTTGCATCCGAGCCCAAAACTAACGCCAACTGCACCGCCACTTACCCTTTCAGCCAAGAATTCAATTCATAGGTATATTCTTACTTTCATTTATCAAAAAATCATCCTAAACAAAAAGTTTATCGACCCTACGTTGCAGCCATAACAACCCTTATTCACATCACTCAGCCAATCGCTCCCTCTAATTATTGACTCCCCTAAAGTTAGTTGAAAAATCCGGTCGCTCTCGATTCTGCCCTTTTATAGCTTTAATATTTTTATTACTTTGCTCTGGATGGCGTGTCTAGCGTTGCCGCTGCCACAATTCATAGCATACAATTTCTCCTAGTAGTAGTAGTTGCGACACAGCAGTCTTCTCGTTTCCTTCATCACGTATTTCCTCGATTGATTAATTGAACGATACAGGGTATAATTAATTTTTTTCCTCTATTTCACTATCCGGAAAACACGAAGATCATCGAGGCTGTCTGTCGGTCGTAATCCTAAATTGGCAAACTGTTTTGCGTCACCGTTATCTGTATTCAGGTCAATTAAGGCGCGCTGAACCATGACACTGCGTTGACATTGGCGCATTTAGTTTTTACTGTGTGGTGAATGTGAAACTGGTGCGTTGTTGGTGGACTGTGAGCGGTGTGGAGTGCTGTGCATGATCGTGTGAGGCTCCCGCCGCGCCCGCAGCGGATGTGCACGCCGCTACCGCCCTGGTGGTACGCGCCGGCTGGAATGCCAGCTGCTCTTGACCTAACTAGGTAACATTTACATCACTAACATAATATTATCTTATCACTACCACTTATTATTCATCAACTGACCCATAATTATGTAAAGTTTAATTTAATGTTCATGATGAGCATGATACAAAAACGCGGTACGCAAATTAGTTTAATAAAACATCCTCGATAATTAGTTCCGTGTGTTTACGTCAAATGCTAAACGAGGAGGCCTTAATTACAATTCAAAATCAAACATTATCTAGGATTTCCTTATAAACAGCGTAATAGTATAAACATTGGATATATAGTGGAATAACCTTACTTTTTGTAACGTAATATTTGTCTTTGATCAAGTAGTGAAGTAAAATCCTTCAATTTTAGGAACGCCACTGAGCCGTGTGTTATGCCATATTATAAACTATTGATTAACATCACAATCATTGGGAACAGTCCCCAAATGTCGACAGCTGAACAGGGGTGTCCCCTCAAATATAGGAAGCATGGGGACCCATTGACTAGAAGCACATAAATATAATTATGCACATATATACCATTCATTGTTCCCTAGTTTAAATCATTATATTATATCTCAATATGAAATGATTGTGTGTTGATTGTCTTTATTTTATAAATAGCATTCTGCACTGATAAACATACAAATCTAATACATTACGCTCCGGAATTTCTTGCTGTTAGTAATTATCTTGCTCTGGATGCCAGAGCGTTGAAAAGGCATTCGGACGAAACGAATGTTTATAATTGCATCGTTATATCATTAACAAACATTTATGTTGAACGATCAATATAATAACAACAACATGTCTGATGTCATCAACAGTCAAGCTAGATGAACAATAATACAGCCAGCTATGGAGCAGCAGAGCAATAATACAGAGCTATTGTAGGCTATCTGTTTTGCGATTAAATTCAACATGGTAGGATATGACGATTTATTCCCTTTATGTCGAGTCCCGTTATGTCGAGCCTGGAAGTCTATTGTTCTCCAAAGTATGATATTTTACGCTTTCTATTACCTTTATGTCGAGTTTGGTGAACGGGTACAGTCAGGGATGTAAATTAAAAGCCAATGGCATAAAAACATTGTTTTATTATTTGTTCTATTACTTATTTTCATATATATATCTGATCTTAATCTAAATAAATAACAGTATAATCATCACTATTGTTGCAAATGTTAAACAGCATGTCGACGGAGCCCCGCTTCGCGGGGCTCCTACTTCTGGGTGGTTTAAAAAAAAATAACCACGAAGAGGATGGCGGGGTCTTTCAGACCCCGCCATCCTCTTCTAACCTAAATTGTCCGAGTCGGGGTGCCAGCAAGTCCCGAGCTGTCTTGTGCATTTCATTGGACGTGACTGTACTTCTAAAATATGATATTATTAAATCGACATAAAGGTAATAGAAGCGAGACAAGGTTTTCGGCTCGACATAACGGGACTCGACATAAAGGGAATAAGCCGATATGACTAGTGAGGCCAGAACACGCAACCGCCATATCACTCATAATACATTTTGTGTAGCACAGACGTCGCAAATAATTTAGATCTTTGTGGAAACGAAGTATTCTCTGGCAGCGAAACTGACTAATCATCATACTAGAGAACTAGGTGAGTTCTGGCAAGCATAAACTATGTCCATAGGTTGTTGTTGTTGTCCAAAGAAGAAGAGTGAGCCATAGAAGTCATAAACAGCAAAACACATTGAATATCGCATTGTGCTTTGGTGCACAAAAGGGGACTCTGGTTGTCAAAAATACTCGGAGGGACAAAACGTTGTAGGCAAATAGTATCTTCCGAAAGCCACACAAGGAGCAACAAATATTCACGGACAACAAACTATCCCATGAATATAATGTTGAGGCTCGGTTATTCATATGTTCACAGACTCACAGTGAATTCTAGTAGCCACGTAACGTTTATGGAACGTTTATATTCAGCCGAGCGTACCACCCGCGTCGTTTGACGCTCACGGCCTCACGACGAAATCGGAGACACCCATGTTGGTGGCAAAATGTTATGATACTGCGGACATTCGAAGTTGTTCACATGTCATTTTATACATGACCAAGATCCGATAAAATATCATGCTGTATGACTTTCCAGAGTAAGTCATACATAATATAAATACTAAGCTTTAACCTCTCTGTAGTTGGCTGTACAGTGGCAATCTATCTGCTCTCCCCCAGGAATTGTCGCGTCCCGAGCTCACTCGACGCTCGCAATCTCACGAAAATATGGCATTTACTTGACAGCCGAGTCTCTACCATTGATAGATCTAGCTGCCAGAGTGACTTTATTGCTTACCCTTACAATTTCAAACTTATTATTTTTTGTATCCTGTCTTATCTTCGTCAAGTATTTACTACGTGGCTTGTATACACATTGTATTATGTGAAAGTCAATACACTGCGTGGTTAATTGATTACAATACATACTTCCTGCGTAAATGCATGTTACTAAAGAATTAAATAGCAAAAGTTTATTTTCTAACGAAAGACATAAATAGGAAATGGAATAAAGAAATAAAGCTTCACAATAAAAAGCCTTTTCAGTTTAACTTCTGAATTACGACGTGAAAGGCCTTGTCGTATTTTATTGGAGAAAACAAAAATAAATTATGTTAAACTGTTTTAATGTACGGGTTTACAATCGATAAATGTATATAGGTCTATCAAGCTTAGCTGATCTTTAGTAATTTGCCATGGAACAGTTTGTAAAGACTGAGTATCACGCAACGGCCGCGCTCCACCAACAAACCCGCTGTAGTGAAATAATCTACTTTTTGACTGGGTAATCGCTCGGAAAATTTAATATTACGTAAGTAATCTTGATGCCTTTATATTTATACCAAGCTTTTGCTTTGAAAAAGAAAAGTGCGTGCACGAAACCGGATTAATTATTAATATTTCAAAATGTTTACCAAGTCTTGTACTCAGGTGAACGGTTTTTTTTGTGACATTAGCGTGCTATTAGCATCAGTCGCCACTGTAGTCAATGAACTGGTTTTGGTGTTGGTGTGCGCAGTTTGAGTAGAGTCACAAACAGCGTACGAAAGGACCGAGCGTCCGCACTTGTCCCGTTTCCACGAACCGCTGACAATTTATCCGAGTTCAGTGTACCGGTGTGGGCATGTAAACATGTGTGGTGAGTGCCAGAGAAACACTCGAATGACCTCCTCTGTGTGAACGCCCACTAACAATCACTAATTTTTAGGCAACGACAGACGTTTTCATAATAGCAAATTGGTGAAAAATACTCTAGGTAGTCGTACATGTAGAACATACGATCCATCTGTTTCAATAATATGACTAATACCATAAACTTCCATGTCACCGTTACATCAATTTTAGTATTCGTTTTTAATTTGCGTTCTAACCTCACTTCAGTGATGTACCAAATGTAACTCTTGACCCCAACCATCGGTCTCAACATTCTAACAGATCGTAAATTGTAATGTAACATGGTGAACATGGACCTCCTCGGCTGACCGTCAAAATGAACAGTCCTGAGGGGATTTCACCATGCTCAGAACCAGATTGGTGGTCCAAATTATGTTACTTTTTTTGTAATTGGAAACTGCTGACATTCCTGAAAATGATCCTTTCATTATATCTAAGTAAACCAACTTAAAAATAAAAAAATACCCAAATAAAGCGTACAATACCAAGTCTCGCCTCGACTACAGTATTTTCTAACCTGGTTCTAACGACGCGTGCTCAACAAATTGAAGTCATCAAGTTAACCACCAGTTTATATTTATTATTAAATTACATATAATATAGGTACTAAATAATACCACTTGTTGGCGCAAACGCCGAGTTCGTCTACAGGTCATTGTGCTTTATTTAGTTGCTGACTGGCAATATAAATTGGACTCATGTCACGATAAGAGATTATCGACACGATATTTTCGATATCAATACGCACCGAAGAGATGGGTCATTGTGCTAAATCTGATATACTACGATTACTAGCTTAACCCTACCTTCACTAGACCCAAATTCATACATACGAACATAACTTTCAGTCTAAATATTGAATTCAATAGTAATGAAATTAGAAATCCGATTAAACGTTATTGTAAATATTTTAAAGTTATTGTACTAGATTCTGTCAATGGAAAACAGAATTATACTATTGTTTCTTTAAAATAATGTTGATATTTCTGACGAAGTACGAACGAATCATCCAAACGTGATGAAATGTAATTAACAAAAAATATATCATATTGAATGCTGTCACGGACGCAACATTACCACACGTAATAAGGATGTGGCTGCTTATCAATTGTTATGTCTATACGACGGCACACCGATGGATAGATTTAAGATTATAAAACAAATGCAAGGAAGAATCATGAAGAAAATCTTTCTCCATGCACTTGTTTCCCTACACTAAAATCACAGTCTAAATACGAGAGACTGTTATCGTAACACTACAAATTAAGTCATCAGTGTTAGGAGGTTATGTCGATAACTTGCCTCTTATATATAAGTTTCAAACTTATCGTCCAAGAAAATTGACGTCATTATGTGCGTTCCAATCACGTTCTTATCGTTTATATTAATTTTCCATGCACGCAAATAACTAATAAATTGTAAATCGCTGTGCATTTGATTTTCTTTGCTAAGGAAAAAAAAATCAAGGTATGTAGGGTTGTTGAGTGTTGAAGGCTCGAAGGCATAAGCGTCATCATGGAACCACTTAATTCGTAAAGTTGGTAGGCGGCAGTTCGTTAGGCGTTTCCGCGTTCGTCAGCCTTCTGGCAGTGCGGCACACGCTGGCAAGGCCGTGTGAACCTCTTTGTCTATTTTTCGACGTGAGCTTCAAAAGTAATTTGCGGTTATTCACATGCCACGTCTTGCACGCAACCTGCACTGTGACTTACCTAAATTAACTCACTCTAATTTTCAATATGCTGCAAAAACTGAACAGATTTTGAATTTGTTTAAGGAGCTCACCAAACTTGTTTTTTGAAGTGAAAACTTCTTTAGCGGCGTTGAGCATAAAATCTTAAACTCGCGTCAGGACACGTGACCCTGACCGAAAAAGCGTAGGACGGCGCAGGGCGCTTGCGTGAATGTTCGTTGCTAGGTAACATTGTTTATAAAAGATGTACGTCACATTGGAAAATTATTGAAATAAGTCAACCATTTTTGCGAGTTTTACTAAAATCTGTTCACAAGATATTTCCAACAATTACTATTCAAGTTTTCACTTCTGCCGGCACTCCCAGAGTGCAACCCGTCGTTTTTTTTTTTTCACTGTTTTTCTTTTTTCAAGCAATGTTCCCATGGAAAACCTCTCATAATAAACACGACTGATTTTGTGAATTTTCCGATTAGTAAACGTAGTGAACAAGGCATAGAATCAAGCGATTGTTCCACACAGTAAGCAAACCTTCTGATAATTCTCAGAAAAGTGAAAACAGGTATAGTAGTTTGAGGTGTCTACGGAGTTTATTCTATCTTTGATTGAAGTAGACAACGTTTTGTTCAGCGGGCATATAAATACAAGCATCTTTAGTTCGTTTCAAAGAAAACCCTTTTAAAGGCAACTTTGAAGAATATCTTAGATCTAAAAATGGATGAATTTTAAAATCTTGTAAAAGGGCGCCATAGATAACTGAGAAACGAAAGGACAAACCGTTCTAATGCTGTATATATATTTATTTTTATGAACCTGCTAGGTTTTTTATTACTATTCATGTTTTTTTGCGCTGTAGTCAGGCAGCGGACTCTACAAGGTTATAAAATGTTAACAACCGCAGCCCACGAACGTATTTAATTAACGGAATTTGATTACCAAAAGTCAATAGTAATCGTATCCACTTGATTTTAACGTCGATTCCGATGTCACAGTTAATCTCAGTTCAGATAACTATTGTAATGCAATGTGAATCTGGTTTAATACTTATTGCGATCGTCAGTGCTCATTCTTCCGTAAACTGTCTGTCTTTGTTGTTGCAGCATCGGTTTTCTCAACTGTGTACAAGTAAGCATTCAGTCGGACAACACGTTCTAGACAGACATTGTGCAACGTCCACTGACGATGCATTTGTTCTCGCTTAGCCCAGTTCAATGGTGTTGCACTAACCAACGGTCCCACGTTTGTTTCTATTTCCACCGCTGTGACAAAGGGAAAATGCATTTGATTAGCTTCAGTAATCAATTAGACGCAATTGTCAACTTTGCAATAACTTGACAGAAGCGAATACTATTTAGATGGATGCAGAAAAGTTACGTAATGACATCATTGTTTCGTTCTGTTACCTTGCCTGCGGGAGTAACTTAACTCCGTAACTTTGTTTTCAATTTACCAGTAGACTACCTACACCGTCTACTGACAAGAGTTCCTGAATATTTAAAATATTACACAAAGTTGTTGCTTTAGATCGCTCACTATGTTTAATAAATGATCGAATCGAATTTGTAATGTGTTTATGATTGGTTGAATCGTTACATTTCGTTTATCTCAAGGAAGTTGATGTTAACTCATATTATGAAATAATATTGTTTTAACCACCTATTATTACATGATACTACATTAAAATACTATTTGAAATAATGCGAACAAATAATTCTAAAAATGAACGTGCAATGTAGATTTTGCTGAAATGGTTTGTACTGGTGTCTAATTCAGTTATTTCCCCATAACATTCGTGAATGCAGTAGTTGTAGGTTAACCGGACGCGTCGCGCCCCCTCGTGCGTTGAACTGCCGGTTATATTTAACTACGACAACACGTGTGCACCGGCAATACGACACACGGTGCTCTCCAACTTGGATACAGTTTTAACTCACTAAAATATTCCTAATGTTCATATTTTGTGCATCTTCGAGTGAATTTTACTATATTTTTATACCAAATTTGTAACTTCTGTCAACTTTTGAATTGTTAACGGTATTTCCATTAAAAACTGTCAGTCGTCAAAGATATATATTCTGGCAAAGTCACATACCTACCATTTAGAAAACCTTCATCTAATACGTCTCTACATGCTTAATTCATACTCATGTCAAGCTTCCATAACACACAGATATAAAAGACTGTAAAGTAGAGCTTAAAGAATCCATTCACAAACTCTAGTACTTTCAAAACTGCAAGCAACTTTAAAGAACCCTCTTAAATTATCGTGCAGGAAACGATGCTTTAAAATTTGCATTCTCCGGTAGGTTTTAGCCGCCATTCAGTCGCCGAAAGTGCATTGTCGGTCCTCCATAAAGGTTTGCCTTTCACTGAAGAACTGTGTGTGAAGGTGAAGGCATTCGCTGGTACATGGGGATTGACAATGGAGTTCAATCAACCCGTACAGCGCCCACCCAGCCCGTCATTGTGACGTACACTCCACTCCTCTATTGTCACTTCCTAAGTCTTGGTGCATGGGGCGCTCGTACAATGTTCTAAGATTGTATCCTTGGTCTCTTCACACCGCAGGCATATTTTAAGAATTTGTCACAGTAGAAACTTGAATCAGAGAGTTGAATCTTTCCCTAAGTTAAATGTGCGTAACTCAATTTTAAATTAATGCTTCATTTTGTGTTTCTAATTAGTTAAACCTATTCCGAAAATTGGCTTCCAATGGAAGTAGTTAATTGAAATTCAAATCCTATCAAGTTATCTAAGTACCTTGAAGCTCATTTGCTTTGAGACAAAAAAAGAAATAGGATCATTTTCCATAATGCAAGTGAAATATCTAAAGCCCTTCGCCCATAAGTACTAAAAGCCTGTCTTGAAGTTTAAACTAAGACGCATTGCACATAAGAGGTGTGTACAAGGTGTGGATACACGAACTAGTTAAGTAGGACTATCGATTTGGCTCATTCTACCCTGTAACCATTAAGTTATAAACTTCACCCACAGTTTTATAGCAGCCAAACAACATTATATTCACTCAAGCAGAACTCGGATGGAGACCTACTCGTCAACTACATGATGTTCGAAACTTTTCGTGTAAACAAGTTAACCAACTAATAATGTTAACTTTCTGCGGTACTGGCCAGTCAGCATATAATTGTTTTCGTAGCTGCTATTAAATTTTGAGTTGAATTTCCATTAAAACCATTCGGCTGCATCGCAAAAAATAAGCACACGAATTTAGAGAAGAGGCCGCGTGGTGCGAACTCGTCGCAGCCGAGGCGTATTGATCGGTGTGCGCGCGCAGCGTCTGCCCAAGTGTACACAGACGGTCGGTGAAGCGTTTCGACGCTGTGCCACGACAACTCCACTCAACACTTAGACCCACCAAGAGGACGTCATCGACCATTCAGGTCTCCTCTATTCAAAACCAATCTTAGATGAAACAAGATCGACTCCATTTTCATCCTCAATGCTGTCAAGTTCAAGCACTCTCAAAATGATTACCATATTTTACTCTAATCGACACCTGAAGCATTCCAATGAAATAAACATGAATCGTGTCCTGTGTAATACGCACGACTAAACATAGTTTGCGGCGTGTAATGTAATGGAGGCGATCAGCTGTGCGGATCGTTGGCAGTCGCCCCCCGCAATCAGGCCCCGCCGCTTATCTGACATCCTCCCGCGTGATAAATAGTCCCGTTGTATCTTCACCCTCACCGCAAGGACAAAACTCTATCGACTGGGAAGATACCAGTCTACGTGCACGAAATTCGCACCCTTATAAACACATTCAATTAGTTGAAACATTAACAAAGCTAATGGCGGAATATGCAAGGAATTTGACGAAGAGATTTAAAGAAATTCCTCGGGCATTAATTTCAGAAGGCTTTCAAATTTTAATTTCATTAATGGCGAAGCTACGTTGATTAAAGCCAACGATTAAACAATCTTTAACCCAAGCCCAAAGATCAAAACCCTGCTTAACCCGCTGGGACTAAAGATATCGAATTGCCAAATATCTTCGCCGACGAGACGGCACCCTCTGAGGTCGGATAAACTGCTACTAAGGTTTTTGAGAGAAACGAGATACGCTACAAGGATCCCTTTTGTGATTGATATTCCCTTAGAAACGAAGAACTTCTTCTCGAGTTGCTATTAATCTGTACATTTATAAAATTTCTGATTGAAGATTCTTACAACACAAGTAGTTTGATAAACTGTTTCTATAATAAGAAAACCTATTTTTTCTTAAGATTCCAAGTTTTTAAGCAATTTCCTAAATCGTGTCGCCGTATTCATCAGTTCCGCGTGTCCATTAAGAATATTCACACATTTTTTCCATATAGAAGGAAATAAAACAAGTGAACGGGCCATTCATCGCAGTTAATTGATGTCACGACAATGACCGTGTTATTAGCCTATCATTTGTAATGAAGAGGACACATTATGTGCAGGGTAAGCAGCCTGCGCTAACCACAACTAAACTATGTAGATACATATCATATCTGTAATGCGACAGACGCCCTTATGTAAGCCTGATGTTAATGGCCACAATGAAGTGCTGAGCAACGAGGTGGACGTTCGATATCATACGTAATATTTCCAGTGACCCTCAAACGTACACTTGACTGCTAACCTTGCTCCATTCGCTGGCGGCAAACGTTACCGACTATTACCTTACCGCCTCATCTACTCGTTAGTCATTCGCGAGGTCGAAACCGCAGGTTTGGCTCTCCATTCGACTTTTAGTGGACATTTCGCAACATTAACGTAAGCCTTAACATTATCGTAGTATCTAATGTAGCTAATGTTTATTTTGTTAAAATGCTACGATGGTGTGGTGGCGTTTTAACCTAGCGTATAATCATAAAATTATGAATTTACGAGAAATAAGCGACTGTGTCGTTAATTACGAGGCAAAGCGGTTCTAGAACTTGACCTCCTTAGTGAAACACGTTTGAATTTTAGCATTATGCAATAATTGCGACGTTATTTCTGTATACATGAAGGTTATGAAGTCCTTCATGGTCCAGGCAGGGTGAATGACAACAACACATTACACATTCTAGTAGTTATTTAACGTTACGTGTTATCGTGTAACCGCTGTCATAATCTTAAGCTTCTTTATTTCAAAGTGAAGTTAATAAGAAACGTGGCGGTGTGAACTTATGATTATGATAGGCGACATGCGAAGGATGTCATCTTCACTATTCATAGCGACGTTATTGCCTTCGTCGCGCGCCCTACTTTGATCGTATGCTCAACACATAGCTCGTCTGTCACGGGAACAGAAGCCTTATCTGATTCTATTTACGATACGAAAACATACAAAGAAGGATCAATCAACTTTGATTTTTCTTTATACTGTTGTTCTGCTTGAAGTCATTGATATGTAAGAAAACGCGGCTTTACTAAGCAGCATTAATTATGTACATGTGCTTACCTTGGATACTTTGAATTCGAGATATAGACTAAGATATCGCCGTTGTATGTATTTTAATGTATTCCTGTTTTATGATGCTGTTATTAAAACATAAATAACACGTGCAAACGAGTATTAGTATAAATTATAAAAATATGATATTTTTGTTTCAGGTAATTTGGGAGAACTTTGAAAATCTAACAGTGAGTGGTATTGTGTTAAGTAGGAGTAAGTATTAGTACAGAATTGTAGTTCCAAGAGTATTAATGTTTGTCTAGGACTCTCTAGCTTTCTCTTCTCACAGAAGACTATCCATCTTGGTCTTACATAGAAGGCAAGAGAATAGTTGACATTGTACGTAGACTTATAAATGTCAAAAATTACAACACCACATTTCGTTTGCTCCAAGTTCGACGCGAGTCATTACGAAACTCACTAACTTACAGATTCTATTATTCAAACACCGAAGACGAGCCAAGGTTTCCTTCAACATTAACTTTTATAGTCCTCATCTGTATATGGTAGATAGACGCGTATCTAATCAATGCTGTAGGTGAAATTATTAAAATCTTCATCTCTGCTTCGTATATGACACTATATGCGACTTTAAAGCATGTGACTTATCCACAAGGCAATGAGATGAGTTCTCGAAAACTTGAGAAGTTAATGCAATGTCAGAGAACGTGACGATAAGTGCGACGCCTCTCTCGACACCGGTGAATAACGGCCTTGCTTGCTCTATGCATCACAAATGCATGGAAAAACTTGAACGCATAACGGGAAATCTACACTGCATCTGCACTTTCCTATGCTTTGACACACATCACGTAAACTGCAATCATTTGCGCGCCAGTTACTTCAATGTACCATTCGTTCCTACTTTCTCATTTTCTCAATAAAATAACACCTTTATGTCTAAATTCATCGTTAAGAATTTTCCCGGAAATTAATAGGCACTATATCAATTCCTTCGATTCTCATAATTGTTATCTATCTAGTTCATAATTCAAGTACCCATTACCTTCACGTTCGTGCTGTCGTAATTGCTTTTGTGATACCTATTACTGATAAAATGTAACAAGTGGCCAATTTTCTTTATTTTCCAACTCAGGATCGCTCGGCCGTCTGAAATTCCTTTATGGCTAAGGATAAAATTGGTAGTATTATTGCACAGCCGACTGATACTCTATTTGAAATCGTCTCTCTCCTAAAATTTAAAGACACAGAAGTTTTAATTGGATTACTGTGAAGGTCGCATCAAAGACTCCCACAGCAGTTTTCAAGCCATCATATTTTCCGTTCCTACATAACGTTGAACGTATACTACGTTTGTGTAGGTATGTATGTACGTGAAGTAATAGCATTCTACACTATCGATACGGCAAACATCTAACGGAGTGAGTTGCGTGGGGGAAATGGACCGAGAGCCTGTGCACGCGCACCGGTATAATAGATCGTCACCCGTCCCAGTTGGTTTCGGCGCGTTGCACCGAGCACGTGTATTTACAATATTTAGTGTTGCACTTATAAACACACACAAAACATTATTTATAGTTATGTGCATATCGTTCAATACTGTTATAAATCACTTTCTGTTGTGATCGCTCTTAGTGTTGCCGATAATGGAATCGATACACTCAGCGCAGTGTTGCCTTGTTTCTCCTGGAGTATGTTAATCATTGTGTACAGTTTAAAAAACAATTAGACTCTACTTATATGTATTTTGTTGCTTCGTGGCAGTGCTTAGACGTAAGTAAAATTTTTCAAATATTTGTGTAAGTACTTGTAAACCACTTAGTGTTAGATTTCTTTGGGTTTGCGTATTAATAGCTGAGCATTTTCGTATCGAAATAGTAAGAATTTTATGGATATAAATAGCTGGTCCGGAGATAGCACCCACAACTTACTTTTTGGAAGGGACGTACCATAATATTAGGTTCAACAATCTCTTGGAATGTATCCCGTATCAATTGCTGGACCCTCCTAACTTTTATATCCACTTTGCGTATCTTGCTTTCCCGGGCTGAGTTTCGAGACTTCATTAAAACTTATTACGTATTAAATTATTCCTTGTAAGATGTATTCAAACGTTACAAGTCTAGTTGTGAGCCTTGAACGAATTTGCGTGATTTTAAAAGTTTTACGTTAATTTTAACGTTGTTTATTAAACGTGCTTGCGACTTTGCACGCGTTCAATTCGTATTTGTGACATTGCGGAGGAAGGTTATGTCAGCCGGTCCCCATAGGTCTCGTAAAACACGAATTGAGCATTAATTTTAGGATTGGGTAGTAGATTACGCTCCGCAGTGATAACCAATGTTCACAGTGTGATTGAGATTGACGTCCTGTTGAGTGGCTCATTTTAGCAGTCTGAGAGGCGCGGACTCCTGTTCAGCTATAAAAGATCCTTGAGTTATCAAGGATGAACACGTTCAGCATTCAATTTCGGTGTTATTAATCATTTACCTGTTAATCAAAATTGTCTTTAAAAGTATTTTGGTGTGGTCTTAGTTTACTGTATAAAAGGAATTATAAAATAATTCGATTTCTTGCAACAATGAGTGCTTAATATTGATGTTATTTTACTGCGGAACGCAATTATTTACCAGGATATAAATGAACATTACGTCAATCAAACAGCATTTTGAAAGGTTTATTTGTTTACTTTTATACTTCTACCAGTGTTTATTTATACTATGGTAGTAGACAATAACCAAGTACTTAGTTATCAATGAGCTCATGTCGTAAATAGTACTATTAACAGAGACATAGCCAAGACATAAATACGCACGAGCTGACCACTTCTCTTATCTCTTATCAGCGCGGATGTTATACGTCGTGTATGACCCCAACCAGCGCTTGGCCGCCGTGACGTTTTTTATTTCTAACTTTATCGAACTGTTGATTGTGGAACACACTTGGAAGACTTGTTCTTTGTCCAACCGTTTCATATATCAAGTTTGCATATTTTTTATTAACACTTCGGCAATGAAAATCTTGTTTGGCACACGTTTTGAAAGTTGTCATTTAACTTTGATTCCTTTACAATATCCCTATAACATTGCGAAATACCAACGATATCTGTAGATGGATTTTCAAGTACACAAAATAGAGCCTAGGTACCAAGATACGGTGTACACAATGATTATATCGTGTGCCAAAATTTGCGTTTCAATACGAATGCCGTGTCGCGACCTAAACGTAGTTGGTAACTGAAAGTGGAAAGCCTTGGTATTATCGAGTATGGAGGTAAGAGTACATGCTTACTGAACAGCACTACACCAACCACTCGTTCTCTGCGAATTAAACATGAATATTTGTGTCAGCATACATTTTTCAACTGCCATGTTTAATTATGCAAGAATAATCATCACTGATTAAACAGTAAAGTTCGAATGTTAAAAAATATATAAAGTATGGAGATATAATTCAATTGGTGGATCTATTCACATTATTATAATCATGACATTGAAATATCAGTGATTTTCAATGTGGTTTTATTTTTCTTCTAAAGAAGCTACCTTCTGCGTCACCTTGTGTTGTCGAACGAACAAGGTTTTATGCATATTAAACATCACCTAAAACGTGTACACTGGGTGGATATCAGCGAGTAAAGCATACAATGTATCGAGTAATGAGGCCACGTACGTTGTGACAAGAAACAAATATAGGGGGTGTGCGCACGGCGCCAGAGAGATTTTGCACCACCTACGTGTATTATTCGACTGCTCCGTTTTCCCAAAGCGACGTTCTCCTAGTAAACAAAGAGAAATGTTTGCTAGTATTTTATTCGCGTGTACAAATCACCATTTGTGTAAGAATAGCCGATGTTTTGTCAAATATTACCTATTGTTATGTCGCGCACGTTCTTTTTCTGCTTTTACCTAACCGTTGTTAACCTGATCTGACTTGGCTTGTAACTGTTATTTTCCTTTGATATTTTTAAATTCACGCTAATGAAGTTGAGGGAAACAAGTTTACTCCAACCACGATTTTCAAATCGAACCTCATTTATATTTTAAGGTATTTTAGTCTTTATAAACGTTCTTTTTATGTGATTTCCATTCATAGTTCAATATTGATTATTAATCACAAGATAAAATTCCCCACCTATGTTAAGTAAACTTGGAACTGATTTACAAGATTAATAATCTCTCATTATTACCAGTATCTTGATGTGATTGGAAGCATTGCCTTGATGCTTAACAGATATTCGATCCCGGTATCAAGGCAACAATATATTATAACTGCAGACAGATAATAAATTATGCATGGCGCACAGTGTTTGTGTATTCAATCTCAGGTTTACCATGCCTTAGATTAACGTCTATATGTTCCACCGCTTAACTTATTTATTAAGCACAGTTACTTTTGCGCGGTTTCCAAGTCGTTAACCGCAAGTTTTTAATATTTATACGCGATCTATGCTTGGAACTTGAAACTGTCCCTCATCGACCCCTCTGCACAGGCGTTATCGTTCCAAGTTCTAGCGAACCGCTTCACTTTTATAACTTTAATTGATAAGTAAGCAAAACATAAAAGATCTGATTGATGTGTTTCACCATAACATAAGTAAGAGATCGTCAAAATATGTAAAAGCTAGACTTTGTCATAGTTGTCAAAAGTATTGGCGCAATTTATATTTAAAGCTAATCCGTACTCATAATCCATACAAGCTCCATCTAAAAATGATTCCCTCTCGATTTTAACGAAAGCAATAAATTATTAATCGGACAGGCAGACATCTGTTACTTAAAAGGGGATTTAAAAAGCTTTGAATGTTGATAAAAATCTAGAATCGAATCGGGATACACGTTCGATGCCCAAACAAGCGTGGGTTCGTTAGAGAGCCCGGCTTTAGCAAATCCTCTATCGACAGATGTGAAATTCGTTTGTAACCTCAGTGGAAACACTGTGCCTATTGTTACCCAACTTGACAGAAACAAACAAGCTTCGAATAAAGGTACGACTCGACGTGATGTTCCGTACAGTTGTGTTGTATTTTAACGATCTCTACCAATTCAGTGTGTTGCTATTTTGGTACGTACGGTTAGACCTTAGTAATTGTTTTTGAACCCTTTCACATTACAAGAAACAAGGGATAAATTTTAAAAATCTCTTAAATAACCACAAAATTATTAATCGTAAATGCTTCTGATTACGCACATCAATTATGACCGTGCGTGAGATATTTGAAAATTATTAAAACATTTATTTATACAGACATTTCAAGCTAATGCTTAGTTGAGGACGCGATCGTGCGAATTTTGTCAACAAAGTAAGTTTTTTGTGCGTTCGCGACGACCTTTATTGCGTAAGACGCATCACTTCCTCTTCCTAGTTGTGGTGGTCGAGGCACAGTGTCGCCCAACTTCCGCCGATCGACCATTTGTTCGTCTCCGTCTTACAAAAACTTCGCTGCTGAAGTAAACAGAGATACGCATTTACGTTTTAGTAGGAAAGCAACAATACCTAATGGAACTACATTAATTTGTCGACCACAAAGTGAAAGATTTCTTCAATGACGACATGGCCATTAATACTAATGAATACAAGTTTCATTAGTAAATATTCTATTCAAATAATGGTTCAAATTTCATTTACCATAAACATTTAAATGCACTCAATTTAATACCCTTCATTCGTGATCAAATCACAAACTGTTAAACTAGCACAGACATTTGTATAATAATGTCCACAATCGTATTTATACCGCCTCGTCTGAAATCCCAAAAGGATAAAGCAATCCTGGATCTTAAGGCGGTGTTAAATCCCAGAGTCCCTGAATGTGCCTGAGGTTTTATTGGCATAATACAATCAGATCCCAGGAAGTTAGATAGTGGTTAAATCTCAGAACCGGAAAGAAGACAGAACGGAAAAGAAAGACGTACAAGGGTACAATAGAGGAAGCGCTTACCTTTTACTGAGTTTTAGCTGGAAAACATAAATTATGCTTATGATCGTGTTTAAAGTTTTATAAACGGGCCGAAATAGTTCTGAAGTCTTATTACTGACGAAACGATGGCTATTAATTTATAAATTACTATATGGAAGCGAAACATCCAGTTAGTTTATTAACAAATTAAAAGTAATGATGATGCACTTTCGAACGCCCCTTAATCAATTAAAGTTAAGAAAAAACCTTATACATAAATAGGTTTGAAACTAACTACTAAGCTTTTGAAGTACAACATTTTGCCTGCTTAATATAATTTCACGACAGACAACTTTGTTGCGAGTTTCCAAGAGAGTGTAAACATTAAGATGTAGAAATAATTAAGTCAGCTACACCTGTTTGTAACCCGTAACAGCTGTAACCGCAGTTTGGCAGCCACAGTGATAGCAGCTCCTACATGCTTGGAAACACCAGGAACCAAGCCAACTAATATTCATGAGAAAAGTTACAAATATTTGGAGAAAGTAAAACATCATCGGCCTTATTACAAAAACTAAATAAACCTTGGTTTAAACCTGGTCTATCAAGTCCAGGCTTATCTTCAGAGCCATGGTTTAAATTTGTCCGTATTACAAAACTAAGATAAAACGTCGACTTTAGTACCGCCATTTGAACGATTGTCTAAACAATTAAATCCACAATGAGTAATAACAGTTAAATCTACCTTGTTTAAATCCATTTTAGGTGAAAATAACACAAAAACTACAACACAATGAAAAATTTGCTATGAGAAACTTTGACATACCTTTGACAGCTACAACTGTTAGACCATGGTTTATCTCGAAACCACGATTTGTAATAATGTCTGTGTAAACCGTAGTTTTACAAGATTAAACCTGGGTTTTTAGTTAAACCTCTTTTTGTAATAAGGCGGTATTAGTTTGGGAGTGAAGAACTTACAACGGTTCATTGAACATCAATTGCTTTAGTTATAACTTATGCCTGAAAAACTGCATGCTACTCGATGCTCAGTAATATGCGGGTAGCAAACATTAGCCATTCATTCATTCCCGAACAAACCAGTAATAAAATCCTTATGAGATTTATTAATAAAATACAGTTTTAGTTGCAGTTTGGGGATTTATTGCGAGCGCGGATGCATATAAATATCAAAAGAGAGGCGGAACCGAAAATTTATAATATCTTTTTTATCTAGCAGGAATTCATGAAACGGTAGCGGGCTTTCATTTCGCTGAAAAGCGCAATTTTCTCCATTCACTATGGCCGCCTAGTGAAATCGTTATCGTCTGTTCGTTGCGGCAGCGCCCATTTCCTAATGGCGGCTTCGCGTGCATTTAGCTTTTTATTACGTACCTAACCTCCTGTGTAGTGCATACTATGAAAGTATGAACTTTTATGTTCTAAACATACGGACCTAAAACAATCGTCTGCCAGCGAAACTACTTATCCTGTCGTTAGCATTTTTGTTTTTAATACCTGTCTCTTAAAAAACCAAGTCTATGAATAGGTAATCCATAGACGAATTCTACATCAAAAGCAATCCTTAACTTGAAGACTTAGTGCGAAACTCAGACATGTTTAAATGTAGTGGTCGTAGTAGTGGCGCCGTAAATTAAATCCATAACGATCACTTTATTGTGTTGGTCGCATTGAGTGTATTTTCGATATCCATAAATATCGAAGCCACGATAGGCTATCGATTCGGACTTTATGATATTCGTTGCGGGTAATGTTGGGCGGCCGGCGTTTTCGCACTGGTTGAACCGCTGCGACAGCATCGCATATTATCTTGCTGTCGTTTTCAAGTACGTCATCGCTTCCTATTCTGCTTCCAAAGCGTTAAATCGGAAATTGCCTTCTAAATAATCTGCATATCTGCAACTGCTCTTTGAATTTCAATACTATTTTTTAAAAGGAGTTTGTCAGCTTGCTTAGCCGTTTCTTACCAACTTGCTTCAGGACTTTATACCATCCGGATTATATTTCAGAACAGTCTTGATTGAATAAAGTAGGTCACTAATGACATTCGCATCAGGATAACGATATTAATACATACCTATTCCGTGAAAATGTTCTCATCTTTTTTAATGTGAATTCGTTGTCTACGCGCCGCCTCTCAGTTTCAGACTTGTGTACAATAAACTAAATTACGCCGAGAACAACGGGGAGCGAGGCAACAATGATATTTCGGTAGTGATGAAAAAACAAGAGGGTCGTTTCAGGATTCCGGTGGGAATTCACGTCCCGTTTTGTAGCCGAGCCGCGGAAACAACCCAAGCACCAGAGAAACACTCGGAAATTCAGGACGCTTTACATTATATGCTATTTATATAGTCTGTTTAGTATTTAGCATTTTAAGTCGTTAAATCATAGACTTTTTTGTAAAAATTATTATTTATACACTGAGATAAAAACAGACTGTCGACTAGTCTGAAGTAATAGAGATTTAGGAACTTATTTGCTGCAAACACATTCTTT
The DNA here is from genome assembly GCA_943136025.2 of Agrotis puta. Taxonomy (NCBI): domain Eukaryota; kingdom Metazoa; phylum Arthropoda; class Insecta; order Lepidoptera; family Noctuidae; genus Agrotis; species Agrotis puta. Next base: position 6,709,169 of record OW964184.2, on the reverse strand, counting down.
TTAGCAATTATTTGTAGCAAACTGTGTGCTCTATGAGATTTCTCATTTAATGTATAAAAGTATTCTCTGTGTAGTAAAGTGTGTAATTAATTTTCTATATAGCTTTTATCTGGTCGCGAGACTCATGAATTACCGTGACCCCGGAACGTAAAGGGCTATTGAAGGACACCGTGGATTTTAGTCACTACGAGTCTGACAGTCCCTCCTGCTCTGCCCTGGGTTCCCACCCAGTCAATTGATGATGACCACATAAAAAAAACATAGACTTTTCACATAACCGTCCAAAAAAGGAGTGATATGTTTTTCAACTCTCAATTGCATTAATTTTCGTAAATCAGTGCTCAACATATTTATAAGGAAATTTTGTACAGTTTTGCGGTTTAGCCTGTGCGTTGTAATGATCAGTGTAACCTTTGCTTTTATTAAAACATTATGTTCCCCTTCTTCATTATTGCTATGTGTTGTTTTACCAAAGAGTCGCAAACCATTGCTTACTGAACATTCTGAACTATGGCAACAATAGTCAAAGAAATTCTATTCATATCTGCATAAATACAAATGAATATTGTGTCTCTTGTAGTTCTATGAATGGACCATTTCGTCATTTCCGACACTGCAGTGTCGCCAGAGTTCTGAGCCATTTTGATCTTTATCAAAAATGATGGGCAAGATTATTATCCTCCTTGACTGTGGGTATTGTGAAAATACTCTTTCTTTCAACTCATTTTTCTTGTGTTATAAATAACCTTTTTTAGGTGAACAATACAAACAGCGCCATACTTCTCTCATGCCTAGTTTGTATCTGGATATAACAAATGCTGATTGAAAAATAAATAATAAAACCGAAATTCGACAGTTCAAAAGATTATTTTGAACCATTTCCAACGCTTCCGGATTAGTTGAGAACAATGTCAAGCGACTTTGTTTTTGTTTCTTTCTGTGTGTATGCTTCGATCTTCCTACACATTCTGATTCGGTTTTCACCATTATGTAGAACTTTTATTTTAGAATGTTCATGTGTCTAAAACTTTTTATAGATATATTTGAATATTTTTATTTCTATATTGGTCATGTCGCCATTGTAATGTGTGAAGCAACACCACAGGTCGCTAGTTTCAATAAAACATTTTTGATTATTTTTAGGATAAAAGAGCTTTATTCATAATCATTATTTTGTTTCTGTAAATGCATGTTTTACGATTGTGAAATCATCGTCAAACAAATTGCCAGAAACAAGATTCTTTTATTTTGGCTATATGCTATAAAACATCACGCCCTGAACAATAGGAAAGTAGCAGTGAGGGTGTAAACTTGGACCACGGAGAACAGGTAATGTCATATAAATATTTCCTAGTACAACAATATATTGTTGTCGTCAAATGCACTAATCTGTTTACCGGGTGCGGTGATTTTAGTAATTCCCCTTAGCTTGATCTATTTTCCGTGTAGCAGCGATTTCTAAGAGAATAATTCAACGTCAGGTTGGACTGATTGTTTTTAAATTAATAAAAATGCTAAAAAAATTACAATCTAGAAAGGAACTTGAGAAAACTAGCATTATAAGAAGGCTAATTAACGGCGTTCTGTAAGAATACAATGCTGCTTGATTGTAAGCGGGTATTCCTATGTAATTATTGAGAGTTAAATATATAATTCATACAAGGAAAATCATCGCTAAAACGGTTTGTTAATGGTGATTGGTGCTATGAACTTTATATAGCTCTTCAAAATTAAGTCCTTTGCATTGGCGTTTTTTTGTATTTATTACTAGCATGCAATCATACGCATATCCCCTAAGAGTAAATTAGTAACGATAAGAAATATGCAATTATCCTGTGCCATCACGCCTGCATCGATCGTTGGCATCGTTCTTTACTTAGCCTAAGTAGCTATTAGAGTGGCAGGGGACAAGATGAATAGCCGGCCGACAGACAGGTGAAGGAACTTTGTGACGTCACGGCTCAATCGCAGGTGTGCCCTTCTGTTTCAAAACACGGCCAGGTAACTCTCGTCACTGAGTCGTGTTACTCTCTCTACGAAACATTTTTCAACTTTCATTATTCATGATCGCATTTTGGCCCCTATTTAAAAGGCCATTATTAAAATGTCCCTAATGGCATCCAGCACTTCTTTGCTAGCACTAATGCGAGTTGTGAACAGTTCTTTTGTCCAGACAAAGGGAAAAGCTATTTGCATATTCTCGACTGTTTAAAGCTCCAGCGTTACACACGCTTAGCGGTGCAATCAAGTTGCTAAAATTAAAATAAAGTTATGTATGGACATAGTATCTAGTCTGTTTCTCGAAAAACGTATCCAAGGAAAAAGGTTTTTTTGGAACCAGAGGTAAGTCCAACCAAGGGTCAAAGGAGGCCTACGTTATGTACAATTCATTTATCGGTTAATTGTTGCTGCACGAGTGCTGGTGAAAGTTGGCCAAGTCTTTTAAAATGACTCATATTTGAACAAACAATATTCACATGTAAATTAGGATGAACCCATACCTTTACTCTAAAAGTATATCAATAAATGAATTAACGAAGTGCAGCACCACACGTTGTTAATAACTTTGATATTATTTATATGTATACCTTTCAAAGATTAATTACGGTTGATTACGTTTATCTACAGACTCGTGACTCCATCTTGAACTGAAACTAGTAATTTAGGAACTTTTGGTTTCAATTAACCCATATTTTATTGAGGACTTGTAGGTCAATTCTTCCCTTTTTAATTATATCCCATTAGTAATATGGCTCTAATTTCAATATAGCAATCGAATTCTTTTATGGCACGTTGTGGCGGGGGCGGCAACGGGATTGTTTTGACGGGGACCGAGCCCTGGCGGGCGGCAGGGCCCTCGGCTTAGGAGAGTGGCTGCCCCCCGGCCGCGGCATGTATACCTGCGCGTGCGCCGCGATGCGCACCTCCGCTTCACCGCGCCGCGGAAACGGCAGGTAGCTCGAGCAAGCCGAACGTGGTTCAGTGCGCGCGTTCTCTCGCCGCCGCTGGTAGTGTTCGTGGTGCGCGTACGCTAGCGCGCTGTTCGTAATTATGGTTTCTACATCTCGTTGGTGAAGTGGTTTAATCAGTGTACCCTTTCATATACGACATGTCCTGTGACAGGAGAACAAGGGCCGCGCGATTCCTCGAGCTGCGGTGAGTTCGCAACGCCGTACCACGCTTCCCGTCACGACCGATTCACCGATCCTTTGTTGAAGTTGAATCCTCCGAGTGACGTGTGTCCGTCTCTTTTCAACGCGTACTACCTGTCGTGTCGGATGGTTTAAGTGTTTGTGTTTTCATCTCAGATGTTTCTGTTCCTGTAAGAATCTATACAAAGCCGTAGTGCAGTGTTGCAATGTTCAAGCGAAATCGTCGTTTAAAATATGAAATTGGTGCCATTGAGGATTTTTTCTGCGATTACAGTTCTTGCAATATAACTTGGTAACCTCGAAATTTCAAGTACAAAGTCATTAGTGTTGTATTATAGTGACCTTGACAACTAAGTTATGAAACCAGCTACCCGAGCACACGTAATGTCCAAGAAATTGGTAGTCATGATTTTCCTCCAAACCATGTCAATCTTCTTATTAGCTAGTATTCATCCAAAAACGTTTTCCTTTAGTTCTTCGTTCACTGCGTGAGCGTATAGTATGGCCAAGCTGTCAAGACGACCTATTTTGATAGATTGTACCAACATCGCTTAAACAGTTCCACCATTACATTAGTGTCGGTTGCGAGAGCACCTCATTTCTGGTGGAATGTAAGCGGTAGGGCAAGAGTGGTTCGGCCCAGGCGCAGATGTGGGGCGCGGGCGCACTCCCCGCCTCGCCTCCCGGCCTTGAAAGGCTCTTGACCAGGCCAGCGCCGCCGATGTCGTATTTATTGCAACCTCCACGATCCGTACCGACGAGGTTATTGACGCCTGGCGGCTTGATGCCTTCACCTAACTACTATTCTTTATCATGGGAACACTAGCAATGCCGAGTCGGGTACGCCTAATGCTTGCCTTCTCCTTGTAGCAATTGTTCTCACGTCGATCTTGTTATAATGAATAACTACAATAGTTATTACGTCATTTGCTAAGCGAGTTTCCGCCTTTAAAGTTTGGTAGTTAACGACGTGAGTCACGCAACTGACACGCTTCATAATAAATCTGCAGCACACAATGTATTGTGTGAGCTAACAAATACCTATAAGGTTTAGGTGCATTGTACTTCTCTTGGTCAAAGATTTACGTCAGAGTTGTCGGGTAGATTGGTACATGCGCAAAGCGAAGAGACTGTCATTGTCGCGAGAAATATTTATAAATACTGGTTTGAGCAGTCACAGGATCGATGCCCAGCGAGCCCTAGGTGAAGGACGGTTGTCTAGTCCCTCGCCCTCTGAATACTGCGTTTCATTAACAAAGAAACATTTATTATGGTCGATCACGATTATGGAATTTCCCACTGTATTAAAACTTGGCGTACTTCGCCAGGAAGGTCTTTGATCAGTCGGGAAATTCATTGCATTTCAGTATGGTTTCCTTGTATTTTTATAATGCAATTTCATTTCTAAAATCAATTTCATAATATTGCCTCGCAATTTGCAATTCATGAAAACAAACCATCGAGTTTAACCTATGTTTAAATCTGTGACCAATAAGTTCAATCAGCTGCCTGTACCATATGGCGCCGAGATCCACACTTCATAAAGTGAATGAGGCCGGCGGCATATGTTGCCGCTTTCACTCCCAACATCACAATCGATATTACGTATAGCTTCGTGCGTAGTCGCGAAACAAACCGGTGACAAAATCATATTCTGCACGTTAAGCTTTACTATTATGTTGCTGAATCATCATCATCAGCCGTAAGACGTTAATTGCTGAACCCTGTCCCTTAGACCACCTCGCCTAACGACAATTCGCCACTTATATCCATCGATTGCCCGCGGCTCTCATACTCTCTGCTGAATAGCAACTGAAAAACATAGCAATAACTATGCGTGTTATTCACGCATAAATCAGGAAGTTGACACCTTCGATTGTTCCTTAACTGCAGCATTGTAGTCCGTAACAGTTTAATCGAGCTCTGGGTTAAGTTCAAATAATAATAATAATAATAATAAAAACATTTATTCTCTCTTCACAAAGATGCCTTAAAGCTAATGTACAAAAAATTAAAAAAAAAATAATGGTTGAACTGCTTTGTGAGAGACTGGTGCCTGAAATAGGTTTTTGAAGAAAAACCTGTGGTACAGGTCACCAGGCCCCATCAGCGGCTAACTATATTTAATATTTATAGTCGTGAAAAAGAAAAGAGTAAATAAAATGAAGAAATAAAAATAAACAAAACTAAAAAATAAAGTAAACCTGAATTTTGCAGAAATAAATGAATTAGGTTGTGAGGTGATTGAATGTGTGTGTGAGTATTATATTGTGTAAAGTGAGTACTGAGTAATGTTATTATGGTGAGAAGATGTGTTTCAGTCCAAGTAGGGAGTGAAAGAGACAGTGACTTTAAGGGAGTTGTTGCAGTGAAAGAAGAAGTCAAAATGAAGGGACGATTATTAAGGCAAGAAACAATTTAGAATAGGTTGGAATTATTTCAGAACAGTCAAAAGATTCTCTGTTGCTTGATAGTCCAGTGTTTTTAAAAACTTTTTAATAACCTTAATACAGTTTGATTTTGTTTTGGGATATAGATTAAGGGATTTGTTAAATTTATTGTAAAGATATTGCCCAAGAAAACAAAAGAATCTTTGAGGGAGTGTAGTTTTGAATTGGGACGTGGTGCACACCCTACCCTTCCGCCTCTTGTCTTTATGTAACTCAGCATCAAACTGTAACTGGGAATGCTTTTTCATCAAAGTGAGCAAGATGAACGTTTGCCTGACTGTAAGAGTATCCCATTCTTTGTACAAATCAACAGTGGGAAAACGAAAAGGGTGACCGGCTGCGACCTTGAGTATAGCACGTTGTGCCCTTTCTACTTCGATCAGGTGTGTTTTGGCAGCACCACCCCATGACGTAATGCAGTAATCTATAAGCGATTGGCATAACGCATAGTAGACCATCTTAATGGTTTTTCGATCAGCGGAGTGCCTCAAGGTCTTAAAAATGTAAATTAACTTACGCAGTCTGGACACGAGAGTCTCTATGTGTGGTTTGAAAGAGAGATGTTGATCAAGCGTTATACCCAGGTATTTAATTTGTTCAGTCATTCCAAGGCATGGGCAGCTGCACTTGGAAGTTTCAAAGCTACAGGAGTGTGCAGTAATAGTAAAAGATGGGGCTGGGAGCAAGTTAGATCTATGGGCAAATGCTATGTACTTCGTTTTAGATACGTTAAGTGTCAAAACATTATCTTGAAGCCACTTACTGATTCTATTAAAGCCCAGTTGAGCAACATGAAATACTTCCTCCCAGCTGTCACCACTAAAGAATAGGGCAGTATCATCAGCAAAGGTAATGATCTTCCCCTTATGGAGAGAAAGTCGGCAGAGATCGTTGATATACACCAAGAAAAGTGTTGGGCCAATGATACTACCCTGCGGCACACCAAAGTGTACAGTTAGCTCATCACTTAGTCTGTCACTGATCCCCACCCGTTGCTTTCTATCAGTAAGATAGTCCTCCATAAGTTTCAAGGGGATTCCTCTAATACCGAGTTTCTCCAGCTTGTATAGTAGGTGTGGAATAGAGACTGTGTCGAACGCTTTCGCGAGGTCTAGAAACACCGTCAGACATTTCTTTCTGTCATCCAAGCCTGTCACGATAGAATTTACTAGCTCGTGAACCGCGTCAGTAGTGGACTTACCAGCTCTAAAGCCAAATTGGGCAGATGAGAGCAGTTCATTGGCTTCCAAAAACTTGATAAGACGTTGGTTAATTAAACGTTCCAGAACTTTAGACAGAGAAGGCAGAATGGAGATTGGACGGTAGTTGTTGGCACAGTCTCTACTGCCGGCTTTGTGGATGGGCTTGATAACAGCTGTTTTGAAGGCCTTAGGGAAAATCCCTGTTAAGATTGACATATTGCAAATATGGGTTAAGGGAGAAGTGAGGAGATTGGCATATCTCTTTACAATCTTACTGCTAATCCGATCGATTCCCACCGCACAATTATCCCTAAGGCCTTTGATGAGGTTGTTTATTTCTCGTTCGTCGGTTGGAAGCAAAACAAGTGAGTTTAGAGGAGTAGTGGGTGAATCGTAATCGGTTCTGAAAGGTACTCGTATATTTTGGGATTGGTAAGACATTTTGTTGGCTAGATTTGCGCCAACGTTAGCAAAGAAGAAATTGATGTCGTTAATATCTTTCTCAGGACTGTGGGGTGATAGGAGAGACGAGGAGAAGTCTGCCCTTCCGTCTGAGCCGCTAATTGTCTTGATGACATCCCACAACTGTTTTTTGTTATCCTTTGCACTTTCAATTTGCTGCTTCTCAAAACTCCTTTTGGCTTTTTTGAGCAGGGAGTTGCAGAAATTTCTGTAGCGTTTGTATGTTACTTTTAATATTTCGTCATCGGGATTCCTCTTTAGTTTTTTGTGCAAGTTATCCCGATTTCTCATACAGCGAAGGAGTCCTTTAGTAACCCATGGTTTAGTTATAAGTTTCCTTTTTTTTGTCTTGACTATGGTAGAATTATTTAATATTGCTGAAGAAAGGTGAGCTATGAGGAGATCTGTCGAAATATTAGCATCTTGACAGTCAAGGATCGGCTGGAAATCAATGCTTTGCATAACTTTGTCAAGATTTTCGAAATTAATCAAGCAGTGTGTTTTATTGAGATATTTCAGGCGAGATTTAGGTCTGCAACTAATAGCCACACTCTCATGGTCTGTGATTGATGTTTCAAAGATAAAACAAGAAGCGTCCATTTTTGTTTTTACCATCATGTGATCTAGACATGTCAATCCATGCGTTGGTAAGGTATGAGCAGGGAGAAGGCCATGACTAGCTAAGCTGTTCAGATAGTCATATGATCGCTTGTCGGAACTACTGGGAACGATATTTATATTAATATCACCACAGAAGAAAATATTTTTAAATGTTTTTAAATTATTCAATAGTAGGTCAACCGAGTCGACAAATTTAAGTGTGTTATTTTGACTTGGTGGCCGATATAAGCCAACAACGCAAGTATCTTTGTCCAGTTTTAACACAAGGCAATTAGCGTCACTAACCGTGGGTTCTTCGCATGTCACGTTAAGTAGCTTATTGTAGTATATAACAACTCCTTCATTTTGAGTTTTATGTGAGGTAGTAGCTATATGGTTGTAGTTCTCGAGTGAAGGAATGAACTTTGCAGATGGAAGCCAGCATTCTGATAGAACTAATATATCCCAGGGAATTTTGGATCTTTGGAGGAGAGTAACAAAATTTGGCATATTACAGCTAATACTACGTATGTTTTGAGAAAGTAAATTGATAGTGTGTTTTGTCATAGTTATGTATCTATTTGCATGTTCTATGTCACAAGTCACAGTTTTAGCTACTTGTATGGAGTCCAGATCCGAGTTTAAGTTTTTAATGGTTTGCAAAGCGCTAACTATATTTACAGACACGACTAATGCGTGAAATAATGTTGGATAAACATTCAATTAAACTCAGATCTGGGACACCAGTAGCTTTTGTAACACAAATAAGACATAGCGCAAGAGATAGCGGGTTACTAATATAGTAAAGGGTGTTGACTCGTTTGCATGAGTTGTATGGTGGTTGAGTGTGATGAGGAGTAGGCGTGATTGTGGTGTCTATGTGTACAGTTCTGCAATAACATTGAGAGAAAAATAATAATAAATAGAAAATTAAGCCTAAATAAATAACTAATGAAACTAAGAATACCAAGTACAAACATGTTATAGTAACTAGACGGAAATGACAGTAATACACTAAAACTAGTCACATAAGAAGCTTCTGGAGTTCAGATTCTTCATCAATGTGAATTGGTGCTGAACCTTCTTCTTTTTTAACGTAGACCTTTCCATATGAAGTCCAGGCCGCTAGAAGCTTTTTGTTTTTAACGTTTGATCGCGCTAAGAAGAAAAGGTGCCTTGCTTTAACCGTTAGGTACTCTGAGATATATATTGTAGACGGCGATCCCGGTATTTTAAGGAGCTCCGAATTCAACTGCGACAGCTTGTTTTCACGTCTACATTTGTTAAAAGTTATGTACTTTGAGATCAATGATTCCTTCCTAATAGTACAAGTGAAGTTCACAAATACAGATTTTGACCTGGCTCGGAAAATGTCCCTTATCTCTGACTGCTCAATAGGATTTTCGAGACCTAATGTTGATCCAAGATGTTGGATAGTGTCGAAAAGCACTTTTTTGTTTTCGTTGTCCTGTATAGGCAAGTTACGGATTTCAATCGTCGAACAGTGCTCTTTCTTGTCTAGGTGATCTAGGGAACGTTCCAGGGCCAATATTCGCTTTTTAAAATCGGTATTTTCTTGCTCCAGCAGGCTAATTTTTATGACAAGGTCTTCGTGTTTAGAAGTTAAATTTTCCATCGATTTTTGTAAATCCTGGTTTTGTGTTATTATGGTGGAAAGAGCATTATTTAATAATTCAAATTTAGTGTCTTGTTGTTCCTTGATTTGGTCTAGCAGTACTTTAATTTCAGAAGAGTAACTGGGCTGATCATCAAAGGTGCGTTTTTGTCGCTTAGTAATGTTGAGGTAGTTATCCGCTGGCTCCAACGTACTTGCCATATTATTAAGAGCTGTGTCTGAGTTGGAGTGTTTTGTGTTAATTGGAATATTGAGCTGAGACACTTTGCTTGGCGGGGAGCGAGGCACCGACATGGCAATGCACGAAGGAATCCCGTTCTTGTAGCAATAAATCTATTTTGGATATACCTTATTACTTGTCTGTTGTTGTCTTGTTATAACGTGTCGTATTAATTATACGTCGGACTTGTAGAAATAACGAAGACAAACATCCAAAAAGACATGCAGAATGCGGGGCTCGAACTGCCGATGAATGACGTCTCTGTCCGTGCGCAATGCCCCGGAACCAAACGTATCGTGTTTGAGTGTTCCAAATAGGCTAATTGATGCCAAAACAACACAGATAGTGTGTTAGCAGAGTGACCTTGCTTTTACTTTGAAGGACACACTCGCGAAACACAATGTCACAACACTAAGTTCACTTTTTTTTTTTCCTTTTATCTTTTTAACTATAATAGTTTAATATTAAAAGTTTTTTGCTCGGTTATGTCCGTATCACTAGGAATATCCTTTTGTACAGCTTGATTATAATTTAGTCCTCAAGATGATCTTTTATAAATAAAATTACGGAGCGCTTTTAAAACACGTCAGCTCGCGGCGGCGTAGCAGCGCGGGGGGGGACAACATTACACCCATTATTTTTACAGCTAAGTGAAAATGGTTAACAATTGTGTTTCATTATCTTAATGAAAGTATAGTAAGCGTGCCATTAAAATAACGTAGTTTAATTAGTACAATAATAAAGCTTAGCGTACGGCCGCGTGGCTGGCGAAGCAAGAGGGTAGTTTTTGCCGACAGCAGCTGGTAACCCCAGCAGTGACTCACGTCCTGTGTGCCCCACTGCGAGCCGGGGTGCGTGTCGTTGACCCCACTCGCAGCCCCATGCAACACATACGCACGCCACACAATTTATACATTGCCTTTTGTGCTCTCTATTATTTATAACGTTTTAACTCATACTGTACATACATATATCCCTATGCTTTTTTGGTTTGCACGCTCCCGGTTTATCCATTTTGCATGGACAAGTGATTGTCTTTCGATTCGGTACACACGTTCTATTCACTACGCCAGAGTTTTTTGTATACTGGATCAATCCGTTATTCGTTTAGTGAAAGCTCTTCTAGGAACGAAATAACAATATTTGAAAATTTGTCTTCATGATTGCGATGTCTATACACAAAAGTAACCCAGTGGTACATGAATTCAAACATAAAATGATTATCAACTACTATACAGACGCCAGCAGGTCAACCTATCCCAATCTGTCAAATTTTACCAATTAAACACTAACCTTCCACTATTGTGATAAGGTGTTGAAAATCTATTAAAGAAATTTGACAGATTGAGGTAGGTTGGTGTGTTGGCGTCTGTACGATGCAATTAATTTCCAGTCTCATAAACCATCTTAAAAAATGAAAATTTCAAGTATTCCAGTGTTTGTGGCTGCACTCCTACACGGCCCGACCGAATTTTATGTTTTCTTTTGTAGTTTTGGTAGGTTTTAGAGTTCTTACAAATCCCAATTAAAAAAAATATTGACGACCAGGGAAGTGAAGTGAGCACGGGTCAGTAAGTAAAACTATATGTCCTCAATCAACACAATGATATTCTTCGTTTCAAATTTTAAATGAGCTATATCGCGCACTATTGTTGTTTTTAGTAGATCAAAAATTGTAAAATTTACGCTATCTATTGTAAAATTTTAAATTACACTTCAACGAGATTATTGAAGTAGGAGTATTATTGGTGTTATTGAAGTGTTCAGTGACATTGAAGTTATGGTCGATACCCGCGAGGCGTTTGATCCGGCCACCACCGCGCCTCATACCGGTTTCCAGCAAGCCGAGACGGCATTGTTGATCCTTCTACAGAAAAAACAAAATGAAACAATCTGTTTTTTGTTCCACGCTGCGAGCTGTTGGCTTGCTATCTTCGCTTGTGTTACCATTTCATTTGAATCTTATGGCAAGTCGACAATGTTTCTTTAAATTAAATTCATTTTGAAACCAAAGTCAGTTGGCATTAGTGTTCACGGAAGCGACTGAATCCTCGTCATCAACTTGGGTCACGCTTCGTTGACGCGATTTGCTTAGCAAATAACGTTGTTTCCTGCCCACACCACATTTTAATACGAAGTTCACGTGTTCCTTCAAGCCAGCAACAACTTTGTACACACTTAAATTGTTGCTAGTTTTTACGCCTCTCGACACAAGATAGGATATTAGGTATATAAGATTTTTTCATTCACATTATGAAAACACATGAAAACTGAAACGATTGGTGTAGCTCCACAATATTATTATCAGCAAAACTTTTCAGAACCTCTTTAGTTAGCACGTTAAGGCACTTTTGGAATCTAGAGGGTTCTCCTGAAGTCTGAAGGGTAGGTAGTGTCGCCGTCTGACGACGAGTTGACGGTTGTCGCACTAGTATATAAATAATTCACATCGCCGCACCCTCGCCCTCTCTCCTGATCCTCCTAGTTGCTAGAATTTCATAGGTTCCACAGTAAAATCAATTCGTTGTTATTGACCGCCTGTATTTATCTGCCCCACACAAAAAAAAATCGATTACATACAGAACTCAAGTGGGAACTTGGTAAGAAGACTTTTCTTATTTGCATTATTTTCATCTTCAAAGTAAAGCTATCAATAAAACGACAAAACTGTAGGATCTTATTAAGTGTAAAATTGGGTCGAAGTGATAAATGCCGCAAAAAGCATTCCCTTTTTAAATAATCCCTCAACCGAAAATTGCGGTCGCCGTTGGCTCAGACACAGACGAGCCTTGTAACATTCCTGAGGCACGAGTATAATGTGCCTCTAACTCAAAGACTCGCTTATTTGCGCACACCACTTGAAAAGCTTTCCTACCAGTTTTATGTGCGAGCCCAAAACGTTTTTAAACTTTTAGCTCTTTATGTGATGAATGGTTGTCAAAAATGGCGTACTATTCTGTTATTGTCTTTCTAATATTTAGAGAGTCAGAGCTTTCTTTAATAAACCTTTGGCAGTACAAATATATTCTAACTCAATATTCACTTCAATATACATTAGATATTTATGTTTTCTGTAGAAGATAATGCTAAGTTTCTCATTGGATTCCTTAGACGGGGACTCATTCAGTGGTGCTAAAGGCATTTAAAAGCGGAGGGAGTGCTTATCTGTGGAGGGCGGCGCCGCGGAGCTAGCGGGGTGTAGGGTGGCTTTGTTCCCGCGCCGGCCTTCCAGACCACTTAGAAGATTGCTCGGCTTTGTCTTCGCACGATACTTCTTTATACTCCGGGTCTCGCCTCCAATTTGGGTTTTAGATTTATTTACACCAGCCCGTGTTTAGTTCGCACGATTGGACTGAAAATCGAAATCTATTCGCGCTGATTTAACGTAATTGAGTGTTGCCATTCATTTTACTTTAGACACTAAACAAGATACTCCGTTCTTCTTGCGTTCTATCTAAGTATTTGTGAATGTGTTAATCGACTACTCCAGTTGCGTTCCTCTTGTAGCGATGCACAGCATAGGTAATTCACATGACAAGTTTGGACCTACACATGGCTCGACGGAGACCTTGTTCAAATTGTTTTTGCCTTCACCATATTGTTATAAACCATTGTGTACTAATGCTGAGCTAATATTCAATGACCCAGATTCTCCTTCGGTTATCCTTACTAACTTCCTTATTTGCTTACTTTTGTCCTTCTTTTCTGAATACTATTCCCGTGTGTGTTTTAGCAGAATGACCTCTGACCCAATTATTGTACAGTAGGACTGACAAAACTTTTGTTGTTGAACATTTATTTTAATTGCCTTATTAGGTTTTTTCTCCGTCATGTCTGTATAGGCCGGGTGCAGGTGTGGCAGCGAAAGCAGCGCTCCCTTGACACGCTACGGCGCGCGCGCATTGCAGTCAAGGCTCTCGACTGCTGTGCATGCGCTCGACCTAACAAAACGCAATCCCACTTAATGAACAAACAAAATCAGCGTCAATCACAACTCCCAACGCTTAGATTTCTAAATTCAATTATTGATCATCCTTATCATCAACAAGTTCATTGCTGATAATGATGATCAATTGCATTAAAATCGTTTTCGAATCAAAAACAACTCGTGTCGTGACGTTTATATAACTGGGTTTTCCATGTGTCTACAATATATAAATTAACCTGTTTGTTATTTATCTGACTAACCACGTCGTTTGCAACTTCAATAGTCATTTCATCAGGTTTAAAGGCTTTGGATGGGATCGGATTTCTTGTTGTGTTTCCGGAATAAATAAAGATATAAATATTAGATACAGCATTCTTTATAAAAGATTCATCTTCGATTATTATGAATGACCATGGCACAATAGCTTCATTATAATATAACTGAGTCGGAGGCATCCTTGACACGAGGAGCGCAGTGCACCGCAGCATGCACGCGCCGCGTCACATCGCCTCGTTATGTAATCATCACCCACCACTATCGTTATTCAACACCTCTTATATCATTCAACTTGTCGACTAATGCTCCGCGACGGCATATACACCCGATCACACAACAACACACTCATATCACAAAAACATTACCACAAGTAAATCCAAGCTTCGATTATGAATTTATAACTTTTACTTTACCGGTAACGCTTTCATGTTTCCTAATGTTAGATACTTATTCCATAGAATTTGTCAAAAAAATATCCACTGTTCGGGGCCAGGGAAACCGCTATGTAGGTTTTTCCTTGACACAAGGCCCTGTTGCAACGCGGCAACCGATACAAGGTTGCACCGACACGCCCTAGCGATTATTTAATTGTTATTTAAACCAGAGACAGTTCATCGGCGTGATATCGAAGCATAGACAAGTAAAGCAACTGAAGTAGAAAAATTACCTAATCAAGGCGACAGAGCTCGTTTTAAGTTAACACTTACAACTGTTAGTTGTATATTTTTCAGTTTATTAATACTTGTACCGATAGATAACTAACCAAACTTACCTAAAGTTGAGTAAGATATTTTTCGAATTTTGAACGAGTGTCAAATTTAATAACAGTTTTGAATTATTTACTGTAGATGACCAAATATTTGGAAAGTAGGTCTACTCAAATTATTACTGTTAAAAATAAAGTAAGTAAAGGGCACGTTGAAAATTAAGCGCATACCTCCAGATGGTACGACATCGTTCGGTGTCTCTTTCGTAAGATGACCCCCAGAATCGAAGTCGTCGCTTTCTACAACTGTCACGAGAAATGTTAAAGTGTGTTCACGCAGTCAGGCCTTGATTATTAACACACCTACACGCGCACTTTTTATAATTTCTGCGACGATGCTGTTTCAGAAATATTTTCGTTTAGCGGAAATGAAGCAAATCTTTTACGATATCCTCATCACTTTAGCTCTGTCGGACATCATATCGGTTTAAATTCGGTTAAATCATAAATGTACATGCTGTGATTCAATTAACAATTAATCCTCCCATCCTCGTTGGTTCAGTATTCAATTCAGTTTCAGACCAACGTTTCAATTTCGCATGTAGATGACACTTTTGTTTGCGTTACAAATTAAAATGTCGGCAATCAGAGTTTTATTTAATAATACTTGACAATAGATTGATTTTTGCCACATGTGCTATTATTTTCTTTATTCATTGTAGGTCGAATTCATATCAGTATATTCTTTTTGCGATGTTTGTTTATTCAACAAAACAACCAATATCGGGAAAAAGTTAAAACTAGCTAATTGGTGGTCCCTGCCGGGGTCGCGGGACTAACGGATTACCGTGACCCCGGTACGTAAAGGGCTATTGAAGGACACCGTGGATTTTAGTCAGTACAAGTCTAACAGTCCCTCCCGCCCTGCCCTGGGTGGGAGGACTCTTTGGATGATTTTACCACGATAAAAAAAAAAAAAAGCTAATTGGTGGTTAAGGCTTCAGAAAATGTACACCCTTTCTTTGCGAGCCATATTGAAGAGTACCTATTTCCTTCTGAGTCAGGCCCTAGATCCAGTCGAACCTAACCTAAGGAATGCTTCACTGATCTTGATCAAGGCTATTAGCTATTAGGCCATTGGCTGTTATTATAACCGACATAATGATAACAGAGAGTTAAGATTCCACATGTCCACAAACTGATATCAAAGTCATGATTTTTTTAATAAATCCGCTTTTTGTTTGCAAATACACTCCCTTCTTTGCTACCATGAACCTACTTTTGCAATAATAACCTACAATAAAGAATACACTTCCAATTATATTCTTATTAAGGTATGTACTTGTAAGGTTGTTTAGCTACATAATACCATGTAATTACGTTTTGCTTCAATGATTCGTGTGCAGAGAATCCTTCTTAGCTAACGTATTGTATGCTATCCTGGACTAGGACAAAAAGTTTTAGATCTTGTTAGGAATTAGGATTAAGCTATCTTTTACACGCACCACAACCATAGCACATCGCCACGTCAAAATCTGATCGAGCTAAGGTTATGTGTCGCATAGTGTCGCTGCAGCTTTTGCAGTTGCGTCGTGGATAGTGGTGTATGCGATGTGGCTAGCCACAAGGATGCGATGTGGTCTGCATTATTCACACGGTGGAAACTGATGGCAAAATTTAGTCTCTCTGTATTCTACTATTATTTATTTTCAATACAAAATAATGTATACGTGTGCAACAACATTAACTCGTCTACGTTTTAATTAAATTAGTACCACAGCACAGCTGATATAGCATTCAGGTTACTCATTGAACATCAATTTGTTGCGAAGAGGTGTAACATAGACGTAATCTACTGCAGTTCGTGACACTCATGAATGCTTCTGTTTTAGAGCAATCAAAGGATTTAATATTTTACAATAGTGACACAGCGCGCGTCATTCGGCTAGTTCATTGTTCGCGCGCGTTGGCACACGCTAATGTTGTCGGCCTAGCAACGAACGTTCTCTTCTAATGTTCCATTCACCTCTCACCGAGCGTGAACGGTTATGTTGCATGAGACCACACCCGGCAACGTTTATTCACAAGTTTTGAAAAGTCTAAAGATTTCTGCAACTCTAGTCATACCCCCCGATGCGGCGTGCAGTCGTTTTCCCACGATGCCGAGTGACGTTCCAATTGCAAAGTGATATCACAGTTATTTTAGTAGCACATGATTATATTAGCAAATTGTCCGTGAGAATGTACATGCGCTGAGTACCTGATATAAAATTGCAATAATTTCTGGAACTTCGCACATTTCCTTCGTAGAGTTGTCACATGCAACCGTGTGGTTATTTAAAGTACACCCTTCTATTAAAAAAATGACCGAGCACCTACTTTGGATTCTTCCTTAAAATTCACACAACAATGGGTCTATTTTGGGGTGAGAAATAATTGTTCGTCCGACGTTACCAGTTTACCACGCACGTGGTGCAAGACATCAGCAATCGGCCGATCACGTGTACCTCTGTTTGTTTACTGTCCGCCACGCGAACTCGCCCGTTTATCTCTTACTATCGGTAAACCTTCAAAGAAGCCATCTATTTTATTGCTTAAACAAAAAAAAAAGCATTTGTTTTATTTTCTCTCCTTGCCTTCATATTTTGCTCTAGTTTTGAGGGCAGTTGGGGTCTGTGGTAAGACCATTCAACTACAAAATAAATTATGCTGATATATTCCCACTATCAAGCAATATTTCATAGTGTTCTGCCAAACAACGGTTTTGGTACGTACCTAGTTAAGAGGCGGTGCGACGTGAGGGGACGCATTCACTGCCTTTCACTTCCCGCTTTTGTCATGCAGCCGCTCTAGGCGACGGAAAGGCAGACGGCCTTGTAGCTTGCGTACCTTCTAGGCGTCCCTTCCCATCCTAAATAGATTATTTATAAAACCGCATGCGAGCCACTAGCCCTGTTACACATGATCAGCCTAAACCACTGACAATATTAATAGTTGACTCACGTATCTGTTGAAACTCAGTTGAGAAATAGATACACAGGACACTAATGAATCCCATGGCAGCATTGGCAACACTTATACCTTGAATTAATTTTTGTTGTTGTTAATATTTGACAGGTTGGTACAACAACGTTAGCGTCCTTCGATGACATCATCTTCAATTGTCACAGCTCTATGTACGAATCAGGCGCGCGTGACCATTTACAATATTATGATTGTGACGATGAAGTGGCCAATATTTGGAAGATATTTGTAAACTAAAAACACTTTACGTGAATGGTTAAGTACTAAGCGATCACTTACATGACATAAGACTGAGGAAAAATAAACAGCAATTATAATAAATCTATTACCAAGAAGCAATCGCAGAACATTCGCATGTGTTAGAACGAGGTTCCATGGCCGTGTTAACCTTGGCTTTTGAGCGGTGACTTTCACGGTTAGACGGCCGGCGTTACATAAGATGAGCGGGTACTCCGCCGACGCCCGGCATCTGCTGTGACGACACCACCACTCACCGGTCACTTGGAAACCGGTTTCCTCGAACTTTGACAATACATTTGAATTACGATCTATTGCTGGTTCCATCCGTCAGGAAGTGATTGCTTCAGCGTATTTGATGTAATAGTGAGTTGTAGGTAGAACCAAGTTGGCTAACACAATAATCAAAATTTACGATTTTTTTATCTTTGTAAAATCGTCAAATAAGTCCTCAAATCCAGGGCGGTATAGGAGGGACCGTCAGACTTGTGCTGACTTAAATTCACGGTGATCCCTCAATAGCCCTTTACCGGGTTTCCAGAGTCACGGTTACCTGAGGAAGGTGCCGCGACCGTCGAGATTTACGTGACGTGGGATATGGGATGAGAACAGTTTAAAATTTCCTTATTATCAATTTTGTTAAGGTTGGCTGTCATGAAAGAATGTCCAAGTTGAACAATATCTCGTATTCTTTCTCCAAACATGTGTCAGATTGTTCAAGTGTTTTTATTAAATTCATAACATCCACCGACCACACTGTATGCACACCTCTTAGATTTGTCGCTTTATATTGTTCATGTGTCTAATTAGTTATTTCTTGTTCGTCAGGTACAAGAGCGGGGTGCGCTCAGTGAGGGGCGGGGGCGGGGGCGGCGGCGGCGGCGGCGCGGAGGAGGCGCGGCGCGGCGGCCTCAAGGCGCTGCCCAAGCGCGCCCGCACTCGCTGTAGGGGCATGAACATGGGGCAAAAGCTGTCCGGCGGAGTTAAGTCGGTGTCGCGCGAGTGCACGGCGCCCTTCAAGGTATTAACACAATAATCTTTTTATTAATTTTCCGTCAACTGGTTATTTCAATCCAAATTAACTGGCTGCTTATCTGCCGACTTCAAAATTAACTGCAGTATCATTTTGAACGGAAAAAGGACAACAATGTCAACAATGATCCCTTGTGGTGGTGGGGTGGCTTACCACACGGCTCGATTTCAGAAGTGTGATAAGTCACCTTTCGCATAATTTGTAAAAATTAAAATGCAACCCCATTAACTCCGATCGACAAAAATCGCATGGGTCTTGGTTTCTCGCCACACGGTAATAGTGGGATGGCCCTCAACTTTGGAGCTTGCGATTTTCTCACATGCGGGCTGAAATTTCGATAGACAGTCGATTTTCACCGTGTGTTCCAGCCGGTGCGGCATATAAAAAATGAAACGTAAACACGCCACAATCTTTGTACTAATGCGATGTCGTTTGTTGCACAGGCGGTAGTTGCGCGCGAGCTGGCGCCCGAGCCGCCGCGGCCCGCGCGTCTCGACGCGTTGTTAGACGCGCCACCCGCGCACCCCGAACTGCAGCTGAAACACGCGTGGAACCCAGATGATAGGTAAGACCGACACACCATAATGTAATTAGAATTACTATCCTACAAATAGGCCCTCGAAAACCCTAGTGAATATCTGAAGAATATCTTGTAGTCACCATAATTATATTGATAGCCCTGTACATGACAGAAATAACCGATTTTAACAACCAATACTTATTATAACCATTTCACATTCCAGATCACTAAACATATTCGTAAAAGAAGAGGACGCGTTAACGTTCCACCGACACCCGGTTGCCCAAAGCACAGACTGCATCAGGGGCCGGGTGGGATACTCGCGGGGCCTGCACTGTTGGGAAGTGGTCTGGCCAGCGCGGCAGCGAGGGACACACGCAGTCGTGGGCGTGGCCACAGCACACGCGCCGTTACATTCTGTCGGCTACCAGAGCCTAGTAGGTGCCACAGACCAGAGTTGGGGCTGGGATTTGGGCAGAAATAAGGTATTTTAATTTAGAAAATTATTTTACAATGAGTCTAAATGACGAAGGGTATTTTGGTTAACTGCTCTTTATCCAAAGACTTTGGACAGCTTTTTGGGGCGTGAACGGACATCAAATAACTTGTCCCGCCCAGGCTAGAGCAGAAGCGAGTGTCAGACTCTTACTAACTAAAACAACCTGTTTAACTGCCCTTTGCGTTCCAGTCTTGTTTTACGCGCAAAAAGTTAATTCACAAGTTCTCAAAATGGCAAATTCTCTAAACACCTTATTATCAAAATGGCCAATGGTAAATTTTTTAAATTGTTTTTTTTTTCTACGTAATTCTTATAAATTTAAGATTTTAATCTCCTTTAAACAAGTTGTTTCATGATATGCGAAGAATTCGTAGATTTTTAAGAATTAACTCCGAAAAAAATCCATTTTGATCATTCTGCTAGGCTTTTTGCGCCTAAACCAGTCTTTCTAATAATCTCTTGGTAGTCAACCTTTGAGACAACGGTCCCAAAGATTGACTGTGTAACATATTATTTGCATTGGAATCGAACTGTTTCTAAATAAGCAAGTTGCCGGGTGCAGTTGCTCACTATTTTAGGAACAAAACAAATTATTATTATGGCTTTCGTGCCAAAGTATTACAGCTCCAACAACACGACCGCTTATTTGAACAATAAGCCATAAAAACTCGTCACGTTTCAGATATACCACAACGTAAAAGGCACAGTGGGTAGCGGTACGACGTACCCGGCGCTGCTGCGGCCCGACGAGCAGTTCCTAGTCCCCGACCGACTGCTGGTGGTGCTGGACATGGACGAGGGCACGCTGGCCTTCTGCGCGGACGGTCGCTACCTGGGCGTGGCGGCGCGCGGCCTGCGCGGGAAGACGCTGTACCCCATCGTGTCGGCCGTGTGGGGCCACGCGGAGATCACCATGAAGTACATCGGAGGGCTCGATCGTGAGTGTACAATCTTTTATTATCACTTGTACTTAGCATATACAAAATTAAATTTAAGTCATTTTGTCTCACATAACGCCCCCCTGCGCCACTTCCTAAGTTGCTTAATATGACCCAGAAGCTTGTATTATTCTCCTTCTTACCATTAGGCGCGAGTTCATGTCAATTATAATTATATCCCGATTAGCCATGATAAAGCCCATGCACATTAAACAAATGTTAATTTTCACTTAATATTGTTGAATCTGTTGTTACACAGTAGGACCAAAGATATAACTTCCTTTTTTCCCTCTTCTGCAATCAGCCTATTCCTTTAGCTAAGGCGCAGTTACTCGCACACTATCTCCTTTTGCACCAATCACACCACCGCGCCGGGCCCTGTTGTTAGGGATCCTATCTGTGGCTGATGAAATGTACTGGACTCTTTACAAGCTAAGTCACGATAACATCGACTGTGTCGTCGCACTTTGAGTAATGTTGTGTTCCTGATTCCAGCCGAGCCGCTGCCGCTGATGGAGCTGTGCCGGCGCGTGATCCGGCAGCGCGTGGGGCGGCCGCGGCTGCGCGCGGCAGCGTCGCGCCTGGCGCTGCCGCCAGCGCTGACGGCCTACCTGCTGTACCGCGCGCCCTAGCCGCCGCCGCCGCCGCCTCACCCGCCTCGCCCGACACACACCGAATAGATTCCTCATTTTCATGCTTGAATGTACTTAACCGAGGCGGACCGCGCGGGTGCCGCGAGCAGGACATCAGACCGCGGACGGCGGCCGTCTTTCTTTTTGGGCCTACCCGGACACTGCCAGCGGAAACGCGCTCCGAACGATCCTGACGAGTCCAAACCGATCACTAGTCCTTGACCGCCTGAGTGACGCCGTAGTACGTAGTGTCTCGACGCCTTGACGGGTAGCGGTTACTATTACTACCATATACGAATACAAGGGGTACAAATAAAATAGAAGAGAATATAACAAGTTCAAGTCTGGTCCGATAAACGAGTGTAACAAGGCGATAGAACATTATAGATGAACTCTGATTAATTCTGACATGTTAGCTTTTAGTGACGAAGTGTCGCGGTGAGCGTCGAGTGTACAACAAACATTTTATACGTCTGTGCGGTTTGCGTTGAAACAAATAACCGATTCTAACATAGAACTATCGACTCCATCGCATCTCGATGCCGATCGCGATAGCGGCACTGAATACATACAAAATGTAATTTATTATAAGCACACCAGAAATCTGTAATCTTTAGATTTAGTTAAAATTGTTTTGGCACCCCCTGCAATGTTTCCAACGCGAATACCCCTACTTTTATTTTAACGTTATCTGTGATAATTTTACTTTAATGACAAATTGAAATCAGCATACATGTCTCTGAATTCAATGCATTATACTTTCACATTAATTCATTTGTTGGATGTCGATTTTGGAACCTCAATTAGTAGTGGTGACAGGTTTGTGAGCTGTGACCGCATTCTGTTCTGTCAAGTTGATATGGTGGGCGACCATGATGGTACTGTTCTGTTACCGAAAAGTGGACAATTATATACGATAATATTTATAAGATAGACGTGGCATTAAATAATGCCAAAACTTGTGTTAATTAACATTGTTCAACTTTTAATACAAGCCACATGAATAAAGCCATATTGATCTCTTAAAAATACGTTCTCTGTTGCGAATAGTTTTTGTGACCTGTTCTCAGCAGAGAAACGTATTTGACTTGTTATTAAATAATTTAGAATGAACAACTGCAAATTATAATAACTCACGAGCCTCGGCAATTACTAATAAATATGTTAGAAGTCATTGTTGTTGCAACAATATCATTAGCGGGCCGTGTCAGCCGCGGCCCGCGATAGGCCAGTGTATCGTTGGCAATCTATTTTATAGCTCATTAAGCGACTGGTTTACTTTTAGTTTAATGTTTTAATTCCTATTGTAAAAATGTGTGAGTGTGTATTGTATATATTATACGACGCATCGCAACCACAACTAATGTGTCACCAGGAATATTTAGCTGTAATATTTTGGAGCAATTTTATTTCATTTTTAGGTTATTTAGACTGCGTATTTTGCAAATCGTGTCTCCACAATGTCTTCTTTTGCGACTATTAGACTTATAGGTGTAACTCCATGAATTCATGAAATAGTATTTTTCAAAGCACTATAAACAATTTGTCAGCCATTTTGATCCAATTAGTTATATCGTAACCTTTATAAAAATGTGTAAGTACTTCCATTTTAATAAGATTTTTTCATATGTAGATTGTACGGCAAGGTAGACATCCCAAGTGGAGCTCACTTTTATGAGAAGTTAATATTCACATTTTATCTCCGTCTCAAATGAATATTGTACATTTCAAGGTGAAGTTTATACGCGCGGCGCGACGCGTTGCATTTTAATATTAGTTGCAAGAGTTTTATGTGAATATTGACCGACTGTGAGATTGACTATGATAAACTGCCAAATGCGACGTGTGTAAATGTGCAGCGTTGTTGTATGTGAGTAGGAGAGTGATACGAGCGAGGACGTGCGGTCCACGCACGGTATACACATATTTTTCGTTGTGTAAGAGATATAATCATAATATAAAATACACCAAGCTCGATGTATTGTTGATAGTCTTTTATGGTAAACCTCTCGAAAGGACCAACACTTTCCTATTTGAACACCCGATTTAAATTGTTTTAATTGGATAATGTTATAACTCTGTCTCCCGCACTTCTATCTTATCCTCAACATAAGGGGTTTACTACAAAAGATTAGTATAATTATTAGCAACAAATAACCATGTGAACTCTATGAATCGTCAAATTTAGTCCTGTATATATTAAACTTTATCATTTTGCGGTGTTTAATGACTTTATTGTAAGTGGAAATGCATTTTAGTTTTATAAGTTGTAGGCAATATTTTTAAAAGGTCATTTCTAACGGATAACTGCGATCGACAGTCGAATCTCTTAGATACAATGATTAAAAAAAATAGGAAAAACGATTGGAATAATAAATATGGTTAAGAAAATAATAAATGATATAAATTAAAATAGCATTTTTTTATTATTTGTTTGTACCTATTTTCTGAATATATCACATTTAAACAAAATCCATGAAGGCTTGCAGGACGGATCAATTAATAATTCAGATATTGATTTCAAATTGTCTGCTGGCAGAACCTATTTATAACCAAATTAATCCAGACCGAACATGATCAACTAATATTACATTGAGTGAATATATTAGGAAATTACATAAAACTAAAATACTGAGTAATGTAAACTACCTACATACATAATATATAAATTAAACTTACACATATTTGACACATTTGCTGCGTATACATGCCTGTTACCGCAAAAGTGGAGAACTGTCGTGTTCATGTCCATAGATAAAACAGACGTATGGATCTGCAGACATTTACGATTATGAGACCAAAACGTATACCTTTACGTTTTAAGTGTTCGGCTGCACTGGTACTTCTTCCATCTTCCAAGTGTGGTCCCCAGCAAGTGCAATAACAATCAAGGTTTCAGTACCGTAGCTCAATCACAAAGCGTGTGGTGCTCAACGACGGTATCGTCACTTATAATGATGGTGTTTTCTTCTGCGAAGTCTTGCGGCAGATCTATTTGTGCAGTCATTTCTTGGAGACCTCCAATGAGTTCGTTCAGCGAGGCCTGTAAAAAAATTACAGGTTATAGTTGGATGTATTCGTAATGCATATCAGCATTTATAAATATAGTTTCTGGACATAATTTAGAAACTTATAAGGTTCCTTTGCCGATGACGCGTCAAAAAGCATCTGCGTGCAGTTTCAGAGAGTTTCAGATGAAGTTACATGAAAAGGCTAAACAACTGTAAAAATAGTAGTAATAACTCTATTTACAACAATTGAGCAATGTGCTTTATCTTGTTACTAGCACTTTGCCCGCGACTTCGTCCGCGTGGGTTACGTACTTTCTTAATTCCCCCTTTTCACCCCCTTAAAGGTTAAATTTCCAAAAACCCCTTCTTAGTGCTCCCCTACATTATAACAGGAAGCCGTGTGCAAAATTTCACATTCCTAGCCCCAGTAGTTTCGGCTGTACGTTGATATGTCAGTCAGTCAGTTCTCCTTTTATATATATAGATATCACACAATGCCTAAATATATCGATATCAATATTGCTACACACCTTAGTTTCTTTGAAATCGGCTATTTGATCATCCAAAGATCCATCTTCTCCTGCGAATCTTTCAGCTAACACTTTCAGGTGTTCTGGCAAACAGGAAGTATCCAGCTCCCCGTTCGATTCATCTCTGATGACTCTGTGGAAAGTAAAATTCGGTCGTTAAATCAACGAAAGGACGATCCGAACAAATGAATCGCGAAAATTACGACGTCACGGCATCATAATCTGTATCTTAATTAAAGGTAAGGGTAACCTCTGCGTTCGACTTTTAGACTTTTTTAAAATCATACAACTACCAAAGATCGACAAATGAAGGCCGGGTTTATTAACTATGAAATCAATCAGCGAAAATTGCGCAACTATCGGGACTTGTAATCAATCTGTCAAATTTCTTGTAATAGAATTTCAACCTTAGGGGCCGTTCAAGTATTACGTAAGCAGATTTATTACAATTATTTACCCCCCCGTCCCCCTTGTCAGCAAAATTAAGCAAATCACTTACCCCCTCCCCCCATGTTTACGTAAACATTTTTCAATTAATGTATTAGTTTTGCCTAAACGTATGCATTATTTGCGGGAATCCCCGAAATTGCTTTTCGTTTTCAAGCAAAGACAATGTGAGGGTTGCCATTCGTGTAAAAAAGTCAAATTACTACTGACGACGTTATCATCATCTAGACTCCCCTGCCCCATGACATCCAAAATAAGCTAACCAAAGACCCCCCCGCCCCCCTATAGTGCTTACGTAATACTTGAACGGCCCCTTATCACAAAAATCTAAAGTTAATATTGGATTGGTAAAATTACACAGATTCAGGTAGGTTGACCTGCAGCTGCTGGCGTCTGTAGGTACAGAGCGCGAGTGTGGTTACCCCTTTGAAAGTATCTACGCATTCAACGGGGTAACTACATCGCTATATGGAATGGATAACTCGAACCAATAATGTTAATGTTCCCAATTCAAATCTAGGTTAAAAAATACCGACACCATGTAACTAATAGGTAACCCTGAACATAACCAAGATGAGATACTTTACGGCAAAGTTTACCGATAACTAGCTGTTCCAAGTGATTTCACGACTGCAGATCGGATCCTATTGTTAGTAGCGCTTCTTCGATAAATGGACTATCTATCTCTAAATGGTCGCGGGACTTATGAATTACCGTGACCCTGGTACGTACAGGGCTAGTGAAGGACACCGTAGATTTTAGTCAGTACGAGTCTGACAGTCCACAGACTCATTTGATGATTTTACCACGATAAAAAAAAACTAAAAAAAAACAATTCGAATGAGTAGTTCCTGAGATAAGCGCGTTCAACTAAACAAACTCTTCAGCTTATATAGGTAACACGATTGTGAAACGGTGTAACTATAATACAAAATAATTAATAATGGTTTACTTAAAATTTGTTTAAGATTGGTATAATTTTTGCTTATGGTAACATTAATGTTAATTTTTACCGTTTGTTTTTGTAACCAAATTAGGAAAAATAATTATACAATAATTAATGATTTATTCTAAAAGTGCTTAAACATTTTGTTTGAAACGATTTTGATGCAACAGGATTAATTCGATCGTAATAGGTTTTTTTTTAACGTTACCCTCAATTGCATTTGATTATTGTCAAAGTTGAGCTAATTGTGAATTTTAGATCCAACAGTCAGTCTAGTTTGAGCCTCGAGCCGAGCAGATTGAATTAATCCCTGGTAGTCGCGACTAAAATTGAGCCGTAAGAAGTGTAAACTTAATATTTAAAAAAAAGTGGTATAAATGCGTAATAATAACGATTGTGAACTTATTTTATCCAACGAGGTAACACGATAATGGCTACTGGAAGTCAATGTGCTGTCCACTTACTTGAGTATCCTCCGCCTTGTATACTCGGCCCCGGTGAGCACGGTAAGTGTGGCCAGGGAGGCGGCGGGCGCGTGTCGCGCGCGTCTCTCCAGGCGCGGCCAGTCCAGACGCAGGCACAGCGAGTGTCGCGAGCGAGGACGCACGATGTGTCGCGCACCTGACAGCTCCGCGTCCGATGATACGCACATGTATTGTACTAGAAAAGGTTTTTTTTTTAATAACTTTGCCCCACATTATGAATTTCTCCTGTGTCGTAGAAACTCACACACACAAATACCCGGATCCGGAATAACTACCTGCAGGCCGTACAAATATTGTTCCATGCGGGGATCGAACCCGCGACATGCTGCGCTGCAGTCGATCACTCAACCACTGTGCCAACCGTGCCGTCATTAGGGTAGTTTACTGTATAAACAAATTGAATATTGGTTTATTCAGTCAGTGTTGAAAATAAGGCAAACTCTTAGAAATTCGAGAGTGGGAGCTTGTGATGTCATAACGCTTGTAAAATTATACCGACCGAGTGACGTTTTTTGATTTTAAGGAGCGTTGTATCTACGTCAATTTCGGTTTACGTAAAAAAATACAAATAGGTCAAATAGTTTTTGAAATCTATTATTCGGATTAATCAAATGTTTTGAGTAAAACAGCCTCTTATTTTAACCCAAGAAGTGGGGTTTTTATTGTTATAGGTAATAGGTATAACAGCTATGAACGAGTTCTACGATTAAACTAGCGTGCCGAAGTTTCACATTTATTGAAAGTTGATGAAGGTCAAAGGCGCTGCGAGGTCGAGGACGGTTTTGGATATACAGACGCCAGCACATCACCCTATCTCAATCTGTCAAATTTCTTTAATAGATTTTCAACCTTATCACAATAGTGGAAGGTTAATGTTGATCTGCTGGTGTCTGTACAAGACCTCTTTATTTATCAGGACAGGGAATTACAAATATAAATTTATTAGAGTACTTTAGTTGCTGTTTTAAATCCGCCATTATTGTGTGACACACTTAATAATTTTGCATAATTAAAAAAAATAGTACTTACAGTTAAAATGAACTCTGGCGCATACAAAAGCGGGCGTCGTGGACTTGTTGTAGAGCTCCAAGTTGATGGGCGTGCGGCTGACGGCCCGCACCAGCGCCGTGTCGCCGTACGTCACCAGCCCCGACCAGCGCAGCGGGTCGCCGCTCGCGCAGCCGTATAGCGCGATCTATAAAATCATGAGAAAGGTAACTATTCCAATCCAGCTACCAGAGATTGCCCTATGAAGAGTTTATTTGCCCAAACTTCAAAGAAGTAACATGTCGATAATTTCTCTCACTATTTTAGGTTTTATTTTGGAACTTTTATATTGAAATCTTAGACAATTACTCCGATTTCAGATTTCTGCTGTTCACCAACACATTTAAACAGTCATGTCATAAATGTTCGGTCTATGTTTACTTGTTTGTCATGAAAATTATAGGCGCCAATCACATTTTTATGGCTCAGAAAAATTTTAGGTCTCTAAAATAATGGTAAGATTAGGATAATTCTGCGTCTACGCAATAATAACAAAACAAAATAATTCTTACCTTTCTACTACAATCACTGGCATTTTTAGTATCATAAACTATATGAAGCATCGCTTTATGCGGTGCACTTGTGCTTGGCGAGAACACGATAGGCAAAGGTCTGCATTCACACGGCCCGAAAGGGACCAGATAGCTTCCTCTCGACTCCCGCGGCAAATCTATCGCGAACCCTTCGCCGATAATCTGACACTTTACATAGAACTTCTTATTCGTGGAATTCTTCAAGCTGAGTTCCTTCCTGCCTGATCTGATCCAAGACATGGTGTTATAGTTGGTCTTTATGGGGAAAGATTTCGGTTTGTCTGATCCTCCACAAATTTCTATCGTTGTTTTGTTGCCAGATGATATGTCTTCGAATATGACAGTGCTGCAAAAGAAAACATTAGTTTTGTCTCGCGAAATTTAAACTCAATATTTTTCAAAAAGTTGAAAGCCCCATTTAGACAATGCAAGAACTTGCATGCAAGTCTAACTACATTGTAGTATTTGTTTGGTCAACTGAATTCATTGTATAACAATAGTCCGCAATGTGACGCAAATCACATGAAATTTCGTGCATCGTCGTCTAAATGAGACTTTAAAATGAAAAAGAAATTGCAGTTTCTAGGTAGAATAGGATAGATTTTGCAAGCTTAGGAACGCGAAGACATGCTAAGCATTGCTAAGATACGATATATGCACTATGCCCTTGCTTTACTACTATCATAATTATGATCGCGGGATGTGGCAGTATATGCGGGGGTGCACAACGGCATGCCAAGGCAAAATTCCCTACCCTCACATTTCTGGTGCGCGCTGGCCCTCGACATGGCTTGAGATATATCGGTAGCTAATAGGCCACTGATATCATAAGTGTGTGCTGGCAGATGGCAAATCTCTTGCAATGTTGTCCTTGGTGTGTGCTAGCCCTGAACCACATTGCAGAAAGACGAAGATACTGATCGCTATTCCAACTATTGACTTTCCTTTGTAAAAGTGACCTATGCATAGTGGTCGTATCGTATCGATGCCAATATTTATAAATCTTATGAATTTTTAACTAAAAGACGTCCATGTGTATCTAATTTCGCGGATTACCAACATGACAATCTAATGTAGAAAAATCTCATATCGCAGTGTTTGTTCGACCGACTTGTTTTTTTAACATTTTGTAAGGTTTGAGAAAAGGTTGTAAAGATTTTTTCGCACGGAATCCCCACCAGCCCTTAAAAAAATAATTCAAATTTTGACGCCCAGCAAAGGTGGCACCATTCAGTTAGTGTTACATATGTGTAATAAATGATTTCTACTTACGCTTCACAAATCCCGTCTCCCGGTCCAGTATAAACCAGGCTGACAGTCTTTGATGCGCCAGGCCGTATCTCAAACTTGGCTGGCGATATCTTGAACGGAAAACTGTCTGTTGGAGCACTCGTACTGAACTTCACGATCCAGATTCCCGAAATTGTGCCATTGTTACATAGCTCTATATTTGTTGGTTCTGTAAACGAAATAAATACTTCATGTAGATCGTATTCTAAAAATGAGGAGATTCTCAGCTAGTGGCCTTTTTACCTATAAATTAATCGAAGAATTATTGATATTTATATCATAATCATCCCAGGAATGCACATAATTATTTTTTTTAATAGCCTGCTCTGTCCCACTCCCAGGAGTGGGACAGAGCAGGCTATTAAAAGGCCTATAATTTTAATTTGATAAAATATCTAAACTAATTTTAAAAAGCTGAAGACTTTGTTTGGTTGAACATGCTAATCTCTAAAACTACTAGTTCGAATTGAATAATTATTTTCGTGTTGAATAGTCCAGTTATCCAGAACGGCTCTAAAATATCACGCTACGACCCATAGGAGCCGAGCAGCAGGATTGAAACCACGGTAACAGCTAGTCGATTCAAATGAATATGAACCTTTGTTTCGTAAGTTACGTTAGTTACGTAAACGTCCGTGTAAAACGCCTGCGTCTATAAATATTAACAGACCGTACTTTGATTTCGCTTTGGTAAGACTCACGACTATAATGCAATCCAAAGCCCTTACTTATGGCATATTACACGTCATCACCGTTTTAAAATAAAGCAGTCAGCTATCGATTTTTTTTTTTTGGCGTGGTAAAGTCATCAAATGAGTCCTCTCACCCAGGGCAGGGCGGGACGGACTGTCAGACTCGTACTGACTAAAATCCACGGTGTCCTTCAATAGCCCTTTACGTACCGAGGTCACGGTAATTCGTTAGTCCCGCGACCCCGGCAGGCTTTGGCCCTCTACAGGCCCCGTCACGAGTAAGCTATCAGATAGGAAATAATAATGTAAATAGACAAACTTACCATTAGATAGCTGTAGTTGGTTTACTGCAGGCTTCATAACAAGGTTCACACAACCAACCACGCCGATCAGATCAACCTTCCGAAGCACACTGTTGACTCCTATCAGATTCACGTGCATCAACCCATTCAATGTCACTGTTGAATCTGCTGGAATATCAAAGTTTTTTCTTAATGTTGGCCCACATTAGGATAAGATCCTCCTATGTCACGGGTGCGAATTAAACTCACAAATTATATACAATCCTGATAAATTGCCTGTAACCCATGCAAATGCTTTTTCCGTGCAGGAATCGAACTCTCCTCATAAAGCGCAGCAGCCAATCGTTCAGCAACTACGATATAACCGTTAGGGCGATTGTGCACTACAAGGAATTTTACTGTCCGGCAGTCCGATTTTTTACGTTCGGAGTTCGCCGTTCAGAGTAATTTCGCGTGTGTGGCGTGTAGTTTCAAAGACAGAGCTACCCTAAACTGAGGCGTATCATCCGAGTAAAGCATGACTGACCGACTTTTTTTCATGCCACTTCGGACCGTAAAAAATCGGATGTTCGGACAGTAAAATTCCTTGTAGTGCACAATCGCCCTTTCTCGGAAAGGCCGAACGGACTTCCTATTTGTGTGCATTAAATGAAGTATAGCCTGTCTGGAAAGCTCTACAAAAGTGTTAGAGTCAAAACATTTGTTAATGTAGACGAAAACATAGTACTAACCTTTCTCAATATCCGATAACTTCGGCGCATTAAATTTTACGGTAACCCTAATAGCGTTACCAGTAGTCAACCTGCAAAGCTGCTTATTAATAGCCTTGCCTTTCGCCTTCCCGGGTGGCAGTCCATCTTCTGTCGACCCCTGACGATCCATCAGAATCTTGTTAACCTCGACTTTCTTTATCTCCTGAACATTTTTGATCGCGAATATGCTATCTCCCTCTACTACCGACAGCTCTAACAAGAGGTCAGCAGGACAATCACTTATAAGTACGAAGGATTTTATAAGCGAGCTGTGTTCCTGTATCGGTGGAAAGGTTATCTTGTTAACGCCATCGCAAGACATAGCTTGTATCATAGGCATTTTAATTTCCATTTCCACCTCCCCCTTTTGTTCAATATCACCGTCAATCGACGCGTCTTTCAAGTACATTGTGAATTTTAATGCAGTATTCAATTCCACATTGGATGTTATGTTCAGTATGATTCTCTCAGATTTCCCTGGAGAGAGTAATAAAGGCATTCGAGGCAGTTCGATGGTGAGGTCTTTTCCGTTGTTTGGTAGATCTTCGAACTGTAATTTAGCTGTTAACCAACTATCTGATAACGTTGTGACTGTTATCATTACAGGGCAGCTGACACCTTAAATCACAGATTTAATTAGCATGTAGTTACGAAAAGAATTCGTTTGTTTGGATTTTTATTTTCTCATACTTACCCACATATCCATCGGCGACAGAAGCTAATATTTCAACCCATTGCTCTAAAAAAGATAAGAAATCATAAGGTAATTAGTAAATGCGTGTCCTCATTACACAGACCATTGGAAATGACAGCAATATAAAAAAAAATGAAGACGATGCGCTTTTCTGTTATGACGTACTGGTGCCTTTTGTAAAGATTGCACTACTCTTTAGAAATATTGCATTCTATTAGTAACATACAATGAATGATGATAAATTAGAAAAATAATACAGTATGAAAAATGTGAATTTGTTAATAGTATTAAAATCTAACCCACAGGCTAATAGATGAGCAAACCAAACTATAATCAGAGAAGACGCTCAAAAATTTGTAAGATGATGATGTGTTATTCATGTTAAGTTTCCAACACAATGATGAATGAAGCGAGGCCCACAAACCTTTAGCTTTAGCTAAGCTCTCCTGTTTCAAATGTTTCTGTTGCAATACTTCGTGCCAATCTACAGACTTATCTAACTCTTTATAAACGGTATTTGGGGAAGGAACATTTGATGTTTTGGCCTCGCCTGAAAATTTCAACTAGATATTTACTACAACCAATCATACCCAATTATACATATACATATTATTTATAATACAATATTACACAAAAACTTCTTAAGGGAGGTACAGACTTGTGCATAATATGACTCTCAGTAAATATTTGTGCCAGCTTAATTGCAAAGCACTAGGAAGCATCTTTTGTAACTTTAACTTTATGTCAGACACAAGTCATATAAGGCGCAGTTTTAATTGCTGTATGGTCAGTGCGTATCATTATTTATCAGAAGAAGGGAAAGTGGATCAAGTAATGCTGGCAACTGACTGTACATGAAATTTACTGTTTGGTCACAAGTTGCCCAAATCTACATCTCCCTTATAAATCAAACAAATACCTTTGCTAGTGTGTAAAGGACTGTCACCAGATTTGAAACTGGTGAAGTTTTCATGTACTGTGCTCAAAGTCGAGTGGCTTTTGCTCGACGGCGACTTAGACCTGGCACTATTTTTAGACTTTGTATCATCAATTTCTATAACTTGATCATTAGGCAAGGAGTCCCGAGTTACTACAACCGCTGGGATATCTTGTTCATTACTTTGTTTGTGTTTATTCTGTGATATAACTGTGTTCATAGTTCCAGCGGATGACGCCGTCTCAGTCTTTCGAGTGTCTTTTAAGTTAGTAACTTGTATATCCTGATTGTTTTGTTTCTTAGCTTCTGGAATGTTCATGTGTACTTCTGTCAGCGGTTGCTTTGAGTTCATTTGTTTCTTTTTGTTGTTTAGTTGCATTATGTCTGTTACACTGACATTGGATTGTTTACCTGCAAGCATCAGAATAAGATTTGTGAAGTCAAGTGCTGAATTGTTGCCACATCGTAATTATATTGTAATGATACTGACAATCTACCAGAAGAAAAAAGCACATTATCTTGAAAATACAAGTTGCTTCAAATATTACTTACCAAGATAATCGGCGATTCTTGAAATGCTGATAGAATTCTCGACCGAACCTTCAGTGTCCTCGCTCACCAATCGTAGGGATGCATGCAAATTCTTTATCAACAAATTTGTTTCCCTCGTAGGGACAGACTCTTTAGCAGGTGGAAGTGCAACATGAATATTTTTTTGTGGAGATACAGAATTCAATGTCATCTGGACATACTTTGGTTTATCAGGCACTTGGCTCATGAAAAAAGGATTCTGGTTGGTTGATGGTTCATTCGCTTTTTCTACTTTAGGCATAGTAAAAGTTCCTCTTTCTGTCTGTGCTTGCACATTATTTTGACCATCTGGAAAGTTGTCCATGATGTTGCGTGGTTGTCTTACAGGTACGCAGTCAAGTGTATTATCCATTTTGTGTAGTGGATTCCTGTCAGATCGTAAAGAATCGCCAGAAACTGAAAAAAATCAACGAAATAATGTAATGGTACCTCCTTTAAAGATCCCTGACAAAACTGCTGAATCTAGGTAGTAACCTGTACACAAAACGAAAGATTTTTTTTTTAAATCTCTCTAAACCTATAATTTTTATTCAACCCTTAGAGACTAAGGGTTGAATAAAGCTTGTAATATTGAGGTACTGGAGCAAACCAGATGTTTGGTAAAAGACTTGTGGAAAAGAATTGTTGCAATTGTCACCAGCACTGAACCACAAATGAGAAAGGGCTTCCTGTTCTATGTATCTTTTTTTATTTACTGATTTCACTGCACTCTAAGTGCAACTATCCTAGACAGGCCAGAATAAGTATTTGCTTACCTTCAGAAATGCTAGGCATTAGATTATAAGACCGCTCTGGACTATCAGTTTTACCTAGTACATTGCCAAACTCAGGACATCTATTCTTAAAGTATGCACCAACTGATAGATTTGAATTGTTCATCCTGAAAATAAGTAAAATGAGTAAATAAATAAGAATTCAAAGATAAGTTTATGCTTGAAATGTTCATCTTGTGCAAGTTTGTCTTGTACAGATCTAAGATTAATCAAATTGGAACAGTATGTTTTGAGTGCAGACTTCCCTTCAGATAGGTGGAGCAGTGTCTTTGCAAGCTGTCTGGCATCTAGTGTAATGGCGTGTGACTAAAGAGGTTTTTATTTTCGAAGTTTAAAATCAAATTGATTATTAAAAACATGAGCACTAGAACACTGGCATAAAAGATGGAACAATAAATAAATAAAAAATGCAATATGCAACTTACGACATGCTTTCCATAAAATTAGCATTGGTGTTGTTTTGCACTGGTAAGATTGCTTCCCGTCCAATCAGTGATGCTTCATCAGCTGTGAGATCTCTCTGTAATTAATGAGACATGATTATTAGGAAAGATTTTGTGTGATTAAATTTCTTGTTACGGGATAATAGACACGGACGCTTATCTGTAGTACACTTACAAGAGTATATTCAATGAAAATCCTTAAAATTCCTTTAAAATATTATCTAGGAGATTCAAAACAAATAAGCTGTGCTTACATAAAATAAAGTAACATAATTATAATAAAGTTGTGATCAAGTAACTGTTATAAAAGAGATTGATAATTTTGAAAGAGATTCTGTTTATAGATGAAGGAAACCTCAAAACACAAAGCAAGATCTCCAAGATTACAAAAAAAAAAAACTTGATATTATAACATTATTTTCATCTTTACCTTGGAATGAAAAGAGTAATTAGAAGCAATGGAATGTCTCATAACATTTTGAACCTCGGACGATTGCTGATCCATCTTGTTGATAATATTATCTAAATGTAAGGAGTGTCGGCCCATCGGCACTGATTTGTAGTCGTCTGCTTCTGTTGATCTACCAGTCATTTCACCAGGATTAAATGCTGTCTGAAATCAAAATAAACATTTGAATAACGGCTTGCTCGTTTATTTTAAATGAATACAGCTGTTAAAACCAGTCATTATGTAGATCCAGTTAGTTGCATGTGGATCATCATTCAAAGATTTACACAGTATAATGAACTAAGTCAATAGATTGTTGATAACTCGGTCGAAGCCAGAAGTTGATATGGTTAAAGATCATGATTGCCCATAAATTATAAATGTCCATAAGAGTTAACTAACTATAACAACAAAATCTGATTTTATAGAACTCAGTAACAATATAACAATATTACTTACAGATTTGCTTAAAGAAAAATCTCCAACTCCTGACTCTCCAAAGCCTTAAAAAGAAACATTTTTATTAGAAGTAAACGAGTACAACTTGCCGAAATAAATTCTAAGTAGATACATGAAAATTCCAAGTAGTTTCGAAGTTTAGTACCTTCAATTCTATCTAAATCCAAAATGCCAGAAGAGGACTCACAGTTATTGTTGTTAGATTTGCTCATTGATGCCTGAGCTGACGCCAAACTACAACAAAAATAATTAAATGAAAATCAGCTGGCTTGTCCAAAATAACAATCCGAAAACGTTCATGGCTCTTACCGTTTCATGTCATCATCGTTTAGCAGTAAGCGTTTTGGAATATTAAATGATTGATCCTGCGCATAATGTATCAATCTCTGTATTTTATTAGGAGTCAATGGATTATGCTTATTATCCATCTTCACAAACACAAAACTTTTATCACACAAACAATACGACGATTTCGGTTCACGAAGCGAAGTACTTTCGTTAATTTTCAAATGTTTCGAAACGTCATTATTTTTTAAACCAAAGTCTGTTTGAATTCAGGTCTTTTGGTCACGTACCGATTTTTAGGTTTTTAAGAGCGCTAATCAGATTTCCATAATTATTGACGCCAGTTATCATATTTGGATTTAGTTATTAATTTTATGAGCGTTAATCAGGTCATCGCTAACTTAACTGATGGGGCTCCCATGGTTATCACCATAATGTCTTCTAGGGTCGTGGGACCGCCTTAGCAGAATATCATGGCTCTAGAACGCAAAAGACAATCGAAGGAACAGTGTGTAATTTTAAATAAGTAAGAGTCTGACAGTCCCTTCCGCTATCATAATATGCCTTTCAGACGTCGACCCGACAAGGCTACGGTTTCCTATTGTAAATGCTATTCGCGACGTCCGACTTTAGCTATATGTTCCGTTCATATATAAACAGTATTCGCATGTAGTGATCTTGAATAGATTTAATTTATACCTTTTGTACTTTAAGAAGCACAAGACTATACGCTGAAGTCGGACGCCGCGTATAGCATTTAGGGCTTTGGGCGGGTTGTGACAGACCATACAACAAGTACCTAAGCCAAAGGTTGTCAATCTGAGAACAGTGAAAATTACTTGCTCCAAGGCACAGACCAAGGTGAATCTTATTATCCAATAACTGGGTTGTGATCAGTCACTCTCCTAGATTTTGTCGGTAAATTATCGAAATTTTTCGCCAAGATATTGTAAGATCTAGAAGATTTAGAAGATATGACGAGTCACCAGTCACTGCATGGGTAAAACACTGATATTTAGCTGCATCCACTTACAGATGAACCTAACAGCTCAAATAATATGTTTAGGGTTTGAATAATCCTGCCGGGGTCGCGGGACTAACGGATTACCGTGACCCCGGTACGTAAAGGGCTATTGAAGGACACCGTGGATTTTAGTCAGTACAAGTCTGACAGTCCCTCCCGCCCTGCCCTGGGTGGGAGGACTCATTTGATGACTTTACCACAATAAAAAAAAAAGGGTTTGAATAATAAAACCAATTAATTATTAATGTTATTTATTTCTAAATAGTAGGTAGCTATAATGAAATCTTAAGGTACCCCATAGAATTCTTCAACTAAAAATATGATTTAGCTTGAATTTGGACCTGTTATAGGCAAAGCATTTATTTCTTTGTTTAGCCTGATCTGTTCATTAATAGCTCTCCAAGCATCTTCTTTTTCTTTCTTAGTTATAGGTCTCTTCTTCTGCTTTGCAGCCACCATTTTCTTATAAATATCAATACATTCCATATCAACTTGATCCAGCTGTTTTTTTAGATTCAGTCTAATCATTTCCTGCTTACACAGCCCTATCAGGTGCTTCAGATTACGACAGTTGTCTTTCTTTACTGCAGTCAGTTCTGTCTGGCATTTCTTTATTTCTGCCAGTATTTCGTCATCAGCCGGATTGGTCAATGGAGGCAAGTCTTCTGGATCCAGTATTCCTTGCTCCACCAACTCCTTTC
This sequence comes from Agrotis puta, assembly GCA_943136025.2. NCBI lineage: Eukaryota > Metazoa > Arthropoda > Insecta > Lepidoptera > Noctuidae > Agrotis > Agrotis puta. Next base: position 6,671,264 of record OW964184.2, on the reverse strand, counting down.
TAAGACATTTTTCTAATGTTAGGGAATTCTTATAGCTACTTTTGGTATTTGATGTCTGTTTCACTTTAATATCAGGCACTTCATAATTCATAAGGTTCTCTTCCATAAGTGCCGATACCAATCTCTGTGTCAATGGGCCAGTAATCAAGTTTTCATTCGATTTTTCGAGTTTCTTACGAATACTGGAAGCTTCAGGGGACATGGATGATTTTTGTTTATTGGGATTTGAAGCATTCTGATCCTCAGCCAGATGTTCGTCTGCCCAAACTTCAGAGTAATGACGGCCAAGGGGAGGTATAGGTGGCAATGTTGTGTTGCTGCTCTGTGCTAGCAAAGATTCTAGAAATTTGATGTCATCCAAAGTAACAGGAGCACAATAGGGATCTACCGAACTCCAGAATTTGTAAGGAATATTATTCTTTGGTAAAGCAAACTGTGATAGCTCGAGCTTAACAGAGTTGTCTGAATTTCCAATATCATTTGAGTAATTGTGGGATCCACCTGAGGAAGCATTGGACATGTTCTTGAACTTAGGCACTTTGGGCTGGTTCGATAATTTAGTACTATTGGTTTTCACTAATTTGTTGTCATCTGGGAATTTTCTTTTTACGGGATACTGTAATTGTTTCCCAGCAGCTTTCCCTTTCTTTTCTCTTTTGGATTCATTTGTATCAATACTCTCAATTTCAGCTTGGAAGTACCTTATGCGTAGAGCTGTATTGCCCAACAGTGACTCAAGCTCTAGCTGTAAAGAATCCAATTCATCCATCCCAATAGGTTCATCAGCAGATCGTGCTGCGATCGCAGTGAATCGCGGGAGATGAACAGCATTATCTTGTATTTTTATGTATGGTATGGGGCAGGGTTCTACCTTAGTTTTGCCAGCAGATATGGCACCTGGTATTTTTGCAGGCTTGTTGTAGGGTGAAATGCCTGGACTAGAAGGTTTCCCACTATCATGGCCTTTACTAGCTAGTCTCCCTTTACTGTTATGGTGCATTCTCTTTCCCAACATGTTGTTTCAATCAAATTTACCCGCGAAAACACTCATCACACACATACATCAAGCGTCAACGTTCTGTTATTAAAAGTTATGTTCAAACTTATTAGTCTTATAAGTAGGCACAATCTGGTGTACAGATTTCTATTGTATCAGTTTATTTGCGATGTAAAGAAATAATTAACACGAATAAATAAAAATCGCTACGTTAAAAAAAACCACGATCGATCACAACAAAATGGCGAATTTCTTTACAATGTTGCCTGCCTACACGCTAGAGGGTTTTTTAGCAACTTTCAAAATGTTGCAATTAATATAAAATAAGTTTTTCCTTGTAAATGAGAACCTCAAAAAATTCAAAACAGAAGACGCTATGAGACATGGAAAGAAGAATATGACAAGTGCGCCCAAGTATTTGAATCAAATTATCGTAGAAGAATTGATTTTTACATAAAATATATTGATTTTATCACTTTTTGCATCTAGCAACTCTGATATTAAAGTTTTACGGAGTTAGGTTTTGAAACGACTGATTCAATTCACATTCAACATTCCGATAAATTTTGAAATATTTTTGTTAAAAATTTACATAAAATGAAATTAAATCTAGTTTTTGTCATAATAGAGTATCATGATAATTATCCGCTTAAGTTAACCTTTATTTCTAAATCTTCAAGAGGTTTTATTAATGAACTCTAAGAACGCACCGATAATGTCAGTTTTGACAAAAATGGTGCGTTGGGCGTTCGTGGTTCGGTGCTTTCTTCACGTTTAACAAATTAGTGTGAAGTTCTTCTGATTTAATATGGTTTTGTGTTGAGAATTTAGATACAAACTGAATGTAGCACTTTTATGAGATTGAATGAAAGTGCTAATTTTACAAAATATTACTATCTTTCTTATCAGGAATGATAGGCGTCTGCGTACACTAAGGGCGTAAACTGATGTACTTCTTTTGAAATGGGAGGCCAGGCTTTGAATTGCCCTGTTTGCTGCAATACAACTTTTAATTCTAAACAATCCCTACTCCAGCACTTGACTAATGCTTTAGAGAATGTATATTGTCCTGTTTGTAACTACAAATGCACTTCGTTACCACACCTTGTGGAACATTTGGCTCAAGATAATTGTCAATTACCTAACAACGTACATACTATTATATTTGAACGCCGAGATGAGGACAGTATTGAAAACTCGTCAATTATTGGAAATTCCGAAATTAAAGTATACCAGAGTGGTAAGGCTATATCTGTATATTTACATCATTCATAGAAATGGGATACATTAATATTGCACCATTTGTTAATACAAATGTTATATGGCTTGTAGAAGCAGAAATATAGCCAACCAAAAACAAACTTTTTTTTAAACTTACAGAAATCAATTCTAATGATGGTAGTCACTTCACAACAGAACAAACTTATGAAGCTCATGTGGATCCTAATGAGACCAATAAGATGTATGTGGAACTATTTGGTAAACAGTTAAAACCATGTCTTCAATCTCGGGAATTTAAACTTGTGAAGGAAAATGGGGAGAGCCGATACATGATCGTCACTCAGGATGATTCTGATGCAGGAAACACTATTGTGACTAAACAAAATAATGATGGAACCATATCATTGACTACAGTTAAAGGTGATGAAAACTCTTTTTAACTGACTTCAAATAAAAAAACAATATATATAGATGCAATTTTTTTTTTTATAAATAATTACAGCAATCCATAATAATTATTTTTGGAGTGGTAAAATAATCAAATCATCTGTGTCTTCTACCTTGGGAGAAGCATAAGGGACCATAGGCCAAAAAACACAGATGAGACTACAGTAATAAGTTTAGGAAAATTTACTGAAAAATCAGTACAGGAGATAATAAAAATCAATTGAATCAACTCTAGGTTTTCTTTACCCACACACCCAGGCAACTTAATTAATAAAAGTTTTATTGAATAGTAAAAAAAAAAGCAAATGAAGCTATGCTACCATTGGGACGGTAGCATAGCTTCATTTGCTTTTTTTTTATAACTTTTAAAAGTACTTTAGTTGAACATTCCAAATTGTAGATCTCTATGGATATCTTTTACTTATTTCCAGATTTAAACATGGAAACAGAAAATTTTATCACACCAGATAATCTAGAGAATCAGGAACAGAATCAAGAAGAGAGTCCAGAAGAGATCTACAGCTGTAACACCTGCAAAGTGTCCTTCACTTCTGTTATAGAGCACATCCAGAACTACCATAATGATCAGGATGTGGTTGTTGAGGTAAAATAGTTGTTATATTGAATGTATTAGGGTTATAGGATTCAATTTACATTGCTGTAAAAAGGAAATGGAAACAATTAAGGTTGGTTTATAAGACGCATTTCGTTAAATTGTTCTTATTCAATTTACATTCTAATAGGATTTTATTCATTTTATTTTGGAAAGAGGAAAAGCAATCTCCAGAAGATTTGCAATAATATTCTTATTTATTAAAAAACTAAGTGGTCCAACGCTTGAAATTTCTCCTGAATTGTGGGTGCGTTTATAAATATAACATACACAATTACCCAGACCTGAAACATTGTAAAGCATTCATATACTTGTTCCGTGCAGGAATTAAAACGTTATTGAAGGATCACTGTGGATTTTAGTTGGTACAAGTCTGACTCTTTTCACTTTGCAGTGATAAACAAAAAACATATTTATACCCAATAAACAAGCAAATTTCTATGTAAATAAATACCTTTTCATACATTACCTTTCTCATGCTTTTTTTATTCCAGGAACCAATGGAAGATGGCCACACCGAATCAGTGCCTGAATATGAGCCCGTAGAACATGAAGACACATTGTTAACCACAGAGAAGCAGACACCTCGACGTGTCATCACCGAAACTGGCGACATTGTGGAGGAACCACTCGTGTTTAAAACTGATGATCAAATGAAGTCTTTGGATACATCGAGTAAGGAGGTTTTTTTTGTTTGAGGTTAGCCCCGTAAGTTGTGTTGTGGGTGTGGTTTTAAAACGCAAAGAGATGTGGAAAGACTACCCGTTGACTATAAAAATATTTATGCCATGCAGGAATCGAATTCGCAATCGATCAACCACTATACAACTAATACCTACATAATAGATTCAAATTCCGCACTAAATCTGATTACAGTAGGACAATTATTTATCTTGGTAAAATCATCAAATGAGTCCTCCCACCCAGGGCAGAGCGGGAGGGACTGACAGACTCGTACTGACTAAAATCCACGGTGTCCTTCAATAGCCGTTTATGTTCCGGGGTCACGGTAATGCGTAAGCTCCGCGACCCCGGCAGGCTTTGACCCTCTAGAGGGGGGCCCCGTCATTTTGCTGAGACTCTTTGAGGCGCGCGTGGAACACAACGCGCCGTCGACCCGGACATGGTCCATGATCGGACAGCGAGTCGCCCATTACTCGCCCGCATGCCCGCGCTTACGGTGGCCGGAGATCGCCTAGCGGCGTCAGTCGCCGTGGGCGTCTACCACTGCGGCTGGGGTGAAAGGAGGACGCTGTCCTCTCCCTCACACCTCACGGCCCGCCTCCTTCTTCGCGAGCAAGACTACTTCGCAGAAGGGGCGATTTACAGTTGGACTTCCAGATTTTTATTAGGGACTTTCCAACACTTTATCAACTTCCTATACAGGAAGCAGACCATGACCAGATAAACGAAAACGGTTCAACTTTGTTTTACAGAATAAAGTTAAAAATCCATTGATTACAGAGAGTTTTCGTTCGTTCGTGTTGTAGTCTTTAATAGATTTTCGACTTTATGTTCTAGGGTATAAAGTTAAAAATCGAAATATTAAAGATTGCAGAGTGTTTTCATTCATCATTTGTCATTGGGGGCAGTTTGGCTGACTGATGGTTTATTCACGATAAACATGTTAATCCTAAAAAACACTTGGTTAGTCACACCCCAAAGGGGTATGCAACTTATTGGCATCAAATTTTTTTTTCTTTCGCCAGTAATGAAATGTTGGTCTTGAGTAAACCGCAATCTAAGAACTTCGTAAAAAATATTTAAAAAAATCTAAACCGTAACCAACCAGAGATATAACGGATTTTATTTTGTTCTACTCGGGAGTAAATCACTCCTAATTAGAACAAAATTAAAACCGCCATATCTCTGGTTGGTTACGGTTTAGAAACTTAATTCTTTTTTCTATGGACTTTTTAGGTATTAGTCTAATTGTGGCCAAAATTTAATCACTGGCGAAAAGAAAAAAAAAATTGATGCCAAGGTCCATACTAAAAGTTGCATGGGCCTTTGAACACGCCTTTCTGAAACCCACTGTATAATAATTTTCATATTTATTTTATTTTCAGAGAAAAAACAAGGACCTAAAAAATCGGAGAAACAAGAGCTGCGCGTCGTCACGAAACGTTTTCTGCAAGTGGACAAGCTTTGTGACAGCGTCATCAAAGACGCAATACAGACCGACGCTAAAGGTAACAGAATATTTTATAGCTTCAATATATCAACGGTTAAAAGGTTAAAATGTAAAAGTCTTATGGCATAACTGAGTATACTACTTGAGCGATGAATGCGATGCGACAGGACACGATACGATGCAATGTAACGCGATCTTACATTCGACAAATGTGCCCTGTGATTTTGGTCATTACTTCTCGAATCATGGGTAAGGTACAGATTTTTTTTTACACGCCTGTGTTTCTTTTTGAAATTGGAATTCGCAGGTTCAAGTCCTGACCACACTCGAATTTTTCTTTCCACAAAAATATTACATTACAATTTATTTAGTAGTTCGTGGTGTCGCGTCACTAGTTCAGCACTATCGATGTCGATGGGATAATTGTAGTTTATCCAGGAAAATCTTGGTTGATACAATTTCGAAGACATGTATCAACGTATTTTGAACTTTATTTCTAAAATGACATGTTATGAATTCGTTTGAACACTATTTTGACCTCAAGAAGTCTACAGTGACAAATAATCACCGCTAACCATTCGATGGATATTATATTCAAAAGTAGAATTTACTTATAAACATCCTCACATTTATTTTTATACAAAAATAATAATAATGTGCGCCTTTTAAAAACAATATTTATAAATAACTCTATTTTGCTCATGCTAACAGACCCGCTATATATTAACGGTAAGATTTATATATAAATTATTTTTAATTCTATTTACCAAGAAGTTTACATATTTGCGAATGTCTTGCACAATGTACAGTTGGTGGCCAGGCCAGCATTATTTGACCCACTTTAACATTATTCTCCCATATAAAATGGCTCATACAATGATAGGTACCGACTGTACCAATAGCAGCCATTCAGTGAAATGTCATAACACTCGGCGCCCTCTCGTGGTGAAGCTATTTAAAATTAGCAGGTCAATCTTGGTGATTGATTTTGAGTAATCATTAACTTTTTTATTATTGTTTAAAGCAACCACTGAACCCGTTCTAGGTGAGTAGTTATAATTATAGATTTAGTTAGACATCAATCGGTATTACAATGAAATAATTAAATATAAATAAATAAATATTGCACAACTATCACACAACGCCATTTAGTCCCAAGCTAAGCAGAGCTTGTGTTATGGGTACTAGAGAGCTGATAAACATACTTATATATTTCTAAATACATACATATTATAGATAAATTACACCCAGACACAGAACAAATGATCGTGCTCATCACACAAACATTTGTCCTGGGTGGGAATCGAACCCACGACCTCCGGCATAGCAGTCAGGGTCACTAACCACTAGACCAACAGGCCTGTCGTAATTCGGACATTTATTAGCAATATCATTTTCTAATTAAATAGATGATAGAACTGAAAAAGTAAAAAATAATGTGCAGAGCTAATCTCTGTTTTCAAAGAGAGAGAGAATTAGGACACTTGATTTACCACATAAGGAATTTGCCTGTATTGTAGGTGTGTATGAAAACATTTATTTTAGGTAGGCCGTATCAATTTCGAAGCACTTCTAGGAAATATAGACACACTAGCTTTTGCCCGCGACTTCGTTCGCGTGGAATAGTGACTTCCGGCATATTTCTTTTTTTTTAATTTTTTGTAATAAAAACTATCCTATGTCCTTTCTCAAATTCCAAACTATGTCTATACCAAATTTCACACAAATCGGTTCAGTAGTTTAGGCGTGAAGAAAAGACAGACAGACAGACAGACAGAGTGAGACTGAGTAAAGTGATATTTTTCTTGTGCAAAAATAATTTACATACTTTTATTATTTCCAATGCAGACACTAACCCAGTGCCAGGTGAGTTTGTTAACATGAAATGATTATTGCCATCTTTATCTGTACAATTTGAATTAATTAAAACGGACTGTCTTTAAAGTCTGTACACTACAATGTAGTCTCATCAGGCCATTAAGTTATTATAAATATTAATTTACTTGAGTAATGGTAAAACTTCTTTGTTATCTTTTATGCTGACTCAAAATTTGAAGGTGAGTCAATTGTAATATAGGCAAAGATTTCAAATAATTGATACGTACCGTCAGTCATCGACGGTGAAAAGGAAGAACCACTAACAAGACGTGTGCTTTGCGCGCTTTGTCGAGTTAGTGTGTTACTGCCAGACATTTGGTATCGAATTTTCTATATGTTCTTAACTTACGAAGAACTCGAACATTTGGACCCAAAACTATAAAACTAACTTCGTTTTAGGTTATTTATTTATATATGCTTTTAATGGATAAACTCGAAAAACTTTCACATTTAACAAGCGACAATATAAGCGAATAGCGAATTTTACTTTGTAAATGCACCGGTGCGAAGCTAGAGCGATATACCACTTAAGTAAATAAAGATAGATCAACATATAAATACTGCCCAATTCTATAATCTTGTTTTTCTTTTTGTCTCTAGACAAAGGTGGCCCATACCACAAAGTGATCGTCAAAGACGTTCCTACAGACAGCGGGGACGCACTCAAGATGTACCAGTGCTTGGCCTGTGACGTATCCGTCCCCAACTTGGACGAGTTCAAAACATATCCGTGTAAAGCATGTGAGTGTAAAGCGAGTATTAAAAAAAAAATATATATGTAAATAAAGAAAATTCTTAAACCACTGCAACTCCTGAAATCCAGAATCATTTGTGGCTACCACCAGAGGCCATCTTTTTTTTATCGTGGTAAAATCATCAAATGAGTCCTCCCACCCAAGGCAGGGCGGGAGGGACTTTCAGACTTGTACTGACTAAAATCTACGGTGTCCTTCAATAGACCTTTACGTACCGGGGTTACGGCTGGCTTTGCCCCTCTACAGGGGGCCCCGTCACTGTGCTGACACTTCTTGAGGCGCGCGTGGAACACAACGCGCCGTCGACCCGGGGCCACCAGAGGCCCTAGCAAAACTTAAAAAAAAAACCTAGTTAGTACACTAGAGCGCTTTTTCATTTTCCATACAATAAATACTGTAAATACTTCAAGTACACTGTAAGTAAAATATGAGTATCTTGTCATAAGGCATCAGAAAAGCGCTGAGTCAATGAAACTCTATAAATTTCCAGAGATTGAATTTATCTGTCTTGGATCCTGCAACGAAAATAATCAGAAAAGAATCGTGGAGGATAAAAAAAAATATAGTTTCCACTTTTCTCCATATCAAGTAGGCCGAACAAAACAAGGCCAAACGGACAGTTGTCTATCGCCACTAAAAAAAACTTGTAGAAAAAACTTAAAGTAGTTGGTTTGACTTCTAAAAAAAAACAAATAGTATAAAATAACTTTGAATGAAAAATTGTTATTGGAAGTCGGCGAGTTTGTTTCTTATTTCCTAAACTTTGTTGCCACCAGAAAAAGGAAATGTGTTTAACATTTTTTTTCTTTTAGTGAAATATCCGTGCCTGTACTGTCCAGTGGCGTACGAGAACCATAAATCACTGTGTGCACACATGAAAGCACATAAGGTTAAACCAGGTATGTAAACCACAATCAACTAGTTTTTTATTTTTATTTATATGATTTTTGAGCTCGTGACTAAATAATTACAGCCACACAGGCTGATCTTCTGGGTTAAGCCGCGCTTGCCGGGGTTGGTCTGTGGATGGGTTACCATCTCTCATAGCGAGTTTCCTCCATGCCTCGGAAAGCACGTAAAGCCGTTGGTCCCGACTGTCATTTGTAGATCTTTAACAGTCGCTACTGTTAGTCAGAGGTCTAAAGTCTGACAACCACTCTTCCCATGGGGTATCGTATCGTATTACTTTGACGAAGATACAACGCTTCTAAAATTCACAAAAGTCACTCGGTGGGTACAATTTTACAAGCGTTATGACGTCACAAGCACACCCCCACTCCCGAATTTGGAAGCGTTTTACCTTTGTCAATATTCACAAATTAAAAAAAGAAAAAGAAATACTGTTGAATGTTCCTTATTTTTTAATATTCTTATTGACGGACTAAACAGATTCTCAATTTATTTATGCAGTAAAATACTCTATTCTGTAAAGGCCTAAGCAACTTTTAGTATGGACCTGGGCATCCATTTTTTTTTCTTCTCGCCAGTGATTAAATTTTGCCGACAATTTGACTACTACCTAAGAAGTCCATAGAAAAAAAAAAAGTTTCGAAACCGTACCCAACCAGAGATATGGCGGTTTTAATTTTGTTCTAATCAGGAGTGATTTACTCCCGATTAAAACAAAATAAAATCCGTTATATCTCTGGTTGGTTACGGTTTACATTTTTTTTATATATTTTTTACGAAATTCTTAGGTTGCAGTCTGCTGATGACCAACATTTCATTACTGGCGAAAGAAAAAAAAATTGATGCCAATAAGTTGCATACCCCTTTATGTGACTTTTTGTTATAGAGTTTATCGTTCCTGAGGTAGTATCATATGAATGCTCTGTTTGCTCCACTGTCTTCCCAACCAACAAGTCTTTGAAGCTACACAAGCGGATGCACGATCCAATCAAGTAAGTACTACATTAGCATATAGAGAGATTTCGTTTTCAGCTGCGCTGTATTTGTCCAGCAATATCCAACATACAAGTAAAAAAAAAATGCTTTGTAAGTCTAAGGGAGCTTAATCATCACGCGACGCGATACAGAATTGCATCGATTAACGATATCGGTCAAATATCGCACAAATCTCCGGTTGAAGAAAATGTATGGACAATCTCTAGTGTTTGCTAATGGAGTCGCACGTGTTGACGATATCGCTCACAGATCTGCTAGATATCGAATTGCATGTATATCTCTGTTCAAAATTCGATTGCACAACTACTCGTCACTGGCGACATCTTTTGTACTTTGTTTGCAGCTCCTTTATGTTGTAGTAGTATGGTGGATTTTTGTAGTTCACGGTGTAATTGCATCGCATCACTTCAATCCATTAGCAAATACGTGCGACTTGAATCGACATTCGACTCGATATCGTACGAGTCGCGTCGCGTCATGTGTAAGCTTCCTACGTTTTCTAGTCCGTCCAGTACGTGCCACACGCGCCTTCCGCGTAACTTTATGACGTCATCAACGTCCTTCCTTAAATATTCGGATGCCGACGGCATATTCCGATATGCGACGCGTGCGTACAGATAAATGTGGGAGGTATCATATTATGATTTCATACAAAGAATTCTAAAATGTGCACATAGGGCGCTTGGGGGCTGATATAATTATGTGCGACCACCTGTAGAGGGCTAAAAATTATATTTCATATTTCCGTTTCGTTATCGTCTCTGTAAACTTCATAGACCTCTGACAACGTCAGTGATGTCCAAGATAAACTTAGCTTAGATATAACTTAGCTTGTGACGTCATATCGCTTGTAACATTGTACCGACCGAGTGACGTTTTGTGATTTTTAGAAGCGTTTTATCTTCGTCAATTTTGGTTGACGTAAGAAAAGAAAAAATACGTGTCGAATATTTTTTGATAATCCATCTTTCGGACTAATAAAATATTTTGAGTAAAATAGTTTATTATGTATTTGTTGAAAAAACATTTGTTGAGCTTGTCAATTTACATCTTTTAATAATAAATTTATAGCCGCACGTTATGTCACTCTTATAGTAATTAAAATAAGGTAGAAATCAGTTTTTTTTTAATTCTCTGTAATCCAACAGATCACGTCCCATAGACCCTCCAGTAGAAAACATGGACGGCTCAGAAGTGAGTGAAGGCAGATACCATTGTACTTACTGCAACAAAATGATCCCTAATGACTACAAGACTATCCATCAGAACTCACACAAGACTTCCGAGGAAATGAACTGCAGTATTTGTAACAAGAAGTTCACCTCTTTGGAGTACCTGGAAATGCATACGAATGTACATAATGTTGATAAGGTAAGTCATTTTTAATGTTTAGAACTGAACATTGGGAAACGAAAGTTATGCAACAAAGTTTTCTAACATGTTATTCTGTTGGGAAACATGTTACTGGCACTAATTCCGTGTTTATGATAAAATCAAAACATTACATACAATTTTATAGAAAAATAATACATTTGGTTAAATAAAAGTAATGTTAAGAAAAAAGAATTTGCTGAAGATTGTTAATTAACTATCAATTTTTTCTGTTCAAATCAAACTTGAAGCTAACAGTCCATTTTAAAGTAAAGTGTTTATACAGGTAGTTTTTTTACAGGCGCCAATAAACAATCAAAATAAGAACCTTCCATACAATTGTTTGTATTGCAACAGAAGGTTTGCTAGACCACACGAAAAAGTGAAACATGAAAGAATACATACAGGTAAGAAAATACAGAGAAAAAAATATGTTCTGTTATCCATAGAAAAATGTATACGTTCAAGTTTCCTATAACATTAACATGTGCCAAAGACACTTCATCACTTCATTCAGAGACCATCATATACAGACTCCTCAATGCTCATACAGCCACTCTCTGGTATGCAATCACCCTTAAATAATAAATACATAATTTTACTTCAAAAAGTTATATTACAGTGAAACACAACATTGGAAAACTGTTTAGCACATGTTTGCTGAAAAATCGAATTAATCCGTTAGATAGATTATCAAAACATATTTGACCCGTATTTTTTCTTGTTTATGCTTTGTATATTCTTTAATTTTGGTTTACGTAAACCAAAATTAAAGAATATACAAAGCTTCAGTTAACTACCCTATTATAATATTCGTATGTGTAGGTGAGAAGCCCCACTCGTGTGAGATCTGCGGCAAGTCGTTCCGCGTGTCGTACTGCCTGACGCTGCACATGCGCACGCACACAGGCGCGCGGCCCTACGCCTGCCCGCACTGCAACAAGAGGTAAACAACTTAACACTGGTTTCATTCAATATATTTATTATACAACATGCGCAACAAATTTAATGATTTTACCACCTAAAAAAAAGGGTTAAGGAATATTTAAGAACACGCACTGCGGTTGGCGTATTGCTTGATTTTATTTCAGTACTATCATTGATTTTTGCGTGTCTATAATCGCCACTTTATCAACGTTTCTAATAACAAATTTATACAATGTTTTAAATCGCAATCAAAATTCGCAACCTGTAATATTCTATATTATTGCTCAAGCAATTGAGTATTTGATATAGAACAATTTTGGCAACATTGAAATTAGCAATATTGATAAAGTGCCATTTTTGACCCGCTAATCAGGCATTTACAACCAGCGATAAAGATGTAACAATAATTTACGTTTCTAAAATCAGTATCTGAAAAACGTCTCTAAAGCTTGCAGTTGTATAGATGATACCCATTTGTAATTTTGCTGTTTCAGACGTGCTAAGCCTTAAATTCATAGCCACAAACAGCCAGACTTGGAACAACATGTAGGGCAAACACTGACCAAATATTTGTTTTGCCTAAAGTATTGTCTTGCGGGCATGCGGGCGGCGAGTAATGGGCGACTCGCTGTCCGACCATGGACCATGCCCGGTTCGACGGCGCGTTGTGTTCTACGCGCGCCTCAAGGAGTATCAGCATAATGACGGGGCCTGTAGAGAGCCATAGCCTGCCGGGGTCGCGGGACTTTCCCATTACCGTAACCCCGGTACGTAAAGGGCTAGTGAAGGACACCGTGGATTTTAGTCAGTACAAGTCTGACAGTCCCTCCCGCCCTGCCCTGGGTGGGAGCACTCATATGATGATTTTACCACGATAAAAAAAAAAGTATTGTCTTTGAAAATATTTGCTCCATGCGGGTATTAAACCCGCGGTATGCACCACAACCAATCGCGCAGCCACAGCACCAATCTTGCCGTCGTATTTCATGTCACATCTTCATTATTTTCCTCACTTTATCCCACGCTTCCTTGTCCCAGGTTCAAGGCGCACAGCGTGTACAACCACCACCTGCTGACGCACTCGGAGGTCCGCAACTACAAGTGTCCGTTCTGTCCCAAAGCGTTCAAGACGTCCGTGCAACTGGCTGGACATAAGAACTCTCACACCAAGCCGTTCTCTTGCCAACATTGTAATAGGTGAGTCCAAAATCTTACCGACGCCAGCACTGCGATCTACCTTAATCCGAATACATTTCTTTAATAGATTTTCAACCTTATCACGATAGTAGAATGTTGAATAGAATAGAATAGAATAGAACAATATTTATTTGCATAAAAACATGGTATAAAAGATGATACAGAATTAAATATAGTGCATACATGTTCTTGCTTAGCATTATAAGCGTGCAAATTTTCCGTGCATACAATTAAGTCAATTTATTTATTTTGTTCAAGACACTCTCTTACACTATAAAAACTAGCAGAGGACAGCAATTTACTTTTAAATAGTCTGGTATTTAGAATTTTTAGGTCGCTCGGTATCTTATTAAATGATTGATGATCGATTGGTAAAATTTGACAGATTGGGGTAGGTTGACCTGATGGTGTTACATCAAATGTTTAAATCATGTATTCAAGTAAATAGTAAATCAAAAATTTATATCATAATACGTATAAAATTCTTTATGTCAGACTCAACATGTCGAAGGCCCCCTTTTAGAGGGCCAAAGCCTGCCGGGGTCGCGGGACTATCGGGTAACCGTGGTGCCGGAATGTAAAGGGCTTGTGAAGAACACCATGGATTTTAGCCAATACAAGTCTGGCAGTCCCTCCCATCCTGTCCTGGGTGGGAGGTCTCATTTGATGATTAAACCAAGTAAAAAAAACGATAAATGGATTAAGATAGAATATTAATTTCGACGGTAAATATTTTGCTGAATAGTGGTAACAGTTTGCGCGTCTTTGTCAATCTTTTAAACCATATATTGATCGGTTTTACCAGATCCTTAGATGTGTTAAACTGAAGAGAATAATGCCAAAAAAATTACACTACTTAAGATTGTCGCAGCCGCGGCCACTATGGGTCGTACCAGGAAGTCAAATTGAATGAAAAAAATATTCCCACTTTTTTGTAGACATGACACGATGTTGGCCGTTTCCTTCGAAGCTATCCTATGCTCCATTTAGAATGTATTTTAACTACAAAGTATGTAATATTTGTTACAATAATGGTAAAATAAAGTTATTCGCATATAAAATATTGTGCCAAAAGAAAAAAGAAATAGTGTCTGGTCTTTGTAAAGTTAGCATTCACCTACTTTAAGTATTGAACTCTTTCACCCATGAACTAGACTGGAGTAAAGAGGAGAACTATCTTAAATATAAAAAAAAACGTAAGTAAAATCTGGCCTATATTTATTTTTCAATAAAAAAAAAGGAAAACTTAGCCTCACTCTAGGAATTTCTTCCTGTATTGTGGGTGCGTTTACAAACATAGAAACTAACATACACAAACACACAGACCCGGTACAACTACTTACAGATCATACAAGTATTTGTTACTTGTGGGGATCGAACCCGTGACACGCTACGCAACAGTAGATCGCTCGGCCACTGCGCCAACCATATCAATTAATAACCATCCAAATTTTCCCTTGCCAGGCCATTTGCGTCTTTATACGCGGTACGCGTCCACACAGAGACGCACGCGCGTCAGAACAACCTCAAGTTCTCTTGCGAGATGTGCGGCGCCAGCTACGCGAGGGCCTTCGCCCTCAAGGATCACATGAAGCAGGCTCATAATGGACAGGAGCCGGCGCAGTCGCCGACACTGTCACGAACGGTAAGGAAAGTTTGTGAGGAGCAATGTATGGATGTTTGTTACTCTTTTACACAAAAACTACTGAACGGATCCGGATAAAATTTGGTATACACATAGTTTATAACCCGGATTAACACATAGGATAGTTTTTATCCTGATTTTACCAACGACGACCCTGGAAACCCAGCTAGTCTATAATAATACATATCTAGGTCCGTAAACATTATAACATAAAACTTTTCAAGTATTATCTACATTATTTAATGAGGTAACGTTTATGAATTTGTAGAAAGTAATCTCTGAAACTACTGAAATGATTTTGAAAATCTGGAGTGACATAGGCATTTTTGTAAATTGGACATATGCGAAATCAAGGCGGGTCGCTAGTTTATTATATAAGTATAGATAGATACATGCAGTAATACAACGGACAACGAAACTTTTACAGATACAAATTTCTGGCGAAGAAGACTGGATG
Organism: Agrotis puta; assembly: GCA_943136025.2. Classification (NCBI taxonomy): domain Eukaryota; kingdom Metazoa; phylum Arthropoda; class Insecta; order Lepidoptera; family Noctuidae; genus Agrotis; species Agrotis puta. Next base: position 6,655,717 of record OW964184.2, on the reverse strand, counting down.
ATCAAAGACAACACGGATGCGGATGGAATTCCGGCTCTCAATAAAGATTTGACGCACGAGGTTGGTATACAAATAAAAAAAAAAACTTAACAGTATTATCATTGGATTAAAGACTTAACATAAAACTGCACGAAAATTAGTTATGATTTAGTCTTAAGAGCCATTTCACAAAATTCGAACGCTCGAGTTTAGGTAAAAGACGGGAGCAATGTTCATGTGTGCGTAGCTATTCACACATACACAACGCAAACAGTGTAGCGCTAGTGTTGAGACGGACTAAACAATCTTGAGCCGATATAATCGTAATGCACTTTGGTTACATTTCTGAAAAAGTTTTTTTTTATTCAGTCTATTAGACTGTTAAATGGTATAGAACGGAAAGCATCTCGCGCGCTGATTGGTTGAACGTCATGTGCCCGGCGCCGCCATAATTATTTGTTTGATAATTCGTTTGATGTCGAATGTAAACAAACTGTACTGGTGATTTTAATTTAATTTCGTGTTAAAAATGCTCCGATTGAATTTGTCAATTTTTAGTTACCAATGTGTTGTTTTCAGACAATTATGTTAGTTTGTTTTATAAAGTGGCTTGGCAATTATTTTGCCAATGCTCGCGAAAGTGTTAAACTAAATGAACACTATTAAAACTAATTGATTATTATATTTACTATTATAGACTAATATAAAAGTAAAAATATAATTTTAAGTATATAAATATAAAATAGAAATGGACAGGGAAACAACTGAAAGATTCAAAGTATTTTATTTTAAATAAACCATTTATAGACGATTTTGAAAAGTTAAGACGTCAATCAGAAAAAACTATGCTAACTGATCATTCCAAAGGGTAAATCTCTATGGAGAAGACTGCAAAAAACAATATGGTAATTTTGTTTCAGTCATGTTATGTATCACAAATATCTCGGTTACATGTTTCTTGTTGGTACTATTATGTTGTAGCAGTGACCAAATTATTCTCAAGTTATAATAACTATCGTATGTTATATAAATACTTGTCGTAAAGGCATTGATCTTGCTTCTCTAGGGTCTTTACCCGATTCATGCGATTTCTCATTCTAGAATAAAAACAATAGTAAAGTTTTCACATTTACAAAGGAAACATATTTTGACACAATAATATATTTATTTAATTGTTTTTTTTTAACCTGTTTTGTCCCACTGCTGGGCAAAGGTCTCCCCCACAACTTTCCACTCTTCCCTGTGTACGGCTTTCTCCGGCCAATTTGTCATGAAAGTGTCTAGGTCGTCACGCCAGCGTTTCCTAGGCCTCACTCGGCAACGACGCCCGTCCGGCACCCACTGCGTAACAGTGGGTGCCGGACGGGCGTCAACAGTCCATCGATCCTGATGCATTCTATAGACATGGCCCGCCCAATCCCACTTCAACCTGGCATTCTTGTTGCCCGCATCGGTGATTCTTGTTTTGGAGCGTATCGCGGTAAACAATAATAATAAATTGATTTGGATCATGGGATCAATCCATCATCACTGACAGAACTGTTGTAGCCAATAGATAGCCTGATATAGTGGTGGTGGATCGATCTGAGCGGCGCGCAAAGATTGTTGACATAACTGTCCCACATGACGAAAACCTCGTGAAAGCTGAGAAAGATAAGCAACTGAAGTATCTTGATTTGGCTCACGAGGTTGTCGATATGTGGGATGTGGATTCAGCGATCATTGTGCCGATAGTCGTGTCGGCCATGGCTTAATTGCCAAGAGCCTCGACCAACATCTAAGGAGGCTCTCGTTAGGCAGCTGGATCAAGGGCCTGATTCAGAAAGCAGTTCTTCTGGACACGGCGCGCATTGTTAGGAGGTTCCTTTCTCTGGAGCTCTGACCACCGGTAGCTTGGACTCTGTTCTCGATACCGGTGGGCCACTATTATTTATATTTTTAAATGTTTTTTTTTTTGTTTTGTTTTAAAATATTTAAAAATGTAAAATAATATGTTGAAAAATGAATAAAGGATAAAAAAAAAACCGGCCAAGTGCGAGTCGGACTCGCCTTTAAAGGGTTCCGTAGCAGCAAGTAACATTATATAAAAGTTGGTTGTAACTTTGAAAGATAAATTGCGGTTTACGATTTATGACGTATTAAAAAAAAAATGTAAGTTGGTACGCACAATATTGAGTGATTTACCATGTTATTTTAATATCATGGACTTCTTATAGGTTTTCCTATAATCTATAAGGAGAAAACTAATTTCTGTATTTTTTTCAAAATTTTAGGTTCAGTAGTTTCGGAGATAAGGGGGGGGAATGGTCAATTTTCGTCTATAACTTGGAAACTATTTTCTTGAATAACTTGGAAACTATTTATTTTAAAATTACAAAAAAATACATTTAAGATCTTCTCAACAAGACCTTTCATTTGATATGCCACACGATGCAGTTTTCAGATTTTTTTTTTAATTTTCCCCTTCCCCCCCAAAAATGACCCCCCATATACAGATTTCATCTGCTCACGTCACACCTCTGTGTTTGGGTCACAGGAATTGATATGTGTACCAAATTTCAACTTAATCGGTCTAATAGATTCGGAGATAATTGACTGTAAGCGACGGACGGACAGACACACGAGTGATCCTATAAGGGTTCCGTTTTTGTATTCAGACGTACGGAACCCTAATGATTTATTTTAGTAAATTTCTAATACGTAAGTGGATATAAATCCTTAATAAATAGTAATTACAGTTTTAGAATTCATGTCGATATGAAGATAGGTGATCAATAACTACGTATATGAATTGCAAATAAAAATAATATCTACCTCGCTTCTAATGCTATCTTTATAGCTGCAATATTTCTATTTTTCCTTTTTTTTACACAATGGTTAACAGAACTCTTGCGTCCCATTGCAAAAACTAATAAAACAAAAACAGATGGTTAATTAATGCACAAATTCTACAAACTACAACAATAATACTTTGTTTGATAAAGTTACGAAAATATTACCTTATGAAAAAAAAATGAAGTGAATCAAAATGTGGTAGTCGCAGTATAATATTCTGTTCCGATACGTACGCTCTATAATCGGGACGCGGGAAAAATTGACACACGTCCTATGTCGACGGGCGCTGGAGCCGGACTGATCGCAGCTCGCTTGTGCTTCGTAATTTATTCTAGTTTAGAGTGATTTTAAAAACGATATTATGTAAAATTATATGAAGGGATTTTAATGAAATTTAGGAATTGGTTTAGTCTGTAAACATAGTTTATATTCACATAGTTTTTTTTAATGTAATTACGCTTTGTTCGAACTAAAAATCGCGATAAAACAGCGACATAAAACGTAAAAATTGACCTCAGACTTTATTTTTTTACTAATTAATGTTATTAAAAATATAAATTTTAGTAAATTGTTTGACGACAAAAACGTATGCCTAATGATTTGTGTATTTTTTTTGGTTAAAATTATGAATATTAATGGTAGATATAGGAATCGGAAATCGACTCTGCGTTGATTTTTCAGTAAACTACTTTTGGGAGATGAATTACCACCAAGTTAATAAAGGAGTTTTTTAAAATGTGTTATGTTAAATAACAACAAGAAAGACTGGTCTTTCTTTTACAGGTATTAAAAAATGTTGGAGTATTACTTAATATGGTAAATTAGACGGCCAAAATTTTAGTTCTACGCGCAAAAACGTGAAATGGCTCTTAATATATTTTTAAAGACAAATTATTTTATTTTAATTGTAAAATATTTTTTTTGTGTTCATTGCCATAAAATTCTTCTTTTCAGATCGATCTGGGAATCTCTGGCAACGAACTAATAGTTTCTTGAATCAATAGATAAGTAAGATGGAAATAAGAAGTTTAAACATTAAGCCGGCTCTACACTCGCGTGTGTTGTCGCACCGTAGATAACGCAGTGAGCCGCGCGCGAACTATGTCCCTCCACACCCGCAAAGTTTCACAGTCTTGTTGCGTTTGCGTTCGCGCGCCGCAAACCCTTTGAAGATGGCCTAAAACCGACACTGATCGGGGAACGCCGCGAAGCGCGAACAACATCCACACTCTTCGCAGTGTTCGCGGCTGTTCGCGCCGCGAGTGTAGAGCGCGCTTTACAAATATCTTTTACGTCACCAAAAGGTGTTTAACAATGGAATGAAAGATCGACCTCGACTGGCAGCGGTGCGATAGCCTACTAGGTATAGCGTATGTTCAAGTGCTACTATTCTCAATAAGAACTGACATCGCTGAACTCTACGATGTGTTCATCGACGCGACGGCTTTGAGATCGTCCAATCACGAAGCGCAAGCGCTCACCGTTCGCGCCACACGATTGGTTAGTGTCGCTGTCAGTATCTTAGTGCATAGCAAACATTAGTCCCAGCGTGGCTTCAGCGCTGCGGCCGCGCAGTCACAAGACTGTTAATAGAGAATAGCATTGCTGCTCACGGTCGATTTTTTCTTTTCGCAAAAAAGCAGTATGTAGATATCTTCTTCTTCTTCTTGCGTCTTCTAAGACTTGAAGGAGGTAAAGGACAGAGCTATACAGGTCGATTCATACTGTTAGGACAAAATATTAGTCTTCGATTTGAGAAGAAGAAGAAACGGGGTCATTTTTTACAAGACGGCGTCGATGGCCAAATCTGAAACTGTGATAGGTGATAAAAAGAAAAATGCTTAAAGTATTACCGACGCGATGTTGATAAAGCAAATTTAATATTTATATGTTTTTTAATATTATATTGAAAAAATCAATTGCTGTTCATTAGTCTCATTAAAAGTGAAAAATGGCTCGGCAATGTATTAGTTATTGCCCGAGCAAGAAAATTTGAATTAAAAAAACAGCTATATTAATAATTTACTAGTTAAAACTACTAGATTTCTAACCAAGAATCGAACAAATTGATTAAACAAAAATCAATTCTATAGTGTCGCTAATAAGAATCGAATTCAAATCTATAGTTTCGGATTTGTTCAACCACTTAAAAAATCTCCCTGACGATATGAGGTGTTATTGTGATACGCCTAGTTTTGAAAAACACACAAGATCAACAATTCTTTTTTTAAATACTCATGACAAATTCGTAGTAACAGACGCTACAAATATAATTATATTTGAAGAAAATCATTTGTTTCAAAGCTCTTTTTTTATGATGATAATTCTAAGTAGATAAACAATAGAAAACCCGGTAGGACAATGACTCATAGATAAAATATAGAGTTTCTTGCCCGTTCTTCTCCATAGAGATCTACTCCTTGGAATGGGCATCTACGGTACTTTCACAGTTTTTATGTCTTGTGACTGTAGCACCATAATTTTGAAGTATTTAATTACATATATGTTTTATGTCTGACAATTCAAAAGTGCCTGTAACTGGTCTACTTGAAATAAATGCATTTGATTGATTAAATGCATTTTTCCTTAGAGCTGGGTTTTATCAGATTTATACACATTGTAATGCGATTACGCGTCGAATATAGTGCGACTGCAAGTGCTGTACTGCTTATAAAGTTCGAACCATATTTGGATATTCTGTCTCATGTGATAATGACGTAACATCTGTTGGGGTATTGCAAATGTCTAAGCAGCACGCGTATGCGTGTGTATGGCACTGCAGACACGAGGTTCTATGCGAATCTATTCTAAATAGTTTTTTTTTAATTCTTCAATGGTGTATAGGAATCATGCTTGTGCAAAAAACAGTCTGTAAAGAAATAACGATTAAATCATTTGTTTTATTCTTGATAGAATTAATCATACTACGCATGCAGAATCTTCAGTTGACCTTTGCATTGCCTATTGCATTCTACGGCTATGGTAGCCCTGGAATGCAAAGGACAACTGAAGATACAGTGTGTCATTTTAGTCACTAAAAGTCTGATAATCCCTTACGCTCACACAAGACCCGAGAACTTATTAACGAGTGTTTCCGCCGCGAACATCGACGGTGAGATTACGAAGTGCATCGGTCTTGTCCGCATGCTTTCGTCTGGCAACCACTTTAAAAGCGGTAAGGCACTTGAGGTCACACTGTAGTAAAGACACAATATTATTCCGACAGCTCCATTCCTTTTTTTACCTCTCCCACTGCTGGACAAAGGTCTCCCTCCACAGCTTTCCACTCTTTCCTCTGCGCAGTTCTTTAAAACAATTATTAAAATAAAATAGCTGGCTCGTTTTTGTTAAGCCGAATGTAGACCATAAAGAAATAATAATAATAAATATTCCACAACTATCACACAACGCCATCTAGTCCCAAGCTAAGCAGAGCTTGTGTTATGGGTACTAGACAACTGATAAACATACTTATATATCTCTAAATACATACATATTGTAGATAAATTACACCCAGACACATAACAAATGATCGTGCTCATCACTCAAACATTTGTCCTGGGTGGGAATCGAACCCACAACCTCCGGCATAGCAGTCAGGGTCACTAACCACTAGACCATCAGGCCAGTCATAGAATGTCAAAGTAGTGATGTACTTAGGGGGTACTCATAGACATAGGCAGTATATTTAGACATACTAAGATCCTATTTAATATAAATGGTTTATAATATCGTACATAACGAGAGAACAGCCGACAGATATGTGTACTGAAATATTTGACAGTGTTCTCATTCAGCAACTTGTTTGATACAACGGAACCTTAAGGAGGTTTTACACAAAATTGTCGAACTTCACAAAGTATCCTATAAAATTGTTCAACTAAAAATATAATTAGAAATAGATATTCTATAGTCCAGTTCTAATGTTATTTCATAGAATCTCGAATATTTTCAAATAATAAAAATAAAAACAATAAAATATGCAGTGATTTATATTTCAATAATAAAAACGCGAGGGTATATGAGGGGGTACACATGATATTAATATCACACACGATCAATTCGGCACTTTTATTAAATCATCATAAGTTATGTGTAGACATGATAACTCATGCTGATCGGCAAATTTCGTTACGCATCTATCATAACGGAATCATCTTTGAGTAAACTCAGCACAATTTAAGGTATGCAGTCTTTTCCCGAATTTATTTGATTTTCGCGCCCGACTGCGCCAAATGCCGACCCGATTTTATGTGCAGGACCTCTAAAACAGTGTTATTTTTATCAATCTTAAGACATGCATAGACTAGACATGGTACTCGACGTTTAAAACTGTTCGCATTGAAAAGCGGACAGTCAGAACATTTGAATTAGGAAAATTAAATCAACGATTTTAGAATTTATGAACGTAACTAGTACTAAATGAATTAAAATGTAGATCCGCCATTTACAAAAACATTTTCAAATTAAGAACTTTTACTTGAAATATGCTTATGAATTACTTATTAATCAATGATGGTAATCTAACAATTTTCTCTATTTTATAGTAAAATGTAAACTTATCTTCAATGTATATAGGTTTGTAGTTATGTATGTGTGTAAATAAAGAATTGTGACAAAAAGTGAGTGCTGGGGTTGTACAGAAATGCGCACATTGTAAAACTTTTTAAGTTTTTTTCTGGCCTGTATGTACCTTTTATATTTTATAAATATGAAAAGAAAAGATTTGTTTGAGATCAGTATAATTGTTTATTTGTAATTTTATTTTGTGACACAAATATGAAGTTATCATGGAAAACTACTAAAGTGTGCTCGTGAACTGTTAGGTCCTAGTCGGCCAATTAAAATACAAAATAAAAAACTATAACCATTTTTAATATAATCACTTTTATTGGAAGTATTATAATCAACAGGAAAGATGTCTTATGAACTATTAGAAATGGCACATTGTTATTCAATTTTTTGGTATACAGCTGTATTCTTTGTTGCCACTACTGTAATCAAAATAAATCATTAATACTAGATATTGTCTTTCTTTTTTATTAGACGTATAAATTATCTACAATTTATGTTTTGTCTCTAATAACTACTTAATTAACTATCACATATTCAATTTCTTTTTGTTTATAATCTAATTTGTTCACTTCACTTACACAATAATCGTTTTTAATAATATGGAATAAAAGAAGCGTCTTTTCAGTTTCACTAGGCGATATCGTCACTACAACACATTGTATCACGTTTGTCCATTGGTCCACTCGCCTTCCATCCTCCACACGGAGAAGGCATAACTTAACTTATCTTGCGCGAGATATTTGCCGTGCTCACTTCCCGCGTCGCTGTTAGAATCGCTGCTGCCCGCCGAATCACTGTTCGACAGAATTTGGTACAAAAATTCTATGTATTGCGTCGCCAACTGCAGAGTTTGTATCTTTGATAGCTTATCGCTCGGCAACGAAGGAATGATCTGCCGCAAACTCGCGAAAGCCTCGTTCAAGCTCTGCGTCCTCTGGCGCTCCCTCACGTTGGCCATCACGCGTTGTATTTGCATCTCTTCAAACGATTGTGTTTTCTTTCGTGACGCCTTCGACCTCTTCGACCTCGATCGTCTTTGTTCTTCCGTCTCATCTCTTCTTTCCTCCGAACCTCTATAGGCTACGTCTCCCATCTTTGGTATATCCGATGATTCGTAAAAACTACGGACTCGGTCTTGAGAGTTGGAATCATCAAAATAGACGTAGCTCCTTACAGGCATTTGTCTTTGTCGCTGATCAATGAATTGTTGTTCGAAAGATGTATAGGCTGGCTGTAGGTAGTCCCGGTCTTCTCCATCGAACGAGACGTTTGGCGGCCACGGGTGTTGTTGTGTGGGTCGCTCGGAGCCGTTGCTGAGGTCCATGAGGTGTGTCGGTGAGGAAGGCGCAAAGCCAGGCGCCTCCATGTGTCGCTCGACCTCGACCGGCACGTACCCGTAGTATTGGTCATCATCCTCTGGGTACTCGAGGTCCTCCTCGCGCTTTATCGGCACTGTTATATTTTCACAACTTTCGTAATTCATAATGCGTAAGTTAAAACAGCGTAACGCACGTCTGCGACGAACATGTGCGTGTGATAAGCGCAGCCAGACTGCAGCCACGGACTGAAATCCTGCGCCCGCGCGGCCCGCCCCTACCCGTCCCTTCATTGACAAGATACAAAAAAATAACCATCTCCACCGCCGAGCGACTCCATCGCGCCTCCCAGAGCGCCGCCTCCTGCGCTCCGCGTGCGCCAGACAGAGATGGCGATAGCTAGATGTGTTGATCGCTTTCTGTTTATCTTGTCCATCATCTCCGAACTGTATTTACCGCATACATAGATAGGTATGTAGGTAGGTATGGTGTTCGGTCGCCATAGCCCATCGCATCGGTGATCGCGCATCCTGTGAGGGCTGTTTCAGTCGGCCAGTGTCAAACTAATGGCAAGTCAATGCACCGTGACGCCTTTAAAATAATTTGAATATTTTATCCTTATTAAATGCAATACGACTTCACCAATTTCACAAACCACTTGAATTCTTAAAGGGATTTTTGAAAAAATGAATCCGTTGAATATCAAAACTCCAAAATATCAAAGCTCCAATACCACCTATAACTTGATATATGGCGCCACCCTTCCTTGTAAGATTTTTTGTGACGCGTCGTCCCGCCGCTACTAAAAATATCCGTGACGCAATCCTCCCAGGATCGGTCCCACGGCCATGGAGGCGATGCCTTCGGTATATCATAAATATTTAATTTATTTATCTCACTAACTACGATAGGTACATACGGTGCGGGAGCCTGCACAGTGTTAGGTGTGGCTGACATTTCGTGTTGGTCTTTATCAAACACGGCGTAGATAATTAAATATTTTTTTTATAAACGGCGTGCCGCTGCAGCTTACTAGAGGGTTGTGTCCAGAGTCATCAGTGAACTGCGATAGGAGTCTCATCACGTTGTTGTTCTGGAGTGTAAATGTGGTGCTGTTCCACAAACAATGGCGCACTTAATACCATGTCCTACGTGTACTGTCGACCGTTACAGGAAATACTGGAAGCTGCCGAAGCGTCGAAACGATGCCTTATCCAGTTATGGGGAAATTCAATTAAGATTACTATCGAGACGCTAATAAGATCGAGTTGAAAAGGGCATATGACTAAAAAAGCCAGGCTCAGCTTTGATCTCCTAAAGACTGATGCCATTATCTTCGCACATATTGAAATGTCTAGCCAATACTTTAAAAAAATAACCATGCCAAATGATTAATTTTAGAATATTAATTTGTATTGCCCGATTCCATCATAAGTGAACAAACTGTGATGCCAATTCATCGTAAATAACCGTCATTTCTAATTATAGTGATCGAGACGCAAGTATTACTGATCTATTTTAACTTGAGTATTAGTGATCTAAAATTATTGTCTTCCCAATTTGAATAAAACGGTTGCGCTGAGAATTGTTTCTGGCTACACTTTTGAATTAACGGACTTTTAATTTTATGTCAACTAATCTGTTGTAGAAACTCTTTCCTAAATTAACTATTTATGAACCTAATTGCTTAAAATACTTAGCGCCTATACGTGCGCCTATATGTGTGTTTAACTTATGTAAAAGATATCAACCTGTAAACTACGACAGAGTTCCTACTTACAAAACATTCTCACACGAATTGTTGTCGTGTTTAAAATACTACCTACTTAGTGTGATACAATTAGGTCTAGATTGGTAAAAATTGCGTATGCTATTTTAAATTATTTATTTTTTGGAAAAAAGCCACCACACTATTTCCATACCTGCCTCTCTTGAAAGCCAGAATCAACAGTTGCAACCGTCAAAAAAGCGCCAAGACAATGAAGCTCGCCATATCCCATGAATTTATCTGTCTTGCATCCTGCAACGAAATTAATCAGAAAATAATAGTGGATGAGTAGGAATAATACGTTTCCACCTCCCTCCATATCTAAAACACAGTATTCAGTAAATAAATATCACTTATATTAAGAGCCAAAATCAGTATAATATCATGCTTTATTTATTAAGTGAAGATCTTTGTTTGTGCCAATATAAAATGGCGTTGTGTATTGAAAACTTTATAAGGAAGGGTGCTGAAAAATTGCGCATCCGTAAGCGGATGTTGTCTGAATCATCAAGAGATTATATTTGCTTTATAACTAAAATACAAATCATCAAATTGGAATTCGTTAACGTCTTATTTTTCTCGTGAATTTTGTTTTTTTTTTGCATAACTTGTAGGTACCTGGCTGTTTACCGCTTCCTGCTTTTTCATTTCTCAGTAGAAAATAGAAATACTCACTAAAGATTGGTTGTTTTGAAAGTTTGTAGGTATAGAAACTGACATTCTTATTACCAACTAGCTTTCGCCCGCGACTCCGTCCGCGCGGATGTCGGTCTTCGCGTGGATGGTTTATTTCTCCATTTTGAGTAACTCTGACAATGACATCTTATAAATATCTATTGGACCCAAATACGGCTAAGCCTATAATAATTAAGGAGATTCACGGTTCTACAGAACGTTTATGAATAAAACTGAAAAATAAGATTTTTTTTCTACGTATTATTCCAGGATAAAAAGTATCCCATTTTATGCCCAGGATAATAAGGTATAATTATACCAAGTTTCATCGAAATTGAACCGTTAGTTTTCACGTGATGCCTGCATATACAGACAGACAGACAAAAAAAAATTTAATCACATATTTGGGTTTGGTATCGATCCAGCAACACCTCCCGTTATTTATTCTTATTTTTTCAATATTTTCAATGTACAGAATTGACCCTTCTACAGATTTATTATATGTATAGATAGATTTTGTAAACTGTTTCCCAACGTTTTTATTTAGTTTGCTTTTGACGTCAATGTTGTCAAAAAACAAAAATCGGACCAAATAAGATGAAGTGAGCTCATCATACAGAAGGAACTCCTGCGCACCGACGGATAATGATCTGTGGCTGTACTTCGTCAGGATGATGGAAAGTAATCAAAGAAAAAATACCTACGTACCTAAAAAGCCTCATTTTATTTCGTCGGAGCTGGCTTGGGTAGCTAATTACAGAAAATTTTCAACTGAAAAATAAATCACAAAACTCAATCGATGAATTGACATCTTGAAAACCAATGATTTATATATGTCTATGTTGAAAACTGTAGTCGATAAAGTATTTTTGAATTTCAACCGTTAAAAGGACGAAAGGCGGGAAAAGACAAGAGACGCTGACGGAGTTTTAATATACGAGTATTTCGGGAATAGTTACCACACCGGTGACGTACCTACCTACCCGACAAAATATTAATAGCTTCATTATCCAAACTCTAAATATAACAAGTTATTATAAAGATAAATGCATTTTACACGCAGTACTGTTGATTAATAGGGTGAAAGTAATTCTAAAACTTGTCATCCAAACGTTTCACGGATCATGTTCTAAATAGTTTCTAATTGCAAATTAAAGTGTTTGCAAGTAGGTATTTAACTTTGTTTTGAATTGCGTTGGACAAAGCGAATGCCATTAAGATGTCATTGAAATCGTTTTCGTATTTAATTGTTTTATCTAACTGGAGTTACAGGTTACAGGTATGAGGAATTAATATCTAGATGAGTACAATCTTTGGAAATATCGGTGGTGCAGCAGGAGCAAATACAATGATCTACAAGTAGTTGTTCTGGGTGTGGGCGTTTGTATACGGTTACGGTACTTATTAGATAATTGTTGCGGGAATGTCTTCAGAGGTTAACGCGGAGCGCAAAGAGCAAGATAAGACAGTCTTCTCCGCTCCACCCATTTTGATTTCCCAACACAAAAAAAGATAGGTAAAGATAGGTAGGTAAGGATTAATAAAATTGGTCCATCTATTGCGTACTTTGCTTTTTAATTTCTTTATTACCCTCATTATATCTGCAACGCTGGCTGTGGTACATTTTCCCAAGCTTGACTTAAAAGATTTTATGACAAAACAATAAAACATGTGTTGGTCGCAATTGCACCCAGGACAGTGTTACCTAAACAGTTTTTGTGTTAAAAATATTTTAAAAACATCGGCTAATTACTATTTCTCGGCTGAACATCTGGTGCGCCCATGGGATTCTCTAGCAAGCAATTTAGTTTCATTCATAAAACAAAGTACCTACTCCGTCACCTCTTACCGTTATCTATACTTTCTCACGAAATAGACAGTAACCGATAAGAGAACGTGCAAGGGCAGAACATGAATGAAAACGGGAATTTACGCTTGGGACAGATTTGGCAGGTTACACCTATATGCAAGATGCATTTTGCTTATCTATGAACTCGAATTACCTATATTTTTCAGTCATAGGGAAAATGGGACCGCTTTTATGTAAAAAGTAGGGTATATAATTTCTACATTAAAGAAGGTAGGTATACATATAAATCTACAGTCTGGATTTATGAATTATATAAATTCGTGGCTGTTACTGAGTAGTCACAATTGGAAAAACCGAATAACACTGCCCGTCCTAGGAACTGAACCCAGGAGCTACTCAGCTACATTAACAGCGAGTAATATGGGATATGTAAGTATTTTAATTTCAACCTCGAGAAACATGGGTCAGGTTAAAATTTTACTGTGATACTTCCCAAGTATAAGAATTAAATAGATATAAGTATTTACTGAACTTGGAATTAGGTTATTGCGAATCCAATTAACTTAGCTTTATTCCAAAAATATTTAACACTGCCAAATTAAAGCATGCAAGAACAATAGCGAAGCTCTTCTCGAAAGCTATCTAATCCTCTAAGCTTTACCTATCTCACAATCTATCATCCCTTAATCCAGTCTAATGATAAAACGTCATCCCCTAGTTACTGCGTCTTCGGCTACAGATGTTCCTAACTGAAGCAGATTAACGCGTTCGCAAGTTTATTTAGTTAAGGGTTTTACGGCGCTGCGGTTTATTTTCAAACTTTTTTGTTGGCGACTGACACCTGCTTTAGATAACGAGTAGAAGGTACTTGAGTTGTAAACATTTGTGGGAAAACTTTTGTATGTGCTTCAGTTGTAGACGCGTGCGCAGGTTGGATGAAAACACCTTGTTTGACTGTGCGATGATTGGTTTTTGGCAAATACCGGAGAAATAGACAGACACGCACAAAACTGGAGACTAATGAATAATAAGGATAGCAGCCCAACCTTTCTGGAAAAGCAATTCAGCTAGGTAGTTGAGTTGTCCCCGGCGTGCCACGACTGCGGCGCGGCGGAGGACACGGCACAGCACACCCTCGAGGTGTGCCCGGCTTGGTCCGAACCGCGCCGCGGTCTAACTGCGGCTATTGGGCAGGACCTCTCGCTTCCCGCTGTGGTCGAGGCCATGCTGGGGAGTGAGGAGGCCTGGACGGCGATTGCCTCCTTTTGCGAGGACGTAATCTCGCAAAAGGAGGAGGCGGAGCGCATGCGGGAGGACGATCCTCTCGCGGCGCCGCTCCGCAGACGTAGAGGCCGGAGAAGGCGCCGTCCTCTTGGTGGCGACGGGACTTTGCTCCCGCCACCACCTTCGTAAGTCATTCCCGGGCCCGCGTGAGGGCCCGGCCTGAGGGCAATCGTCGGCGGAGGACTGGAAGTGATGTCTGTGCCAAGATTCCCAGTCCCCGCCACTCAGACGAAGCGGGAATGCCGCTGGGTATTTTTAGTGGGTATACCGGGTCAGACCGGGGAGTCCCACATACCCCTCCGATTGGAGGATATGCGTAATGCATTTTTTCAAAAAAAAAAAAAAAAAAGGTAGTTGAGTTGTAAACATTTGTGGGAAAACTTTTGTATTTGCTTCAGTTGTAGACGCGTGCGCAGGCTGCATGAACACATTATTTAACTCTGTGATTTTTTTTTTGCAAATGCTGGGGAAATAGACACCGATCAATGGCGATAATACCTGTTCACGATAGGTGACCGCGGTGAATTAAGATCACAAGAAGAAAAAGTTTTCAATGCAGCTTCGAATTACTATAAATCTATCATGAATTTCAACCTACATAACGTAGGTATTAACGTGTATAATGCATGTAATCTCCTTACCGAGCCTGTTGTCTGGCTGCTTCTCAGAAATACCTAATCTAATAACCCGATCAATTTAATCGAACTAAGTGATAAAAATCAGTCATATAAGACATTTTAAATTCTAGATTAGGTAGGTATTATTTTATCTTTTGATTGTAACATTTCTAAGTATTGAAAGTAAATAAAAAGTTAGGTAGGTATTTCGACCATACCTACTTACCTATTGCAACTGCAATTGCACTAATCGAAAAACCAATCAAAATATACGACTATTAAAGTACTTACCTAATATAATTTATATTTTAGTAAAAATTATGATATTCTCCAAAACTACTAAATCTGATTAATGTTTCTTCAATTTAATCAAATCTCTTGAAGTTCGATTGATGCTTGTCTGAAGCAATATTATTGAGCCGAAATAAATTGATCGCAAATGGATTAAATACTTATCTTTAGTCTTCTTCATCACAAATTAATTTATTTCATAAATAGAGCCTTCGGCCCTTCCCCAACCTCTTTTCAGTAACCTGACTAGGTATATCATTTTCAAAGACATTCCGACCGAAATTAGAAATAATAATGGCGGTGAAAATAATTCTTTCCCACGCAAAGTTACCCCATCTGCAGACCGTATGCCAAAAATAGTACTGGCCAGTGATGACCATTGTTTCTCTGGATAATAAAAACGAAGATTAGGCTCTAAACGGCAATATCGTAATAAATAATAAAGCGTCTTGGAAATATTCAGCGCCATAAAACATCTGCAGAGGCCTCCACAGCTGCGCTTAGAAGAAAATACGTCACACGTGTGCCGAATCTATAGTCTAGTTTCTTAACTACCTGCATTCACTGATAATGAGTCCATTGTTTCTCAGTGCAAGATTCACCAAATCGGCTTTTCCCTTTAATCTGCGTTGCACACCTGCATCGTATTAGTGGTTAGATATTATGAACTAGTTGGAACTTGGCTCAATGATCACATTGTTTTTTTTTTGTTACAATTAGACGGTTTGGGTAATTCGGATAGGTAGCTAAATTCTTCGAGAAAGTTCATTTTCGAAAGTGGCTAATCAGTTACTTGTCTTAATGTGCACATAATCTGGTTCTTGAATCTAAAGTACTTAAATACGGTGGGTATTTTGATAATTTTCATAGACTAGACTCAGCTATGTTCAGATATCTAATTTTGATAGAGCTAAACAAGAACCAAAATAATGTTTAGAACATTTTTGTGTTTATCTACACGCATTTTATACAAATGATCATTAATTCAAATATTTCAATTTGAAATAATATTTTGTAAAATTCAAAATTTTGCAATTATGTTTGTTCAAATAAGAATGTTTTAAATAATATTATTTATTTATACCCGCACGCAAAATACGCGTGTAAGACGTGAAGTAGCGTAAAACCAGCCCGTTACACAATACAATAAGTACAATACAATTTATCTATTTATGTACCTACCTATCGAGTTTAAACGATTCTTTAAAATATTCTAGAACAATTTTTGTTGAACAGCCGGACTATAGCTTCGGCTGGAAGGGTACACCTCCGCCGAGCGCACAGATGCGTCCCATGTGTGGCGATCTCTTCGCGCCGCCGACGCCGCCCGCCGCCCTCGGTAACGACTCCAAACTCATGCGCATTCAGGACAATTCCGACTAATAATAAGAAATATGTTTTGTGAATTATATCAGACAAAATAACGTAGGTAACAGTGATAAGTAATTGCGAAAATGAATAATTTCCAATCGGGAAATAACCGTGTCGTGTTGCCTTGCTGTTTTTCAGTAATTTGCAAAAACTTCCTGAAGTATAGTAAGTTTTTAGATTCAAAGAAATTTTTTATGGATTATATGAAAAATAGTAGATTAACTAACCGAATTTTATTCGTACCTACACCTAGTTTAAAAAGGCCCGTAAGAAAATTCTAAGAATTCAATTACACGTGATACATCCACAAAAACAGTGCAACGTGTGGTCCCCGTAGCGTCACCCCGGTATTGTCCTGCATTCACACGAATTGTTTTGTTTCAGCATATGCCTGTAACGCAACCCCGGGCATTCCTACCTACTCGGAACCCTGCCAACTAATTACACATGAACAAATCTAAACATCGCGTTTTTGTTTTACTATCATAAATAAACATTTCATTTGTGTTGTGGATTCTGAGTGTCGTATGAAGCCAGCATTTATTTTTTCAGTTAAATATATGATTTATTGCCGTGTAAATAGATATGTCTAGCGTATGCATTAATGTTTTGGTTGTGGCTTAATGTTTTTGTTGTAAAATATTTTGATCTAATGTTTTTGGCTAATATAACAGTCTTTTTGGTACCAATCCACGTACTAAATCAATCTGCAATGATTACAGACAGACATCACTGGAAAAAATGTTAAAACCAAAAACACTAAAATAACTGGTAATATTTTTTTTTGTAAAATTCTCATGACTTTAATAAGTAGGTTATTAGAAAGGCCTTGGTACCTAGGACCTAGGTAAACCGCTGGCGCTGCGCTGACACTAGTGGTCTTTTTTTAACGTGGTAAAATCATCAAACGACTCCTCCCACCCATGCTGTCAGACTTGTACTGACTAAAATCCACGGTGTCCTTCAATAGCCCTTTACGTTCCGGGGCCACGGCTACCTAATAAGACAGTCCCGCGACCCCGGGACCCTAGTATCTAGCCCTCAAGTACGAACCTATAAACTATATCGCTACAGACTGCAACCAAATAACTTACTTCTTCGTTGCAGTCATAGTCAATTATTGAGCTCACTTCCTTTGTGGTAGGTATAGTTTTCTCAAGCACGACTGCTAATAATCGGTGCTAGGTTCAATTCTCAGGACATGTTATTGTTTTTTTTATAACGGATCCTCAGTAGCAGCCAGGGTGGCTGGTTTCCTGCCCGGTTGATGGCAATAGGCTCGACCCCTATTAGGTACACATAGGATTTAAAAATAACTTACGAAATGTAGGTAGGTAAATATCCTATTACCTTAGGTCGTCTGTTCAACCTATCGGGGATTACAGGCGTGATGTTATAAAATACAGGCGTTCCTCAGGGGTGAAAAACAAGCGATTTCGTTATATTACAAAAGTAGATACCTATTCTATTCGAAAACCAACTCGCCTTGGCACATCAGGTACGTATCACTTTGAAAATGAAATAGGTACACACCTTCATGTTTCTAGTTGATAATTAAGTTTTTGATAGACAAAATAATTAAAATAATGTCGCAGTGTCTAAGCGAGTGGACTGCTGCGCTTCGTATCGCGGCTCAATTTCCGCTTGGAGCAAATACTTATTTGTTTGATCTACATGCTTAGTTGTTCCAGGTCTGGGCGTTTGTTTTTGAACACAACCACGATGCAGGAGAATTTCCTAGTTAGGGGAAATGTTTTATTTAAAAAATGTTTTGTAAGTCTATACCTAGTTACAAAGTTTCCGAAACTATAATTTTATCACTAGCTGTTCCCCCGGTTCCCGTGTTTTCAGCCTAGCTGCGCAGCTCCTTTGGTCTTTAGCGTGATTTTTTATAACCGATATAGCCTTCTTGAATAAATAGACTAGACAACACAAAAAAAAAATCCAATTCAAACCTGCAGTTCCTGAGATTAGCGCGTTGCTGTTATATTAGTAAAGATTCCATTTTTTGGTATCAAGAAACTTGACTTTTTCAAGTTCAAGCTTATTCATTCCAATGCCATGCATGTTGTCTTGGAATCTAAACTTATCTAGAAATAATAACCAGGTCGCGGGACTGTACGAATTAGAGTGACCCCAGTACGTAAAGGGCTATTGAAGGACACCGTGGATTTTAGTCAGTACGAGTCAGTTCCTCCCGCTCTGCCCTGGGTGGGAGGACTCATTTGATGATTTTACCACGATAAAAAAAAGACCTAATAACCATATGCTGTATGATTATCTTAAACATATAAATCAAAACAATTACATTAGGTGAACAATTTTTTATTTCAAAAACTAAAATGAACTGGAACATCCATTCAAACATCCTAGAAGATCTAAATCATAAATCTGTGCTAGAATTTCTCCATAAAATTTTATAGCTCCCCAAGTAGAAAGGTGTTACAATAATACATGCATTAGCTAAAACAATTTTCGCAATACAGTTCCGTTTACGACGTGAGCCGTTTGTTGGCTGACGGCAGATGCGACGGGGACATTGCTAATTCTGGGTTATATGCGCGCGCGCTTGTTTCCTGTATCGATTCCTTGTGCCTGTCATGTCATACTGTCATCCACGGACGGACTAAAAGCTGTTAGTTAAATTTAATGTCTGTTTTATAGTCGATTCGAAATGATGATTTGCGATGCAGTTATATTCCCATAGATTTTAGACTCGCAACTGAATAGAATTTTTGAGCTTTTGGAAATAAGAATATCGACTCAAGTTCATATTCTAATCCCACCCAAAGCTTGGAGACAGACAGGTCAGACTGTGAACTTCATGCGTATATTTAGACCGAAACATTTTAATTATTGTGTATGAGAAATGGCCCATAAAGCTATTCTTTATTGGTATTTTATGACTTATTAAAGAAACCCGTCACCTTATGACTCATAAAATCGAAGCAAAGGTTTATGAGTGCCGGGAGCAGATCAGCAGACTTCACAGAAATAAACAAATATCCCATTTTAAATTTTGTCATCTTTAGGGACGATGCGTATTGGCATTAATTCTATCAGCATTAAATATTTTCAAATGATCGCGAAAATAATCGTATTTACTTTGAGAGCAAACGGCGTTGATACGTTTAGTGGCGGCTTCCGTTCACATTAAAGTATCGCCACTGTTTCAGTGTTCAGTACCTACCTACCCTGCAATATCGACGCATGATTTTATTTTAATACGTCCCTACTTACCAATAAGACTTAATTCACACGACATCCTTAATGACTAGCCACTTTTAAACTAGTAACTTGCCCTGCAGTTCTAACTGCATATAATTTATTTAACTACGCCATAAGATCAAGAACATCTCAATATTTTCAGTAAAACGAAAACCTGCTTCTTGTGCCAAAACGCTGCTTGAGAATTTTAGGTTTTACGTCCAACATCATAAGATCGATTTGAAAGAAACTGTGGAACTTTCGAGTGCAGTGTAATTCAGCGAAACTACAAAGAGATTGACTGATGACCTCATATCGCTTGGCATCGAGCAATGGTTAATGTCACAGTAGGCTTTTGAAATATAGCATGTGTAATGAAATTCTCTTGTCGGGCCGACGGACGGGCTCGGGGCGTCTGCTTGCACGGTTGCGTCATGTCAGGATGAGCTGATTTCTGCACAGCGGGCCACTGAATCGATATGGACTTGTCGAGATCATGTTACCATTGCGCTGGAATATCTCACATACCTACGAACGCATTTATAGGATAACAAGACAAAAAAGGGTTTAGTAGACGCTGTTAACAAATAAAATATGCATCAAACAAGTCTATCGTGTATAACTCTTGCACTACTTACATAAGTTACGAAAATTGTGCTAAGTTACTGAAAATGGTCGCGGGACTGTATGAATTACCGTGACCCCGGTACGTAAAGGGCTAGGACACCGTGAATTTTAGTCAGTACGAGTCTGACAGTCCCTCCCGCTCTGCCCTGGGTGGGAGGACTCATTTGATGACTTTACTACGTTAAAAAAAAAAGTTTCTGAAAATACATAAATCAAACCGGTACAGTTGGCGAAGTGGCTGAACAATGCAACTTGTCCATTGCCAACGGTTCCCGCACGGAACAAATATTTATATGACCCACAAGTTTTTCTCCCGGATCTTGTAATATTTGTAAACGTAACCACGATAAAGAAGAAATTCCTATTGTATCTTTTCTAATAAGCAGAGTAGCACTTATTAGAAAAGAGAGTAACTGGCCTGAATAATTGAAAAACTCGACTGATTAGAATATCAAAAGGGACATTAGGTATTATATGTTCCGTGGGTGCGCAGGAGTTCTAATTCTTTCTGGGTAAGCTTGCACTCCATCTTATGGGCCTACCGCAGGCAAAACTAAGCCCCATTAGGCCTCATCTTTTCTTCTAGACGGCTAGTTTAAGGCCTGGAGGAAACCCATTAAAAAAAAAAAATGCACATAAAAAGTGATTTTACTTTAAAGTTTGTTATTCATATGACTGAATTTTAAGAAACTGAATAAATTATGCTGTATTCATTATTAAAAAATATATGTAATATACTGTTACTACAATTACTAATTGATTTGGGGCAATTTGACGTGTTTATATTTCCAACGTTATTGATCCAAAATTAACAACGTCCAAATTAATGACAGCTTGTCTCGTGGAGCTAAAAGTAACTTTGAATTCTATAAACATATTCTACCTACCATTTCGTCATAAACCGACCCCGGTGCCTACAGATGTTATATCCACTGGCAGACATAGCACCTCCGAAAGTCCGCCGAACGGTAGCATGTAGCAAGCTCTAGCGAATGAACCAAAATGGCCTCAGACACGTGACATCCTATGCACGGACGCAACCTGGTACCACAAAGACTGAAAAGCCGAAACAGGTTTTTACGTATGTTTCCTCACTTACTGGCGATCGGTCTAAGGAACGATTGTAACTGTGGCGAGACAGTGTGTCATTACCAGATCTATTCGTGCAGCCTGCAGAAGATATCCTTTCTGGAAATGAGCTGCCTTGGCCGAGCAGGAAGTCTATAGACATACTCCAAGTAGGCCAAAGTAGACAAAAAATGTTCAGGTGGAAATATATTGACAACTCTCCTCTGGAGTAAAAGTGTGGTGCTGCTCCACAAACGATGAGGCACTAAATATCGTGCCCTGCCGACTGTTCGTTACAGGAGTTAATGGACGTTTCTGAGAGCGCTAAACTTGTGGCCCAATTCACCATGGCCACACGGTAAGAAGAAAAAGCGGCATGGTTGGCTGGCGTAGTTGCTGAGTAATTGGACTGCTACGCTGTATTGCGGGTTCGTTCCCGCGCGCTACAAATATTTGTATGATCTGCTATTAGTTGTTCCAGGTCTGGGGGTTTGAGTATGTGAGTTAAATGTTTATTAACGAACCTACGACACAAGAGAAATTTGTAATGTGCGGAAAGGTCTTTAATTTTTTTAATAAAAGATGAAGTGTTTGTTTGGTTGAACGCACCAATCTCAGGAACTACTGGTTCGAATTGAATATTTTTGTGTTGGATAGTCCGACGACACGGTAGGCGCAGTGGCTGAGCGATGGACTGCTGTGCAACGTGTCGCGGGTTCGATCCCCGCACGGAAAAAATATTTGTATGACCTGCAAGTATTTGTTTCGGGTCTGGGTATTAGTGTACGTGAGTTTCTATGTTTTATAAACGCACCCATGATACAGGAGAAATTCTTAGTGTGGGGCAACCAAAGAACCAAAGACATTAAATTATGTAGGTATATTTAATCTCTTTGGGGGCAACGATTAAAACAAAATAAATCCATTTATCTAGGAAGGCTTTAGGTTTTCACGCTAACACTAATACGAACTGAGCAGCGGGTGAAATTGCGGGGAAACAGCTAGCATACAAAATAAAACTGACATACCATGGTACCTTTCATCATCCCGAAAAAAAGTACTGTTCCCGAGGAAAACAACAATAAGTGCGTCGAGCACACGGCGCGTTGCGGCGCCGCACCACAAACATTTCGCCCTACTGGCAGGCACACGTGACTAACATTTGTTAAGTAAAATATTTCTGAATGTCACAACTCAAAATTAACACGAACGAAGCCGCGGGCAAAATTTTGTATTAAAAAAATGGGGCTAAAACCTTTTGAAATACCTCAAACGTGGAATTCATTGTTGAAAAATAAAACCGGTATTGGAAATCGGCTTTTAATGAAAGTCAATAGACTATAACCCTAATCACGTAAAAGCTGGATGTCAAACGGTCATAGACCTTATAGAACTTTTAGTCTCTGGTTTAAAACGAAAAGTTTGGTTGTTGCTGTCACTGTCAATCTGTCAGTTTTTGGAAGTGAACTTCGTTACGCGCCTTTTGTATCAATACTATTTTCATGAATTAAAACGTAAAGCCAAAGTTAAAATGGAAGGTGGAGATTCGTTTCTATCTTGTGCGGTTACTCTAGAATGGATGACACAAGGATCTATTTCAAGAAAAGTTAATTACAAGACAGCATCACTTCGCTTGATACGAAACGAATTTCGTGAAATGTTTATGGAAATTACAAGTGAGAAACACGCCGCTATAAGGCTTGCATTGAAAGGTATAAATGTGTTTAAAAAGTTCATGGCAGAAGGAAAGGCAAGCGTTAAGTTCCAAGATGCTGGATGCACTCTGTTCATTTCGAACGCGCCACCGACTAATCTCGTGGGATTTTTGAGAACAATATTCGTTAAAATGACAGGAGACAAAGACCCAGGCAGTAGCAGTAACACAACACCATCAAAGCAAACTATGAGGTCAAAACTATTGAGTGGTAAAGCTCAGGCTTTTGAAGAAATAAGTCCGGTAACAGTAGCTGATCTTAATAAGGCTAAGAAGAATATTCCTAAATCTACGTTGACAACTCCTTCACCTCCGTCCAAGAAGCGTAAAATGGAGGATAGTGTGCGTGGTCCAGCACCAAAGAAGTTATATTCTCCATCACCATTGACAAACACAAGTTCATTGAACTCGGAGCAGCAGAGGGTATTGGAAGCTTGTCTTGGAGGAAAGAACATATTTTTTACTGGGTCGGCTGGTACAGGCAAGAGTTTTTTACTGAAGAGGATTGTGGCAGCCTTACCACCTGATGTCACTGTAGCTACGGCCTCTACTGGTGTTGCTGCGTGTCATGTTGGTGAGTGCTTAGTTTTTGTTGCCCCACACTATACACTGGTTCTTACGGATCACCGAAGTTTTTTTTTCTTTTTTTAAAACTGCCCCCACTCTAGGAATTTCTCCTGTATTGTGGGAAGTTTACAAACATAGAAACTCACATACACAAACACCCAGATCCAGAACAACTACTTGCAGATCATACAAATATTTGTTCCGTGCGGGAATCGAACCCGCGGCACATAGCGCTGCAGTCCAATTTCTCAGCCACTGCGCCAAATGTGCCATAAAAAAAGTTAAGCCCACACTTTGATTTTCTCCTGTGTAGGGACTGCATTTACAAACATAGAAACTTGCACGGGAATCAAACCTGTGACATGCTGCACAGCAGTCCAATTGCTCAGCCTACTAACCATGTTGTTGAATTTTCTATTTAGTTTTCTGACTTATATTATGTTGAGAAAACTTGGCCTGGTAGCTGAATATATATAAACCTTATTTTTGTGTTTTAAATTATCTTAAAAGAATTTTATATATTATCTCTATACTCTTCACTATTTAAAACCAACACATGTAAAAGCTATCAGCATTCATAAATCTATGATTAAAGTTAAACCAATTTTTGTTTTCTGTACCTTATTATGTTTCATCACAGGTGGTACAACACTTCATGCTTTTGCTGGCATTGGTGATGGCAGTGGAACCTTAGAAAATCTTTGTGAAAGAGCCATGAAGCTACCATTGGTGGCGCAGAAGTGGAGGAAGTGTAAACACCTCATCATTGATGAAATATCCATGGTGGATGGAAGTTTCTTTGAGGTATGTTAACTTGAAATCTTGTAATGTAAAGAAGAATATTTTAATTTTTACTTTTAATAATTGTTTGCATCTTTTCTATTACAGAAATTGGAAGGAGTCGCTAGATATGTAAGGAAAAACGACAAACCCTTTGGTGGGATACAACTTATACTATGTGGAGATTTTCTGCAGTTACCACCAGTTGTGGAGAAAGGCAAGACTGGTAAGAGGTTTTGCTTCCAGTCACCTTGCTGGGACAAATGCATTGAGCTCTGTTTTGAACTCAAGCAAGTTCATAGACAAAAAGATTCAGAATTCATCTCAATACTGAACAGCATAAGAATTGGCAGAGTCACCAAAGAAATCAGTGAGCGCCTCACAGGCACATCCAGACAGAAGATTGAGAGTGATGGCATTCTGGCAACAAGGTTGTGCTCTCACACAAATGACTCGAAAATGATAAATGATTCAAAACTCGGTGACTTAGATGGTGAAGAGAAACTATTCTCATCACAAGACAGTGATAATGCCACAAAACAACTTGATATGCAGACAATTGCTCCTTCAAAACTATTACTGAAAGTAGGAGCTCAAGTGATGCTGTTGAAAAATATTAATGTTAACGCTGGTTTAGTGAATGGAGCAAGAGGAGTAGTTGTAAGATTTGAGGAAGGCTTTCCTGTTGTAAGGTTTAAAAATAAAAAAGAATATACAGCAAGATCTGAACGCTGGTATGTTAAAAATTCAAATGGATCCCTGCTGTGTCGAAGACAAGTCCCTTTGAATTTAGCTTGGGCATTTTCTATACACAAATCTCAAGGTTTGACATTGGACTGTGTTGAAATGTCATTGTCGAAAATATTCGAGGCTGGCCAAGCATATGTAGCCCTAAGCAGAGCACAAAGTTTAGACACACTCAGGGTGCTAGATTTCGACTCGCGACATGTGTGGGCTGATCCAAATGTTTTAGAATTCTACCAGAGATTTAGACGGCGCTTGCAGCAAATGGAAATAGTTCCTCTTGGCAGACCATTGACTGATAAAACAAATAAGAAATTAAAATTAAGGGAAATATTGGAAAAACAACTAAGACGTAAATAGTGAGATAAGTAGCAAAGTATTTATTTATTGCCAACTTAAATTATAATTTTAATAATCAAGACTGTATAAATGTGTTCTATCACAATATTGAATTTATTTTATTCGTAATTTTGAGGCAATTAGATTTATTACGTCAAATAAAAGGAAAATTATATTTAAACATAAGTTTTATTTAACTCTGCATTTCAAAACCTTATTCTTATATAAAAACTAAACTTTACATTCTTAGCATTAATTTCCTTCAAAACGAATGCTTGAACCTGTCCTCCAAGAATTTCAAGTCATATTTATTACACTATCTAGACTCAACAGCAGTCAAGATTTCAATTTGTTCTTCAAGGGTGGCATGTTTTTCTTGAAGACATTTCACTATATATTTCAAAGACTCAATAGTTTGTTCATTTTCTCGCTTAGCATTCTTAGCTTCCTCAGAATTATTGCTAAGAAATTCCACATGCTTCTTGGTTTGGACTACCAGTTCCATGAGCCTATTGTTCAAATGGTCCTGTTTTTTAACCATGAGCCATAGGATGGCCTCTTTTGGTGCATCTGGACGGCATCTAAGGTCATCAGTGACAAACGAGTCCAAGTCAGCAGGTTCCTTCAATTTGCTCATACTGGCTTTTATACTGGCAGTGAGTTCTGCCTGTGTCAGCTTGTTCAATAATCTGTCGATTCTTGATCTGGATGGTTCCATACCCTGAGAACAATTTAAAAATGGGTAAGTTTTTTAAATCTCAATAATATAGCCTCAAAACTATAATGATGACAGGCAACAGCATAGTCAAATCTAAGGCTACAGGTAAATACATAAAATCTAAAACACAATACACAAACATGGCATTCATTTGCTAAGGTTTCACACAAAAGCCACACATATTTTATGACATGCATGATGTAACTTCTTTCTGAACATTTTTAAGAACTGAGTTGAACAGTGAGAAAGCAAAAGTTTTACTAACTACATTGCTTATAAGGAAGGCACATTCAACTATTTGTAAATAGTATAATAAAATAGTTTGTTTTAAGAATCACTGGTTAAAATAAAACACATTTACATTCAGTTATGGTAATCAATACAACACACACATATCTAGAGTAAAAATTGCAGTCATATGCATGGTGTGCTCTTCACTTACATGGCGTGGTTCCGTCTCATAGGTCCATGGGACCCAGGAGACAAACCCAGGTTTTTTGTTGACCAACTCCTTTTTACCATGTGTATTTGAGGAGCTTGGTTGGGAAGATTTGCTTGATGGCAATTGTGCCCTTTCAGGCTTCGAGTATTTATTCTGAGGCTAAACATTGTAATTATTGAGTAAATTGAAAATCTGTTATAACATATTTTTGTGCTAATTACTCTTATTTTAGTAGTAGTCAATCAAATTTTCTATACTTTTTGTACAAGTTTGGCAAGACAAGACAAGTGTATTTGTGTAATGTTTGAGTGTATCTATGGCACAATACTGTTACAGATTTACATAAAATAATATCATCAATTCCAATTTAGTGTTTTTTTTAGGCTGGTCTCAAAGTCAAGAAATAAAAGATCAATTAAATGAAACTTACTTTTGCAGAGCTTGGTGCAGGTTTAGGTGCAATTTTTGGTAAATTTGGTGCAAATAATGTTGGCACAGCATTACTTGTTAGCTTTCTTTGTGAATCAAAATATTTTAGCTCAAAATGTTTTGAGCAGATTTGGCTTTTGTACCAATCTAGCACAGAACACTTGTTATTTAACAGTCTTAGCCATCGTTTCCTCATTTCATTGCTTGTTGGACATCTGTAAATATACAAATAGTAGTAAGCAATATGAACAAGATATAATATTATGTATACACAGCCATTTAGGCCTGGACACTCCCAGTGAGTAGTCGCTGTGTGTGACCGAAGCTGTACACGCAATTCAGACTTCACTCAGTTAAAAAAAAAGAAGTTTAAACTTACGGATGTAAGGAGACTCCCGGCGGTTTATTTAGTACAGTGGTGCGGCAGTTTTCAACAGCACAGTGAGTAGCTGAAACCGCTGACATTTTTGTTGAGTTTGTCTTCTAATTTAAACACGGAGCAGCAAAGCCAACAATTCAGTTGTAACGAATGATTCTTAGTGTCTGTAGAAGATATTTAGTCACTTTAAAGCACAATTCAAGTCACGCTTACGTTCGTCGACAATCACATCACAAACAAATTTCAACAATGCCGGATTGCCGGATTTGATATTCTATTAGTGCCTGAATGTAGTTGCGCGTATTTTTAGCATGGAGAAAAATAATTTTGGTAGACGTAATGTGAAAAAAAACGAGTCAGAAGAAAAGTTGTGCTAAAGAAGTGACAAATAGTGTAGTGGAACGTTCTTACGACAGTAGCTGTCATTTTTAATTCTTTAACCGTTCCGTTTCACACGAATGATGATGAATCAAAATCTGTGATGTGATGAATTGTATTGTCATGATGACTGATTTTCTCATGGACTTACAATCGATTTTCTGGGGATGAGATATAATAATAATAATAGTCTTCTTGACCGATTTCAGCCACTGCGGCCAATCTCAGCGAAGATTAACTATCTCCGCGGTAGATATAATAAAGCACAAGTGTGTGCGCAGGTATTGGACTATGAAATGCACTCCCAAATTCTCTATTTCTTTACTCTCATCCGTACGGGACGGTAATCCAAAATGACCGGAGAGATATCAGGCGTAGGACCAACGGCTTAAGTTCTTTCCGAGACACGTGACGGAACGATTGAAGCAGTAGCTAGCGAGCGATGAACTGCTGCACAGCGTGTAGCTGGTTCGGTCGTATGAGTTTATATGGTTCAGTGGCGGATTTACCAATAGGCTAAGTAGGCTGGAGCCTAGGGCGGCAGATTTAGAGGGGCGGCAAATTTAGCCCAATAAAAAATAACATAATTATATGTATACACATTACGTTCGTAATCCGTATAGGTATAAAAGAAAAGATTACTAAACGCACTGAAAAATATAGGTACTTTGCGATCATGAATTTTAAAAATATTTCAATAGCGTTTCAATATTAATTTAAAGGGTATAGCCGGATAAGTATGACGATCCGGCCCCCAAATGGGAACCTATATCGAAACTTATGTTCTAATATCGCCTTGATGTACAAACACAATTTATGTACTTTTCGCGGCCAGCTTTCGCTTTGACCTTGAGATATGGGAAAAAATAATCGCACGCATGACTTTTATTCAAAGTCATATATCTCAAAAATTTATTACGCTAGAAAGTTGGGACCAACACGAGTTTTTAGATGACATAGCAGAGTATATCATATATTATTTTCATATTTTAGAGTATATTCATATATAAAAAAAAATTGAAAATAAGTAAATCATAATTTTTTTTTCATGTTCTCTGAGACTTACAATCACGAAAATAATATATGTTATGCTCCTTTATGTACTCTATTACTCATAAAAAGTTGGTAAAAAAAAGGTGGTGCAACACTTTGAAAAAAAATTAAAAAACCAACACATCCAGCACAACATGTACAGCATCTGACACCTCGTCAGATGCTGTACATTTAGAAATAGAAACGTTTTTCTTAATATATGGGATAAGACGACACTTGTTACAGAATAAATCATTAACTGTTACTGTTTTATTCAAACAATCACTGGATACTTTAACTTCTTCTTCAGTTTTTACAACTTTTTTTATAACCAACCATCTTACGAAGATATTTGTTACAGTTTTTGCACGTGTCAGACATTATGACCTTATAAAAATAATAAGTTGGTTTAACAATGACTAATTTCAAAATCTTGGAACAAAATGCCATAAAAATCCAAGTCAAAAGCTTCCCTTTAGGGCAATACCAATGTCCAAGAGCGATACCAACGCATGACAAACGATGTTAGTAAGACATAAAATATAATAAATAACGTGAAAACAAATCTAAACTTGTTTATGTACAATTCCTTCCACAAGCGATAAAATTTTGTGCGTGTTGAGACACGTTTATATCTATAAGTTACAAGGTGCGAAACACTTTTTAATTTTTTTTCAAAGTGTTGCACCAATTTTTTTTTTACCAAATTTTTATGAGTAATAGAGCACGTAAAGGAGCATAACATATATTATTTTCGTGATTGTAAGTCTCAGAGAACATGAAAAAAAAATTTTTTTATATATCAATATACTCTAAAAATATGAAAATAATATATGATATACTCTGCTATGTCATCTAAAAACTCGTGTTGGTCCCAACTTTCTAGCGTAATTAATTTTTGAAATGTATGACTTTGAATAAAAGTCATGCGTGCGATTATTTTTTCCCATATCTCAAGGTCAAAGCGAAAGCTGGCCGCGAAAAGTACATAAATTGTGTTTGTACATCAAGGCGATATTAGAACATAAGTTTCGATATAGGTTCCCATTTGGGGGCCGGATCGTCATACTTATCCGGCTTATACCCTTTAGTAACTTTTAGTAAAAGTTACAAAATTAAAAAAAGGGGCGGCAAAAATTGAATAGCCTACTAGCGGCAAATTTGTAAATCCGCCACTGATATGGTTGTAAACGCATCCCCGGCATACGATACAGAATAAATTCCTAGTACGGAGTAGATTTTATGAAAAAAAGAATATCACCATCTTCCAAACTTCGGACTGCAACTGAGAAATTAAACGAACCCAGGAACAGCGATTGCTAGCGAAGCGCGATTGCGATCACGATACCATCGGGGCAGTTGACCAACGGGTCCCCCATCAACTACCCAACTGCCAAAATATAATAAAGGACAGTGGGAGATTACACCAGAGATCGAGAGATTTTTACAGGCCGTTGAGACTTACCGTTAATCTTGGACCACTAGAAAGACTAACTATGACAGGCCTGTTGGTCTAGTGGTTAGTGACCCTGACTGCTATGCTGGAGGTCGTGGGTTCGATTCCCACCCAGGACAAATGTTTGTGTGATGAGCACGATCATTTGTTCTGTGTCTGGGTGTAATATATCTATAATATGTATGTATTTAGGAATATATAAGTATGTTTATCAGCTGTCTAGTACCCATAACACAAGCTCTGCTTAGCTTGGGACTAGATGGCGTTGTGTGATAGTTGTGAATATTTATTTATTTATTATTATTATTATTTATCGTCGAATTTTTTATAAAATGATAGTCGTAGAGATTAACATCTATGATTTCATCTGAGATTTTGCCTAGAAAAGTGATGTGAGTGAAAGTAGACTTTGAGACTGCAAATTATCAATTTTCTAGCCAAAACAATTCCTCAAGTAAGCATAAGCATTATGTTAAGATGCTCATTACAATGCAAGGTACGCATTATTGTTATGATACAATGTGTAATACTTGGATACAACTTAACATCATTTTTTTTTAAACTGCCCCGCACTAGGAATTTCTCCTGGGTCGTGGGTGCGTTTGCAAACATAGAAACTCACATACACAAACGCCCAGACCCGGAACAACTACTTGTAGGTCATACAAATATTTTTTTCGTGCGGAGATCGAACCCGCGACACGCTGCGCAACAGTCGATAGCTCAACCACTGCGCCAACTGTAACACGTTACATTATATGCGGATTCTCCTGTTGAGGGTGCACCTTTACGCAAATACCTGTCCACGACAATATCAATACGAATACGGCTCTTTAAAAAATAATATATTATAAAATTACTTCCACTGACGTAATTGGTAGGAGCTTATTCTCACAGCCTATTCCTGATGTTGGACTTCGTTGGAGCACTATTTCTATTTTTGTGAATGATTTTCAATTGTAAATTAGTTCAAAAAATTAATAGAAGAAATGTAATAAAACAGGTTTTTGAAATAAGAAAGTTTATATTTTGTTTTGACATTAATTGAGTTTCTTTAATTATAAAAGAATACAATCATAAATATATAAGTAAAGAATTTGGATTATTGAAGATGAAATTAACGACGTGGCACTGGCATGAGTCCGAACCAGAACAAGGTAAATGGTGTATTCTCGATTTACGGGACATAAAGCTCTTTTTGACTGTCTAGAGTTGATTACACGTCGTTAAGTATGATCACTCTAATTGGACGTATTAAATGCAATGTTTTTTTTAAATAGTTGTCATCTTCACCGGAATTATTTATGGTTATCTCAACCATAAATAATTCCGGTTGCTTG
Organism: Agrotis puta; assembly: GCA_943136025.2. Lineage (NCBI taxonomy): Eukaryota > Metazoa > Arthropoda > Insecta > Lepidoptera > Noctuidae > Agrotis > Agrotis puta. The sequence continues at coordinate 6,623,976 of OW964184.2, read as the reverse complement.
GGAATCACTTTTTTTGAGTCAACAGTGGCGGACTTACACTTTTGCCGCCCCTAGGCTATTCAAATTTAGCCGCCCCTACCCACCATTACTAGATACTCTTTTTTGGGGTTGTTAAATCATCAAATGACACTTTAGAACCAATACTTTTATTTTATTTCTGAAACACGAAGTATAAATGGGTCCGAAGTTTGCCGCCCTAAGCTCCAATTTACTGGGCCTATTGGTAAATCCGCCACTGGTAAATAATTTATTTTAACCAATAAATTGGAAGTTTTGCTTCTACGTCCAATTGCGATTAACATAACCTAACACGCCTGTATTTCCTGACAGGCTAAGCAAATATAATAATATAAATAGATTAATCCAATCAACATTAAAATTAAATTTAATCAGTAACACTTATAGCTACAGGTGGTATAAACCGCCATATATGGCTGACTTCGCCAGCGCAAGGTTGTATTATGGATGGGTGGTCAGTCTCCTTGATGAGGGGTACTTCGTCCAGTATAGGTTCAGTGGTTGAACACTGAATGTCAATCTTGTATTCTCCAGGGGTCAAGAAGACGACGGTGCACTCGTGGTAGGCTTTGGCTGATTCTGGGAGGGTTGAGAGTACCACTCTGGAATTAGGATAAAGAAAAAAATATTTAACTATTCTTATCAAACTTTTAAAATCAAAAGTCATTTATTCAAATTAGGCTGATTTATCAGCACTTTTTGAAGGTGAATTTTTACATAAGACAGTCCCCTAAAGCGACACTTCCTAGTGTTTTGGCTGGGAAGAAGGTGGCGGAACAAACTCCCCAGCAACACATCTGTCTGTAATTTTGGTGGGTATATGAAAAAATATAAAAATGGGAAACTTCAGTTTTAAATGAGCAAACCTATGTGCCCTGTAAAATTATGACTCGCATTCCAATTCATTTTGGGTGCCACTTTATTGTTTGTGTCATAAATATTGATATACTTAGCGCTGAAGTCATACAAGGCGTATTGCAGCTCAATAAAGTGAAAAAAGTTGCCAATTTCGCGTGGGTATTTTTTTTTATTTAGTTGTAGGTTTGCGTTTGACTATCTCGCCTGCTCGTAAGCGAAGATGTGGGCGACGTTAAATACAAAATAATCAATCATTCAAATATTTGTTCAGAGCGAGAATCGAACCCGCGGAACGTAGCGCAGCAGGCATTCGTTCAGCCATCAGCTTCAGCGCCATCTAACAGATAAATGAATTAGAACAGACTTTTTTTTAAGATTTCCTTGGAAAGAAAAATTCGAACCGCGAGTAAGATTTGAACCTGCGACCTGCGGATATCCGGATATCGATAGAAAACGCGACATATGCGTGAATGCTTATAATATTTATTGGCCTTTTAATTGTTTTATTTCACTTTAATTTCTAAAGTTCACTTACTTATTATTCCCTGCTGTTGCGACTCTATTATCCAGCTTATAGCTCAGCACTCCATTGTTGTAGTCCTGGTAGAACTGCACGGACAAGCACAGCTTGTGCAGCGGTCTGCTGAGGTGGTTCCACACAGCCACGCCGAGGGAGAGGCACTCGCCGGCTGAGCAGTTGTATTCTTCTTGGGGCTTGATGCATTGGCTGTTCACACTCACTTCTGTTGATGGATAAATAAAATTACCATAAGTATCAAAGTAAATGGTCGCGGGACTTATGTTTACCGTGACCCCGGTACGTAAAGGGCTATTGAAGGACACCGTGGATTTTAGTCAGTACGAGTCTGACAGTCCCTCCCACCACTCTGCCCTGGGTGGGAGGATTCATTTGATGATTTTATCACGTAAAAAAAAAGTATCAAAGTAAATGACGGCACGGTTAGCGCAGTGGCTGAGCGATTGGATTGCTGCACTGCGTGTCACGGGTTCAATCCCACACGGAGCAAATATTTTTATGATCTACAAGTAGTTGTTCCGGGTCTGGGCGTTTGGGTATGTGACTTTATATATTTGTAAACGCACCCGCGACACAGCAGAAATTCCTAGTGTGAGGCAACTAAAAAAAATTCTTCTAAGATAGAAACATTCTAAAGTTTGGAAAATATGAGAAAAAAATGTACAGCTATATCCTAAGTAGAGGAATTCTAGGTATTTTTCCTTGATTTAAACAGAAATAGGTATCAGAAAAAAAGCCCTGTTCGAATTGAGAACCTCCTCCTTTTTGAGGTCGGTTAAAAATACTGATATAAAAATGTATTCATCTCGACATCACATTTATCAACAGATCACGAATCGCTAATCTCGACTCGTTATTGCATTCCCCTTTACTGTCTAAAGAATGATGGTAAGTAGTCACCATTTCTGTTCATGCATAATTAAGCAATCTAAATCAGGTCAGTGATCTCTTGTTGTTTTTATTCAGGAAGAGTTGGACATTCCCTTCCAAATGAGTCCTCCCATTTTCTCATCTTTTTCTCTCCCACAAAAAGGGTACTAGTTGTATGAAGCCAGTCACTCACCCCAATTCAAAGGCGACATCCTCACAATGTCCATCATAGCTTGCGACAACGTGATGCCCTTCACGGACGCTCGGCCGGTAATATCGGACTGCATCAAGTGCCAGCGCAGGGAGATGTTGTTTGTGATGTGCTCCGAACACATCAGTTCCAGGCTGTTGGTTGATGTGCCTGTGTTTGTTGACTTTGATTCTACTAGTTCTGTGAAAGAGATGATAAGTTGGTATACAGTTGTTAATTTTGTGTGGTTAGTTATAATGTTACTATATCTTTATGATATTAGTATTAGTCCGACCGAAACAGGATTTTTAGCCGAAACCGTAACCGAACCTTCGGCTTCGGTCCTAGTTTCGGCCGAAACTGAAACTTTGTTAGACGTGGCAATGATGTAGCTACAACGAATTCACATGAAATTAGCCAAATGATACACAACACTTCTTACAACACTTGTGAACATCACGTCAAACTCACAGAAGCCCACGCCAGACATGAGCATACAACACACAGTTAATTTCCAGCCAGCTACACAACAAATATCACTCATAGTAATCTTACAGCAATCATCTACCTCATACACAAAATCATCCACTTTTTTTGGCCGAAACCGATCTTTCGGTCAGACACTAATTAGTATAGATGTGAAAGTTTACATGTTTATTAAAAAACGGGCTTGAACGATTTCCGAACGATACTTTATAACCCTGTAGTACGATCCCGTGGGAAAATCAACGATCACTGCGTAGGCACAATCAATGACATAAGCTAGTACACGTGCAAGTAATTTTTTTAATTACTCTTTCTCTTGGACATAAATGTTTAAATTCTGGCGTCAATAATATAATCTTCTTCGTCGTGTCGATGATTCCTTGAAATTATATGTTTCGACCAAAACTCTGCCACAATAATATAAAGATCCGTTTTGTGATTCAATTTACGATTCACTATTACCTTCATCAACAGGCTTGCTAGGCGTAGTATTGAAGGGACACCGGTCCAAAGGCACGGGCACACGACACGACTCCTTGCTCTCAATCAAGATGTGCTTGCTCGGCGCGTAGTGGAAGTCCATCTCCTCGGATGTTAGGTTCGTCACGTCGAGCACCAGGTATAGTTGAGATGGACTGGAAATAAGGAAATAATTGGCTTAGAAAATACGTTTAAATAATGAATAAAATAAACGAACGCCTTTCAAATCACACAAACAGCTTCGAAAGCGTGACAGTTTTTTTTTTAATTAAATCGTTGTATTCCAGCTTTATGTCTTGTATAGAGGGGTTTTTCTAAAATTTTAACATACACACAGTCAGATCCGAAGATACAACCTGTAGGATATACAAATATTTGTTTCGTGCAAAGAACGAACCCGCGACACATTTCGCAGCAGTCGATTACTCAACTACTGCGTAAACCGCGCCGTCTTATCATATCAAGCAAACAGCTCCAAGAAGCATGCTTTTTTTTTACGTGGTAAAATCATCAAATGAGTCCTCCCACCCAGGGCAGAGCAGGAAGGACTGTCAGACTCGTACTGACTAAAATCCACGGTGTCCTTCAATAGCTTTTTACGTTCCGGGGTCACGGTAATTCGTACAGTCCCGCGACCCCGGCCGAAAAGCATGCTAGTTCTTTTTATTATTAAAATGTGTCCTACTACATACAGGGTGTCCCAAAACTCAACGTCAAGCCGAAACGGGGTGACAGGATTGATCATAACCATCACGAGAAAAATCTGAAAAAAAATCTATCCCATGCAGTTTGAAAATTATGGGCATTTTAAGAAAAACCTAGAAATTTGATCAAACTGTACCATTTTTCGGTTATTGTGGTTATTCTTTTTTATTTTTGTTCATTTGAACTTTGGAAACGTAATCCTTAATAACATTTCTAGAATCCCAATAAAAAATAATGACACAATTGCCTCAAGTTTCCGAAAATTGAGACTATTTGTTAAACTACGAATTTAAAATTTTCAAGATTCGTCGACTTTGACAGGCCCTCCTATAAAAATAAATGTACTAGAGTGCCTTGGCAAGTGGCATTAAAAGTTGGCGCATTTAATCAGAATTCTAAAATGGTACAATACTTGTTAGTTCCATACAATAGAAAAGAGAAAAAAAATTAAAACCTCAAGTAACCCGATTTTTGCTATCACGTTTTACTCAGTTAAAATGTTTTTAATTCGCACAAGCTCTAGGTAGGTTCTTAATTTTAAGACAAAATGATGAGAGAGATGGATAATGGGTATGGGTACGCATTTCGCAGTGCAAGTAAGAGATTTCCTTGACCAGGAATATCCGGGAAGGTGGATTGGACGTTCAGGCACTATCTTGTGGCCCGCCCGTTCACCAGATTTAAATCCCCTGGATTTTTTCTATTGGGGAGTTCTCAAAGAAAAAGTTTACTCAAAGCCCATTGATCACGTAGCCGACCTGCGTGAACGCATTTCTCAAGCAGCTGAGGCGATCAACTCTCAAAGATAGGCCCGACTTATAAGTAGATCTTTTTTAAGAAGATGTAGGGCTTGTATTGAGGCTGATGGTAAACAATTTGAACATTTATTGTAATAAAAATGTTTTTTCTCTATCTGACTTTTAGTCCAACAAACCTAATTATTTTACTAACTTTTTTTCACTTTGGTATAAGTGGCGTCACTATCTGTCTCGCTCACTCATGACAAACAAACCCATTATCTATCTCTCTCATCATTTTGTCTTATTAAAATTAAGAACCTACCTACAGCTTGTGCGAATTAAAAACATTTTAACTGAGTAAAATGTGATAGCAAAATTCGGGTTACTTGAGGTTTTAATTTTTTTACTCTTTTCTATTGTATGGAACTAACAAGTATTGTACCATTTTAGAATTCTGATTAAATGCGCCAACTTTTAATGCCACTTGCCAAGGCACTCTAGTACATTTTTTTTATAGGAGGGCCTGTCAAAGTCGACGAATCTAGAAAATTTTAAATTCGTAGTTTAACAAATAGTCTCAATTCTCGGAAACTTGAGGCAATTGTGTCATTATTTTTTATTGGGATTCTAGAAATGTTATTAAGGATTACGTTTCCAAAGTTCAAATGAACAAAAATAAAAAAGAATAACCACAATAACCGAAAAATGGTACAGTTTGATCACATTTCTAGGTTTTTCTTAAAATGCCCATAATTTTCAAACTGCATGGGATAGATTTTTTTTCACATTTTTCTCGTGATGGTTATGATCAATCCTGTCACCCCGTTTCGGCTTGACGTTGAGTTTTGGGACACCCTGTATATCACCCGTATATGAAGCGCATTTTGTAACATTCAATCTCACATACACAGCGAAACCTTTATCATAAATCATGTTACTACTTACATTTCCGCAGGTAAAACGTCCCAATGAGTTATTGACACGCTCGGCAGTAGTTCTAAATTGATCTGGAGTGTTGACTGACGACAGTGCATCTCTTTACCTTCGCCACCCGAGTATCTGATGATTAGCTGAAATAGTAAAACAATGGCTATGAAGATTCGTTTTTTAGTAGAGAAAGAACCTATTTTTTTTTTTTTTTATCGTGGTAAGATCATCAAATGAGTCCTCCCATCCAGGGCAGGGCGGGAGGGACTGTCAGACTTGTACTGACTAAAATCCACGGTGTCCTTCAATAGCCCTTTACGTACCGGGGTCACGGTAATTCGTTAGTCCCGCGACCAGAGAAAGAACCTTAGGGCTAAGATAACAGAATCCAAAATATTTATATTATACTTTTTTTTTCAAACTTTTGCGGCGTTTAACTAGCTTCTTTAATTTGACTCAGAACCTGTTGTTTGGAGTAAAAAACTAAATTGAAGTACTATAATATTACAAAAGTTTTGAAGAATAATTGTAGTTTATCCTATATTGTACCTGTGTTTCTATTTGGCGTCCTCTGGATGGAGACATCACTGAAATCGGCGCCGACCAACTTGTTGTATGAGAGTTTGTCGATCTACAAAATTAGATAAACCATTATTTAAACAATTACGTTTGTATGTTTTCTTATTACAATGGTTGTGCATTTGACCTCAATCTAGTCTAGAAGCAAAAATGAGACCTGCGCACCAAGAGAACACAGTAAAAAGCGTTTAGTGCCGGACTCCCAAGATGATAGTCTACCTCATAGGCAGCCCTGGTAAGGCCGCCATTGGGATCCCTCACCACCACCGCTGGTTTACAGGTAGCTGCAGATGCTGTTGCATGGAAAGGACCGCTATGCTAAAACTTATCTATATAATATAGTTACCTAAAGCTGCCTGAAGTCCTATTAGGAATAAGTCCGCTGCTCAAAGACGTTTGTGGGTTAGAACTCTGCGTAGGCAGCGAAGTCTGAGCATTCGGTACCGGTGACCCGACCCTCGACGGATAGTTGGAGTTCAGACTAAGAGGGAACAGGTTCTCCCCTCCCACCCCGCCTAGATCCAGGAAATCTGCTTCTCCATATAGTTTAATGGCTATTGTGGCTGTTTCGTTGGGCGGGATTGGTAAAAGAGCCTGTATGTCCTCGTTGGAATACTGAAATACTTTTGATTGGAGTTGGCTGTCCATGTTTGACTGTAAGGAAAAAGTAATGAGTGCTGAGTATTAAAATATTATAGGTCCAATCCTCATGATTCCATAGGTCTTCTTATGTGGTTCTATTATAGACCTCTATGTGGTTTTATATTAGGCTCTTTACTCATGTAGCACTTGTACTACGAAAATCATATGTATTAGTACAATAATGGTGCTACCAATATAAATGGATGCTTGATGAGCAGTGTGTCTTCTGAGGGTATATAGTCAACTAACTACCTATTCATAGACAACCGCACGTCACTTTGTAACAAAGATGATGAGTCAAGTCTGCACTACACAAAAAATGCACATCATAATAATGGAAACTCCAAACTTACCTGAATAGCCAGCTCCAGATGTTCAATGGGCACATTACTGGTATTAGTAATCTTTATAGAGCAGTCAGTACTCTCTCCATTAAACAGCGAAATATTAGTGGTACTGCCCACATTCTCCATGCTCGTCACACTTGCATTACCAGAGGGCGCCACGATCGTCTCAATAGTTATTGTAGGAAGACTTGGAATCACTTCAATTGTATATGAAGCGGGGAATTTATGAGGAGTAGGCATGTTTTTCAAACGACAATTTGATTTGACCCCTAATGTATGGGTTGAATATCCTTGTATTTGTAACTCGCCAACTTCTTTTGGCGTTCCATGAAGGTTGACTGTGGTCGGGGAGTCCGGGGGAAGGATTATAGTCTCGGGGATAGACTCGAATACAACACCCGATGTTAGGAGCCTCATGTTTGAAACTTTGAGCTCGAATGGTAATGGGTTTGTTAACTTCATTTGCACTTCGCATATGTCGTCTTCTACCCACAAGTATTCTGGAATGGTAATTAAATATGAGTTGTGATGACGATTCATTCCAAATTATTTAATAAATATAACAATGAGAATTTGAAGATCCTTTAAACACTTTCTTTAGTTAAGTGATGGCATAACACACATGGCTGTATTATAATTAACCAAAAATATTACGATATAGTGTAAAAAAACAGAGGTGTGGAATGAGGGAGGTAGTATTTAGTAGTCTACCATCTAAATACGCTCAGAATATTCGTTTGTGCAACAAGATAAAAGCTACATAATTATAATTACCCATTTTCCCCTCATCTTTCTTAGCATTCCTCTCCAAACTGCCAAAGTGTATGGGGGTGAATATGAACGGCCCATGCGCTGGTTTGGCCTGTCTCAGGTGCGGCGCACGCGCCGGTGGTAACGGTCGCGTGTTGAACCAGGAGCAGTGAGGCACATGGGTGAGGTTCGCTGGAGGGATCACCTCACCCGTTTCCAGGACTAAGGGAACCGGCCCGCCTTCGCATTGTGCTGATAGAGCCTAGTTAGGAAGTGTTTGTTTTAGAAAATAATTATATCTATTTTCAAGGTATAAAAATTTTAAAAATCTTGTCACAACTTTCTTTGTGTTAACAATCTCATTTAGTGTGCTCCATTGGTGTTTTAAGGCACACAAGTTTCTCATTATTCTGTTGCCATAATAATCTCTTTTCTTTTAAACTACTTTTCATTTTGTTAATGCTGTTGTTGTGTGTCAATTAGTGATATTATATTTTTTCTATTCTATTCTAAGGCCTCATTTAGACTATGCAAGAAATTGCATGCAAGCAGCGTTACACTCCGGACTATGGAGGGGCAAAAACTTCAGTTGGTTAAACAAATACCGCAATGTAGTCAAAATTGCATGCAAGTTCTCGCCTTGTCTAAATGAGGCCTAAGAAAGAACTATTACTTTCATCATGTTTTGATATGCAAAACCATAATCTCTCCAGTTTTGCTACATAATTAAACTTAATCTTCTAAAACATTAAACTATGCAAACTTTTAGCTGTCTACTCAACACACATTACAAATTGGTGACTAGCAAATCTTTAACAAAGTGCAAAAAAGCATCAATTAACAGAAAACAACATAAAAATTTACCTGCAGCTGTATGGCCAGTTCCCTATGCTCCTGCTTGGACAGATGAGGCCACATGGTCTGCAGTAAGAAGGTCATGTGCCTGGTGGCCAGGGCTGGATGACCCATGCGACGAGCAGCCACCACCAGCTCTTGTAACAGCTGGATCTGAAGTGCTGGCCATCCTGGATATATGGATAGTTTACATGCATTTTTTGAAGGTAGTAAAAAAAATTGTTTAGCAGAATTTTTGTCTTTCCCCTATATTTATTATATAACGTTTTTTTCTACCGTTTAGCCCCCTCAGACATCACAGCATCAATAACTCCTTTTTCTTTCATATCATTCTTTAGACTCCATACTTTAGCCTAACTTCTTCAAGCTTAAAAAAAAATTATAATGATTGACACATTTCCACACTCACCATTTGGGAATACATTCTATGCTTCCAATCTAATACACTCACATAGTCTGAGCACTGATTTTAAAGAATTAAATTGAAACAAATAATATAATCAACAACAATGAAAGTACTTAGATTAAAAATAAACAGATAATGAGTTACAGAAGCCAAGAAATATCTCCTCCTTTAAATTCTATACATTCAGTGGCCTTTCTATGAGCTGATTTAATTGCTTTTGCTACCAGCCCTGGTTTGTTTCTAATATGATCAAAAGTAGAAATTATAGTTTGCCGCATCTCTTCTTCTGTTCTGCAGGTTTTCTTGATCATGTAATCCTTAACGTGGCCCCACAGAAGATTTTGTGCTGGATTAAGGCTGGTTGCACATTTAGGCCAGGCTACTGGGCCACCATCACCAATCCAAACAGGGAAACACTCATCAAGACAATTTTTCCAGTTGAAAGTGAACCTTGATGGAATGTTACTGTGATGGAATACAATGTCTTTAAGTTGAGTTACCGGCAGTTCTTCAAGACTTTCTTGAATGGTTGACAGTATTATGGCCAAATAATTTTTTGTCTCATCCTTAGGCAAAAATACTGGCCCAATCAACTTTGTACCAATTATCCCAGCCCATACATTAATGTGCCAACTTGGCACTTTCCCTTTAAGCTTTCTGAAAGACCAGTAGTCCTCGTTTTCAATGGTGTCTCTAGTGATTGTAGCCAAATCTGACCATAAAACCCTTTGAGCAAACTCAGGGTTTTCTTTCACTTGATCCAAATACCACTGGCAAAATTCTAGTCTAGGGCCATAATCAGATGGAGTCAATTGCCTTGAACCTTTCAAAAAGTAGGGTTTCTGGATTTTCTTCGCACGTTTGAGAGATCTTCGTGGTGCTCTGCTTGGTACAATTAGTGGGATGGGTTCATTTGGATGAAGGTCGGGCGAAGAATGTCTCTCGGTCGAAGTCGGTGCCGTCACATCGTTGTCGTCCTGAACTTCCACTGGCGCACGTATACGACCAGACCGTAATCGTGTAGGTTCCGAAAGCGGCGGGTGAAAAGAACCCGTGGTTTTCAATCGATGCAATATCGTTTCAAATACTGTTTCTGGAGGTAATGGGCGGTTGGGATATTTCTCTTGGTACTTTAATCTGCCTGCTGTGATCTCATCATTGCATTGAAAAACACACATACACATATCGAAGTAATGTGCGTTACTGTACAAAAAATAGTCAGAGTCTGTAGACATTTTAGTTACGTTATGTGAATACGCATAATATCCAAACAATTCAATTTCACAAACAAAATTTAAATATTGAAATCGTAAACAAAGACACAGATTTTAGCGTTTTGTCTTTACTTTTTAAAAAGGTTTCTGGTATGGCTTCTGGGCTTTTGTATTTATGCCATTTTGCATTTTTGCTGGCATAGAGATAGAACATGAACCGAGCATTATCTACATAAAATTATGATACTCATCATCTATCCTTGGCATTAAATCTATCTCTTGTCTGTTAGACATAGATGTTTTAATGCCCATCTTATAGTTTTTCTCTTTTTAGAAAGTACTGGAATTTTAATTAGCTATAAGCACGCTGTAATATAATGTCAGCACGGTTAGCGCAATGGCAAAGCGATTGGACAGTTGCGCTGCGTGTCACGGGTTCGATTCCCGCACGGAGCAAATATTTGTATTATTTACAAGTAGTTGTTCCGGGTCTGGGCATTTGTGTATGTGATTTTTAATGTTTGTAAACGCACCCATGACACAGGATAAATTCCTAGTGTGGGTGTTGGTGGTGGAGTTTTTTTTTAAGAAAAAATAAAATGTAAGGTTTAGTCCATGCTCTAAATCTATGACATAGACCATGGACCGTATCTCTAGGTCGCCGCCGCTCAGTCCATGAAAGAGAGATAAGCTTATATATAATCTTTCCGCGGGATCCGCACACGGCATCGGACGTCGCAAGTTTTCCGGACACCTTTCATGCTATAAGTCTATGGTCTATGAGGGGTTGAAGAAAATTGCCATATTTATACAAAACAATACATTGCTTCCGTTTTTAGGGATGTTCACTTATAAAACTTTATTTATGTGCTCGGTTTTTCAAATTGCCTTTCCTAAAGTCTATCATTCCGTAAAAAGTGCTATAATAGGACTATGGAGTGGAGGCGGGACTATGTTCGTTATTCCAGCATTGATAATAACATTAACCATTCGTAAAAATGTATAGCACTGTATCTAATAGTTTACCTATCTACTGATCAAACAATTGGCCCTAAGTGAATGTTCACTAAGATCTTAAAATAACTTACCAACTTGATGCTGAATGACGTAGTTAGGGTCCAGACTGAGCTTGTAGCCTGGAAAGCTGTGAAGCATCAAGTAATAGCACTTCTGCCAGTCTGGACTGGGATTGTTGGGGCTCACTTGTCGAGTGGCTGCTAGGCGCTGACAGAAACCAGCCTTGCGGTGGAAGCCTTGGAGAAATAGTTGACAACACTTAGATATATTTCAAATTAAAATGATTTTCGCTGTTTATTTCAAGACGTTGCTAGGACTCACCAATTTCCCTATACAGTTCCGCCAATGTTTCAAATCGCTGAATCTTCTCTTGTTCACTCAAAGTCAAGTTAATGAATATGACATTTTGCAAAAAACTAGAAGCGTGTAAACTGTTGGCCTGTTCTACGGCGATCCTGGCTGCTTTGAAGCAAGCTTCAGTCTCAATCACACCAGCATTCTTATATTTACTATAATCCATGATAGCTTCACGGTATCTCTCAGCGATTTCTTCCCCATTCAGTAGGAATTGATTGGTGATCTGGGAAGGTGGTTGGCGAGGGATTGAGGGGAGATCGGGAGCTAAGAACGATTTGCTTTGGTATTCAATATCGCTAGAGGATGCAAGAGATTCGGAGTCGGCGTTATCGGTTTCCGATTGCCTGGAGGATATTTCAACACTGTCGGACGAAGTTGGTGTCAGCTCACTCGGGGGGTTGACAGGACTAGAAGTTTTTGACGTTCGTAAAGGAGACGAAGTAAGCTTCAACCTTCTGAGGGAGTCTGAGTTTGGTTGGAATAAGGACAACTGCTTCGCTTTGTTTGGTGAGTTTTCTTGGAGGCTCGCGTTCCTGTGCAGAGGAGTTGGGTTACGGAGATTTGGATACAGGAGTATTGCTGAAGCAGTGCAAAGGCCTGTAAAAAATCGATAAATTAAGGAAATTTATGTGAAGTAGATATCGATAAATTAGAGCTACTGTACACGCCGCGATCACACACGACGCCAACTAGAGACGCGAGTTTTCGACGTAGGTACAATGTAAAAGATACTTTTCAAAATCTATTATGCCTGTTGAACCCATACTTTTCTGGTAACAATTATCAATACTTGAAAAAAAAAAGTTATATTCTTTTCGTACCTTCTTTAGCTGCGGCCAACCACAACCAGTCAGTCTTCAATAGTTCAGATGAGGAGTTATACAAGCTCAGACTGTCGGCGACTAGGCCGGCCTGTAGCGTCAGATCCGCTAGGTTCTTCGTAACGCGGCCCATGCAACGTTTCTTATTGTTGCGGGATTCCATGTTCAAGCCTATAGACATATTTAAAGAACAGAAACTTTAGGAAAATTGGGCTTAACTTATAATGGATTGCACTGAGCGTATTCGATATCGAACCGATATTTTTATGGTCTATCAATCAGCAATCGTTCTGGGTCTCGCTGTGTGTGTGAAATAAAATGTTTGTAAACGCACCCTCGATACTGGTGAATTTTCTAAAGGCGAAAAGGACAAAAAAATGGGGTTGCCTATATTTCATTCGCAATAATGCACTAAATTGAGTTGGATGTTCCTTCGGACCGTCCGACGTATCACACCTTAAATTATGATCTATATGATACATGCTGTGGACGTAGCAAGGTACCCACCAACAAAATCCTTCTTCTCAAAGGGTGCCAGCAGTAAGGAAACCTTCTCCAACTTCTCCTTGGACCTCTCTAAACGTTTGGACTCAACAACCCAGAACAGTGAGTTGATAAGATCAGCCACATTCTGTTCCAAGTCAGGAACTGGGTCGTTCTCGCCATAGAACATGGCATGGGTCTTGAAGTTTGAGGGAGTGGTAAAGTTTTCTTCTTGGAGTGGGTATGAAGAGTTTGAGGAGGTGGATTGAGGGAAACTGTCTAAAGAGGAAAGGCTATCTGCTTGTTCGCTTGGTACTCTGCAACAATAACTTTATTATAATCTTAATAACCAAAAAGGAGGCGGAAAACTCGAGAATAGCTGGACTAATATGGTTAATTATTTTCTTGTTGTTTGTATTTTAATTATTGAATATGTGCGAAGCTGGGGCAGGCCGCAGGTCACTTGTAAATTATTTTTTTTTCTTAACAGAACAAAAAAAAAACATCACATAAACCTCCTGAAAGTCGAGAAAAATATCAAGTATTGGACGGAACGTTTGGCGTAGTGGCTGTGCAGCGTGTCGCGGGTTTGATTCCCGCATGGAACAAATATTTGTATGATTTGCAATTATTTTTTCTGGTTGGGTGTTTGTGTATGTGAGTTTCTATGTTTGTAAACGCTCCCAGGATACAGGAAGAAATTCGTAGTGAGGTGCAACGTTTTTTACAAAGAGAAAATAAAAGGCTCACGAGGTTTTCGATTGTGTTACGTGTACTTCAGCAGAAGGAATATTAGAGACTGGATGCTAAACTTGAATTCTGAAAATAAAGGCTCAAGAAATAATTACTTACGTATCATTCATCCCTTCCCTCAAGGGTCTCTCCTCTTCAAAATAGCTATAAGTCTCTGGTTCCTGTTCCGGTTTCTTCATATTACTGAGTGGACCAAACATGAAGGCGCGAGAATCAAACAGGGTGTTGGAGTATTTCACTTTCAGAGACTCGTGGACCCGACATACTTCGTTCAGTTCCACTTGATTTGTGAACTTACTCAGCGTGATGAGGCCAAGTAATCGCCTGTCAAATAGAAAATCGTTCAAAAAAAAATATATTCTGTCTTATTGGATACTTAGGCTGAGTCTAGAATATAATAAGGCACTGAATATTTTTTTCGAACTGAATTGGCGTTGAATGCATTGGACGAAAAGATAAGCTGAATACCCGATGTAAATCATAGTTGCAAAGTTTATTACCGCAATGTATGTACTTTACTGCGAAAGTTTACTATCACGAAGTCGTTGTTGCGAAAGTTCTTTACTGCAATTTACAGTGAGTTATAGCAATTAGCTGACCCCCTTACTTACCTGCATATTTTATGATATGAAATAATAGAACTTAATAATTCTTTTAAATTTTAAAAACCTAAACACTGAAATATAAGCCCCCTCAAGAGGGTCTCGGTTGACGTTGCATAATTTGCTGTTAACGAAACTGCAGTCTTCGCATTATAGAACGTTGCGATAGTAAACTTTCGCAGTAACGTACTTCGCGATAGTAAACTCTCGTATTATAGATCGTACTCCATAACGATGATTAAGACCCCTGAATACCTATGATACCAATATTTTAGATGGAGCAAATGTCCAGACCTCCATAATCCATTAAAAGATACATCTTCGGCAGAGTTATTTACATTATTGTCAAAATTGAAGATTTCTGACTACATAGGAGGACTATGAAAGATCTACGTCAACACGACAGTGAGTGAGGAACAATAAAAATACTATAATGACAAGTAAAATTGCAACAAATTTTTATGCCTTGCTCAAATTGCACGTAATTAACACATTAATGCTGTTAATTAAAATGAAACACACAACAACTTTAGTAAACAATTTGACTTCAGGAGGCAGCCTTATTTCCGCTTTGTGTAATTTGTGTTAAAACACACGTTATAATACGACACGCGTGTTTTGGTGAATGTAGAAAATGTAAAAAAAATATTATTTACAACACAGTAAAATTATTACAGCTTTTGTCGTTTGTTGTATTATATTAAATAGATGATAAAAAAACACACCTTTTTTCTTTTGTTGGTCTACAACCAATTACAATATAAAAAAATAGGCATATTTCAACTGCTTATTTCAATATTAATTCAAACAAGTTTGACCTAGTTTATTCTAATACATGAACAGTTAGCTCATTAGCAAATTAAGACATTCAATTTAAGCCTGTTACCACTCATTTGCCCAACATACACAAACATTGGTGAAATTAGTTTACCTAAGTGCAATGGAACTGTTAACAAATTATCATTATTTATAGGTAGGCCAATTAATTAGTGACTTATTTGTTTGTTTTTTTGTTTGTATTAAGTGCAAGTAGAAGCTCTTATAATAACAGTTATTTTTATTTTAAATACTTTTAAACTGTGTTTAAAGAACTTTTTTTTTTGTTAGAGTTACCTGTGTGTTTGAAAGTCTCCCCAATCATTGTTCTCCACTGGATAGTCTCGGACATATCTGACCCATATATCTCTTACTTGTCCAGAAGAATCTATGGAAGAATGATAGCATAACTATTATGATAATACATGAATAAATCATGGCTACACATACAATAATTAAATACATAATGCTTAGAAATGGTAGTTAAAGTTCTGTGACTGATTTCTGTATTGCATGTCTGTAATATTTCGAATACAATGTCGTGATGGTGTTTGACATAGTTTTCTTCTAAGAATATTTCCAAGAAAACTATTTTGTATGGGTGGTGATGATTCGTTCCGACAACAAGATAATTGATGGTTACACATAGCGTTTAATACACCATTACTTAATACCTACAAAAACGACAAAATCTGCTTACCAGTAACTTTAATATTGTTGACCCTTTGAATCCTGTCCCAGAGCTTGTTAAAGTTCTTGAGCATACCGCCGATGCCTTTGACGAGCACCAGCAGACACGCATGGTGCTGGGCATGCTGCGAGTAGTCAGGGTGCGACATCACCGACTCTCCTGGCGCGTGAGACAGAATGTAGCTCACCGAAGAGCGCATTGATATCTCATTTGATTATCAATAGCGATATTTAAGTGGTTTTGCTTCAAATACAATATCCATCGCCAATAAATAAACTAAACAACAATTATTTTGTCTTTGTTTTCTGGAAATATATTTATTATTTTCTATATTTAATATTTGTTTACGTCGCGACTTTTCCCAAGACGGGGCGTATTTGACGTTGACATTATGCAGCTGTGATTGGCATTTTGCTTGTTGACACTAGGTTTTTCGTCTAGAAACTGAAAACCGGAACTTTTCTAACAGGAATCTTTGAAGGTTATTGTCTGTGATTGCCTTTGTTAGGCCGTATACAGAAAGAAAGCTGGAAAATTAAAAGCGCTTACCAGCGCTTGACAGCGCTGGTCCGCTCTACACAAAGGAAGCAGATTGAAGCAGACTAAGCAAGTTGTTTATTAATTTTAAATGGCAGCGCCCAGCGATGACCAGCGCGTGTTGAAGCTTGTCGGAACTTGTCGGCACAGTTCAGTGCTTATCGGCGTACGTTCATATATTTTCCTGCGCGCGCGGGTTACCAGCGCTGTCAAGCGCCGGTAAGCGCTTATAAGTTTCCAGCTTTCTTTCTGTATACGGCCTAAGGCTATTTGATTGTCAATCTATTTCTGAACGAATAGAAAATAGCTAACCTCAAACTTTTGATTTCGAATTGTTTTGAGACGCCGAAAGTAATAATCTACTTAGTATACCAGTAATAATATATTCTACTAATTATTCTAAAATGGCTTCGAAAGAAGGTGGTGGTGATAAAGGAAAGGTAAAAACTTTGAGGTGTAAATCTGCTTGCATGCATAACTATAAAATTG
Source organism: Agrotis puta (assembly GCA_943136025.2). Lineage (NCBI taxonomy): Eukaryota > Metazoa > Arthropoda > Insecta > Lepidoptera > Noctuidae > Agrotis > Agrotis puta. The sequence continues at coordinate 6,606,805 of OW964184.2, read as the reverse complement.
TGGATGTTATCATTTACTTTTTTTGTTTTTGTACTTTCCAGTCTTCTCAGGGCGCTGGAGACAATAAAGAAAAGAGAAGGAAAGAGTCTATTCTCGATCTTAGTAAATATTTAGAGAAGAGTATTCGTGTGAAGTTTGCTGGCGGGCGGGAAGCGGCTGGAATCCTGAAAGGATACGATCCCCTTTTGAACCTCGTATTGGACAACACTACAGAATTTTTAAGAGGTAATTTTTTTTCTGAAGTCATACCATATTATCATATTACTATAACATGAAAACATGTAGGCAAATAAAATGAAAGTTTAAGTACAGTTTAATGTAGGTAGCCATCTGATCCAACACTAAGACCTTGAAATCCATTTCTGTATCAAATACATGAACATATGCCTCTAGATCAAACCTATCAGTACTTTAGCCCGCCCATTAACCAACAATGTTCATGGGCTAACTCTTGTACTATTTAAAACATATTGTTCTCCATCGTTACAGATCCTGACGACCCATACAAACTATTGGATGATACAAGAGCACTAGGACTTGTTGTCTGCCGAGGTACCTCTGTTGTTCTAATATGTCCCATGGATGGCATGGAAGCCATTCCTAACCCTTTTATTACACAGGAAGGATGATAACCTTAAATTAATTGTCTGTCTATATTTAAGCTGTAATTATAAATTAAGTAAATAATTTTAAAATAATATATTTTTATTTATTTCCAAATATCAGACATGGAAGCTCATGTATTTAATCTATTTAATAAATTATTGCACACATACACTTACATATGTCCAAAATTATTATAAAAATACTGTTATTAGGGGTAAAAACTTAAATTAAGAATAATATAATATTAGATTTTGAGATTTTGGTAGACATCAGCATAATATTACCCTTACCTAATTATCAAAAAAAAAAAAACTAGTTGCATAAAAATAAAACTCAGGTCCCTAAACAAACAACCTAGATTAGCTGGTAACTGGTGAATTTTGAATAAATTATAATACTTAGAACCTATTAATCAAATCCGAATTCATTTCTTATCCAGGGGTAACTCTTGGGGCATTCAGTACATGTGATCATGTATTTATCATGTTCTAATACTTTCGACGATAGTTTGCACGTGTTAGGCTTGACGCACGCAATTTCTGCCTCTTCAAAATGACGCTCCTTGCATTGCCATGGTTGGAACTTCTTCAGTTGCAGAACTGGAGTTGGTCTCTTTATCCAATCAATGAGTTCTTTGTATGTTACAAAATATACATCTGGCACCTTCAATAGTTCACTGATGAATTTCTGGAAAAAAAAATGTAAAGTTTGTAGTTTTGATATTGGGCATAGATTTATCTATAGTCTATACTAATATTATAAAGAGGTTTTGTTTGTTTGTATGTAGGGGGTAATCTCCGGAACTGCTCAACCGATTTTGAAAATTCTTTCACCAGTAGAAATCTGTATTGGTCCTAAGTGACATAGGCTATAAGAGGGGGGGGGGAGGGTTAGGAGCGGGCAAAGCCGCTGGCAAAGGCTAGTTTAGGAATAAAGTAAAAAATAAAAAACAAGGACAGACATAGACAAGAGTTACTCAACTCAACCATCCAAAGACAGACTTCGGCAAGAGATATTATCGACTAACGGCTCACTCTACGCGCGCGCTATTGGATTTGATCAATCTCTTACACAAAAGCCATCAAACATCTTATTTAGTTACCTTGAAAGCCAGTAGATATTCGTTATTCTTGAACCACGTGGAACTCAAGTGAATGCCGTATGGGGCTCTGTTCTTCAGGTAGTGCCTCTTGAAGTTGTTCACCAAAATATTGTAGACATCTTCACCAGTCAGATTGGAAGGGCAGTACTCCAGTGTGGCGCATGTGTGGTCGCCGTTCGAAAGAGGATTTATCACCATCTCCCAAATTCCCGCGTAGCTTCGCGTTGGGCAGTATTGGTTATTGCCTGAACACAAAAAGATATTACTTAATGGAAATACGCTATGTAATCAGAGGCCTTATTATGAGTTTTCACGTTTTTGTGCGGGAAAATAAACGGGGACTTAAATAATTCCTCGTTCGTACTTTAGAGGCGCTTTTTCATCTGCACGTTTACAGTACTACGTATAGATACGGAAATCTTATGCTAAGGCCTCCGATGTTGGCATTTTTACGTTTCCATACATTTAATGCATCTTTTGAGATCTATCACAATCACAAATACGATATTTTAATAGAACTCTTTAAAAATAATAAGAATTAGTTCTTTTTGACATAAACTACGCGCGCACCTCGTGCGTAACATTCTTTCTACTTGCTTCCCTATTCATTCTTTTAAATAATATTCCACCTGAAGCGGAAAAACATGTGCGAAGATATGGATCTTCACGCAATTATAAATATTTTCCTGGCCTATTATAATGGCAATTGTCGCTTCGTTTAAAATGAGGAGTATTGTCTTACGGTCATTAGCTGGTGCACTGACGATAGCACGAACTGCCCCCAGCCATGTCGATTATGGCAAGTTTCTATTTTGGTACTTAGTACCCAGACACGATGGCCGATTGTAACCTAGCATAAATCTTAAGCGGTTAACCTTTAAAGACCGAATAAATAATGGATAGTATAATGTCAAAGTTCTTGCAAGTTGCAATGGCAAGAAGATGGAATGGAAGGAGCGCCGTTAGACAATATACCTATATAGAAAGTGGTATTTATCTATCTATTCGGCAGCAGTGTGGGGATATATACCTTCTGAATGAATTAGTAGACCAAGAAATGTATTTTATACTTAGCCATAAGGACGTTATCGGTCTACAATAAAGTGCACCGAGTTTACTTGTTAGACAAAATACCTTGCTACCCAAGCGTTTGCAATAATAGTGCTTAATTTGATCGAAACGTGATTCAAAAGCTGTGTAATTCCGCATTCCTGGTAGTTATGCGTAATATTACAAACAATAGGCGCGCAGAACGCAATCTCTCCTCGTCGGATGCGCGTGCGGCGTCGTCATCGACAATCAAAGCTCATAACATCTTACTTAACAACTCACACGCTCTAGTTACGAAGTGTTCAGATGAATCAATAGCATTTAATAGTCTCTGTTTAAAAGTATTCAATTTACTACATCTTCATTATTTAAATCTAGCACGAGCAACGTGATTTATGCTTGCCATCTCAGCTTATCTGCTAGACCAGCCATCGCTAGCATAGACTATAGTGTTGTTTTATTATTTTGAAAACTTTTTTTATAAACTTTTCACCACTCTTGGAGTCTCTTCTATACCGTGGGTGCGGGTTTACCAACATAGAAACTTAAATGCACAAACACCCAGACCCGGAACAACTAATTGCAGATCATACGAATATTTATTTGTTTAATTTCAATTGATAACAAGTAATACCGAAATAGTCTGAGGAAAAGCTTATTACTCTTAATCCACTTATTTTACCGGTACACTGATGTGGCATCTTATAGTCCAGGGTATACGGCCAGAATGGAGGGTCAGCCAGCGGCGCTACTATCGTAGCATCGTACACGAAGCCGAATTCCTGCATCATCAGGAACTGTCGGTTCCAACCCACTGACAGGAACGGTACTCGCATTCCTCTGCGAAATAAATGTGAAAGTACTACATAATAATCATGATACAGCGGTGAACGATTTGTTGGTGATTTGCAACATAAAGCAATCGATCTAGTTGAACTAACGCAAGAGAAAACTATCGAATGCGTAAACGATTCTGGATATAGATTCCATAAAAAATAAATATGTACCTGAAGTCTTCCATATGAACTCTACCGAATCTGTTTATCATATTCGCTTCACCAACCATTTCATCGAACCAGTCTTCAACGGTGGCATTTTTCGACCACCAATCTTCCGGGCCTCGACGACTGCAAGATTTGGAAAATTTGACATTATTCTGCCATTTGTTATTTCATCATTTTTCGAACGATTTCTATTGACATGTTACTTACGTGATTGAGTTTACTGCTATCTCATGCCCGTCATTCCACAGCTTTTGTACGTGTCTGTAATTAGTATACGGATGCGAAACGAAGAATGTCGCTTTTATTGGACAACCGTTAGGGTTCTTACGTTCTGGGGTAAACAGGTGCTTGGTGTAGGCATCCCAGTTTTCGTGGTTAACTGAACCATCGAAGGTCAGTGTGATCATTTGAGGAGTCTGTAATTAATGAAAAAGGAGTCAACAGGTTGCATAGCTTCTAGGGGGTCCAGTGGAAAATAAACATAATTTAATTACCTGACTGGGAACCAGATTTCCTGGTATCACGTTACCTTCCCTCGAGCAAAAGCAGTCTGGTAACGCGCAGAGATCAGGGTCACAAGGTTCCGCTGCGTTTGGATCATAATTCACGTCGCACCAGCCCTAAAAAATTATAACATTGAGAGAAAACTGCAAATTATGATGAATGACACGGCAATAATTTTCTCGTGAAAGTACGAGATTAGGGTGACGATTAAAAAAGCTTACGGTGTTAATGAAGTCATAATGAAGCGAAAACGTGTGAAATTATAATTATTTAAGTTTAGATGAAGATAGTGGTCATTTACTTCGTCAGAGGCGTCCGCGCAGTCGATGGAGCCGTCGCAGAAATATTCAGCGGGGATGCAGTTACCGTTGGAACAGCCAATGTGAGTGTCATTGGCACAATCCGCCATATCTAGAAGAGGCTTCGGGATTCGGGTCTCTGAAATAAATAACGTCTTATTGTGAAGTCCAACGAGGAGATAACATACGATTTAGTACTCATGCCTATAGAAGATAGAGGAAGTTCTGCCTTCACACCCTGACCTATGAAGGAGACCTTGGTTTTGAACCTTTTTCCATAAATGTACTTATAGTTGGCTTACCTCCTTTTTGGGAAGACTCAGTGAGAAATTCCTTGTCTCTAAAATGTGGAATGTAAAAACCAAAATCTTCGTTTTGTGTTAGGTACTGATAAGATACAGGTGATTAGATACCGAAAGAGTCTTTAACACCTACCTGTCGTCAATTCACAGTTGTGAACATTCTGCTGCATGTCACACAGTTGTCTGTTGACGTCGAACATCAAGCCGGGCGAGCAGTGGAACTCAAACACGTCGCCGTCCAAACACAGGTAGTATTTAGCGCACTCGTCAACTGTCCAAATTTTATCTTCAGATCTGTCTGGATTCCTGCATAATTGCATCAGAATATTATACTTAGTTTATTGGACAGTAAAGCTGATTTTTGGTGATCTGCTGGTGTGGTCTTAGTTTCTAAGGTAAATAGTTCTGTTTTAGTCAGAGAACTCTGTGTAAGCCTGATTTCGCTTTTTTAATGGACACTATGGACAATCGGTACCTAAATTGTGGTCTCATCACATTGAGTCTTGAGTACTCAAATCGTAAATAATAGGCTAGTTTCGAACATCACTAAAATGTAAATCTAATTAGTCCATTGCTTAGAGTTTTGAAAAATAATGGAAACGTAAGTAGGTATTTTTCTTTTTTAAAATCAGTAATTTTTCACAAACATAAAACGCATAAAACTTGGGAGCTGGTGACGTCAGGACGCACTAAAAATGACATCACGGCATGAATTATTGTGAATTTTAAAAGCGTCGTATTTTTTGTTTTACATAAAGAAAATACGAAGAATTAAAAATGACTGATTATTATTGAACAAAAGAAAAAATACGGGTCAAATAGCACAGTAGCAGCATTTAGGTAATATATATTTAAGTAGGTACGCACGCATCATACAGATTAAATTCACAGCGAAAGTGAATTTCTTAAGACGTGTTGTAGGAAATGGTAATGCTGATACAAGCGGACGGTGGCACAGTCAAGGTTGCGGCGAAAGTCGCCTGGGGTCGTTGTCCGCGCTACGAAAATGGCGGAAAATCATCCTTCTGTAATGGCTGCACGCAGCACACACGCGTCGTTATTATTCACGCGGTTTTATTCCACGTCTCGGTGCGGAAGCAAGAGGAAAAGCAGTGCACTTGATGCAATTTTCATTAGGAACTGATAAAAAGCTGCACGTTTCCGTTTTCCCGATAAAGATAGTCGTGGATTACGTAATTAATTAGCTAGTAAGTAGGTAACTGTGTATCGCGCGCGAGCAATTTGATCGTAACGTAAACCCAAAGTTTCGGACTTGGGACTTCCAACTAAATCTGGTAAATTAGATTTAAAATGAAGTGCTGTAATTTTGCATCGTTAGATAACACAAATTTTTTCGATGTTGTTATTTCAATAATAATACTTCGATAACCGAATTCGCTAGGTTTATGTAACAAATCTTGACACACTTTATCACACTTATAGCCATTTTAGTAGTGTATAAAGTTATAGATAGTAATTATTGATGATTTTAGATGAAATTAATTGCCACAAAGTGGAGAGTTACCCAAATTACGTATTCTCTGATTTTTCGATTATAATCTGCCATACATAACATGACGATAATTGACGAATGAAGTTATACCAATTGTAGTTTGTCGTTTTAATTAATTTATTAATGTCTATTATTAATGAAAAGTTAATGATACAATTATTTTGATTCTATCCGCGTTTTCACTACGGACTACGGGACATGTTGCGGAAACATCGCCGAGCATGTGGGGCGACTGTCGAGGGACATGTAGCGCATCGAACCTCGTGACATGACACGTATATTTTGTGTCGAGCGATTATGAGTTGTGGTACAAATGTCTTGAGTGAAAATGCGGCTTAAAAGTCGGAGGAACCCACAGTGAGAAAGCACACATGGACATCCATAGGTTACAGAGGAACTTTAGTGCAGCAACGTTACTAGGGGAAATGAAAATCTAAGCATTCTAGGCAATGGGTGGGACACTTCCTTTAGTATTACTGGACAACATAACTACGATGAAACCAGGCTGTCTTCCGATCTAGAGCGAGAAGACGCATTTGACGGAGGAGAGGATGATTCCATTTTTCCACCCCAATAAAAGCTCAAGTTTGTTATAAATCTAGCCCGTTCAAGCCACTGGTGGAGCTCAGTTCCGACGTAGATTCATACCCATGTACCCATTTAATATCCTCCAAAATTCTTTGAGGGAAGCATGAAGCCTAAAAATGTTGTACTTGCCAAATTTTTGCAGCAACGGGTTTGGATGGGTCATATTGAGTCGATACGAATCACATTGACCAGGCCTGCCAAAGTCTCGCTTTTCGATTATGATAACCCTGTCTGGAATGACGGGGCACGCCCTTAGAGGGTCAAAGCCTGCCGGGGTCGCGGGACTAATGAGCTACCGTGACCCCAAAACGTAAAGAGCTATTGAAGGACACCATGGATTATAGTCAGTACAAGTCTGACAGTCCCTCTTGCCCTGCCCTGTGTGGGAGGACTCATTTGACTTGTTTGATGAGCGATTGGACTGCTGCGCGATTCGATTTCAGCACGGAACAAATATTTCTTTGACCTACATTTAGTTGTTCCGGGTTTGGATGTTTGTTTATGTGAGTTTCAAAGTTTGTAACCCACGATACAGGAGAAATGCCTACTGTAATACGAGTACCTACTAAAAAAAAAACCCTGTTAATTAGGTTTTAATACAATTGTTTTCGGGAATTGTGGATTTCGTATAAAAAGTGAACGTTTTCAAAAAGCCTTCGTATGTACATGTCTGGCTGAAATAGGGCTGTAGATACTTAATTCATCTGTAATGGCTGTGTACACTTACAATTGTGATCTTCGTTTGTCGACTTTCGTGGGAACACTTTTGTCTTTGTTGCAGAAAGTGGTGAAAATGTCACATCTGTATCAGATAACTTTTGTATCCTATTGTTTCTTACAGTGGGTTCTAAATGTGATTGCACAATGCACATGCCTCATTCAGTACTTATCTCTGTATTTTCTAGTTTTGTAAAAATTATGTACACAACACAGGTACGCCATGCGCCGCCATGCCTGTGAGATGTCAGGCTTCTAAGAACACATTTTCATTTTTGCATCTTATAATATTATTCTGTTTGACGGCACGTTTGGTTTTGCCACTGAACGATTTTATGCTGAGCTGCGTGTTGCGGTTCGATTCTCGCGGAACAAATATATGCATAGTTTGTTTGTGATCAACAATTGAGTTAGTGTTATTACGGATTGTTTGGAGAAAAATACCCGATTACCGAGAACCCGAAATAAATAACCGATTGAACCGAACCCTCATGAAACCAATGAAAAGTGAAAATACTTTATTTTTTGTGATTAAATTGAAGACAATAAATTATTTTCTTTACTACATTCACTGTTTATGTCTTATTTGATACGTTTGAAACTTCTGCAATTTTTAACAATAGGGATTCTAGTGATAGAATCATTCACATAGATGGGCCACAGTAATTACATTTCAAAATTAGGTAGATCCTAATCCACAGACAGATCACCGATAATACGAGTATTATCTATTTTTTCCCACGTTAAATAAGTGACCCTGGAATTAAAATGCTCGCCTAATATTCTGTGAGAAAAGACTCATTTGACCTAGGGGTCGCAGCAAATTAAAGACCTTACGAACGACCTCGGAAGGCAGACTCAATTCATTTAAGTAGTGATTTGGTGTCTTCCACTTTTCTAAAGTATTTCCCCTTTACGTTCCGGGGTCACGGTAATTCATGAGTCCCGCGACCAAGTCTACAACCTAGGACATACGATTAGCAGGAACCCTACAAGGTTCGTACACCACAAGCTCGGGTTAAGGCGTACACAATTTTTCAAAAAATTTCAGGGAAGGCTTACCAGGTTCAACCATTTTTCAGATTTTGACTCTCTAATTGTATGAACGAACTATTTCTCTAGTTTACATTAAGATCTAAGTAGTGGCTTGCAGCAAGCCGCGTATGCCCATGCGACGCCCGCGGGAAACCTGCCCAGGTTGGAGCCCGGATGGCATACGCCATATAGAATATATAGCCGGTACAGTGGCTCTAACCTGACTAACGTTTGCATTTAAATATGAATTGTAACAAACTGCCAGACTTCAAAAGTCCCCCGATTCGGAAGTCCCGGTTTGTAATGGATGGTCACAGATCCTGAGACTGATCTCATAAAGGGTTGCTTAACATTGAAGAATGACTGTGCTTGTGCTGCTCTTATTATTTAGACACCAGCACAAAAGGTGATGAATTGGTACGCACCTGTAAAATCTTCCATTTTCAAGACACTTCACATCCGGTGAGCTTCTTTTACTCCTAAGCTTTCCTTGCACTCCTGAAAAATCATGTTATATCACGTATAACTTATTATGCAACTCAACATAAAGAAGAAACGAACGCACAATAATTTAAAGAAAACATTGTAATGTACATGGAAAGTCTCACTTTACCTAATAACAAGTAAGTTATTACGAAAGTTATGAGTAATCGTGAAAGCTGTGTTTGACGAGCCATGTTGCTAGCTCGGTGTCCGTAGAAGCACTGCGTTATCAACAAGTCATACATCGTCAGACGCGAGCATTACTTTCTTTTGCATTGTAGGCACAGTGTCGGGTGCTGCACAAAAAGAAAGGAAAATAAAACAACAGTTTTTTTTTATATCCGTCTTGTATTATGCATAGGTACTTTTATTTTATTTTAATCGGTTTTTGTTTGGTCCATTGTATTATGAGTTAGAATCGTGAGAGTGAAGTTTTAATAAAGCAGAAACTCTGATAGTAGCGTATGATACAAAAAGTTCTATGAATAATTTATATGTAGTGATTGATTATTTTTAAATTTTTGTCGTATTATTTTGTTTATTGTGATCTTAATTTTTCTAAATAACTTAATTTACCAAGTAAATTGTATTTATTAATCTATACATATAATAAATCTGTAGAAGGGTCAATTATTCAAATAAATAGCGGGGTGTATTGCTTGATCGATACCAAACCCAAATATATGATTAAAAAAAAATTTGTCTGTCTGTCTGTTTGTGCAGGCATCACGTGAAAACTAACGGTTCGATTTCGATGAAACTCCTTATTATCCTGGGCATAACATAGGATACTTTTTATCCTGGAAAAATACGTAGAAAAAAAATCTTATTTTTCAGTTTTATTCATAGACGTTGTTCTGAAGAACCGCGAACACACGTTGCATTACCCGCAGTGGATTCAGCGTCGTAATATTTATAAGATGTCATCGAAGACCGACATCCGCGCGGACGGAGTCGCGGGCGGAAGCTAGTTATTAAATATTTTTACAATTTCATAATTTTACTTCACTAAGATTATAACGCTGGAGTGGTTCTTAAATTCTTACATACCTCTCTCTCTACCTTGCTGTACATTGGAGAAAACTTATGAAAATCTGAGTCCGAATGCACACACATTGTGTGCTTTTGGTTTCCTTATTGTTCCTATAGCTCTTGACGCCTGCAAAACCAGTTTTAACTTTAAGTCAATAATTGTCGTCTACATCTTTTCTACTTAATTATTCATACAAAAGCTCACGCCTACATAACTGTTACTTAATTTCTTATGTCATAAGAGTAAATAAGACTATTGATCCTGATTTCTAATTAATACCGAATTCCTTATAAAATTATTTGGTACGGTTGGCGCAGTGGTTGAGCGACTGCCAACTGTGCTGCGTGTCGTGAGTTCGATTATTTATATATTTTTTAATATAGGTATATTGATGTGTTTTATACATAATCATAATCTGAACTACTTATAAATAAAAACTAACTGTTAATACAAAAATTAAAAAGACAAGAAAAACATTCAAAGGGCGTCAAAAAATTCGTCCACATCGCTGTCGACAGGAACAGTGCCCAGAACGCTGGTAGCATTGCCACATGGTATGGCAATAAAATTGAAATGCATAGGTTATATTTGTAGGTATGATCTTAAAGTTTTGTCGGATCTCGCTGTTCGTGATGTAAAAATGTTTGAAAAAGCAACCACCGTAAAGGTGAAATCCTAATAGTTTGCAGCAAGGTTTTTTGTAAGAAATAAGTGTTTCTTTTAACATTTAAACTCGGATTGATGGACTCAGAGTCCAGCTTGCAAAGAAAGTTTTATTATTATTTAAGTACATAAAAGTGGTCATTTGCCCGTCCATAATGCATTATAATTTGTGTAAATTATTAGAGATCTTTTTTTCTATTATTAGAGCCATCTTTATTTAAATCATTTAAATTAAATTGACTTTTCATGCGTTTGGAATTTGACAGAATTGGCGAAAGGTGGGTGTTCTGCTTTACACTTTGAGGTAAACAGCGTGATGCTATGTTGTTAAAGAAAAATATATATATTTGTTTTAATTAACCGTTGTCATAGACTTAAAAAGATGGACTGCGCCTTCTTAAGCTAACTGACAGATCAAATTAGCCATACTCTAAAAGGATAGCCACTACCTATCTCTTTCCTGTAACAGAAATATAGGACCTGCTCTTCGATTCCTCTCTTTCTATTTGCGTGCGGTCAATTTTAGGCAGCTACTGCGCAGTCCATACTTTAAGTCTATGGTGATTTGTCAAGTCAATAAGGATGCCCATTTTTCAAAAAAATATCGATAATATGATCGACACCAATGTTGTTTAAACTATTCACAGCAAATATTAGTTCAACCAATAAATTTTAAACTTAATCTGATAGTCTTTTTATATATTCATGTTAATAAATGCTTCTTCTTCTTCTTATCGTATGGTTGATGAACAACCTGGTGTCAGAGTTTAAACCGCCCGTAGGCCTCTGACATGGCTTCACACACCGTTGAAAAATCTCAGGTGTGCTGGTTTCCTCACGATGTTTTCCTTCACCGTTTTTAGCAAGTGATAATTAATTTATAATACGCACATGAATTCTAAAAGACATTGGTGCGTGCCGGGGTTCGAACCTGCAACCTTTGCTTGCCTGCAAATAAATGCTTTTAATAGGTCAATAATAGGTTAAACTAGAAGCTCATGTACTCCAATCTCTTGTCAGAAACGTCAAATGAAAAAATCGATAAAATCCGTATTGATATTTTTGACATCTCTACGTTCACCCGGCGAATGTTGTGTTGTCCTAGCGGCTAATAAAGTTTCTAGTTACGATTTACCGTGAACTTTATGAGAAACATAATATTTTTAGCAGAAAAATGAAATGTATTAAAACAGCGCTGCAGATAATTTTCCTTTTAAATGTGTGTTTGGCGACATTATCGCCGCCCTCCGATAAAAAGGGGCAGAAGGGGGTGAAACCACAAGAAGGTCCGAGGAAAAACAACGTATTGGATCGTAAACTAGTGAATGAAACGCCTTTAGTGAAGGATATTATAAAGTACCATGCTACCTACCACCAGGACGTAACAATTCGAAACTTTAAAAATGCTGTTTTGGGATACGTTACGCCTGTGAGTATTTTGTTGAAATTTTCTGTCTGTAGTTGTTTATTTGGATTATCCGTTATAGAACGTTAACTATATCTATTGCAGCAAACATTACTTCTTGATTAACACATTTTACGTAAAATTTTATAGTGGAATAACAAAGGTTATGATGTGGCAAAGACTTGGGCGCCTAAGTTCAACTATGTGTCTCCGGTGTGGCTGCAAATCAAGCGTCAGTCTCCCAATATTTACCTCGTATCGGGCCTCCATGATGTTGATCACGCCTGGATGAAGGCAGTCAAGGCAAAAGGCTCGGCTACCAATTTAAAATGTATGTATGAGTGTGAAGTTTTGTTTGCCAACCTACCTTACCCTTACTCTCAAGTCTATATCTTAACAGTTATTAGTACTAAAAGCGCTTTGAAAAGATGTATTTTAATATTATAATAATATGGTTGTATGGTTTGGGACCTCACACATGAGTTGACGCTGATTGATACAATAATTGATTGATTGGTATTGATTGATAAAAGTGTGTTATATATATACACAAATTATTATATGGCAACAAAAATTTTCTTTAATTATTATTCACCTACAAAAAACTATGTTTTTTTTTAAATAATGTATTAATGTTTCAGTAATGCCTAGAATACTGTTTGAGAACTGGCAGACTTCAGACCTAAAAGCATTTTTCATGGAGCCAACATCCCTCACAGAACAGAAGGCTCTCATTGATGAGATCAAGAAAGTGTGCAAGCAATGGAAGTTTGACGGAGTAGTACTTGAGGTACTCTCACAGATTGGGAAATACGTTGACAAATCTGTCAAGTTTATACAGCAGTTTGGTAAGGGATCAGTTTTTAGATGCTTTCTTAAAGTTGAATATAAATCCTAGGTACAGATGCCAGCATACCAAGCTACCACAATCTGTCAAATTTCTGTAATTGATTTTAAACTTTATCACAAAACAAGAAGGTTCACTTTCAATTGGCAAAATTTTATAGATTCGGGTAAGTTGATGTGCTGGCATCTATACTTAAAGGTAATAGAGTCAATTCTATTTTCTTTGTATTCAATTTTGATGTTTAAAAGTTCTTAATAAGAAGAGTTCTTAAAAGTTTGACTACTCAGTTCTTTGAAGCCAAAATCATACTATTTATTTAAATTAAGCCAATTAAGATTATATAGGCAGGAAGGTACATTATTCCTGAATGCTGCCTGAGGCTATGAAGTATATCATAAATATTATTAGCTAAGCTATCATCATTTTGTCTAGCCATTCAGAAAATATAATATTGCATGTGGGTGAGGGCAATGGGATGCGAAGTGGTGGGTCAGGGGCCAAAATATCATGCTATTGAAGTCGACAGTAGCTAGTTTTACTTTACCAAAACTGTTTTCTTTAATTATCTCTCCTTTATATTCCAGGTTTGGAGATGAGTGATGATGATCTAAGTCTAATTCTAGTCTACCCACCGTTCCGAGGGTACCCCACTGATGAGTTCTTCATCCAAGCATTTAATGATATCTACCCTTATGTAGAAGCTGTGTCAGTCATGACATATGACTTCTCAAATCCACAGAAACCAGGTAAGTGGTTATTAGAATATTTAGAATATGAAGTAGTGAAAATTAGAACATTTTCTCTTAAAATAAATGAGCAGTAATTACTTATACTTTTGTTGAAAGTAAGTTATTCACTGTGAAATTCATCACTTCTACCTAGCATAATGTCTAAGAACTCAAAGATTAGTTAAAATTGCGAAAAAAAGACCTTGGTTCTTTTGAAATTGAGAACATGTCCTTCAAACTCTTAGTGGTGAAATTAATATACTTGTGTGCAATTTTGAAGAAATCACCATAGATACCTAAATACTTAGAAGAAGAAGAATTTGGCCAGGGGATCTTATATAATTCTGCTAAGGTGGAACCGCAGTTCCCAATTACAAATTCTCAATTCTATAACAATCAGTAAATTGCCAGACAGCAAATCAACTTTTAGGAATCTAATTAATTAATTTCTGAATAACAACTTTTTCTTTTCTTCTGGTTTCAGGACCCAATGCACCCTTGTACTGGGTCAGGTTGTGTCTAGAAAAACTCATTGACAGTGATGAGAACCCATCAAAGAGGTCCAAGATCTTACTAGGACTGAACTTCTATGGTAACTCATACACGGCCAATGGAGGAGGTCCCATTGTTGGGACGGAGTACATTGAGTTACTGAAGAGTGCTAAGAACAATCAGGCATTGTCGTATAATAATAATACGGCGGAGAATTATGTGGAAATCAGGTAATTATCAGAATAAAATAAATAACGCTAGTTTTTCTAACATTTTATGTATGTTTAGCTAGACTCATTCCATCCGGGCATGCGGGCAGCGAGTAATGGGCAACTTGCTGTCCGACCATGGACCATGCCCGGGTCGACGGCGCGTTGTGTTCCACGCGCGCCTCAAAGAGTGTCAGCATAATGACGGGGCCCCCCTCTAGAGGGCCAAAGCCTGCCGGGGTCGCGGGACTCACGAATTACCGTGACCCCGGTACGTAAAGGGCTATTGAAGGACACCGTGGATTTTAGTCAGTACGAGTCTGACAGTCCCTCCCGCTCTGCCCTGGGTGGGAGGACTCATATGCTGATTTTAGCACATAAAAAAAAAGACACATTCCACCAGTTATATTTAAAGAGTATTGCCACTAATAAGGCTAAAATCCAGACTACTGGGACATTTCAGATATAAAACCCTAATACTTTTTTTTTAAATCCCAGCACCTCATGCTTAGAAGTAGCGCTTGCGATTACTAGATCACCGATTACCATCTTAAAATAATCGTATTTATTAGTAGCGCAAGGCGTAGCTGTCCTATCTACTGTTAAATTTAATCGATTAAGTTTTAAATTAACTGTTATCACGAATTTATTTTAAGCTATTTTGATTATCACGAAATAACGGCGTTAATCGTCAGGGTAACGAAATAATACTGTTATTAATTTGGTTAGATACGAAAGAATAAACCATGATATTTGCTGTACTATGTTGTTCTTTTTCAGGTTACATTGAAAACTTAGCTTGTTCCGAATTGTGCGAATTTGTTTATTGTCCCAGGGATCATAGTATAAGCATTATCATAAGTCAGTTATGAAATGCTATTCCAATCGGTCCAGTCGCTTTTCTTGAACAATATGCTGTTCTCAATCTTGCAATTTCAAAAGGGTTTTTCCCTCTTTTCAGAACACCACAGGGTACGAAGAAGATATTCTACCCCACCTTATATTCAATACAGAAGCGGCTTGAGTTAGCCAAGGAGTACGGCACAGGTGTAGCTGTGTGGGAGTTGGGGCAGGGCCTCGACTACTTCTACGATTTATTCTGATTGTGTGTGATAGTAACTTTAAGTCTACCAAAATATTTATGTTTGTGATATTCGTAATTCCATGATTTTTTTAAAGAAACAAATTAAACTAAAGATATATAGTTCTGTTTTTGTTTATTTGCTATAAAAACTTATCTTAAAATGCTACTGAAAACATGTTCAGTCTTCTATTTTAATCTCGAGCGTAAGCTATTAATTAAAAAAGATATTTACTTTCCCAGAGGTGGGAAGATAAATATCTTTTTTAGCCTTTAGCTACCCACTACTCTCTATGTGTGGCATCAAACCTTACATAGGGAGGAAACTTAACAGGCAACCTAATATAGTCCTTGTATAGACATACACGAAGACGAATTTTCAACCTTTAGCTCTCGCATCCAAATTTTGAAATAATGAGACAAAATATGGTTTATCTGATCATCAAATTGCAGATTAGTATTTTCGATCGCTAAAAGATCGATAAAAACATAGTAACCATTATTTGCAAAGTAAATTGAGCAACTACAAAAGTACAACTAATATTCTAACTGGCAACTGGTCTGGGCTTTCCCTTGAACTCCATCATCGACTGGGGTCCCTTCATCACTCGGTGCATCAGGTCCCAGCACATTTTCGCGGGGAGCAGGCTGGAAAGAAAAAATACAATTAGAATTAGAAATAGGTAGAAAACGACAATCCGAATTTCGCTTGTGTAATGGGTGCGTTTACAAACATTTAAACCGACATACACACAAATACCATAGTGGTACAGCTAGCTTAGTTCAATTTCTGGACCCGTTTAGGCCTCTACGAATTTTGGGACGAGCGGAGAGGGGGCGGCGGTGGCGCGGGCATGTTCTCTCCCGCTCCGCTGTCGAGACAGGTCGATTTGAATTTATGCATAAAATCCTGCTGCTCCCGCACCGTCACCGCCCGTCACATTCAAGACTGAGGCCTTAGTTAACGGAAAGTGGAAAATAATCAGACATGGTGTAAACCAAGTGTGTATTTATTTACAACTGAAAACGTGTCTTGCTTTCGAAGTGCCGATAAATGTGCAGGTTGTGCTTACAGCCGATACGACCTAACACAAGACTACAAATCTGTTTCACCGTCGTTACTTTTACTTATTTGTCATAAAATTAGCAAAGTTCGAAAACTGGAACTTCCCTGTACTATTAAATTACTCATACACAATGGCAGAAAGCCAATAGGTCAGACAAAATAGATCTTTTCCACTCACCACTTAAGAGGTAGTAGGTATCGCACAGATCCAGGCATGATGCAGTTGACCTCGTTTTTCCGGATGGAGTCGATCATGGTCTCGGCCACGTAGTCAGGCTCCAGCATGGGCATCAGACGGGGTGTGACGCCGTCGAACATCCCTGTGTTGATGTAGTAGGGGCAAACTAGTGTGGCGTGGATTGTGGTGTGGCCGTGAGCCTGGGGGAACGAAGAATACCAATCAGTACTTGACTTCATTTATCTACGAGTATAATTCATCATGGGTTGGTTTAGTAGTCAAGAAATAATTGTTCAAATGCCGTCTAGTCACAGTCCAAGTTCATTAGTCCATTGGATCTTCGAGTTGACCAGTTTTACCAATAGGAAATTCTCAGTAGTAGCAAGGGGTCTGATTATCTGGCAATGAGTCGTCCTATTACTCAGGTATACCTATGCAGGCCATTCTCAAAGTCCAGACAGATTTGGAGGAAGGGAGGAAGAAGGGGATACCCTTCAAGGAATATTAAACTGAAAGCTTAACAACATACCCTCAACTCAGTGAACAGGCTCTCATGGAAGCCGACGGTAGCGAACTTGGTGGCGCTGTAGTCGGTGCAGCGATACGTTCCGAGCAGGCCAGCCACTGAGCCCACTGTTACGATGTGCCCCTTGCCTGAGCTGATCATATCGGGCAGGAACGCTTTCACGGTCTGAAACGACAGTTAGAGTTATTTTAGTAAGTATAGGTATGTATGCTATCAAATTCTCAAAATGATGACCAACCCATTCCCTGCTGTTATAATGGCATAAGGTTCATGAGACCTTTGCTGTAGCAGTAACATTAGAAGCAGCTTATGTTAATCAATTAAAACAAGGTCTTCAGACTAATATTTTATGATCGGTCTTGTTAATCGAAATATATTGAAGCTTTGCTTTGCAAACCACTTACCACTTACTATCACCAGTAAAGTGTATGCTTAATTAGATTAAAAGACCTTCAAGTGTCACTCTTGAGATAAGCGCCTCGTTGAGTAATCGCTTACACGGCTCAATAAAACAGCAGGTTCACTCTATAAGTTACCCAACACGTGATTACTTTGTAAGTGATTTGCAAGCTTACTTAATTTCAGTTCTGCCACAATATGGCCGCTATTCACTGACTGCTCTTAGCTAGTGATCAAAACACACGCACTGTTCGACCAGTCAGTGTATGTGTTTGGCGACTGCATCAAGAAGTATGAACGCCCGACCGAAGCAGTTGGACTGCTCGAGCGGTTTGTGTGCGTTCCTAGAAGACTGTAGTTTACTATGCAGTCGCAGCTTGCGCAGTCCAGCAGTCCGTGTTTAGCCAATGGTCAACCTACTATAATAGGTATGTTGACAACATCAATAACACGAAAATTTTATTAGTCCGTTAGGTATCCGGGATCGCAGGACTCACGCTGCTATTGAAGGACACCGTGGATTTTATTCAGTACGAGTCTGACAATCCCCCCCGCTCTGCCCTGGGTGGGAGGATTCATTTGATGATTTTACTACGTTAAACAAAAAAAGTCCGCTAGGTAGAGTATTTAAAAATAATGGACACGTATTATTTCTTTTGTTCAATAAATCAATGCATATTTACAAAGATATAAGGCATCAAAATTCGAGAGTCCCATGACGTCAGAAGCAAGTAAAAACTGTACTAGCTTATGACGTGTTGGAAATTTTAAAATCAAGTTTGTTTCAGTCTGTACTTACCCAGTAATGTGAGAGGATGTTGACTTTGTAAGTGGTTTCGATGGCCGTGTCAGACAGATCCAGCAGAGTTTCTCCAAACACCGTTCCTGCATTGTTGATCAACACGTCCACTTTACCAACCTGCAAATTATAATAGCAGAAACAACTATTATTTTGGAATCATACCCAACAGTACCTACTATTCTACTGTAATTCTGATGATAAATGGACTAAATATCCACCGACTGGACCGGCTTAGGCAGGTAGAACGACGACCTGCGTAAGGCAGCCGGAAGAGACTGGATGGGGAAAGATCAGGAGAGGGCTCATTGGCGAACATAGGGAAAAGCCTTTGTCCAGCAGTGGAAGAATACAGGCTGATGACGATGATGATGGTAGAACTAGTAGGTGAATATGCCAAGACGAGCTTGATTTCTATCATAACACTGGCCAGCCAGCGATAATTGTTCAATATTGTACAAAATAATAAAATGGCAACATTTATATTTTAATTATTAAGGTCTTTGGTAGTAGATAATTTAATTGTAAGTATGGCAACTCTCTTGCAACGCCGGTCGAGGTGTGAATACATATCCATTTTTGTACTGTGCCTAAATTAAAATAAAAACGTCATTATTCCTTTTCCAAACCGTTTTATTTCTCTCCATCCACTGCCAATAATTACTTGAAAAATATTAAAAGATAGAGTTATGTGGAAAAAGGAGAAAAAAGTCTTTGTACAGCTAAGAGACCAAGCAGGCCATTAGTATGATAGTACGGGTGTGCAATAACGAATGTTATTTTTAGGCATTCTTGAAAGAAATCGCAGAACAAAACGTTACCTCTTTCTTGAGTTTTTCGGCGGCGGCGTATACAGCGCTACGATCGGCTAGGTCTACAACGTAGCTTGCGATCTCGTGGCCCTCATCCATTACCGCGGCGCATGTCTTTTGCAAACCTGTGATAAGAAAAAATAGTGTGCTGTAGTGTATATTTAGAAGAAAGGAGATAAATTATAATTATCTACTAGTTATGTATCAATTAAATAAATGCTGAAACTCATAATACGTGATGACTATTTAAACCCGGAATACTAATAATGGTTAATTATGTAATTGAGCGTCACTAACAAATGTCTAAAAATATAAGTTACGTAATAATAAGAAGACACAGTTACAAAGTAATAATTATCAAACAATTCATTATTTTCCTACGCGTTGGTGATACCGGATACAGCCGCCATTACGTTATTATGTTTTGTTGGTTCGTAATGCCTATTATTTTAAGTGACCAAAAACCTTTGACTTTAGCTTGACTATTAACTGTTGTTTTGGTTTTAAGTAGTCCATAATTGTCAATAGTTCAATATACATTGTAGTTTACTGCTGTCATAACTTTAATAGCACTCAAACTGAACGAGCTAAAGCCTATAATAACTGCGGCAGTAAACGTTAATCCAACCACCACATTATACCAAACTCGAAACGAGTCTAAGGTTGTTCGGCGACCTATCATACTACCAAGCCTAAAAAGGAAACTAAATTGGCCACATGACTAACCTTCTTTGCTAATGTCCCATATAACGACCTTGGCTCCAAGTCTGGCCAACTTGACAGCGAGTTGGCGACCAACACCACCGCCCCCTCCCGTCACCAGCACCACATCCCCTCTCAAACTCTTCATGGGCCTTATAGCGTTAGGTACTAAGGTCCAGAATAGAGATTCCAGGATGTAGTAGCAGGATAGCACTAAGAAGAGGACAGTGTCCTTGGCGATGTCGAAAACGCTCGCCATTTGTGAAGGAGAGTTGATCTTTGTTCCCTCCAACATTGTTTGTTCCTGCAACAAGATGATTAATAACCTTTTTAGTAAACGGTTTGAATAATAAATAATAATAAATTAATAATAAATATTCCGCAACTGTCACACAACGCCATCTAGTCCCAAGCTAAGCAGAGCTTGTATTATGGGTACTAGACAACTGATAAACATACTTTTATATATTTCTAAATGCATACATATTATAGGTAAATTACACCCAGACACAGAACAAATGATCGTGCTCATCACACAAACATTTGTCCTGGGTGGGAATCGAACCCACGACCTCCGGCATAGCAGTCAGGGTCACTAACCACTAGACCAACAGGCCTGTTATTGTTTAAAAGCAAAAAAACAAAAACCTAAGACGCACCCAAATACTACGCAAGGTATCGATTTTACAAAAAACAGGACGTAAGACTTGTATCTATAAAAGCATTTGAGATAGTATTTAATCGTGGCTATTGCCTTTTACAACTATGGTTTAAACCCTGTCCAAGAAATCGGATTTTCAGAGTATACTTACTCTGAAAATCCATTCACAAAACCTTGATTAATATTTAGGGCCAGAATTGTGGCCCGGCCAGCGCCGGTAGTCGAATAATTTAAAATTTGATTTTCATTTTCCGCTATTGGATTTTCGAGGATGGATTAGCAGATTAGCAATTTTGAAGATTTTCCGCGCCGAAAAGAGGAAAATACCCCTTGAGATAAGGGTGGTATAATGTCTAATGAAATATAATTATGGTCCTTATATTTTGACCACGGAATTGCTCACGACCACAGCACGTTTGGACATCGACCATCGAAGTAGGTGGCATATGCAATATCGTCATTGTCTACAAGACCAATTTAAAGCCATTTAAATTCATCGCGGAGATATCACAGTAAGGACAGAGGGTCCCTTGGTGATTTCTATTGTGCCGCAACATATTTGAATATGAAATTAATTAGGTATTACCCTATATTTACTGTAAGACTTACCGAGCAATATTAATTAGTATTCTAAGATATTGTTGGCTACTTGTGTTTTGAAATATTAATTAAGCAAGCATTTCGCTTCAACAGTGTAGTTAATGAAAAGTGAATATTGAAAGCTTTGAACGCGGTTTAGACGTATTAATCGCGTTCAGTTGACGGTTGCATTGGTGAAATTAACCCTTGAGGCACAGAATACTATAATAGCTTGAGGTAAATCGTGAATTTGGGGTCGGTAGTTATTTATAAGGTATTTTTTGTTCTTGAGCCTCTACTTCTTGGCCCAAGCTCCGACCTCGCGGATTATTAAGATTAGTACAGGCAGAATTTGATTTAATTTTTCCAGCTTTCACCAATGAAAATGTTCTTAAGCAATTGCAGTGTCTTGAAAGCCGTTTATAAGTGTAGATCGCGTTGAAAAAATAATCTCCGCTCTAACAATTCTCAGTGTAAGAAACTTACTACATCTTCTATTACCCGCTATTATTACGCACACCACCACAGAGGTAATTTCTTTAGCGTTTCGCAAAACTAATTCACAGTGATTATGGTGAACGGATACCTCTGAAGTTGCGGTCTGTAGGCACCTCGCTATAATGATATGACGAAGCGTGACGTCGTCGGTTTCTATTGCATCCACTCTGGAGACTCATTGCGGATGTTAATGTGTTTGCAATTTTAGCTTTTTTTTATTTGGTAAAATCATCCTATGAGTCCCAGTGCAGAGCGGGAGGGACTGTCAGACTCGTACTGACTAAAATCCACGGTGTCCTCCAATAGCCCTTTACGTACCGGGGTCACGGTAATTCGTGAGTCCCGCGACCCCAGCAGGCTTTGGCCCTCTGCAGGGGGCCCCGTCACTATGCTGACACTGCGACGGCGGCGCATGGAACACAGCGCGCCATCGACCCGAGCATGGTCCGTGGTCGGACAGCGAGTCGCCCATTACTCGCCGCCCGCATGCCCTGCAATATTAGCTTACGTGATGTTTGATGATGTTACGAGTTGGATGTCATAAAGGAATCTTCAAGTGACATATGGAAGGTTTTTTAATTTTTTAGGGTGGTAAAATCATCAAAACATTCCTCCTGCCCCGGATAGAGCGGAAGGGAGAGTCGGGCTCTTACTGACTAAAAATCCACTCTATTTTTTAAAATACCCTTTACGTTCCAAGGCCTCGGTAATCTGCTTATGCAACAGTATGGAGGTTACAATGAATACAAAAATGTTTCAATAGCAGATTGCAAACTGCCCAATATTATTGAGTTACATGACTAATCAATCCAAAATGTAACTTTGGTAGATAATGCTAATGTACCTTGTAATTTTTAATCAACGATTTTCCAAAAAATACACTAAATTACAATTATATTCATCCTCATTAGCTAAACACACTAATTAGATCACTTTTATGCATTTAGGTTTCTTCTGATTACGTTAATTCATACGACTGTATTAATAGTTAAAGTTCTGGTAATTGCCCGAATTGTAGATTCGTCAAGGCTCTCTTAATTTCACCATACAGAATTATTATTAGGCGGTAGCAACTAACTGCTGTCAGGTGTTACGACAGGTCAAGGGTTTTGAATAAAAAGTTTCCATACGTTGATTGCAAACAGTTGTTTGTTTGGTCATAAAACTTCGAATGTGTTTGAATGAAGACTTATAAGCTGCAGCATCCATCTGTTTTCGAGACAAGAAATGGATGATTTATATTCAAAATAGGAAATTCATAGGATACGGGGTCGCGAGGCCGTCGAAGCAGGATACAGTGGCCCTGGAACGCAAAGGCCACGTGAAACAAAAGGGTGGTTTACAGTCAGTCAGAGTTTGACAGTCGTATCCACTCCTACCAAACTCCCTGGTCTCTAAACTCCCAAAAAAAGGATAAAGTTTTCAATGTTTTTTAACTCCTACAACATTGAAAACTTTATCTTTTTTTGGGAGGTAGTTTTGACTTGGAACTAAGTATGATCGTTGACTAATGAATGACTAACAACGAAGACTTGATCTCCATGGTTTAGAAAATAAATAAATGAGTCAAATTAAATCACTTAAACGTATTAAGAAAATGTTCATTCATTTCATAACTAGTTCTTTGTTCCAGCTATTTATTTAAAAGATATTTATTACCTACTAAGGGGCTTATGGGCGATTTCTAATGATTATTTCAACCAAAACTTTAATTTTTGAACGGTCGTTTTATCCCAACTAATAAAACGGCCTAAACAAGTTTTGGGGCAAAGAACCTGAGTTTGGAACGACTGTCAATATGTTCGATACTCTTAGGTTTATTTATTTTTTATCTTGTTCTTGCATTTTGTTGTAGTAGTATAAAATTAAATAGTCCGTGAAGGGTCTTAGCAAACGAGATGTGGTTGGCTACGCAGATAGAATAATGACTTAATATCATGTTTTATTAATGTTAAGATCTAGGTTGCCTAGGTAGGTATTAGTTACTCAAAGTAATCTTAATGTTGTAAGAGAGGGACAAAATAATGTTGGTTCTCTAGGTACTAAGTACCTTGAACATTCTAGGCACATTATTGTCGCCATTATGATTTATCAATATTAAAAAATTTAATAATTCAAATGCTAAAGAGCCAATTTAGGAGAATGTATGTAGTGCTTTTATGTGCCCAGTCTTCGTCGAAGTACCCAGTGCGAGCTTCTTAAACTTCGCTCTGGTCGGGCCAATTGCGGCCCTCCAGACCCTGCGCCTTGTGCCTTGGTACCGTTAGCAGACCCTATTTTCGGCACTGAATATACAACATTATTTTTAGTATATGCGAAACCTGAATATAGTTTGTTCAGAATCAGTAACTGATTCGATTCCAATAATTTTTACACCATGTTATATTTTTTTTCAAAAATAATTTAATTAAATTTTATTACCAGTTAATTACAATACAATCACCGTACGGTTAGGTACCTATTGCCAAGCTATTATCACGAGTGTATAACACAGGAGACGCGGTTTACGCGAGTGTACCGCAAAATGAGCATGTTTTTGAACGGACAACCAGGTAATATACAAACTTATAACCTTGTGATCTTTTATGATACGGTTTTAAAATTTTGTACACAGATTCTTTACACAAAAATACTAGACAGGTGTATCGGGTTTCGCATAAACAAAAAATAATGTTGTATGTATATGTTGCAGCTAATATTTTTCTACTTGATCTTAACAGGAGGATTAAATAATATTGCACTCTAAGTAACAATGATATTCATTGTCTGATGGAGACGATTTCGTAGCATGCCCTTTTTTCTTTGGGGTGATAAAACCATCAAATGTGTCCTAAACCCGAGATGGAGCGGAAGGGACTGTCAGACTCTTGCTGACAAAAAAAACACTTTGTTCCTTCTTTTGCCCTTTACGTTCCAGGGCCATGGACCACGCCCCTTCAGCACATATTAGTTAGTAATAATCATTCGTAGTAACAATTTTATGTTGAATCAAAATTGATAGTCATTTGTATTTTACAAAATAAACGAGTTAGTTTGAGAAAGTGGATTTAAGAAAGTTGTTTTGCTAACACATTGCCTTGTATTTGCAGAGTTTATTTTATTATCATTGGAGTGCGACATGCGCAGGAGTGACTTTCTGATTGTATGTTTACGTATACACTCACTTTGCGAGGTTCAACATCCATCCATAATAACGAATTTTAATTTAATAAATCGTTAGTTTTTGGACAGATAAGTATTACCTTTAAAAGCACGTCCCATATTTTAGTGTTCTATCCATTTGATACGGAAACCCCCAAAAACATATGCTGTTTTCCTTGAATCACTTTTCTGGTTACATTTTTGTTGCACCACAAGACCTGGTTCTAGGTCTTCCGCATTTATTGCACTAAGTTATAATCTAAATACTGGTTAATCAACGTTACCGTTATGGTGGTAACTTGTGCTGTAACTGTCTCGTAGCGGGCCGCAATATTCGGGTTTGAAATATCTTTATTTCCCATTTTTTTTATCGTGGTAAAATCATCAAATGAGTCCTCCCACCCAGGGCAGGGCGGGAGGGACTGTCAGACTTGTACTGACTAAAATCCACGGTGTCCTTCACTAGCCCTTTACGTACCGGGGTCACGGTAATTCGTTAGTCCCGCGAACCCGGCAGGCTTTGGCCCTCTACAGGCCCCGTCACTATGCTGACACTCTTTGATCTTTATTTCCCGTAAGAAATTTCACTAACATGAGAAATATTTATAAGAGAAAAATCATTACAGTCGACCGACGTACAGTTGTCGCGAAACAAAATATTCTAAAAGACAAAATCAGTTAACATATCAAAAATAATTCAAAAATGTAGGCTAAACGCATATTAAAATTGTAAACATACATGGAACACGCGCAACTGGATGTGGTATATAATGTAGTAAGGTGCGCTCGCTTATATTCGGTGATGTGCTCATCTTCACGGCTAGATAGGAAAGTAGAATAGGGACTAGCCTAACTTTTAGGTTTTTTTGAAAGTAGGAACCTTCACCAGCTCTTTTTTTTAGACCACTGAGCGCTATTTAAAATGTAGAAGATGACACGGTTGGCGGAGCGGCTGAACTATCTACTGACTGCTGTAATATGGTCGATCCCCGCCGTGACAAATATTTGTCTGCAAGTATTACTTCCAGTTTTGGGTGTTTGTGTATGTGAGTTTCTATGTTTGTAAATGCACCCACGATACAGGAGAAATTCCTAGTGTGTGGCAAGGTTTTTTTTTAAATATAGAATTTGCTATCGCCTAGTTAGCTCTCGTCACAATGCGTCCGTGATGTTGGAATACGCATATCTTTTCCATGATTCTTCACAGGATTTCAATTCTAATCTATTGCACTTAATCGAATAAGTTACAAGCAACAGATGACTGTATTTAAATTTAAACTTTGTAGAACCTGCGACTAGTCTTTCTAGTTTAGAAATCATCGGAAGATTCGGTCAGACTCCTAATTCTACTTTGCTAGTTGACGGGTCAGTATAAAAAAAAAGAAACTGAGATCTTGGTTTGATATGAAACTTGTCGTCGATAAATTGTTGTAACGGTTATGGTAGACAATCTGTAAGTTATAAACAATAGTTAACGACTGACTACTATAATGAAAAATACTGAGTTCACAATAGTTTACGACTTATTGTTTATGATGCATGACAGCATGACGAATAAAATGAACATCAGACATTAAATTCCTTAGATAATTAATAAAAATATTCGTCACTTAGCCCGCGAAAAATAAAATCAATATAAAATTTATAAATCTTTAATTATGGTATAGTTTTTAAAAGTGCATGTTTGTATGTCTAATAAGCTAAAATTAGATTAAATTGTTCTATCTAACCACGTAATAAAAGAAAAGATTTGAATGCAAGAAAATATAGTTTCAGAACGAATTTAAATAAAAACTATAAAAAGTAAACATACCTTAAGGTAATTTTATCAGCTTAATCCACTTAATAAAACTTCTAAAACATCGATCTACAAAACAATGAAACACAATATTCTCGCGGTGCGTGCGTGTATGCGCGTGCGCTGCGCGGCCAACGACTGCGCTGCTCTACTCCCCGGCTTTCTCCGCTAACGGTAAATCCACCGCTTTTCCCGTGGCTCGAGACCCGCATGTGACGTCGAAATAAGTGCAAACCTGTATTTCTAGGTTAGTAAATGACCAACATTGAAAATCAAACCCATACTATAGGTTGGTTATATAACTCACGGGGCCTCTATAGGGCCAAAAGCCTACCGAGGTCGCGGGACGGGATAAGGGCATTGCAGGCCTGGAACGCAATTCGCAAAGGGTATGATTGTGAAGGAACAGGGTTGTTTTTAGTTGATGATTTTTACTCCCGTAAAAAAGTAACAGCTTGGTTACTTTTTTTCTTGTTCTTCAATAACCTAATTGTTTGGCATTACCAGGTAATCTTATACTCTAGGTACTATATTGAAGCTTATTGTGAATAGTAGAAAGATGCAGTAGAAGTCTTAATTTTATAAAAGTGAAAGTCGAGCAAGAAAGCGGTGATAGATGCGTAGTTTCTCGGTCAAGGTTTCTTTGAGATGCTCATGGTGTGATGCACCTCATATTCTATGTAAATAAATAAGCATAATTTGACTCTACTAACCAACAGTTCCATAATACAAATTCTCTAAAAACACGCTTTATTTTAAAACTGAAACCCCGATTAACTTCATTAAACTGTTAAATTACATTTTTTCTGCCCCTGAAACCAATAAATAGTAAGAAAGTACATTGAATTCGCTCATAAGTGACGTCACAATTTGCTTTTGTCGTACAAATCGAGATTCTCCCATGAGAATCGCGTTGAATTAGCGATTTTTTCCGAACCCAAGGAAACCCAGAAGAGTCAGTGCCCAACCTCAAAAAAAACTAAGATTACATGGTATTTGATAAAATGGAAGTAAGAAATCACGTAAAGGATATAGCTACTGCAGGATATTATTTGAGGAGTAATAGGTACCTATTGATAAATTTTTCGTTTAATCATCATCATCCTTTGCCCTTCAAGATGTTCACCTTCGGAATGATGATTTAAATCCGTTTAGAAAAAGGAGGGATCTCTCTTCAATACGCAGTACCAGTTATTTGTTGTTATTGGTTAGTAAGTCAGCTTCAGAGAAATCTCACGCCCTTTGGTAGTGATGCCACTACCAAAAGGGGTGAGTTTCGTCTGAAGCTTTTCATACAAGTATTGCGATCCAAGGTACTAATATTCTAAGGTGGCTGATTAGGGTTGCAGACGAGAAGATAAATAATAATGAAAGTGCAGCGGCTTTCTTAACCTAGGAACAGGATTATTGGATTATAGGATTTAAATAAATCACAAAAAAACTCGAGTTACTTACAAAAGGACAAATAAAAATACAAAAAACGGAGTGAATGTCTGAGGGAACTCGTAAGAACATTATACCTACTTCGTATTACAAAATACTTATTTTTGTATTGATTTTCACTAATTCGTTACATCTATATGTTACGGCTAAAGGTAGGTGTGAACCTAAACTTAAGATTAGCCGGCTAAACCTAGGTTTATCTTCGACGAAATGTTAATGTTAGTTTGTTCTATCTTTAGCCGGCTAAACTTAGGTGTAGCTGCAGGTCCTTGGCTAAAAATGTAGAAGGAAATGGAAAAGGAAACAATGTAATAATGTTTACTATTTTGACACGAAAACTTTATTAAAAAATAATCACTTTCATTACACATGAGCGAGCGAAGCGAGCTCGGGACTCGCTGGCACCCCGACTCGGACAATTTAGGTTAGAAGAGGATGGCGGGGTCTGAAAGACCCCGCCATCCTTCC
Source organism: Agrotis puta (assembly GCA_943136025.2). Classification (NCBI taxonomy): domain Eukaryota; kingdom Metazoa; phylum Arthropoda; class Insecta; order Lepidoptera; family Noctuidae; genus Agrotis; species Agrotis puta. The sequence goes on along the minus strand of OW964184.2, from coordinate 6,578,074 downwards.
TCCACCACCCATCCTTCCTCTCCCGTAATCCTCTTCGTGGTTATTTTTTTTTTAAACCACCCAGAAGTAGGAGCCCCGCGAAGCGGGGCTCCGTCGACATGCTGGGAAGCGTGGACGCCCCGCGAAAGCAAGACCATTCCATTTCTTCTACATTTTACATTTTTAGCCGTTTCGTTTCGGTTAATGTGCACATTAACCGGCTAAAGATGGAATATCACGACGCAAACTAACATGTTATCGAACTTTAGCTGCTTCTCGAAGATAAACCTAAGTTTAGCCGGCTAATCTTAAGTTTACGTTCACACCGACCTTTAGCCGTAACATATACATATAATAAATCTGTAGAAGGGTCAATTCTGTACATTGAAAATATTGAAAAAATAAATAGCGGGGGGTGTTGCTGGATCGATACCAAATCCAAATATATGATTAAAAAAATTTTTGTCTGTCTGTCTGTCTGTCTGTCTGTCTGTTTGTGCAGGCATCACGTGAAAACTAACGGTTCGATTTCGATGAAACTTGGTATAATTATTCCTTATTATCCTGGGCATAACATAGGATACTTTTTATCCTGGAAAAATACGTAGAAAAAAAATCTTATTTTTCAGTTTTATTCATAGACGTTGTTCTGTAGAACCGCGAACACACCTTGCATTCAGCGCCGTAATATTTATAAGATGTCATTGTCAGAGTTACTCAAAATGGGGAAATAAACCATCCACGCGAAGACCGACATCCGCGCGGATGGAGTCGCGGGCGGAAGCTAGTTTTGAAATATATTTTCAAAAACAATAAAATAATAAGAAAAAACAATAGTGGTTCCAAAGAAAGGAACCTCCTAACAATGAGTCCAAAAGAACTGCTTTCTGAATCAGGTCCTTGATCCAACTGCCTAACGAGAGTAATAATTTTATTGTTATATGTAATTATACTATGTACTTGACTACTCCATTGAAATCATTTGAAATAAATGATTTGACTTTGACTCTAAAAACCTGAATTTGTGTAAATATTAAATAAAAATAAATAAAACGACAACTAAAAAACACTCACATGTTTCTTCTTCATTTGTGTCAAATATACCACAGACCTACAGACATACGTGAAAGGAATCTGTGTCAAGTTTCACTCTCGATACGATAAACAGTGCTTACTCGTAATCCATTAAAACAGAACTGGTGATCCAAACTGCCCACTAGATTGCGCCTGTGCCGCTGTAATACTAATGGTGTTTGTCCCCGACTACACGATTGAATTGTACAAAGAGACAATAGATTAAGAGGTTGAAGTTGTTGGCGATTTCATACAAATGAACTTCAACTTTTTTCTTACTAAAGTCTCATTTAGACTTAGCAAGAAATCGCATACGAGTTTCACTGTAGTGTATTGCCATATTTGTTTGATCAACTGAATTCGTTGTAACTATAAAGTCCGCAATGTAACTCAACTCGCGGGCGAGTTCTTGCATTGCCTAAATGAGGTTTAATTGCTCTTGTTGAAGACCGCGACCACAGACGATGAGTCTCCAAATGTAGTCTTCGCCAACAGCCTTCTTGATCGTTTTTGGCCATCACGCCTTAAAGTCATTAATTAAGTGCACAGTCATGTGATAATTATCACAGTCATAATGAGCTCAAGTTAGCAGTTAATCGATTCCTGCACTCAATCTTGCATCATAAAATGAATGTGCGGTCTAAGTTTTGCGAAATGATTTCAAACTTTTTAATCGATTTTCGAAACGTTAATTGTTACTTTTTTTCTTTTTCTTGCATTGTCATCTAGTTCTGAGTTATGATCCCAAATTCAAGCCCCTTGCTCAATGGGATATTATGGAATGGGATTACATGGAAGCAGGTATTTTGTATGGAACAACCAAAAGCCATATTACCTTAGAAGCTTATTTGTATTCTAGAGCAGTAAAATACTCATTACCTGAGGTCGCACGCGCTGCATAATGTCTTCAAGTCAAGCTGTCGGGCTTTTGGTCTTAATGTAAAGATCCTCGCTGATACAGTGTATGATGGGAAATCACAGACTTAAGGCAAACTTAACACAATACTAACGTAGCGCAAGCGGACAGCACAACAGGACGCCATTTGTTATTGGCCGCTTGCAAATGACGTCCTGATGGCGCTTGCACTACGTTAGTATTGTGTTAAGTAAGCATGCCTAAAGTGTGAATGTCCCCATTGTACCTCGCGTCCCCCTCTTACACACTGTTCCCCTAAACATGTTCAAGCTCAGTCACATATTACCAAACATTTACATAAATTATGAAACATTGTTCACAAAATTAACGTTTTTGTTTAACAATAGGGTCGTCCTAAGTATTGCCACAAAATAACATACGTGAAACACGTAAGTCACACTAATTTGCCCGTTTGTCGCAGGCTCTGTGCTATGCAAATGAAGAGTTGTACAATACCGTATTATGAGAAGAACAAATGTTTTAGAAGATCATGCTGAAATATTGTTAGGTTGGAACATACATTTTCATGATTTAGGGTTATTCATGAAAATTTTAAATTCACGGGCATAGGCGGAGACCTCTCGCGCCTGGCATTGGTCGAGGCCATGCTGCGGGGCGAGACGGAATGGGAAGCGGTCGCCTCCTTCTGCGAAGCATGCTCGCGAAGGAGGAGGCGGGCCGCGTGAGGGAGAGGACAGCGTTCTCCCTCCACCCCAGCTGCAGTGGTAGACGCCCACGGCGACAGATGTCGGCAGACGATCTGACGATCTCTAGAGGGCCAAACCCTGCCGGGGTCGCGGGACTTATGAATTACCGTGACCCCGGAACGTAAAGGGCTATTGATGGACACCGTGGATTTTAGTCTGTACAAGTCTGACTGTCCCTCCTGCCCTGCCCTCCTGTCCTGCCTGAGGGACTATTACAGGATTCATTTGATGATTTTACAACGCTAAAAAAAAAGATTATCTTTCGCCTGAGAGTGAACTGCGGTGGTCAATCTGAAAATCACTCAATCGGTTGCGAGTCCAAGTTGGCTGCTGTGGGCACGCCGCAATCGCGGCGGTAAGACCCCTCTTTGAGGAGTGGCTGGATAGGCGTCACGGCGTCCTGACCTACCGCATGACGCAGGTCCTCACCGGACACGAAAGTTTCGGGAGGTTCCTGTGTCTGATAAGGAGGGAAGAAACGCCTGGGTGTCACCACTGCGAGGATCGTCCGGAGGACACGGTGGAGCATACGGTGCAGGACTGCCCCGCTTGGGCAGAGCACCGCTGTGTCCTCACGACGGCGATAGGCGGAGACCTCTCGCGCCCGGCATTGGTCGAGGCCATGCTGCGGGGCGAGATGGAGTGGGAAGCGGTCGCCTCCTTCTGCGAAGCAGTCATGCTCGCGAAGGAGGAGGCGGGCCGCGTGAGGGAGAGGACAGCGTCCTCCCTCCACCCCAGCCGCAGTGGTAGACGCCCACGGCGACAGACGTCGCTAGACGATCTCCGGCCACCGTAGGCGCGGGCATGCGGGCAGCGAGTAATGGGCGACTCGCTGTCCGACCATGGACCATGCCCGGGTCGACGGCGCGTTGTGTTCCACGCGCGCCTCAAGGAGTGTCAGCATAGTGACGGGGCCTGTAGAGGGCCAAAGCCTGCCGGGGTCGCGGGACTCACAGATTACCGTGACCCCGGTACGTAAAGGGCTACTGAAGGACACCGTGGATTTTAGTCAGTACAAGTCTGACAGTCCCTCCCGCCCTGCCCTGGGTGGGAGGACTCATTTGATGATTTTACCACGATAAAAAAAAAAAAAAAAAGTTGGCTGCTGTAAAAATAATCTGGCCAAATGGGGTATACAGGTACCTATACTAGGCTCGTCTCAAATACAGTGCCAGTGTGGAGCCCCTCTGCAGGATGCATTCCACCTCCTTCCTTTCCTGCCCATCCTGTCCAACCACCGGCACTTTCCAGGATTTGAACGAAGCAAATGACAGAACTATGCAGGTGGCTACGTATTGGTCGAATACAATGTCAGTGTGACTCGTCAACCTGCAAAGAAAAAAACCTTCATAAATTCCGGGAATGTTTATTTTCGTTGACTACCTTCGAATCTTATTTTGATTTCAGACGTTGATTGCCGGTTGCTCATAGAACCTTAGTTTCATATTAGCGCTGGCTTCGGTGTTTACGGAGAATAAACACGTGGAGATTCCAACATGGCTTCAAGAATTAGTGAACTGTAAAGATGTGCAATGCATCATTATTTGCTTAGCGTTTTTATTACAACTATGTCGGGTCTGCTAATGGTTTTCGGTATCACCGTATGCAGATGAATACCAGTTATTTTATTACTTAGCTAGTTCGTAAGTCTAACATGTTATGTTTATCTATATATATAAAAATGTTATGTTGGTTTGTGTATGCTTTAAAAACTCAAAAAGTACTGCACTGATTGAGCTGAAACTTTAGCATGATATGTAATCCGCATCAAGGATTGTTTTTATCTATTTTTTGCATCAGTCACATATCCGCAACCGCGAAAAAACAGTTTTTTTAACGATCAGCTCTGTACCAGTGACCGCGCCATCTACCGGAAGCGAGGATAACACTCGCTGACAACCGCAGTCGTAATGACGCTGTCACATGAGAAGAAATTTTAGCATGATATATAATCCGCATCAAGGATTGTTTTTATCTATTTTTTTTTTGTTGAAAAAACAGTTTTTTGTGCCACAGCGAAGCGGGGCAGGGTACAGCTATAGTATGTGCCAGTTAACATGGCAATAGCGGTCATTGCTCCGACTTTCATCCCGATATCTCAATATTAGCGATACTTCCACTTCACCCGTACAAATCTGTCGCAAACAGTCGCAAAACTGACATCGCTTGTGTCTCATAATACATCAAAAAATGACCACAAACACAAAACAGTGCACAACCCACAATAATAGAAAATTTAGCAAACCTACCCCACGAAATTATTTTTTTTTAATAACGTATTTTCGTTTTAACACAAGTCTAACACACTGAGACAATTGGATATAAGTATATTAATATTCTTTTGATATCAGGATGGTAAAAACACCTTATTTTTCCTAAAATTAATTACAAAAACTATTTCATCACAGAAAATGCTAATTTTGATCTTATGTCGTTTTTGTTTTACGAGGTCATCGCGTCAGGGGTGCAGCACCCGCCATTTTGATTTGACATTCCGTGTGGAAATTCGCTTGCGTTCGGTCTGTTTCGGTGTGCTATAATTTCTTTGCTTTTATAATTTCGTTTATTTATCTTTTGTAGATATTATTATATATTTAAATGTTTCTTAAATAAAAGTAATAAAAAACATTTAAAAATATAAACATAGTGATCCGTCGGTGTGGGAGCAGGGTCCAAGCTACCGGCGGTTAGGGCTCCAGAGACAGGAACCTCCTCACAATGCGAGCCGTATCGAGGAGTACTGCCTTCTAAATCTGGCCCTTGATCCAACTACCCAACGAGAGCCTCGAGAGATGTTCGTCGTGCCTCTTGGCCATCAGGCCATTCGCCGTTACGACAATCGGCACAATGATAGCCGAGCTCACATTCCACACGTCGACAACCTCGCGCGCCAAGTCAAGATATTTTATTTGTTTATCTTTGTCAGCTTTCATGAGGTTCTCGTTATGCGGGATGGTAACATCGATTATCACTACGCGGCGCGCTGATTTGACTACCACTACTAGGTATGTCAGGCTTATTAGCAATAATAGTCCTGTCAGTAATGATAGGCAGATCTCAGTATATCGTGACATGGTCTTTTTCGAGAACTGGGTCGGGCACATACTTGTAATACGGCACCTCTGAATCCACAAGTTTGTATAATAAAGCAAGTTGCTGGTGAATAATCCTGGCCAGGGATACTGGCTAGGTTATGCCTGTACAAGTACTCGCCGTTAGCAAGACGAGAACAACCAGAGATAATATGTCTGATCGACTCACCCGGACGGTGGCATGCCTGACACACGTCAACCATCCCGTCTTTCATAATATGTCTTCGGTAGTTCCTAGTCAAGATAACTTCGTCCATAATCGCACAGACAAAACCTTCAGTTTCTCCGAAGAGGTCACCGAAACGTAGCCAGGATACGGACGCTAGAAAGTCTACATCGGGCCCATGAAGAGCCCGGTAGAAGCGTCCGTATTATATTTTATTATTAATGTTTGTGTGTATTGTATTTATATCATCGGTAATCTATTATTTGATGTGCATCACTGTCTACCCTATTTTTTTTTAAAGTTCTTCAAGTCCATCCTAATTGTCTGGAAGATATCGCTATTAGCGATAAGACCGCCGTTGTACCTTTAGTATTAAAAAAATTGTAAAACTTGTTTTCGTTTTGGTGTACAAGAAAGTATATTCTATTCTATTCTATAATAATTTGAAATACTTATAAAAGTAAAGGTCGACGACGAGCGGGTATACCATGAGCTGGACTCAAACCCACACTTTTCAGAAATGTGTACACTGATACCTCAACTACTAAGGGCCCTTTTCCTGTCATACGTATTTTCACCCGCATGCGGATATGGTCCGCGTGCAGGCTACCCGCATCCTTTCATTTCATACATGTTTTTCCTATGATGCGGAAAGCATGCGAGCGGACCAGATCCGCGCGCGGAAGAAAATACATATGACGGGAAAAGGGCCGTTACCTATCACTACATCCATTAAGTCCGTCACATTGAAACATTTTTTACGTCACGCGTAAATTTATAAGCACACAATTTGATTTCTAGAAATAAAAAATAATAATTTTGAATTAGAGCAACACAAGATTCACAACCCCTTTATGTCAAGCCGGCTGGTACCACGATGCTGTAGCGATAGAAGCAACTATCGCTTATTGGTAGTTTTAGGTAACAATAAGTGTCATTATCGCTTAGTGATGAAAAACTTGGTAGGCGGGAGTGAATGACCGCTATTGCCATGTTAAATGGCACATACTATAGTTATTATATATATTGTCGATTGCAGTTGAAGCAGTCTTTTTTTTCTTTTTTTTAGTGTGATAAAATCATCAAATGCCTCCTCCCACCCAGGGCAGGACAGAAGGGACTATCGGAATGTACTGACTAGAATCCACGGTGTCCTTCAATAGCCCTTTACGTACCGGGGTCACGGTAGTTCGTTAGTCCCAGTCCCGCGACCAGTTGAAGCAGTCTTTGAAAGGAGACGGTGATTCAAGCAGGAATGTTGGCTGAAATGTCTAAGTACTAATATGTGCTCAGTTGATTTAAACATAATTACTATGGAAATGGAATTCATCCAAATAATAATTTGCTTGTCAAAAATAGTTCAAATCTTATGTGTATTTGTCTTTGCTGAAGTAATTTATTCCATTTCGTAACAGAATGCTGTTATTGCAGTTCAGGGATGTCAGACGGCCACTCAGAAATACGTCTGACATCCCTGATGCAGTTTTGAAAGTATGTATAATGTGTGCATTAGACCAGCCCTCAAGGTCTTAGTTTTTAAACCACTATCTAAATTATAAACACATCAATTTGGACACTTGGATAGTTAAGCACCTACTTATTCGTGTTTGACGGTTTTAAAATTTGTGTCAACATCATGTCCTTTGTCCTCTCTCTATTTGAATTTTCATGCCAGCGTTTTCTCAGCCCCCTTTTTCCATGTCGTCCTTCTTCTGTCAATCATTTTTATAGATACGAGTACCTATATACCGTGTTATTACAATATGCGGTTTAATTAAAACCTCTAGTAAAACTACGGTTCAAACGATTGAAATCGTGGTTTTGCGATAAATCATTGATTAAACCTAAACAGGTCTAACCTGGTCTAACAGTCGTAGCTGTCAAAGGTGTGTAAAATTTTTCTCATAGCATTCAATAATGTCTTCTTTTGCAGGAGTGGGATTCCGAATTATTATGCCCAAACATTTCACATCATTTACGTCCACTCTACATTACAAATTAAGGTTAAAACCCAAACCTTTCACTTAATGATGGCGCCATCTTACTTATAAACTGTTTTTAAAATGGACGGTAGCTCGTGGAATCACATTCTTTATATGTTAGCATGAGTCAGTCGAGAGAAAGGCATTACGAGGATACAACAGTCATCGTGGTAATGTCTTCATCGTATGCTGAAGCGGAAGGCAAAGGACTATAGATGTTGGTGGCGTGACGTAACTTCTAAGAGTCTTTGCTGGCTAAATATCTACCTAGATATATCTACCAACTTAGATTGGAACTGTGCCAAAGTGAAAACTTACGATAAATGGTAAAATACAAGACGTCGTTAAGCTGACAGTCGCAGGAGTTTTAGGATACTGTAGCTTCAAGTTTCAACTCACACAAGTGGAGTTATTATGTATATTAATACATTTGTTTGTTTGGTAAACTCAGGATCCTATTTCAAATTGAAAAAATATGTTTGTGTTGTATAGTCCGTTTATCGAGGAAGGTTATAAAACTCACGCTATACTACCAATAGGAGCCGAACAGCAGAGATGATACCACGGGGAAAACCTAATCGCCCATATTTAGGGAGTTATGTTTAATGTCTCACCTTATTTCTTACGGGACCGAATCTAGGAGGGGCAAGAAGCATCTGTGAGGTCCTTTTCTTTCAGGACAAAAAATATGACATGCCACCGCTGCTCCCGCGAGGCCCCCCTTTTTGTAAGATGACTTTGTTCCCCTAAGTCATCCATACCAAATGTGGTTGTCAGCGATATCAGCTTTGCGAGGCCTCTTTTGCTCTTTCAGTTCCCAGTTACAAATAAAACATACCCACGTTATCTTGAAAGATCAGGCCTTACACGAGCAGTGGAGGCGCTGGACATAAACGAGATCATCACGCAGTCAGCATTGCGAGCCCCCTTAGTCTTCCAATTAATTGCCACTCATCGGACACCACAAGTATGTAATTGTAGGTCATGTTAATTTCTTCTCGCCGTTGTCAAGATTTTTTCTTTTTTTACCCTGAGCGCGAGACCCCTTCAGATTCGAGGCCAGGGGATAGGGTCTGCTTCGCCCCGCCTAGCTACGCCACTAGCTCCAAATCCCGAATCTGGGCTGCCTTTGCTGGTAAACAGCCATGGTACAGAGAAGCAAATATTGGTGGCAATTTCACTTGTTTGGCAAGGCGGTGTGTTATCACAAATACAACCGCTCATACGCTCGTCCGCGCGGATCGACGGACCTTACGTCGCAGTGGCTTGTATGAAATACGTTGACGCCTAACACACATACTCTTTCAATCGTGCTGACAACCGGATGAGCGATTATTGCCAACAATATTTATCCAGCCATCTTTGTAAGCGATGTATTTTCTGTCGACACTGATGTGCCTACATTAGAGATGGTAAAACTCTGGTAGGTATGCAATCATTTTGACATAGTAATAAATGGCATATGAAAGGTAAACGCTGCGTGAAGCAATTATTTGTTTAAAGATTTGTTTGCAAGCGTTTAAAATCTACATATTAATCTATTTTTTCCTAACTATTCGTGTATGTGCTGTCGGCTTTAGCCCAATCCTATGCAGTTGAACATCAGTATCTATGTACTTATTTTACTCTTCAAGTCGTAACCTATTTGGTAAGACAGGTTGTTAAACGTTCAGGGTTTCAGCGCAACCAGGACCAACTCCCTACTTTATTGAGGTCGCTGGACTGACTCATCAGGCAACCGTGACCCTGGAACGTTAACGGCTATCGAAGAATCAACGTGGATTTTAGAAAGTACAAGTCAGTCCCTCCCGTCCCCGCCTTTGGTGGGAGAACTCATTTGATGATTTTACCAAGACAGTATTAATATTATCTGTGACCACGATAAAAAAGACCCTATTGAGCACAAGCCAGTTATCTATACACGCAATAATAATGAAATAAGTGGCGCCCTCGCTCGGTAAAACGAAGAACGTATAAGGCTTTGCTGGCTTGGCCACCTTGACAGCAGAGTAACTTGTTGTGCCAGCTACTCACTCAAGTAGAACGTTGTTAAGTTCGTAATATTGAGTGTAGGTGGCGCTGTTATCTATACACTTTGAAATTACTTCGATTTTTTAAAGTGATCGCAAACTTTTATAACTTTTATACCTACACACATACTTTACAAAACTCACTCATTACTTTGAAAAATCGAAATCTTTTTGTTTCGGTAGATTATGTTATGATTTCTTCTTCTTTTTAGATTATTATTACAGGGTATTGTATTTATACTATATGAAGAAAACACACAACAAAGAATTTTCTTGATAAAGTTCAATTAAAAAATAAGTCTACTCGTACTTATGCTAGCTTAGTTGTAGCGCCACCACTCAAGTCCTGCAATTTCATGGAATGACATAGTCACGACACTAGCGCTGCGTCAAAAGGACTTTAGGCGGGACGCGGAGTTTAGTCTAGGTTTAAAACCAGGCAGGCGCGAGCATTTTTTGTGTAATTAATTTTATAACCAACACCGCTGCTGTCAAAACGGTGAGGAAACCAACTCACCCTTTTTAGGGTTCCGTACGTCTGAATACAAAAACGGAACCCTTATAGGATCACTCGTGTGTCTGTCCGTCCGTCGCTTACAGTCAATTCTCTCCGAATCTATTAGACCGATTAAGTTGAAATTTGGTACACATATCAATTCCTGTGACCCAAACACAGAGGTGTGACGTGAGCAGATGAAATCTGTATATGGGGGGTCATTTTTGGGGGGGAAGGGGAAAATTAAAAAAAAAAAATCTGAAAACTGCATCGTGTGGCATATCAAATGAAAGGTCTTGTTGAGAAGATCTTAAATGTATTTTTTTGTAATTTTAAAATAAATAGTTTCCAAGTTATTCAAGAAAATAGACGAAAATTGACCATTCCCCCCCCCCCCTTATCTCCGAAACTACTGAACCTAAAATTTTGAAAAAAATACAGAAATTAGTTTTCTCCTTATAGATTATAGGAAAACCTATAAGAAGTCCATGATATTAAAATAACATGGTAAATCACTCAATATTGTGCGTACCAACTTACATTTTTTTTTTAATACGTCATAAATCGTAAACCGCAATTTATCTTTCAAAGTTACAACCAACTTTTATATAATGTTACTTGCTGCTACGGAACCCTTTAAAGGCGAGTCCGACTCGCACTTGGCCGGTTTTTTTATAAAAAACGTTGCCCCACACTAGGAATTTCTCCTGTGTCGTGGGTCACAAACACCCAGACCCAGACCAACTACTTGTAGGTCATACAAATATTTGATCGAACCCGCGACACGCTGCGCAGCAGTCCAATCGCTCAGCCACTACACTAACCGTGCCGTCCTTACCGTACCTTGGGCCTACGTGGTGGATATAAAGCTCATTTCTTCTCATAGAGAGGAGGCCTGTATTCAATACCATGATAATGACTATGTAAATATATTCAATTTTGTTCAAGTTCGGTACTCATTACCGAATCTATTCCGGGAATTTTACGGATATAAGAACCGTTATTTACTTTAGATTACGAACCTAACAACCTACTCGTAATTAATAGGAATCCGTTTTTTTTTTTTTTGGAAAACCTTAATACAATCGCCCATGAATTACTTCATCGAAATTGAAAAGGGTTTATTTACACTATGATTTCTTACCCATTAGTTTCTGAATTTGAAGTTGTAAGTATGATTTGTTTACCTCGAACCGGTCAATAATATACATAATTTACATATTTGTTTTTGTCAGGACTCGTAATCCTGTCATAAATCTTTACTGCGGATTTTTTTTTGTCGAAATAAATTCGACACAAAAAATATTGGCAGACGTAATAAATACGTTAATACAGTAAAAACAAGCACCAAACACAAAAACTCTACGGAAAAAAAACACGTTTATCTACAACTTCCGGTTTACCACCTATACAAATAAGTACACCAACTGACGCGAAAAAAATTGAACAAATATTAAACAACAAACATTTAGTGGATTATACACATTTTAAGGGAAAAACTTGAGGAAACCCGGAAGGATAAACGCTACGAGCGCATTAGTGAATCGTAGCACGGCTACGAACAATCGGACATGCGTATGCGCATTATCGAGGATTCCGCGGTCACTTTGAACACCACGTATAGCTTAAGTGTAGGTAGTATGCAGTTTGTCATTCTATTATACTAAAGGATAATACCCAAAGTATGACAGTGCAAACCAACTGACTCATTTTTTTTTTACGTGGTAATATCATCAAATGAGTCCTCCCACCCAGGGCAGAGCGGGAGGGACTGTCCGACTCGCACTGACTAAAATCCACGGTGTCCTTCAATAGCCCTTTACGTTCCGGGGTCACGGTAATTCGTACAGTCCCGCGACCGGCTCATCACATGCGGTAAAATGTAGGAAAATACTCAGTTTACTCAGCCGTATATTTCATAAGTATATTTTATATGAAATAAACACGATTTATGTAGTACGGATATTTTTTCCTGTGGTTCTATTTCAGTAGTAGAACACATTTTTACCCGACTACGGCAAAGCTAAAAGGAGGGTTATGATTTTGACCGGTACGTATGTATGTATGTATGTTTGTTTGTTCCCTCATAACTTCTAAACTACTTATCATTACATGACAAATGGGATCTCGTTAGAAGCGTCTCAATTGTCCGCTGGTTATAGGGTAAGTGACGTGTCACCAAATCCAATATGGCGCCCTCTAGGGGATGAGAAGTCGTTACCGAAAAAAAAAATCGCACAGTATCGACATGGGTATCAAATTAAAGGGCTTGATAAGCACATTTGAAATATATATACATAATATAGCTTTTACTAGCTAATTTTCTCCTTCTAACAGTGTGCACATGGGTATCAAATGATAAATCTTAAATTCACAACTCAGAAACTCTGCATATGACATAAATTACTTACTTCAAATAATATAACCCCGAAATAGTGTAAATAAAAATAAGTTAAAAAATTTCCATTAAACTTTTTTAACCTAAAAAAAAGTTATCTATGAAAAAATAAGTTAAAAATAACTAAAACCCGACTACGAAAACATCGCGCAAGCATCGCGCTGAAAAGTATAAAACAAGAATCAGCCACGGCTGTTTTATACTTTTCAGTGCGCGATTTTTTAGGTTAAAAAAGTTTAATGGAAAATCTACAAATGTCCTCGTACCAGATGGAGCGAAAAAAACTTGATTTACTCAATAGACAACCTTTGATCTTTGTGTTCCTGGGTGTGTGTATCACGTGTCACAAGCGCGTGAATAAAAAAAAAACTATTTCAAAATAAACGTCTTTAATAAATGATAACTTTAGAATTTTTTTGGTAACAAAAAAAATAATAATAAATACTACTTCAAAAAGAAACCCATAAAAGTTTAAAATAACTTTTCATTCGGAAGTCAGTGGCTTTGTTTTTTATTTCATAAGGTATTGCCTTCGACTTCTTTTTGAAGTCGGTTCCATTTAAATGAAAAAAAAAATATTTTACCCTTTTTAGTTCAAATATTCAACAAAAATCTTCATATAATCGGCGTCTTTGAAAATCTAAACAAACAATACATAGTACAATAAAAAAAGAATTACTTAAATCGGATTTGTAGTTCCGGAGATATATGCGAACACAACCATAAAAACATACGTACATACCTACATACCAACACTTTTGAAAGGCACATTATTTGTTCAGACGCTGATATAGACGTACATAATTATACGAACACTGGGAGTATTACATATAATAGTTCTGGAAATATTACATCCATACGGGTTAAATTGATTTGACGGCACGTATGGCGCAGTGGCTGAGCAATTGGACTCCTGCGCTATGTGTCGCGGATTCGATTCCCGCACTATTCTATGTTTGTAAACACGATTCACCCACGCACGTAACGTACCCATTATACAGGAGACATTCATAGTGTGGGGCAACGTTTAAAAATAGAAAACCTCCTTTTTTTGAAGTCGGTTTAAAAAATACTTCATTGGGTCAAAAATTAGATTTAAAAAATCACCCAGGACAGGAGGACTCTTTTGATGATTTTACTACGATCAAAAAAGGCCTGTACGTATACATACTCGTACTTTGCTTCTGAACTAGATTGATGCCAAGAGCAAAACCAAATTAAATAAATAAAGAATAAACTCAAATCTCCTGAAATGCTGAAGGTTTCACATAATGCGTCATCTGATTGTTAACTCCACATTTTCTCACGATGTTTTTCTGTATTTCAAATTACTGATGCTTGGTCACTCGTGTAAGAATAACAAGATTGATTAATGATATAATTAGTTATGTACATGTGTATTTAAAATTCATATTTACAGTATAATAGATATACACGATTTTAACATTATAAAACTTAATTAACCTTTGCATTTTAAAAGTTAGCATTCTAATAAAATGATCAATGAATCGTGTTTGGTAAGTTTTTGCAAAAACTTTTGGGATGCTGCATTTGTCAAGGTCAGTGACTTTATGAGCATAAATTAATATAATAAGGTACCTCGTAGGTATATGTTAAAAATTTAATACGTTTATTATATAAAAACAAACTGTGAAGTAAATACCTACTTGTTTTTAATCGTGTTATTTTGTTTACATAATGCAGTATGATCGTTAAGTCGTCAAGGTTGTAGAATCGTAGCCTTTAATAAATGTTAAAATTACGAGTCACTATGATATTGATGAAATCTATGATTTATCTATGTGATTGGTTGGTCTTTGTTTCAAAGGTTAGGATAATTTTGATCCCAGTAGGTTGCGCTGAGCGAGGCAGGAGTGGGTCGTTGGTAAATTTTTTGCCAATTCTTGTTTTTGATCTTTGCCCGTCACAGTGCTTTTACAAACATTTATTTTTATTTACATACTTAAATATTCAGACCCGGACCAATTTTATACTCATATTTTTATTTGTAGCTAATATAAATAAAAATATGTGTCAAGCGAGATTCGAACTTCGCTCACCCAATGCGCCAGCCTCGCAGACATGAAATCTTCCACTTCAATTAAATTTCGTCACATAAAAAATTCCTCAAGTGTTATTTAGTCTCTATAGGTATCTTTATTTTGAACCAGATCTGTTTCCATTCTATTAAGATCCAGTTTAAATTTCAACAGCATTTGATACTGTCAGACTGGTCTTTTATTAAAAAGGTAAGTACCTAAGAAAAGATATTTAAGTTCATATACTTGATGTATAAAACTATGAACGGTCATGTCGATCGGCAGGTTTTTTAAAATACGTTTCCCCACACTAGGGGAATTAATATTTTTTATTATTTATTTCATGTACCTAAACAAAACCCATTGCCAAACACAAATTAATAAACATCAAAAAAAAAAACCGTAATAAATACAACTAAGATCATGTTTAGTTAAAAATAAATTATAGTTTAAAAAAACTAAAAAAACACGCTTTAATAGCAATCGAACTAAAAAGTAGAAAATAACTTTTAAGTATAAGAGAGTTTATGTTACTGCAACATAAAATCCAATAATCAATTATCATAATTAACTTAGAATAAGATTAATATAAATATTAAGATATTAACAAAAATTCAAATAAAGTGAAAAAGCGTGGGGTGCTTGATATCGAATGTAATGATCATTTTATTAGTTACTGTTTGCAATATCAGAATTATTATAAAAATATCATTGAGCACCCCACGCTTTTTCACTTTATTTGAATTTTTGTTAATATCTTAATATTTATATTAATCTTATTCTAAGTTAATTATGATAATTGATTGTTGGATTTTATGTTGCAGTAACATAAACTCTCTTATACTTAAAAGTTATTTTCTACTTTTTAGTTCGATTGCTATTAAAGCGTGTTTTTTTAGTTTTTTTAAACTATAATTTATTTTCTGAATTTTTAGTCTCAAGACGACAATAAAAGAAATAAAAAAATTAAAATACGCAAGCGCGGATGCGCGCGCACTATTTCGGTAGCAGTGACTAATTATAAAATTCGAGGATTGAGAACGGATGATCGCGCAGCAATCGTCAGCAGCGACCAATAAAGAAATTTGTCTTTTGAAAGTGGGAGAAGCCAGAGAGAGGAACAGGCCGTGTGCAGCAGAGAGCCAATCGGCAGCAAAAGACGGAGAATGACATTTTCATAGGCGATAACATGCTCACTAATCTAAATATATTTTTTACTATCACTCCGCCGGCGACTTCGTCAGCGCGTGTTTCTAACTTCGAACCCGAAATATTATTGAAGACAAACTGACTTTACAATGTTCTTCCGCTAGGGGTTGATTTTTGAAATATAGATAATTACGCATCCTTTATTCGATTGGGAAACTATTTATGCCAAGTTTTGGGTTTGTCGAAGCAAGCAGCCTTCACTTAAAACTTAATCACCCTTTTTCACCAACTTAGAGGGTGATTTTCGAAAACCCCAAAAACACGTGTTTGATTATTTTTATCTAATTTTTATATACTGAGTTTAAAATTTATCGGTTAGCGCGTTATGATTTTCCCACACAAACTTTAACATCGTCTAGATTACCAAAGGAGGGTAGTTTTAAAAAACGAATAATTCCGATCTTTTTTATTTACTTTTACTCATATTCGTACCAAGTTTCAAGTTTATAAACCTAACGGATAAGATTTTACATACAAAGGTTTTTACCCCTTTTCACCCCCTTATAGGTAGATTTTCGCAAAATCCCTTCTTAGTGATCACCTACATAATGTATCGCACCTACCGTCCAAAATTCAGGTTCTACGTTTAGCCATTTTAGATCCTTCCCTTTAAACTTGAATACCCCTTTTCACTAACTTGAGGGGTGATTTTCGAAAAACCCAAAAACACGTGTTTCATTATTTTTGATCTAATTTATATATACTGAGTTTTAAATTCCTCAGTTAGCGCTTTATGATTTTCCCATACAAACTTTAACATCGTCTAGGTTACCAATGGAGGGTAGTTTTAAAAAACTATTAATGTCCATCTTTTTTATTTACTTATACTCATATTTGTACTAAGTTTCAAGTGTATAAATCTAAGGAATAAGATTTTTCATACAAACATTTTCACCCCTTTTTCACCCCCTTAGAGGAGGATTTTAATATAAAATTTATGAGATTATTGTATTGTCATCGGCCCTTGACCCTTGTGCAAATTTTCAACTTAATCAGACTGCTGGAAGTGGGTGAAAATGAAGTTAAAAGATTCCGTTACATACATACATACATACATACATACATACATACAGGTCAAGCTAATAAAAGCGTGTTAATTAACTAAATTAAAACAAAAACAATAAAATTAAATTACTCCGGTTTTTTACTCCGGGTTCGTGGATGCGTTCACAAACATTTTAAGTCACATACAAAAACATCTGGTTGTTTGAACCGGAAAAACAACCTGTAGTTCAAACAAATATCTGAACTCGGAACCGAACTTGCGACACGCAGCGCAGCTGGTGCAACTCTCAGCCACTGCACCGAATGTGCCGCCAAACGCATGCATGAAGCCGTCGATTCTTACACCATGTCTATCGGATGACCATGACCAATCAGGAATTTTAATCTCTCCGATGTAGCCTTGAAATAACAAGGTATTACCAAATTAGGAGCGGAATATTACATGGAACATAGGACCAAGTCGTACCATCAATTGACCGGACGGTGAGTAAGGGGCGACTCGCTGTCCGATCATGGACCATGCCCCGGTCAAAGAGGTGTCAGTAACATGAACCCCTTAGAGGCTCAAAGCCTGCCGGAGTCCCGGGACTATCAGGTAACCGAGGCTCCGGAACGTAAAGGGCTTTTGAAGGACACCTTGGATTTTAGCCAGTACAACGAATTGAGAATGTGCGTGTTGTTTATAATATTTGTTTTTATATTATTACTTAAAAAACATGAAATATATAAAAGAATGATAGAGGTAGACCTCGCCAAAGGATGTCTGGAGGTGTGATAATCTGATTAATAAAAAGAAACAATAACAATGAATCGAAGCCTACCCATGAATACGATGGGAAAAGAAGAAAGGACAATAAAAATACCTTCAGTTCTTTAATTACACGGCTCTTAGCATTAAATGATAAATAAAGAGAAAGGAATTGACAACCTCGATATTCCGAAAAGCTATCCTAACATGCTCTGACGTTAAATACTTGAATCCATTTACAGTTATTATGTACTGTTTTCCATGGTTTCACGCCCGCTGCTCGCCTCCTAGTGGGCATAGCGTGATGGCCTATAGTCTTCCTCATTAAATAAACTATCCAACACAAAAATATTTTTCAGTTCGGACCAGTAGTTTCTGATATATGCGCGTTCAACCAAACACACAAACTCTTCAGGTTTATAATATTAGTATAGATTTCTATTACTCACCCACGCGAGTTTTGATTAACATTCACTTGCTAATTAGTGGCTACTGTTTTTTATTTTTGTCTGGCACTTGTTTTGTTAAGAAGTTTTTATTTATATTTTTATTTGTCTAACTGGGAGATTCCATAAAATGCTGTACTTTACCAAATCCATTCTCTTTCAATTATTTAGACAGGAAAATATTTCAATAAATTCTAACATGTAGTCGTCGAACGAACATGAACAAAATTCATGATTTTATTGGGTTTTTTCAGCTCCAATCACATTTTTTTAAATTACTTATTTATTAAAGCTCTAAAAAAAATCTGTACACTTAATAGTATTTAGGATTTTTCTCAGATTGTTATTTGCTACCAGTCAGCTAAAAAAGCAATTGAAAAACATAGTGTTTCGTGCTTCTTTCTAGGCAGATATTCCGGTTTTTTTAGAAAGATTTTACCCGCACCGATCAGTACCTCAGTACCGCCTGTACGCACAATCTGTTTCTTTATAAAAGCACCTTATGTACATACATGGAAATCTCTAGTAAATCGGGATAATTTATTAAAACATCTTTACAAAAAAAAAACACATCTCCGGGCAACGACATGCAACATGACAATAGCATTAAAACTGTTTGTTGTAGTGATGGGAAGTCACCCCAAGGATCACGCGATGGCCGTCGTTCTGAGGGTCTGAGGGTCGCGGTGCGCGCGCAGCCAGCCGCCACAGCGCGCCAGTCTCACTCAGTCGATCTGCAGTGTCGCGCGCCGCCACAGGCCGGCGCTCCCCAAACACCACATCCGTCGCGGAATTATCATTTTAAACACCCAACCACCTGTTCTAAATTAAGAAAAAAAAAGCAGTTTCCAAAGTGCCTGTGTTAGTGATCAGCTGATCACCGGCTCATTTATCACCGGTTCATAGGTAAGTTTGTTGTCATCCAAGGGTTAACGAAATGTTGATTCTATTAGGTAAACGTTTTCGCATAGTTCACGTGGTTCGAAAGTATTTCAAGGCGATCCTGCCTCATGAGCTCTCGTGCAGACAACATGATTTCATCAAACCTATCTCTAGATCATGTTTCATGAAATTTTGATTAAAAAAAATTGGGCTAATTGCCAACAGCTTCATTCAGTAGAATAAATTCAAGGACAATCCTAGTAGGTAAATCATTTACCTGGGGCAATGAACTGTATTTAACGCAACTGTATATTATCCTTTAAGACTCAGAGTTGGCGAAGTATAATGAAACAAACAGTTATATAAAATAAATTAAAGAACAAATTTTAAGTATTTGTTTATTTGGATTGTTTAACAAAACAACACAATAAAATAAAACATCCTAAAATTATTATAATTTTAATAACCATCGTTATATAAAATGACCTGTGGTAAAATTGATTGTAAAAAGTCTATTATCCAATAATTTATGTGATCAGCATTTGAACCTTTCTCAACGGCAACCTAAATGGTTAATCATTTGGTATCAGAAATAGAATGGGTGCTGAATAAGAAACCTTCTAGGCTAAAGTAATTTTCGTTCAAGGGCACAGATACAAATTAATTAATTGCCTTATCGCCTAAGAGAGCTCAGTCTTATCGACCACCAAGACAAAGTAAAAACAGCCGAGGAATGATAATAAACAAGGATCTATTGATGGTATAATTAAATAATTGTTATGACGATAACAGCCTTTAATTCACAAACAATACGGCATACTAAGGTTATGAGGGTTATTCTGATCCATTGTTTACTAGTACCATGGCGACCCAAATAGACTGGCTGGACAGCACTGTTCAATGGACACTATAATTAGCCGACGACGAAATAATAAATCAGTACTATGAGATAATTAGGAAATAATAAATGCGTATGTCATGGATTTAAACAACTCTCTTACAATAAAACAGACTCAAGAAAAAATAAATGATTACAATGCGAATGTCTAAAAGACGCCATGTCAGATTCTCTCAAATTTCAAGCAGCGTATGCACATTTCGAATGCACTAATTACCTAATTTCTAACAGATTTTGTACTACATGACGGACACAAAGATACAAGAGTTGCATAATACGGTTACACTCATGTGGGTATTAAAATTAATGATGGAATTTGTTCTGTTGATACAGCGAACGTAGTGAGGCTGTCAGTATACGTACTGATTGATGTTGTTGCAATAAAAAGTGGTGGCTCATATTTCAGTGATGATTATACGTTTAAAGCCTTGAAGGAGATAAAGATGATGACTGTTGAGATTTCGAAATGTAAAAAGATGCATAGGTAAATCTTACAAATGACTGTGGTTTGGAAAGAAATATTAATGCTAAAACTTAATATTTTATGAAAAAGTTTAATCAAAATCGATTGTCACAAACAAGAATTTTGTATAAACAAGTATAATATGTAAAGGAACACTCTAACTCTAACACGTGGCGTATATGTATGGTGTAAGGCAGTACGTCCTTCCGTTGGGCATGTCAGCGCGTGCGCAGGTTGGGAAACGTCCCGAGAAGGCCGTCCGGTTAGATACCCGATCGATCTGCGCCCGCGATGATCTTGCAAGGAATATTGCGATACCGACTCCTAGTATCGAAATAGTTTATAACTCAGTTTAGCGAGGCTTGAGAAATATTATGACATCTCTCAGGTGGAACGAAACTTGCTTAGGCTATGTTTCGCAGTTCGTTTAATCTTTTAATGTCTTTTGGTCAAAGCATTGTAACTGTTCAGTTGTAGTAATAAAATCTTTGTTTTAATTAATCATTAATCTTTTAATAGGTGTCATTACTGAATTCTTAGATTCCAATTTATAGTTGATTCGTTATTTGGCATAATTAATTTATTACTGCATGAGCTTTTGTACGTGAGCATAATTATTGGAGAGAAAAGCGGCACTAACAGTATTTGTTACAATAAAGTTTTCAACTTTATGAGCTCGTAACGTAAAAGAATTTGTATTTTACCGTAAGAATTTACGAGGTCCATTGTGAGCTACCTGCAATGATTACCATTAATCTGTTTATTTCATACGCAATCGCGAAAATTTTCAATTAGGTTCTGGCAATCTCTATACATTTAGAACCTGTACTATACGTCCCTAATTTTGTTTGCCTATTGCTTGTTTAATCACATTGATATGTATTTAAACAGGTTTTTCATATTTCTTACGTGCTTTGTGCTCATCGAAATCAAAAAGCTCGGGACACACATTTCGAATAATGTCCAAAATAACGAGCCATCGGTCGTCATGGTGAAAGCATGAGAGAAAGCGGTCGCAAAAAATACATGGCCGCACCGAAACACTCGGACAACGGTGCTGGCAAACTGGAAATGTTGCCTCACCTTTAATATGACACTGCTGAGAAAAATACCGCATTGTATCGTTATGATAATAACCTGTTTGTCGCCAAACAAATGGACCACGCAAGGTACAAATGTGTAGGAAACATGTTGGATGATGCGGTGAAATGATTTTAGAGAATCCTTTATTTTAGCTTTATGAATACAAAACCTACCTTACACCAATGACAAATCAACAACCGCAGCATTTTTTGTTAAATTACTCGGATAAGATCACAAAGATGTTTTTCAGACATCCTTTATTAGAACTTTGTTTTTTAGGTCATATGTCCCATAACATTCATATGAACTGCTTGCAATGCTACAAGCTACAAATTGATACAAGTACAGTCGATACAGAATTAGCTGCGTCAAGTAGCCGTGATAATTAGCATTCCTTGTAATCTTCTAACGTTATTCTTAGCTCACGTATAAAGCATTTATCTAGCACATAGTCTATTACATACATTGAACGGATGCATTCGTGTGCACTAACCTCAAACGTTGTATTTACATGACCTTCCGTTGTTCTTAACTATAAAAATAAAACGCGAGAATTAAGATCAAGGATTCTAAGACCGAAAACCAGATTCTGTCAGTATTGGTGAAATAACTGTACAAATAACACTTGTTTGTAGAAGATGATTTTTGAAAGTCACGACTTTTAGAGTGAGTGCATTGGGAACCCGATAACGAGAATTAACGAGATTACCTATACTTACAGGTATTTATATTTATGTATATAGCTTTCTATACACTAGATATTTCTTTTTGACATTTTCTCTTTTAGTACATTATGCAACATAAATTGCTCTAACGAATGGTCCACTAAATCATGTGTGTCGTAGAGAAGTGTTTACAGCTATTTCATTAACATATTGATTGAACTGAATTTTTTAGACGAAAAAATATTGGTGGCTGATATTATTTTGCTAGTAGTACGTAGTTCTGGGGTCGCGGGACCAAGGGATTACCGTGACCCTAGTACGTGAAGGGCTATTGAAGGACACCGTGGATTTTAGTCAGTACAAGTCTGACAGTCCCTCCCGCCCTGAAATGGGTGGGAGGACTCATTTGATGATTTTACCACGAAAAAAAAAAGTAGTACGTAGTTGCGTTTTTGCATGGAATTTGGCTGAGGCTTTCAGGTTTTAATTATGTATGTCAAGATTTTGAGCAATCAAATTAGTTTCATAAAATTTATGACTTTATTTCAAGACAACTTTTTATGACATTAATATTTATTGTCCTGATCCGGTCATATCTGCCGTATTTATGACATACGATAAAAACGTCTTAATTATATATTTTTTCAATTTTCGATTTATTGTATTTAAGTCTTAATTACTTAAAAAATACGAGCCTCTTAACCGTAGACGTACACGTCTACACCACAAGTACGTGGTACACCACAAGGTTGTATTTTAGTTCCTGTGCTGACCGAAATTAAAGTTACAAGTGTCTTGGTTAGCTTAACGTATTTTTTTTGTATTTGACAATCGTCATTATATGTAAATAGCCGACAAAATTTACGCAACAAGTTCTATCAATACTTACGAGTACATGGCGACAAAATATGGCAAAACAATTTTGTGATAAAACGTAATCATTTTGTAAGTAGCCGATGACATCAGACGCAAGGACAGCGCTATTTGCAATACCGTCAGGCCTACGAAATAAACAAAAAAAAGAACCTAATGTATGGAATACTATGGAGATAGAGTAGAAACGTTTGTATGTTTAGAAGCACATAGCGTCAGAACCCACTAAAAGTTATACTAGGCTGTGACGTATTGCTAATTTTAAAAGCATCGTATCTCCGTCAATTCTAGTATACGTAACAAAAACAATACGGGTAAAATATTTTTGATAACCCAACTGACGGATTAATTATAATCTGTCAGTCAAATAGCATATTGTTTAATTCCTGCGTGTGATATAATTGCGGACATTTTTTATACCATAAAGATTGTTAACAAGTATACTGTCTGCCTGATGGAAACCGGTCACCGTAGCCTATGGAGTCCAGCAATACCGGAGATATCGCCTGCACGTTGCCGACCCTGCAACTTTTTCCCGCCCTTTTTGAGGAAGTGAGGAAAGTACAGCCCCACTAAGCGCAATAGCGGTATCTCAAAGTCCTCAAAAGCCATCGGATAGCGTATAATAAATCGCATATATAAACGCATCTCAGGAACTAAGTTTTTTAGCGCTATCTTGTTCAAATATCCTTAACAAAGGAATTTCCCTATTTCAGTTTTACATTCAATCGATGGCACAAAAATCAACTCTACGATATTTTTGAGATATCGCTTTTGCGCTGTAGGGCCGAGTAGGAAGTAATGTTGTTCCGACAATTAATGGGACATTAGTTTTGGTGGACTGTTTTTACCCCATGGGTTCTTCAGCTGTCGGCACAATAATTCTTTAAGAACTGGCTTACCCGCATCCGAGGACGAATCGCAGACTACTTGACCGGTACTTATGCAAGTGGATGATCGTCAGGCAGTCGGATCCTGAAGGGGAACCGAACCTACCACCAAGCTAAAGACAAGAAAAGTTTTCAAAAGCTATTTAAAGTAGTTTCTATTTAACAGCAATATTGTCCACTAAATAACTGGTAAGTCAGCCATGAATCAAATAAATTGATTGATCAGCTAAATGTACAAAAAATAGGTGTCTTAGTTGACCGAGCTCCGTTTTCCTCGCTGTGCCCTCAAACTAAAAATGTTGCCGAGTTATAACATTCATGGCTGAGTTAGTAATTTAGTAGCTCGGTTTATTATTTCTCTGTTTTTATTTTCTATAGCAGCATCTTAGCACGTTACCTCAATTCATCGTGTAAACCATGTGCTTGTTAACCACTCAATGACACAAAAAAGCCTAAGTTTCTTTGACGGCCACTCACGGGCTAGTATTGTTACGGTTTATAACTCTGTCGTCAATTAGTCGGCACACTACACCATAGCATTGAAACTGCCCGCGTGCTTATTTCTCAACTTGGTTTCTTTACTTTCTATGGGGTTCTTTTTGTGGAGTATTTTTATCATTTGAGCTTAGAAAAGCACGCGAAGAAAGGTTCCAGACTACATATTTTTTCTGAAATTGATATGTAAACCCGGGCATATCACCAAGGAACAGCTATTAAATTGCTGGTCTACAAAACAGTATATTTTCTAATTCTAATACGACATCACTTGTTTTCCCTCCTCTCCTACATTTATGCCTGGTCATGCGGTTGATATTAAAGTAAATGAAGTTCGCGTGATCGTCAACGTCATATAAAATGAACATGACATGGAATTATGCACCAAGATTACCGTCACTTACTATCATTATAGTTGAAGTGTAATCAAAATTGAAATAATTACATTGCCTTCGCCGATAGCGTTAGACGTAACGCCTCTAACCTTGCATTTCGTAACACTTGTATGATGAATTTATGATACGTAATAACTTGGAGATTGGAAGAAGTTAAGAGAGGCTTATACCCATCATTGGACAATGTTGGTACCATAGATTATCAAATAAAAATGAATAATGTGATAAAACCTTTCAAAATATACGAGTAATCGATCGTAAAACAATAGCCCAGTATGTTGCGGTAAATATTTGTGGTCAAATACCGCATTGATCCTTGAATCGTTCAATGAAGCGTTGAATGTGACATTGAATGCATCGCCCAAAGACTAACACTGATCCTTACATTCAGATCACGAATGCGTGGACGATTAACGATAGTGCGTGCGTCATCGACAAGTTACTAGGCGGCTGTCGTATCATGAATGGGAGACAGAATAACAATGATAGTGATCAGCTCTCCTGAATTAGCATTGGCGTGACATTGGCAGTTTTTGGACCCATATTGCATAAGTGTATGACAGGTTCTTAGCATTAGTCTCTTTGCTCTAACACCTGGTGCTTACACAAAAACAATAGAAGTTGGAGAGCTTAACTGAATAAGTTGTCATTGCAAATAACAATTCAAATTAGCGATTGTTGTAGGAATTAATAGCAATCATCTTATGTATGATATAATTGTGCCGATACCAAATGAAAAGGATTAGTGACAAGAGGATGACGCTATTGAAAAAAGTGCTCTTGTGGTTAAATCATAAGATTCAGATGATCTCAAAGATGAAACTTATTTTGGAACTGTTCCAAAACAAAATCTATTGAAAATATTTTTCTTTTATTCTTTATCATAATTCCAACAAACTAGCGAGCAAAGCCACTTTCCTTCTTTATCTACAAAACGTGCATGTATATCAAGACAGAACATACAATTACCACAGCAGATACGTATCCAGCTAGAATATAATCATGGCTGAAGTAATTAACAACTGTTATAACGCAACTACATTGCCCGTGTATGAGCGGCCTTGGAAGGTTAGCCTTATAGACTTTCCTGTCTTTTTATCGTTGTTCGTTTTACCGTCACTAGGTTCCCATCTATCTCTGTACTATAAAATCGGTTCAGCCATTTTGACGTGACAACGGAAAATACGTAACCTACAGACAATAGCAGGTCAACCTACTGGAATCTGTCGAAATTTACCAATCGAAAATTAACCTTCCACTATTGTGAACAGCTTTAAACTCTTTTAAAGAAATTTGACAAATTGAGGTAGGTTGATGTGCTGGCGTCTGTACGTACTCACTTTTGCATTTATAGTAATTTAATAGGAATTTTCGACATCATTTTGTTTTTTTTTTTAATTTCGGTAGTTTGTTAAAACATTTTTACACGTCAAACAATAGTTTTAAAGTTAGATGAGGTAGGTGTTTTGTACCTGACTACTCTGAAAAGAAACATCCGAAACAAACTCAGAGGTCACTGTCTCTTTTAAAGTCCAGACATTACATTCAACATTCTGTTTATTAGTTTATTATTTATTAATTTTATATCTGTCTTGACATTATGACTGCGGTATAATTCTGAGATTTCCTGTTGTAAACCTTGTCACTGTCACAATTAACATGTTTGTGTCACTTAAGAAAGGACAAAAAATACCAATCGTTGTTAAGGCTACCGCATTATTGTTGACTAGCTGCCCCCGTGGTTTCACCCGCTGCTTGGGTCCTATTAATATAATAAATGTATTTATTAACCTCAATTTGTACAATTAAGTTGCCGGGGCTTCCCAAAAAGTAATCCGAGGATACTTGTGTTGGGATAAACCTCGCACTTCCTCGTTATACAATTATATTGCTATGCTAATTATATTAGTTAGATACTTTATATAAAGAAAAGAAACCAAAATCAAGAAAAGTACAAGTCATGTGTGTGTGTGTTTATGCGTGAGGTTAATTGTATGTGAATGAATGTTTAGTGAATGTGTGTGTGCGCGCGCGTGTGTGTCTGTGTGTGTGCGTGTGTGTGAGTGTGTATGTGTGAGTGTGTGTGTGCAAAAGCGTGAAATTTGATTTTATATATACCGTTATGCCAACTAATTAGTTTAATGTCACTATGTTCGAATAAAGTTCAGCCTAATGTAGCCAAAATGTCTTCCACGTCATCATACTTAAGTGTGAGGAGCCAATTAGTCAAAGTCCTCTTGCAATCGTACAGCTGCATAGGGTAGATGTTAAGTATGCGATTTAGTTTGTTATAAACGCGTGGCGCTTGAGTTACATTTTGGCGACTAGCAAAAATTGACCGTGCCGAGTATGTAGGGGCTACTATATCACATCGTCTTTTATTAAGTTTGGCAGCGTTAAAAGGTAGTGTTTTGTGATATCTTAGTACTATGTGTAGTATATACAGTTTTCTAACGGAGAGCAGCCTAGAGCTTGCGTATAATAATTCTGTAGAAAATCTGAAGGGCTTACAGAGCATGACCTTAATCAGGGATCTTTGTGCCCTCTCTAGGTCCAAAAAGTATGTCTTAGCCGCTCCACCCCATACCGAGATACAATATATGATTACAGATTGGGCTAGTGCGATATATATTTTATTCAGTAGGCCTGTATTCATAACATGTCTCAGAGATTTAAAAACCCATATGAGTTTTCTTACCCTCCCCATAGTTACTTCAAGGTGTGGATACCAACTTAATCTTTGATCCACAACAATACCTAGATACTTGAAGGATTCCACTTTTTGAATTATAGGGCAACTACAAGTTAAGTGGGTTGGAGCATGACAGGAGTGAATTCTAATGACAAAGTCAGGCCCAGGCTGAGAATTTATGTATTTAGTAAAACAGATGTAGTTTGTTTTTTGTGTGTTTAGTGTAAGAAGGTTCTCCTTTAGCCAGTAGCTAACTCGGGCCAGTCCACTCTCAGCCTCATGTTTAACTCTGTTCCAAGTCTTAGCAGAGAAGATTATGGCGGTATCGTCTGCGTAGGACAGTATTTTCGCACCGTTGATATCGAGTTTGCAGAGCTCATTAATATAAATTAAGAAGAGCGTCGGGCCGAGAACACTGCCCTGCGGGACGCCAAACGTTACGTTCTCCTCGTCACTAACATGGTTTTGAATTTTTACCCCCTGTTTCCTATTCTGAAGGTAACAGCTAAGAAGAGAGAGAGCAGAACCTCTAAATCCCAAGTTCTCCAACATGTGTATAAGTTTTGAGATAGAGACGGTATCAAAGGCTTTCTTTAGGTCAAGAAAGGCCACTAAGCATTTGTTGCCCTTATCTACTTCCTTCGTTACAATTCTTGCAAGTTCTTCAGTAGCGTCCTGGGCCGACATTCCCTTTCTAAAACCATATTGAGAGGAAGATAATAAGTTAAATTTCGTTAGATAGTTTATTATTCTAGCGTTCAAGAGCCTCTCAATGATTTTAGAAATGGAGGTCAGCACAGAAATTGGCCGATAGTTGCAGACGTCGTCTCTATCTCCACTCTTATACACAGGGGTAACCACAGAGCGCTTGAGAAGGTAGGGGAAGGTTCCAGTGCTAAAACATAGGTTGGCCAGGCCACAGATCAGCGGGACAAGGATCTCCTTGGCTTGTTTTAGGAAAAAGGTAGGAATTCCGTCCCAACCTGGTGCACTTCCCGAGTCTAGAGACATCATTATGTTTTTAACTTCCTCCTGAGTGGTGTCTAATAAAACAAAAGATGACGGATAAGGGTTGACTACGTTACAAGATATTGAGGATACAAAGCTATTTGATATGTTGTGAGCTAGAGTTTGTCCTATGTTACTAAAATAGTTATTAATATAGTTAACTGAGTCTTGAGGGCTTGATTTTAACTTTAGTAGGTCATCATTTGAGCTCCTAGGTGGCTTATAATTTGTGATGTCATTAATAGTAGACCACAGAGCCCGAGGGTTTTTTATAGATTCTTTGATTTTATCTCGGTTAAATTTATTTTTTAGCTTCCTTATTAGGTTCCCACAGAAAGTCCGATATCGTTTATATGTTATCATAAGAATTTGATTATGGGGGTCAGATTTAAGTTTTAAATAGATAGCATTTCTTACTCTAATACACCGTAGGGCACCAGCCGTTATCCATGGTTTAATAGATCTTTTACTATTTGTGATAGTTACAGTCTTACTGTTGGAAAGAATAGCTGTTTTTACCATTTCAATCAGCGCAAAGGCGTAAGTATCGGGGTCTTTGAAGTTGTTAAAGATGGAGGTATCCATGTTGATTAAACTATTACGAGCATTTTCATAGTTAACTACTGTTTTGTGCCTTTTCGATATATAATGATAATATTTATTCGCGATAGATAACAGAACCATGCAGTGGTCTGTTACTGTTGTGTTTAAAATTGCTGTAAAAGCTATATTTTTTTGTTTATCAAGGCTCAGAAAGACATGGTCTAGGCATCCATCGCCCCTTGTAGGTAAGTTGTGAGACGGTATACGACCTATTGGTCGTAGCCTTATACCTTTCCTCTATAAATGGATTATCGAAAACAAAAAGATTTTGTAATTCGAACCAGTGGTTCCTGAGTTTAGCGCGTTCAACAAAATAAACTCTTCAGCTTTATAATATTAAGTAGGTACTAGCGACCCGTCCCGGCTCCGCACGGGTGCAATCTCTACTATATTATGAGTTTTATATACATATAAACCATCCTCTTGAATCACTCTATATATTAAAAAAACCGCATCAAAGTCCGTTGTATAGTTTTAAAGATCTAAGCATACATAGGGACAGACAGATAGACAGCGGGAAGCAAGTTTGTTTTATACTATGTAGTGATATGTAGATGCCAACATTGACGTTAGTAACTTCATGTTTGCTCATACAAAAATTAAAATCAAAGATTGTAAAAACCAAAAAAAGATTTAATTACTATGTGAATTACACTATTTTTTATTAGTCACTAATAGCTGCCTAGGGTATCTACGTCATTATTGGTTAAACGTTAAGTTTTAGCAAATTTTTTATATAAAAATAACCTGTGAAATTTGAACAAGAATTGCAAAGTTGTTTTTTGGCGCGAGTACTTGAATTGAAAACTGAGCAAGCGAAGCAGCCTAGGATTGAACAAATATGGAATCCTGAGCGTAGCGAAGTTTTCAAAGGTATTAGACGCAGAATGACTTTGCTGTCGAGCGCAACACAACTTTTCACCTCACTACAGCGAGGAAATGCAATGGGGCCCGCTCGTCTTTCAGTGTAGAAAATAATTGAATAGAAGAAGTGTTCGAATTTTGAAAACACTTTCCGCGTTAGCGAGGAAAATGGAGTTATCGAGCGTGTGAGGTAAAAAGGTTATTTTTTCTATGTTGTCGTAGGTAAAACTCGTTTTCCTCAAACCGATTTCTGACGTCAACGGAGTCGATAGCTATTAGTTTTTTTTTTTGGATAGTTGATTAATGATGAAGACAAAATAATTTATGGTAATTTATATTTTTTCTTACATTGTGTTTATTTAATCTCTGTCGTTTATAGCCGCATTTATTTTTAGAATTGTGAACTGTTATTTTGCGAATTATTAAGGATAATATTTTTCAAAATAACATAAAACAAAAATTACACAAGCAATTTTCTCGTAGATTTTTTTTTTTATCTATTGATGTAATAAATTTGTAAAGGGTCAATTCTGTACATTGAAAAAATAAATAGCGAGGGAATAAATATGTGATTAAAAAAATTTTTGTCTGTCTGTATATGCAGGCATCAAGTGAAAACTAACGGTTCGATTTCGATGAAACTTGGTATAAGTATACCTTATTATCCTGGGCATAAAATAGGATACTTTTTATCCTGGAAAAATACGTAGAAAAAAAAAACGTATTTTTCAGTTTTATTCATACACGTTGTTCTGTAAAACCGCGAATCTCCTTAATTGTTAAAGGCTTAGCCGTATTTGGGTCCAATAGATATTTATAAGATGTCATTGTCAGAGTTACTCAAAATGGAGAAATAAACCACCCACGCGAAGACCGACATCCGCGCGGACGGAGTCGCGGGCGGAAGCTAGTGCATAATAAATATGGAGTCTGGTCTGATCAGCAATATTATGAAGTGTGACTCTTTGATAAGAAAAAATAAAAAAGATTTAATTTTTTGAACAAATTTAATAACATTTTTCGAACAGTCTTTAATATGATTGTTTAGTAGGTAGTAATTGATTAAAAACGAATACGATATATAGGTAAATAAAATAGAAACAACACAGTCATGTTAAACTTTCTCTCTAATAAAAATCACCATATCACACTAGCGAAAAGAAAAAATACTGCCAACGCTAACGATTTCTAAAATAACAAGATGGGCACGTGGTATTTCATTTCTTGGTATTTTTTGCTTGCTCTATAATACCTGCATTAATTTAGGTGACCACCTAATTCACAGACTACCTATGCCTTCAAATTAGCGGGTATGCGCGCGGCGAGTAATGGGCGACTCGCTGTCCGACCATGGACCATGCCCGGGTCGACGGCGCGTTGTGTTCCACGCGCGCCTCAAGAAGTGTCACCATAGGGCGGGGCCTCTCTCTAGAGGTCCAAAGCATGCCGGGGTCGCGGGACGAGGAAATTACCGTAACCCGTAAAGGGCTACTGAAGGATACCGTGGATTTTAGTCAGTACAAGTCTGACAGTCCCTCCCGCCCTGCCCTGGGTGGGAGGACTCATTTGATGATTTTACCACGTTAAAAAAAAATGCCTTCAAATTAAACACAGATTTTTATAATATTCTTCATATTTCATTGTTCTTCTTTTAAGTGGACTTCCTTTAAAAAGTTTAATGAGGAGTTGTTATTAGATTTAGATACTTATTTTAATAGGCAAAGCGGAAAGGACGGTCTGAGTCTAACAGTCCCTTCCGCAGTACCTACAGAGTTGACTGACTTGCCACTTGATATAAGCCACACCAACCCAAAAAATACCTCCCTACTCTTTTCTCCAATTATCTTATTCTTAGGTAAACTACCACGCTAAGTCAAAGTCAAAGTCAAATCATTTATTTCAATTAGACCATCAAAGAGGCACTTTTGAACGTCGACTATTAAAATTAAAGGAAATGGGATGGGAAGGGATTGATTCTACACCCATTCGCAAGGGTAGGTTTGTATGGAGAAGAATGGGCAAGAAACTCCATACTTACTCTTTTTCAAAAATGTTTCACAATGTATATCACAAGTTTAAATGTAAATGCGATGTACCCATAAAGTTTAGACCATTTAAACAAAAAAAAATATAAAAATAAAAGATAAAATAAAAAAACAAAAAAAAAAACAATAAGTACACAGCTATATTTTCAGATTCGTCCTTGTTTCATGTTTGATTCCCATTTATAAAAAAAGAATAGCATATAAGTGAGAAAATTACTATCGTAGAGCAAGGTTTTATTCAAAATAAAAACAAGAAAAACACAATAAACCTTGAAAATTAATATCAAATCTGGCCAGTACTGTTGTGAACTCATTGACAATATCAAAGGCGACCTTCAGACGGGCCGGTCCTCAGTGAGCCGTGGTTTGTGCAATGGTTGCATTCACCGACCGCCCGGCTGCGCTTGCGACACCGCCGATGTGTGAGGAGAACTGCGCTATCCACTCCCATAATATTTTAGTCAAATGGCTGAATTTATATAACAACATATTTTCCTATTGCTTTTGTTTATTTGAGGATTATCAAGGAGAGAATCAATACACACTAATAAACCTGCCTAGCCTTCTTTTTAGAGTGTCGATGACAATCTTGAGTCGGCCCAGAACTGGACGAGTTTAGTAGCCTCAGAAGACTCAATTAACACCTGTTAGAAACAATCGGCAGGGCACGCAGGTTTGTGGAGTAGCACCATATTTACACTCCAGTGCAGAGTGGTCGATGAATTTCCACCTGAGCAGATTCTCTTTGCTCCGGTCTACCTGGGTACGGACTCTGTTAAAGACTTCCAGATCGTCCATGGCAGCTCAGTTTATGTCCAGCCATGTTTATATCGGCTTGCAGTCGAACTGGATACAGCTGAATATCAGTATTTCAAATGAAACGATCGCCTATTTGAACTCCACAACCCAGTAGCTGGGTAATACCCCTTGGTAAGACTAGTTGTCAGATCTTCGACCTTCTAACGTCTGTCAATTATTTTCAAATGACAGCCAGGCCGAACGGGTTTACGTGCTTTCCGAGGCACAGAGGATACTCACTATGTTAGACAATCACCCATTCATGCCCCTACTTTGATAATCAACCTCCTCCAACTCCTGATTGAGAATTCAGAAAGTCTCGTAGTTTTACGATATCGTCTGCTTAGATCAAGATTTTTCATTTCGTTGCTTGGTTTTTTTCCGAATACTAGTTTACAAACACACTGTACTGTTTCCATAACATGGTGTTCAGAAACCTTTAGCCATTTCCTGTAAACGTTTATAGCGTTTTCACACAAAGTATTGTTATACAGTAGTTACTCAACTGTTTAATTAAGTTCTGTAGTCTGAATATCAACATAAGCGTTATCTGTTAACCCAAACAGTTTTATTTTAAGAACCACACCAATCTATGTATTTTGAATTATAATAATATTTATTTTGTATGAATCCTTGGAAATACAGAAGATTAATTAAATAGTTGTGTTTATTTCCAACTACATATTAATTATGATTAAAAAAAAATACGAAGTATAATTATACTTGAAAAATTGAGTTAAATGTAATCATAGGAATAAATCGATGATGATTTATCAACAAGAAAGACACAAACAAATTGGTATCCTCAAAAAAAATGCCTATTTGTGAAGACTAAATAATATTGTGGATACGTATAGATATAATAGTTACCCAATAATCCAAACTTAATATTATAAATGAGAAAGTAACTCTGTCTGTCTGTCTGTCTGTCTGTCTGTCTGTCTGTCTGTCTGTCTGTCTGTCTGTCTGTCTGTCTGTCTTTTCTTCACGCCTTAACTACTGAACCGATTTGTATGAAATTTGGTACAGACATAGTTTGGAACTTGAGAAAGGACATAGGATAGTTTTTATTACAGAAAAATAAAAATAAAAAATAAAATTTATTAAATGCTCTAACGGAGTATAGATAATTCCTTAAATGATTGATAGATGGCGGTGATCGCGCAATGGTGTCGATCGTTACACGAATTCGGTTCATGTTATTGTTTTAATTCATCGGAAAAAAGTAAATAAATAGTAAAAAGGTATGAATAAAATAATATCAATATAATAAAACTTTAAGTACAAAGATTTTCTTTGTACTTAAAGTACGTAAAGCCCGAACGGAGTTTAGATAAATAATCGACCAACGCCATCTATCGATAAGGTATCCCAGTTGTCAAACTCGGATACCTTATCGATAGATGGCGTTGGGATCGGAATAGGTCGCGACATGGACGTTAGATGCCGTTGGGATCGCAATAGATCGCGCTATGGTTTCGTTACACGCATTTTGGGTATCAGCCGAACGCTTCGGTACTTTCGTGGAAAAATTGTAGTGTCGGTTGTATGATAGTTTATGTGGATTGCTCCTGTTTCGTAAATTTTAAATTGGTTCCGTTGTATAATTGGTGTTCCTGTGATGCTTATGAGAAACCTAGATCCACCAAGACTATATAACGGCATACGGTTACAAATAACCTATTTAGGACGGAATGTCATTAAAGCCGTTATTATGACTGGGATGGCAAAAGGCGAAACTTTAATTATTCCCCGCATTCCCATCATTCCAACTGATTTGCCAGTCCAATTCAAAAGAGTTCAGTTTCCGCTGAAAATTGCGTTTGCAATGACCATAAATAAAGCCCAAGGGCAAACGCTAAAAGTTGCGGGGGTACATCTTGAAAAAGACTGTTTCTCCCATGGACAACTCTACGTTGCGTGCTCAAGAGTGTCGAAACCACAAAACCTTTATAGTTTTGCAAAGGATGGCAAAACTAAAAACGTATACAGAAATGTCAATAATAGAAAAATTGTCAAGGGAGAAACAGTCTTTTTTCGTTTTGAACTGAAATGTCAAATCAGTAGAATGATGGGAAAATAAGGGAAAAATAACATTTTCGCCTTTTTCGATAGGCATAACGGCTTTAATGCCCTAAGGGAGTATACATCTCTTAAATTCAAACGCAGAGCTCATTATGTTGATTTTTGAAGAGTTCCCTAGAATATCTTCCACATTTCATTTTTGAAGAGATCCCGCGAGATCGGGAACCATTTGGGTAAAACCAAAAATCTGCTGGAAGTCACTATTCCACGCGAACGAAGTCGCGGGCAAAAGCTAGTACATATAATAAATCTGTAGAAGGGTCAATTCTGTACATTGAAAATATTGAAAAAATAAATAACGGGGCGTGTTGCTGGATCGATATCAAACCCAAATATGTGATTAAAAAAAATTTTGTCTGTCTGTCTGTCTGTATATGCAGGCATCACGTGAAAACTAACGGTTCGATTTCGATGAAACTTGGTATAATAATACCTTATTATCCTGGGCATAAAATAGGATACTTTTTATCCTGGAAAAATACGTAGAAAAAAAATCTTATTTTTCAGTTTTATTCATAGACGTTGTTCTGTAGAACCGCGAACACACGTTGCATTACCCGCAGTGGATTCAGCGCCGTAATATTTATAAGATGTCATTGTTAGAGTTACTCAAAATGGAGAAATAAACCATTCACGCGAAACCAACATCCGCGCGGACGGAGTCGCGGGCGGAAGCTAGTTATACATATAGTAGGTACAAGATACGTAGCAACATATAAACATGTTTTTCGGTTGTGAGTATATTTGTACTTTATACTTACAGATAACCTTTTGTAATAGAACAATCAAGAAACAGAGGAATATCTAATCATTTACGACATATTTTAATAATGCTCTTTATTTAGTAATATAAGTATGTAGGCATAGTTAATTATAATCAGACGATTCAGATTTTTAGTTTTTCTTTATTTTGATTTCAAGGTAATTTCCTGAGGTTTGGGCAAATTTTATAAATAATATTTTTGGGGATTCCTAGCCAGAGTATTGACTCTGTGTGCATATTATATGCGCACATGTGCATATTATATGCGCATTCTTTGCACAATCTCGTTAGATATATATTTGTGCTGAAACGATTTCCTGATTAATTAATTAATAATATGGTTTTCAATGCCAACTGGATTGCCAAATGAAGGAAATATAAACTGAATTACAAAAAACATAAGTTTTTGCAATTTTAGTCGTATGTCAACATAATCATTATCTAATAATTATGTAGATATTGATTGAGAGAAACAGAAATTCATTAAAGCCTTGGCATATATTCTAGTCTATTTCTTATTATGGCAAGCAAAGCTAACCATCGATCATCATGTCAAAGTGTAAGGTGAATTGGATAAGCATAGTGTGTATTATCGACTTATAGTAAAAAAAAATACGCGTGGCACTTGGGGACTGCCGCGGTAAAGCTAGCATTAGCTATAGCATTTTTATCAACTTATGGAATTATAATTATTTGTTTATTATATTATTTATAAAAAAAAAGAAAAGAATATCGTGTATCGCGAATATTTAACGAGAAAATCATCCCATTATTGCTCTATGGGAAGTTACTTATTCAAATTTTATTAATTCACGTTTACATTACAGATGTGACAGTGACAGTGTTACGTTTATTTTCGTTACGGAATTTCTTGATTCGGTCGCCGCGCTCAAAAAAATATGTATGAACGATAAAAGTTTTCGTTTGATAAGGCTTTTTGTTCGGCATAAAGTATATGCCAAACAAAAATACATACATACAAATATAATACAAAACCAAGAGGGTTCAAAAACGCGATGAAGTGCTAAGAAAAGTGGCAGGTGGTAGAGGGCACTACCTTACCTCCAGATAATCGAAAGAGGTCCATAATGCTAAGATAATAAATAATAATAAATTAAAATATAATATAAATTTATAGATAAATAAATAAATAAAAATGTTGATCTTATTCTAACAATATAGCAGATAGAGCCAAGACTACATGGTGAACATTGACATAATACTCGTATATCTTTTTTTTTATCGTGGTAAAATCATCAAATGAGTCCTCCCACCCAGGGCAGGAGGGACTGTCAGACTTGTACTGACTAAAATCCACGGTGTCCTTCAATAGCCCTTTACGTACCGGGGTCACGCTAATCCGTTAGTCCCGCGACCCCGGCAGGCTTTGGCCCTCTACAGGCCCCGTCACTTTGCTGACACTCTTTGAGGCGCGCGTGGAACACAACGCGCCGTCGACCCAATACTCGTAGGTATATCTAGAGCGGGATTACACAATTCTTACGACCATTAGTTAAAGACGATTACAAGCAAATTGTTTTAAACGGCCTACAGTACTTTTTTTATAACTACTTATAACTACAATTATAACTATTATGTAAGACAAATATAATATAACATACACAATTAAATGAGTATCACAATATTTGTTTTTTTTTACCAATTACTTTTATCAATTTAAATGTGTAGTTGATTACAGTATCATGACAACATTATTAACCTGTATGATAAAAAATTTACATAAAAAGGTTGTACATATATTCTACTTATCTATTACTTTTTGTTACAGGTACCAAAGACAAGTGAAGTGTTAACAGTGAAAAGTGATGCTCAGTGGTTGTACATTTGATTAATTTTAACAAAAAAAAAACACGAAGATGTCTGTGGAAACCCAGGAATATATGAATGGCATGAGGCCGGGACCCCTTACGAGTGAGATCCCAGAATGTATGAGAAACAAATACACCGTCGTGCAAGCGATTATAGACGTTATAATGTTTGTCATCGTCGGAATCGGATATGTGATAAAACATACGTACATGACTATTGTTGGCCGTCATAAAAAGGACCTTAAGGGTGCTATTGCTGTGGTGACGGGAGGTGGTGGAGGTTTGGGCAGCCTCATAGCCCTAAGGTTGGCCAGGCTTGGCTGTACCATCGTGTTATGGGATATCAACAAACAAGGTCAGTTGTCTAATTACCGCATTATAATAACTCACGTACAGGTGATAATCACGACTAGCCGGATGACACGTATGCATATTTAAATTGCGTAATATAAAGAACATGTTCTGTCATGGATTATTACTGGTCATGCACAAAACAGGTTGTAAAACATTAATCAAATCTGTACACTTCATTTAAATCTCATTGAAAAAAAAAATAAGTTGCTGAACTGTCCAAACAGTGACCCTGGAACGTAAACGGATATTGAATTAACACGGTGGATTTTAGTCAGTATGAGCCTGATCGTTTAGCTCCGATTATTATTAAGATTCAATTTTTTTTTTCGTGGTAAAATCATCAAATGAGTCCTCCCACCCAGGGCAGGGCGGGAGGGACTGTCAGACTTGTACTGACTAAAATTCACGGTGTCCTTCAGTAGCCCTTTACGTACCGTACGGTAATTTGTAAGTCCCGCGACCCCGACAGGCTTTGGCCCTTTACAGGCCCCGTCACTATGCTGACACTCCTTGAGGCGCGCGTGGAACACAACGCGCCGTCGACCCGGGTATGGTCCTTGGTCGGACAGCGAGTCGCCCATTACTGGCCGCCCGCATGCCCGATTAAGATTCCATTAAAATTAATTTGATGAGTTTAGCACCTAAAAACAAAAAAAGCCCTCTTCAAGAGGGTTGCAAATGTTCTGCTTTTAGGCTACATCCCGGCTCCCAAAGTCAAAAGCATTACACTGCATTTATGTAGTTTAGTTCCTATATTATCTACCTACGTCACGATTGATACAATAAGTGAGAAATGTAACACAATTGCAGAATCTGTCAACACACATTATTTGATATTTACACACGTAGTCATTTCTTATACAGTACGTAAAGTTATATTGCATGCAATAGGTGTAATAGAAATATGTACTGTTTATCCGTCGGAATAAAATTTAAAAATCCTGTTGAAAGAAATAAAGAAACGCCATTGAGATAATGCATATTTGCATCCTTACGTTCAATATTCAATGCCTCAGAAAAAAAGAGACGAAGAGACGGGAGAATGAGAAGAGGTCCATCGGTCATTGACAAACTAATACATAGTTCAAGAATACCTATGTACATAGTCACCATGCCATTTTTTTTTACCTGTATCTAGATTTGCATAGACAATTATTTGTTTCGTAAGAACCAGATGCTTAATTATTATTCCTTGTCAAACAGTATTGATGGCGTTGCTAGCCAAACCATTCATCTGCATTCCGATTATAAAAGGTTCATTAGAGGCAGAAAAAAAAAAGATTATTAATTTTCTTGCCCTCGTACCATGTTATTTGTACTTGATTATTTAGGTGATCATTTTTTTATAGTTCTATCGTACGATCTTTGTTCTGCCAAAATATTAATAAAACCAATTCGGTGCATGCACACCAATTTACATTTTAATTAATCAGTTTATAAAATGACTATTAATTTTATTCATTTAAAAAAAGAACATTCATTTTGTATGCGTTTAGAAACGGTTTATCTGTGGTACCGTCCTAAGCGAATGGACCGATTTTAATGCGTTTTTGTTTTTTATAAAGCTGACTTTATTGAGATGGTTCTTATATGCAATTTATGAAGGTCTGTACAGGTGTTAAATGAACATCAGTTCTCTTATATAGAGATTTTTCGTTTCTCGTAAATCACGTAAAGTCGTTGATCCCCTCTGTCATTTGTAAATCTTTAACAGACAGAAGCTCGAAAGCCTGACAACCAGTCTTATCATGGGATAATCGTTACCCAGTTACAGGGTTGTGGAGATAGGCAGTCGCTCCATGTAAAATACTGATATTCAGCTGCATCAAGTTCGACTGACTACTCCAATATAATTGGGAAAAGGCTAGGCAATAGGCAGATGATGATGACTTGATATAGATAATCGTGGATAATGTTACGAAATAGTATCAGTTCTCACCTTTATTTTATAGCCATAATGCCCGCCTTACTCCAGCTAAATGCCAAAGAAAAGGTCATGACAAATATTGAAGCCAAATTGATAGTGCGTAACGATTAGGGTTCCGTAACACTGTCATCACTAAACCGCAATGTGGTTCTCTTATGTGTTCGACCACAAATACAGGAGGCTTACTGTACTTGTTGCGTATTCACGTGTCATTTTCGTGAAGGTGTTTTTTCACGTAACGTTTTTCGATTTAAGTGTGGTGTACAGTCACGAGCAGTAGTATGTATACACTAAGCAGTATTCAAAAGCGATGTTCTGCTACCATATTGATTAAACTTTTGCCTTTTCATTGGACTTCTATTTTGGAAGCCATAGAATTCCGAAATAGGTGTTATTTCAAAGTTTAAACCAATATTTCACGAGTAAATTGCGTTTGAATGTTGTTAAGTGTATATGTTACGGCTAAAGGTAGGTGTGAACCTAAACTTAAGATTAGCCGGCTAAACCTAGGTTTATCTTCGACGAAATGTTAATGTTAGTTTGTTCTATCTTTAGCCGGCTAAACTTAGGTGTAGCTGCAGGTCCTTGGCTAAAAATGAAGGAAATGGAATGGTCTTGCTTTCGCGGGGCGTCCACGCTTCCCAGCATGTCGACGGAGCCCCGCTTCGCGGGGCTCCTACTTCTGGGTGGTTTAAAAAAAAAAATAACCACGAAGAGGATGGCGGGGTCTTTCAGACCCCGCCATCCTCTTCTAACCTAAATTGTCCGAGTCGGGGTGCCAGCGAGTCCCGAGCTCGCTTCGCTCGCTCATGTGTAATGAAAGTGATTGTTTTTTAATAAAGTTTTCGTGTCAAAATAGTAAACATTATTACATTGTTTCCTTTTCCATTTCCTTCTACATTTTTAGCCAAGGACCTGCAGCTACACCTAAGTTTAACCGGCTAAAGATAGAACAAACTAACATTAACATTTCGTCGAAGATAAACCTAGGTTTAGCCGGCTAATCTTAAGTTTAGGTTCACACCTACCTTTAGCCGTGACATATACATGTTATTATTGCTCGTGACTGCGGACACATTCGAATCTATTCGGGATTATTTTATAATCCCAAATAGATTCGAAAACACGCATGAAAAATACATCAAATACTGTATTTTTATTGACAAACCAGCTGTTCCAAACAGTTTCACCCTCGCTACTCGGTGCCTATTGGTCTTATTGTGATGCTTAACAGCTTAAAGCCTCCCTCGGTAAATGTACTTTCCAACACGTCAAGATTTTTTCAATTCGAACCAGTAGTTCCCGAGATTAGCGCGTTCAGCCAAACACACAAACTCTTCAGCTTTTAAATATTACTATAGGTTGATCTCTTACAGGATGAAAATATTGTTTGTCAAGATTTGCTAAGTTTTCTTTTATGGACTAAAGTTTATGAAGACCTACCGTTCATGTATCTAGGGTTTAATACACGGTTGACTAACATCCCCACACGAGATTAATCTTGTAACACTCCTGCGCAGTCGAGGAGACGTGTTCAAGACTGTTTCCCAACACACGCTTGAGCGCTTTCCGCATCTGTGTTGCAATGGAGATCATACAATACTTAAATAAACAATGCTGAACTAAAATTGTAGAATAACATATAATATAATGTACTAGCACTTTTCCCGCGACTTCGTCCGCATGGGTTACGTACTTTCCTAATTCCCCCTTTTCACCCCCTTAAAGGTTAAATTTCCAAAAACCCCTTCTTAGTGCTCCCCTACATTATAATAGGAAGCCGTGTGCAAAATTTCACATTCCTAGCCCTAGTGGTTTCGGCTGTACGTTGATATGTCAGTCAGTCAGTTCTCCTTTTATATATATAGATAAGTAACCTAGTATAGTATCCGTTTATGTTATGTCATTTTATTTGTTACGGTAATTTGAAACAAATGACAGCTGTTTTATTAGCATTTCCTGACAATCTTCTCTATTATAATTATTATACACTAGCTGCCGCCCACGACGTCGTTTGCGTAAATGCGTTGAAGAAATAAAGGTTAACTGCTCGGTCCCCGTAGGTGATAGCGTGATAATATGTTGACACCCCAAGGACTGTATTAAAAAAATTCAATGTACAGTTTTGATTTTCCTACCATTTTATGTTCCATTTAATAATATAGCAAAATAATAAACAAAAGCAAATCGTATTCAAATACAGGGGTTAAAATTAAAACTTATTAGGAGATGGGTTAATTTTGTATGGAATATTCCGAATACGAACGATGAGTCAATAATCGAGCTTCAATATGGAAAATGACCTTATACAGCCATTCTTTAATTTAAAATTAATCTTCGAAACTAAACAGAATTAATTTTACATTGTAATATTATGTTAAATAGGCATAATAATATCCTTGTATCAGGTATTGTATTTATTGGTATATAAATGGCGGTTGTTTATCTTAAAACTAGGTTAAGGCAAATCTAATTGGTCGCGGGACCAAGGGATTAGGTCGCGGGACCAAGGGATTACCGTGACCCCGGTACGTAAAGGGCTAGTGAAGGACACCGTGGATTTTAGTCAGTACAAGTCTGACAGTCCCTCCCGCCCTGCCCTGGGTGGGAGGACTCATTTGATGATTTTACCACGATAAAAAAAAAAAAAAAAAAGGCAAATCTAATTAGTCCGTCAAAGTTTTTAAAAATAATGGACACGTATTTTTTCTTTTTTTTAATCAATGAATCTTTACAACGATAACGCATCTAAACTCGGGGTTGGGGCTCGTGACGTCAGAAACCAGTTTACTGTGGTGTCACGTATTGCCAATTTAAAAAAGTGCTTACTTCGTCAATTTTTGTTTGCGTAACAAAATAAAAAATACAAATAAAATATAAAAATACAAAGGGTCAACTATTTTTCGAAACTCTACCTAACGGGTTAATCGACGGTCGCGGGACTGTACGAATTACCGTGATTCCGGAACGTAAAGGGCCATTGAAGGACACCATGGATTTTAATCAGTACGAGTCTGACAGTCCCTCCCGCTCTGCCCTGGGCGGGAGGACTCATTTGATGATTTTACCACAATAAAAAAAAAATTAAAAAAGGGCTACTCGATTGGGCACACCGCAATCGCGGCGGCAAACGTAAGATCCCACTTTGAGGAGTGGCTGGAGAGAGGCACCACGGCGGCGTCCTCACCTTCCGCCTGACGCAGGATCCCTCCGGGCACGGATGTTTTGGGAGGTTCCTGTGTCTGATTGAAAATAACGCCTGGGTGTCAATACTGAGAGGATCGCCTGGAGGACACGGCGGAGCATACGGTGAAGGACTGCCGCTTTGGCAGAGCACCGCCGCCGCCGCGCCACACGCCGTGTCCTCACAACGGCTATAGGCGGCGACCTTTCGCTTCCGTGATTTTACCACGATAAAAAAAAAACGGGCTAAGCGTTTTTTTCAGTCCAATTGCCTTTTTATAATTACAGTACTAATATTTTAGTATGCACGACGTTGTGCGAAAATAAATTCAACTTGACATTCAATGATTAAGCGCCATGTCATTAAAATACATAACACGGAAGGTACTAA
This sequence comes from Agrotis puta, assembly GCA_943136025.2. NCBI lineage: Eukaryota > Metazoa > Arthropoda > Insecta > Lepidoptera > Noctuidae > Agrotis > Agrotis puta. The sequence goes on along the minus strand of OW964184.2, from coordinate 6,534,601 downwards.
GTATTTGTAAACAGTGATGAATGAATACATCTTGGAGATAAATACAAATAGGTGCCGAGGAATATAGGTAGATAGGTAGAATAAACGGTATACAGGAGCCCATGTATAATGTCGACAATACATGTTTGTTAATACCATAGAGTTTCCTTGTTTTAGCGTCTTGGACATTGTATGTAATGTATGTGTAGTGTGGGCATCAGTTAGTTTTGTGTTGACTTTTATTAATCACTGTGTACTGTGTGAGTATGTAGCAAACACTTACTGGTGTGTCTACGGTCTGTATTTTTTTGATTAAATACGGAAACAGATGCTTTACGAGTAGTTCCGCCCTTTGCCGTTGATAAATTCAGCTAAAATTCTTTTAAAATTACATATTTTATTAAAGATTATAAAGGTTTACTATTTAGCCAGTTATGCAAGGATAAATCTGGTTCTCTATTATCCAAGGATAGTGTGGCATTTTATTTCTAGATATTTGTTTTACATTTGTCGATCGGTGTGTAGGTTGCTAAGTTAAATCTGAGATGATAATAATATCTTTCAATTCATGTACAGATGCCAGCTGCAGGTCAACCTGCCCTAATCTGTCAAATTGTACCATAAGGTTGAAAATCTATTAAAGTTTGTCAGATTGAGGTAGGTTGATGTGCTGGCGTCTATACATATTCTATGCAATTAGATCTCAAATGATTTTTTAATTTACGAACAATGTTTTTCACCAAAGTCCTAGACATTAGTATTATAGTAACACCAGCTAAGTAGTATCTTTTGAGGTTTGAATTTGAAGCAAAACCTTTATGCCTTTGTCAAACAGACAGGCGAAAGAAAGCGAGTCCGAAGCGACACGTCAGTCCGATTGTTCTGTCACGCTATCGGATCGCTTTCGCTTTTCTATGTGAATGGATTCAAACAATTCCATACATTACAAATAAAAACGCCTCGGTTCGCATTCGTCACGCCTGTCTGTTTGACAAAGGCTTTGAGGTTTGAATTTGAAGCAAAACCTTTATAGTGCAGATAGATTCACAAAACAGTTTACAATGTGTCTATTTCTATCTGATTCCGGTTTTCTGTAGTCTCAAAGCGAGAGTAGTGCTAAGTCAGGTAATTAGTGGCATGTTTAACATTGTTAGCAGTAATTGTGCACGTCACACGTGTCGGCTTGCAGCTGTATTGCCTGAGTTGAGTAAACATTTACAGTTATTTTAGTTTCGTACGTCTGAATACAAAAACGGAACCCTTATAGGATCACTCGTGTGTCTGTCCGTCCGTCGCTTACAGTCAATTATCTCCGAATCTATTAGACCGATTAAGTTGAAATTTGGTACACATATCAATTCCTGTGACCCAAACACAGAGGTATGACGTGAGCAGATGAAATCTGTATATGGGGGGTCATTTTTGGGGGGGAAGGGGAAAATTAAAAAAAAAAATTCTGAAAACTGCATCGTGTGGCATATCAAATGAAAGGTCTTGTTGAGAAGATCTTAAATGTATTTTTTTGTAATTTTAAAATAAATAGTTTCCAAGTTATTCAAGAAAATAGACGAAAATTGACCATTCCCCCCCCCTTATCTCCGAAACCACTGAACCTAAAATTTTGAAAAAAATACAGAAATTAGTTTTCTCCTTATAGATTATAGGAAAACCTATAAGAAGTCCATGATATTAAAATAACATGGTAAATCACTCAATATTGTGCGTACCAACTTACATTTTTTTTTAATACGTCATAAATCGTAAACCGCAATTTATCTTTCAAAGTTACAACCAACTTTTATATAATGTTACTTGCTGCTACGGAACCCTTTAAAGGCGAGTCCGACTCGCACTTGGCCGGTTTTTTCTGTAAACTGTGTCACTTTACCCTTTCCACTTTATACAGATTCATTTTACTCTGTTTAAAGATCCATTTTCTTCTGTTTACTATTTATTTTTATACCAAAACTTGTTTAATGTTATATTTAAACAATAATTGGATTGAGTGAACGATAATATGGCTCGAAATAACGTAACTGCTGAAATCTTCCATACTATGCGGTTCAATTAGGAAGGATTAAGTGTCATTAATGATTATTTGCTATCTTGTTAGAGTTACTTAATATGGCAATTGTTTATTTAAGGTGGAATCGTAGCAGCAGCCTCCGAAATTCGAATTTTCTTGTGTTTTTTGCAATTAAACAAGCGTGGCGAATGTGAAGCGTGACGTTTTTATTTGTAATGCATGGAACTGTTTGAATTCAGTCACATAGAAAAGCGAAAGCGATCCGATAGCGTGACAGAACTATCGGACTGACGCCTCGCTTCGGTTCGGTATCGCTACGGAAACGCTTCGCTTTCGCCAGTCTGTTTGACAAAGGCATAAAAGCGTGCAAGTGGTAAAAAAGCTTGCATGACGTCACAAAGCGGCGTCAGTAAACCTTCCTTCCTAAATGAACCGCATAGTAGTTGTGTATGAAATCAGATATGAATATAAAAATGGTTTGAATGTATTACAATCATGGCGGAGAAAATCCTACGTACGTATAGTAGTAGGTATCTGTATAAAACGAAGAACCATCGCAAAGTTCAGTAAATACCAGTAGTGAATATTATAATTCAAGCATACTCGAAGCTTTGTAGTTTTTGCGAGCAACACCAGACTTGACAGACAGGAGTACAAGTACGACGCAAGTAAATAATGACATACAGACGTTGGTACATAAATCAAGTTTTTCTTTACCACAGTTTAAGTCTAAAGTCTCATCTCGCGAGAGATAAGCAAAGAACGTCAAGAAAAACGGAAAATACCCAAATAAATGTATTGACATACTAGTTTTTTTTTCATTATTTACTTGATAAAAACTAATTAGGTGCGGCTATTAGACTATGGCTGTTCTGACTGTTTACCTTACCGCCAGATATAGTAACATATAACAGACAAAAATAGTAAATTATCACCAAAATTAACCCCATATTTGTAAACTTATAACCAAAGTTTTTGTCCGTGTCGGGGTGTCCTAAGGTCTCGAGCTCGGTTCGATTCGGGATTTCGTCCTTTCGAATAACTTATACTTTGTAAAAATTTACACTTATTTTGCTACAAAACATTTTCTTTTAACTTTTGAACGGTATCATAACAAACACAAATCCTGTTCAACTGGATTAAATGTGTATGAGTATTAAAATTGTTCAGGTTTTGAGTGCAAACATTAGTGAAGTTGTTCTTGACCTCGATCTTATATCACAAATCTACTTCTACTAATTTAAACTATAACCTTCTTAATATTTAAATAAAATTCCATAGATGATAAACTAAAGAGTTCGGAATAACATCATAAAATTAATTAGTTGATGTGTAATACTTAGACATCATCAATCAAATACAGACATGTCATTATAAAGGCAATTGCGATAAACGACGTTTTTCTGTGTTGTGTAGTCTATTGCGTAATTTCGTTAATAATGTTGTCAATACATCCGTTGTCAATACGCATTGTATTGGCGTTTTAATTTCGAGGTAGGAATGTGAAGGTTTGTTAATATTTATCTATCTTGTGTAGAGAGTTGTCGAAACTGACCTAATGGTTGACGCTTGTCTGTTCTAAGGTCGAGTATTGCAATAGGTGTTGAATCTGCTATGGGCTTGTTGTAGACCACAGCTGAATACCATTTTTACATAGAGTGACTGTGAACTCCACAGAATAGAATAGTAACTATAGGTGTGTGTGTACATATCTGCGTTCTCCCAGAAGTGTATAAGGTAAGGAAAAAGGTAACAGGAAATTTTTTCTTGAATGTGGAAGATCGCGACCGGCGTAATTCTCAGAACTTCATAAAATTAAAACAACAACTTAAACTTGAATACATTTCAGTATCCTGTAGTCAAAGTTAATGTCAAAAATTCCCAACAAAATGTAATCGCCATCGTCGGCGGATTCTAGGTAAACCCAAACCAATAGCGTAGTTTTTATTACAATCTGATGTGCTGTTGTCTCCAGCTTAGGTCAGAGCCTCAGAGACGACACAAAGTTGACGTAGGAGGGAGCTTACCCAGAAGGAGCCTGTTCACTCTAACTTTGTAGAGATTTTGGTTGACGTCAATCATCAAGTCTTCAAACGAGAAAAACTTTTCGATTTTGTTAATCAAAAGTTTCGATTAACCAAAATTGTAGATGAACATTTTGTTCATATGAACCCTGTATCTTTATCATTTACCATGTAACATTTCAACCAATCAGTGAATAGGTACTTCTACTGGATTGCCCTTATGACACCAATTAAGAGTTTTTTTTAAATAGTCTACGATTATACTATTCAGCAAGTCATTGGTTTTAATTACTTTTATAAACTACAACAGTTATAATTTAAGTAAGAAAAATATTTTAAATTAAGTGCTTTAACGTTAATTACTTTGTTGACATACACATGTCATCTATTTTAACCCATTATGCAAATATGTTATGTTTAATTTAGTTATATTTCCCACTTGCCACTTCTATACAAATAAAAAAATCGAAGAACATTTCGGCCATAAAATACTACCTTGGAGAACACTTCTGTATTGGCCTTATTATTTCAGGTTTGAATAATTATTTTTAAACAAAGTAGTTTCTCGAGGATAACATGACCAGCGAGAATACAAACTAACCCACACAGCGTCATAAAAATATAGATCTTTAAACCATTGACCCTCTTGATAGATACTCAGCCTTGTCAAATGCTAGACTTCTAAATAAATTTATCTAAGAACATTTAAGTATGAAAGCTATCCTTTCTAAATCAATAACTTGTTTTGATTAACACGTAGTCGTAAATATTTCTTCGACAGTTCGTCTACAATAAAACTGTGAAGATAATCTTTTCATGGTCTGTTAGAAATTACGATGTTCTGGGAAAATCGCTCTTAGGCGCAAGAGTGAGCAATGGAGCGGTAAGACCTTGCGTTTTATTTGTTCGTTGCTCTTGCCAACAGCTCGGCCAACGAAATATACGAGCACACTCGATACCAAGATGATAATATTGTAAACCTTGACCGATGCTTAACAAGGTAACACGATTTAAATGTTAGTTACGTAGATTGTTTATAATCATTTTGTTACTTGCAGTCTAAGAATATTACATCTGAATTAATGGATATTTAGATGTAATATTCTTAGACTGCAATTAAATTCAATTAAAAATATTATTCAAAGATGGAATTTACGATTGTGTGGTTGTTTGAACGTCTTTTTGGTGAATTAATCAGATTCATTATTTTCGTCATAACTTCCCATGTTTGATGGAAAAGGCACGAACTAGATACTTTATTTATCATCTCCAATCAGTCTATATTATAAAGCCGGCTCTACATTTGCGTGTGAAGTCGCGCCGTGAATAACGCAGTGATTCGCACGCGAACTACGAGTAAGACGAGTACCTATGTCCGTCCACACTCGCAAAGCTTCACTCTTGTTGGCTGCATTCGCGTTCGCGCGCCGCAATCTCTTTGAAGCGGACCAAAAACCGACACTGATCGAGAACGGCGCGAAGCGCGAAAAACATCTACACTCGCGTTTCGCAGTGTTCGCGGGCGTTCGCGGCAGTTTGCGCCGCGAGTGTTTGCCAGCCGACTTAAGATTTGATTTTAATGAGTAGCGTAGCGTGCGGGCCACCAAAATTTCGCCCTCAAAAAACAAACTGAATGGGCAGAACGAAACACTCTGTAAGAAGCCATGGCCGCCTTAGCACCCCCACACTAGGCTACTGAATAGTTTCAACACAATAACTACGAATAACTGCGCAACAAAGTACTGAAGCATTTTCTGTACTCACAAAATGTTGAGGAAAATCCGATAATTATTGATTACATTAATTTGAAATAATAGCATTGAGCTAGAAAATCATTAAACATCAATTAGTACCTTTGGCATGTGCTTGATTTTAAAACCAGTTTAATATAATGATTATATCTATCATCAAGGGCTAATGTAAAAATGAGTGGTTACTAATATTGGTATCCATTTTAAACTAAATGATCTGTGATCTAGGCTAAAGACATTCATTATGGATTCACTTGGGGTCCATTAAGGCTAAAGGTTTAATGACGGTTATAATAGTGCCTTTATTAAGTTTAAGTATAGCATTAGTGTGTCTTGTGTTGCATCTAAACGTTGATGCAACACAAGACACGATCCTTCTATGACAAGGTCGACCAATCTGATACTGTAATTTCTACGGAGATGAGATAAAAACACATGATCTTAGCTGGTGCTAGCTCATATAAAACTATCTCTATGTCTTAATCCAGGTTTTATCTGTGTACCAAATTTTATCTAAATCAGTTCAGTGTCATTTTGTAATATTTTTATCATATTAGTAGGAATAGGACTTTCTGCTAATCTACACGAATACTGATTAGGTTCTCTCTACTCTTACTCGTATAATTAGATTGTTATCAAATAATTACATTCCATTCCTTTATGTCCGTGAAAGTTGATATGTTAGTAGTAACAAAGTGAGACTAAAGCATGTTCTAGCTAGATTGCATCCATCTAGATTAGGGCATGCCGAGAATTTGAGCAACATTCTTAAACTTGAAGCCACTTTACATTGTTTTAAAAGATTTATTCCCTTTATGTCGAGTCCCGTTATGTCGAGCCTGGAAGTCTATTGTTCTCCAAAGTATTGATATTTTACGCTTTCTATTACCTTTATGTCGAGTTTGGTGAACAGGTACAGTCAGGGATGTAAATTAAAAGCCAATGGCATAAAAACATTGTTTTATTATTTGTTCTATTACTTATTTTCATATATAGGTATATCTAATCTTAATCTAAATAAATCACAGTATAATCATCACTATTGTTGCAAATGTTAAACAGCATGTCGACGGAGCCCCGCTTCGCGGGGCTCCTACTTCTGGGTGGTTTAAAAAAAAATAACCACGAAGAGGATGGCGGGGTCTTTCAGACCCCGCCATCCTCTTCTAACCTAAATTGTCCGAGTCGGGGTGCCAGCAAGTCCCGAGCTGTCATATGCATTTCATTGGACGTGACTGTACTTCTAAAATATGATATTATTAAACTCGACATAAAGGTAATTAAAGCGTGGTAAAGTAATAGAAGCGAGACAAGGTTTTCGGCTCGACATAACGGGACTCGACATAAAGGGAATATAGCTTTTAAAATAGTGTGGTGCAAGCATAAGTCAAGGTGTGCCATAGACATGACAAGCGGTGACATGACAAGGGTGTTAACTCGCAGGTTGTCATACTATTGTCCTGTTCATGTGACGAACTGTATGACGACACTGAGTATTTTTTTTTTTTAAGCATGGTAAAATCATCATATGAGTCCTCCTACCCACGGCAGAACGGAAGGGACTGTCAGACTCGTACTGACTAAAATTCCCGGTGTCCTTCAATGCCCCTTTACGTTCCGGGGTCACGGTAATTCGTGAGTCCCGCGACCAGACACTGTGTGTAGCACATGAGTTTCAAGTAAATGATATAGTTATTCAAACATTACGATTAATGATGAACAAGATGTTTTTTTTGTCGTATTAAAGACATAAACGCGGGTGCCATGCAAAATTCGAAAAACAGTATTGCGAAAAAAAATCTTAAAAAACGATAATTACAAAGTTTCGGTCAAACAGGTACTCTTGTTTATTTAATATTAATAACACACATATTGACTACTTTCCACAAGAAATAAAAGCAAAGACGGAAATTGTCGAACAAACGTTTCTCAGGTTCATAAAGAAAGTTCAGTTGGTTACGTCAGTAAAGGCATGAGTGAACAATTATTCGTACCAAACATAATACATACAGTATCGACTTCCCATTACATCACACTGTACTAAATGAATGAAAGAAAGGTAATAAATAATGATAGTTAACAAACATACTTTTTGCACTTGCTTTTTTAATGAAGCGTTTTGGTACCAACGAAGTTTTTAAGGGCGATTAAAATGAATACGGCCTTCTTTTAAAGTAGTGTATATTAATTTTAAAATAAATGTCGAAAAGATTTGCACTTGATTTTTTAATGAAGCGTTTTGGTACCAGCGAAGTTTTTAAGGGCGTTTAAAATGAATACGGCCTTCTTTAAAAGTAATGAATATTAATTTTAAAATAAATGTGGAAATGATTAATTATTCTGTCACTTGTGTATTAAACTGTCCTGGTCAATCAACAGCATAGAACCTGTACCTGCAAGGTTGCAAACACGGAGGAAGCGACAGACTTATACAAGTCGTCTAGCGTCATCTCTTTCCCACAGCTGAACAACTCACGCTTTAAGACCTCATGGTAGGCCAATTGTTGGTCCCGTGTTTGCAAACTTGCAAGTACGAGTTCTGTGCTGTAATATGATTCCCAAGTAGAGCGTAGTGTAATCATCATTTCGGTTTTTCATTAGTTTATCTGCTGTGAGGAATGAAATAACTGATCATTAATATAATTTTTGACTACATCCCGTTTCAACACTTTCCCGTTTCATTTTATTTAAATGATGTATAGTTCCTGTTATACAATAACTTAACTGTACACAATATTAATTAATCCCTTTTTTTTCTTTTAAATTCTTTACACATCAGCAAATAAAGTAGCATATAATTAAAAGACTGTAATACACCTGCTACATGACAAACGGTAATGACACCAATTATGTGTACAGTTACGTAATAGTTAACACCTACTTTAATTAGCTAAGTCGGCAATTTGAATAGTGTAGGATACCGTTCTACATTGTTGACGATATTAATATTCACCTACCTACTTCATTAAGAGGAGTGTATATACAATATACAACGGTCTGAATTGTTGAGCATATACAAATTAACGATGTTATTATCTGTCGGTTACGAATCATAAAAACTACAGTCATTATACTACTTTTAATATAGCTACAGATTAATTCACATAAGTTCATGAAACCCTATTGTTCGACTCAAGTACTGTTCAATTGACATAATGTTTATTGAACTAAAATTGATTGCTCTAACGAACGATCTAATGTTCTTTTAAGATATGGGTTGTTTTAACTACGTTTGAAATGCCTAATGGACGACTCGCCTCCGGTTTAATTTTTTAAATCAAACTTTTTTTATTTCTAAAGAAGACGTTCGAAGTAAGTATGAGGAAGCCCCGCTTAGCGGGGCTCCTTTTTCTGCCTTCAGGTTCGAACCTGGGAGTGCCCTTGAAGTCGATCGTCTTCTTATCGCTCAAAAGCACAAAGTTGTTCAGTTGATATTTAGGTAGGAGTGTATGTAATAGGGCACTGAAAAAAATCAGTCACATACTTTGATCAGTAACACCAAAGATAATATTGATAATACTCGTAACTAACTTACAGTGAATGGTTTTGAATAATGAATTATTTACACAGATACAGCAAACTGGAGTAGCGGGGTGGTCTTTAAAGTACGCAAAGGGCACAAAAAAGAACAGGGTGAGGCTTACAGTCCCATCCGCTCCACCTAGGCCGGAAGGACTCATTTGATGATGTCACACCCTGGAAAAGGGGAATACTACTATCAGAAAAATATGGTATTTTTCTTCATAAATAAAGTAATTAAATTACTAAATGCACAAAATGCAAAACATTAAACATAGTCATAACTTTTTAGTGTGCCTAACAAAGATAGTTTGTTTACAAAGCATTTTCTTCAGATAATGTTTACTGCCTATGCTTAAGAAAATACATTTTCACATTCCGTTATTAGTGTCACAAATGTATGCGAACCTTTCTCTCCAAATATAGACGAGAAAGACAATGCCGTCTAAGAATCATTCAGTTTTATGCTTTGACTTCGGAACTTAACTTAGGAAGTCTATCTACAGCATGTATATCAGAAAAGTGTTGCCATATTTAGGTGCAGTATAATACAGGCCACTTAACAGAACCAACCTTCTCAGGAGGCTAAATACGCAGTCGAGAAAAAAATAATAACAAGATACGATTCGAGTACGGTTCACACAGCACCAGTTCAACAGGCGTTACTTAAAAATTATCAAACGGTAACGTAATATCGGAATAAACGGTGTCCTCATGTGTTGTGTGGAACGGAGTTCCCCAAGGCTCAGTTTTGAGCCCATGATTATATGATATTTGTACTAAAGATTTAGAAGCAGTTACATACCCATGCTTAATCCTACAATACGCTGATGATATTGTAGTCTACTCCTCTCATTCATCAATTGAAACAGCGGCTAACAATGTCGATTTTTTTTGACTAATCTGATAGAGTGGCTCGATAATTATTACTTACATCGTCGGTGAAGAAAAGTGTTTCTCGAGACTAATATTAAGTTAGTTATGCTGCTATTTTTTTTCTTAATTACGACCACAGTCCTGTAGAGACAGTTCTTCTTAATTCTTGGTCCGTACTACATCTTTAAGACCACAACGTTTTGATACATGATGTATAATACCTGAGTGTGCTAATAAAATTTAATGCTCGTATACCTAAATAACCATAAAATCGAATTTATTGATTCCAGAAAAGACGTAGTAGCTTCTTAATGTGAAAGTGAGTTGTATAAAGTTCGATTGCATGGCCACTTTGAGCTCTGAAAGCAATAATTAATCCGTCACTCTGAATCTGACAACTTATATGATTAATTGTAATAAGATCGTCGCCGACAATTGCCAGATCCATTCTCCTTTCATTTTCTTGCTTTCTTATAATGATTTATTTATCGGTACTGCCTATTGGCCTCAATCTAGCCTAAAAGCTATATAGAAGGTAGCCTATAGCATGAGACCCAAGATGTAGCGAGCTCATCCAGAAAGAACTGGAACAGGCATCCTTGGTGAGTCTTGAACCGCCAGTTATCATCGGAGGTTATAGGTAGGCTGTGGTTTTTTTGTCCGTGTAGATGTATACTGCAAGAAGGTGGATCCTGCCCAAAAAGTGAGAGGAGTGGTGGCTGGTGCCCTACCATGACGTCTTAAAGCGTGAGTAGTTCAGCTGGGGGAACGAGATGGCGCTAGACGACCTGTATAGCCCTGTCACTTTTCCTCAGCGGAACCACACAGTAACGCTTTGTCATGATATTAAGGGTCTTAAGGTACATAACATCCTCCTAAATTCCTACAAATCGTGAGAGAAGCTCGTGGCTAAAGAATTATAGCAACACAAGCTGGTCTCCAAAGTTAAGCAATGCTTGAAAAGGTCAATCTGTGAATGGATGATCATCAATTAAGTACATATCACGAGTAGTCTGTACCTATAGGCGCCCCTTTACTGGTTGAGAAATCACACCTTAAAGATGTCGTTAACAATAATAATTGCGTTGTCAACTTGTTTCATAAGGTAAAATTAAATTTAAACATAACTTCTTCTTAAGCCCACCCTTTGGCTACAGCCGGTGGCTATAATAATATAATAATTGTGAACTTACCACGTTTTGTCAACAATTTGAAATTCTCAATTATTATAAATTAAATTAATTAGTTCAACAATAACTATAGTCTTAAAAAACTTTGGAGCAAATACAAAAGTAACTGAATTGAATATGTTTTCATCATCACTATAATCTTGAATTCTTTGAAAAAGTTGAGAAAGTCGAAAAATCCTAACTAAATACGATTCGGATTTGGTAGAAACATCAGAAAACACCATTTACACAATTTAATTTACGACCAACTTTTTTTCACATTTTATGATATTAAATTACTTTTTATAAGTAATATGAATATAATTAACATTTGAATTTTATTTAAATTTTCGATGCATCACCAATGTTATGCATTCAAATTATATTTGATAGCTGTCCGTTTCATACTACCTACATAATAATCACATCAAGCTAAAAGACTGATTTACGCAAGTTGCTGGATCCAGCGCTGGGTTGCCACTGGAATAATGTAAACATGTTGCAATCCAGTACACCGTCCAGTGCTGGATCGGAATACAACACGTTCCTAAATAGCAAGATGCGAGATCCAGCATCATTCGATTGGAAATCCAATGAAGTGACTTTGGATCCCGCTAACGGATCAATTGATCAACCATAAAGCAAAACAAATGAAAGCTTTTACTTATACAATAACGTCAAAGTCACTCCTAATAATACATTCATCAACTGCACGGCGTTAATTACTGTGATCTTTAAAAGCTTCCATCGATCTCCATTTGTAATAAGACCGCCATGCGCAAGTCTATCTCAGATAACGCCACGTAATTGCTATCATTATTTACTTAGGGTTGTCACAGTAAACTGTATTTTTAAGATCGACCTTACAAACTCCTTGAAAGTGTCAAGATCGACTGCATAGGTAATTACTCGTACAATCCTAATCTTAACTACTTATTAGGATTTAACGGCACAGTTGGCGCTGTGGAAGTCATTAAATTCTCGCGGGTTTGATTCCCACATCATCTGTCTAACCTTTTCCCAATTACATTGAGGTCGGCTTCCAGTCGAACCAGATGCAGCTGAATATCAGTATTTTACATGGAGCGACTGTCTATCGGACCTCCAAACCAACCCAGTAACTGGGTAATACGATACCCCATGGTAAGACTGGTTGTCAGACTTCTAGAGCTTCTGACTAATAGTAACGACTGTCAAAGATCTACAAATGACAGCCAGGACCAACGGCTTTACGTGGCACGGAGGAAACTCGCTATAATAGACGGTCACCCATCCACAGACCAACCTCAGCCTGTGCGGCTGTAATTATTTAGCCACGAGCTCCTCACACAGAATAAACATTTTTATGATCTACAAGTAGTTATTCCTGTTCTGCCTATTTATGGATTTAAATGTTTGTTATCGCGCCCGTATTATACGGAAAATTCCTAGTAAACAAATTAAAATTAAAACAATTATGTAAAAATGAGTTTATTTGTTACGTTGTTTCACGCCTAAACCAGTGGATTGATTTTGATGATTTTTGTTAAAGACCACAATTTTTATAAATTGTTATACGTATGATCATAAACAGCTTCAGTTAATAGATAATTAACAGTGGCCTCCTAAGCGGTTGTCATCTTAATTAGTCGAGTTGCTCTTGCAAGTTATTTAATGGCAAACTACTAGAGCCGTGTATAAACGCCCTTAGACTTGGGCTCGTGAACACTTCCCACAAAATAACGAAGCTTTGAGAGTAAGTGCTTTGACGCCTAAGGATATGTAGCTTTCTGAACTTATGATGATACAAAATAGACTGGGAAAAAAGCCATAAGCGTTTCTTCTTATTGGTGTGAGAACTAAGAGTTGACGGCAAGGTTGTCGCAGTAGCGGAGCGATCGACTAATGCGTAGCGTGTCGCGGGTTCGATCCCCGCGCCCGCCGTTGTCCCTGGTCTGGGTAACCACGTTACAGAAAAAAACCTAGTGTGGGGCAAAGATTAAAAAAGAAAGATAAAAATGTTCAGGGTCAAAAGAAAGAGATTGTGGCCTGTTATATTTCGACTTTGAAACTCAGACAAAACCAGAGCAAATGAGTAAATAGCTTTCAGGTTTTTTTTTTGACAACCCTAGTGGTTATATTAGAGAAAATAACGCTTCAGATTGCTTGTCTTCATGCGAGTGATTGCTTTGCGGTTGGTCTAAGATATTTATTTCTATCTAGTGCATTAGAAACCTGGCCTACACTGAAATTGTCTTCATTAAGTAGACATACATAATTAAAAAATGTTTCATAGAAAATTTGAGATGACAAGTGCCTACTCATATTACCTAATTTTACAAATATTTAAACATCTCTACAAGAAGGCTAGTTTGAATCTACGAAATCAGTCTTATTTGTCAGTTACTTATTGGGACTGTATCATCATAACTGTTTTTGTATTGTTGTTACTTTTTTGGCTTTACACAATTTAAAAGTGCCTGTAACTGGCCTACTAAATGCTCTGATTTTTACTTATGAGTTATTTTTAGTACTATGTTGGGTAGCGTAATACCAGTAACTATGCACAAAAATTAGTTGTCAAACTGAAGACCTCAAGCAAGTCGTTGTCTTGTGTTTTTTTTGTGGCCACAAGAATAGCAAAGTAATATAACGTTTATACTTATGTTGATTTCTGTCCTACAATGTTGTGAAAATTGCAATAATGCTGCAATTTTCGGAAGGCCACCGCTATCATTGCTAAAAACCAATTAGTTTCAAATGTAACTACATAGGCATAACAGTAGATTTATGTATATTCGTTTACAGTTTTCATTTTGAACTTATGAAAAACATGAACATTACCTATTAGTTTGAAAACCCCCTGGTTTTGAAATTAAAAATGCCTTACTATATAAATCATACACGTGTCTTCTTTTATATACCTGTAAGTATATTGTTCTTAAATATTAATATATCTGTTACGGTAAATGTGATTACTATGGTTATTATTAATAATAACCAGTAATTTTTAATAATTACTTCTCGATTGTGATGAAAACTGTGAAATTCATCACTTTTACTGGTTTTTATTAATAATTGACTTTGTGGTGTGGTAAAAGTAATAAAACAAATAAACAATCTGGGTTGGTCAATCCGGGCTCTGAATATATATAATAACTAATCAATCAAAATAATAACCGCTGAAGTTTCATTTTAATAACTTTAACACCTACCCACTTGTTTATTATTCAGTTAACATTTAACAACCACTTACATAAAACACACGTAAAACTGATTTAAATTACTTGACAGAATATATTACTTTGCTGTGCGAAAATAAAAGTAAACTAAACACGCAATTATACATTGTAAATGTATAATTATTTACTATGTAGCATTTTGTTTTTTGAGTAATTATAATTGAGGATTTCCTTTTTATTGCTTACTTATACATATTTAACTATAATTTTAAGACAGTGTCGTAACTAGTTTTTTAACGCGCCCAGTGCGAGCTTCTTTTGTAGAATCTGCGGCCTGGTGATCTACCATGATGTCTTAAAGCGAGAGTAGTTCCACTGTGGGAAAGAGACAGAGCTACACAAGTCGTCTAGCGCCATCTCGCTCCCACAGTGGAATTACTCCAGCTTAAGATATCAAGATAGGCCTGGTCTGGCTATTTCTGCGCCTCAACAGGGACTGTGCCCTTTGTCTGGGCACCGCTGCACTGGTGGCACACCCTTATTTTCTATGATTCCCAACACTTGTATGTTTTCAAACTTTAAATTAAAACTACTTGTATGTAATACAAAGACAAAAATATAAAGAATATAAGTTTAATACATTACAATGATATAAAGAGAATTCTCACGAGCGGCATTAGACGCAACCAAACACCAAATTATGAGCCAAATTACATGGATCTGTCAAGGTGAGCCGGATTCCGGCGCTTGTGCAACAAACCTCGTGTTCGATCAATTGAATCAAGCGCCTGTTTCAAGAGTAATGGGCCAAGAGCACCAGGCCGCACGCAAAGCAAATTGTTTGCGATTTAAATATTAGCACGAAGACTATAGGCCACCGCAATGACATCGCCTATAATGACCACATTATTTGAAAAAGTGCTGGATAAGGTTGAGCTTGACACGTACCTTCTTCCGTTCTTTCAGGGGTGTCCCCAGTTAGTTCATTTCTCTGTCACATTGCGCGCTGCAATCGATTTGATAGTCCCGACCACTGACTTTGTGTACATAAAGCTGGTCATTGCTTAAGACAGCCTGAAGGAATTCGTAGCAAATAAGACCAGTAAGTAACATAACATGAATTGTGATAAAATTCGCATAACGGAATCTTTTTTTTTTTTTTTAAAAAATAACGTTGCCCCACACTAGGATTTTCTCCTGTGTCGTGGGTGCGTTTACAAACATATAAACTACCTCCAGAGTAGAAATCTATGGCTATTGTTAACTTCCGTTAATCTTCGTACATTAAAATTATTATTTCAGAAACCGCAACAATAAACAGTACAACACAGCTTAGAAGTTGCATTGAGTAAAATTCACCTAACACATTGACTTCTAAATGCACTTGACTACTATAGGTAGAATTTGATAGAGACAAAACTTGTAAAATCCGAAAGTTTCACCGGAAACAGAATGAGAGAAAAGTTTTGATTTTTTCATCGTAAAAAAACAACTTTAAAGTTTAATCAACAATTTCATTTATAAATTAAAATTTTGAACTAAACATTATTTTCATGTAATTTCGATATAACATCTAACCAATGTCGTATCATAACAGTACGATGGATGGCACGGTTGAAAGAGCAATCTCCTGCGCACTACGCTTGTTAATGGTAACGCTGCGCCCGCGCACACGCCACTGCTACTTCCGCTCTTCACGGACAACGCACACTATCACAGGCAACATAGATGTACACAATTTCGTGTAGTACAGACACCAGCAAGTCAACCTACCTCAATCTGTCAAATTTTACCAATAGAACATTAACCTTCCTTAATTGTGATACTTAAGGTTGGAATTAAATTAAAGAAATATGACAGATTGAGGCAGGTTGATGTGCTGGCGTCAGTGCAATTATTTAATCTGATTACTGTTTATTAAGTAGGCCAAACTTTTTACAGTTACATGTGAAATGGAGAGTTAGGGTTAGCTAGTTATTTAAACTAACAATTCGTTAAAATCCTATAAAATTTTAAATCGTCTCTTAAAAAAATATAAAGGATTTTAACAGTTAGCTTAACTAATGATCAACTGGCAGTTAGTCATTTGTTTACAAATATGCGAATTCTCATGATTAAAGTTTTTATTATAGATTAGATTGTATGGGATTGCAGCAAACAAAGGCCAAAGATAAAGAGGTATTGCAAAACCTCCGCATACACAAATAAAAAAAAACGATTTTCCGTAAGTGTAATTTTCCAACGTACCTAATTATGTTTTTTGTTAAGAAAACTTATGTTTGAATGTTATAAATTTTGTTGAACTAGTTTTACCTGCACAAAATAATACCGGATGTAGACGTAATTTAGATTAAGATATTAGACTCTAAATATTAGGTGCATGCAGTTAAAAAAATCCGTCGATCTATAGATTGTGATTTCCTTTTACTTGTTTTATAATTAAAGACAGGCCTGTTGGTCTAGTGGTTAGTGACCCTGACTGCTATGCCGGAGGTCGTGGGTTCGATTCCCATCCAGGACAAATGTTTGTGTGATGAGCACGATCATTTGTTCTGTGTCTGGGTGTAATTTATCTATAATATGTATGTATTTAGAAATATATAAGTATGTTTATCAGTTGTCTAGTACCCATAACACAAGCTCTGCTTAGCTTGGGACTAGATGGCGTTGTGTGATAGTTGTGGAATATTTATTTATTTATTTTTTTTAATTTATTATATATTACTATGTTATTTTCGTATTGCTCATGCTTATCTATTAGTTACTTTCTACTCACACTCGAAATTCACAAAAAATACCTACTTATAACGGATTTAAGAGTCCGCTCGTTAATAGACATCGCCATCAACTTCCACTTTACTATATAAGAACATAATATACACGGTGTAAAAACACCTTGTATACATTAATCATATGTACAATCTGTTACAAAAGTGGGATGATAATGAAAGTACCTACAAACTCAGCCACGTCAAATCTCAGATACGGAAAACGAGAGATATATACGACCGTCTTGTCGGCAAAACTGACCAATGAACTTTTTACTTTTGAATGCAACAGTACTTTTGAATGTCAAATAATTTCAAGCCCGCCATGGGTCATTAAACCTGCTATACCAGTAGAAACAAGTTTTTAAACTCTTTGTTGTAATAATTATATATATTTTTACACTTTTGAGACCCTCTTCATTAATAATTCATTAATAGTATATATAGTATAGTCCTAAATAATAATGTCGCATTATTTTTAAATGTCAGTAAATGCATTAAATTATAGTAATTTTTACAATGTTTTCAAATAATTATTTTAATATCTATTAACCTGTATATTATGCACATAAATGTGCTCATTAAATTATTAACATTCAAACAAACGTTCGAAAACAAATGTACCTGCTTCAATATATTAAAGTGTACCTTATTCTAGCAACTTTTATTGATAAATATGTTCCGAGAGGGGTCCATTGATCCTTAATTTGTTTTTAACACTTATATGTCACATATGGCAACAAGATGGCAATAAAGACACTTTGTTTTTTACGTGGTATAATCATCAAAGGAGTCCTCCCACCCAGGGCAGGACGGGAGGGACTGTCAGACTTGTACTGACTAAAATCCACGGTATCACGTGGCTACGGTTAGTCCCGCGACCCCAGCAGGCTTTGGTGCTCCAAGGGAGGCCCCGTCATTTTGCTGACAGCTCTATGGAGCGCGCGTGGATCACAACGCTTTGTCAACCCGGGCATGGTCCATGATCGGACAGCGAGTCGCTCATGGCAACAAAGACTTATAAACTTGAATTGTTTTGTTTCAGGCTTGGAAGACACGGTAAAGCTTGTCAAAGGCATCGGCGGCAAATGCTACGGGTATGTGGTCGACTTGACGAAGAGGGAAGACATATACAGGGTCGCCAAGAAGGTCGAAGAGGAAGTCGGCAAGGTACGTAAAAAATGCTATTTTTATAACTAAAGCCTCATTAAGACGATGCAAGAACTCACACGCGAGTTGCATTACATGGCGGACTTTATAGTTACCTACAACGAATACAGTTGATCAAACAAATACCGCAATGTATCGTATTGTATGTATTGATCTCCTTTTTGAAGTTATTTATATAAATGTATATATAAATTACGTCATCAGAAAAAAGAGGATAAACGGTTCCCTCATCAATTTACTCCTACCGCCCTAGATGGAGCGCAAGGAAGGAGAGGAACTGTCAAATTCGTACCGACTAAATACTCACCATGTTCCTTTAATTCTTCTTTTCTTTCCAAGGCACCGGTAAATCCCCTTGACTGTACAGTGTTTGGACAGGATTGTTATGCTTCTTAAAACCTTTTTAAATTGGTTTACATTGGACCGATGTAAATAACAGAATCTCAAATATTTATTACCAAAATCCATTTTACACCATTAATATTAGTGACATGCGTAATAGCCCTTTTTAAATATTCCTTATTGATTGTCAATATTTTAAAAATTTAAAGGTGTTAATCAAAAATTTTGAAGACATGTGTGATAATATTGACTGAGCAAATTCGTATAGAGTTGTGATCTTTACCTAAATAATTTGAGTTGTTAAAAGGCACTAATTCCATTAACAAATTAATCATTTAATTTATGTGTTTACTTTAATAATACAGTTATCAGCTAAAAGAAATAAAAAACAGACAAAACATCGTAAAGTTATAAAAACATTAATCAAGGTTTTTTATTGTAATTATTCCGATGTTTAGAACAATAATATTATTGTTTAAAACGCATGTTTATATTTTTAAGCATGCAGTTCTGGTCGCGGGACTGTACGAATTACCGTTACCCCGGAACCTAAAGGGTTATTGAAGGACATCGTGGATTTTAGTCAGTACGAGTCTGACAGCCCCACCGATCTGCCCAGGGTGGGAGGACTCATTTAATGATTTTACCACAATAAAGAAAAAGCATGCAGTTATTCAATTTTGTTAAAATATTTTATAAAACCAATTACGTGCTTGCAAGTCACTTCCATACAGTCCTACAGGAAATCTATAGGCGAGGGCTATGTTCAGATATATGCTATTCGCTATAAGAAATTTCATAGCTGGAATTTACTATGTGTTCTTTGACGAGACAGCTTGGAGATCGTACGATCGCACAGTGCCAGCGGTGAACGCTAGTATCGCTGTCAGTAGCTTAATGAATAGTAAACTTAAATCGCAGCCTGGATGGCGGCGCGATGTTAGTGCTGCGGCCACGCTGTCAGAAGGCTATGTTTGTATAGAGTAGCACTACAGCTGTGGACGTCTTACAGCTGAAATTATGATGATGATCAAGTGCTTGTATATTACATTCATTAAAATAAAGCAGTATATAATAACCAGTAGAGTAAAATCACCAACTCTTTCAGTTACAGAGATATTTTAAAAGAACCTAGTTCTAAGTTCAAATCCCCATGTTTCGGTGCTTAATATTCCTGACGAACACTCAAAAGAGTAGAAAAGCTATTATTATATACAGATAACGCTGATATGACATAGGTATACCACCAAGTCAGGAAGTTGAGACAGAGTGAAAAATTTCAACATGCCTAACGCAAGTGAAGTTGCGAAGGAAAACTTGCATTATAATTAGAAGTTAGAACTGAGTAACATATCTATTTAGATTAGGAAAACTTCAACGCTTAATAACGAAGGTTTTCATGATATTATCTGAGTAATTTTCTAATAAAAGAAAATAAAAAAACATTCAGGAGTGATATATATTAAAAATAATAATAAAAAGTATTACAAATTCAAACGAACCCAGCGTTTGGATTCAACTTTTACAATCCCAAATGGATATAGGTTTTTTTTACAATTTTCACAATATCATCATTACTAACTGGATAGAGCCTAGTTTGTTTTTTTATGCACTTTCATTATTTTCTTTTGTTAGTTCGTGCGTAAAAAATGGAATCAACTCAAATATTGTATTAAAATGTAAAATCAATTTCCAGGTGAACCTGTTGATCAACAATGCTGGCGTGGTCTCCGGAAGCTACCTCCTCGACACTCCTGACCACCTCATACAGAGAACCTTTGATGTTAACATTTTAGCACATTTCTGGGTAAGTTGTATTAGGGAATTGATGAACGAAGTTATCCGTGCGTTTTTGCCGCTGCCATCGCGCCCTAGTCGCGCATTTTAGTGTCAAACATTGTCAATGTAGAATATGTGTGCGCCATAGCTGTGCAGTATATTTTTTTCCGCTATAAGTGTCCTTTATTGTCGTTTTGTATCAAAGACTACCAATTTGTCGCTAAGACTGAAATTAAGTACATAAGTAGTACCATGTCCTTGATCGAATGCTTCAGATCTCACAAATAGAATATTTGATAGTTTCAATGATTAAAATAAAGTTTTATTTCAACATTTAACCTAACAAAAATGTTATAAATTAACCAAATACATTGTTAATTATTACACTTCAATTGAACCGGCAACTCGATAGTTTACGAAAGGAAACATTAATTTTGTACGGGAAAAATAAATCCTCATTTACGGCAGGCGCGAAAACGGATTGTATCATAATTTTGAATAAATTACGTCCTATTAAAATAAATCTTCGTTATGGTAGGTCTTCAAACCTTTTCTTTGTTAATTCATGCTTGAAGCATGTTTAACGGTGAGGAAAATATTAGCTGATAAAAAACCGGAATATTGATTGGATAGAGACGGTTACCTGTTATTAAAAGGATTCAAAGAGCATTGAACTTGCACCTTAGTTCAGAGACCCTCTATGAACCCCATTTTTTATATTTATAAGAAATGCCAGCCACACACGATCCTTTTTAACCGACTTCCAAAAAGGAGGAGGTTCTCTATTCGACTGTATGTATCATTTTTTTTTTTTTTTATGTATGTTCACCGATTACTCGAAGACGCCTGAACCGATTTGAAAAATTCTTTTTTTATTTATACTTCCAAGTTGGTCCCATAGAAATATTGTCACGATCTGATCACGAACTTCGGAGATATGGAACGGAACTCTTCAATAATAGACAGCAAAGCTGTCGTGATTGCTGCAATCGCTTGGATGTTTATTGTTTACACAACATCATAGCATAACATCACGCCTGTATGCTCTGAGGGGGTACGCAGATGTGTACAGTATACCCATATTTCGACAGTTAGGTATGTTAAGTTCCATTTTATTGGGGATAAGCCTATTACCATGAAAAACATTGTTAATAAATAAGCAAATATGTATTTGTATAGGATATTACAACTAATAAAAAGAATTGAAAAATAAAAAAATAACTTTTTTTGCAAAATATAAAACCGACTTCAAAAACACAAAAAATTGAAAAATAACTTTAGCTTCAGAAGTACGGGCACGCCGCAATCACGGCGGTAAGACCCCTCTTTGAGGAGTGGCTTGATAGGCGTCACGGTGTCCTGACCTACCGTATGACGCAGGTCCTCATCGGACACGGAAGTTTCGGGAGGTTCCTGTGTCTGATAAGGAGGGAAGAAACGCCTGGGTGTCACCACTGCGAGGATCGTCTGGAGGACACGGTGGAGCATACGGTGCAGGACTACCCCGCTTGGGCAGAGCACCGCCGTGTCCTCACGACGGCGATAGGCGGAGACCTCTCGCGCCCAGCATTGGTCGAGGCCATGCTGCGGGGCGAGACGTAGTGGGAAGCGGTCGCCTCCTTCTGCGAAGCAGTCATGCTCGCGAAGGAGGAGGCGGGCCGCGTGAGGGAGAGGACAGCGTCCTCCCTCCACCCCAGCCGCAGTGGTAGACGCCCACGGCGACGGACGTCGCAGGACGATCTCCGGCCACCGTAAGCGCGGGCATGCGGGTGGCGAGTAATGGGCGACTCGCTGTCCGATCATGGACCATGCCTGGGTCGACGGCGCGTTGTGTTCCACCCGCGCCTCAAAGAGTGTCAGCATAGTGACGGGGCCTGTAGAGGGCCAAAGCCTGCCGGGGTCGCGGGACTAACGGATTACCGTGACCCCGGTACGTAAAGGGCTATTGAAGGACACCGTGGATTTTAGTCAGTACAAGTCTGACAGTCCCTCCCGCCCTGCCCTGGGTGGGAGGACTCATTTGATGATTTTACCACGATAAAAAAAAAAGCTTCAGAAGTAAGTGTATGTTCGACTGTATGTATTCTCAGTCAATTGTTGACCGATTTTCAAAATTATTTATTTTTTGCTCTGCAGTCTCATTAGCTAATCGACTTCGTATAATATCTAGACGATGCTCGCGCTGTTCAGTGGACTCGCCATTCAAACTTTCATGTATCCGATTGAGTCGACGGATTTGATCAGTTTTCGACTCTTGTGATAATCGAGAACGCATGTAATTTCTCATCCGAGATAATCTGATATTACTTGCCAATGGTAATTCTTGGGAACGAGATACAGCATTTCGATTGCTATTCTTGGATAGACGTTCCTTAGTTTTGTTAATAGATTCCTTATTTCTATTTTCCCTCATGCGGGCTGCACTTTTGGTCGGTTACCCATGGTGCTACTTCAAAATAATTACTTAAGTTACATTAAGTTAGTAGTTAACTTACTACATACGTACTATCGCGGACTTTTCCGCCTGACCAGTTAAAAATTTTTTCGCTTAAATCATGCGGAGGCGCCGAGCCACGCCCCCTTACAGTTTCGGCCTATTAGGAAAGAGTCAACGTTATTAGTTGCAATCTGCTCTACGCAGGTTACTGACGTGTCCTGTACACTTTTTTGCGAATTTTACGCGCGAAGTTTGGCGCGCTCACCGGATCTTTTAAATATTGACCATTGCTCTGTTTACCTGACCTTTGATTGCCTAAACGTTACTTTATATTGTAGATTTTTATGTATCAAAGGTAATAATTATTATTATGATACATTTTGTTATTTTCAATGTTTTTTTTTTAATACAAACGATTTAAAGTGTTTCATGCAAATAATTATCATCTTGTGTAAATAATTAAAAACGATTTAGCTCGTTATATAAAGAGTAAAAGTATTTGATAAATATGATTAAACTAGAAACAAAAAGAATATTACTTCGCGAACTCAAATACTTATTTTCCTTTTTCTCGCCAAGACACGCACTAATATCTCATCGGTTTTTTTTTAACACGCTTTTTTATTTCTCTTGTTGATTTTCAAAGAACAATCTTTGCCACTGTATCTTATAAGTAATTCATTAGTTATTAGGTATTTCATTAGTTAATATCATAATTTTGTTTAAAACTTATGGTGCCAAGCACGACCTAGCATATGGGTCAAACAATTATTATTTCTACGTCAGCCCACAACCTGCCTCCCGAGTCTTCGTTATACGTAGCTATAGATGATACCCAAGGGATAAGATGAGCGCTTAAGCAGAATCAATTGGATACTACTATGAATCACGTTAATAACATTCTTAAAATAGTTACAAACGCAATTAATATTATGGGTTGTCACTTTGTGACCATTTTACGAATTGTAATGTAATTCATATTATTATTCTGTTTACGCACTACAACTTTGCTTGTTGTGTCCAAACAGAAAGAAACTAAATTATAAGTCTTATATTTTTTAATGCCAATAGAAATAAAAAGATCATTCGTATCTATTTCGAATGAGCTTCAGATTAGTTTAAATGGAAAATGAAATTAATATCTCGGACAAATCTGAACTTCCTTATTTTTACCTTAGTATAACAAAGCAATTAGAAATAGCAGAAGGCATCAAAGGAATTCTAATCCTTGCCGAAAAAGTTAAAAGAGTGATAACAAAGCGCATTATCTATTATGTTTGTGGTTTTAATTTTTTTTTGTAAAAAAATATAAACAAAAGGCGCCCGCCCTTTGTTTGCGTAACTATTTTCTTTGTGTCAAATTCCATGCCGAAATAAGAACATGCTTTGTTCTATAATATGTCTATAATACGACAAAAAAATCTGGCCCAAGCCTTAGTTTTATTATCTACACATAAATAACACCAGAGTTTAACCCATTTTTACTGATTCAGTTCCTTTATTGAACCTAATAAATATTTAACGAATATCTTTGTTTTATTTACTTTATGTAAAATTAGGGCGAGACTAATGGGAAGCAGTCGCCTCCTTCTGCGAAGCAGTCAGGAGGCGGGCTGCGTGAGGCAGAGGACAGCGTCCTCCCTACACCCCAGCCGCAGTGGTAGACGCCCACGGCGACGGACGTCGGCAGACGATCTCCGGCCACCGTAGGCGCGGGCATGCGGACAGTGAGTAATGGGCAACTCGCTGTCCGATCATGGACCATGCCCGGGTCGACGGCGCGTTGTTTTCCACGCGCACCTCAAAGAGTGTCAGCAAAATGACGGGGCCCCCCAGAGGGCCAAAGGCTGCTGGGGAGTCGCGGGACGCACGAATTACCGTGACCCCGGAACGTAAAGGGCTATTGAAGGACACCGTGGATTTTAGTCAGTATGAGTCTGACAGTCCCTCCCGCCCTGGGTGAGAGGACTCATTTGACGATTTTACAACGCTCAAAAAAAGGTTACCTATTGCCTGTCAATATTATAGGATTTTATAAGATTACTATAATACATTAAAAGATAATTACAGAAATCGGTGAATTCCGAATTTCCGACACACGCAAACACATAACGTAACGTAAGCCAGTTTCAACAAAGTTTAAAAAAAACACATTCACATACTTATCATCGGTAACGCAGGCCAGTTTAAGTTAAAATATTTTTATAATTCAAATAGCAGTTTAAAAAAAAAACTCGTTTGGCGTGCGTCGTCAGTGCGCTCAGCCGATCGGTATTGTATTTCATTCATATTTCTACACAAAGGAAACGGGGCGGGGCTAGAGAGCGTTTCTATATTGTAAGTGCAAGCAAAAATGAGCTTAGTGGTGGTCAGGCGGGAGTGTCCGCGATAGTACCTACGATAATTTATACAAAAAATGGAAAATAAACAAACTTTTTAACAAAAAAGAAAACCGACTTCCAAAAGTACAAACGCCCCACCTAAAACCACTAAAAAGAGAAAAATAAACTACTATTTATGTATTTCAGAAAACAAAAATGCACGAATTATTCAAACGAATTAAATAAAAAAATTATAACCTACCAATTCTAAATCAACTTACAATATTATTTTATTTAACAAACAAGATATTATGTATTTACAAACAACCTATAATGATTTATTTACAAAATTACAATGTGACCATTCTTGTCTAAACCTAATTAGCTATAAATTTAATTATAATATTTTTATAATGTTGTGTGCTAGGCACCTACTGATCTGTTTGAAGTCGGTGCCAAGCCAAAAAAAAGAGAACAATAATACTTAGTAATATAATACTATTAATAAACAAAATAGCAACCTACAAACACGTAAGCAACTATCAAAAATACAAAATCTATCAACAGCACTATAACGCATCAAAATTGCATTCAAGACGACCGTCAACGACGCCTGCCCACACGTGTCTGCCCGTTTGGGTTGAATCGCTCACGACGAGCGACGACAAACGATCGCGCGTTCGGTCGCAAGCGCAGGGTGATTTGGTGTGATTTAGATGTGGCGCGATGGCGTGACGGGGCTAGACGTGCGTATCCTATCGAATATCTATTTGGCTTGGCACCGACTTCAAACAGATCAGTAGGTGCCTAGCACACAACATTATAAAAATATTATAATTAAATTTATAGCTAATTAGGTTTAGACAAGAATGGTCACACTGTAATTTTGTAAATAAATCATTATAGGTTGTTTGTAAATACATAATATCTTGTTTGTTAAATAAAATAATATTGTAAGTTGATTTAGAATTGGTAGGTTATAATTTTTTTATTTAATTCGTTTGAAAAATTCGTGCATTTTTGTTTTCTGAAATACATAAATAGTAGTTTATTTTTCTCTTTTTAGTGGTTTTAGGTGGGGCGTTTGTACTTTTGGAAGTCGGTTTTCTTTTTTGTTAAAAAGTTTGTTTATTACGGTGAAGTTTGTAAGTATGGCATAGGCTATCAGTGTACATGACAAGTTTTCCTTTGACAGTCATACACCGCCAAGTTTACACCAGGACAACGCTTGACGGTAAATTGTACCGCGTTCATGCATGTATGGAAGGATGTATATTTTCCTTCCAAGTTACAAATATTTACGTTATTTACAATAGGTAACCTAGTTAATGTTTTCTTTTTCCGCAGACGGTAAAAGCATTCCTGCCATCCATGATCGAAAACAACGACGGGCACATAGTGACCATTGCTTCCATGGCAGGCCACGTCGGAGTGGCCAAGCTGGTCGACTACTGCTCTTCTAAGGCGGCTGCCTGTGGCTTCGACGAGGCTTTGAGACTTGAATTGGAGACCCAGGGCATCAAAGGAGTCCGCACTTCCCTCATTTGCCCATACTTTATCCGCTCTACTGGCATGTTTGAAGAAGTTAACTCTAGGTAAGGTTATATAAAACTTATTGAAACACCCGCTACGGGCGGTAAGAAGTGCGTTCTCACCGCGTATGCAAAAAAACTGCCAGGATACCTATGAAAAAAAAAAACAAGAAGAATTGCATCAACGAAACAATGGCCACAAAAATAATCTGAAATAAATTGCCAAAATTCAAGGCTCATAAAATACCATTGTTATAGGTGAGAACACGTGACGACGAATTTCGCACATTTTCTTTGTCTTCGCATTTTTATATTCACGACATCTTTTAATTTATTGTCCTTACAAATCACTAACGTCAGATCACGGCACGGCAAAATATCAAACAAAGAAAATTTGTTTACTAAGGAAAGGATGTAAAGAATATTAAGAATAATACCGGTTAATCTCGTAATAACATCGACCTTCATAGTTCAAAGCACTTAAGTAAGGTTGAAAAATACATAAAATTATTGAAAAACCTCTTTTTATTGTTGAGTCAGATCAGGAGTCTGGTACAAAAACCGAAATCGTTCTTACTCAAAATTTATTAAATAAAACCAGACCATCGACCATAGACACTTATACGAATCGTCTACTTTGTCAGTATGATGAAAACTCGATTGCAATTACTTCAGTATTGCAGCAATGTTCCCTTACTAACAGGGTGCGGGTAGATAAGATTGGGTGCTTCGAATCGCGCGCCTGGCTAATGCGTGCGTTATTTGAATCAGGAAAAAGCAGCTAGCGCTTACTTGTGTGATCTCACAAAATGTCTTGGTTCTCAAAACGCACGTTCGCAAAGCGCGCATTTAGAAGCGCCCAAACGGCCGCTTTATCACAAAGTCATTACGAAAAGAAATGAAAAGCAGAATATTAATCAAATAATCCTTAATTCTAGATTCGTGCCCCAACTGAACTCAAACGACGTAGCCGACCGCGTGGTGTTGGCGATCCGCACGGACGAACCCTTCGCCCTCATTCCTGGATACTTCCGCGTCTTGCTGCCGTTCAAGTGGTAAGTCAGCTCGTATGACACAAGAGTCTGCTTGGCGTGACACAACACTCCTGTATGACATCTGACACGACCCACGTAAGATCTAGTCCAGTCAGGCGTAGAGTTGAGTCAGTGCTCATAGAAGTGACGGTGTTACTTGGGAGATTATATTATGTAATTCGAGTATTACCTAAGATTTTTATTCCAAAAGTTTCTTTAGAGATCCTATTATCATATTACCATTTGCACTATTTACACAGAATTCTTCCTTACCTCCATTGTTTTTAGAAACCGCACTGAGAGTAAACTTTGGCTTTTTGTGGGATTCTGATTCCCGTGAAACTATTTTACGACTAATAATGCCCTTGTAGCCTATGTGAAGTAATATATTTTGACCGCGGTTTAATTTAATCAGTGAGTGGAGAGTTCAAACAAGCTTTATAAGTCAAGATGCAGGCAAACACACATAATTTGAAGATACACTACATCGGCCAACACACTTTGGACCCAAATACTTAATAACTGTTAATTTTGTCTTACAAAGACTACGCATTTGTCCTAACAGTAAGAACTTAGATGACTGTACGCGATTAATTCTTCCGTTTATATATACGTATATATTTTAGGTTTTACCTTACCATGTTTCATTCAAACATCTGCCATAATCAAAACTTTCTTATTCCAGGTTGGTGCCATGGCCTTGCATATCAGAGCTGATCCGAGGCCTTGTGCCAGACGCAATGCCAGTGCCGATCCCTGCCTCACGTCAAACGCCAGTGGCTACTAAAGTTGCCAGCAAACCGTCGTTGGAGGCTAAGCACGGCGCCGGTGCAGGTCCCATGACCGTGCTGCCACCAGCAAGACTCGACCGACAGGTGTGACGTCACTTCGTCGGTTTGGTTGTAGCAATAGTTTTGTGACGCGAGAGGCAAGACTAATGCTTATTTGGACAAGAGAAGTAACTCAAATGTTTGACAGAGTTAACGTATCCACTCCATTTGAAAATAATCTGTATACAGCAGGTTGCAAAATAATCCAATGCATTTTCTATTTAAAAATGAAATACAAAATTTAACTGAACTTTAAACGAGATATTTGCCATGTTTTCAATATTAGTTTTGAGTTTAAATTAAATAATAATCATCGCAAATATCCCTTTATAAGTTCTAAATTTAAATATAACATATTTATAAGTATGAACAAATTATGATCAAAGCTAAGGAGACAGGTCGAGACTCTCACCACACCTTTTTGTTAAATGATAATTACGAATGACAAGCTAGCAGTAACGGCTAGTTGATTTGGAATTACATGTACAATATAAATTACTTTAGTAATAACTTGACACTGAATGTGTTCTACATCGCATGTACTATACAATCTAATGACTGCTATGTTGCCTTTTATACGAGCTAGAATTGACGTGGCCTTATAAAATGTCTAAGAAAAATTAATTTGCCGATCGGCATTTAGAACAAACTTGTATGTGGTAAACCTAAATTGCGTTTTCTTTTTTTCTGTTGTTAGTAAAGATGCAATGCAAGTGGAATTAAAAAAAAAACATTATTCTACCGTGTAATGAAATTCGTTAAAAAAGGAGTACAAACGAACTATCTTCTATTGATGAGAAGATTTTCAGAAAAATCAGAAAAACTAGTGAGATTTAAGGTGTGTGCAAAATAAATACTTTTAGCAATGTAAAAAAATAATCAAATCTAATACAATACTTACCTGTACATCTTGTACGCATTTATTATTCATCACAGCGAAGGGATTTATACCTAACAAGACCAATAAGCATTTTTTCTTATGTGGCAATGGAATTGACAAACTATCATTTAACAAGTCAATGTCTTTTTATTTTCTCTTGGAAACATATACAATTGAAATTCTTTAAAATCACACTAATGAGATTAAACCATGTTTTTGGGTAAAATAAAACCACAATTTTATCTTCCACGTATATAAAATAAGTTGGTTTTTAAATTAATTATGTACATAATGTTTTTTTTTTGTTAAAATTCTATAAGAATTAGTTATGTACGGACACCTGTGGTACTTAGTCAAACTAAGATATTAATTAAGATATTCTGGATGTGATTTTATAAATAAGATTTTTCTACCGCTAATATTAGTAATGAAATTGTACTCTGTTACTTATAAATTGTTTTCTTTTTGATAAATATTATTTGAAGAATCATTATATTAAAAAAAAATATGAAAAGAGAGCATCCTGTACTTACAAGTATACCTCTTATAAAATAGGTTTTCTTTTTTATTTATGTTTAAGTATTGATAAATATCGGAATGGGACGACAATTTAACTGCTTAAGGATATGTAAATATGTTTAGTTAGTTATTGTATAGTTTTCCAACTAATAACGTTATTAAGTAAGGTAAACTGGACCTTCAATGTTGCAAGACCTAAAAAATCAAGGTTTTGTGAAACATACTTTGTGATAGAATAAGAGATCATTCATAATTACTAAAAGTCCGTATCGTTTAGCTAAAAGCACGTTTTAATTGAATTAAAAACTCAAAATATGGCTTCTGAGTTTAAATGGAAGTAAAGATAATCGTTGCTGGCAACACACAGTGTACGGTATTACAGACGTCACCAGGTCAACCTACCCGAATCTGTAAAATATTAACAATCGAACATTAACCTTCCACTATTGTGATAAGGTTGATCATCTCTTAAAGAAATTTGACAGATTGTCTGTACATAAGGTCCAGTTTACCCTACCGCACAAATAGTGTTACCTCTAGTACTTATTATTTTTTTACCAATATGTTGCGGTGGAAGTATTTGATGCATTCAATTTATTATACTCATTCTGATTGTTACAAATGATTCAGAATCAAAATGAGAATCTTTATATGAACGCGTCAAAATTAATAAAAAAAAATCGAAATGTTAACGAGTGTTTTATTTTTTGGTTTAGTTATTTACAAAACATTTAATAAAAAACAGTTTGTTGTGAACTTTATACAAAACAACTTATACTTAGGAACTAACAGATGTAGGTATGAATGATAAAATTCGTTGCACTTTGGAATAATTACGCAAAAATATGTAAAGTGCTATACGCGGGACTCACGAATTACCGTGACCCGGTGACCCCCACCCGGTATGTAAAGGGCTATTGAAGGACACCGTGGATTTTAGTCAGTACGAGTCTGACAGTCCCTCCCGCTCTGCCCTGGGTGGGAGGACTCATGTGATGATTTTACCACGTAAAAAAATAAAAAGTGCTATTATAAAAAAATACTTTCATTAAAAATATTTGCATGTTATTAATGATTTTCCACTGTTTCCGGCTCAGATGGTTAACTCCAAGTCTACTATTGATATTTTGTTTTTATTATTCTCCGCCAAATCTTTCACTCAAGTGATGGCTTTTCGTTAACTTAACTTTACAGTATTTTAAAATAAGGTACTTAATATAAAGACATAAAATGCAATGCTGCAAGACTAGCAAAAATACTTTAACATTTTATAAAAATTAATTACTTTTTAATTATTATGATTTCTCCAGACCTAGTTTTTTGGTAAGTAACTGGATAGTTTTATTATGACAATATTTTATACAAAAAAAAAACATTCAAGCCCACAATCTTAATTTCAAACTCGTGACGACAAAGGCACGAATGGCAAACATTTTAAAAACTAACTAAGTGAGTGTTTACAACTCCTGCTGGGGTCGCGGGCCTTATGAATTACCGTGACCCCGAACGTAAAGGGCTATTGAAGGACACCGTGGATTTTAGTCAGTACGAGTCTGACAGTAAAGGGTGGGAGGACTCATTTGATGATTTTACCACGATAAAAAAAGTGTATGCAACTACATAACCTACACAAAATATATTTTGTACTATTCATTAAAGGCAATATTTTGAATATTTTATATTGATCTATCTTTAATAATTTAATGTTTTCTTTAGATACTAAAAGATTCATTAAATTTAATTTGAAGAAAGAAAACGTAACATCTTACGATTACCGTACTACTCACCGAGTACGCACTTGCTACGTAGCACCCCCGCCGTTTTTACGCAGTGCCTACGCAGTTACTACGCATGGTTTACGCCAAGTCGACGACGGCCGCAATTCCTACGTCTATTGCATGAATTTGGATATGCACTATATGGCATAGAATGTGAAACATAGAATCAAAACGTACAATATTTTGTTCCTCGTGAGGCGTAATGTATGAAAATAGGTGTCTTATAGTTGTAACAAAAATATGCCCCTTAAAACTAAGTAGAAATTATTACAAACAAGTCAACTAATATATAACATAAAATATTAATAATGGTTTTAAGTACAAAACAGTTCAAAAAGTAAAAATGACACTAGCAAAATGATTGATTTTGTATAGCAGGTACCTACATTTTAATTTAAAATGTAACTTTGAAAGAGCTTATCAAAGGAACCTAATCATTTTTATCCCTAGGGAACGAATCAGGCAGCCTAAACTCCGAAATAGGCGAAATATACAAAGGATTCAATTCTTGCATATGTTTTCTGCTTTCTTGTGCTTCTTTGACAAATTTCGCATATGCTCGTCTGTCAGAGTAAACTTGAGCACACTTGAAGAATAAAATGATGATCAGACCGATGGCGACCACGCAGCCCATGATGATCAGCCCGTTCCACATGATCCTAGCACTGGTTGGAGTGTAACATTCTTTTGACGTGATAGATATGTCCACTCCAGAAGATTCGGGAGAGTAAGTGTACTTGTACTCGCATTCTAACTCGTTTTCTTCTAGACGGAGGAAACATGATGTCATGTTGTCCAAAACTGTAACAAATAATCTTTAATAAATGAAAAATCTCATTTTGTAAGTTAACGTGCACATGAAACAATGTTTTTAAAAGTAGAAGAGATGACTGCAAACTGTGATTTATTTTAATAGTAGGAAGATTTAAAGAAAACGGACAAAATGGTTTATTTTGAAGACTTTACTTCAACAATTATACGTAAAAACAGCTCATCAAAATAATGACAAAATTAGCACTTAGAGCTCAAACCGCAAACCACCATCGTTTAGATGATGACTGTCATTATGTTTTAATGTTTTCAAGTGTAAGAAACATCAATGCTAACCTCTTTTTTAAAACTTTGTAGTGAGAGTCGTTATTTTTACACATTAACGTGTAACGGTAATATTTCTCTGCCTAATGTTAGTGTACCCAATACATAAACTTGGAAAGCAAAGCTATGCAAAATCATTAATATTTCCACAGGTTACTATCAAACGTTATTTTTTTTATTTGTTCATATAAATGGGTTTACAACATGCCATTGCACCGTTTTGATAGCAGAGGAATACTTAGTAGAACTAAATCTGAGTTAGGTGTTAGTATAGGGATGAAGTTTCGCCGGACGGATTTCTCCCGTCAAGTAGTGTTTCTGTTAGCAAAGTACAGATATTTAAAAAAACAAAAAAAAAAAAACGTTGCCCCACACTACGAATTTCTCCTGTGTCGTGGGTGCGTTTACAAACATAGAATCTCACATACACAAACACCCAGACCCGAAACAACTATTTGTAGGTCATACAAATATTTGTTCCGTGCGGGAATCGAACCCGAGACACGATGCGCAGCAGTCCAATCGCTCAGCCACCACGCCAACCGTGCCGAAATAAGTTGAATTATTTCAATATTACTTCATACCCTGAATAGTAAGAACTCGGTAACAGTGAGTCTAGCTGAGAGTGAACGTACCAGGCTGGTCGATCTTCTCGACGACAGTATAGTTGACGCTGCCGATGGTGCAGGTGTCGGTGCAGGTGGTGTTGAGGTGGCACGACACGCAGGGCTCGGCGTGCGCACACAGCGGGTTGTCGCAGGTCGCGCACGACTCGCAGAACTTGCCCGAGTACTTCGCGCCGCTCTCGTCTGCTACGTGGCACTCGCAACGACCTGGCGAAGAAGATAGATAATATTTTATTTTTGAAGTGAAATTTTCTTTAGCGGCGTTGTGCACTTTTTTTGGAAAGGGTAAAGAATGTTAAACTCGCGTCAGGAGACGTGACCTGATCGAAAATTCGTAAGACGGCGCAGGGCGCTTGCGCGAATGTTCGTGTGTGTTTATTACTATTCAAGTTTTCACTTCTGCCGGCACTCCCAGAGTGCAACGCGTTTTTTTGCTACTGCTACTTAGGTCACTTTATTTGTGCTAAGTTTCATGTACTGTCTCAGCGTCATCCAAGATGTTAGGTATACCCGCAATGACAACAATATCGTCTGCTCATCTCGCCACCGAACGACTATATTTTTTAAATAAAGTCTAGTAAATCTTTGAAATTGGGGGTATGGCTAGATCAGATTACAATATCGGGAAGGAAGAATGGGTCATAAGGTACTGGTTACAGATAATAGACAAACTAATAAGCATGACTAATACATAGTTTGTTGAAGGAAGTTTGATGCTCGTTGTCTTGTATATTTATGTATTGTGCAATCTAAGAAGAATGATCCAATTATAAACCTAAAGTTAAGGACCTTAGGTGTACAGTTCGTTTAGCAAGACGGTACATTCTAGTCTGCACGCTCTACTTACCACACACGCAGTCCCCGTGTCCCGAGCACACGTCCCCTGTAGCGGGCGACACACACGTGTCCTTTTTGTCGGTACAGTCGCATGCAGGTCCACTCCAGCCTTCAGAGCAAGCACACTGTCCACACACACACACTCCACGACCAACACCTCCGCATTCTAGGTTGTTTTCTCTGAAATGATTGTAGCATAGAGTTAGTGCATGGAATGGTTGCAAAGAAACGGATGGTTTGAGCAGAAGATGGGCTGCAAAGCTCAGCATATAACTTATTTATGGTAATATCTGACTTCAAATTAGCTTACAGTAAAGCAGGATAAGAGTTAATTTAATATGGCGACAATAATAACGTCTAAAGCTCGAAAGGTTGAAACGTTGAAAGGTCGAAGACATAGAAAAGTAGACTGATATGCATGTCCTATGAAACGCCGTTTAGTTATCCTCAATCCTGAGGACTATTTACAGTGTAGGATACCGTGGCCTCGGAATGCCGAGGGCTACCGAAGAAACAGAGTAGATTTTTAGTCAGTAAGAGACTGACAGTTTCCCTTTGACTCCAGTCAGAATGGGAGATGGGAAAAGATTTTTTTTACACAAAAATCAAATTGGCAATCTATTCACATCACTAGATCCACATCAACATGGTCTATGTATTTAGGTACGAATGCAAATTCCGTAGAAGAAGCTACTATTTTAACAATTCAACCATATTCATTTGCATAACATTACAAGCAGTTATTTTGTAAAGGCACATTAACCAGACCATTAAACCGCCATCAGTAGGAACTAACGCGCCTATTCCAAATGAGACAAGTAAACACATTCCACGTAAATCCAGAAATACTCCGAAGTGTCGATACTCGTAACATTAAGTGTATTTGCTAATGCTCTCAATAACTACAGACGTATTGCGTGTCTGGTTAAATTCAACTGATGCAAGAAATTAAAATGACGCAGGAAGTCTTTGGCAGAGACAAAGGTACTGCAAGAAGCCGTTATTGACTTTTTGTCACTTTGTAAGCCAGTAGCACATTGCAATTAAACCGGGAACACATCCGTTCGGGCTATGTGACTGCACTACTGAGAATTTCCGATGAAAAAAGTCTCGATAGTCCATAGCCGCTTTTGAATAAAGAAAAGCCTGTATACTACTTGTCCTGCAAATATTACATTACGTTTGCTGCTAGAAGTGAAGACAGAACTGTTACCACGTATTGACTACATTTTAAAAACAATCAACAGAAAGTAAAAGAGTCTA
Organism: Agrotis puta; assembly: GCA_943136025.2. Classification (NCBI taxonomy): domain Eukaryota; kingdom Metazoa; phylum Arthropoda; class Insecta; order Lepidoptera; family Noctuidae; genus Agrotis; species Agrotis puta. The sequence goes on along the minus strand of OW964184.2, from coordinate 6,498,885 downwards.
TTTATCCAACCAAACAGCACTTGAACTCATTGTCAATTAATGGGGACCTAAGATGGAACCCTGAAATATCCCATTAAGAATTTGAAAGTTGACACGCTAATAATTAATTAACTTTAACACAAGTGTCATTGCTGATGACATAGTAAGTGGGTTTCAACTATTCTCCTACCAAAGATAATACAATAGATGAAAGTTCGCCAAATAGATGAAAGCCTTTAATCATCAAAGTTCAAAAGAAACATTCGAACAGTACTCACAAACTAATATCGCAGGTCAGACACTGGCAGTACCGTCCCGTAAAGCCGGGATCACACGCGCACTGTCCACACAGACAGTCTCCCGCGCCCGAGCACGCGATGATGCGCGTTGCGTTGGGCTCGCGGCACTGCGCCATCAGATCCGCTGACTCGTTCTCGGTGCCGATCGCGCAATCGCATGATGGACCAGACCTGGAAGGATAGTGGTAGAGATGGGTCTTCGAAATTCATAATTTTCAGCGGAGCTACTATATTTTGGGGTGGTTGGGATCCATCTAATCAAATCACATCATTTATTTCAACTAGACCATTTACAGGCACTTTTGAATTGACAAAAGCCAAAATAAAACTAATACAAAAATAGTTATGGTGCTACAGTCCCAGTACAAGACATAATTACTGTGAAGGTAACGTAGACGCCCATTCCCATTCATCTCCTACCGGTCCACCCCGGACAATGGCAAGACAGGCTATCTGTAACCTTCTAATAACGGCTAGTCGATCCTAATGGCGGTGGTAGCTCTCATCAGGGCCATTTGGCTCACGACCACTATCCTGTCGTAGTCCGGCGCCAAATATATTTCATGTGTTCCATCGGTGCGCAGGAGTCCCAGTTCCATGTGGGTAAGCTTACTCTTTCTTTGCTTCTGGGCTAGATTGAGGCCAAGAATCAGCTTAGCTGGTGATTTATGTCTTATGTCCTTTCATCGTACAATCATAGAACATATTACGTCATTGCACAATAACACTTCATTTTTTTGCCTATACCGCAAAAATCTGTACAAGAGGGTTTGAAAAGAAAAAGATTTCGCAAACCAAGAATATATCCGTTATTGCCTTGTCATGTAGGAAGCAGCAAGTGCCTGGTTACTGGAATAGGTCGACAAACATGTCTGTATTAGTCTTACAAACATTGCACTCGAGGTGTGAATTGGTGGACACATTTATTATTTGCGACCAGATTTCTTATGAAGAGCCATTGCATTAAGAAGCTCATGGAAAAAACAGTGTACCAACTAAAATTTAACGGATCTATCAGAATATAATTTCATCTTAAAGTTTGTTCTTTATTTTATTTACCGTTAAAAAGTATGTGCGAAATAACGTGAATGACACAAAGCAAATGTTGTGGAAAAATGAATTAATGGAGTGTCAATAAAGAATATTGAGACATCATTATATTAAAACACAAAACAGACACTCTTTTAGCAATACAGTTCACTTGAAAATAGAAATTTAAACGGTAATACATCTGTCAAGATTAATGTTTTCAACCATAATAAATCTTCGGAACTTGAGAAAGTCTACTAACGAAACTAACTGATGGACACCTCTGAAGGAATTTGACAAATTTCCAGCAAGTCAAAACCCAGTTCAGGCTGACTCAGTTTACATTACCATAGACAGAAAGGAAGGACAGACTAAGAAGAAAAAGTTCGACAAACATGATACGGAGGGTAAAACTTACCATCCTTTATTACACTGGCACACTCCACACACGAAGTGCGAGTTGACCGGACACAAAGGTACCATGTCCGATTTTTCTTCACCGCTGCACTGACACCCACATTGGATGTCCACGTCTAGAGTTAAAGCATCCTGGCCCAGTTGAGATTCTGATATGCGGATTGTTTGTTTGAACTGTTAGAAAAGAATTGAGCAAAATTATTACTTTGGTTGATTTTACTCATTCGCGAGTTGATGGAAAACAAAAACTTGGAATATTTTTTTTTAAAGTAAAGCAAATAAGAGGTTTCACCATTTGAGCATGGAAGGAGAAGTAGTAAGACAGTGTTAATTCAATTTTTGTAAGAATTTAAATTCCATTTAGGCGTATGCCACACAATTTGACACAAATTGATATGCACAAATATATACTTGATATTTGTGCATCTCAATTGTAAGACAAAGGGCGAAATTCATTCAGGCGAACAAAAAATTAAATTGCTTAAAGTATTATTCTTACCGACTTATACTCAGGACACGCCTCCAAAGTAACATGAGCTTCATAACGAAGCGTCATACCATACTCCACTCCAGTACATCTTGTCTCTTCCTTCAAAGGCCCTCCTTTAACACCGCAGTCGGTAAAATACCTAACTTTAACTGGTCCCTGGTCAGAATCATCGTGGAAGTTAACCACGCTTACAATATCTTCGTAACCCATTTTTACTAGTTTGAGTATATTAGAGCTGTCGCTTTCCAACTTGGCTACGTAAGAAAAGTCTTCAAGGAGTTGATTTAAACTGTCGTAGTGATCCTTTACTCCCTCTGTGACGGCGAAAATTACGTTGACCTAAAAATTGTTGGGATAGTTAAATGTTTGATCGCCTGTAGTTTATAGGATGTTTGATTGGGTAATGTCAATCTATTAACGTCGATGTAGGGTGTGTCAAGACGATTAAGTTTGTACTAAGATGCTTCTATACACATTCGTCTTTCTCAATTTAAGCTTTCATTATAACCATTTTGGATTCATAAGTTACCTATGGTTTTAATTCATAAGTCGATGATTTCTTTAGATAAGCTTCAATGTGAACTCTACCACTTCAACGGCTATAACGGTTTTAAACGATTCATTTTGAGAAATGCTAAGAATTTCTCTTAATTTATCATTGACATTGACCCTATAAAAATACATTGTTCGAGATAATGGATTTGAATGTATCGAAGAGTAGCTTCTTATCGAAATCAACTCCTACCTTATACTTTTCCAACAGTCGATACAACTGTGCTACTGACGGATAGTCGTAAGTAGCGGCATCGGAGTAGTACCCTTTGTCGTCCAAATGACATTGATCGTCGTTCTTCTTAGTCGCGCCACCTTTAATAGATTAGGCTTCGTTATCAGATGACACGTGTAATGTTAAATCTTATTTATTATGGTATTTGACTTCGCTGGTATGTTTGTCCGAATTGTACTTTATAACTGTTCACTGATTGTCTATTTGAACTTTAACTGTTTTAACGCATTTTACAACATTAATGTGTCAAGCTTCTTTGGATAGATTGTGGTTTTCTTTTATTGTTCAAATCTTCGAGGATGCCATTTATGATAATAGCCTCAGACTATGAGTAGTTAGTTAAATGATTTTTGCGTTATGCGTTTTCCTGTTTCCTCAACATCTATTTTAGGTTTAAAGGATACAACCTTGACATGAGAAAGACACAATATTAACTAACAAACAAGTCATTGTAGTTACGTAATTGATATTGATTGCAAATGTGTGTCTATCGAATAAATTTGCAAATATAAATTTGGATATCTCCCAAAATTTATTCAAAAGTTCACTAAAATCCTCAAGAACTTGGTTATCAAAATAGTCTAGCTTACCAAGTTTCCCATCCCCAGCAGTATGCATAAGTCCGTCAGAGAGCAGGATGACAATCTTTCTGCTGTGCTCAGCCCATCCGATCTTGTCACCACACGCTATGACCTGGACCAGCGCATCTAGTTGAGCCTCTGCGTTATCCAGATTTGCAGTCACTGAACTACTGTTCACGTGCTCTATGAATTCGTTTACCTGTAGAAAAACAGGGAAAATGGTGGTTCAGCGTTAATTGCCCCGACATTTTTGCAAATTAGACATATGCAATTTACTTTCAATACATTATTGAATTACGGTGAAAGAAAACATCGTAATGTAATTGGTAGGTCTAGAAAGGAAAATTCAAAGTATCTAAAGAGAAGATCGAGAGGTAATTTTGATATGTCTTCGAACCGAAAATTCAAAGGCTTATTCCTCAAATCCGATAGACTTCGCGCGGGTCACGTGCACCCATATTGCTACAATTTTTTATTTTTTTTTTATCGTGGTAAAATCATCAAATGAGTCCTCCCACCCAGGGCAGAGAGGGAGAGCCTGTCAGACTTGTACTGACTAAAATCCACGGTGTCCTTCAATAGCCCTTTACGTTCCGGGGTCACGGTAATTCGTACAGTCCCGCGACCGTATTGCTACAATAGAATCTATTACAAGGTAATCGTTAGTGATCAAATACTTAATAACATACTTTAGGATACTTACAATGAAACACTACACGATGCCAAAAAAGGTCACAAATGCATTGAGACGTTTATTTTAAGTCCTGATACTAAATAGGCACCTAAATGCATCTGACCACTACTAAGTACATTGTGTGGTCAACAAATTAGCCTCGCGTAGTTACGAGCTGCTTAAAGTGGAAGAGAACAGATTAGAGATTTCCTTTTACAATATTGCGACGTGTTAAACTGTAAATTACAATGTTACCTGGTTTGTGAGGGACAGGTGATGTTTGTAGCTGTAGGTAGCTTCGCAAGCTTCCTCCTCCACTGAGCATGGGTTTGCACGTCTTCTGGCATCCGTACTTATGAATGGCATTAGTGGTTTCTCGGCGAAGCTTCCGAATCCAAGCCTGGAAATAATCTTTACATTTAATCTTAACTATGACAACACGAGTGATAGGATATTTTTATAACTGAGAGATGTTCCGTTTTTATCTGTTCTGTGAAGATCTGAGGATGTTCACCAATAGGTAATAAATCAACTGCAATTTTGTTTGCTTCAATACCTACGGAGACTTTGCCGATGTGTTTTTATCGTATCGTAAAGGGCCTATACTTTTATTCTTTGGTGGTTGAAAAAAGGTTGTGCTTGTCGCCGCGAATGAGGTACCTACTTGCTTACCTGAAATTATCAGTAAGGTTCTTCAACATAGCAGGCAGATCATCTCTCAAAGACACCAAAGTTTCCTTGTCGTCCTTCATAGACCAAGTGAGATCCATCAAATAATATAAATCTAAGGGGTAATTTTTGGCTGGTCTATAAGAAAACTGAATCTTTTGAGTCTCTCCTGAAACAAATTATTCAAAAAATTACCATTAAAGATGAGTTTGGTACCGTTGCAAACTAAAGTTACTTATTTAGGACATTGACCATTCAGCATTGTCATTGTAAAACCTGTATTATACAAATTATGATGTACCCAAACATAATAGTCCATTGTTTTGATCTAATGTTAATCTTCACTGCGCAGTCAATACATAAAGGTGTGATTAACCTAAATCGAAAAACCGTCTCCAATAGTTTATTTAAATATTTTGCAATTGTTCACTTTAGAACAACGGCAAATGCAATTAGTCTTGAAAAGTTACAAATCAACAAGCATTATGTATAAACTCATAGTTTAATATAAAGAGGAAATAACCCTGATTTTCATGGAAAATATTTTTCCTCTGTCCGGAAGGTACCGTCAAACTGATACGAACAAATTGCGGACGCGGTTACGGCTTCCGGACGCTGAGTTAGATTACGAAGTATTTATAAATATCCGATACCCGCGGCCTGTCCGCATAGGCCATGCCAATTTGACTAAAAAACCCACTTAAAATTGCCAAAAACAAAACTTACGTGGCTTCAAAGACAAATGAATCCTCTGCGGTTGTATTTGAACCACATTTTCCTGGGTGTTGGGTGACATGTCCTGGAGCGGGTTGTTCTCCATCACCTCCCATACTGGCTTCTCAGGCCGCTGAATGAGACCTTGGCTGCAACCCGTGTTCACGAGACTGAAGGAAAGAAATAATATGTACTTTCACTTCTACAGGGTTTAAACGCTGTATATCCCATACTAAGGGTTAGGTTAGGGTAAAAATATTTGTTAATTATCAAAAAATATTTTGTTCATGTTCATGTTCGTGTTAAATTAAACAATTAATAATTTCCAATAAACATGTCAAAGTAAGAAAATATCGCTGTTAACGATAATTTCTGAGTTATAAGTCGTACGTTGCGATATCTGTAAATTGTATGGTGTACATAATAAGAGATATTCTATCTATGAAACGTCGAATTGTTGGACTGACCTGAATTCAATAATGGAAACATTTTCATGAAAAATGCTACCGTGAGCGTTTCTATAGTCATTTCATTAATGATATCAAAAATATAGGTGAAGGCTATATCCTCTTGACCCCATCATATTAGCGGCACCCATGGGATTTGATGTGACCTATTTTTACTAAGCTTACTACTTAGCCACGCGGTAACATCGTGTGACTTAGTACTTAGTGAGAAGTTATCCATTACCGAATCAAATTAACCTAAATTAAACCAACTTCCTGCTCTTTTCTTAAAATCGAATTAAAATAAAACTACTTAATCAAATTACGTGTATTTCCTCAACATTTTATTGGTTCGTAACGGGACTAGTACCAAGTTTCAAACTATCAAAATAAACAAACAAATTGAATCTTCTTACAATAAATAAGTACCAAAACATTGAACACTCAACATGGACTACTTTAATTTTAGTACCCACTTTCCCCTGGTACCACACTGGTGGTACTTTAAGTACCAGTTCATTGAAAATCGTTCATTCGCTCTGTGCACAATCAATAATCTATCAAACAACGATCTCTTGATTAGTTGGGGAGTTGAAGTGACCGCACTACGGACTGCCCAAAGCCGAAGCCTAGTAAAAAAGGACCAGTATCTCAACTTGGCCTTTTTGTGAAATCCAATGGCGGCGTTAGTGTGGTCAATCTAGAGTGCTAAAATAAAATGCTTTCATAAAATTTAAACATAAGTCTCGATTCGAAGCCTATTGACGTAAAGAAACTTATTACCGCATTCAAATATTTACATGGTGTAACCATAATTAGCCTATTAAAACTAAAGATCGCACTGTTTGAATTGGACATAGAAATTCTCTCTTCAAAATCAATTACTGTTATTCACTAAACTACGCTGGTCCAATCCGAGTTGGTTGAAGATTTATTCGCAGCAGTATTTAATTAAATCATTTTTGTACCTGTCTAGGTTGGAACACAGGAACTACAACTCCGGCCGATACCACTAGGCCACTGCTCTCATGCATGATGCTTGCAGCAGTGAAAGTGACAATACTGACCGTTTGTTCCTACTTAAAATACTGTATACAAATACTTGAACTGTGGCCGAAGTGCCCAAATATCGGTCAGTGAACGTGGGAACAGTGAAGTGAGCACGAGGAATGCGCTTGCGTCGCGCTCGCAGTACTTAATTGATTGAGCGAAATAAAGCGGAACTTTTTATTGTTTTTGATTCTGGTAGATTCGATGGTGTGAAGAGGTTGCGTTTTGGTAAAGGTTAAATGTCTATGACATTTATTCCACCTCTGTTCATTTGTATGGTAAATGTATTAGAGACACCTAAATTGTGTGTATTTGTAACTGGTCTACTTGAAATAATGCTTTTGATTAATCTCAATTTAAGTAATATTTTGAACTGTAAAAGTAATTTTAATGTCTTTAATTTTTTTTTTCATTTTGACTTTCTAAATCATCATGTCGAATGCCGTAAGTGCAAAACAAACATATATGAGAAGCAAACTGTTGGGTTGATGATTTGCAACAACCATATCTTTTGATTGCTCATTCACAGCTCCCATCAAACCTGACGGCTATCACCACTTAGGCTCGTCAAGGGCGAACAGCATCCGACCTTACTTAGTACCCTACATCAACGGTCCCCCATCCAATTAGCGTGTGTCGTAGGCGTTGCTTAACTGCCGAGATCTACGCGAGATAACTAGATGATGATCCCTTGTTATTGCGATGGGCAGGCATTTCCTCTAAATATCTAGTGAGGCCTTAATTGTGAAGACGAACACAAAATACAATGAATTCTTTGGAAGAATTGTATTTTTTTGTTAGAATTATGTGGACTTTTTGGTGATGCGGTAGGTTATTCTGTAATTGATAGACATTTTTGTGTGGAAAAGCAATAAACTAAAATTAAAATAACAATAAAATTGTTTATACTTAGGTAAATATTTAGGGCGTAGAATATATAATAAAAATGCCTATTACTAAACTTAGTTAATTAATAGGCAGTGCTAGATAATAAACAGGCGATACTTGAACATTACAACATTATGAATAAATTATTATGCTTTTCCGTGAAAGTGTGATTAATTATCCCTTCGTTAATATTTATTATTATTAATGTTATTTGAGTACTAGCGTGACCTAAGCCCTGTGATGACGGATACGGCCGGTTCTTGACTTACTCTATCCACTTACAAATAATTCTAAATGTGTTTAGTAGTATCTTTAAATGTCACAAGTATTCACGCAAGGTGTACCTTAGACAGTTCGATTTGCTTATTCATTCATTGTTTTTTTATCCGTTTTACTTTGTATTTTTTTTTAAACAGTAGTAATTCATAGACAACGTTATTACAGCCATAATCATTAGCTCTTAGAATTAGGAATCCCAGGTCCATTTGTCATTAAGGTCAGATTCATGCCCCTCAGGGGTTTGTGGGAATAACCGAATAAAAGTTTGTCACACGAACGTCTTTCCGGGACGGATGGTATAAAAATTTAAATCACTTATTTCAATATATTTGAAATAATGTTAATCTAACCCTAAAATAATCATTAAAACTAATATTGTGCATAAAATATACCCGACTGCACCAGAAAGGTTTTTTTAATTTAATAAATATTTCTTTGTTTCTTACCTCTCGTCATCATTACAACGCGGGGCTCCCGAGTTGTAGTTGATGTCGGCGCACCACCGACAATGCGAGGCCGCAGACAAGCATGCGCCACACTCATTATGCTCGATGCACACCAACTTGTTTAGCATTTGCTGTACTGTAACAAACAAAATAAAGTTTGTCAAAACAAAGTCGACAAAACAATATTCCCGCCATTTTTCTTTTGGCACCTGTCAAAAGTTTATTTTTACATTTCTTTTCAATGTAGTAGTGAATATTCAAAAAGGTCATACTTTAGTATGACCTTTTTGATGATTGATGATGAAAAAATGAGTGGGTTCTATCTGATTCCAGGTATTTTTCCTGACGAACATAATGATTGTCCGTAAAAGTGTAAGACTTTTATAAAAATAATTATTATATTAATACATAATTTGTGTTCACTAGAGAATGCGTAAACAATGGGCGTTAACAGACTTATATCAGCTCCGCGCTACGAAAACAGGCAAGTAACATTATGTTTATTTTAATATAAGTTTTTTATAGACTGAGGGCTTGCTACTAATCTTGTTAATAAATCTACTGCTAGCCACATAAGCAGAGAGTTTAAAATTTTAATTTAACTCGGTAAACTCTCCAAGCCAAGCTCTCTTCTACGTTCCGAAACTGAAAATAAAAATAAAAAACAAAAATCCAATTCATTCCAACGAAAAAGGAATACCATATCTTAAGAAGCACTTGACACACGGAACAGGGCGACGAACAAGTTAAAATAGACCACCAAAATCGGTGGTATTAGAAGCGCGTTAGGCGTTGACATAATTTATGTGGGCGTCGAGCAGATTACGACCGAATCGGGACACCACAAGGTGGACTATTTAGAAGATTCAATTATAAGATTCTTAATAGACAAGTAAAAAAATTAATTCGCATTTTCAAAGTTCATCTAGGTGTTTTTATTTAAATACCCTTTAATGTATTTTAATGAATGATACTTAGTTCATTCAACCAGACTGAGCTTTTTTATTATCGTGGTAAAATCATGAAATGAGTCCTCCCACCCAGGGCAGGGCGGGAGAGACTGTCAGACTTGACTGACTAAAATCCACGATGTCCTTCAATAGCCCTTTATGTACCGGGGTTACGGTAATTTATGAGTCCCGCGACCCCGGCAGGAACCAGACTGTGCTAGCATTAAAGTTAGTATTTTTGTGTTTATTATACCGAAGACTATGAGAAATAGAGAGAGCGGTCCTTGGGAACTCCTATTGGCTACCATATTTTGCATCCCAAAAACTAAGCGCGTGTACTCGTACACGCGCTTAGTAGCCACTTGTAGCCCGCTCACTGCGCGTTGATCTTTTGCCGTCTCCTAGCAACTGAGCAGTGGAACTTTTGCTATCATCTGTGTATCTGACATAGCTAATCTCCACATATACGGCACAATTGCCCGCACGTGCCCGCCGAGTTAACAAAGTGATACTATCCGAAACAGATACAATACATGTACTACAATAACCGGACCGGCGACAATGTGTAATCAATTCTCTCGATTACAGTTTACTTTTACTGTTAGTTTTTTGTTTGATTGATCGTTGTTAAGTATGCCAACAACTTTGTTAACTTAGTTAGATACTTATATTACGGTTTCGTCTTATTTTGTGTGCATTTAACTCTACTGGCTCAAAATGGTTCTTTTTGCACACGGTTACGGTTTTACAGGTCAACTATTGCTTGTACGGCGTCTAATGCGTCTACTATATGTTATTTATGTTTATACAACTGCTAATCTAGCACAAATTGTAAGTGGGATGCACTCTCTGCATCATAAATTATAGTAGCTACATCTAAGTGGTGAGCTTCTGTTTAATAACCCATCAAACTCACAGTTTACAACTTCCTATTGCATACAAATCCCATAAATATGATACTTGGCAAAAATAATAATTGAACCACTTTCGTATTTATCTTAAGAGCGTTTTCACATCATCTGCCTAGCTTTTCCCAACTTTAGCGCAGTTGAACCGAATGCAGCTGAATATCATTATTTTACATATAGCGAATGTCTATCTGATCTCCACAACCAAGTTACTGGGCAAGGCTGGCTCTAAGACTTTCGAGGTTCTGATTAACAGTAACGATTGTCAAAGATTTCCAACTAAGCGGGGACCAACGACTTTACGTGCTTTCCGAGGCACGGAGGAAACCTGCTACGATGTTACGTTCAAAACAACCTTAGCAAGCGCAGCTCAAACTGAAAGATCGGCCTGTGCGGCTTAATATTTGAATGAATTTGATACAAATGTTTCAAGCACTTATTTTTCGAAATAACTGAACAGACTTTAAAACTTCTTATGCAGAAGGTATAATATGCATAGGATATACGTCCAAAAATTATTCAGAGAACTTAATTGAATGAGAGAGAGGGATGAATTTTAATTTATAAATGTTTTACGAAATTACCCCGCAGGTCATAGTCGAGGTTATTGGCAATTAGTGCATTGACCACAATGACTATCGGCAAAAAGGTGATCAAGTCCACTTCCCACATATTGATAATCTCACCCACAGACATATCGGTGATCTCACCACTGGGGCCACTGTCTCCACGGCTTTATTAATTTTATTGTTGCTGTCTATCTCACGTCTTTATTCTATAAAACTAGGTAGGTACTACCTTCCACACACACCAACTACCTATATTGTGTTCCGATTCGGTCCAAATATTATAAATTTACTAATATTTATCTATATTTCAGGCTGAAACAAACGGTTGGGTAGTTCCGAAGATTAGCGTGTGCTAATATACGAGTAGTCTGTAGTATAAGCTAAAACCAAAGCTGCTCTTATTAAAAGTAAGAAAATAAACGAGTTACCCATTGTGATAAGCTAATACTTAAGTTGTTTTACGTTCAAATCATCGTGCATCGAGGACGATGCCATTGATCCTAGAAAATATGGAATGGGAAAACAGGTTATGATAAAATACTGCTCCAAAACATGAATAAGTAGGTACTGCCAAAATTTAAACTTATACAACCAGTTTGAACGTCTGCAGTTAAATTAAATACGAGCATTACAGCACAACACAATGTTATTTCAGCTGAACAGCGAACAAGTTAATACTTTTCAACACTAGTGATGTAACGCAACAAGTTGAGAACTCGGAAAACGCATTCCCGGCGTGCAACTACAAATAAAACTGTCAATTCCGATTTTCTATTTTCGAAAACGAATGTCCGTAACAGGTGTGTTCCTGCCTTGCGTCTGTTTCGGCTATTTTCGTTACCGTATGAGCATAAAATAAATCTCTCCGTTTGAAGTTACATTTATGTCCGTGTTGAGATAACGAATAGTTTTTATTTTGTTTTAATCTCGCTCAGTGCCGCCATAATAACATTTAATAACGAATAGTTTTAGACATCCGTCCTGTTTGTAGATAATAATTCATGATTAGTGTTCTAACAGTTTGATGTTGTTTATTTTCAAACTGAAAAAAGAACTTAAGCTTTATTAGCTACTTATACTTACTGAATAGTTTAGTTTTTTTTGGACGAGTATCTTCAAGGATAGTTGTTTTATGGACCGTCTACTCGGGAAATACCAACGACCGCACGGTTGACGCACATTAACTGCTGCGCTGCGTGTCGCGGGTTCGAATCCCGCACGGAACAAATACTTGTAGGACCTATAAATAGTTGTTCCATTCATTCTTGTCTGTAGAACAGGACAATTTTGTGTTTTAGACAAATTCGAAATTTAATAGTAGATTATTAACCAAGGGGATAAAGCAGTGTCTTCTGTCGCGGGTGACGATTTAAATCGCGAGCGTAACGAAGGACTCGAGGTTTACTCCCGAGCGTAGCGAGGCTGTTAAAAACTTAAATCACGAGCGAAGCGAGGGATTTAAGACGAGTCCTGAGTGTAGCGAGGGATTTAAGTTCACCCAAGACTAAGACAGCTTTATCACCGAGGAAAATACTCTACTTTTCGTACCATTTGCGAAAAAATGAACTCAATAATAATATGAGATAAGCATTTATTGAAAATAATGACAATTAAAAGTAAAAGTTAACATTCGAAACATTGGTCCAATTATTGATAGAGAGAGTTACATTTTTGTTTGGTACATTTATTGTCGATGAGTTAATTTGAGTATATCTCTGTTCTTGCGTCTGAGGAACTTGCGTTTCATTTGATTTAACATCGTTACGCATTTTTAGAACATTAACTTATTTATAAAAATAAAATAAACTCAAGGTTTTATTTGAAGAAAACAAAAACGCGGCAAATTCCTAGACTACATTTTTTTTGTCGGAAAAGCAAAGGCATCAAGCTCATACGGCCTCTTCGGTTTTCGTAATTTTGTTTAATAATCATAACTGCATAATAAATACGTATTCTTTTTTCAAAAAGATGTGTAATGCTTTATATACAAACTCAATGGTGTAAACACAGATGTAGTTCAGTATAAATTTCGGTAAGTATTCCAAATTTAAATCACATTCTCTCCCTAGAGGATGAATGAAATTCAGTACAACATTCTCTCCGTGTTTTTAACAGATTAAAAATGACTATCGTTATGTTCGATTTTTGAAGCATAGAATGTCACTTTTTTGAGCAAGTGGTACGAAATAGTAGATTATTAACCAAGGGGATAAAGCAGTGTCTTCTGTCGCGGGTGACGATTTAAATCGCGAGCGTAACGAAGGACTCGAGGTTTACTCCCGAGCGTAGCGAGGGTGTTAAAAACTTAAATCACGAGCGAAGCGAGGGATTTAAGACGAGTCCTGAGTGTAGCGAGGGATTTAAGTTCACCCAAGACTAAGACAGCTTTATCACCGAGGAAAATACTCTACTTTTCGTACCATTTGCGAAAAAATGAACTCAATAATAATATGAGATAAGCATTTATTGAAAATAATGACAATTAAAAGTAAAAATTAACATTCGAAACATTGGTCCAATTATTGATAGAGAGAGTTACATTTTTGTTTGGTACATTTATTGTCGATGAGTTAATTTGAGTATATCTCTGTTCTTGCGTCTGAGGAACTTGCGTTTCATTTGATTTAACATCGTTACGCATTTTTAGAACATTAACTTATTTATAAAAATAAAATAAATTCCTAGACTAATTTTTTTTTGTCGGGAAAGCAAAGGCATCAAGCTCATACGGCCTCTTCGGTTTTCGTAATTTTGTTTAATAATCATAACTGCATAATAAATACGTATTCCTTTTTCAAAAAAATGTGTAATGCTTTATATACAAACTCAATGGTGTAAACACAGATGTAGTTCAGGTAGTTCAGTATAAATTTCGGTAAGTATTCCAAATTTAAATCACATTCTCTCCCTAGAGGATGAATGAAATTCAGTACAACATTCTCTCCCTGTTTTTAACAGATTAAAAATGACTATCGTTATGTTCGATTTTTGAAGCATAGAATGTCACTTTTTTGAGCAAGTGGTACGAAAATATTATTATTTTTGTGATGGTCAAAGTATTGTTCACAATATTGTAGCTACTTACATATTGCAATAAAAATATTGCGCGTGCGCACCTTAAGAATAGAATTTATTATGAATAGAGTAGAATGTATTGTGTGACTTCCAATGTAAAGCCGTCGTAAAATAGTTGAATATCAAGAAGGTATTGTAAAGATACCTATGTACCTTTTTAATATTAAACTTTACATACTATAACTATACCTATTTATCATTCATGTTATGCTTTTTTTTAATCATCAGCATCGATCGTGATCTTGAGTTGTTTTCGTTGCAGTAGGTAGTCTTTATTTTATATAATTACCGAATAATTTTCTTGATAACTATTAAATTAAAATTGTCCTTTCCAATTATTTATGTTGTAATGTTGAAACTAGCAATAAAATGAATGCCAAGTTGACGGGCACGCCCCCTGTGACTTCATACCGTGGGCGAGCACCATGCGAATCATATACAGGCCTTAAATCTGCTCACCAAAATCATAAACATCAATATCCGTAATAGGGTTTTTTTAGGGTAGTAAATCATGAAATGTGTCCTCTTGGGTGGAGCAGAAGGGACTGGCATACTCTTAAGTAATAAGTTCTTCAATTGTCCTTTGCTCTCCAGGCCCTATTCTGCTGCGTTACCCTGCTTAGACAGTCCGGCGACTCCAGCAGAAGACAATCGTTCTGTGACTTTTTTTATTTGATCGTGTTGTGTTCATCCATACGATACAGGAAAAATCTATATATATAAAAGGAGAACTGACTGACTGACATATCAACGTACAGCCGAAACTACTGGGGCTAGGAATGTGAAATTTTGCACACGGCTTCCTATTATAATGTAGGGGAGCACTAAGAAGGGGTTTTTGGAAATTTAACCTTTAAGGGGGTGAAAAGGGGGAATTAGGAAAGTACGTAAACCACGCGGACGAAGTCGCGGGCAAAGTGCTAGTTACAAATATATGACAAAGTTTATACAAAAAAATCATCTTTATCTATACTGAAGAATTTCGAACGAACTCCGTAATCCACTTACTTCATAATAATGTTTGAAAACAACGTCTGAATAACGCAATGAAAATTTTAATAAAACGGAAATAAATTGTAATTTGGGTTGTGTATGCATTGCAATTACCCCGTTCATAGATATAATGCAATTTATATCCTTCCTGAAAAAAACTACCCATTGACACACAAACATTTAAATCTAGGTAAATCCACTTCCATTGAAGTGTGTTTAACAACTTCTTATCTTAACCTTCATACCGTGTGGTAATCACATAGTAAACAACGTAAGAACTAGTTTACTGAAGCTTTAACAGTTTCATGAATTAAAGGACACATTGTAAGTATTAACTTACAACTGTAACCTAAGGTGAGTAGATACAGGACTTAGTCATATCCGTACTTAGCCAAGACCAAGTACTTTTATAGGTAATTTAAATAGACAGCAATAGTCATCATAATCAGCAAGAAAAACAAGGATAATGTATGAAAAACTCACCTTGGCAGCCTCCATGCTCGATTTTCACGAACAATAAGCATAAAAAAATAAACACTGAAATCCCGTACATGATCAAGTGATCAGTAACAAATCACATCTGGATCGAACTGTAAGCGCGCTTGTATCGAATGGCGGCGTGCGATCGGATTCGCGATGAGTAATTGATAAGAGCTGATAAGGTGATAACGATAAGGCGCGGGCGGCGAGTACCGGCGCGCCGGTTCGCGCCTCACGTCTTTGCCGCTCGACATCTGCCGCGCCTCTAACTGACACTCTGTAGCTTTGTAGTTTCGCTTCACGGTGTCGATAAGCTGTCGTAGTTAGCTTCGTAGTCTCGTAGTACACGGCTACGCTCGCCGAATTGTGCCAATTGATGTTTGGCTCCCGTTAAGATTAGAAGTGCATTAGAAACCGCTAATAGTTATACCTTGTATGGTACTGGTGGCAAATAGCATTACCGCGCTTCCATATACGCACATTATGTTACATATGTAATATAATTTCGTGGAAATATTGCTGTTACACCCTCATAGGGTAGAAGACAGTCTATGAAATTTGAATTTAGATAATTTGAAGAAACTTAGAGAGAGTTGGAAAACCAACAGAAAAACAGACAAACCACAAACCAGCAGTTGGACAGATCAGGAAAACTAAAAAGAAATTAATCCTAGCTCCTTACAGCAGGCAATAGTGTGATTGAGCGATAACAGAATTAGGTCGATGAGAGCGCGTTATACCTACTTATGTTGCTCTGTTGCTCCCTCTTGTATAGATGTACTTATTCCTTACTAGCTGTTGCCAACGGCTTCGCCTATCTTCAACTGTCGGGTAGAACGAAAATTATTCCGCGGGAACATAACACCGGGATAAACGGTATCCTATGTATTATTCCTTACTCTAAGCCGAAGTTTTCCATGGACTTTCTTGCCGGTTCTTCTCCATGGAAATGATGCCAATCTTTCAACGTTTTATAAGTATCCATTGAGGTCCATGTGTAGTTTTGAAAATTTTCATCAAGATCCCTTCAGCCATTCTAACATGATTGAGTTGCAAACATCCATCCATATGACAACATCTAAACTTTCGCCGTGAGCCATTCACGTTTGGCCAAATCGTGAAACGGGACCATTTTATAAAATGGTCGACAACATCATCATCGAAGTTATCAAAATTCTACGATATGGCTACGATACATACCTTCTAAAGGTTTCTTTTACAAAGGCTAGATGAATCTATCTAGTTATGTCTCACTCAAATAGAACTAAACTTCATCATGTACACAAACAGTGTGCAATGTGTTTTTGTTGTCATAATTATGTTCTACATGGACAGATATACCTATACCTACTCAATGTATGTACATCGCCATATTCGCTCAAAATATCTGCACTTGTCTATTATTTATAATAAGGTAGGTTAAGAGAAACAGCTAGCTAAGTAAGTAGGTAACTGTTGCACCTCTGTACATACGTACTCATTTATTAAATGAACATCAAGCAATTCTTATCATTAAAGTGGAATCATAACTAGGATCTTCCCAGAATAGTAGAATTATGATTTAAATCACGTTTTATACAACTAAAACTGAACACGAATTGACAGCATCTAGTACAGTCATTTTATGATACAGTAAGTACAGTCGGCATAACACGAAGGCCCTCCTATTGTACCGTCACGAATTAATAGCCAACAAGTCCATTAAACAGGCAGTAAAATCAGTGTCCTTCACCTCGGAGCCATTCTGTTGTCCGTCCTAATTACTAATTATGGACACCGACGTAGTTCGCAAGACACACGGCACCGAGTCACGCACTGGGCCACTCCTATGATACTCTAAAGTGTACCGTACCACCACTCCAAGTTGACCCACCTCGACCACCTGTATCACTGCTGGAAATACGCCCGGTACGTGAAACCTCCTAAGATTACAGAGATCTTCGAAAAGTGGTATTCAAATGTGGGTGTACATTCGAGGCCAAAATAACAAACCTAAGAGTTCGTTCACAGGCTTTGTAACCATTGAAATGATACAAATGGTCTGTAGGCGGCTAGCAGTCTGTCTGTACACATGACGATGCAAATAAATGTCATCATACCAAATGCAGCCGTGTAGAAAACTGCGCAACCTTAACGAGCCATTCTTAATATGAGAGGTTGCATCACTCGACGGCCTGCCACTTGTTACTTTGTTTAGATTTAAATCATAATACAGTTTGATTTTAGGAGCCTACATTATCAAAGTTAAGCTTAAAATAAGCTGCCTTCTTTAAACATAACACAAACATTAGGTACCTAAAATTAGTGTTATCTTATTGACGTAAAATAATATTACTCATTTTCCTTGTATACTTTCTTTTTAACCTTCATTCAAAATTTAGCTTTGCATATACTTAGGCTTCGTGTGTTCTAACTTAGATTGGATTCATACAAAGATAAAGCATGCAAGTCTTCAACTCCCCGAATAACACTGGGACATTTTCTTCTTCTATGACTAATTTACAAAACTGTTGTCAGTGACTGTATTTAGTTTAACCAAATGATTTACGTGTATCGTAAGTGGGTTCCACCGACACAGTGTCACAAGATGGAGTAGCCCTCACTAGTTAAGTGACTAACTGCAGTTAGCGACCAATATACATCTATATGTACTTTGGTAGGTGCCTGTTTCTCAATCCACCAAACATTTCCTCTGCTTACATTTCGATCTGTCGATTGTTTACATAAATGATTGGAGCACGCCTATACATTTACAAGTTCACACTTAACAAGACAACTTGGAACCCATTTGCTTCCTGACCGATTACTAAAGTCTCGTCTGCGTATGTTTACTAACAAATTACTGCTCAACCATCCGTCTCAGATATGATTTAGGGTCAATACTCTGTTATTGCGGACTTGACATAATTCAACTTAAGAAAAATAACATAGAAATATGAGCATACTATTTAATCATACTAGACCATTACCAACTTTCTTCGTTTGATACTAGTTTATAAGACATGACTCGTAAATCGTCACCCTTTCTTTCCTTTTATTTTTATTGCAGTTATAGCTTTTCGATCAGGTGACGTGACGAGTGCAGGGCTCTCCTCCGGAAGCGGGCCACTCTTGTGACGTCGCTTAGTCCTAGCCGTAGTCGTCTCCAACAGCTCATAAAAATGATTAACGGGCGAACACCACGCGTAGCCCTGTTCAGCCTTTGCCAACCAGATATGTCCATTAGGATCCGTCAAAACCAACTGACCCACTGGACAGTTATCAGAGAACTCCCCTGTCAATACGCTCCCATCTGGATAGGTATATTTACACATACCGTTGTAACTAAAATCTTTTAGGAAACCTTCGAATTTGGCGCCGTCGTTGAATGATACGATAGCAGTTTCTTTGCTGTCGATTATGTTATTTTCCCAGCGTGCTGTGTAAGTGTCGCCTTCAGCCGTGGTATAAACGCCGTGCCCTAAAACGGTGAGAAGTGATATTATGAACCATAAGACAAATAAGTACGAAGAGCAGTTACAAACACAACAGTGTAAGTAATTAGAGCGTGACGCTCGTCTGTGTTCAGCTTGAAATGGATTACGATACGGTCCATTAAACCACACTCGATACTTCAACATTATTCAGCTCCCTAAGTCGTTTACAACCGATGAATAAGTGGCTTTACTAGACAATACATAGTTATGTTTCGCAAATGTAAGATTGAATGAAGTGTGCGCAGTTATTTGCAAGAATTTTAGTTTTGCATATTACACGCTATTAGAATGCTTTGAACTATTGCAAATTATGTTAATTTAGTCATGGGAGTAAATTGTCGACATTCCATTCGAGACAAAATTCGAACTACAATCTTTTTCTATAACCTTTGTACACTTTTAAACCACAGAGAGAGATTATTAGGTGAGAACAAATAAAAACTCCCCAACTTAAATCAGCTCCAGCAGAAACCGAAATCTAGACTAGAACCACAGATGATGTGAGCACTAGACACACTAATCTAAAACTTCGTAATCTATCGTAATTTCCCGTTGTCATGTCGATGGCTATCAAAATTGGATCGACCCAGAGCTGGTGTACGAGTTTTGGCACCATCTGTTGTGATATGCTGCAAAACTATTTGCGTTCAAGAGACCTTTCAATATACCTAAATCCTAAAGTCGTCGATGTACACACATATCGCCCTGAGGACACAGTAAAGCATACGGTGCAGGACTGCCCCGCTTGGGCAGAGCACCGCCATGTCCTCATGACGGCGATAGGCGGCGACCTCAGCGAGGACAGCGTCCACCTCACAACCCAGCCGCAGTGGTAGACGCCTACGGCGACGAAAGTCGGTATGTCGGTGACGAGTAATGGGCGACTCGCTGTCCGACCATAGACCATGCTCGGGTCAACGGCGCGTTGTGTTCCACGCGCGCTTCAAAGAGTGTCATCACGGTAACGTAAAGACTGCTGTACCGTAAGTACCGGTGCTACCGCGTAAGTATACAATTAAACTGTACTATCAACTCATGCTCATTATGGATTTAGAATACTTGCATATTCACAATAAATCTCACCGTGCATTTTAACACTGAGCTCCTTCTTCTTGGCCTCGAATTCCCCGTCATATGTGTCGCCAGTGTCGTGTTGGAAAAACCCTGCGTCATGAATAACGGGTATTTCTTTTACTGGCTTCTCTTTTTTATCTTCATCCTCAACAGAAACTTCATTTGCCGTCACTGTCTTAGGGGTAGGAAATGCCCCCTTTGGAATCTTAGCAGTTCCCGAAGTATCCGTCATGGTTTACCTGTAACTAAGTTATTTTTTTATTAAAAATCTAGTTGTTTCCCGTGTTTTCACACCCTGGTGGCGACTATTGGATTGGTCGTAGCGTAATGTTACATAGCCTATAGTCTTTTTCGATAAATGGACTATCCAACATATTTTTTTTTAATTCGAACTAGTAGTTCCTGAGATTAGTGCGTTTAACCAAACAAACTCTTCCGCTTCAGTGGAACAGTGTATAAGACGGGAGTTATAATGAGGACACACACTCTTCTCACAACACTAACGTAGCGCAAGCGTCATCAGGACGTCATCTGCAAGCGGCCATTAACAAATGGCATCCTGATGGCGCTTGAGCTACGTTAGTATTGTGTTAAGCCATCATAACTCCTGTAAGACCTTTTGAAGAATGGCTGGATAGGCGTCACGGCGCCCTGACCTACCGCATGACGCAGGTCCTCACCGGACACGGAAGTTTCGGGAGGTACCTGTGTCTGATAAGTATGGAAAAAACACCTGGGTAACACCACTGCGAGGATCGTCCGGAGGACACGGTGCAGATATCCCCGCTTGGGCAGAGCACCGCCGTGTCCTCACGACGGCAATAGGCGGAGACCTCTCGCGCCTGGCATTGGTCGAGGCCATACTGCGGGGCGAGATTGAGTGGGAAGCGGTCGCCTTCTTCTGTGAAGCAGTCATGCTCGCAAAGGAGGAGGCGGGCCGCGTAAGGGAGAGGACAGCGTCCTCCCTCCACCCCAGCCGCAGTGGTAGACGCCCACGGCGTTGGACGTTGGCAGACGATCTCCGGCCACCGAAGGCGCGGGCATGCGGACGGCGAGTAATGGGCAGCTCACCGTCCAACAATGGGCCATGCCCGGGTCGACGGCTCGTTGTGTTCCACGCGCGCCTCAAAGTGTCAGCAAAAAATGGCCCCCCTCTAGAGGGCCAAAGCCTGCCGGGTTCGCAGGACTTGCGAATTATCGTGACCCCGGAACGTAAAGGTCTATTGAAGGACACCGTGGATTTTAGTCAGTATGAGTCTGACAGTCCCTCCCGCTCTGCCCTGGGTGGGAGGACTCATTCGATGATTTTACCACGCTAAAAAAAAAGCCATCATTACTCGCGTCCCCGTCTTATACGCTGTTCCCTTATAATATTTGTATTAGTATAGATAGGATTGCCGACTTTTCTGTACCGACAACCTGTTTCTCTATCAAATTATCCATACCTATTATATTCTTATGTAGTACTACGTAGATCAGGGGTGGCCAACCGGTCGATCGCGACTATTACTCCAGTCGATCGTGGCAAAGCAAAAAATATAAATAAGTAGATCAGACTGCGCAACGTAATTACCAACTACTGCAGCATCATCTTGTATCACTTTTCAATCACTGTTCCGTCACGGTTGGTAGATCGCACAGGGTTTCGTTGGTAAACAGTAGATCTTATGTCTAATCAAGTTGGCCACCCCTGACGTACATAGTACTACTAACAGCAAATGATATTCATGGTGTAATATGTATTCACAATTTACCGTAACAAAAGACAATAGAATTTAATATGGGAATGCGTCTCGGTTTAGTGCCGGTGTGCTTTGTTGCGCGAGGAACTATGTAGAATTGTAGATGATCGGATAGACTGACTGGCACTAGTGGAATTTATGGCAATGTACTGTTAAATCTTACTTTTCCAGTAAATCACACTACTCAGATCATATTCTGATCGATGCGATGGTTGCCGAGCAGCGGGGAAACTGTACTAGTTGGTTAATATTTCCTCGTTTCTCATCTCCATAGCCTCGCTTTGCTCCTGTGGACAGGCCTTACTAACGAAAACCCCCTCTGTTCACATCAGTAGCATTTGCATTCCAGGGCCACGAAGTTCTTTTTAAAACGGTCATATTAGACCTGAACCCCTTTTTTTATCGTGGTAAAATCATCGAGCGAGTCCTTCCGTCCAGGGCGGGACGGGAGGGACTCTCAGACTTGTACCGACTAAAATCCATGATTTTTCAATAGCCCTTTACGACGACAGTCCCGCGACAGACATGAAGTGACAGACTTCGGCCCCCTAAGTTAGATTGCTGACAGCTCCACGGTCGCCGTCCATGATCAGACGGCGAGTAACCGATTACTCACCATGCCCACGGAATGCCTAAGATACATAAATACAAGTTTCCATACCGTATTACAGCAGCTTTTATTATTTCAATAATTTTCAGGTGACAGTTAGACAGGTGTTGTCCCATAATGATTATGTCACGTCGCGTGTCAGGTTTTTGCACGTGTATTTCCGGCCATGACCCTAATGAGTGTAACGAGACTATTTCATTATTATTGAGGGCTAAATTACCCTTATTTTTATATTCGGTGTGTCGAGGACAGGACAATGAATTTTATAGGTTACCGTTTAGGTGGGGGTCATTTTTGCTTATGACATTTATTTTATTTAGGTTTTTCTTGATTCTGACAACCAGTCTTACCTAGAGGCACCACCACCTTGTTACCCAGTTACTGGGTTGGGGAGGTCAGATAGTCGCTCCATATAAAAAACCGATATTCTGATGATTCCGGTTCGATTAGGAACCGACCCCAATATAGTTGGAAAAAAGCGGGCAGATATTATTTTAAATACGGCCTCACTGGTCTTGTGGTCGCAAGAGTGAGTGCTGAGCATGAGGTTACACATTCGTTTCCCGGGTCGGACAGTGTTATTGGGTTATTCCGTTACGATATTCGCAGTAGCAGTCATGGTGTCTGGATTTGCGTAAACCTCTTCAAGGGTCACTGTACTTATCTAAACTATACTGGACACAGATCTTATTGTGGCTTACAGTCCTTCGAGTAATTACCTCCAACAGCTGTTTCGTGGATAAAAGAAGGATCATAGAACGAGACACAATAAAACAAGGAGTCTAAATGTAAAATATGTATTATATTCCACTAACTTTCATAAAATCATCTGCATCAAAATGTAATAAACAGGTGTTAACAAAAGACACATAAGCCCACTTTTGTGCCAATTATACATGCATTTAAACCAGTATACCTCGTATTTGTGGATCAAATAATATCTCATCATAATTTCAATTAAGGCACAAAAATATTCAAAAACAAAACATTGATAGATCTCTGCTCCAATCACTACTAAATAAGCTTGATTAGAATTTTATGAAATAAATATCTATACAAAAATGCGAATGGTATATTCGATAAAAAATGTGTAAAATTATATATTCTTCAATAAGTGTGATTTCCCTATAAAAATATTTACAATATTACTAATAGGGATGGAGCTTTAGATATTGAATATTGTACGATTACCATTCCTTATAAAACTAAATAAATAATCACTTATTTTGGTAAAAACCGTGCTTCCTTCGATTAATTCGTGTTCTCGCTATATTTACGTTCGGCTATACATTGCCTATCTACAAACGAACGTACGAGACAGATAATCACAGCACAGATAAATAAACTTGTCAAGAATAACAATCAATTAAATTATATCAAAACTAGTATCGACACTTTAATCGAAGGAAATCACAGTAACTCTTTACAGTTCGATTCTTGGACACCTGCTTGCAAAAAATAAATAAAAAAATGATTATGATATATCAAATGTCCATCCGTCTGTCACAGGCGATTCCCTTGTGATGTCACTTGTGTGCAAAAATAGCGGCTGACATTTTTAAGCCGACACTTGATGATTGCCGACAAATGAGTTTTATAAAATTTACGTCTTGGACAAGAAAAAATGGCGGAATGGAGGGGATGTTGCAAGCGTAAAAATTAACTGAAATATACACGTTTTGAAACTTACATTTAAGTACCCTTAATAAATAAATTGCTCACACGATTTTGCTCTTATGTTATGATGATAAACTTTGTACACAGATGCCCATTAATCGAAATGCGTGGAGCTTGTAGGCAGTGTTCAGAGGATCATGTTGGCGGGGTCTTCCATGTTCTCCTTGAAGGCCTTCATCCACTGCGCGCCCACCGCGCCGTCGATCACTCTGTGGTCGGCCGACGCCGTGAAGGTCACGAACTTGGCCGATCGGAAGCTGGAAATTGGAAGACAACACGGTTGTTAAATTTTGCTTTTAAAACTAACTCCAGTTTTGAAAAAATGTAAGAAAACGTAGTTACGGAAACAGAAACATGTAAGTATAAAGATCAAAAATCAACTTTAAGAAGTCAAAATGCCTCTACAAGAATGTGTGTGGGACTTTTCTACTGCCGTTTGCCAAAACATATCTACGAAAAAGGTACAGAAGTCAATAATTGTTCTTTAAAAGGTATAAATGTAAAATAAACGGATCAAAATGTTACTTACCCTCTGGGATCTTCTTTGTCAGGAATGACTAGCTCCTGTAGACCTCCACACGCCAGGATTAACGACTGAGGGGGATTGATGATGGCATTGAACATTGTGATACCTGGAAATGCAACAAAGTTTTAGTTATAACAGTGTACAATTTGACAATGTCTGAACATGTCAATGAGGAAGAATTATTTTTATCATTTAGCAGAAATATGTCCACAGCTGGGCATAGAACTCTAAAAATCTTCGTGTCAATAGTCGTCGTTGCGCTGCATCCAGAGGACTCCATAGACTTTCACTTGGCAATACGTAAATTCGGTTCCACCAACCAACTTTGCGGGAGGACATGTAGCAATCATAGTTGACAAAAAGACCACTAAAACGCTAATTTAAAAATAAAAGAAATAACCTACTTTGCAATATTAAAAAATGTTCTCCGCAAGTTAAGGACTTATAGAAAAACCTGACTACAACTGTTAGGTAGTACTGTTCACCAGACACGAGTGCCCAGATTGCTACTGAACTGAACTTTAAACCTTGCTTGTCAAATCTCTGAGGACCTAATCACACTGCGTTTCGATACGCAGTCGCCAGTTATGACAGATCTCGTAAAGCTGGTCTTCAAGTCAAGATTGAATAGGTTACTTCTAGGCAAGCGTGCTTCACCGTCACCCACATCATTGCTTACCATCAGCATGGCAAACGCGAGCTTATATCAGGAAATATATTGGCCACTTACCATACATTCCAAGGTTAGACACAGTGACAGTGCCACCCATAAACTCGTTGGGCTGAAGTTTACCCTCCCGGGCCTTAGCGGCGAGCTCTTTCATGTTGGTGGAGAGGTCGATGATGCCGCGAGAGTCGCAGTTGAACAGGATCGGCGTGATCAGGCCCGAGGGAGTCGCTACTGCTACACTTACGTCTACATTTGCGAATCTGAAAAGAAGAAATGATATAGTTAGTACAGGTATGTAAATACACACAGTTTTCTCGTAAGTAGGCAAAACTAGCGTGAACAAACTTTTTGTGGGTAAGTTCACTCCATCATTGGCTTTGTCTTTGTCACATTTGACCTGGACTAGAGTAAACAGCACACTCATCCCATAATAAAAAAAAACCTACAGTATACCAGAAGGTATACTAAGATCCTTACGGCTTATCTTTGTTATAAGATATAAATAGTTTTGTAGGCTGGGGTAGCTTTCTTTCGTTAGATGAAGTTCTTAAAACTTCATGGATTCTAACAATTTTTTTTTTCTAAACAAAATACCTACCTACCAGTCCTACCACCCATAGTCAACCTTGTGTTGTGTTAAATTATTATAGACAAAGCAAAATGAACTTACTGTCTAATGAAGGAGTCCATCCAGTGTGAGTTTACTGTGGGAACTCGCTTACAAGCCGCAGCAACTGCCTTCACGATGAAGTCGTTCATTGAAACCTGAAAACACACAAAAAAGTTAATACTCAACATAAAATTATAATTTGTTAACTATAAATAAGTTAAACAGTCTATAAAACTTACACTGCTGGGACTTCGGCTCATATCTTTATGGCAGATACTATGACTAAGCTTTTCATATGATTAAGAACATTTATCATTGGTTAATAAGATTCATTTTCGGATGCAGCGCGGCTCAGAAAAGGTTAAGCTATGATTAAGCATTTGGTTTTTAGATCTCTCTCTATGGGTCGCATCGTTATTGTCACAATACTATTTGAATAACTTCAAAAAAGAGAAAGAACGCACCTCAAAACTCAAGTGTTACTTAAAACTTGTTTCAACCAATCGAATGCCTTGAATCTAGTTTTAAGTAATGCTTGAGTATTAAATGTTTGTAAACGCACTCACTATACAGAAGAAAAAAAATACTAGTGTGGATTGCCCCACACTAGTAATTTATAAAAGCTTATTAATAAAAAAAAAAATCGTACCTTAACTCCAGCCTTCTCAGCCTCCAGCTTTTCGTTGACCGCCTTCCTCATCGCCATGGTCTTCTCAACGTTGACGGTAGCCGTCAGCTGGTAGTGCGGGATGGTCTGCTTGGCGGCCGACAGTCGCTTGGCGATGGTAGCGCGCATGCTGGACAGAGGAATGTCCACGAAGGACGCGCCCGGCGCAGGCGCAGGGGGGGCCGCGGAGGGGGAGGGGGCCGCGCCTGCTGCCGCCAAGTCCGAACTCTTCAGTGACCCGTATAGGCCGGAACCTTCTCCTGATAGCATGAAATAACATATTGAGCCTTCCAATTAAAGTTTGATAAGAATTGAAAGAGTAGAGCTTCTAACAAAGAAGTTTTATAGATTTTGAGCTTGTAAAGTTTTGACCATTATTATTCAAAAAATATTTTGAAAATATTGAAAAAATTCAAATCAAAATTATTATTATACAAGATACTCAGTATGAACTTTATTTCGTGCCATCAGAATTTAAGTTGGCATTGATAGTAAATTATCATATGTTAGAGAAATCGTATATTAATAAGGTTTAGTTATTTCTGATGTGAATAAAGGATAGTCAAGGAATATACAATGAAAATGAAAGCTTAATAAATGCGTACACATTTTCATACAAAATCGTTGGCCGTCGTCAAAAGTTTGCTATAGAAAAAAGCAGAAGACAGCTGAATATGTGTGGTTAATCCTTTATAATGGGATAAGCCATTAATTTTCGAAGTACCAACACATGATAGTTTTTAAATGTTCATTATGTACGTCCATCATCTCGATAATTAACGGCATTTCCCGTTAGCGTGTCACATTAGTATGATTTCAGAGATAGAGTGAAAACTGTCAGCAGATACATGTCGTCATTCTTACCTCCGAGCCTGACATTCCTGATTTCAGCAAGCCTCCTCGCCATGGGGCTGGCGTACACCCGGCCGCCCTCAGGGGCCGCGGGGGCTGCAGCTGCCGGGGGCGCGGCGGGGGCGGGGGCCGGGGCCGCGGGGGCCGGGGCGGCGGCCGGGGGCGGGGGAGGGGGCGCGGCCGCTGCCGGCGCTGGAGCTCCACCTGCTGCTATAGACACCATACACTTTAAATATAAGTTTTGTTAGCTGTTATTTAGTTTTAAATTTAATGTATGCTTCCATCCCTTTACCATTATTTATCCAGGCAGCTTTGATATAGAGGCTGTTGATTTAGCCACATGCAAAATAAGGCTCATACATACATTATATTATGCCTATGATTTAAAAAAAAATATCATTATGTATACTATATTTTACGAAAGCGATAATTTTCTTCACCGACGACATAATAAAATCACTATGAATTGTTGCATGTGACTAGAACAACGCCTAATTTAATAAAAATGTTAAGAAAAATAACCTGTTTTCTTGACAATAGGCTTGGCGGGACTGGCTGCTGTGAAGTACAAACAGGGGTTAGTTAGACAAACACATGCGAATGTACACCCAATATGAGTTATGCTGAAATAAAAACAATAATATTTTTTTAACTATATTTTTTATGTATTTTTAGATATGGCGACAAAATCTCCCAAATTAGTGTTTTACCCAAATTTTGATAAATATGATTTTCACAAAACAACAAACATTAGTAAATGTTATCTTCGTAACTATTAGTGATATTCTTTCCATTGCCAATTTAACTATTTTATTACATAGGTTTAGAAAACTATTTCGATGGCATTGAAACTAATGAGTTAATCCCAACTTTAAAACAGTTAAAAAAATCTTTTAAAGAGAGGGTTACTAATGGATCTTAAAATGAAAAACAAACTCCAGTAATTTACTTTCATATAATTGTACTTACCACCATCATCCTTGTAATCTTTGAATGCAGCTACATCAGCTTTGTCTCCTACGATGATGCACAGCAGTTGACCGACTGGTACGCCTTTAGTTCCAGCTGGGATCACGATCTTAGCCAGGTAACCTTCTTCAGGGGTCTCAAAGCCCATAGTAGCCTTGTCGGTTTCAATTTCACATAGCAGATCACCTAAAATTAATCAGAAATAAATATTCTATGATCTTTGAATATTCACAATACCATTTTCACCAAATACTTTATCGTAATGCTAGCACATCAACCTACCCCATTTAGGTTTTCAACTTTATTGTAAACCAGAAGGTTCATATTTTAATACAATGTTGTATGATGTGCTTTTTGATATTTCTAGATATTCAACAATATCTGTTTCTTGTTATAACTAAAGATGAAAAAATCACCTTCATTCAGTTTGTCACCCTCCTTCTTCTGCCAGTTGATGATGGAACCACTCTCCATAGTTGGTGACAGTGCTGGTAGGGCCACCTTTGAGTGACCTGGCAGGTCGGCATAATACCTTATCTGAATGGTCCATTGTGGGGTGGCCAATATCCTCTTGTTCTGAGCATTTAATACTCTGGAAAGTGTAGAGTAAAAGTTTATTTTAGTGACAAGATGTGATATTGTTTTATCACATTTTCCACATCATTCATCATCAGCCTATAATGTTCCCACTGCTGGGACACAGGGCTGATCTCCTTCAGAGGGAGTGGGCTATGGCCATAATCCACCATGTGAGCCCAGTGCGGGTCGGTAGATGTCATATGTCTTTGAATTTTTGGTTTCATCAATCTCAATTTCAAGAAATAAAGTTTTCATCTAACAGGGAAATGATGGCTTCACAATCTAATAAATTGTAATAAAAACTCAAAATCTGATCTAGAGCAATTCTCGTGTCATTAAATATTTAAAATCCATACTTTTTAATATAAGGATTTCTATCAAACTACTATATTAATTATGTAATAATTAGCAGCTACACACACATAGTGATTGCCAAAGTCACCGAGAGATAAGTTTATATTATGTGTTAGTTTATCAGTTACACTTAGTTAACTGATGATACTAAGATGTCAGCATCTTAATGATATCTGCAAACTTTTAGATAAACAAAAATGTTTTATCTCTTCTTAAGATTATGTGATTTCTTTATAATTAACTAGCAGCCTGGCCTGGCTTTGCATGGGACCAAATTTTTGATCTACTTGGTGTATTTCAAAACATTCCTATGGAACAAAAATTTCAAACTGCAATCAGGTCAAATATACTTGGTGAATTTAAAAAAGTACCCAATTTGGAGCAGCTGTAGAAATTGCAGAAATTACGAGAGTACAGACAGATTTTTATGACTTTATTTTATAGTATGTAAAGATGTTTGATTTAAATCCTTTTATTTTTTTTAGAGTGTCTGTTATAAGCTTTTTAAGGTATTGTGATGAAACTGATATTGATGATTATGTGAAGTTTGATAGTATAAACTAAGTTATTTTCTATCTTAAAACACAAGGTTAATGGTTTCATTTGGCTTAAAAATCTGTTCTTGCTATTATAGCAAAATAAAAATGATTATCATAGAGAACAAGCTAATCAATAGCTGTAGCCTCTTCACATGTATGATATGTGACATGATATGTTCTACGGTGGCAAATAAGAACGTTAATTTGAACGAAGTTATAGGGTTACTTTTCTGAGCTTTTACAAACTGGCAGTCCGAATAAATAAATTTAATTTAACTTGGTTCTAGAAGGCACAAGCTTAGAACCAAGTTCCAAATTCCAAATTCTTGGAGCTTGTGCTCCTGGGTGGTATTTGGGAAGGCTCCTGACCAGCAGTGGGACAGCATCCAACAAAACAATTTAGTTTAATATTCATTACTTCCAAAATCCAATTTTAAACTACAACATTTCAGCAGCAGATTGTTCTAATTGATTTAAATTTTATCATAAATGTTGAGAAGCAGACATAATAAGACATTCTCAGACAATCTTATCAGTCTGAACTCAGAAAATGATAAAAAAATTATGTCTATAATGTTATTTATAACAAATGTATTGTTTTGTGGTCACTGATTTTCCATTTGGACTACCTATATTATTGTCAATTTTAGCAGGATTATACCTATCAATTAAATCTTAATCATAATTTATAAACAAATAAAACACTGTAAAAAAATAAGAAATAAATGTTATTATATATTGTACATTATAGCACCTTTGGCACTTTAATAATTCTTATGAGTTTCTAACTGGATTACAACATCTGCATCTGTTTCTTTATGTAGAATCAAAGGAATTAATGACATAAAAAAGGGAATGACTAGAAACAGGTTAACACATTGCTAGTACCATGGATAACATTGCCAGTACTAGTAGTTGTTCTCAAGTTCATTGGCACCAAACTCTATAAACATGTTTTTTTGAACACAGTTTATTGGCAATACTTCCTGAAGTAATTCTTTCACTCATCATATGTCTATGAAGTATTCTAGTAATTCAAGACACGTGGAATAACCGGCAAATACTCCTTTAACTAATATATGAACCTACAAGGTGAAAACCATTGACATTTTGGTTATGCAACTGGTAGAAATTATTTGAGCGGTAACAAGTAACAATATTTGCGATGCCGGCCAAGTATTATTGAATACAATTAACAACATCTTTAATGTAAACCTAAAATATTTAAAACCATGTAACTTACTTGTGAGAAAGTTTCCTTTTGGTCAGTTCTGTGCTCATGCATCTCGTCAGGTTAGACCGTATAGATTTTTTCAAGGCTTCGTTTAAAACTTGGTTTCGTACAAAAAT
The DNA here is from genome assembly GCA_943136025.2 of Agrotis puta. Taxonomy (NCBI): domain Eukaryota; kingdom Metazoa; phylum Arthropoda; class Insecta; order Lepidoptera; family Noctuidae; genus Agrotis; species Agrotis puta. The sequence goes on along the minus strand of OW964184.2, from coordinate 6,467,468 downwards.
CGATCGCAACATTTTGATTTGTTTTTTGTTAAAACAAGTCCGTCCAGGTGATCGGGACGGCTAAAATTTCCGTAAGATCGACCTTTTTCCAAGTCGTACCGGCAGTTTTGTGGGGTTGCCAGATGTACGTCTCATATTCACCGTAAAATTTACCCAACATTAAAACATCAATAATTTAACAAAAATATTGAACACCCGATCCGTGAAACATTGCTTGGAACATATGACAGGGATCATAATGACATTTTAAATGGTAAATGGTACCGTTCAATCTAAAAGGTCTCGTTAAAAAAGGTAGAGAACAAGTAATCTAAAGTAGTACTTTCCCAAGAAGTTCAAAGGTTACCTTTCTTCTCAAAAAATTATAAATATCCGTTATTGTAGTGTTCCTTGGTACTTTCCATATAACACAAAAATAATGTTCTCATGAACAGATCGCGCCACGTATCTCTTGAATAAGGAATTCAACTATTACAAGCTAAATCCAACCACAATAATATTGATTGTCAAAAATTCGAGATATTTTCAGTTCAATTGGGAAGGAAGGTTTGCTGCCGCCATTTTACGACGTCATACACTTGTTTAAAACTTGCGCATTTTTTATAATTTTAATAATAAAAGAGATTCCTTTCTCTGGAGCCCTGACCGCCGGTAGCTTAGTCCTGATACCGGTGGGCCTATTATTTATATTTATAAATGTTTTGTTTCTAAATATTTAAAAATGAAAATAATATGTTGAAAAATGAATAAAGATCTAAAGTACATTTGCTATTGTACATATAGAAATTCTATATTAACGCAATTGAAGCCGAAAATAAAAGCATCGACGAAAAGATGAGTATAAAATAATACAATTACATGCACCTTGACGTTAAATCAATTCTTGGGTCACTTTTCCGTAAATTGGGGAAATTCTTCCCAAACTGGCATCATCGACCTACAACTATTGTAGGTCGTTGCTAATGCTAACAAACCCTGCATAATCAAGCGCTGGAAATCAAAGCTTTTGACAGATTTAGAACCAATCACGGGACGGACAAAATCTATAGCTATGAAACGTTGAAATCATCTGTTTTCTGATTCAGAGCATTCAGATTTCCAATGCGTTCCAGGTTTTTCTCACAAGCTGTAATCCTCGGGCTACATCACGGTCACACTAAAGTGAAATACAGTTAGCCCCCATTCGTAAGAGCGCTTTTTTTACGGGCGTTGAAAAAACGCTGACTTTTAACAATCAGGTAAATTGAACTTACAAGTCACTGTCCAGCAACTGAACAATAGCTACCTAAAATTGACCATACTCTCTACCGCCAATTGTCACCGACTTATGAGTAGACAAAGTGAGGAAAACATTTATATCCTTCTACGTCATTGCATTTATTTATCTATTTTAACCAGGCACGTTCTGCTGGTGTTGTTAGAGAAGAGAAACCTTTTATAAAAGGATATCTCTAATGGCCCAGCCACATGCTCGGTCTTGCCTACACAGTCCGGGTCCGTGCAATCATGACTGTACCAATATAGTCTTTCGTACACGGAACATTTTGGGGCTGAGTGAGCTACCATCTTGCCCTCCACACGCATACAAATATCTGCGAAAACTGCGTTTTTGCAGGCATATTCGCAGGCAAGACGGAGCGTGTAACCGGACGAATTTAAATCGATCAATATTCGCTTCAATCACGTACGTACACTAGTCACGTGCAGTGTAACCATGTCGGCAGCTTATTGGATTTTCACTCAGCTTTAAATAACAAATATTTCGGATAAGTTCGGTTTTTTCTACAATGTATTTATTTTTATTATGTGGGCAACACCAAGCTGTCAATTCCTTGTTTCTCTTCTTTTCTGTCAACCGTTGTGTTAGACAGGTTATCAAAAATGGTGAGATTTAATTTGTGAATATTTAACTAATCCGCTCATAAAATCAGTGATTAATCTTATAAAAAGGATTTCAGTGAATATTTCTAGTGTTCAAAATACATATTTTGTGCAATGGACGCTTATCTTCTCGGATAGTTCTCCGTCAATTTTGGTGGCAGTGCTCAATGCAACTACATGAAATGTTATAATGTTTTCAGGCCAAACGCACGAAGAAGGTCGGAATTACTGGCAAATATGGCACACGTTACGGTGCCTCCCTCCGTAAAATGGTCAAAAAAATGGAAGTCACGCAGCACGCAAAATACACTTGCTCGTTCTGCGGAAAGGTTAGTATCTTGAATGCACTTATGTTTTCAAACCACCATCAACACCATCGTATGATCAATAATATTTTATACTAGAATGTTGTTGGTTATTTTGCCAAGGGTTATTTCCCATCAACGATTTGTAGATTTGATTTAAATTTATTATGATTTGGGGTTATGTTTTCGAACATCGTCTTATGAATTATTTACAATATCTAGCCGGTTTTGTTCTGAAACATTTTGATTCCCTTTAGTATCGACTGTTGGACTACACGTCTTTACTCTGTAAACACTGCTGATGGCTGTTTTTTTTTTAACATCAATTAAATTTGTCTTATGATGAATTAGGTACTCAATGCTCGAAAACAAACAAGACTAGTTTTAAACCCTCAGACGACACACTGAACAAAATCCTTTTTTTTTTACTATATTCAACCAACAAGTAATAGAACCAAATATTTAATGAGTCTTGTAATTTTTCATAATGTTGTTGTCACTACATTTGATTACTCTTGAAAATTAGAGTATGTATCTTTCAACATCAAATTCATCACTATGTATTTGCTTACTTTTTTGTAACAAACCCCTAAGACGACCCACTGACTGAAATAGTAAATCTGGTAAGGTTTACTATTTCGGTACAATCCCTGCGAAGTAGACGGGCTGTGCTTTTGGACGGGGCTTATAAAATTTATGAACACCTTATATGAATTCAATCCTACACTTTTTGCCCTTGGGCCCACAACAGTACTCTAGTGCTGGCAAGGTTTTGAGTCAGAAGCCTGTCAAATCCCAGGCAGAAACCTAATATGTGTATAGACTTTTAAACTTGCTTTCAGGAAATGTTCAGTATGGTTAGATTCTACTCCTAAATAAATAGATCAGTATACAGGTTGAAGGATTAGAGGGACAGTTCAAAACATAATTGAAAAAAAATTGGGGTTGAAAGAATAATTGTATAATTGGATATTCATAATCCTACACTAGCTGCTGCCAGTGGCTTCGCCCACGTGACTTTATTTGTACTTGCCTATGTGGATTGGGCACAGGGAGTGTAGTGGAGTTTTTTAATTATCCCAGGGATAAAGAGAGTATCCTATGTGTTACTATCTACCTCTGTGCCCAATTTCATCAAAATCTGTCCAGTCATTCTGTAGTTATTGAGTAACGAAGATCTATCTTTCCAAACTTCACATATTATTGTGGATTTTCAAAAAAATCCTGAAACAGTCGACAAACTATGAAACTATGTTATGGAAGTTGTGGGTATATTTCTGTATTATATTATGATAAAGTAGATTACTGTAGGTAGATAGGAAAATAATTTGACATACTCACTGTCTTTGCCAGCTACCTAGCTAAAATACATACTTACCAAAAGTCATGTCATTTAATGTTTCAGAACTTAATAATATGAAGGCATTGCTAAGATATCTTTACTCTGAACGGGGTCAACTATTGTGTAAATTCTAAAATTTCCAAATTTCTCATTCCAGGATGCCATGAAGCGTTCCTGCGTTGGCATCTGGTCATGCAAGCGTTGTAAGAGGACTGTAGCTGGTGGTGCCTGGGTATTCTCCACCACAGCCGCCTCCTCTTGCAGGTCCGCAGTCAGAAGATTGCGTGAGGTCAAGTAAACATCTGACACTAGCTTAAGAAAATAAAAAAAATCACCAAAATTCATGGTTTTATTCAATAACTGTTAACCCCGACTTTATAAGCGAGATGCACTATTATTCGCCAAAAGAATTGTGTATGTTATTCTCATATACATCAGTGAATTTTCCTACGAGAAATTGAGAGCGAAAAATACTCCTGGTTTTTGAAAAACCAGTATTCCTGGCCAGAGTGGAACCCATGAAGGCAACCTTGCGGCGATGATTCACGCTGTGAAGTTTGACATCTGTCAGTTTTACGTCGCCAAAAAGCCACTCTTCTAAGTTCCACTGCGTCAACCGCGCAAGGCGGTATTTAGCTGTTGATTGGAGTTCCATCTGTGTAAAGGCCCTAGAAAATTTTGTAAAGAAACATCTCTCCCGAGTCTTCAAGTGTGTATCGGAGAACTTTACCACTGTGTTACCGCCTTTTCAGCTCGCTCAGTAGGTGAACAACACGATGAATGCTCGCAAACCCAATGTCTCATCTGCTATTAATTTAATCACTTTTTAAGGAGTATTCCTTCTAAAGAACAGAGTATTAATTGGTTCGAGCACCGCCCTCAAAGTTCTCGCATTTTAATAAGGCTGCGGGTCCACTGAGGCGGAGCGGAAACGAGCTGATCCGCGATTCATTAATCACATGGCTGATGCACATGCCTGGCCACGTGACACATGTATTATGTATTCAAGCTATGTGATTGGTGAATCGCGGCACAGCTCGGCTCCGCTACGCCTCAGTCGAACCGCTGCATAATGTTTTTTTTTTTAAATATTCCACAACTATCACACAACGCCATCTAGTCCCAAGCTAAGCAGAGCTTGTGTTATGGGTACAAGACAACTGATAAACATACTTATATATTTCTAAATACATACATATAGATAAATTACACCCTGAAACAACAAATGATCGTGCTCATCACACAAACATTGTCCTGGGTGGGATTCGAACCCACGACCTCCGGCATAGCAGTTAGGGTGACTAACCACTAGACTAGACCAACAGGCCTGTCAAAATTTGCGTAGACTTTCTGAGGTTTATTGAAATATATCACTAGATCAAAAAACTGCAAATGATATTAGAATAAGTAGGTAGGTATGTGTAAAATAATAAATCTCACAGCATAAATAAACAATTGAAACACGTGACAGTTGAACCGACCCATCTCAATAGGCAGCTGTGATAGTCATCTACAGTTGCGGCTCTTTTACTGTCAATTAGATTCAAATAGCTGTTTCTCCTTACTGTTGTTACTAGACGGCTGGTATTCCAAAGTTAAGTTAATATTACGCCAACTCGAAACATACAAAATTAAAACAGTTATAGGTAAAAAAAAAAAACAAAAATACTCAATGTTCAGATATAATAAATGGGATATAAAAAAATATAAATAATAAAACTAATAGAGTCTCCTTATCTTAAAAACTGAACGATCACCGTGGTGCGCATGGCTTTAAGTGCCTGCACGATGAAGGCGCGACGTATTGCGCGTGCGCAAATATTGAGGTGGTGGAGGAATACAAATATTTGGGTTTATCATAGATAAAATTTCCACCGCCTTAGTTTTGTACTGGCCAGGACCACTTTGTCGGTCTTCTATGCACTGGTGGACTCGCCGCTTTCATATACGGAATGACATGCTATAAAAAAAATGATAAAATGAAACCGTTACAAATCAGATTTATAAAATTATTAGTTGAATAAAACAAAAAAATAAAATAAAAACATTTTCAAATAGTTATTATAAAGAATTATTCTTAGAATGTAAGATGTTTAAAATCAAGACGGTAAATATAAGATCTCGATTTAAAAACATAAGAAGATTTATAGTAACCCTAGTTTCTTTCGAACACTTTTTGATAAAAAGAACGTGGTCAAGGGACATTCACAACTGCTTGTTTCAGACTAGTTAAAATGCTTCACTAACCATCAGGATCGACTTTACGCACAGAAGATCTTTACCCACAGAGGTCGATCCGTCCCGACATGTTCTGGCGATGCGATCTCTGTCCCTATAGGCAAACGGCAAGCGATAGTCGTTAAAACGAAAACAATTTAATCTTCGGAGTTGAAATAAGTATGTACCCAATCTTTATTCAGTGTTCAGAGTATCATGTTGGCAGGATCCTCGAGATTTTCTTTGAGAGCCTTCATCCAAAGCGCCGCCACCGCGCCGTCTACCACTTTATGGTTTGCGGATGCAGTAAACGTCGCAAATCTCGCCGTTTTGAAACTAAAAATAATAAAATATTTATTAATAATTCATACAACACTTCAATATAATAATAAATTCTGTCTGCGGCATGTTGATAAAAATGTTATTCGGCATCGTGATAATCTTAACTAATAAAAAAGCAGTGAAAGTATTATTCTACTAAATACCTAAGTAGAATCTTGTTTATTCTTCCCGACAAAATAAAATTATCGTGGGCCATATACTATTTATGTCGGCGCCGGATTTAATCCTTACGTGGCTCAAAGCTGGCCCGCGGGCCGTACTTTGCCTAATAACTGTTCTATACCAATATTTAGGTCGCTTTTATGTTTGTAAGCACGTAAAGCCGTTGGTCCCGGCTGTCATTTGTGGACCTTTGACAGTCGTTACTATTAGTCTGAAGCTCTAAAGTCTGACAACCAGTCTTACCATGGGGTATCGTATTACCCAGTTACTGGGTTGTGGAGGTCCGGCAGTCGATCGCGTAAAATACTGATATCCAAATGCATCTGGTTCGACTGGATGCCAACCCCAATTTAGTTGGGAAAAGGCTAGGCAGATGATTATGTTTGTAAGTTGAGATTTAGGGGATAATTATCTTCGAACTACCCACCTGATTTAAAAAAACTCTCAGTGATGGGAACCTATTATCCCCAAGTATTAACTATATATTTAAAAAGTTCTTTATTCCTCGGTTTTGAACTGCCAAAACGAATATACATTTATGTATATTTCATTTCATCATCAACTGGGAAAAAGGTAAAATGTATTTCAGAAATGCAACTTACGTTTTCTTTTCCTTGTCTTTTTTTCCACTGCTGATCGCAATGACCATCTCCTGAATACCTCCACATGCCAGTATTAATGATTGAGGAGGATTGATGATGGCATTGAACATTGTGATACCTGGGAATAAAATGAACAGGTGAAACAAACGAAACTAGTCATCATCGGTCGAGGTTGACCGTTTCTACGAGCTGATAAAATAATGAATCTACCTACCAAGATAGCATCAATGGGTAAACGATAGGGAAAAAATGTCGCGTCCGTCAACACTTAACGAGTGGAACAAAATATTCCCAGTCGTTAATATTGTTGACGACGGGGTATTAGCGAGCGGGAATGACCCGCTTGGGTGGTTGATACTCGGTGAATCTGCTACGAGGGGTCTGAGAGGATGGAGCTTAGAGGATTCGAAAACAGTCTCCGCCACTTCAGTAGCGGCGTGCCCCATCCCAACCGCTATACGAACCGAACCATTTGGATTTGTTATGGCACACAGATGTTAATAGCCTGGATTAACACATAGGATACCTTTCATACTGAAATAGGATTATAGGAGGTCATTTTGCACTGGAGAATTAGACATTCTGCGCCTAGACCGAGACAACCATGCTTACCCGACACCTAGTGTAATGGAATCGGTAGAAGAACAATGATAATTATGAATGTTATTCCACTCACCAAACATTCCAAGGTTAGACACAGTGACCGTGCCGCCCTGAAATTCGTTGGGCTGAAGTTTACCTTCCCTTGCCTTAGCGGAGAGCTCCTTCATGTTCCTAGAGAGCTCGAAGATACCACGAGAGTCAGCGTTGAATAGGATTGGCGTCAGTAACCCAGTGGGAGTCGCCACGGCCACGCTTACGTCTACATTTGCGTACCTAAGAACAAGAAAATATGCGTACATTATAAGTAGAAAAATCACGTAGGTACGTAAATAAAAATACACGTGTTCTCATAGGTTGGCAATACAGAATGTGTTATACGGTTTTACTGCTACGAGCTTTACGTCGACATTTTTGTGAGTCTTCAAGAGTCAGCTTAATGCCGTCGTGTATTCTGCCCCAATTACAAACGATAAACGCAAACGCTCAACTTTAATCGATTTTATCTCAGAACATAAAATTTAAAATCCATTGAACCTTACTGAGCGTTTGTCGTTTTTAACTTGACTAATGGCGATGCCGTCTATAGTATTCTAAAAAACAAAACTTACTGTCTAATGAAGGTGTCCATCCAATGTGCGTTGACATCAGGAACTCGTTTACAAGCCGAAGCAACCGCCTTCACTATGAAGTCATTCAAAGAAATCTGAAATTCACTATCATTCATCAATCATCTTAGTTTCATTAGCCAATAGATTGATGGATATATCATGGATGTTCTTGATGTGTAACGTCTTTACAATCGATAGGAACACAGGCGTGGATTCTTGAAAGCAAGTGAGCAAGGTTAAACAACGCCTGTCTAGGTCAATCTTTGGATGGGTAACCAAAGTTAAGCAACTCTTGCCGATGACTGTCTGTATATTATTAAGTCTAGTTGACTCACTATCTAATGAACTCACTGAAACCCAAAGAGTGTACCTACCTTAAGATCAGACTTCTCAGCTTTCAGTTTGTCGTTAATGCGCTTCCTCATCGCAATGGTCTTTTCAATATTGACGGTGGCCGTCAGCTGGTAGTGCGGCACGGTTTGCTTGGACACGGTGAGTCGCTCCGCGATGGTAGCGCGCATGCTGGACAGAGGGATGTCCACGAAGGAGACGCCAGCCGCGGAGGAGGGGACGCGCTGGGCCATGGCCGGGGGAGGGCCGCTCACGGGCGCGGCCGCTGCTGCGCCTAACAAGTCCGTACTCTTCAGTGAGCCGTATAACCCAGAGCCTTGTCCTGATGGCATGAAATAACAGACTTATTTGAGTATGGTTATTTGAAATTGTAGGAATTCTGGTGCAGCTTGGGGGACCCTGTGTCTATCAGGGGACTGCGACCGAATAAGTTAATTGAATTTCAAAATAGAAATAATCGAATATGTCAGGGTGACACTTGATATGAAATGAAATGGTGACGAATTTAACTGCACATATGATATTGATACGTCTTTCAAGATACTCAGTATGTGTACCTATTCCTTTATTTCATGCCATCAGAATATAGGCTCACATTCATTTGAATGTAGCAATCATATACAAGATCGGAGCTAGGCATTTTATTCCATTCAGACGTGACATTTGAATGAAACCTATTCAACAATATTGTGGCTAGCAAAGATATTTTGGCACAGAACACTGAATATATTGAATTAGCCGGAAAATGAAAATTTACTACCTCCGAGTCTTATGTTCTTCAACTCTGAAAGTTTTCTCGCCATAGGGCTGGCGTAGACCCTACCTCCAGAGGGCGCAGTCGCCGCGGGGACCCGGGCTGGTGCAGGAGCAGGGGCCGCTGCTGTACAGTAAACGAGTGTTTCACTAAACACAACAACAGATCGACAATCAATAATTACTTTACCCATTTGTGGTAAGAAGTTTAGAAAAACTATCGGTCTATCACTAGCAATGTTTAAATATGTTCCTATTTAATTGCTTTGGTAGAAAATTATCAATTTTAATATTTATGACAAGAATGCTGCTGAAAACTTTGTTTAAATCAATATGGGTAGTCCACACACGTCAGTCTGCGTGAAAATGTTGCTCGACGAATTAGTGCATTAGTTACCTTTTTTTATATTAGCGAATATGTGATGTGCATGCATGTACAGGTCTTCGAATTTTAGGTTTTACGTTTTTTTAATTGAAAAATAAAATACCTGGCTTAGGGGCCGGCGCTGCTGCCCGCGCCTTCGCCGGAGCCGCTGCAACAGGTGCTATGGGCAAATTTAATGATGACAGAACAGAACATAATATTATAATAAAAAGAGAAAAGTTAAGCTAACGCAAATCAGACACGTCTTGTTAATTAATGATATACCTATTGTTCCAAGCATGACGGGTCATTTACTAGAGAAAAAAAAATAACAAAAAAAAATCGCACACACCTGCACCACCGGTGTCCTTGAAATTTTTGAACGCAGCTACATCAGCTTGCTCCGATACAATGATACATAGTAGTTTTCCAACCGGTATGTCTTTAGTTCCAGCTGGAAGTACTATCTTGGCCAGGTAGCCTTCTTCAGGTGATTCAAATCCCATTGTAGCCTTATCGGTTTCGATCTCGCACATGAGATCACCTAAAATATGGCAGAGGCTTTAAATTTATTGTTGGGCATTAATGCTACTGATTTTTTTAAAACTTCGTTTACTTAGTTTTATCAAGATTAGCCTTTATCTGCTAGTTACTGTCAAACCTGCCGGGGTCGCGGGACTATCCTTTAACAAGTAACCGTGCGAACAGAACGTAAAGAGCTGTTAAACGACACCGTAGATTTTAGTCAGTACGAGTCTGACGGTCTCTCCCGTAACGCCCTGGGTGGGAGGACTCATTTGATAAATATATCATCAGGAAGTAAAAAAGCAGTAATTACTGGGTAATGGTTGTTTCCACCCGACTACTGCTCATTATTATACCACATCTCTCATAGCTTTCTGCAATTAACCATAAAGGCATAAACCCATACCTTCACTCAGTTTGTCGCCCTCCTTCTTCGCCCAGCTCACAATGCTACCTTTCTCCATAGTTGGTGACAATGCTGGTAAGTTCACCTTTGTATGCTCTGGCAGGTCTGCATAATTTCTGATTTGAATCATCCATTGTGATTTGGGTAATTTTTTTTTGTTTGGACCATTTATAACTCTGAAACATTAAATATTTTCTACGTAGGTAACAGACATGTCAGTAATCTTAAGAGTCCACAGGTATGATAACAATAAATAAGATAAATTGAGTAGGTACTAATATTTTCTTCTCTTTTGTGGTTTATCATGTTAGTATTCACATCTGTTTGAGATGTAAATCATTACAAGCAGAGTCATCGAGAGATAGAAGGTAGGTACTACGACCGTTTATCTGTCATTAATTTATGATTCATGAACACTACTGATACCTCTGAAACTACCTAAGTAAAAGATGTGTTAAACACGTTAGCATTTAATGATTGATTCATTTCCTTACGTCCGTTTCAATGGTGCCATTTATGTAGTTTTACAAGTTAGGTATGACAAAATTAAATTAAAGTTTGACAAAAAAATTCAGACCTTGCAGTCTGAGTTTTTTTTAATGCAGCATTTATGCTTTTTCAGCGAGTTAAAGGCGATTACTTATTTTTCACCGTTTCAATGTCGTGGCCATGGGGTTTAAAGTGTTACAGCTCCTGAAACATAAACCTAGATTTTTTTAGAATTCACTTTTTTATATTTAGGTACCTAAATTTAAGGTTTCTGTTACGTTAAGTTTTAAAGATCTCCATGGCCGCGCGGTTCGCCGCGATTCAATGGCATGGTCACGTTTAAACCCTTGTTTCTTTTTAACCATAATTTTGATAAATTTATGCTTTAAGGAATCAATATTTACATTTTTTTACAAAACAAGGGGGATTTTTTTAAAGAAACACCATTACCGCGCCAATGAAACAGTCTTTCCTTTCGCTGCCTATTGTTGAAGAATAAATAAATGTACTTTGTGGTGAAGGTCATGAATGAATAGAGTTCATGGGCTTTAAGTTATCATACTGGCGTTGTGGAGCATTGTTATCCATCTCTTTTACATACTTACAACTTTTTCTTACATCCCACTTCGTACTAATATTTTAAACGCAAAAGTTTGTTTGGATGGATGGATAGATGTTTGTTCCTCTTTCACGCAAAAACTACTGAACGGATTTCGTTGAAATTCGTTACACAGATAGTTTATAACCTGGACTAACACATAGGGTAGTTTGTATCCCGATTTTATATGTCCCCACGGGATGATTTTCGACTTGTAGCGAGTAAATCCGCTAGCAACAGCTAGTGTACAATAATTGCTGTAAATAAATAACTAAATCTTACGGAAAACGTCTTCTTTTGGTCAATTCCGTGCACAAACATCTTTTGAAATTTGACCGTATAGATTTATTTAGGCGACTATTCAAAATTGTATTTCTAACCATCGTTCGAAACATTTTGTAAAAAATAACTCAAAAAATTAACCGCGTCATGTCTTGAGGACGTAGAATAATAAAAAATCTCACAAAAATATTAACTCCAATCACGACTGATCACAACTTTCAAAATAATATATAAATATAATCAAAATATTATTGAATTTTTAATTTTACCGCACTCCTCAGTGCTGCCATAGATATAATATTTCCACAGATTATAAATACTAATACTGTTTTATGGAGATCCCAGAGAAGACCAATACCTAGAAACTTCTTGCATGTCTGCAAAGCTGATTAAATATTTGTAGATATATACCTAAAATATATGTAATTCCAAGGAAATCGTCACAAAAGTATTTTATTTAGGTATCCTAAATGAAATACTTTTGTATAACTTGAAAACAAGGATTATTTAATTATGAACCTCTTTTCTTTTTAAGATCACTGAGGACCCCCAATGCCACTGGGGGTCCTCATAGTGGTAACGAATAAAATGACCCCGGTATCCCCTTGCACACATACGTCAGGAGCAGCGGGATATAATGCGACTTCTGCTGCGCTGCTTCTAACAGGTTCATCCCTTGTTCACTGTCGCGTTACCTAAGTACGTCTATTGGAGACAACACTGCCGCTTAAAAATATAACATATATAATACTAACTTAACTTCTTGAACCTATCTGGTTTTTCATTCTTATCTGAACATTAAAATAAAAACCAGATATGTTAAGGTTGAAATTTCTTACTTTAGACTGCAAAACTGATGATGGGGACTTTTAATAACGCTCCTGCTTAGTTTTAGGTACCGAGTGAAACAATGAATATCGCAATATGAATATCACTCTGTTTACAAGTATTTAATATAAGTCCGCGCCACACGAGGAAAATTCGAGGTATTAAAATTCGTGTTCCTACCTGCTAAACAGCGTCTTCAGCGGATGGTGTTGATGCCAACTCGGTGAGTCTTCTTAATGAAAGTCAAGAGGCGTAGAGAGATGTCCCTCTAACAGCAGCTGTAGCGTGAGAAGCCTCGTGTACAGCGCGGTGGTCTCAACTCCGGACGCATGCATTTCGGAGGTCGGAGCTATGATTAGGCTCTATCCTAAAACTTATATGTATATTTTCAAATGAAATTGCCCATATTGTAATTATACAGTGCAAAGATCATACATATATTCTTGATCGAAGTAGTAAATATAAGAAAACCTTACCATTACCTATTGTTTTATAGAGCAAGTTGTCCGTGTAGGTAGGTTAAACCTACTGCTCAATGGGCGTATTTTGCGTAGGTAGGTACTAAGATAGTGAAAATAAAGTATTGAAAATAATTTATTTTCACTTCGTAAATTTTCACACACATCGTAATTTTTTTTCATTTTATACGCATTAACGCATGCGTAGCGAATTTCAAAGATTTTCTGTAGAAAGAAAAAATTGAACCGCGGGCGCGTACGGTACGACGCCGACGTTTGGAATAGATTGAAGAATTCGACACTTGTATGTAGGAACCTCGATGGCTTGGTTGGAAAGAGCGTCGGATGTACTGAAATCGAAGGTCGCAGGTTCAAATACCACTGACGGGCGGTTCAATTATTCTTCCCAGAGAAAATCATAGCACTTATTGTTTTGTTGCATAGAAGGAAGCACATCATGCAACGCCAAACATTTTTTTTTAAAACGTTGCCTCAGTCTAGGGTGCGTTAACAAACATAGAAGCTCACATACGCAAACACCCAGTCCCGAACAACTACTTGTGGGTCATATAAATATTTGTTCCATGCGGAAATCAAACCCGAGACACGATGCGCTGCAGTCCAATTGTTCAGCGCCACGACTGAAGTCCTTTTGACGAAGCACTAGCATGTAAATCATTACATCAAATTGCATTAAAAAAATGTAGTACCACGAATTTTCTGCAAGACTTCAGTAGTGGAGCGGACTCTAATTTTATGGTTGGAAAGTTAGGTGCCTTTCTCTCTAATATGATATTCTGAGTACCTGCCAGTGTATTCACAGAACTCATAATTGTCTATTAGGGGCCGTTCAAGTATTACGTAAGCACTATGGGGGGGTGGGGGGGGGGTCTTTGCTTTGCTTAGTTTGGATGACATGGGGAGTCTAGATGATGATTACGTCATCGGTAGTTATTTACTTTTTTACACGAATGGCAACCCTCACATTGTCTTTGGTTGAAAACAAAACGCATTTTCGGGGATTCTCGCAAATAATGCATATATAAATAATACATAAATTGAAAAATGTTTACGTAAGCATGGCGGGAGGGGGTAAGTGCTTTGCTTAATTGTAATAAATCTGCTTACGTAATACTTGAACGGCCCCTTATAGCAAATTGCCAACAGTAAAATAAGAATACTATTAAATAAATAAATAAATATTCCACAACTATCACACAACGCCATCTAGTCCCAAGCTAAGCAGAGCTTGTGTTATGGGTACTAGACAACTGATAAACATACTTATATATTTCTAAATACATACATATTATAGATAAATTACACCCAGACACAGAACAAATGATCGTGCTCATCACACAAACATTTGTCCTAGGTGGGAATCGAACCCACGACCTCCGGCATAGCAGTCAGGGTCACTAACCACTAGACCAACAGGCCTGTCAACTATTGACATTTCGCTATGGTTTGGCAGCACGGTTGGCGCAGTGTCTAAGTGATCGACTGCTGCGCTGCGTGTCGTGGCGTGGGTTTGATTCCCGCACGAAACAAATATTTGTCTGGCCTAAAGATAGTTGGTCCGCGTTTGGTTGTTAATGTATGTGAATTTAAATGTTTGTATAGGAGAAAATTTTAGTGTAACTTTAAAAATTAAATCTGTAAGTCAAATCTGCTATAATAGCACCATTTAATAGTAATCAACATTCTTTTTAATGTTTCACAGCTAATGGAGGTGCCAATTAACAAAAAAAATGTTTAGATTTCAACCACTATGTTGTTGCTCACAGTCAATGAGACAAAAATATCTCTGTGTATTAACAAAAGCACTTTTTTTTTTTTTTTTGCTTGGTAAAATCATCAAATGAGTCCTCCCACCCAGGGCAGGGCGGGAGGGACTGTCAGACTTGTACTGACTAAAATCCACGGTGTCCTTCACTAGCCCTTTACGTACCGGGGTTACGGTGATGGGTAAGTCCCGCGACCCCGGCAGGCTCTCGCCCTCTACAGGCCCCGTCAATTTGCTGACACTCCTTGAGGCGCGCGTGGAACACAACGCGCCGTCGACCCGGGCATGGTCCATGGTCGGGCAGCGAGTCGCCCATTACTCGCTGCCCGCATGCCCGCGCCTACGGTGGCCGGAGATCGTCTGGCGACGTCCGTCGCCGTGGGCGTCTACCACTGCGGGTGGGTCGGAGGGAGGACACTGTTCTCTCCCTCACGCGGCACGCCTCCTCCTTCGCGAGCATGACTGCTTCGCAGAAGGAGGCGACCGCTTCCCACTCCGTCTCGCCCCGCAGCATGGCCTCGACCAATGCCGGGCGCGAGAGGTCTCCGCCTATCGCCGTCGTGAGGACACGGCGGTGCTCTGCCCAAGCGGGACAGTCCTGCACCGTATGCTCCACCTTGTCCTCAGGACGGTCCTCGCAGTGGTGACACCCAGGCGTTTCCTCCCTCCTTATCAGACACAGGAACCTCCCGAAACTTCCGTGTCCGGTGAGGACCTGCGTCATGCGGAAGGTAAGGACGCCGTGACGCCTATCCAGCCACTCCTCAAAGAGGGGTCTTACCGCCGCGATTGCGGCGTGCCCGAACAAAAGCACTTGGAGAAATTAAAATTGTTATTAATAAGTGATCATAAAAATAATGTAATGGAATTGTTGATCTATAAAGTCTATATAAATAGAAAGAAAGAAAGAAATAACATATCAAAAGCATGTAACTCTATGAGAAGATCAAACCTTTATGTAAAATAATGGCATAATTAAAGTGAAAAAGGTAAATCATTAAATAAATAAATTTCAAATTCAACAAGTTTCTTTATTAAAAAATCACAAAATTAAGTTTCCATTTTATGTACTTATAAAAATATTGTTGTTTTAAATTCTTTTATATTAATAGCACCAATAAGAATTATGTTTTTTAAGTCTTAATTTATGTACATTGGCATAAAGCTTTATGTATATGTAAGTACAATGTATGTATTCATAATAGTTAGTAGTAGTAGTAGAAGTAGTCTACATATGTTTGCAGTAAAAGAAGCAAAATAATTTATAGACAGTCAAAAATTTTCATCACAAGTTAAATATGTGCCAGTTTTGCAGTAAGTAATACAAACAAAATTAAAATGGCACAAGACTGAATAATACTGCATACAAACTACATATTTAGAATAGAATCACTTAAAGATATTGTCTTAATTAATTATTAGATTCTTTTCAGCTTCTAAATAGTTTTGAGCAGCATATGCAGATATTATGAGTACATTGAGATCTAAGTTAGTCTCCTAAATCACTGTCTTTATCACCTATTGCATATAGAATGCTAAAAGCCACACCCAGGAGTGCTGTGCCCAGTAAATCACCCAGAGCAGTAAGATAAGGTATTGCTGAGTTGTCAGGATCCATACCCATCTTCCACATCCACACAACCATGTAGTGACTGATGGTTAATAACAAGAATACTTGCAACATTGCAGCTGACATGTATATTAATATAAAAGTGGGGGTTGTGGATGTGTGACCAGCTCTTAAGTATCCTATAGTATAAATAAATATTAATTGCCCTGGTATCACCATTAGCAGTAGAAGTCTTGTGGTGCTTCCCATGACAGAACCTTCTTTTTGGCCTGTGTGTAGTTGAGTCGATAGCCTAGACGCATGTACTGCTACCATATTGCCTCCTATGCCGTTGATCACCAGCTGGTACACAGCAATACCAGTGTACACTGACACAGTGTGGTCCAGTATAAGTCCTCCAGCACTGCTTATTACCATGGCAGAAACAACCGGCACCCAACCTTCATCCAATGCTTGTCTTGTAAATTTATTGCTCCAAGCAATATAGCCGCACACCGGGACAAGAAGCGCGCCAACAATGATAATAATAGATGGTAGAATAATACTTGTGCCAATTGATTTATACAGCAGCGATGCTATCCAAGATAACAGTGCCAAGGTGGTAAGATCTCCCAGACTGGCTGCTATAGGTGTGGCAATGTTGTCAGGGTTTATATTCATCTTCTTTGACACTACTATCACCCCTATCATGATTAAACCAAGTACAAAGCTGGCAGATGATGCTGTTAACACACTAGACGCACACAACAAAGATGCATGATGGATGTCAAATTGTCCTTCAGGTATCCAACCCATGGCAACCGCAGCCATGGCTGCCAGAAAGCCCACCAGAACTGCCTGACATTGTATTAGACACAAATTACCCACAACCAAGGATCCCAGACTAGTATCCAAATGTCCTAAATGGGCATGAGTTGACAGTCGAGATGCTAATGTCATTTCCAGATTACCTTTTAGCCCCAAGAGGGCTGGCACTAAGATATACACTTCAGATACTTTGGTGAACACATCCCAGTGCTGCACCACATCCAGCAGGAGACTGGCTGCTACCATGCCAAACCCAGCCAATAGGAAGGACACAAACATTTGTACTCCTGCCACCCATGAGTTCTCCTTTTCAAATTTAATGTCAGGCGGCTTTTCTTCATTTGTAATAAGTCTATACGGCGTGTTTGAAGTTTTAGTTTCAGGCTCGCATTCGGTAGTTCGCGCCATTCTAGAATTGTTCTTGTTTCTGTTCATAATTTTATTATTAAACAAATTAGTCTGAGATGAAATGACACGTATTAATAAGCGAAAGTAAACACTTGCCTAATTATAATCAGAAGCGCGACGTAAACTTGTCGAAGTTCCAGCTGTTTTTATTATTGGTTACAGTTCTCTTCGGTCTGGGGCGGAAAGATAAGGAAAATCATTTTGTCACACCATAACTCGCTGCTATATTAATTAGGTTTTTGAAAACAACTTGCTTTTTAGACCGACACTTTTTTATCCGAGGTACAGGTACAAACACAACTTCAGTTGATTGTTCAGATATGTTCCATCACAGTTAAAATATTTGGAAAATATTTAAATATTTCTATGACCGCACTACATTGGAATAAAGAGTATAATTGAATTATGTACACAGTAGCTTATATCAGACTATTCACAACTTCTGAGTTTGCGAGCAAGATTGATAATAAATTGAATTGATAACAGGAACAAGCTGCACTATGTCACATCTGTCAAGTGTTAGTCCCACTGTCAGTAACGTCAAAAAACTCAACATGTAAAATAGATTTTTTGTCGATGGTAAGCTAAGGCTGTGCTAAAACTCTACTACGTTTTTTATTTTAATTTAATCGATTCAAAAATTATTTCGATTATAAAGCTGTTAAAAATAAATATACATGAAAATTGCATTTTTTCTGTAATGGGGATCTGTCACTGCCATTTTATCACGCATTGATGCAAAAGCCATCAATTTAAAACATTTTTTTACCTATTATTCGGTTAATTTATAGCAGCATATTATTCTTTTTGGAATTTATAGCAGGATGTATGTACTCCCAGTGTACATTTATTCCCCAAAGACACAATGTTAAAAAGTGCGAAAGGCAATGAAAGTGTTTAATTTTTATTTATTAATAATCGATAATATTGTGATTTTATTAACGTGGTGGTAAAGTTGTGCAGAAGAAACACTAATTGCTAGGCTTTATCGCAACCGCATTGCAAAATTTCTGATAGAAATATTCTGATGCTACCTGGAAACTCCCCGCATACCATCAGAAATCATCATCTGGCAACTTTTCTATATAACTTTGTGCCGTCCAGCGAGCATCAGGTGCAGACGATCTGTCAGAAATTTTCTTACAGTGAGCGGTGTCTATTAAGAACATGCAATTTAGTAAAAAAAAAAAACGACGGGTTGCACTATGGGACTGCCGGCAGAAGTGAAAAGTTGAATAGTAATAAACACACACGAACATTCGCGCAAGCGCCCTGCGCCGTCTTACGAATTTTCGATCAGGTCACGTGTCCTGACGCGAGTTTAACACTTTTTACCCATTCCAAAAAAGTGCAAAACGCCGCTAAAGAAGTTTACACTTCAAAAATGGAGTCTGAATCAGTGACTTGTCGTTGACAGTTGGTAATGGCCTACACATGCATGTTATTTATTTTGGCATGACGCTTAGATACATTTATATTATGAAACTGGGCATATTAATATTTGAGAAAAAAGTAAATTAGCGAATTTCTAGCGCCACGTTGTGGGGGTTTATTTGCGAACTGATTATCCTAGCCTACACTTATTAGCCTAAACCATTACATATTTCCTCCAGCTACGTTGAAACTCAAGATTTTAAATACTAATCTTCATGATTATATATACAGACTATAAATAAAAACTTACTAGTAATATGTACAATAAAATAAATAAAACAAAAAAAAATACATTCAAAGGGCGTCAAAGTATACGTCCACATCGCTGTCAACGGGAATACTAATCTCAAATAAAATATTGTTTACATATTTTTTTACCGATTCTTAGATCTTAAACATAAAACTTAAAACTCAAGGTATATTAAAATATTACGAGCAATGAAAAATTTTTCATAACTCTCACCGTAAAACTCATCACAACAATTTTCATAAAACCGATAAATCGACTACGACAAATAGTCCAGATTCTTTTGAGGATGGCAAACAAATCGTTGATTTGACACGGTAGAAAGTTTGACGTATACATGTCGGCTTGTGTTGTCGTGATTGGCGATTGTCGATGGAATTGATTGTCGTCAACGAGTTGAATGTCGACCGCGAGCCAACGTTCACTATTGTTGCACAAAACTTTACATTTCACAGAAAATAAAACGGTAATAAAAAAACTAATATCGCGTGAGTTCGTTGCTATCAAAATAATTCGTTTCGAACTGTTGTTACAGAAAAAACTTAGTGAAATATTTAGTGTAGTATTCGCAGTTTAGATCCGGAAACCTACTTATTGTGATGTGCCTAGATTTTTAAATATTTTTATTATAATTCAACTTTAAGGGCAAGGTAGCATTGGCTTAAACGGTTTTTTAAGGGTCGTGTCAAAATGTAATTAGTGTAAACGTAACGAACGTTAGTTAGTTTTGCTTTGTTTGCTCAAAATTCGCGTGTGTTGCAGGTCGGGAAGATAACGTGACATTCGTGTGGCCGTGTTGTCATGAGGCAGTGAACTCCAGTGCGTACGAACTTGATCAGTTAAAATGTTCCGGAGTAAAATACGGATACACACATGTCGGATAATACTGCTGACTTCGTTGGTATGGTTGTTGGTGGACGTGGTGCTCCTGGCCATGTTCTCCGACTGCTTCGGTGATGGCTGGGACTGCAGTAAGAAAGTAGACACTGATAATCTATTGCAGGTAAGATTTATGGATTTATTTAAATTCCATGGCTAGATGTGAAAAAAAAATGTTTTTCTTTTCTTTCTTTCTTCTGTTCCTTTTTTGAAATGTTAAATAACACATTGTGGGTCACTGCTACGTGTATCCCCTTTGATATCACAAAAGGATAAATATTTCATACATTATATTGGTGACACATGCTGTAAGCAGAAACACTTAGCAACAGAATGTGACTAGTGAAAGGCAGACTAAATAGTTCCCAATTTCAACACAGATTTCCAAAATATGTATTTGTATTGTAAGATTCATGCTTAGAGATTTTTAAAAAGTTTACCATATTACAATATCTCATTATTGAAAAATTGAACTTGAATTTTTGTTATGCCTACTCGTTCAATCACATTACAATTTTCAACTAAACTAAGCTGAGTGTATTTTTACAAACTTATACCAAATTCATAAGTACCCTTCTGAAAAGTAAAGAAATATAACAGTACTGAAAATGTATATGTAATACACAGTTTTGTAAGAAAAGTTCCTGATATCTTAACTTGGCTCATGAAAGAGATAACCAGGACACATGAAATAAAATACTCAGAATCACCTGGATGATTTGTTGCCTTATCTTCATTATTGCACAAATAGCACTATGCAATGAATCTCATCTCAAGCAACACAAAATGTCAATGACTTATGACCTTTTGTTTGGCTGATCTTCATGGTAAACTTGTTTTATTCAAATTACAAATAATGTGATTTATAAATGTTTTGTTTTACATATATTTATATTTTATCATTTAATATAAATGTCAAAATGTAGTAATATAGAGCACTTGACATTGAAGTTTGGTTATTGATAATGACTATTAGAGGTCTACAAAAAAAATATATATTTATTTTGTAAACTTGCTTTTGTATCTACACAATCATTTAAAAAAAATTAATAAGCTTATAAGCTTATTATTTTTTTTTACATATATCTAGGCAAAACTTTACTGTTTACTTTATCTATCTTTACTCAGTGTAACTAATTAATACAGTAAATAAAAAAGACAGTAAGAATAATAGTGATTTTTTTAAAAGTATGAATTTATGGAACATTTAACACTGACTGACTGGATTAGCTAGCCTTTCCAATGCTTAATCCAAAAGTGCAAAAAAAAACTTATTTGTTGCTCAACAGGTTAAAGAACAGTACAGAGGCAAAAAGGCGGCAATAGCAGCGGCCCAACATGGCAACCAGATTGATGATGATGATACTAACTTAGAAGTAAATGAGGTTGAACATGAAATAGGAGAAGATGGCATCATGCTGTCACCATACCCAAAGTCAAGACTCAAGAGGTGGGAGAAAGCACCCTTTGTCACACCAGCTGGGCCATCATTACCTGGAGAAATGGGTAGGTTGCTTTTTAAACATTGTGATTTATTTATTTGAGGAAGGCCAAAGAAAAGATGGATGGATTGTTTAAAGAATTAGATAAAAGAAAAAGTCCATTCAAGTATGAAAATTTGCATTTGAAATATTAGTAAGGGTTTTTGCATCACTACCAAAAATATTATAAAAGTTTGATGTCTTGTCTACTTATTTGATTTCTAGCTAAGTGATGAGTTGTTTTCTTTTGAGTAATTAATGAAGTTGGCATTCACTGACATTTCAAAAAACAAACAAAGTAAGCTAAATCGAGCTTGTTATCCAATGAGTCCTCCCACCAGGGGCAGGACAAGGGGGGACTACCAGACTGTTACTGACTAACATCCATCTTGATCCTAGGCCTTTTTTGTATGAAAAGGAAAATGCAGGTGTAAAACTGCCATTTTGAGCAATATTCTCAATGATTCTCTGCAATGTTTACAATGATTCTCTGCAATATTCTCAATGATTCTCTGTAATATTCTCAATGATTCGTGCATTTGCAGCAACATCATTGGCTATTCATCTATGAAGTTAATCATTTTGAATATTGCTAAGTTGCCGTTTTAGACCTGCTGATATTTTCATTAATGTTCATACATTTTCTTATATTCGCAATTTAAATAATAATGAGATAATATGGAAACAGGTAATAAACGTCATTAAATGAATTTTCTAAGAAGTATTTCGATAGCCTAATCAAATATTATACAGAATCTATATTATCAAAAGCTGAAGAGTTTGTTTATTTGTTCGGTTGAATGCGCTAGTCTCAGAAACTACTGGTTAGAATTGTTTTTTTTTGTGTTGTATAGTCCATTTATTGAGGAAGGCTATATAGGCTATAAAATACCACGCTACGACCAGTAGAAGCCGAGCAGAGAGGGTGAAACCATGGGCTACAGCTAGTATACTCCATAGAAATTCGTCATTATTTTGACGCGATTTTCTCCGATTTATTAGCCAAATATCAGCATAGCAACTCCTTCAGCCTTTCAAATTAGCAGCTTACATAAAACCATTTGACTGGCCTGTTGGTCTAGTAGTTAGTGACCCTGACTGCTATGCCGGAGGTCGTGGGTTCGATTCCCACCCAGGACAAATGTTTGTGTGATGAGCACGATCATTTGTTCTGTGTCTGGGTGTCATTTATCTATAATATGTATGTATTTAGAAATATATAAGTATGTTTATCAGTTGTCTAGTACCCATAACACAAGCTCTGCTTAGCTTGGGACTAGATGGCGTTGTGTGATAGTTGTGGAATATTTATTATTTATTTATTTATTTATTCATTTCTTATTAATCTATACTTACAATAAATCTGTAGAGAGGTCAATTCTGTATATGAAATATATTTAAAAAATAACTATCAAGGGGTGATTAGGGATCGCTACTGATGCCAAAAACACAATCAGTAAAATTTTTGTCTGTCTGTCTGTATGTTCATTATAGAAACAAAAACTACTCGACGGATTTTATAGAAATTTGGCACAATTATTCTTCATACTCCTATGCAGGTTATAGTATACTTTTCTTTACGCTACGATCAATAGAAGCAGAGCAGTGAAGGGAAATATTGGGAAAACGGGAGAAGTTACTCCATTTTTTAAGCTTCCGTCGCGTGTGCAGCCTTAATGGTTAAAGCTACATAGAAATCATGTATGACGGAAATGTCTATCTTTTATGGTTGACTCACAATAACACGTGAAACTCCACGCGGGCGAAGCCGCTGACAAAAGCTAGTAATAAATATACATAACAGCCTTTATGTGGAAGTTTGTGTGGTTGTAGGTTTGTAACTCTTTCACACAAAAACAGCTGTATGGTTTTAGATGAAACATGGACCACATCAGTGATCATTTCCGATTTATTCGCGGGCGCCGTCTTATAAAAAAGCTAGTAGTATGTAAAAACTAGTTTATTTTACTTTCAGTAAAAGTCATGCCTGTTAGTAATACCATTTCTGATGCTACGCTATTTGTATGCGACTGTAACTTTCTATTGGTAGCACAGATATGTCTAAGAGATAAGGAGTGCCTGACTGTATAAAAAGACCAAAATAAAGTCCTATTGTTTGATTTTTTTTTTATATTGCCGAAGCTTGTTCGTATGCGAAGCTTGTAGTTGGCATATGCTCAATATTCCGAATGATACATCATATATTTTGATATAAAACGCTACTACATTATAAAATAATATCAAATCTTTTACCTGTAAAACTCGTGTTATATTCTACAGGATCGTAGTACAGCTTATCTGTGTGTCGCATTTCATCAAAATTCGCGCAGTAGTTTTTGTGCCAAATATTAACAAACACACATCCTCATAGTCGCATATATAATAGAAAATTAAAGCACAAGTACTTTTTGCTCTATTTATTATGTAAACAGCTAGTAAAAATAAGTAAATAATGATGAGTTGTCGGCGTCACGCGTCCATACCCCGGTACCTGTCGACAAGAGATAATTCAATTAGATATACATACATAATTGTGTGTTTTAGAAGTTTGCGTCTGCGAAAAGAGAAAGCATATTACATATTAATTTTGGTTATAAGAGTTCGGTTCTCATAATTTCGAAATATCCTAGATACCAGACGATCGACATTATTCGTTAGATAGAAATAAACTTGACCCCATTAATTTGGGTCAAAGGATGATACTAACCTTTAGCGATATAAATCTATCCTTTTGAAATCTAATTTAGTATTTTTCGGTGTAGGCTGCATTCATTTTACACTAGCTATTCCCCACGATGTTACGTTCAAATAAACTCTTTTGCTTTTTATCGGTAATTATAGATTTTTGAAGAATCCAAAGGAGTTGTCTAAGTTGAGCTTGAGATAGTTTTAAAAGTTCTTCACTTTTCTTTCTTCACTTCCAGTATTTTATTGACCAACCTGTAACAGCTTTGAGAACTTACTTTTATCTCCCTTTCTTTTAGGTTGAAGCTATAGAATATCCTTACATCGTCCACGTTCATACATCTGGTCATACAAACAATCGGTATGCGTGTATGACCATTTATCTATTTTGTCATTAAGCAGAACTTGTATTAATAAGTGTCATTATTCCAGGTAAGGCGGTGAACATACCCATTGAACAAGAGAAGTTGATGCTGGACAAGTTCCAAGAGAACCAGTTCAACTTGCTGGCCAGTGACATGATCTCACTCAATAGGTCTTTGACAGACGTGAGATTTGAAAAGTAAGTGTTGTTTTTATTAGTTAAGCCTCATTTAGACTATGAATTGACTACATTGCCCCACACTAGGAATTTCTCCTGTGTCGTGGGTGCGTTTTAAAACATATAAACTCACAAACACAAACGCCCAGACCCGGAACAACTACTTTTAGATCATAAACATATTTGCTCCGTGCGGGAATCGGACCAGCGACACGCAGCGGAGCAGTAAAATCGATATACCAATAAATTCACTGGGCAAAAAAATCCGTTGATCAAACAAATACTGCAGTGTAGTCAAACTCGCATGGAATTTCTTGTAGCGTGTTAACGAGCCTTTATTATTATATCGATCACAATACAACATTGGCTAATCCTCGATATGGCTCAGGTGTCAAAAAATATAAAAATAAAACATCGATAATTTACCCAGTAGGTATCGATCGTTAGGTCATCAATGTTTGTGATGCACTAGCGCACCGCCTTAAATACTAACGTGTGTTTTTAACCTAACGACATTAATGGAAATGGCTTTGAGCACAATAATCATTTAATCAGCTTAAAATATTTTCATTACTGGAGCAGTCTTCGCTCTGTAAACGAGACAAAAGTTTTCATCATCTTCTTGTCCTTATCACATATAACTTCTTCCATTCCCCCCTGACAGACGTCACAGCATCATTTACGACGTTTTCTTTCATATCATTCCTCAGACAATCCATCCATGCCTTCTTTTTCCTTCCTCTTCCTTTCCATAAAAACAAAAATCCTCATAATAAAATATTGCAAATATTATCATCAGTCAACTGCTGGCAAAATTTGTTCAATACATGGCTTAACGTGTAATTTGAAAACAGAATTGTCCATAGAGCAGGCTTTCATAAATAGGTAACATATTCATAATTTCCTGTTATTATAAACTTTTATAACTTTATGAATACGAAAATACTCTACATTTTTGAAACAAAGTCTTTTGGCTTCCATCAAAGACATTAATGCGTACTTTTTTTTTTCTTGTTGGAAGGTACATACTCTCCGTTCCGTTTCGTTTCTGTATGCCTGTCAATGTATAATGCAAACAGGATGAACGGTTCAGTGGTCGCTGATTACAAGTACCGCATTTTACTTGTTTTACTTATCAATATTCAATTAGTAGTGATAAGATTTCCTAATCTTTGTAAATTATTTTTCACACCACCTGCTCGAAAATGTCAAATTATATGTCAAGCAACCTTAACCTAAAGTGAGTCATTAGTGGCCGAGGGCACAGCCGGTCAATAATGTTGTACTGGATTTCATTATTACCCGCTGGTCAATAATGTGATTTGAATTTGGAATATGTTTATAAACAACAAACACCCTTTGGTGCCAGAAAGTTTTTTTTTTTAATTTTCTTTTCCCTTTTGGGAAGACAAAGGGATCTATCTAGCCCACCATGCAGCCTAGATTTTTTTTTTGGTTCTTTTCGTCCCTCTTTGGGGCAGGCAAAGGGAGCTGAGCCCATACAGCCAAGTCTGATTTAGTGTGCCAGAAAGAGGAAAGCTATTCTCGAAACCCTTACTACGCGTTACTGTTTTTTTATTTAATAAATACTTTGTTTTTCGTACTATGGCTATTATTTTCTCACAGTAGGTGTAAAAAGTAGAGTATCCTCCTCTGGGCTAAAGGTGTCTTTGCCTTGGGCTAGCTTGAATCCCTCGCTGCATTCAGGATTCTTGTATTAACTCCCTCGCTTCGCTCGTGAGTTAAACTCTTAACTCCCTCGCTACGCTCGGGAGTTAAATCCCGAATCCTTCATTGCGCTCGAGATTCAATATGACGCCCGTGACATAAGACACAACTTTAGCCCCTCGGTGCATAATCTACTATTTAATGTTCTTGATTATATCACTGATATCAATTTAAGACTGGCCATCGGCAAAAACATAAAAAAGAGTATGACCTATTAAACATAACTGGCAAACTAATAAAATTATGCTATTTGTACTTTTATCGTGTTGTACAAAATACTCTTTTCCTTAAATTTTTATCCTGCAATCGTTATTAAATGCTGCCTATGTTTATGCAAATGGTTGAACTGCGCTTATTTTGTTGGAAAATTATCAAAAGAGTGGAGCTGAAGAGACTGTAAGATTTGACTAAGAACATCCTGATTTTCAGTTGTCCTTTGAGTTCACGACTCTTGGTAACTTATTTAGACGTTCCTGCCACCACGGCAGAAATTTCAAAACTTCAAAGAAATTCCATGACACGTTTATATTGTTTCTGCGCCTAGGGCGTAACATTATGACTTCCTTTTCATCGGCTTTTATTACCAGCCGGTTCTATGGTCGACCTTATAGATTAACAGTGTTATTTGATCGACGAAAAGACAACTGAACAACACTAGTACTTTACGCACTGTAGAAATTTAGGCTTTTCTGTATACCACCACATTATTTCGTATGTGTATGTGAGATTCTATGTTTGTAAACGCACCCACATTACAGAAAGAACTTCCTGGTCTGGGGCATCAAATATAAAAAATAAATAGAAAATAAAATTTGGGAGGTAGATCTGCCAATTCTTGCTAGATATTTTGATCAGCATTATCAGCCAGCATGTCTTAAAAAAAAAAACCTAAAAAAGACATGTTACTCCCGACAGTTCCGAGTTTGTTCACATCTCTGTCACATAGTGCGCTACGATCGATTTGATAGTCCCCAGCACCGACTTCGCTCGTATCGAATACAATTATAAACACCGTTTACCGTTCATGTAGTTTTCGCTTTTACATAAAAAAGAGATACCTAATAGTGCGTGCGTTTGACGGAGTGATGTGTGACGATAATTATAAGATTTTAAATCATGTTGAAACATTCATTCATTATATTTCTCCATCATCAATATTTTACATGGAGCCACTGCCTATCGGACCTCCACAACCTAACCAGTCTTACCATGGGGTAACATATTGCCCAGTTAGGCAATATGTTACCCCATGGTAAGACTGGTTGTTAGAGTTAAGAGCTTCTGACTAACAGTAACGACTGTCAAAGATCTACAAATGAGAGTCGGGACCAACGGCTTTACGTGCTTTCTGAGGCACGGAGGAAACTAGCTACTCAGACTCAAACTCATCCACAGACCAACCTCGGCAAGCGCGGCTTAACCCAGAAGATCAGCCCGTGCGGCTGTAATTATTTAGCCACGAGCTCCTCAAAGAAAACTAAATATCGTACGTCTTTTATCAAGGAGTAATTAATTAACATGCAAAAGCAATAAATGCTCTCTGAAAGTATAAACAGTGGTAATATAACATCACATATGATGTAGAAAGTGCGATAAAATTTTGTTACACTTATTAGTTACGGCACGCTGAGCCATTGTACGATTTATTAAATAGGCGTGTTATTTAATCTTGGTTTACAAGTTTAACAGGAGTACATATTGCCGTTTAGTGATGTATCACATAATTTCGATTTGCATACATACAGTGCGTGGAGCAAAGCGTTGCACTAATAACATACAAACAAATACTTCAGTTGGGCTTGGTTAATGGCAATCTAAGCTATCCAACGTTACTAGTTCGAAAACTCGGAACATACTCTATTTCGATCCAGCGCTGCATACTGGACGCTGTACTCGATTGAAACATGTTTACATGATCCCAGTGCCAATCCAGTACTGGAATGTAGTGACACTGGGTCCAGCTATTGGATCTATGTACTCGTAGATCAACCATAATCCATATGATAAAGAGAAAAGATTTAATATTGATACATGTTTCAATGTAATGTATTAACTCAAAAACTATTATTACTATACTAAACTTATATTATGAGCGAGTAAGTGCTATAGTGGGAAGCCCGAGCATATTTTGCGGGATTATTACAAAGAGATACCGCCATCTTGAAGTTCAAAGGGCAATTGAAGGAACAGAAAACAGGTGCTTATATTACATATTTACATGAGACTTAAACATAAACGAAAGGCTGATGAACTATCTCACCTGTGGCTAACCTTCGATTTCGGGATATAATATGCTTGCGATATGCTATGCTTGTGATAAAAGAAAACACTTTTGTTCTTTTTTTTTCCTGAATGCCATATATTTTTAAATACTCGCGTGTACGTCGTGATTCTTTGCGAGGATTATTTATGCACACCAAAGTTATGATAACAGCGGTCGATGTTTCGTACCATTCAAGATCAATCTTGATTTTGAATTATTTAAAACATACAGAGTGAAGGAGAGCGCGATGGAATTGCACAATTGAATTCCGCATACTCTTTTCCATCATCATCATCATCGGACTATAAGACGTACGCCATAGGTACATGTACGTCATCCGACCCTTTCGTTCAAAAGTTTTGCCAATAAATACTCTTATTGTGGTCGCGGGACTTACGAATTACCGTGACCCCGGTACGTAAAGGGCTAGTGAAGGACACCGTGGATTTTAGTCAGTACGAGTCTGACAGTCCCTCCCGCCCTGCCCTGAGTGGGAGGACTCATTCAATGATTTTACCACGATAAAAAAAAAAAAACTCTTATTGTGCACACAGCTAAGGAGTGTAACTCCCTCCTGGAGTCGTGTATTTCCTGATAATTACAACCTAGGCCTTTAAGTCAAGCGTGAATAGATTATTCTTGGTAACCGTTCTTCACCGTCGACCACATCTTCGCTTACCACCATGCGAGATAGGGGCCAAACACAGGCCTAAATAAAAAAAAAAAGAGATTTCAATCAATGAACCAAAAGTTTATTTAAGGCCCGCCCGTAGGGCATACAATAATAATAACATTTAAACAGGCTACTAATTAAATTAACAATGTTACAAATGACAGATTGACCAACACAAACTTGCATCGCCATATAATTTTGCTATAAAATATCAGACGACGCGTCGTCGTTAACAGCCATTAATAATCAATGGAGTTTCCTAATGCGCCCACGGCGACCTTGTGAAGTGAGGGGTAATACACGCGATGATTTGAGGATGCCGCCACGCGACTCGACACGAAACTCTTGCGCAGACAGACGCGGAACCCACCGCGGCATTTTACCGCTATTTATTGAGAATATCTTTGTACGGTACTTTACGGTATTTTTTATAGTCAAACGACACGTCTGTTTTTTTAAGCATTTGACGCCATTAAATCGCCTTACATGATGGGATACCATAAATTTGGCATCGTTGAGAGTTGGCCTACTTTTATGAAGATCTAGTAGCGACCTGCCTCTGCTTACGACGCCACCTAATGAGTCCAAAATATCCATCTATTTATAATATATCTTTCAAGCTGGAACCATCCAAACACATTCACAAAACTTCATTGAAATCGGTTGGGAAGTTTTCGATACTAGCATGTACTAGATGAACAAAGTGACACGTGGTTTTTATATTATGTATTAAGAGATTATGCTAATGTGTGCGGTCAACTTCCAAACCTGTCCTATTTATCAATCCCACAATAGATTATTGACCTAAACTTCTTTCCTTACATAGTATAAAACAAAGTCGCCTAAGTTTGTCTGCGCGTGCATAACTTCCGGACGACTGCACTAAGTTGGTTAATTCTTTTATTTCTGTGTCCTATATTTTGTGGACAAGCATTGCATGTATTTTTTTTATAGTCTACCGGGATAGGTTGAAATTTGGACGTCGTGTGATGTCGTGCCGGGCCGCTAGTGTCCAATAAAACTAAACGACTCAAATCGTGATCACATAACTTGATAAAAAAGTGTTCATAAGACACATTTGTAACGAATTACGATGCATAACCAGTCAATGTTACTACATTGAATAGGTACAAAAGAATGAAGGTTTTTTTAATCGCAGTACTAGTTGCCTTGCCATCTACAAAAGTGTGTAGCGACTTCTAAGGTTTATGACCTATTGCAATTGACTTTATGCTTTGAGCGTCGTTAAAGTTGCCAGTTTTAATACATTCGTTCTCAATGCCCGTTTAATTACAACGTTTTACGATCTACTTAGGTAATTTTATTTGTTGGATTTATGTCGTTTTGACTTGAAGGACTTGTAATGTTACTCTCTTATGTGAGGTGTAAAGCGCAATTGATTTAATTTTTTGGTGCTAATGTCTATGGAACCACTGAAAATCTATTGTATTCTCATTTTCTCAATCCTATCTCTTTTTTGTGAGCAATGAGTGTAAGTCTTCTTTTCTAAGTCATGACGTGGAGTTGCCGGCTATTTCTGTTTTTCTGATTATTATGTAGATTGTTTTTTCTGATCACTCTTATCTTTTTGTATTCTTTCGATGCATCAAGCCAGCCAGTTCATCATAATACATTCAATTCCGCAACATGGACGAAACCATCTATTAGTTAATCGTAGTAAAGATCGCATAAAGTCACGTAAAACAAAGATTAATAAATATTTACAAAACACAACAAGCATCTTGCTGGTGACTACCAATCAAGGTTGTAAAGCCATAGAGAGCAGTTAAATTCAGCCAATTTTTATTTTAATAAACTTACGATTTACCAAGAAGGACATAATCATGTAAATGTAAGTGCCACAAAAATGTATTATGCGTTTCATATAAGAATAGAAAATTCAATGACCTCCATTGGTCACTTGGGAAGTACAATTACCAAACAAAAAGAAATTATTACATTTTTTTTTGTGCCAAGGCCGGCCAATTCATAGTTCAACCGCATAGTAATGTCGGTCATTATGAGTCGCGTCGTGGGTGTTAAAATTGACAGTTCATTAAAATATTGGTTAAAATACAACTAGTTAATTAATATCTTCTACATTGCGTTGTGTAACACATGGCTGTCACAATTTGAAAGTGCTTTCATGCATGCGTTTCGTTACGTGCAGAATTACAGCTTTAGTGGCTCAGTAGTAACACTGTTACAGACAGCTATCATATTATGCGATGAAAGCAGGAAGAATTATGTAGCAAAATAAAAAAGAGGCCTCCGAGAATCCCGAAAACAAATTGACTCTTTTTCGGAAGGGTATATGAATAAGCAAGAAACTCATGGGCGAGTCATAAACAACTATACGGTTGGCGCAGTGGCAGAGCGATCGACTGCTGCGCAGCGTGTTGTGGGTTCGATCCCCGCAAGGGACAAAATTTCTATGATATACAAGTAGTTGTTCCGGATCTGGGTATTTTTGTTTGTGAGTTTCTATGTTTTTAAACGCAACCACGAAACAGGAGATATTCGTGGTTCTTAGTCAGTACAAGTCTCACTGTCTCTTCTGGGGCGGGGACGACGCATTTGATGATTTTCATCATAAACAAAATTGCTGACCATTTCTTTTGCCACCAGGTGCAGAGACAAGCCTTACCCAACACTTCTACCTACGACCAGTGTGGTGATAGTCTTCCACAATGAAGCTTGGACGACACTCATACGCACAATATGGAGTACAATCAACCGGTCACCACGCCCACTTCTCAAAGAGATCATCCTTGTTGATGACGCTAGTGAAAAGGGTAAGTTTTCTTTTAATATTTTTGCTGGATTGACTGAGGGAAGACTTTGTGCTCTACAACATAAAGTTGAAAATCTATTAAAGACAAATTGTTGTTTCATCGACGTCGATTTAAGGGCTTCAGAAAATATTTATAGATTGTGTGAGAGATGATAATGAATAAAAAAGGAGATGAAAACGGAACAGCTAGTGGTGGTAATGGACGAAGAAAAAAAAATCTAAAACGATGATCAGGCAAGGCGTTCAAGGTCAGGCAGATAGACTGGCATAATAGCTATAAAGGATGCAGTGTGGGTATGCCTTGTCACTCGAGTCTTCATACCCTAGAATCAAGTAAAAAATTTTACTTGGTTACCAGAAAGGATTTCGTAACAGTCCGAGTGATAAAAAAGAACAAATGGTTTCTCAGAAGTTTTTTTTTTATTAATGTTTCATTACAATCGTGAGTGACATTCACGACTCATCATGACCTTTTCGCTAACGACTTGACCGTGCGAATAGCTCATAATTGAAGAGTCAGAACGACTTGACAATTTGTCGTGAAATCTATACGCTGGTAATGAAAACCATTTCTACTACATTTGCATAGTTTTCTCCCGAAAAGTACTTGGTGATTAATGAATTTAGTATGCACCAGTGCACATTGAGTGCACTGTTGTTATTTTTTATTTAAAACGTCTAATGGGACAATTAAAAAAAACAACAGTAAAAAGATTTTATTATAACACATTAAAAATGAAAGTAAAGATAGTACTTGTAGCATTTAATCAACGTATAAATCGCCATATTGTAGATGCAACGGAGTAGAAGATTCTTGAAAGGATAAAATGAAAATAGCATTCGTTATTTGGGTCACAAAATGGAAACACAATTTAACAGCACAAAGATTGTAATCATATTTTTACTTGAAAATGATAACGAAAAATCTGAGTGTCTATATCTTATCGACATTCAAGTGTTATGTAGATACCTTTATAAATGTGGAAGACCACGTCATTTTTACCAATTTTGCTCCACGTAAACAAAAAATATATTCAAAGAGTAATGGCGTTTTGCAAAATGTATATTCGTATCTTAAGCATTTCTAGTGTCCTGACCGCAAGCTCGCTGGTCTCTGTTCTTCATGCATATTATTGAATAAATATGTAGATTAAGATCACGAATGAATAAAATCCACGTTCTCCTTGAATGCTTCTTAAGCTTGGTTCATACCAGCGCGCCGAAGACTTGATGCGGCTATAATACTGAACTAAACTACTTTTTTAAAGATATATCACTACAATTTTCAGACAGTTTTGCACGCGGCATGATACATTATTTCTGGTCTTGTTAGTGTTCCTTGCATCTATGTTTGTCGTCCGACTACGCCCTAAATCTCCTTTTAGCTAGTGTTGGTAGTTGCATTGTAAATGTACTCGAGAAATTATTTAATTCTCGGCCATAATACTCAAGACTTAGGAATTATAATATCTTATCTCCGTTAAATATTCATTATTTTATTCACAGTTGTTGGATTGTGTGGGACTCGTGTAAACGACAAAACATTCCTGGAATTTCTCATAATAAATGATGACGCAAACCCCTTAGACTTCTTTTCTCTCCATCATAATCACGATTTCTTCTGTTTTGGTTAACAAAGGTTGAAGGAAAATTATTTTCACAATAACCAAGTTTACGTCATCATCGTGCTGCTCTCGACTTTATTGCTCAGTTATACAGACACACCATGTAGTAGTTATTGTCTCATCGAGATCGACCCGCACTCTGGAGGGGTCGTTTCTAGACACGTGTAGACACATCCTTAAAAAAAAAAGTAAACAACAATTTTGCGTCAGGTTAAGATTATGACATTTTGTTGATTCATGATAATACCGTATTTGGGAATATTTGCTAGGTGTAAAACTATAGTATAGGTTTTTTACTATTTCGATTATGTTTTATGCGCACGCAGAATTGCATGAGCGTGCATATCACAATGTTAACAAGTTGTAATTTTGAAGTCTTTTTTTTTCTTTAATCTCGTTCGTGGCTTCTTCCTGCTTTTAATGAGATAGCAGTCTATACGGCTATACTTATAAAAAAGTCTTCATACATGCATATACTTATGCAGCGGCGCCTCTCGTCGAGACGGCCTACGTCACGTACAAGCATAATTATATAAAAAGTGTACTTTACCCAGTCTTGTGCGTGCAGAAACTCTCACACAGAGGGTGGTATTTCTCGTATTTAATTTTGTAGAGGAACATTTTGTTAATAGCTTAGCAACTAAGATTATATCTGGAAATACAGAAATAAACCTATATGAGAATATGAGTTTCTCGACCCAATTTCTTGAAAGTATGTTTTGAATGACATAATTTTATTATAACTAGCTGCCAACAAATTAATTTTTATACCGGTAAATAAATAAAAATATGTCACGCAAGACCTTGGGGATAACTTCATGGGGATATATTAGATTTTTGAATATTTGGTTAAGGAAAACCAGTTGCCAAGTGGATACTAAAACATTCAGAACCCTAATTATTATAAACCATCCAGTCACACACATTTTGCAACAATGTAAAATGTAATTTGACATTCTCATCACCTATTCAATTAATTAATTGACATTGACTTATGGCTGCGTAACAATGGAAGGCATCGTTTTTGTCTCATATACACAATGGTACTGGAACACCATAAAATGTTTATAACTTAATAATTGATTCAATTATGATTTCTTCTCTCACTTCGGCGGAAATACACGGTACAAGTATTTTTATTTAGCAGCTAGTACAGCTAGAGGGATTACCTGACCTAGATACACCGGACGCACTTGCGGCTTGTATACTTGTGAGTGTGTGTAATCTATTATAAGGTGTAATCGGTTAATGGTGTGTGTGTTTTCAAAGATATAACCGTGGAAAAGTTGATATTTACTAGGAAGGAAGTGAACATAATGATGATGTATGGAAGAAAAAGATATTATCTGCGCTATTCCAAAGGATGACATTTAAAATGCTATTTGGGAACAGTGTATACCTAAGATGGGGACGCGGGTATGATGGAAAGTCACATACTTTGAAACTTAACACAATACGAACGTAGCGCAAGCGC
The DNA here is from genome assembly GCA_943136025.2 of Agrotis puta. Lineage (NCBI taxonomy): Eukaryota > Metazoa > Arthropoda > Insecta > Lepidoptera > Noctuidae > Agrotis > Agrotis puta. The sequence continues at coordinate 6,431,957 of OW964184.2, read as the reverse complement.
CAACAGGACGCCATTTGTTAAGGGGCGCTTTTTTGAGTGGGCAAATCCTCGTGGGTATGGCTATCATGTGGGCGCGAGCCAAGAGGGTTATGTTGGACTTTATCCCACTAGTACCTCGGCTGTTGCCATCCGTGTATTCGGTCTCTCATGAATGTGAATCGTGCTCAGCCTAGGAATTGCAGCCCACTATAAATCGGGACCAGGGAAATATGTTTTTTTTTGCTCTTACCACGGATGAACTGATGTTATGCGTCTGAATGTGCATTATGTATGTGTTTATGTGTGTTTAAGTAACCACTGGCTCTGTTTTAAAAGTAAGAGTAGAGCAAATCCCTTCGTTTCATGTCAGCGTGTTTTAGCCCATATGCGAAGACAATGAGGAGGATAATCATGTTTTATGTTATGTTTTCCTTCACCAGAACACCTCGGCAAGAAGCTAGAAGACTACATAAAGACGCTGCCGGTACCGACGCATTTGTTCCGCACTGAGAACAGGTCTGGTCTCATCCGAGCGCGTCTGCTGGGCGCCAAACATGTCAAGGGTGATGTCATCACGTTCCTCGATGCCCATTGCGAATGTACAGGTAATTAATCATTTTAATATTTATTGATAAAGTAGAAGGGCAGTAAAACAGCAATGTTTTGATCTCTTCGGTTTTGGGTATAGTTAGAAATACTTTTGCAATCATTAAACTTAGAAGACAGGTTGAGCAACAATGTCATCAGTTAGAAACACGTCGTTTGACCCTAATCGATTCAATAACAATTTGAATTAAACTAAATTATTTTTGCATACGGTTGAAATTGACATAATGCAATAAAACCATGCGACAACACTATTTCTTCATTGTTTTTGCTTGTAGAAGTTGTAGATCTATAAAAATATTATTGCTCCCATCAAATCATATTGAAATTGCACAATATATTTCTCGCAATAATGCATTGCTTAGGTCCTTTTACTTTCCGTGTCCGATAAAAAACAGGTTAAGTACCAATGTGTCACCGGTGAAGTAAGTCACCGGTTAACCTCAACTGACTCCTACGAGTACGAGAGCTTTAATACCCACGATTGCGTGGAAATAAAACAGCTGATCGATGTTAATTTATTTCTGGTCTTGAGGACAACTTATTTTTGGCCCTTTTTTATTTGGGTTATACTGTCTCACTCTTGGGCTAAGTAGTATTTTTACTAGTTATTGTAGCACTTTATTAGTGGCCTTATTTTTTAGTCTTCAAATCCACATTTATTTTTGATAAATGTCATTTTTTTATTCGTAAAATTGCTAGTCTGCTCATACTTTTTAATGAAAACTGAACACCCCAAATCTGGTCCAAATAACAACTAATTTATGATTTGTACTCAACAATTGAGTTGCAAGTCACTAAATCGCAATTTATTACTTGGAAGCAGTATATCAATACAGCAATGATTTAAATGCATTGTTCGCCTCGCGAGATACTATGTTGATTCAAAATTCAAGCATGCATGACGTAACCCCGTTATTGGTATCCCATATTTTTATCCGAGTCATTAGCTTCTTATAGACGTATACGTTTTGCGGCCGTTCCTAGACGTGGAGATGATCGTTATTTACTAGTTTATGAAACGATTCTAGGCCATTTTATAGGTTGTTTATGGATTCCATTTTCGATTTTTAGTACGTAACATTAAATTACCTGGTGAAATGAAAGAGTGTTGGTAAAAGGGTATGCAACTTGTAGTAGTACCTTGGCATCAATTTTTTTTTCTTACGCCAGTGATTAAATTTTGGGCACAATTAGACTACCACCTAAGTCCATAGAAAAAAAAAAAAAGTTTCTAAACCATTACCAACCAGAGAGATATGACGGTTTTTATTTTGTTCTAATCAGGAGTTACTTTTTGTAGGAATCCATACAACTATTGATTTACTCCTGATTAGAACAAAATAAAATCGGTTATATCTCTGGTTGGTTACGGTTTAGAATTTTTTATTATTTTTTACGAAGGTTGCGGTCTACTAATGACCAACATTTCATTACAGGCGAACGAAAAAAAAAATTATGCTAAAAAGTTGCATACCCCTTTTTGTCTTATCGTGTGACGAATACGATGAGAGAAAAAGTTTTAGGTATTCGTTTAGGGTCAGTGACCGCAGGTAGTTTAGTAACTCGTAGGTATTAGTTCTGAAAGTCCGGTTTTACTTCGTGTTTAGTTATTCAGAAAAATGTGAATGTGACATTTCAAGAACATTGACCCCAAAAACTAAAAAGAAGAATAGATATATTTTTTTGTATAATGTCGTTGAAATATAGATACCCGTATCTCGCATTTTGAGTTCCACTAGCGAATTTTAACTTGACCCTGTGTTTTTCAATATTTCCCCACAGTCGGAAACACCTTGTTATATCTCTTATTGCTAAATATTTTCCGAAAGCACGAGATGATTTAGTTTAATAACATGCTATTGTTTTTGGCCCGCTTACACAACAAATACACATTTAACGCTAAACGAATTTTAAACATCGTTCTGTTTTCTTTGAATGATTTTGAGATGAAGTGTTGATAAGTTAAATTCTCACGTAAAATCTACTCAACGGATTTGGATGAAATTTGGAACACAGCTTGTTTATGGCTTGGCATAATTTTCGAGTTAGCAAGTAACACCTAGTTAATTTCATAAATGGCTACAATTTGACACGTGATTGATAAGGGAAAACCCACAAACTTAAATGATTGAGATTAGTCGCGTGTCTTTAAACACAGTCATATCTTACGTAGGTACCAATATAAATGATGTACCTTATCTTGACGATATCATGACCGGGTGAGTTGATAAATATCAACAGAAGATAGTCACATTGAGTTCACAATACAACAAAATATCATACTGACACAATTTAGTAAACTATACATCAAACAATAGCTTAACAGACAATAGATTAATAGAATGTGCTTTATTGTATAGAACATGGCTGATGTACCTGATATATGTTTGATCTAAATATTAAAGACAGGTGAAATGAAATGATATTTATATTTGCAAGTAGTCTATTAACATACTAGATGAGTCCGGTGTTTCGTACTTTTCTCTTAGAAGAAACAGTCGAAACAAACTCAGAGGTCACTGTCTTTTTTAAAGTCCAGACACTATCCGCCTTATTACAAAAAGGGGTTTAACTATACACCCAAGTTTAAATCTTGTAAAACTACGGTTTACACAAACTTTATTACAAATCGTGGTTTTGCGATAAACCATGGTCTAATAATAGTAGCTGTCAAAGTTTCTCATAGCAACTTTTTCATTGTGTTGTTGTTTTTGTGTTATTTTCACCCAAAATGGATTTAATCAAGGTAGATTTAATTGTTATTACACATGGTGGATTAAATCGTTTAGACAATCGTTCAAATGACGGTACTAAAGTCGCCGTTTTATCTTAGTTTTGTAATACGGACAAACTTAAACCATGGCTCTGCAGATAAGCCTGGACTTGATAGACCAGGTTTAAACCAAGGTTTATTTAGTTTTTGTAATAAGGCCGTTTATTGCTTAAGTCATATCAGGACCATGTAGGTTAATGTCTGAGATGGTCTTTTGAAGAAAGAACCACACAGATTTGAGTGGACCTGACCAGTCAGTGCAAGCATTTGTCACTTATTGTGTAGCTCGAGTCAACTCAGATTGGTTGATAGGTCGCAAGCAGTCCTGCCGTGTTCGAGGTCTTGTGACCGCCTATAATGCGTAGCATGACACCGTAGAAAGGGGTTTCGTCGACTGAAGATCGACAAAATGAAAATATAGAAAAATTTATATCGTCCCAAGTGGTGATGTTTAAAATTTAATAAAGAATTCTTTAATCGTGAGTCGTGCCTTACTCGGACAAAAAATGACGAATTGTATAGAAATAACTTTGTCTATTCTTGGATAAAAGGATCATGCAACGCGTGCTGGTATACAATGAGTTTAGGCTTTAATCTAGCTCAGAAGCAAAGATGAGACCTAAGATGGAGTGAACTCACCCAGTAGATACTGAACTCCTGCGCATCGACGAAAAATAATGAAAACTATTTGACGCCGGGCTTCGAGAGAATGGTGGTTACCAACCAGGCGGCCTTGAGGCCTACCACAGGTTAATAAAAAATACCCTCGCCCTCTGACATAACGTAGGACTGGAACAAAAATGTCGAAAAGTGGATGTACTGTAGACATTACAAACACTATGAATTGCAGGCTTCGTTCGAAGTTATTGTAGTAAAGATTTCGACTCATGTTAACATTTTTATAGAGGGTTGGCTGGAGCCGCTGCTGGCGCGCATCGTGGAGGACCGCACGACTGTGGTGTGTCCCATCATCGACGTCATCTCCGACACCACCTTCGAGTACATACAGGCCTCAGATATGACGTGGGGTGGTTTCAACTGGAAGCTTAACTTTAGGTGGTAAGTACGAATTTTACTATTATTCCGTATCCTAATATTATAAAGCTAAAGAGTTTGTCCCATTGGACCTACGCGATCAAGTTGAAAAAAATAGTAAATAATTTCCTTGCTCTTTCCTTCCCAAAATATGAAACAACACAAAACAATTTATTATAATTAGGTTTTAAATATCTATTTATAGATTTAAAAAAAACTTTACAACCTCTTTGTTAATGAAGCTTAAAAAAATAATTAAACTACTAGATGAAAAAAAAATACACTAAATTCTTGCACGGTCAATTTTCACGGTAATAATAGTTAGCGTTTCAGAAACTGAAACCAAATCACCTGTTTAATGTGAACTAATTACTACTGCTTTACGTTAAGCGCCTGCGCTCAGCGACGCAAGTAACAAAATTGACGTCCCTATTGTTTCAATGTTATAATTGATGCTTACCAAATACCCCGTTTCTTTGTTTTGTTTTCGACGGGCAATTTGGAAAACATTTTGATTGCGATTATTTATTAATAAGTTCCAAGCTATACTAATATTATAAGGAGGTATTTTTTATAGGATTTGTCTGTAGGGGGTAATCACTATTGTGACTCCGTTTTTCTCAAATTCATCCAAAAGTGGTCTTGAAAAGATCTCTTTTAGCGATAAGACCGCCCATTGTGTCACCATATTTATAAGATACATTTTGTAAATAACCGTCATTTGTATCGTGTGCATTATAAAGAGTATTCTATCTATTTATTCTCGGGAACTAATGATCCAATTCAATTTTCTTTTTTCCGATTGTAAACTTAATTATTCCTTAGCGCTATAAATTATATTTATATCATGAATATCAGTAGAGCTATCACAATTTTGTCGTACAAGTTTGAAGAAGTAATATAGCGCGGGCGGGCGATGGGATGCAATGCGGTGGGTCTAGCGCCAAACGTTTCCGCGATAATGTCGCACGCAGAAGCTAGACGGATGCATAAAATAATTATGTGTTTTGTACGGGTTTTATTAACGTACTTAATTTATTTGTGGAAATCCAAATAAAAGATTGAAACGGTTCAAACGAACAACATGTTAGTTACATTTTAAACGTTGCTCTACACCAGGGATTACGCGTATCGGCGTCGATTAGTTTACCAAGATACAAACTTTTTACACACACACTCACAAACAGCCAGACCCAGAAAGCTATCTTAAGGTCATCCTTAGAAGGCCAAAGCCTGCCGGGGTCGAGGGAATCTCCCATTAGGCAAACGTGATCCTGGAATGTAAAGGACTATTGAAGGATCACCGTGGATTTCAGTCAGTACAAGTCTAGACAGTAAGGGTGAGAGGACTCATTTGATGATTTTACCAAAAGGAAAAAAAACTGTGGGTCATTCAAATATTTGTTCCGAGCAGAAAGCTTAGATACTGCACCAGTCAGCCATTATAGAATAGGTACATTTTTAAAGACAAATAGAATAGAAAACAAATAAAAAATTCGTTTTTCGTAATTCAACAAATATGAATGAATGGAAGTCAAAGGACCACTTTGATCCTTTCAGTAGCATCCGACTCGTAAAATAATTAAGTTCAAGTGGCGCGGTGATGTCTGCCAGATGTAATGGATATTTAGTGGGTACTAGAGCCTAGTAATTAAGAATGCGACTCGTGTCGCTTGCAGCATGGTATAGCATTGCAATTAGGTGAACGGGTACACCGAGTTCGCTTTGTTATGAACCATGCTGACGTCACAAAACGGTGTTCGAAATTTAAAAGTAGTTTAGGTTGGCTATTAATTCAGCGTATTTGGTATCGAAGTTAGAGTGAACAGGTTTGTCCTAGGTCAGCTCACTTCAACTTCGACTTTGTCGTCACCTCTGTTTTAGACTGAGTCAATTAAAAAAACACAATAAAAACCGGCTAAGTCGAATCGGATTCGCCTACGAAACGCCCCGTACAATTATCCATAAAAGGGGCATAAAAATAATGTGTGTTGTTCCTACACAACAGACATGATGTTTATGCCCTTTAAATATTACTTATATCTTTAATATTACCTTAAAATATGCTCTTAAATATATTTTTTACTTTTTTTTAGTACCTATTTGTTGTTATAACAAGCGGCAACATAAATACATCAAAATGTGTATTTATGTTGCCGATTGTTGAAAATTTCAACTGTCTATCATATTTCATGAGATACAAGCTGGTAACAGGCAGATGTACAGACAGACAGACGGACAACGGATCTTAGTACTAGGGTCCCGTTTTACCCTTTGGGTTCGGAACCCTAAAAAACACTATTAAATCACTGATCATAGGAATAACAGCAGTTTACTTGAGATTGTTAAGCCCACCCTGTTTGACACTTGCTCTGATGCAGATTTACTCTAGCGTGGGGTCAAAATACGTCGGGATTGAAAATGCCTGTGCGCACGTTTTTGTGCATTTTAGACTTTCTGAAACCCGGAGTTAGGTTATAACGTAACGTAGAACTGATAACCGATGTGGAAGAAAAGTTCTCAAGTACCGACCACGGTCTTTCGATCCGGAGTGCAAAGCCATAAATGTTTTCTTCATGTCATATAATAATGTAATATATAAAAAGTAATATAATAATGCAAACCAAGAACACTAATCGTAAAATATTCTCTTTTTTAATGTTATAATTTGAATTTTGTCAATTACTTATCGATAATTTTACATTTAAATAAGTATATTTCATTATCTCAATACGCAAAATTGATCGCGGAACTGTTTATTACACCTTATTATCAATTTGTGACACGAAGTAATATTTAATTGCGACTAGTTAAGTCACTCGCTGATTGGATAATAATCTGACAGATAAAACGTGGTTTCTACCCGTTGAAAATACCGTCTTTCTGTCAGATAAAGAAAATAATTTATTGAGTGTTTAAATGAATCCTGTTTCGTTTAATCTTAGGTACAGGGTGCCAGAACGCGAGATGGCCCGTCGAGGAGGCGACCGCACGGCGCCACTTCGAACACCTACAATGGCGGGAGGACTGTTTGCCATCGACAAGGACTACTTCTACCAAATCGGCTCTTACGACGAGGGAATGGACATCTGGGGTGGAGAGAACCTCGAGATGAGCTTCAGGGTAAATTTTCTTATTAGAGCGATAGGACAGAGTAATGAAGGTAGATAGTACCCAACATAACTATGACTGGTAGCATTACCTGCGAATTGCTCTATGTCCCGCCACACGTTTATACCGTAGTCTTGAGCATAAACAGGCCATAGTTATACGCCGAATAAACTAAGTCAAAATTAATCTTTTGGAATTTTACAAGTTCTTAGGTGCATTGTGGTAAGTTAATTTAAAAAATTGTTCACTTATCTCGAAAATATAGTGATAACCAATGATGCGCACACACATTAGGAACCGTGCACAGAAATTAGAACAACTCGTGTAAATATTTTTTGGGCCAGTAACTCTGAATGCCTAGATATGCTTTTTCATTATTTGAAGCATTTCTGAACGTCAGCTAGTCAAAAGTATAGACACTCTTTATAAATGAAACTGTGGGGTCAAGGTATGGCAGTGCGGCGGTCGGCTGGAGATCGTGCCGTGTTCTCACGTGGGCCACGTGTTCCGCGACAAGTCCCCGTATTCGTTCCCGGGCGGCGTGCAGAACATCGTGCTGCACAACGCGGCCCGCGTCGCTGAAGTCTGGATGGACGAATGGGGAGAGTTCTATTACGCCATGAACCCAGGTTCGAGTCTGGATGACTGTACCCACACTGCTAACATTTTGCTATTTGAAACACGTTTAGATGGCCGGTTTTCCTTGTAGGAACTGATGGAAATATCGGTCGTTCAATGATAAAAGAACAATTTGTTATGGTATTTCCTTATCCTTAAACATTTAATTTGCTAGTTTGGACTTTAATTCAATTAAAAAACAGCAACATAAATTAACCCTTAACTGAACTACGGGAAAACAATTGCCGTCTAAACGTGTTTCAGAGTGTTATTTTCGTATTCCGGACTACTCGAGTTGATCTAAATATAGGGATGTCTGGTAAAATCAATAATCTTAGGCGTTTTGAGTAGTTTGAAGAGCTTTTAACTGAGTTTAATATCACGTATGATAGTTTGACCACACTGCGTTTCTAAGAACATAAAGGTAAGGCGAGGATGACGCAGTGTGCGATTTATACCATAATACTCATAAGGTCCATAATTATATAGCAAAATGATAGAAGTGAAGGTGCAAAATACAAAAGTTTTGTTGTGGCTTGGGATATAACACTAACAACGTAAAGTTTTGAGACATTAAATCATTAACATTTGGATAATCCAGAAGCTTTGACATTAACCCCATTGCGGCTGCATTCATTTGACTCGGCATGACATTTTATTTTTTTCATTCATTTTGCTTCATCGCTGTTTTATAATCTATGTGTTTCCCGCTCCTTTGTGACCTGTTTCTATGTTTTTTTTTTTTTAATTTTTAAGTGTGTTGCAGGATTAAATATTGAATAATAATCTAGTTTCAGTTGATTTTGCTTTTTAAGTTAAAAAATAATGTCCTAACATTAATTTGATCCTGTGACACCACTCTATTTAGTTTCTTTTCGCTGTTTTTTCTATATTTCTTTTGATATTTTTTTCATTTTTTCTGCTTCTTCTTAATGCAGAAGCAATGAGTTATGGTATTAATATTTGTCTACAACCGATATTAGAATTAACCACAGCAATCCTTTTTAGACTATGGATTGTGGTAAATGATATAAATTAAATTATTTTTAATGAACCAATTAAATGAGATAGTTTTGAAAGTAATTTTTAATGTCGTAAATACTAGGGCGAGCTGCCGGTGCTACAAATATCTTGAAAGAACCGAATCAAAGCAAAAAACCCGGTTTTCTCAACGGACTTGTAGAACCGAGAGCATGCTCTTGTAAAAGCAGTTTATAAAGTCCTCAGATCAAAAAAAATAGGCAGATAGAACGTGCGCGAACAACAAAGTGAAGCCAGATTTTATTTTAGTGTGCGCGGCAAATATGGCGCGCCGTGTACGAACACGTGCATCTGTGTGCGTTTACGGTTGCCAGATATTGAGAAATACTCCCACATTTTGTTCAGTTAAATTGTTCTCAAATATTGTACTACTATTTTTTAAATTAGAAACGCGATTTTGTTTTATGGTTATACCCAGAGAGCAAAAGCGTGTAGTATTTATTATTTAACAGGATAATAATAAGGAATAAAAGTTAATATGCGTAATTACTTACTACCTTTTTAATTAATTTATATCAGACCATCATATCATATCAGAGAATATAACACTTTTTGGTTATTTGTTTATAACGCAAAATTTTGAAGGAAGCCATTCATTATCCTGCCTGCTTAGGCGAATAATAGTGACCCATTTATCGCGTAAAACCGGATCCGTGGGCAATCTGCAAAAACATAATTCGAATAATTGTAGTATAACCAGGGGCGAAGACCTAATTTAAAAGGGTGTGGGGGGGGGGGGGGGCTGGCGTGTTACACTATGTACAAAATTAAAACGATTTATCGGCCAATAGAAAATGCCCTACCAGCTCTACTCACGATACTGCTTGCATTGCAACTAATAATTCGAAAATGAAAAATATCACTAATGAAAGTATGGAAACCTCTAAATGTCACATGGCAAAGCCTAATTGTTGCAATTAGATACTAAAAGTAATAATAAAATATTTCATAAACCCCAATAAGTCTTGAAATATAAAAATTTTAAAGCGCAGTACACCGCACGCGGAACTAAAAGTAAACGACTAAACGTACATCAAATAATAAATACAGGTACTATAGATTACGACCGTGCAGTTGTATTGACGAATTTGATCGATATTTTTTATGCACAATACACATTCCCCTAATTCAGGGTAATTTACCCGTCATAAACTAGCAACACAGACGATTTACTGTTGAGGTTTTGTGTTTCAAGTGAGCCGAAAATATTTTATGGAAAATAAATACCAAAACAATAAAAATAACAAGAGTTACCTGTGGAAAGATATTCCATCTTGTTTTCTTTCTTTTTGTGAACAACTTTTGCAGTGTTTAAATACACAAGACGGCATGTTTTGGCTTAAAATGGCAAATCACTAGTGACGTGTGAGCGAGACGATGCGTAGCTTGGTACTGTCGCGAGTTTGTATTATCCTTCGATTTTGTATTATCTTCGGTTGACACACTCGCGTGTTCTGAGCGCTCTATCTGCCTATTTTTTTTGATCTGAGATAAAGTCCATCAAGTGTAACTTTGTTGAAGAATATTTAAACATACCAAGACCAGTTGTGCAATTATAAAAATGCATTTATTATAAGTAATCGTTGACACAATCTGTCTTTCAGTTTCAAGGTGACATTTTTCTGACATACAAAGCATTAAATGTGACACTGGGTATCTGAAAAAATAGGTACTTGAAAATATGTCAAACGAAGGTTCGTGTACTAGTTTTCTGGTCCTTTTGGTGTACGACGGACATAATAAATGTCAGTTGTGAAATTGATTGCCTCTATTATCTCATTTACTAGCTACTTCTGTATCATTTGCTACAACCAGTCTATCATGGCTTAATAGAATTGTGTGTTACTGCGATAACAGCTATGAGTTTAATATATAATTAATAATTGCAGAGGAAGATCGATTAACATATCGGTTCCTGTTTTGTGTTTTCTAATCTATGTGTGTAATGTATTGTTTTTCCGTTTTCTGATAATTAATATTAACCCCAGATTGTTGTTAAAATTCCAGAAATAGGTATGTAATAGCTGTAAGGCGATACCAGGGTTATATGATGGGGTAGTTAGTTACCTGTTCATTATTGTTCGTCCTATATTGGGCCAAGAGGTCGGCCTCTAGACCAACATATATACCGAACTATACGATGCTTATATTATTGTTAGACTAATCGTTCGAATTGTTATTATGATCAAATATAAACACTATCGTTAGTGTACTCAAAACAATTGCAAACGCTTGGTCTGGTAAATTTAGCAACGATTCAGGGAGCATTTTACAGGCTTGTTTTTCCATTTTGTAGTTAAAATTAACTTTTATGAGTTTAATTTTAATAATATTTAAAAATATTTACTAAACTTTGTGCTAACAATATAAAAAAGCATCTCCTTTTAATACATGGTGGATATTGGTTCAGGCACTGGCAATAATTTTGAGAGAAATTAAATAAGGAAATTTCTTTTCATAAATGTGATCTTATTATTGCTTGTGGCTGTGTGAACATTTAGCACTTGTTGGGTGGTACTTCAGCTGAGTAAATTACAATGGATCTTCATGTAGTGAAGCAACTGAAACGATACAGTCACATGACACCGAACAAGTGCGATGTATAATAACAATAATGTAGCCAGGAAGAAAAGTAATTAACATTCAAAATTAAGTAAGACTTGAAAATCGGTTAACTTTCGATTCGGTTGCAGATAATACGTTTATCGTAACAGCAAAATCCATTTGAAGATATCGCGTTTATTTTAGTCGTGATAAAACTTGATTCAAATCTATGCTTTGTATTAAGGTTGAAATTTATATTGAATTATTTACTAATACTAGTTAGAGCTGGTGCAAGCACAGTATTATAGCTATATTTGTTGTATTTGTTTGCACAATTTTAATTTATAATAAACATAGAAGATATTGAGTGATAATTTTCAAGCAAAAAGTTTATTTAAAAATGTATTGCTTCAGTCACCACTTTATGATACAAACTGCCTTATTACTAGTTTACTTGATTATTGTTTAGGTCAATTTCGGTGAGATAATAAATAGTAACTGTTACGTTTTACGAACTAATCAAACTCAGATGAACTCCTATTGCTTTCAAGTAAATAAATAAATAAAACTAAAAAGTTGACCGATTTTATGATTTGAACATTGGTATTTTTGCACACCGCTGCTAACGAGAAAAAATGTCACAAAACCTCACATTGACAGAAGATCTTGACTCTCAATCTATACGAAGAAATCTCATGCTGAGCTTGAGCCCAATCGCTCTTCTCAGTTGACCTGATTTTATTTATTTTAGTAAAATCAACAGCTATTACATTAATAAATAACAGTGATAACATGCAACACAGAATCAATTACAATTTATTGTTGTCTAAAGCACCAGATTATATTAAAGAAAGGGATACAAAAATTCCTAGTGCGTGACACATTTTTTCTAAGAGGCGGCTCAAAAAACCAAATTCAGTAACTTCATCATCTGCCTAGCCTTTTCCCAACTATATTGGGGTCGGCTTGCAGTCGAACCAGATGCAGCTGGATATCAGTATTCAAATGTTACCTTCCTGGCTACATTCGCTTTGGGTACATAACGGGGTGGTGGCGCGCGCCAGGTGTGGATGTGCGGCGGGCGGCTGGAGATCGCGCCGTGCTCGCACGTGGGCCACGTGTTCCGCAAGACGACGCCCTACTCCTTCCCCGGCGGCACCGGCCGCGTCGTCAACCACAACAACGCGCGCCTCGCTGAGGTCTGGCTCGACGACTGGAAGCATTTCTACTACAATATTAACCCGGGTACGGGCTGGCCTGTTCTCAATTCAGTCTCTAGTTTCTAAGTGAAGAGTGGTACCTTGATTATCAAACAATACCTTGTTTCCGTAGAGTTAACTAGTAGTTCCCGTATTTCTCCAGTTATGTTTGAAATTGTATGTAAGAGTTCCAACATAACTACATAGGGCGAACCTACTGCCACGAAACGGGCGCAGATTCAGACTAATTCAACAGATACTATCTGAACACACTAGATCTCGAGATAATATAGTCGGTACTTTCAGTATTCAATACAAATGAAAAGATCTTTTCAACAACAAATCGAGCTACCAAGCTTTACCTACCAATTTTTGTGATAATAGTGGCTGATTTCATGGTTAATGAATGAGTTTGCCGAGACATTGTCTTTAAAATGAAAAATTTTCATCTGTTAACGGTTTTTGAACCAAAATCACGAATTAGAACAGATAAAGCCAAATTTATTTAAAGTAGCTGTCAAACAAGCTATAAAGCCATAATGGAATGGTCCACTTATTTCATTTACGTTTGTCTGACTTAATTCAGAACAGGTGGGCTAAGCGATAAGCATTATTTCAATAGCCGTCATAAATGTATCGATAACAGCAAGAACAAAGAAGTCGAGGGAAACTATTTTCTACCTTTTTTTTTGTGTCAGTGATGTTGCGTGTCCGTCCGTATTTAGCGCAGATTTTGATATATGGGGTTGATTGCTTTCAAAATAACTATAATTAAACGTAATTTTCTAATGTTCATTCACACTCGCTTATTATAATTACGTAACAAATTAACCCTCTATGTCCATGTTAACATTTATTTACGTTTTTTAAATTGAGACGTGAGCAAGTGTTGCCAGCATGTATTTAATAAAATTAACCAGTCATTAACATTTGATCGCATCAAAATTCATTTTTTTGTACGTCATTGTTGGGTTTAACGTAATCATGCTTCAAACTAACAGTAGTATTGCAATGTAAATTAAATTAATTTTTAATATCGTCATTTTTAATTAGTCACAGTAAAAAAAACGTTTTAAGATTACCAGTCTATGTGCTTGGTTGATTTTTTTGTAAAATTTAATGTTTAATATCAAACACTACAGTTCTTTAACGATAACTGTTTGACTTTAAAAACAAAACATTCAAATGTAAGTCAGATTTAAAACAAGGAAGTTCTCATAATTATGTCCATTTTACACTGTCAAGAAAAGAATAAAAATGTTAAATGTAGTCTGTATTTCTCTCATATACAATTGTACATGTGTGGTATGATGAGCAGGTGCACTGAGCGTGCCTCTCGGTGACGTGAGCGAGCGGAAGGCGCTGCGCGAGAGACTCAAGTGCAAGAGCTTCAGGTGGTACCTCGAAAATATCTACCCGGAGAGTCAGATGCCGCTTGAGTACTACTATCTTGGGGAGGTGAGCTGTCTTTATTTGACAAAATTTTGAATCTTGAGCACTAGGCGATAGAGTGGAGATTGCGCATCGTACACTTTTGGCAAAATGAACAAATAGTACAAAAAAACAATTTTGTACAAATGAAGGCTTGCGGAACTTTAAAAAGAAGCAAAATATCTTACGTACCTATTCCAAGGTACTGCGAGGCGTTCTTTATGTTTTTTAATTTGAATATTTTTGATCTTTTTTTTTCTCTATGTTATGTTATTTTAATGATTTCAAAGTAAAGTTTACTTTTTAATAACCTCTGTTTGTCTGGTTTTGATCATAATTTTTCATAATTACATAAATGCAAGTAAATTTAAAAACATATATTATGTTCGAAAAATTTAAGTAGGTATTAAAATACGTCTTAAGTCAAGTCTATGTAGTAAAGTACAGGTATCGACTCCTACGTATATGAACAGATGTTACCATCCAAAGTCAACCTATTAAATTAGTGCTATACGTATTTCGAAATATCTATATACAACATTATTTTTTGTTTATGCGAAACCCGATACACCTGTCTAGTATTTTTGTGTAAAGAATCTATGTACAAAATTTTAAAACCGTATCATATAAAATCACAAGGTTATAAGTTTGTGATTTTTATTTATTTATATTTATATTACCTGGTTGTCCGTTCAAAAACATGCTCATTTCGCGGTACACCCTCTTAAACCGCGTCTCCTGTGTTATACACTCGTGATAATAGCTTGGCAATAGGTACCTAACCGTACGGTGATTGTATTGTAATTAACTGATAATATTTTTTTTGAAAAATAATATAACATGGTGTAAAAATTATTGGAATCGAATCAGTTACTGATTCTGAACAAACTATATTCAGGTTTCGCATATACTAAAAATAATGTTATGTATAACAAATATGTGTATAGGTGTAAGAACATTTACTTGACAACAAAATATTACTGTTTACAGATTCGTAACGCTGAGACGTCGAATTGCTTGGACACGCTCGGCGGGAAGGCGGGACAAGCGCTCGGCATGGGATACTGCCACGGAATGGGAGGGAACCAGGTCTGTATCTAAACTTTCCATATAGCCCTCTAAAAGAGTGACCGCACTTATCGACGCGAAATCGGTGTTGAGTCGCGTCGTCGATGTCTTTTTCGCTTTTATAATGGATCCATAAAGCCTTTGTCAAACAGACAGGCGTGGCGAATGCGAAGCGAGGCGTTTTTATTTGTAATGTATGGAATTGTTTGAATCCAGTCACATAGAAAAGCGAAAGCGATCCAATAGCGTGACCGAACTATCGGACTGACGTCTCGTATTGGTGCGTTATCGCTTCGGACTCGCCTGTCTGTTTGACAAAGGCTTAAATCTCTTTCGACCAGTTGAAGCTGATTACATGCCGGATAAGTGTGGTCACATCCTAATTATCTTATCTGAATATAAGTAATGACGTTACCTCTCTTTACTACGATCAGTACAGGCGATCAAGAAAGGCAAAGAAATTGACTAAATATCGAAACATGAATCTGAGACAAGTAGGTATAATAATACAATCAAGCAAACAGGTCTATAAGCAGAGTTATAAGTATAGCAGTTTATTGCTTTGTGAAAATGCTCATCGACTTTTGATCGCCATTGTACAGTGTTCTCCGATCTGCTACAACGGTGTTACACTGTTCACATTGATTGAATTTCACGTGCCTAAACAACAAATGTAGTGTTGGTTACACAATGTATACGTAAAGGGAGGTTATTTCATTTACTAACTGCACGCCGATCATTCATAGTAAAGCATTTTATATCGGACAAGGTAACCTACGCTGATTCATGGTTTTTTTTTAATAGGTTATCGTATACTACTGATTAGCTGTTTAACTGTCAAATAAAAAAAGGTCTCTGTCATTTAGAACTTTGATTAAGTTGGATAACATGAACACTATTATATATCTATAGATATGCCTAGATATCTGTGAAAATAAATGTGTGATCCATAAAAAAGAAGCCTAAGTGCTGTAATTCAATAGATAAACATAAAATTATAAAAGAGAAGAGAAAGCAGAAGAAGCGAGAGAGTCATAACCAAATATGTTTCGAGCTAACTCAACAAAATGGTCGCGGGACTGTATGAATTACCCTGACCCCGGAACGTAAAAGGCTCTTGAAGGGCACCGTGGATTTTAGTCAGTACGAGTCTGACAGTCCCTCCCGTTCTGACCTAGGTGGGAGAACTCATTTGATGATTTTACCACGAAAAAAAAACAACAAAATAAGTCTTAAAATCCGACTAACTTTGTAATTACACTCTACTGCTGTAGCTGTTGTTCGGGCATTTCGACAGTGGCTCAATATGTTAAGTGTAGTTCCTACTTATTTCACGAAAGGAAGCTTAGCCAAGTCCGATATAATCTGCCTATTAGATGGATAAGCACATTACTAAATAAATAACAAGAAGTATTGTAACATTATTAGAGTTCTGCACTTACCCCCTAGTCAAACGGTGAGTGATAAGTAATCTCTAATACATTTTCAACTTAATACCCTAGCAAATAAAGTTGAAAATCTATTAAACATAACGGAGCGTTTTCGTTCGTTCCATTCGCTATCGCTCAACAGTCTTTAATGGATTTTCAAATTTAAATGCTTTGATATTAAGTTTAAAATCTATTTAAGACTCCTGTTCATCGCTTGCCGGACTTACTTACCCTAGTACGGAATAAGCACGCTTGAAGCCTCCGTCATTAATATCGCATATGTGTTTGCTTTAATTATATTACAGGAACTTCGTGAAACTATGGTAAGTTGCTTTTGGGTTGCTTTATGCTAATACAACTGACATTTGAAACCAGCGGCCGTACTATGACGTCTTAAAACCAGGCTTGTTCCAGTGAGTGAAAGAGACAGCTATACAAGTCATCTAGCGCCACCTCGCTCACTCACTGGAACAAGCCTGGTTTTAAGACGTCATAATACGGCCCCAGGTATCCAAGCTGGAAAGCAGGATTTTAACAAGTTATCATGTCCCAATAGGTTATTTTATAACATAAAAATGAAAATCTGTTTAGTCCGTCAGTTAGAGTATTGAATAGTAATGTACGTGTATTTCTTTTTTATATCAATAAATATTGACAAAAATAAAACGCTTCGAAATTCTGGAATGGGGGCTTGTGACGTCATAAGTTCTGTAAAAATATACAGACGGCGTGATTTTTAGACGGGTTGTATCTTCTTTAATTTTAGTTTGCGTCTGAAAAGAAAATTTACGGGTCAAATATTTATGACAATCTAGTTTTCGGAATTATTATATGTTTTTCAATAAATAGCCTATTGGAAAACCAGGGTAGATGTTAGTCTGAAATTCAAATGGAAACTCCCCCTCCTGCAGTTTATTTTAAGATACGCGTGTTCTTGAACGCGGCCTTACTGTACTCAAAGTAAGGCCGCGTTCAAGAACACGCGGTGCGTCGGGCGGCGCGTGTTTTGCGACTGCAGTCGTTTTCTCTGTTGTTAGTAAGCACGGTGTCCAACGCGGCTTCATTTCATCCAGTTTAGTTCCCACTATCAATTGTTTTCTCCTTTTATGATGACCGCGGTGTCAAAATTATTCAAAATTATTTAAAAAGATTTGTTTTATTGCTAAGTCAAAATTTTTAAGCGAAAAAATTAAAAATTCTACTAACAAAGTTAAAGCTACTTGGCAAATTATCAACAGTGAAACAGGAAGATCGGTTAATAATGAAAATCAATTAGAGATTATGATAGACAGTCAACTAATTACAAATGCGACTAGCGTAGCAGACGCATTTAATGAATTCTTTGCAAATATTCCTATAACTACAACTCGCTCCTTAAGCTCGTCTCCGTCTAAAGCTGAAAGCATTCTGCAACGCAATGTGCCTAAATGCGGTAACCTGCTTAGTTTTAAACACATAACACCATATGATGTAATAAATGTATTCAACACGCTTAAATCTAAACATACTGGCGATTATTGGGGCATTTCAATTAAACTTTTAAGTAATATAATTGACATCGTTGCCCCCTATCTTGCAATTACTTTTAATAAATGTGTAGATCTGGGTACTTTCCCTGACCTCATGAAGAGTAGTAAAGTTATACCATTATTTAAATCAGGCAATAAAAATGATATTGGTAATTTCAGACCTATTTCTATCTTACCTGCTTTTAGCAAAATATTTGAAAAATTGATACTCAAGCAGTTGCTTAGTCATTTTAATGTAAATAGCCTCCTTCATAGTGAACAATATGGTTTTACGAAAGGTCGTTCAACAACTGATGCAGGTGTTGCTTTGCTGAAGCACATATTTAAGGCGTGGGAGAGCTGTAAGAATGCAATAGGTGTTTTCTGTGATCTATCCAAAGCCTTTGATTGCGTACACCATGATACACTTTTGCGAAAATTACATCATTACGGAGTCCAAAATGAAGCTCTTAATGTTATAGAATCGTACCTACGTAATAGATTTCAATGCGTAGATGTTAATGGCTCGAAATCTACTGGTCAACCTGTACAGCTAGGTGTGCCTCAAGGATCAATTCTGGGTCCGTTTTTGTTTTTGGTCTACGTCAATGACTTGCCATATCTTTTAAAGGGCATTTGTGACATTGTACTGTTTGCAGATGATACCTCTCTATTATTTAAAGTAGATAGAAATAGACAAGATTTTGACGATGTTAACACCGCATTATCATTGGTCACGGATTGGTTTACTGCTAACAACCTGGTTCTCAATACCAAAAAAACTAAATGCATAAAGTTCGCCCTGCCAAATGTTACAAATCTAGGGCCTAACATTGTTCTAAGTAATGAAGAACTTGAAACTGTTGACTCAGCTGTGTTTCTGGGTATTAAATTAGATTCTAAAATTCAATGGGGTCCGCATATAACAAGTTTAGCGGGAAGACTAAGCTCGGCAGCCTACGCTGTCAGAAAAGTAAGACAGTACACGGACGTTGATACAGCTCGACTAGTTTATTTTAGTTATTTTCACAGCCTTATGTCCTACGGCATTTTATTGTGGGGAAAAGCGGCTGATATTCAAAACATATTTGTTTTACAAAAACGAGCTGTTCGGGCAATTTACCAGCTGGGTACTAGAGTTTCTCTGAGGGATTTATTTAAGGAGATTGGCATTCTGACGGTGGCATCTCAATTCATCTTTGCAAACATTATATATATTAGGCAGAATTTACATCTGTATACCAAAAACAGTGATTTTCACACTTTTAACACAAGAAATAAGCACCACCTACGTGTTCCTTTTCATAGGCTTCATAAGGTTCATAGCTCATTTGTAGGCCTTGGTATAAAATTCTATAATAAATTGCCTTCGTCATTGCTAGACTTGCCGTTTAATGTGTTTAAATCTAAGATTAAATCCAATCTTTGTTCTAAGGCATATTATTCCATAAACGATTACTTAGACGATAAAAACAGCTGGTCACTCTGTTGTAGTTAAGACGGCGTTCATGCTCTTTCCCCAGATTTCTTTTTTTTTCCCGACTAGTTATATGAGTTCATATAATTGTTTATTTGTTTTTTTATGACTTAATTAAGTCATCTTTTTTTGTTTTATTTTATGTGTTTGTATTTGTTTTAGTATTTTATTTTGATCAACGGACATTTTGTCCTACTTTACATTTTATTGTTTGTCTTTTTGTGTGCATTGTTTATTATTTTAGTACGACAGTCGTAGGTTTCCTTCATCTTTTATTAATATTGTCGCAGCGGATGAAGAATGTACACCTATCTCTTGCATTGTATAGAGTGTATCCACCTAGTATTATATAGCGTCATACCCAGCATTGTGTGAGTACCATGTACTTCAGAGCTATCTTTGACTAGAAACCTACGTCTTTTATTGACTTGAATGACTCTGGCGGTTGAGAGTATGTCATGCTCACTCAAATGTCTCGCTGATGGTGGCGTGTGTGTCGGATCATTTAGTTCCCTTCAAAATGGTTGAGCTGAATGGTGCTGATATATGCGTCATGTTCGTGAACGGGCGCTGTCAGTTGGGACTGGTCATCTCTTAGCTGCCCGGGTCTATTTTAATTTTTAATTTAAAGTAACTTTACTTTTTGAATTGTCTTTTTTATATTTACTATGGACACTATTAACTTGCCACATCGTTCTCACATAATGTACCATCTGATGATGAATGATGTAACAAAAGTTTTGTAATAATTTTGGCGATTGAAAAAGAGTGTCCATGGAGTTTCTTGCTCATTCTTCTCCATAGAGATCTACGCTTTGGAATGAGCACCTACGGTACTTTCACAGTTTTTATGTCTTGTGACTGGGACTGTAGCACCATAACTATTTTTGTACTAGTTTTATTTTATGTCTTTTGACAATTCAAAAGTGCCTGTAATTGGCCTAGTTGAAATAAATGATTTGATTTGATTTGATTTGAAAAACATGGCGTATTCCGCCATAAAAAAAAAACGCGTGTATATTCGCTTGTCTTTAAACGCTCTGTACAGACGCCAGAACATCAAACTGCCACAATATGTCAAATTTCTTGAATAGATTTTCAATCGTATCACAATAGTGGAAGGTTAATGTTCGATTGGTAAAATTTTACAGATTCTGGTAGGTTGACCTGCTGGCGTCTGTACATTGCTGTATGTTTGTGTTTCGGGCAGTCCGCTTCGACAGACGCGCTGCGTGTCTTTCAAAGAGGCCGTAAGAAGTTTCTGACAAGAAAATAAAGTTCTATAATGTTCCTTACATAGGTAGATAATGGGGATCATAATGGCTGTTCCAGGTGTTCGCGTACACGAAACGTAAGCAGATAATGTCGGACGACAACTGCCTGGACGCGGCGCACCCGCACGGACCCATCAAACTGATCCGCTGCCACGGGATGCGCGGCAACCAGGAGTGGACCTATGATTCTAAGGTAAGTTTTCTTTGATCTAATTGTATGAGGAAGCTTTTCATTAATTTTGACACACATTTGCCGTCCAGATATTTTCTTTCCTGAAATT
Source organism: Agrotis puta (assembly GCA_943136025.2). Classification (NCBI taxonomy): domain Eukaryota; kingdom Metazoa; phylum Arthropoda; class Insecta; order Lepidoptera; family Noctuidae; genus Agrotis; species Agrotis puta. The sequence continues at coordinate 6,410,579 of OW964184.2, read as the reverse complement.
ATGAAGTTAAAAGAACAGCACTAAAAAAAGTATGAAAATATTCTGCTAAGTTTTTAACAACTTCCAATCCCAGACTTTTTTGTTTCGATTCCATTCGAAGGCCCTTCAAAACAGAATAGAGCCGCATAGAAAATAAATAAATTAGTCCATACACTTGAACAAAAAAAAAAACGAGATCTAGAAAGAGCTAGTTTCCTTTCTAGTATCGCTTTTGTATTGATTTCCCCCCGTTATCCAGCTTGAAAGAACTGCACTGTATATCGAATCGTATTTTAGAAAGTCTGCAATTTGAATATAATTGACGTGGAAAAAAACAACGCAAGAAGAAGGCATTTTGAAGGCACGGTAAGCGCGAATAGCGAATTTGTATGATCTACAAGTAATTGATGTCTGATAGAGGTCTGGGCGTTTGGTGTGTGTGAGTTTATATGTTTGTAAACGCACCCACGACACAGGAAAAAATCGTAGTGTGGGGCAACGTTTTAAAAAACGAATGTATGTATATTTCCAGACGCGAACAATAAAGCACACAAACACAGGCATGTGCCTAGACAAGCCGGACGCGGGCGACGTGTGGAAGCCGGTGCTGCGCCAGTGCAACCGCTCGCGAGGACAACAGTGGCTCATGCAGGTCGACTTCAAGTGGCAGGCCAGGAGGGCCACCCGGGACCAGCCCAGCTAGTCCGCACACACCAACAGGTAAAAGATCCCACTGGGCTATTCATTGTAGGAACCGAACAGTAGTTTTAGTCAATAAGAGTCTTACAGGCCCCTTCGGCAGGAAGTCCCATTTAATGAGAGGATAACTTATTTTCGAAAACATTTAGGCGTTCTAAAATCAATATTAATATTACCTACCAAGTTAAATAAGTAAAAGTGGTAGTAAACTTTTTATTGTGCATCATAAAGTTGCTTGTAACTAAATAAATACCCTTAATCAAGTTATTAGACCGTAAACGTTTTAATGGAAAATTTACAGTCTTTATACGTATACAGTCGCGACTCTTTTATATATTGTGATATAGATCTTAATAAAGAAATCCACTTTAGACAGTAAATTGTCCTTTTTTTTTATCGTGGTAAAATCATCAAATGTGTCCTCCCACCCAGGGCCGGGCGGGAGGGACTGTCAGACTTGTACTGACTAAAATCCACGGTGTCCTTCAATAGCCCTTTACGTACCGGGGTCACGGTAATCCGTTAGTCCCGCGACCCCGGCAGGCTTTTGCCCTCTACAGGCTCCGTCGAGTAAATTGTCCTTAAAATGTATAATCTTGAAATTCAAGCAAGAACGACTCATCTCGGAGATTGAAATAAATGTGACTGATTCATATTTTATTTGCGTACATCAATTCATTATGGTGTTAAAACAATAAAAAATAAAGGAATTTAAAAAAACTATAAAATTTATTATGTGCACTTAAAACATTATTTTAACAGTTAATAAAAAGGCTCTATAAATGTTAATTTTATTTTAATTATCTGTCATTGTGTATAATGGCTATTTCTTGTTATATTTTATTGACTTACATTTTCTTTTCCCATAAATGGATTGTTTGAAAACATTTAACACTTGTAATGATTCCGTTTCCTTATGTTTTTCAATAATGCGTTTAACCCGAAAATATTCCAAGGTTCTTTGAATGCGCGGGCATGCGGGCAGCGAGTAATGGGCAACTCGTTGTCCGACCATTGACGACGGCGCGTTGTGTTCCACGCGCGCCTCAAAGAGTGTCAGCAAAAATGACGGGGCCCCCCTCTAGAGGGCCAAAGCCTGTCGGGGTCGCGGGACTTATGATTTACCGTGACCCCGGTACGTAAAGGGCTATTGAAGGACACCGTGCATTTTAGTCAGGTCGAGTCTGACAGTCCCTCCCACTCTGCTCTGGTTGGGAGGACTCATTTGACGATTTTACCACGTTAAAAAAAAAGGTTCTTTGAATGCCTCATGGATAGCTCAGTCAAGTAATGTATAGCACTTTTTTGTGTGGGAAGTTGATAATTTGTAATCTTACGCTTTGGGCGGAAGAAGTGATTATCAGATTTGATTGACTGAAAAAAATCGTCATTTTAATGTCTCATTATAAAAATCTGCAGTGCCATATTATCTAATTGATTTTCTCTTTGTTTCCAGGAATGACAACGATTGACCATACCAGTCTTCCCCTCTCGTTAGATATCAGATTTTATTCCTTAATCCTATATCTGAAGTTTTATATCTATTAGATTTATAATGTACGGACACGTGCTCCTGAGAACTGTTGACAATACACGATACACGCTGTAATTTGTTGTATTCCCGTAAAAGTTGCTCAATTTAGTATTGCGTCTGATGTGTTAGAGTGTGCTTTATTTGACATTGTTTCTTGTTTTATTAGAAGTACGCCATTACGAGATATATTTATTGAAAAAATATTATTATATTCTAGTTATGAATCACTATTTTGTTGCTTGTCGAGAGCTAGCTAGTGTTTTGTATAGGGATGCGTTGTATCGCCTTATAACGACTGGTGGTTGAGTCCACAAACGAGCCATTAGTACACTTTAGTTACTTAAATTTACTAAAAATAACTGGTAATATGTGCGCGCTACAGCTCTGGTGTCTACATAATACGCCATTCCATGACCAGTTAAATCTAGGTAATTTTATTCAAATAGTTAATGTTTGTCTCTATCTAAAAATGTTTTCCTCTTGTTCGTTATACTGTTTAATATAATTTTTCAAGCGTTTCCAGAATACTTCTGTCACTTCCAGTCTGATAGCATTTACAATTGTTCTAACATTATACACTATTTTCTAAAACTGAATATTTCATTCTGATAAGTACATTTCTAATAAAAATAAGATCACCACAAACTGTTCTGACCATCTCGTTGTGTTCTAGTATTTGTATAGAATGGTTGAATGCTCGCGGTGCTAATCTTTGCCACTAAGATAGGGTTTAAATACCTTCGGCTTCTTGTCATGATCGGTTAGTAAAGCTAGAGGCACAAGAGTGCCACTCCATTAACAACCTGCCTTCGAGTTGCCGCCAACGATCCGATAATGTAAGTTTATATCTTCGTTTTATTATAGTATTTTTAACAAACTGTTAGGTACACTGCGGCCATTACTCCCGGGATAATATTTTCATACATGTCCAGTTAGTTGTAGTTGACGTATGTTGTGTTTCGAGAGTCACTATCGTGTCAGTTGCGATCACCGCACACTGATGTGTTGTGTATACTTGCAAGTGTGAGATTATTATATGTGTAGCTAAGGGAACTGTTTCATACGCTCGTTGTTACACCTACAACATCGATTTTGTTATATTTATCTATGTATCGATTATATAATATCTTGTAGATGTAACAATAGCTCTATATTTTAAAGCGACTGTTGCCTTAATTATTTTTATGATGTTTCAAATCACGGCGTTATTGATAGGAGTTAATAAAATAAAGATAATATTTTAGTTTATGTATCATTATATTAAAAAGGCTTGTTGGAATTGCCTTTATTATGATTCTCTCATTTTAGTATTTAAAATGGTAGCTAAATGGAAGTTTTAGCAGATTTCATTCCTGTATAATTTAAAATAATATAGTATATCATAATACATCGGGCCCTGACAACGAAAATGTGTTTTATTAAATGACTATTATTATAATGAGTCGTATTATGAATGTAACGTTATATTATTTTCATTAGTTGAGATTAATTTTTTTTTTGTTGAACTCAAAGGGGCCGAGATTGTTCCTCTCGATGCCGAATTATTTCTGTACATGAATTTGGATGTATTTAAATTGGTTAGTGATTTGAGTTATATCGCTTTTTATTACTATTTATTACATAAATTAATAAATATAAGATCATATCACTATGTAAAGTAAAAACATATTGTAAATTTATCATAGTAGTAGAAAAAAATTGCAAGTTTATTTATTTACCTAAATTGTATACAGTACATCACAGTCTATAGTTGTAAAATATACAATAAAAAAAAAGTAAATATAGATTCTCAAGGATTTCTGTTTCACCCGACACTGTGTTGTGTATATTGTTTAAAATTTTGAACTTCACGGTCGCGTCCATGTGGGTGGAGTAGCGACAACGCCTCCGTTCCGTCGCCGTGATCCAGTATTGTAGTCATGTAGACGATTATTGTAATTATATTGTACATAAGTTGTTACTTGAAGAATCGTCCATATTAAAATACACCGCAATGACGATGTGTTCATCGTAAAAGCATTTATTTGTCTAAGGTTTGAATCTCAACAAATATTGATGGATTAATAACCAAAAGTGCCAAATTAATCATCAATGACATAACTATCATTTAAATTTACCATTCCAGTAAACAAAATAAATCTATATTGTGACTATGACAATTGAAATAATAAATTATTTGGACTGACATGTTTTGATTTTTATTGCTTTTGACTTATCATTCAGCCACCCTCATCTCACTACACTAGATTTGTATCTTAGGTTTCATTTTTGATTCTGGGCTAGGTGGAAACCAAGAGCAAACCATTTCAAATAAAATAAATAAGACATCTGGTTTCTCAAGGACTACTGGGCTAGGCTTACAACAATTATATATTAAAATAAGAAGCAGTAAAGCTCAAATCAGACACTTTTTTTTATCGTGGTCAAATCATCAAATGAGTCCTCCCACCCAGGGCAGGGCGGGAGGGACTGTCAGATTCGTACTGACTAAAATCCACGGTAAGGACACCGTGGATTTAGCACTAGCCCTTTACGTACCAGGGTCACGGTAATTCGTAAGTCCCGCGACCCCGGCACGCTTTGGCCCTCTACAGGCCCCGTCACTATGCTGACACTCCTTGAGGCGCGCGTGTAACACAACGCGCACGCGTCGATCCGGGCATGGTCCATCGTCGGACAGCGAGTCGCCCGTTACTCGCCGCCCGCATGCCCGCGCCTACGGTGGCCGGAGATCGTATTGCGACGTCCGTCGCCATGGGCGTCTACCACTGCGGCTGGGGTGCAGGGAGGACGCTGTTCTCTCCCTCACGCGGCCCGCCTCCTCCTTCGCGAGCATGACTGCTTCGCAGAAGGAGGCGACCGCTTCCCACTCCATCTCGCTCCGCAGCATGGACTCAACCAATGCCGGGCGCGAGAGGTCTCCGCCTATCGCCGTCGTGAGGACACGGCGGTGCTCTGCCCAAGCGGGGCAGTCCTGCACCGTATCAAGTCAGACCATAGTCAACTTTGATCACAGACTTCTGTTTCGCGCATTGCAGTTGTGTGTGTAAATGGTGACCCGCTCTTTCGTACGATTTAATATCAATGTACAATATTGATGCTACGAGTGACTATGGGGAAGATTGTGCACTTACACCCTCTGTTGAGAGAGAAAACTGCCTTTCAAAATGTGCGGTGTCTTATTTTCAGGCAGTTCAGCGGGGTTATTGCGTATCTTGGTCTCTGTGTGATGATCATCAAATAGCTATCAAAAGGTAAATTTCGTATTGGCTTTTGCATTTGCAGTAAAACTGATAAACGTATTTTTAAAGTGAAAACTTCTTTAGCGGCGTTGAGCACTTTTTCTGTAATGGGTATAAAATCTTAAACTCGCGTCAGGACACGTGACCTGATCGAAAAAGCGTAGGACGGCGCAGGGCGCTTGCGTGAATGTTCGTGTGACTTTATTACTTTTAAAGAAGTTTGTATGCTGGATACATTCGTTGCTAGGTAACATTGTTTATAAAAGATGTACGTCACATTGGAAATGATTGAAATAAAAAGTCAACCATTTTTGCGAGTTTTACTTAAATCTGTTCACAAGATATTTCCAACAATTACTATTCAAGTTTTCACTTCTGCCGGCACTCCCAGAGTGCAACCCGCCGTTTTTTTTTCCCTAAAATGGGCTATTTTAACGCTCTTGAGGCACTCCACTCCTCAACTTAGCCCCATAACAGGTATCAAGCCATCCAAGTTCTGGACAACCGCTGGTCAATGACTATCAAGTTAGCCAATACAGGCCCAGAACTGCATATTGAAGTCAACTGACTTAAGCCTCATTTAGTCGGTGCAAGAACATGTATGCAAGTTTGTCTACAGATAACGAATCCTGTTGATGAAACAAATACCGCAATGCAAGTTTTTACAGTAATGGCGAGATGCTACAATGAAAACAGTAAGTTATTTCACAAAAATTTATTAAACTTAACATAATTTAACTTATCTAATACTACTAAATACTATCTTACATTTATACAATCAAAACAAATGCATACCACACTATAAAAGAAATGATCGAATGAGATAAATTAATAACGTAAACAAAAATCACATTTCTATACTCTCGTATAAAAGTATGACAAACTACATCAATATATTGGGTAACACTCACATATAAAGCACTAAAACGTGCTTTTTACAATGACAAAGACATTAGTTGTTTACGGTGGTAAAGTTAGTGAAGATTGAAAGAATTATGGTTGGACAAAAGAAACTGAAAATGTCAAGGTTACAAAACTAAATTATACTACAGATGACTGTAGATGCGCTTGTACTCAAAACGGGCGTCTACGCATATCACTCATTGTTTTACAGGAACGTACTACTTCGTTTGATCGAGGAAGGGCGTATAGGTGTAAGGTAAACAGTCAATTGCTATGGTACAAGCGCCATTATTTTATATAAACATGCATTAAAAACTAATCCTGTAAATAGGGAGAGAACGAAAACTTGAAGGCTCATTTGGTATGTTGAGATCAATGACACATATGAAGCACATCACAGTGGTCCCGGCGGTGGCCAGCGGTCCGCGGTCACTCGTTCGGCATCTCCTCTGTATGTAGCCAACTGTCGTTCTCCGCTCGCGCCAGTTGCTTCTTTAGGCTGCAGTATAGCTTTATCAATGAGTCCTGGAAAATAAAGCAATTTTTATTTTTAGAAGCGTGTTCTCCATCTATTTATTGACACTATGCAGCCTAATAAGTATCATCAACTCCCTAGCCGGAAGACCTCCACTGCTGGACATAGGGCTCCCTCCGGAATCCCACCAACACTGGCTACGCGCTGCTCGCGACCAGTAGATTTCCGCGACTTTCATTGCATCGTTTGTTCGAGTGTAAGCTCAAAAACAGCTTTATAAATTCGTAGAGTGGATATAAATAACCCCGTACGTAGAAAATACTTTACTCAATTTATTATTACTAAATGAAGCACTCTTGCACATGTGCTTCATGCACAAGCGATATATTGCACGACTATGGTTAACAGCTTATTTGGACAGCTGGTTTTAGTATATTTTTATACTAGAATGTGATGTTTACCTTTTCTTTCTCCAACTGTATAATCTCCCGCTTCTGTCGAAGCTCATCGTCGTCCATTTTCTCCTCCAACTCTGCTTTGTGATTGCTGAGGTACGCAAACTCAGTCTGTATCTGAAATGATACAAATTGCACGATTAAAATATTGCATAACGTAATTTTATGAAACAACGTCAGAGAATAAGAGATGTTGGTCTCTTTAAAAATACAATATTCCTTGTATTCCTTTCAGCTCAATCAAAATTTGCGTGTAAGGGCATTTTAAACTGTGTCTCTTACGCCATGTAGATTAGCTTTATATTATTATGAATGTAGATGCAGGGAATTTATAACCGTTTATCAGATACATAAAAAGGTGAAAATCATTGTAATTTAGTCAGCTAATAGTGCAGCTTTTATGTAACAATTGTGTTTGTAGATTTGATTGTGGAGCAAACTTGTTTTTTTTTCTCTTCTGACTGATAAGGATTTACATTTGTTTGTTCTTTCCTATATTTGGCCTTTGCCTTTATATGGGGTTATTTTCTGAAATAGTTACTAAATCATTATATTTATCTTACCTTGAGGTACTCCTGCGCAAGTTGCTTGTGCTCTTCAAATATCTTCTTGGACTCCTCATTGTTGAGGTCCGGCGAGATAGGCCTTAGATGCGGGTCCAGCATCATGTGCATGGAATCCAGCGCCGGGTCGGGCTCCGAGGGCGGCGGCGCGGCGCCTTCGCCCCCTGTCGACGCGCTACTGTTACCTGGACAATACAAACACATACACATTAGCATAATATTTAGCAAATATGAAGACATATATTTTGTTACACATTGCGGAAGTAATTAAATGAAAATTGCACTGCAACAATATCCGTATCACAATACTGCTTGCAGAAAAGAGATCTTAGCCGATACTACAAGTTCTGCCAGTAAATATAAGAAAGAACAAAAGCTGTCTTCAAAGCTCAAAACTACGTCAAAAGAGCCCCCTACAGCTAGACATACATAATTCACCGCCGAAACAGTCGTAGTAACAAAATATTACGTATTATAAGACGCATACGCAACTAATAATAATGATGCCGCGCGCGATTCAGTGACGCAATTAAAACAATGATCGTCTAATGGGAGCCAATGCGAGAACAATCCGAATGTTTGGAGGAATCGCCGCAGTCCCACGGCACGGTTAAATACGTCAGGAGTTAAATTTACTCCGGACTTGCTGATGTCAGACGCTTCACCTAGATTTCTTGCTTTCAACATTATGATTCCTTTTCCCGCAAATAGATGGCGGTAGTGTGTACTAACAAGGCGTTGATAAGCAATTCATCATCGATACAATAGTGTTGCGCCTGTTTCAACACAACCGATGGCTACTGTTTGTTGTAGCACATATGTTTATGTACGTATTCCACTGTGTTTTAATTAATTTGCTGCTTATAGCAGTTGCCCGAACATTGTTTTTGATCAAGATATGGTTTATGTCTACAAAGTGAGAAGTGAATCTTGCATTTTTTGATAGTATACGCAAATGTGAAAATTATTTACTTATCTAGCACGCAGATACGTATGATATCACTAGAAATTTATATTTCGGATGAAAATACTTGGTATTTTCAGTTCACGTAGCACTTATTTTTACATGTAGGAAATCCATTAAAAAATCACACTAAACGAATAAATAAGCCAATTAATATAGAAAACACTAAACCGCGTCGAGAAATCAAGCTTTCGTGGCTTGCTCACATTTAACGAGGTCCACGATTAAGTGCGGCTGTGGATGTCCGCGTCGCGGTGGCGCGGGCGACACTCACTGTAAAATATCCAACTACAGCTGACTGTGTCCCTGATGGTGACGATGGCTCCGGCGTCACACGCGTCGAGCGGGCGGCGAGGGCGCGCGGGCAGCGGGGGCATGGCGCGACCTCTCGCGGACACAGTGCGCACAGGACTGCTGTGCACGCCGCCGCCCGCTCGAAATAATCGACGGGAGAGCCGGGAGCGAGCGATGCAACAACAAATCGACGCTATTCGCGGAGCGGTGACTCAGCGACGTCAGCCCGAGCTAAATGCGGACACCGTGTGCTGCCGCCCTTCGTGAGGTTTTCTGCCGTTTTCGCTGGCAGGGCGCACACCGCGCTCTGTGCAGCGGTCGACGACCCGCGCCCACGCGCTGCTCTTGCACCCGGCACCGCCGCGCGCGCACCACCACATACAGCCGCACCCCGCTTCACCGGCACCCCACTCGTTGCCTTTTGATTCACAACCTACAGGTTATCGGTGATTGTAAACTTCGAGCGGCTTGTAAACATACATGTAGTGGCGGATCAGCGCCAACGATGCGCTGCGTCACATGACGCGTGCGGCGCGGGTAATGCGTGTCTTGCGCAGGGATAAATTAGGGCCCAACGATTGCGGCATCGCAGCCCTATTTCATAGGTGCGATTGCGCCGCACATCGCCAAGCCAATGTGCAGTGCGCAAAAGCAACGTAATTCCGACGTAAATGCATGTCACCATCAACATGTGACATGTGTTAAGCGTCTATAAAACTGTCACATCACTTGGGAATGTTATTGGAAGAACTCGCCAAAAATGAAGCTCGTATTGACGAAGGAGTATATAAGGAGTACACGCTAACGGCACGCAGCCCCCCTTGTTTCTGTACAGTAACTTGTTGTTGTTGTATGATGGTAAACAAATTACTCAAAATTTATGTGGGCAATAGGAAACATGTTGTACAACACCACCTACATAGGTATTGCTCATTGCAAAGCACTTTCTTGCATATATTCTTCAATTACTGTTGCAAGTTCTAAATATCTAAGTTATAGAACTTCCCAAGACTGATTAAGCGGAGAATTCTATGACCTGTAGAAATAGTGCCATAATAATTTATTGTTAACTGTAGAGCTTTAGATGTGGTTCCAACAATATCAAATCCAGCAATGTTTAGATCCAGTACGAAGCGAAGAGTAGAAACAAATCGCGTATTTCACATTGTTGCTCATCAATTACTAAGACAATGCTAACGAGCAGGCTGACATCAAAAACTAGCAGGATTTCATAGGGCGAGTAGCACGTGCCCTTATACACTGCATAATGTAGCCGGCCGAGACCTGCCAACTCGGCTTTGATAGCTCATTACTCCAGGAGCATAACTTACGCAGTTCTAAAGAGCCCAGAATAATCCAACACATAAATCTTAACGGCGGAAGTAGAAACCGAGGTATTTGTTTTAAGTTTCCGCAACTAGACCTCGTATTTTAAAAACGCTTTGAGGAAACGTTTATTATTTTATGAACGATGCTTTTTACGACACACCAGGATTAAAAGATTTCGTGTCTATTTTAGAGATGAGTGTTGGACATTTTTAACTTTGTTATTGCATGTTTATGAAGTAAGGATTATAAGAAACAATCACAGGTTACACTGGCCCAATTTAAATTGCAAATCAATTTATTTTTGCTCGATCCTAACATACTTTGTGACTACAAACTTACTATTCCTGGAGCCAATAACTCTCGCTTTAAACCACACCTGCAGCACTATTAACTGGCGCGATACGCTAATGAACAACGTATAGTACATATGAAGCTAATTGCGTTACAGAAGTGATAATTAACGAGCAGGGGGCGTGGAAAGGCATCGGGAGCAAACTCGTTAACAGATCGCCCGCGAACCGAACGATAGATAGCTAGCTAGCTAGAAACTCATGACTAACACGCCACAATTTACGAGTGCAAAACTTCGATGAATCTATAAAATTAAAATCGGTTCGTTTTATTCTGGATCAATCTTTAGAGATAAGACAAGGGGAGATGCGATTCCTGACCTCAATGAGCTGGAGATTTATCTATCAAATTGTAATCCGTAGCTGTTTCGCGTTTAGATAAGGTGCGATTTTAGATGCACTTCAATTCAAAGTGACTTGGTGGATGAAGCGAAATATAGAGTCGAATATGAAGACGGATTTTATCCAAATAAGCAGTTCTGAAAAATTAAAGCAATGAAGAGAACACAGAATCCAATAAGATTTTTTTAAGATCTAAGTATGAAAAGAACTGCTACCGATAATAAACCTTTTTAATGCCAATTAAAGACCAGAGCAACGTTCTAGCTGGAGTGATTGTAATCTAAGCAGGATAGATTACAAGTACGGAAAAACGCCTTTAACATAATGATACGGTCGTCGAACAAAAAAGTCAGAATAAAAAATCTAACAATGACTTAAATTTGAAGATTTAGGGGTCTTTGACCGTTCTAACTTCCGTTATTGGGTTGTTAACTATGTAAGTTTATTAACTCGCATCATTAAATAGGAAAAAAATACAATGAAGACTGAAAATGAGGAGTCATTGTGGCGAGCTCAATAACCAGTCGTAATAAAATTGAAACTTGATTTGAAGATATGCAATGTCTTATGAAAAGATAAAAATCAGAGATGAAATCTTCCCAGCCATTTCAAGTAGTTGGTCGAGGACCTATATGATTGGAGAGGTTCATGCCAAAGTAAGCTGTCCATAGCTAGCCATTAGAAAAAAACTACTGGTGGCGAAAAACTGTTTTAACTATTAAAAAAAATAACTATAGTCGAATCAGTGACGATAGTAACGGATAACTGGAAATGTGTTGTGAAACAGATGAAGGATTTATTAAATACGCTGATCAAATCAATATATCAAAGTAATAATTACTATGTGTATGAATATAATCTCTTATCCCCCCGAATACAGGTCACGGATTGATTTCCCTTAAACCTGGTGTCTTACACAATTTCTGGCTAGTGTCACATAAGTTTACCGAAAGCTGTTAACAGCACATTTTATTTGGATGTCTTTTAATCCATGTTTAACGTAACGCGTGATCTACATTACATTTCAGTAATACCATAAATCTGGCGAGCGAGGGAAAGCTCTCTTTGATCGGCGGCTTTAATATGTTTTCGATTTGGCGTCGGGACGGGCCGCAGACCGCTCCGATTGCGTCAGTGGCGATGACACCTCGCGGAAACTGTCCGCAGAACGACACTTATTCTATTAGCGGGCCGATTTATGAGCAGCCACATGACAAGCAAGCAAATGTCTGTCTACAAAGTCGGTTAACGCTTTGAGACGTTGAAATTATACATCGACTCACGGAAATTTTTGTATATATCATTAACAGAGTTTTTTTTTTATATCCGTTGTGTTATAAATATGTTTAAAAGATAACCGATATTTACAGCCAAATTGAAATGCCCTCTCACTTACTTTAACGAGCAGTGCCAAAAATTTACAGAATGTCCAAACTTTTAATGTTGGGATCACGTTGGGCAACTGACAGGGAATTACGTCGTACATTTAAAAAAGTCTGATTCACCGGAGACACTTTCATACGATCCGGAAATATCTACCGAGCGAATTTAAGCGTCCTTGTGTACGATTTTAAAGTACCTAAAGGACAACAATACACGTGAATCTGTAACGGCGACCAGACAAACTTGTGACTCACAAAGAGTTAAATGTAGTGGGATACATTTATCTTTTTTCAGAAATTGTTTCAAGTAGAAGACTGAAATAACTGGTACTTTGTATATTCGGGAATAAATTCCCACGCTTAAGGCCATGGCGTACAAGATCATGTTATAGTACAATGCTATTTGGATATTTAGCGCCTTTAGTAAAGAGGGCAGTTTACAATTTCGTGCCAACTTCTTCGGCGAAACTAGAACTGGGCCAGTCACCGTTAATGTGCTATATAGGTGATTGTATCCAGATCACATCAAAGAGCCGCCGACGGGGATACAACGCAGGAGTCCCTAGGACAGATGCGACTGAAGATTTGCTATCTCAAAGCAAGTCGTAAAAATCAATAGAAACCGAGCGACGACGAACGAAGCTTCGTTTATTCTGGACCGCGATCGTGAACGTAAAGTCTGAAGTAGATTGATGTTAGACTTCCAGTCGAAGAGGATTTAATTCTTGATTGAAATAGTGATTGTTTAAAGAATAGTGTGGTTGTGTTAATTTACGTAAAGCAGCAATAGTTGAGGAATGTTGTTGTGGTTCAGTTTACTACGCGGTGTGGGTGGCTCGTGGCTGCTGCCCCACCCGCTCGGAACTGGATCGGATGAGCAACTGCTTTACTACGTGTTACGATACTATTGACAATTATGTATTATTCTTACACCTATTCAAACGCTTAACCGTTAAATCTTATTTTCTAGATTATTTCTGAAGTGATGCCAAGTTGTGATGGAATACCATTTAATTTATCAGCTTTAGAAAGTAAATATTTAGAAACAGATATTTAATTTATTGCTCCGTCCGTAATTAACTTTTTCCAGGTTAATTATGGATAAACGTGGAAGAATTTAGAAATGGACTATTTAATATTTCTGCTTTCATAGTTTTTATTTTGGATGTATAGTTTACTATATATTATTCTCTTTTTCTAGGATCAAAGTTCACAGTGAATTTTAGTTTAAATATAAATAAATGCGTCATCAATCCGTGAATAATTTGATGGTATAAACAAGAAACTATTGAGTTTCTGCAAAGTAGTTATTGAGAATGCTCATTTGTCCAAACATTTTTTTGGGGGATTATTAAACAAGACATTAACATTTCATTTCCAATGTCCATGATCCAAGATCAACAACCCATATCATTTCAACTCCAGTAATGTAATCGGTTTATTCTGTGCATTTAATTGTTTCATAATAATATTTATCTAGTGAATATCACCCCGATTGAAATATGTGTGTACAATGCCACCGTCCAGAATCGATCCGACAAATTAATTCTGGGTGTTCTCGTCTGGCTAACGAAGATTAATCGAATAGACACAACTTCTTTGCAAGAATTATTTACCAGAAACTGGCTTGGAAGTACAACCTTGTGGGATCAAAAACGGCCCTACTATACGAGAACTGAGCTTCGCGTATTCTTACTCGAAGCTCAGTTCTCGAAGATGGCAACCAATTTAACTTAAGAATATCATCCTATCTGCTGGATAGTGTTAACCATGTCCCTGTTCAAATAATTGAAGTCATTATAACAATAGTTTTGGCTGAATTAATTCTCTAATAAACTTTCATTAATATTATCTGTGTAAGCAGATTAACTATGCCATCAAAGAAATAACAATACTGAAAGTAAACATTTAGTGACGTCAAAGTTATCAGAGTCAGAGGAATCTTCCGATGAATAGTGGAGGAATATAGTGGCAGCAATAGGAAGTAATACAAAAGCTATTGGCAAAGGTATCGTTGTGAAACGCGCGCTGAGTCACAGCGTATTTCTGAAGAGCGCTCCCGCCGCGCGCGCAGCCGGCCAGCCCCTACAACACACGCTCCGGCTTACGTATCTACACTTATACCATTCTGTATGTTGGTTCTGTATGTTTCATTTTGTTCATATCTGTATGTTGGCTAAACTAAGAGATATTTCAAAATAATGTATTGAATAAATATTTAGAAAAAACCTACAATTATGGCGAGGATCTCACTATGATTATTTTCTTTTATCTTTTTAAGTTTTGGTAAATAGTAATAGCAAGCAATAGTTGATAAGCTTATTATTATTAATCCCTGAGAGATCAGGAAAAACTTTTTTTGGAAATTAACTTTTATTTTTTGGTCAAGTGAGAGTCATCTATAAGAAGTGGGTCAAATCTCATGAAACATGGATTACTTACAAACTATAATTAATAATATGTAATTTCTACTGTACACGTTTTTTCATACCAGTTCAATGAATTCATCTTTGCGTGAGGCCATGTCCAACAGCATAACCATATATTTTTTGATCACACAAATTGAAAAAATATTTTGCAAAATTTTACTGACTTTCGCAGTCTCTTTTTTTTTATCTTCCCGGACATTAAATGGATCTGAGTGGAAATGAGTCTAATGGTTATTAAAAAAATATTGTCCCATTTCGATCATTTCAATAACTCACACATACTTAAATACTTTTATTGTATTTTAGAATGTATTTTCCCTTAAGGCGAGGTAGTGCAGTTGTGTGTAAATGTATGGACCTACGACCTTATCCCCGCCAAAATGTGAACGAAATAACCCGCATTTTGAATTTTTTTCACTTCTTGTAGAAAAACAAAATCTAATAATATGTTTTTACCATTTACTTTAAAATAAAAAGCTCTATCTATTGATATAACTTGCATATGGATCCATGATGAAATCTCTTAAGAGTGCGCGTTTAAAATTGTGATTCTATCTTTATCATTTAGTTGATAATATGTAAAATTTTCATATAATGATTGTTATTTATTAAAAATCTCATATTTTATTAGATTTTCAGCCGTTCAAAAATCTTAAAAAGTACTGCAACCTCCCCTTAATAATCTGTAGAATTAATATCTAAGGAGTTATTGTAAAATAAATACTAGCAAAACAAAAAAAATCGATGTCGGTACTAAGCACACTTGTTGATTGTTCTAAACTAATCCCGTTTGATTCATCAATACTGACTACTCATGAAGCATCAAAGATATAGAATTTGATTATGCCATCAATTTGATACTAATAACAATATCTAATTCTGTCGCAGATTAATGCGATAGTTAAATAATAATCAAATTGCTAAAGTTCCTTTACACTATAATGAGTGATATCTCAGCTACTTAGAATTATGACGTCAAATAACTTCTATTCCCATTTGACACCACTGGTGACAAACGGGAAAAAAATCCTGATTGTCCACATTGCTCTGACTTCTGCGCAGTTAAAAACTTCTCTGTATTTAAATAATTGTGTAAATACTATAATAATTAAAAAACCATCTTGGATTGATGCTATCCTTGCATTTAGGTTTAGGTTACTGCCTATAGATGCAGTATACAACCTATGCGAATTATCTAGTCACCTGCCACAGCGGACTAGTAGTCGATGGTGTAGGTGATTCCTACAGTACTGTTGCTATACATAATTATTGTACATTTGTAAAAGTCACATTCCAGAGAGGTGACTACAAAAGCGGGTTGTTTTTCGATTTTGTGACAAAGTTGCGTTGCGCAACTGTGACCTAAAGGTCACAACCTCGGATTTATTCATTGGGCCAAAATCATAAACGAACGAAAGCTACCTCATACTTTCAGGCGACAAAGTTACTGGACCACCATAACGATTTAAATACATACTGCTTTGACCTTTTTTTTTTCCACAACTATCACACAACGCCATCTAGTCCCAAGCTAAGCAGAGCTTGTGTTATGGGTACTAGACAACTGATAAACATACTTATATATTTCTAAATACATACATATTATAGATAAATTACACCCAGACACAGAACAAATGATCGTGCTCATCACACAAACATTTGTCTTGGGTGGGAATCGAACCTCCGGCATAGCAGTCAGGGTCACTAACCACTAGACCAACAGGCCTGTCATTGTCACTTTATGTTAGCTTAGTACTTTTGTTTGGTTAATAATGAACAATTTCAATTAATTTGAAGCACCACACAAGTTTTTTCGAAGTAGTTTCATCGTCGCACTATAGCGGTGGCAATAAACGGGGTATTTATTTAATAAATTTAGTACAGCTTAAAAGGCCATTAACACTAAATGAAATGATCCTTTCATTCTTCATTCTGTTTCCTCACAGAACCGCAGGCAATCGTCATCCATTCATCAGCAAACAAGCCCAATCCAGGGTTGGATCCACGAGCGCGTTGAGCATCGTAGCATTCGCGGTATAGGGGAAGGGGATCGGATTATTTTCACGTCTGTCCGTCGAAAGTGGGGACAACCGGGACATTTTTTCCTGATCGTCACCAGTGGTGACAAATGAGAAAACACGTACAATAAAATCTACTCTGCATGTTTTTAGAAGCTTTTGTTATTTATTTAACAAAATTAACCCTGAAAATGAATGCTACTGCTTATTGAAACCTCTTTTTAGTTTTGTATTTAGAAGACAGAATACACTGGGAAATAAGCAGCTAATAGGTGGGAATGGACTGTCAATGGGTGGGTATCTACTGACTACTTGGCAGTGCATTTAGCTGCATCAAAATATATAATAGAGCTCACGATGCGACGGCACAGAAATTCAGCGTAACGATTTCGCGTAAACGTAAGCAGGCGGTGAGCGGCCGCGGCCAGGGCGCGTGACACAGATGCGAGCCCCGACCTACTTATGTCGTAGAAAAAATCAGCAGATGTTCAACTTTGAGGCGCGGGATATATCGAGCAGAATGTGTTGTTCCGAATAGAAATAAACTTGTCACATATTTTGATTGTATCTAGAGCGAGCGGCGGTTAGTCATGTCGTGATGCCGATGCCAACGGCCCGGCCGCTGCGACCAACCACCATCTATAAAGGCAATCGCGCTCCAGACTGAATCACTGTAGGCGCCGTCTGCAAAATGTCTCATCACTGCCGTATTTACGTTTGTTATAGTTATTGTTGCGACCACATATGGTACGCCTTCACAGACGTTCACTCCGAAGGTCACGTCAGAGCGTTGCTATTGGTAACAGATCAAGATCAAAGAAAATAGTCAGTTTGGCTCCAATACAACGGTTTATAAACGTAACGTGGCGTAGGCCGAAGAAAGTAGACGAACTTTACTGACATAATGTAGAAGATTATCGTCCAACTTGTATAACGCCTGCGCAGCCTAGGTTCTGGGTCAGGTATAGCCGAACTGTCTGAAAGCTGAAGTTCTATCATAGATTTGTTTAAACTGCGAGTTATTTTCGAACTAACCAGATGCAACATCTAGAGAACCGTGGCCATAGGTAAAGGGTTACTTGTTAACACTACGCTACGGAGCGTGTAAACAACACTATTTTGATCTTCAAAGAGGATTGTTTATCAGCGCCTCTTAAAGATCTCTTACAACAAAAGAGATAACATTGGGAATAAATTTAGAGTCGTAATTTTGGACAGTGGCCGAGATGCTACGGTCAGAGGCCGGTGCTGCCATACAGAGGACTGGACAGTTTTGGAGGGTAGCAACCTCGCACTGGTGGAAGTGGCTCGTGTAATTGTTTAGTTGCGCGTCGCAGGCGTAGAGCTCTGCTAGCGAATCATAAAATAATTAGCCGTGATTCACCGGCTCGCCGAAAGCGTCACTCGTCGCTGCTAGATAGCTGTTAGCTGAGAGATTTTGGCATTACCTTTTGACAGACGATTATTTCACTGTCGTCGATCGTTAGGATAAAATTTACCGCGTGATTATTGTGTCAGTCAATTTTTATTTTTATATTGATTGATGAGAGGTCGTACCTACAATACATTTTTGTTTTGGCTTTCACCGTAAAAAAAAAAACAAAATAACTAAATAAGGATAGCAATATCAGTGATTTTTAAAGAGAAACGTACTGAAGATTTACCAATTTCAAATTTTGCAGCTTAGAAAACCACACAGCGTTCCTCGACAAGTTTGTCTATGGTATTTGGTTTAAAGATTATTTTTTCTCTCTGTCGGAGAATCATTATCATGAAGTTATGGATAATAACCTCATACTTCGGTTAACAGCGGGTCAAAAAAGGTCAGTTTAGCAACATTAGAGTAGATAATTGATAAAGAACAGTAAGTTTTTTAGATCCCCAGATTTGCTAGTGTACAGAGTTGTTAGCAAGTGAACCGCTAAAGAATACAAGTCTGCCTGATGAAATGATATTTCATTTTTCTTTTGCCTCAGTTTAACAATTGGTAACAGTCACATTGTTAGTAGGGCAGCCGCAGCCGTAAATAAGTCACTAGAAATAAGGTAACAATGATCCAACGTTTTTTCAGAATCCAGATAGAAAAGAGAAGTATAGTCCAAGTGGATCCAATCCCATCCACTGAGAATATCACAGGAGCAACATGGCAAGTAAAGATATCCAGAATCAACTGTTTTCTAAGGTATCAGTCAGGCCAAAGTCAACACAAAACCAACACTGAATTAAGTAAGCTTTATGTTACTCTAGTATAGCTTTATGGGCACGCCGCAATCGCGGCGGTAAGACCCCTCTTTGAGGAGTGGCTGGATAGGCGTCACGGCGTCCTTACCTTCCGCATGACGCAGGTCCTCACCGGACACGGAAGTTTCGGGAGGTTCCTGTGTCTGATAAGGAGGGAGGAAACGCCTGGGTGTCACCACTGCGAGGACCGTCCTGAGGACACGGTGGAGCATACGGTGCAGGACTGCCCCGCTTGGGCAGAGCACCGCCGTGTCCTCACGACGGCGATAGGCGGAGACCTCTCGCGCCCGGCATTGGTCGAGGCCATGCTGCGGGGCGAGACGGAGTGGGAAGCGGTCGCCTCCTTCTGCGAAGCAGTCATGCTCGCGAAGGAGGAGGCGTGCCGCGTGAGGGAGAGAACAGTGTCCTCCCTCCGACCCACCCGCAGTGGTAGACGCCCACGGCGACGGACGTCGCCAGACGATCTCCGGCCACCGTAGGCGCGGGCATGCGGGCAGCGAGTAATGGGCGACTCGCTGCCCGACCATGGACCATGCCCGGGTCGACGGCGCGTTGTGTTCCACGCGCGCCTCAAGGAGTGTCAGCAAACTGACGGGGCCTGTAGAGGGCCAGAGCCTGCCGGGGTCGCGGGTCTTACCCATCACCGTAACCCCGGTACGTAAAGGGCTCGTGAAGGACACCGTGGATTTTAGTCAGTACAAGTCTGACAGTCCCTCCCGCCCTGCCCTGGGTGGGAGGACTCATTTGATGATTTTACCACGTAAAAAAAAAAAAAAAAGTATAGCTTTATGAGATTACAAAGAAGAGATAAATAAGGGTCTAACTACTTAGTAAAGCTGAACTTCTCCAAGAGTATTCACCAAACTAGTATAATTCTGGTATTTGCTCAGCAGAAGCATTTTGAGAACAAGATTATATTATCTAAGAAGATGAAAAATACATTTTTGCAGATATTTTCATAGATTCACTACTTCAAGAGCTTCCAATGCTCATTCAAATTTAACATAAACAAATTTATGAATAGATAGGTGAGAACACAAGTTCAAGGACTGAATATTTACAAAATGTTAATTTTACAATATTGCGAAATTGTTTTCTTCACATAAAACTTTGCGATAAATACACCGTAGTTACCTGAAAGCTTCCTTTAGATTTTAAGTACCTGTTTTTATTATTTTGGCTTACATAATTTTATAGCCAGCATCATAAATCATCACTACAAACTAGTGTTCAAATCAGGCTACTCACTCATGTAAACGTCAACGAACACTTGCAATTTATCGTAACCCGGTTGCACTGTTATCGAAACTTGAACGGAACAGTCTGTTTGCGGCATTTCACTGCGATCACTAGGACGCGGGGTGCGTGTGAGTGCGTCGAGCGCGCGGATGCATCCGAGTGCAGCGCGCGCGCTCGCCGGGCGGCGGGAGCGCGAGACTGTGCGTCGTCGGGCCCGCGCCATGCCTCGCCGATAACCTTAAATTAGATTAATTGTATCGCGCTGATTCATGCGTGGCCCGCGACGCGCTTCTTTTTGTTGACACCGGACAAATGCGTTCGCTTAATTTAGATTTTGAGGATTATGAGAGGTGAATGAATTTTTTTTTCGTCATTGATGCACCGTCTGTGAGTTAACGATGTGTAAACGGCCGAGCTGATAGATAAAACTCTCAAGTAGGTAGTGCCACAAAATGAACTAGGCGTAAGTCGATATTCCGTACATTTGCAAAAATAAAAATAAAATCTACTACTACGAATTTCGTTTTTCCTGGGCTCTAGTTTATTATCCTAAGATTTGATAAGCTCCAATTATAAAATGCCGAGGGAGGGTCGGGTACAATAATATTACAACTCTAAAAATTTGCACTGACAGCACGAATCCTAACAATAAAACGTAATCTTCATCAAGGTTCAGAACCAAAAAATCATCTACCTGCTACGGTGAGCTTACAAAAAATGTGTTTCTGGTTAGCTCATGAGTTAACCACGTATATTCCGAGTAGCGGCCGGCGTGAGTAGGTACCACTAACATGGATGATCGTTCTCTGGAATCGCGGTTGGTTATGCTCGGCCGCTGGAAACGCCGATACTGTATAAAAATCAACACGTTTGTTTATTTGAGCAACGCATAACGGGCGAGGTGCCCGCCGCGGCGGCACCCATGAAAATATTACGACTTATTTACTTTACCGCGATACTGTTCTTACCGCATTGACGTCTGCTCCGTGAGTCAGCAGGGCCGAGCCACGAGGCACGTCTCACTTAACACGTTTGAGAAATTTGCAACATCACCGGACTATACTAAATGTTTCTGTAACACTACAGACACCGCTTGCATTCGGATTAACAGGCTGCAACGAATTAATGTTCAATTGCATTCCAGTTCGATCCCCAACATTATTTAACATACAACGTAACATATAATTTAGCACATGATCCAGTATGACATGGCATATAACACGTTCTCTGGTCAAGACAGGCAACTTACCACTACATATGCTAATTTGAGATTTAGTGTGTTATGTGAAATTATCCGAAGGATCTTTCATGTGTTCCATAATAATAAACTCTAATTGAAAACAATTTTACGAAGGTAAACTTTATAGAACACATGCCCGAAAGTACTGGGAACCACCTGATATATGTCTTCACACCGCGATCATTCAGCACACCACATAAAACACAACAACAATGTATGCCGGTAATTATTTGTGGAAAAAACATACTCATTTGTGAGCGTTTATGACGAAGAACATAACAATGCACACAGTATTATGTTATCAAGTGTGTGCATTGTTGTCCGGTGACAGTTGCGATGTAGTTTCTGAACGCGACGGCAGTTGAGATGGACGGAAGCGGTAGATAAACAAGGCGATCAGTCTAGCCATCTGCGCGGATGCTTGTCAATACTGCGCGACGCACTAACGACCCATAACACTATTCTCAGATCGTGCCGATTCAACTAAAACGCCTTATGTTCGCTCACTCTCTCACATATTTTAGTTTACAAAAAAAAGCAGCAAATTTGTAGAAAGCTACTAGAAAATTAGGCAACGATCGCGAAATAGTGTTTCTTGAAACTGAAATTCTGCGAGGAAACCTGATAAAATAAGATTGAAGTATAAGAAAATGATTGAACCAAACCAGTGAATTTATCTATACAGAACCATGACAAGTTCTAACTAATTAACAAGTCAAAAGGTGATCAAACGCATGCCAAACCTGACGACTTCTCAGCAACGAAGGCACGAACCGTCCAACCAAAAACAAGCACAAAGTTGCAGCTAAGTAAAGACTTTCTAGATTTGCCGCTTTAGCGAGAATAAAACTAGGAACCAATGGTGGGCAGGAACAACCCCATTACCGATCTAACAATACTTTGGCTTTGCGATCGGTCGTTGGTCCCACACTACCCGGTTCCTAGAAGGTAAGCGGACACAGTCTAAAATAGTCGCGGCCCCTTCGGAGAAGCGTGACTCATGGCGGGACCGTCCTGAGCCGCATCTGGACCGCATACACACACGAATAACTAATCAATACACGCGTCAGGAAAGATGCTGTGTTTTTATGACAGCTGCACATGTAAATATGCGGTTGAAATGTGAGGAGCTTGGAAGATTACCCTGCATGCTTCCAGAAACTGGGATGTTTTTGTTTAGATTCGGTGGCAACGTTCTTTCAATGACTATCAATCAAGCAAAGCTAAAGGTAGAACAAGTCGGACGAGTAAAAGATGTGCATCATAAACTGATGTTTTTTATAGCCCTCTGTTGACGATGATAAATAAAGTTTAAGATGAAAGTATGTGTTAGAATGGCAGGATAACCTTATTCGTTCACATGTTAAAAACAGCAAAACAAGATGCAAAATAAGGGAAGGCCACAATGCGTTGTTGCCAACGAGACTAAAATAAAAAAAACTCGGAATCGGTGAGAGTATAAACTGAACAAATCATTCCTACAAGGAAAACTATCAGTTTTATAGTCCGAACAGTTTCAAAGAAGTTGGCCATCTTGTTTTTATGTGACGTCCAGAGATACTTCGCCTTTATTCAAGATTTATTTTGATGCGGAGTTAAATCGACTATGTATGAGATTAGTCATGAAATTCACAATAAACTCCATAGCTGGTGGAAAACCGTTCTACGAAGTATGAAATCCTAGCATACAAGATTTATTGAGTTAAGTGGCGCTACCCGGCTACCATTTTATACTGTTTCAAGGAATTATGAATCGGAGAATGTTTCTATCACAAGTCAACTGATTTCACTTATTTAGTCTATGATTTTTGTGGTACAGCCATAAAGTAGTAAAGTCGGACATGAAACTTCATAATTATTGAATATTTTGGTGCACGTGAAATATATGAGCATACAAAACAATCCATGTTGTAGTGCGGTAGGTACTGCCGAACTACAGATACACGATGATATTATAAAACGGATTACAATAAAAACAAATAAGTGCTCCAAAACGATCGCAGATTCCAGCGAATTGTACAATCAAAACACGGCTTATTTATTTACAATCCATAAAGTAAGACAGAGAAAAATTACTCATTAGTGTGTGGCGCTACCGCACACCGCACCACCGCCCGCGGCGCAGCAACGTTCCATGGTCTACGCAACGTGCGCCCACGCATCGAGCCGTGCAACTACGGCATTAACGACAAACACGCAACGCTTTTATTGCGAACCTCTAAAACCCGCTATTACTAGACACTTCAACGTTAACACCATTCAGATTTGACCCAAATGTGTCTGTTGCAAGTGGAAAAAATACACTTCTATTATGTTACTGCCAAACAAATAAATACGCTTATGATCCCACCCAAAATCGAATCTGGAACTCGTATGTATGAAAAAAAGCTCTAATAATAATAATGCCGGAACTACAGTGTCGGCCCCTCATTTATTATTGAGAAATGTAAAATTTTGATATTCTACTATAGCGTGTTTCCATTCATCAAGGCGTTAGAGGAAGTAAATATGTTACACGGTAAAATTTCTGGCAATGTTAGCGGTAATATTTCTATGCCATTGACAGTTTTTAAACACAAAAAGAAAGATTATAAACTCGAAAGTAACTATAAACAGATTTGCAACAGCATCAAATAAGATTGGCTTCATCATCCACATTTAAACACATCCACTTATATTGTAGGCGATGATTCACTTTGTTTAAAAGCCTGGATTAGACGCAGTAGTATCTTTTAATACTCTTACGCACTTATTTCGAGCAAAGTGCAAAAATAAGTTACGTAATAATAAAACTAGTATAACATGTCTGCTGGTATGACTAAGCGCTTGATATTTGAGTGCGCGGTATTTGCTGTCAAATGGCGGCGCGCCTGTACCACGGCTTTCTCAGAACTGCTAACACTATGCATTATAATTAACATTAGGGCTCTTGTTGTTGACCAGACTGTAAATGATACCCTAGCGTATCCTGAGAACTGGTGTATATTCAGTTGGACTGTTTGTTTTATAAATAAATGTGCGCGATGAAATGCTGCCTGACAGAAAGTTTTGTAGACAATTGCTTTTACATTTTTCATGTTTTTGTGTTGCACTTTGTCAAAGTCAGGGGACGGCTGTGTGACAACTGATAATTGACGACAAATGAGTTAAAATGTTATGTGAACACATTATTATGCGGGAAGCTAGGTCTTGCTAGTCATTGCCTTTTTTATTGAATAAACAGAACTGAAGCATAATATCTCATTGGTTTTTGGACAACTCGAGCAGTTTTTTTGTTTGTTACATCGAGTGTCAAGTAAATTTTTACTAAACATTCTTCTGGGGTATTTTGTTTTTATCGACCTATAGTGCTAGTTTAGAGTAATTCAAAGACTTAAAAGGTTACAGTTCTACAATAATGTTATCACAAATTGAAATGATGAAAAACAAAACAATATGGTTGTAAAAATAACATAAGAACGAGAATGGAAATTGATTATGAAAATAAAAGATAGGGCGCGTAAACAAAAACTGCGGATGAGGTCGGACACACAAGAACTAAACAATATGTTATTGTACGTCCGAGTCTTAAAACAAGGTAGCATTTGTTACAAAATACTATATGTTGGTAAACACATTGAATTGTCAAAACAAAAACAAAACTACCCACATATAAAGCGTTGAACGTAAAATAAACGCTAGTGTGCGCGTGAGTCAGTGATCGAGCGTGTCCTGCCAGGACTTCGCTATTTGCGCGCGGTTACTCACGCGCTGATGCATTCGTACAGGTTTAGACGACAATCTCGAATCTCAAGAGTTATGGTCTGCTCTTATGTTTTGGACCGGTATAACTAACTATCACATTTAATATTATGTCTTACTATGTAGATAGGTTGCTCGTTTTGTAGACCGCTGAGTATTTTACGAGTAAGTTCATAAATTACTCTTTGTTTTTAGAAATCAATGAGAAATCCAAAACCCAAAGTTTTATAAGATTTACTAGCTGAAACCTGCCCCGCTTCGCTATGGCACAAAAAAAAACTATTTAAAAAAAAATGATAAAAACAATCCTTGATGCGGATTATATATCATGCTAAAATTTCAGCTCAATCGGTGCAGAACTTTTTGAGTTTTTGAAGCGTACACAAACCAACATAACTTTTTTATATATATAGATTATGGAAATAAGAAAATATGATCTACCTCTTCTTAATTTTCAAGGAAAAAATAAGGTGTTGAATTTGCTGTGATGTTCAAAGTACATTAAAGTAATGAGAATCGTGAGTACTGATACCATCACGTAATAAAACATCTATCTACGTGTGAATCTGACATCAGTCACCATTGCTGATCATCAGGCAAGGAAGCGGTCAAACTTGACGATAAGGCAGCATGAAACCGAATATAGAAATAAAATAAATGAGGGATCCATTCAAATAATCATATTTAAAACAAGTATTGGGCAATGTGTTGGAGGTGTAAAAGTATGAACAACGACATCTATGCTCATGCGTAGGAACTAAATACACTGCTATACGACGAATCTGTGTAAGCGAGAATCTGACACAGTTTAGCTGATTCCATAAAAGAAAGGAAGATTATCTTTTGAATATCTTCTCATAATACAGTATCAGGGACTTACGACAATAGCGAACCTAAAAGTGGAAGCTATAAAAGACTTGCAGATCAATGGAAGTGTGAACTAAAATCTTTCTAGATTCCTTAACTGCGAGTATATAGAAAATAACCCTTTGTCCGTCACAGTTTTGTTTTTTATATGCGGTAGTCAGAGCGTTAGAAATAATCTACGTTGGACTAATGATTTTGAATTAAGAACAAGGAACAAGTGATTAAAAAAGACTGCCATCGACTTCTCTTCAATTGATTTAGATATACAAAAACCAAATTAGTAGATCGCGATTAATTTGGCTATACAAACATTTTATAATGATGTATAAAACCGGATTGTGACTCTGCATTAAACATTTCGAGTGCCAATTCTTTTACAACATCTAAAAGCTCTTTTGTGACAAAAAGACATAGAATATATTCCGTTTATTTTCGATTTAGCTTGTTAAGACTGTTACGTGGCTCAATCTCACCTTAATTACACTTTAAATACAAAAGTCTCTGATTTATGTGAGTTTTTCATTGTTAGTGCGTTTTTATATAGAGTTATAAGCCATTTCACTTCGACTCACGTGCCCGACGTCAATCTAGAGCACGTGGTCAGTTAGACGAATCTCTGAATCATCAGAGCAGTACTATTCTTATACTGCGCAGGAGTATTGGTAGCTAAACGATTAGAATTTCACCTGATTACAAGGCTTTTTATAACACTCACACTCAAATCATTCACAAATTAAATGGTAGTTCATTTTAATCTTACTATTATTATAAACGTGAAAGTTTGTTTGGATGGATGGATGGATGTTTGTTACTCTTCCACGCAAAAACCACTGTTTTGGATGAAATTGATACACAGATAGTTTATAACCTAGATTAACACATGGGATAGTTTTTATCCCGATTTTATGTTCCCGTGGGATAATTTTTGAACTGTACCGGGCGCAGCCGCTGGCAACAGCTAGTATATTATAAATTCGTCATACGGTGGAAATGGTTCAGCTAATTTTTTACTGGTTTTTCAGTGTAATTTGGGAAATTTCAACGAAATTCGAACAATATTTTCCTTGACGGTTAATCATGGAAATAAAAAAAAATCGCAGCGCTTTATGCCTTGTCGTTCCTTAGGTTTAGAAACAGGATGGCAAAGCGTCCAGGGATGCGTTCAGTGGAGCGTACAAGCGACTACAGATACACGCATGCACGCTCCCCGCGCCGCTCAGGTCATGAGCGAGTGTTTGCATGAACGCGGTACGCCCCGCCTTACTCTATGCGCAACCCGAACAGGCACACTGGCCGTACACTAAACGCTTGGTTTGATATTTACAAGTAGTGACATGAATTTGTAAAGCTGAAAATATATCAACAATATCATAATCAACTTTCCTCACAGCATGCAAAACTCACCCACAGTGTAGTATTTATCAAATCCACCAGCATTTCTCACTTCCACATAGTCGTCATATGCAATCGGCACGTCGATCAACTCCCATGAGTTCTGAAAAATTAAAAACATCATTTATATTGAGTTAAAATGACTTAAGAACATTGTATCGCATAAAACCATACAAATATATACATAAATACAATAACTATAACTATGTTAGTTGGTCCTTCACCGGTTGTACTATCTTCACTACATAACTTGCGTCTTCAGGGGACAGGACAAGGTAATAACTATATACGTTTATTGCACTTACTGGATCCACTTCGATTTGTAATGGCGTTTGATATCTCGGATCAATAGCTCTCTGTGACAAATTTCCGTTGTACTCTTTGACGGGCGTCATGGGACTGTTCGTAGCGCTCAATCTGTCACAGTAGTTCTGGTTATAGTCCTCTTTCCGCACCGAGTTGGAGTTGCTGGTGAGCGACAGGCTCGTGGCCGGCGACAGCTGCTTGTCGTTCTCTCTGTTCCAGTAGTGCTCCATGTCCACGTGGCGCGGGTTCATGTTGCCGATGTTGTAGTTGGCGATGGGCGACAGGCGGCGCGGCGACGAGCTCTCGCTGAACACGACGGGACTGTGCAGCACGCGCAGCGCCTCGCCCGCTTCCGCGCCCGCGTCCGCTCCCGCGCCCACCGGCGAGCTCGACGTGCGGTTGATGGTGACGGCCGACCTCCCCGCTTCCGAATACGCTTCGGGTTTTTTAAACTGCTGTGGAATCCGAACCGGTCCTATTCTGTTATGTACATCCGGTTCATCTTTAGGTAAGGCCGAGGTTTTGGGTTGCGCCTCGGCGGCCATTAAGTGCTGTAGCTTACTCACTTGAGTTTCGACGAAGCTGCGCGGCCGGGGCGGCTGGATGGTTCGGTCGATGTTTCTGAGGAGAGGGTTGGAGGCGGTGGCGTCGTACGGCGTGGGGATGTGTACTTGTGAGAGCGTGTGGTCGGAGTCCAGGCTGTCCTGCGTGTCGTACGTCATGTACTCATCGTCCGAACACTCCGTGTCGTCGTCCTCGCAGTCGTCGTAGTTGATGGGCGTGTCGGCGCCCGGGAAGAACTCACACAGCGCGGACATTATATCCACTACCTGGAATGTAATAAGTTCAATTTAATACTCGTCAATATGCTAAACCATGAGTTCGATATTTTTGTGTGATTTTCGTCATTTCAGGCTTTTGCAGTCCACTGCTGGATATGGCTTCTACCAAGATGCGTTAAAGAGATCACGCGAGCGCGCACGATCTCCCATCTACCTTCTTCACATCATCGATCCACCATATCGGGGGGCGTCGCGCACTAAGTTTACCTGCTCGCGGTATCCATTCGAGAGCCATCTCATGCTAAGATTTCAGTAATTTAAAGAAATGTGATTTTATTTTTCTTGACACATCTGCCAGTCTTCAAGCCCGCTATTTTCATTTCAATTTGAAAACTGGTGGGAACAGTATCATAATCACCATGATGAACAATAGCAATTGCGTTTGCATGTTGTTACTAGAGCCCACAAATATGTCTATTTACTTTTTATAATAGGGTTATGATAGTTTACTTTTCTTTCCTTATAGCACTTGTATTGTGCATTGTGAACACCTGTGCCAGGTGACTAACCAATTAATAATAGCGCAACCTTTACTATTGGCAACAGACAGCTCCACTCATCATGTATATTTGGATGGCAGGTAGGCTTACCTTGGCCATGCTGGGTCTCTCCGCAGGAACTTTGTGCCAACATTGTGTCATCAACTGCTCTATTGGCTCAGGACAACCCTCTATCAGATTTGGCCTTTGACCTAGAATTTTATAATGAACACTTATAATAACACCTTTGATGAAACTTAACTCAGATATAACACTTCATACATTTTAGTAATTTAGCGAGTTCACACTTTATCTTTTGTATTAAGAACACTCCATAAACAAAACACATACTGTAATTTTTGTTTAGTTTTGTCAATTGTAACTAAAGTCAGATCTCAAAAGAGGTTTAAATTCGAATGATGTTAAAAGGATGCACTGTTTGGAATGCTATGGAAAGATGTAATTATGGTAGGTGGACTGAATCACATCAGTATGATATCATAATTCAATGGAACTAAAACTATAATAGGTAGTTTTATTGTTTATAGTTGATGAGTAAGCATGCAGGTAGCATTAAAGATCTAACGACCATAAAAATGATAGCAGACAATTAAAACAGATATTGATCTTGTTAAAAAAAAAAGTATTTATTGGTTATTTACACTGAATTTTATTGAGTCATAATATTTTGATCTCTACAATGTAATTTCTGTTTTGCTTTTATCCTTTAATTCATATTTTTAAATGTCAAAACACTTTGTTTGGTATTATAAAGTGTTATGGGTCATAAGTTTGCATAAATTAGAACATCTGCATGAATTAGACATTTTATTTATATTTTTTAGACTGGATATCTAAGATGTTCTCTGATAACTTTTTAGACATATTTATTATTTAACTATTTATGTACACACAAACCACAACATGAAACAATGCAAATTCTGCTTAGCGTATGAAATTTCATAGATTGGTTCTGAAATTTCGAAAACATTTGAGAGTTTGAATGATATTAATTAGAACTACAAATATTAATTACTCAAGGTACCCAAAAAACCTCTTTTTAAGGAGGTAGTATTGCTACATCTACACATTTAAAGCACTATTAACCTACCATCCAATACAAAAGTCAGTTTTATACAATACCTGTATGCACAGCCCACATTATCCTAAAAGCTGAACCTCCTTCTTCAAAAGGTTTCCTTCGAGAGAGAACCTCCCATAAAATAATACCCCATGAGAACACATCACATTTCTCTGTATATGTTGATCCTTCAAACACCTGTAATGCAAAGAAAAAAACATACTTTATTAATCATATAAACCTATTATTTTCTCCACATATTCTACCACTTTTACCTGATCTTATAACAAAGCTTAGAAAAGAAGCACACAATAATAATATAATATATATATATATAATAATCATTTTATTATCAGGCAACTAAGACCCATAGAAAAAATACACAAAATAATATTTAACAACAATAATATACTAATACATATTTTAATAGACTAAAACTATACACGCAACGTTGTCGGCGTCGTGTTTCGCTGCGTGGTGTCGCGTAACCGTCCTCGGAAACGTCGATATACGACACCCTTCGGCCAAAAGTCCTCCTTCAAGCAGGTCTGAAGATGTTGGGTTGGAATTCGTACCACGAATGACTTGAAGTTGATGTTGTGGCGCGAATCCAACCTTTCGACCCTCAGAGTCCAGTCAGTCTTCACTTTCAAATACTGCACCACTTCCTCAGTTGTCGTGGAGTGGTGCAGACGTGAAACGTAAAGCTGCGTCGTAGGCACAGCAGGACGCAGCAGCATGTTGGGTCCACTCGGTGCGGTTCCACGCAGGTTACGAGAACAGGGCTTCTTCTTCCTCCTTTCTACTTTAATGAAGCCCTCCTCATCAACTTGGCTCGTTCTTGGCACGGAGCTACGGACCGCAGCCAGGGCTGGTTGAGCACCCACATTCAATTTTTCCCCTTTCCTGGTTTGTCGCTTAGGCTGCGACGCATCAGTTTTACCGCTGGTGACAATAGCAGCATAGGCACGTTTAGGGGTCGACGTACCTACGCGTGACGTATCCGCAGACGGTGTAGTGGCGCGGGCGACGACGGCGGCGGCGGCGAGCGGCGCTTGCTCAGCGCTATCGGCAGCTGGTGACGCACTTGTGTTCGCCGATTCAAAACTGCCGATGGTTGCATTTTGCGCCCCTCGACGTGTGTTCACCTTTGAGGCCTCAGGTGACCCAATTACCGAACCGACGTTGCGCAATAATGCTATTTCCGCACGTAGCTCGGTATTTGTTTTTTCTGAAACCTCCATTCTGGACTGCATCTTGGTCATCTCCGCTTTCAAGGAAGTGATGTCCTTTAACAGCCGTGTAACGTCGACGTGGTCGAAAGTGACGGGAGGCAGTTTACTTAACTCCTTCGCCACGAAATCTGGCACGTCGTCCGGGTCAGTCTTCTTCAACATATCGAGGATATCCTGAAGACTCTTCTCGGTTCCATCTCTGCGCCGAGAGGGCATCTGGTCCAGTTTTCCAAGAGACTGGAACAGCAAGAGATTTCCGCTGCTGATGTCGTCCTCCTTGAAATTGGACCGGCATAATGACCCACAAGGACAAAGACGCCACATTCAGAGAAGGCGAACATTCCATACTTGCTTAATTTGTTTGGGGCACATGTCTTATCTTAATTATTACTTACTACTATTTTAATAAGTGAAAGTTTGTGAGAATGGGTGAATGTTTGTAACTTTTCACGCAGAAATAGCTGAACGGATTTGGATACAACTTGACATAAACAAACACATTTTTTTTAGCTTGGTAAAATCATCAAATGAGTCCTCCACCCAGGGCAGAGCAGGAAGGACAGTCAGACTCGTACTGACTAAAATCTACGGTGTCCACGGTGCCAAATGCCCTTTATGTTCGGGGGTCACGGTAATTCGTGAGTCCCGCGACCCCGGTAAGCTTTGGCCCCGTCATTATACTGACACTCCGTGAGGCGCGAGTGGAAGACACGCGCCGTTGACCCGGACATGGTCCATGGTCGGACAGCGAGTCGCTAAGCTAACACATAGGATACCTTTATTATATTGTTACCCAGGGCTAATTTTTCACTACAACGCGGATGAAGCCGCGGGCAAAAGCTAGTAAATTCATACAGGAAAAAGTAAGCCAATAAGGAAAATGGTACCTTTTACAAATAAAATTTAAACATATAAACAAGATAGAGTAAAAGATTTGGGTGTAGATATGATTAGATTATAAGATTGTTTTATTAATACTTTACGGAGGCCTGTTAAGCTATGTGCAATCTCACTATCAGCTGTTCATATTATGATGTGTTATGATAATGTTTGAAAGATGTTTTGTTATCCACTGTGATCTGTTTTTCTTTCGTTTATATATTGGGTCGCAGTCAACCACAAATGAGACGGTAAGACTTGTTGTAAAAAAAAAAATATATGGAAAAAAGGGCGTAGAATTATGAATGGAGGCTGGCCTAACCCCAGCAGTGGGACAAACCAACTAGCAAATAATTAACTAGCGTGAATGTTTGGATGGCAGTTTCACAGGTTTTTTTATGGGCATTTTAAAGTTCATAATTAGAAAAGGCTCAAAAAAAAACCCCATTGTATGTATGGTATGTTCCCCTATTGCTCAAAGATGCCTTTACCAGGTCTAGGCGTCTTTGATAAAATGGAGAATATACTTCTACTAGGAACTAGATTTTATATGGACAACTGAATTTTATATGAACATCTGAATTGTAATATCATGGCCAGTAAGGATCACAATCATATTTAGTTATTATTTTATTACACTATAATATTGATAATTTGAGATACAACTCCTTTCTGTTAGAGCTGCATTTTTTTTCAATGAAGTGTGTTAATTATTATTATTCTTTACACTGTAGGAAGTATTTATATAAAAACAAACACCGTATCATGTAGATTTATAAGTTATATAAATGTTTTCACAGTAGGAAACTAATTTTTCAGAATAAATTTTTGAGATGTCGCAGTATGGTAGGTACTTTCACTGCAGCAACTACAGGAAACCATACACTCAGCGTGCTGTAGGAATTTCAGTGTAACATTATGCAATCCATTTATATGGTGTCATAAAATCTTTACGCGGGTTGATCGGTAAAAATCTCTTTTTTACCCTTACATTTCATTCCATGCATAAGGACGAGTTCTAGCTCCTTGTATTACCATCACCATGATAAACATATTAATAATAGCAACATTAATTATATCTTTAAATTCGTTAGAACATAATTTTGCTGTATCTCTTATGGTTTAGTCAACATACACCATGACAGCTCCCTGAGTGTTGTTTATTTATATTATATATTGTTGTTACAAAATTTGACAAGTTTATAGTATATACTAAAATATGAAATTGCAAAAAATATAAAAATAAATATTTACAACAAGATACTAAATTGTTGTTTAAGTAATAATAAATTATTGTTGCACATTTTTAAGATAACAATCGTTACTTACCTCTGGTGCCATCCAGGCGGCACTGCCCTTATTGTTAGTCATGTACGTAGCTTTATCTGCAGCTGTGCCAAAATCACAGATCTTTAGTCTCTGCCCACCTCCAACAAGTAACAGATTGGGAGGTTTTAAATCCCTGTGTATCAGTGGCTTTGGTTTCATTGCATGCAGGTATGCTACACCCTGTAATGTAACACTGTTGTCATTATTATGTTCATTTATTTATAAACCCATTTTTGAACTTGAAGGACTAGAAAATAAAGGCAATATAATTTCATTTATAAACATTCTATAAGGTGTTTTGTTAGTTTAGAAATCCAGTAATCATTACTGATAAAAGTATCAATTGAAGTTGTTTTTAAAATACAGGCATGTTTTGCAAAATTTTTAAGAATGTATGCTATAACAATATTAAATCAAAATAATGTTTAACCTCTGCACATTGGCGCGCCCAGCTCATCGCGTGCGCTGCTGTGTATTTGGGCTTGGGGCGGTTGTGTAGCACATTGTACAGCGAGCCTCCCTCCGCGTACTCCATGACCAGGCAGACGTGGGCGCCCTTCGTGCACGCTCCATACAGCCGCACTATGTTTGGGTGTGATACGCGCGACAGCTGTCGCACTTCTATAGAGAACTCTCGCTTCTCAGCCTCAGAATTGATGTGCTTTATTGCTACTAGTGTGTTCCGCCACAGACCTTTCCATACAACACCAAACGCGCCTTTGCCCACCACCTGAAGACACAAATTCAGTACTTATAGTTTCCATTAACGTTCTTTATCTCAATATAGAATACATTATGTACCGATATTTACCGATAACTCCTGAATTTCATTGTAATCTATCTCCTCCACAAATGTCTGCTGAACAGGCGAGTCTTGCACATTGGAAGCCATGGGTACACTTGTTATCACATTATCAAAATGACTAGTACGTTGTTAGAAAGTTATTTATTAATATCTACCTAATTTTCTTTATAAAAATGTAAAAATAGTTGGTTATCTCAATTTTCTTAGTATTGTTTGGCAGAGAAAAGCAACTGCGACAAGGCAGCCATCTTTGAAACTGTAGACCAAATGTCACACCACGATAGTGTTGTACTATTACTTCACAAAAATCGTAAACGTTGTAAGTTACGTTTCAATGTCCAAGACCAGTACGGCCTTATTACAAAAACTAAATAAACCTTGGTTTAAACCTGGTCTATCAAGTCCAGGCTTATCTGCAGAGCCATGGTTTAAATTTGTCCGTATTACAAAACTAAGATAAAACGACGACTTTAGTACCGCCATTTGAACGATTGTCTATACAATTAAGTCCACAATGAGTAATAACAATTAAATCTACCTTGTTTCAATCCATTTTGGGTGAAAATAACACAAAAACTACAACACAATGAAATATTTGCTATGAGAAACTTTGACATACCTTTGACAGCTACTACTATTAGACCATGGTTTATCGCAAAACCACGATTTGTAATAATCTTTGTTTAAACCGTAGTTTTACAAGATTAAACCTGGGTTTTTAGTTAAACCCCTTTTTGTAATAAGGCGGGTAATGTTTTTAATTTGTTTGTTGTTTTTCTTTAATGTGCCTAATCATAACTTAACATAAGTTTTAATTTATTTACATATTTAGACGCGTGATTATGCGCTGCGGTTTTTGGGTCGGCGCAGTGACATAAGGACATTTTTTCTTTTTTTTTAGTTTGATAAAATCATCAAATGAATCCTCCCA
This sequence comes from Agrotis puta, assembly GCA_943136025.2. Taxonomy (NCBI): domain Eukaryota; kingdom Metazoa; phylum Arthropoda; class Insecta; order Lepidoptera; family Noctuidae; genus Agrotis; species Agrotis puta. The sequence goes on along the minus strand of OW964184.2, from coordinate 6,375,014 downwards.
CCCAGGGCAGAGCGGGAGGGACTGCCAGACTCGTACTGACTAAAATCCACGATGTCTTTCAATAGCCCTTTACGTTCTAGGGTCACGGTGATTCGTGAGTAATTCGTATTTTGTACATATAAGCAATACTTATTATAAGTATTATTAAGACTACAATTAGGTCCGGGCACGCTGCAATCGCGGCGGTAAAACCCCTCTTTGAGGAGTGGCTGGATAGGCGTCCTTACCTACCGCATGACGCAGGTCCTCACCGGACACGGAAGTTTCGGGAGGTACCTGTGTCAGATAAGGAGGGAAGAAACGCCTGGGTGTCACCACTGCGAGGACCGTCCGGAGGACACGGTGGAGCATACGGTGCAGGACTGCCCCGCTTGGGCAGAGTACCGCCGTGTCCTCACGACGGCGATAGGCGCAGACCTCTCGCGCCCGGCATTGGTCGAGGCCATGCTGCGGGGCGAGACGGAGTGGGAAGCGGTCGCCTCCTTCTGCGAAGCAGTCATGCTCGCGAAGGAGGAGGCGGGCCGCGTGAGGGAAAGGACAGCGTCCTCCCTCCACTCCAGCCGCAGTGGTAGACGCCCACGGCGTCGGACGTCGCAAGACGATCTCCGGCCACCGTAGGCGCGGGCGCGCGGGCATGCGGGCGGCGAGTAATGGGCGACTCGCTGTCCGACCATGGACCATGCTCGGGTCGACAGCGCGTTGTGTTCCACGCGCGCCTCAAAGAGTGTCAGCATAGTGACGGGGCCTGTAGAGGGCCCTAGCCTGCCGGGGTCGCGGGACTTTCCCATTACCGTGACCCCGGTACGTAAAGGGCTAGTGAAGGACACCGTGGATTTTAGTCAGTACAAGTCTGACAGTCCCTCCCGCCCTGCCCTGGGTGGGAGGACTCATTTGATGATTTTACCACGATAAAAAAAAAAGACTACAATTAGGTAGTAAATAAAACCATTCAGTAGCTATAAAAAATATATATCTCCTATGTATATACTAAATTATACCCCTTTAGCTGCGGCGGACGCTTATCGGCTTTTTTTATTTATTTTTTAGATTATCCATAACAATGTACATAGTTGGTAGACAGGGATAAGCGGTTCCAATTGTTCTCTCGGGTACAGGCAACAGGTTTGAGCTCACAAGTTCACTTTAGTTTGAAAAGGCACAGGTTGCACTTAATGATATGTTAATAATTTTCTTATCAACAATGAAGGTTGCTATCCCTGATATTAATTTGATTTGACATAAAAACGCCGATCGGCGATAAATTATCCTGAGGTACAGAAGACGCCCAAAGGCGTTCATGATGAGAATCGTCCCGCACTTGGCTACTAAGCTTAATTTTTATCACTGCAGCGGCATCGGGGCCATGTTGATACTTTCCGTAGAATCTTCTGTTATACTTTTAAGCTTGGTGCTGATAGTCTTCGTATCGATGAAATAGGACAATTCCTCATAGTTTTGTAATAAGGCATACGCCTCTTTGCTATGAAATATCTCTGCTACCTGTTTAGGTGTTTCATTTCTGTGGTTAACGCTAACCAAATTGGCGCCCAAGTCCAATAATATCTCAATAAGGCGAATATTATTAGACATAGCTGCGAAATGTAATGGCTGACGTCCACCTGGGGCTTCGGGATCGTCTACAAGGGCACCAGCTTTCACGACTAAAAGGCGAAGTATTTTTTCTTCTTCTGGCGTTGGAATACACATCATGACAAATTCTGGAATAAAGATGTAAACCTATTTATCCACTAAATTTTTATGATATGACAAAATATTTAAGTACCTATTTTACAATGACGGCCCGCCCCAAAGAGGGCCAAAGCTTGCCGGCGTCGCGGGACTAACGACTTACCGAGATTCCGGAACGGAAAGGGCTATTGAAGGACACCAATATGGACATCCTGATTTTTAATCAGTACAGTAGTCCCTGAGTGGGAGGACTCATTTCATTATTTTACCATTCATTGTTTATTAAAAATTTAAAAAATTGTTTAATCCGCTGCTCCAAGATTTAACCACCTAAACGCGGTAATGTACTGATGTAAGCAATGATATTCTATATGAATTTATCATTGGTTGTACCATGTACGTGTATGTATCTATTAATATATTAAAGAAGTAAGTTATCTAAGATTATTAATCATAATAGGGGAGCCTTTTTTAAATCATGGTAACAAACTACATCCCAGGGCATGACGGGAAGGCCTGTCAGACTTGTACTGATTAAAATCCACGGTTATACGGATACTTGATGTGACAGTCCCGCGATCCCGGCAGGCTTTGGCCTCTAAATAGGGGGGGAGTCTTGGATTCGCTATTCGGAGGCGACCTCTTGCTCAGGCGCTGGTACAGACCAGGGTACGGAGCGAAGGCGCATGGGATGCTGTCACCTCCTTTTACAAAGCAGTAATGCGAGCGAAAGAGGCGGAACATTGAGATGGTAGGTATCCTTGTATTGCAGGGGTGGCCAACTTGATTGGATATAAGATCTACTGTTTACTAACGTAATCTACCTACTGTTCACATAATGTGCGATCTACTAACCGTGACGGAACAGCGATTGAACGATCGACTGGACTAATAGTCGCGTTCGTCCGGTTGGCCACCCCTGTTGTTTTGGATATTAATTAAATTATAACTAAATTACTAAAAATGGTATATAAACCACTTACGTATGAACAATCCCTGTTCCACGGGACTTAATCTTGATGTAAGTAAAGCACCGTAATCGAGTAATAAATTCGCCATTAGATAAGTTGGACTGAAAATAATAAGGTTGCGTACTTGCGTACACTGCAGAAACATATACCCTTTTGACTATAGGTTAATATGACAAACATTTAGAGAAAGAAGAAATCTTCCGTTGAATTTTTCAACAGAAAGTACGTACTCAGCTATTTAGCTACTACTTAATTAGACTCTCAAATACGAAAAGAGAGACCAAAATAGACTACTTAAGTACCTACTTACATCTAGTATTAGCCCAGTCAACGAATGCCCAAAACAAGCTATACGTAGAGGGTAATTCTTGGAACACAATTTTTGACTACGTATCTTTTGGAATAGTTAGGTGGTGAATATATCAAAAGTCCCCTAGACCTTGAGCTGCAGGGTGGGGGGCGGGGGGTTGAAGGTACCATTTTTTGTTTTTTGCTTAAATCTCGAAAACCATGCGTCAACAAAATAAAAGCTGAATAATTATACCACGTATAACCTTAAGATGTAGGTTTCTCTTGTCTTTGTTCATCGTAGATGGTGAAGGGATGGTCCCACCCACCAACCTACCTAAATTTAACATCACACTACGACCAAAAGGAGGCAGCGGTTGAAATCGTAAGGAACAGCTAGTTTCAAAATATTGCTATTGTGTGCTTGCGCGAACAACCAAATTGTGTGTGCCAACTGCTACCGGTACATAGGTTGTTGAACTGATTCGTGCTGTTGTTATACCATATCTACACTGATGACTCTTCTAAATGTTAAAATCTATCGAAAATGTTATCGATACCGAGCCATTTCAGTGGACTGATATTGAGAACAACTGACCCTCAAACCCTGTATTTATAAATGCTGATCTACGAGTCAGAGGGGAGAGTAACTACATAGTGGCGAGGGTTGTTCCTGTAGGTAGTAATTAATAAATTATTCTTTAACTACCCACCTCCTCATGAGACAGACAGTGAGTGGCGTCATGCCCAAATTGTCTTGAACGTTAGGGTCAACCCCAGCTTTCAAAAGCCTTTCGACCATAATTCGGTTTTCGGAATGGACCGCGAAGTGTAATGCGTTGCGTCCCAAGTGGTCTACTACGTGTATATTGGTGCCTTCGCTGCAAGAAAATAATAATGTCCATCGGATTTACCAGCATCATCGCCTACCTTCTATCCCTCATAGAAAGCATCTAACTAATTCGCAGTTACAAAGGAGTTTGAATTGAATTCTTGTTCTTGCCTAGCCACTACAGAGGCAGTTCATAAAGCAAAATAGAAAGAAATAAGGAATAATCTTAACTCGATTAATATTCGAACCAAATTGTCGTCGCCCAATTCAGCTGCTATCAAGAACTCCAGATCTCGGTGAAAAAATTCAACTGCTTCCGCAAGTCTCTCAAATTGATCGATTGGTGTTGTGGTCCTGATTTGTGAAGGCTGCACTTTGCACACCTCGGCCAAGGTATGGCGAAGAGAGGGTACTGGTGATGGTGAGTCTAACGACGACCCGGCCGCTATGAAGTTATCTTCTGAGCTGGAGTCCTCCGACCAGACTGTGTGCACAAGAATATTTTAGTATGAGAGTGAAATCTCTGCAATAAAGACGATTAAATGTAGGTAATGCTAAGATTTTACGATTTTCTTGTATCAAAAGAAAATGTAGAACGTGTATTATTCCTTCAATAACCTCGGGACGGTAGGTGTGCCTATAGATACTTGTCATGTTTTGTTGAAGAAAGAGCAGTGGTTGTGACAATGGCGGCTATAGGCGGCATAGGCGGCATGGCGACATTAGGTACTGTTATGTCCAATAAGATCAGTCAGCGGTAATCCTGGCATTGTCTCTTCGGGTGCTTTTAGAAAGAGGCAGGCTGTAGACCAGGTGCACACTGGTCGGTACAGATACGTACAGGTAAAATAAACCCATGTTATCTTATACGCTCGCACATATAAACACAGGCCGACTGTGTCGATTCATGCTGGTTAAGCATTTGTCGGTGTAGGATATTGACATTTAATTAATAACTATGTTAATTGACAACGAATTAGGATAAGTAAAGATGTGTCAACTAGTCGTGTTTTTGGGCTTCTATGTCAGTAGAAGTATAGCTTTTTAAGGGTTGTTTATTTTTTAGCTGGCTCAAAAATGAACTTTTTCAGTTGTCCTTTGCAATTGCACCGTATCTCAAAAAATCGTAATGAAGGGGAGATTAAAGCTGGTTTATAAAAAAAAAACGAAAGAAGTAGAAAGAGAGTCAGTGAAGTGAAATTAATGTTAATTGATGGAAACATAAAATAAAATAAAGGCAAATAAACATTTGAATTTTTTAATGAAACTAAGCTGATACAATTAATTTCATTAGACTTTCACAGATGGCGGGTTTTATTTACGCTAGATACTTTATGTTATTACTAGTTTGTTTTGTCCCCATTTTTGAGCAAATGTAATGAAGCTGAATCAGATTTTTGAGGTTTAGTGGGAAAAGAATAAAACAATTCGCTTTCTACTATTGTTTCCAGTTTTGGCACATGTTCCAGTAGAGACGATTTTTTTTTCGTAGACATTCGCGTACCTTCCCAATCGAGAAAAGAATCTTTGTTTTTTATATATGACAAGACTATGGAATCATTGTCGCACTCAGAATCCGAGCCAACCAATAGTTCGTTATCACTTTGAAGGTTTATGTCAATCATTTGCATTTCATCAGCTGATTCCGATTCCATCAGGAATGGTGCTGATACTCTGTGGTCCCTGCTAGTAGAAGGCATGTCAACAGGCATAGAATTCTTAATGAACTGTCTTTTCTCTCGGGAACGTGGATTACCGACGCGGCTCGAGTCTACGATGACGAACATCGGTTCTCGATCACGTGCAAGATATTCAACATCTTTGGGTGTATAGCGAATCCCCGCTACATCTTCGCTGGAAAGAATATAGGACTTAATAGTGTCGACAATACTCCTCACTGATAGGGCTCCGGCTCGTTCTCTGGAATCAACCAAATTGTTTGTGTTGAGCGTTCGTTTGCCGAATTAACACAGGGGTGATTAATCAACTTGTACCTGCTGTAGGTGACCGTATGCGATTCCCGTTCTGCGCGGAGCCTGTTGTGCACTTGTATTAGATGCAGCAAATGAGGCGGCAGCAACACGCGACCAGGGAACCAGTAACTCATTAACGATGTGTATACGTCATTTGCTAAGCGACTGTTACACATTTTAATGTAATTAATCAACCAATAAAATGATGCATACATAGATCCCGCCGAGGTTGATTCGGCATCTAGTGATGGGTGGCTTTCAGTTGATGTAACAGCGTCCTTGTGAGATACTTCTGGCGTGCTCTGGATAATACTTATAGTACTATTGTGAGTGTTTCTTTTCATATTCACTTATGAACGTGCAGTTTTGCTTAAATTACATTAACTTTTTAGAATAATTAAAAATTTAATTTTTTTTCTGACTTGAATGCGCTTTAATTATTCGACAATGGTTGACACAATGACACGTTGTAAACTTATCAGTAATCTATGCAGCCAGTCTTCTTCTTAAGTGGTATGTAATAAGGGAAATGAGGTTTAATGTGGTGATAATAAAACAATAATTAAATATAATACTAATTTAATACAGCAAGTTTACATTTACATACAATAACTAATTCTATTTCAATGTAGAGTATATGAATAAAATGTGAAGTTTAACTCCACCGTAAACTAACCGTAATGTTCAATGAAACTAGACACCTATCTATAAGATAATTGGTTATAATTCATTAAATTATAAGTAACAGGTAAGTAATGATGACAAATGAGGTATCCTAAGAAGAAAATACGTAAAAACACTTATAGTAAATTTAACAAAATATTTTGCACTTCATCTGACTGAAAAAGTGGCAAAACGAATTGACAATTATACAAAGTGAATGGCTTTTAAATATGTTATTTGAAACTATTCTTAGGCCTTAAAATTTGATTTAGTTATTCGTAAAATAATAAATTATTTATATTCTGGTAGCTATCAGATATTGTTATAATACTAAGTATTCCTAAAACTAAGGTCTGTTAGGTATCCGCTACAAACTGCGAATTAAATGCACGACAATCTCCCACTCCAAATCATAACCTCCTCAGGCGTCCATCCGACAACAAACGACATTTCAATTTGTTACATCGCTTTTCAGGTTCGTAAGAACGCGAACAGCGGAAACGCTTGTTCAAAAAACTGACCATTGTTGTTAGACAATTCACAAGTTGCTGGGAATGGACACCGCTTTCTAACAACGCTTTACAGTATCAGTCGCCGATATACAGGAATATCTTGTTCTTGTACTCTCGGTGCGGAACGCAGCAGCTCGGCCAGCGTGTACAGGTCGTCGCGGGGTCGGTAGCTGTTTTGGTGGTTCATCATGCCGTCCGAACGCTTCCTGGCAACCATGAAACGCTTCATCTTGTTAGCATATTGCCTCTTACGACGAGCCTCCTCATACCTTTGGGCTAATTCCGCCGGGCCTACTTGGTACATGTCAGGGTAACCGTGAGCCAGGGCCATGCGGTTCTGCTCGGAGAAGTAGGAATGACGAGGGTAGTCTCGTTCACGAGGAGAGATGACAACGGGCTCGCTGTACCAGATGTCTCCGTTCTCGTCTACCTCGGGCTGTTCGTCTTCAGCGTTACCATGTCCGACTCCATAATAATGTTCGGGTACCCATTGGTTCTGCGCGTTCCATTCTTGCTTCTTGCGCTCCTGTGCCTCCCACAAGTTGAGAAGAGCTCGGACATCAGCGGCGCTGAGACCAGAGTCACGTTTGCGACGTTCTGAGATGGGCCTAAATGTAAATGAAATTATTTAGTAACGGCATTATTATGTTGACTTACATACTTACACCTATTTTATGATGGAGGTTTATGTTGACCTGAAGTTCTTTTTATTTCCACCGGAATTTTTGGTAGCGGTTTTGGCAGAAGCTGCCGCTCCGCCCACCTTAGTGCCACTGCCGCGCTTGCGGCGGTGTGCATCATGTTCGTGAGTCATCGAATCCACGGGCGAGAGGGCATCGTGCTCCTCCGGTCTAGAAAATAGATTACAGTAAGTCTAGTTTTCTTATAATAGAAAGTGCAATTGGTCTCGATCAAAGTGACTAAAGCACTCACTTCAAATTTTTCTTGCCCGAGCCGGATTTGGTGGCTACTTTAGTAGCGGCCCCAGCGCCGCCAACTTTAGTACCGCTCCCTCGCTTGCGACGCCGAGAGTCATAGCTGGTAGCTAGCCCTTCCATTGCTGGGGGTTCGCCGTACAGCTCCGGCCTCATGATCAGGTTATCGAGTTCCCCATTGGGCTGGGCTGAATCGAATCTTTGATCTACTGCCTGTTCGAATCCTTCAGAATTTCCTGCAAGAAAAGTTGGTATTGTTGTTGAATTGAAATGCAGAATATTTCCAAATAATCAGCTAAGCTACTCGCGTCCGTATTCCAGTAATAATTGTTAGTTAGTGTGCACCTAACTTGACATGAAATAAAAGTTGCTTAGTATTTATTGCTTTTAATTTAAAATGACGTATTCTTTCACCTAAATAACACATTGAAACCAGACTAACTTACAAACATTACTTAGATCTCGATATCAGGTAAGTCTGATACTGTCCAGATATCAATGCTCCTATTTGCAGCTTCGCATTAAGGTTAATGATTAGTTGACGTTTATGCCGTTCCCTACGCCTATATCTAATTCTATTCTTGTCCACTTAAGCTGCATCAGCCAATAAAGGATGGTCATAGACGTCGGACGTGCAACCTGTCCTATCTACTGCGCTATTGTAGTGCACAATTTCACAATCAGTCCGTTATTACTGAACAGTGCACATTGTCGATGTCGTATTAGGTTCAATTAGTACACCTACATTTAGGAGGTGGATGCTGGCATCTAACGTAGTTGCAAAAAACTATGATTTTGAATAAAACCTACATCAGAGTAAGTACCTACTTATCTATTAAAAATGTGGCCGTAATAATTATTGTATCACGAATGGTATCTAATATAATGGTATCTAATAGTACCTTGATCAAATTTATATTCGCATCGGAATTTGTCAGCAGAAAAACGCAGCAAATAAAGCATAGTTTCGCCGCATTGTTCAGCTTTAAAAATTTTCCCTCCTTGTCAAAGTATGGAAGTGCGTAAATTAAAATATCAGGTTAACCTATAGATAAGATGTTCGATTATCCTTTTTATAGATACATATAGGTACATAATAAAGCAACAAGTTTTCGTGTGTACCATTGTTATTACCTTCCTCGCTTAGAGCCAACGGGTAAGGCTCCAAGTCATTTTTATCGCTCTTATTCAGGAAAAGCGATTGAGTGTCGTCTTTTGTCTGGTCCCAATTCTCGGGGAGCTCACCAATTGGGCCGCCACCATCTAAAATGTTATTTATATTGATAGTGTGCCTCGAAATACGTTCAAGACATTGTGAGTGTGTACTGGGTATGAATGACACTAAGTACGAACCGAACTCATAAAATTAATAGTTCCATCTGTGCTAGGGCGTTCTTTCTTTTTGACTGACTGTACTAGATTTGTTCTTTACCCTAGCACTCTATTTTCCCTACAAAATGTTTATTCCTCATTGGATCTTTTGTGTTAATTAATTGTTTCTTTGGGAAGTGTATGAATGGTTCCAATTATGTCTTAATCTTACATTTGTTTGATAACCAGAAGCTTTAAGTTCGCCATGATAACACCTGTCTGTGGTGATGATGGAAACAACGTGGCAGAAAAATGGATGACGCAGATATAATGGTGCCTTTAGGTCTCCATTTATCTGCGGTACGTTCGAATATATTCTAAATGACGAATGAAGACGTAATCGTTTGACTGATGAAGTTTTGGAATATTATGACTGAAGAGGATGAGACCGTTATAAGTGGCAAAAGCGCAAAACTCAGAAGCATGAAATTTTTCCAACCAACAATAGCGTGATTTGGTAGCCTGGTCTATGCTGATTTCGATGTTTTTCCATTAGTAGGTAAATGCAACGAAATGACCTGATATTTTGTTTTTCCACTTGATTACCTAATGTATTTCGTAATAGGTAAGTACCTACATCTAGAGCATGGCCGACAGTTTCGACCCCTCTGGATCGACCTTGATTATTTATAAGCCTTTTGTTGATTGAAGACGGCACCTAAATAGCAACGCCCACAAGGTTCGCACCAAAGAAGGCCGTATTATAGGGGCGCAATGTAAGCAAATTTTATGAATGGGCTACATGAATCGATATCATCTATTTATAAGCTATTGTGTCCAAAAGGTCATAGATGGGAAAAGTGGAAACTACGCCGCAGAACAACATCGGCGCAGAAAGGACACCTGTTGACCTGTTGCTATATATAGAGCGCTCCCGGCCGCGACTGATCGATACTCTCATCAAAACAACACATATGAACCGACAAAAAATATCCTTGCGCAGATTGATGAGCACGCAATCTGACGTTGTTAATAAGCCGTAGATAACAAGCAAAGGGTTACATACCTTTATTAGTTGGCGTCGGCACCGCACCTCCCATCAGGAACACCGCAAAAAATGCGGCTAAATTAAATAATAACATCGTTGCCGAATCTCAGTATTCAAGGATAATTAATATAGAATTAATATGAGAATGCGGAGGAACACTGGTTGCGACTGTGTAGTGACCGAGCGCAGGGAGCGAGTGCCGTTTAGCGGAGCTCAGGCTGGAGAGAAAACCCATTGCTCCTGTCGATAAATTCGCGACATGCGCAGTGTGGAGCACAGGGGCGAACTACACCTACGTAAATTAAATGATTGTCATGTTTGCTAGTTGTGGTTTAACATTTGACCCATCTACGGTCAATGTTACTGTCTTTATTTTCAGAAGTTGTCTGAATTCATCGCAGTTTTACCTAGGTACTCGTATAAGAATTAAGCATCTGAGCTATGAAAGGTGCTTTGCTTTTTGGGGATAAGTAATATAGAGAAGTGTGGTAGTTTTCCCTTTCTTCTTTTCTGGTGATCAATGCACCAGATCCCAATCCAGAGGCCTCGGTGCAGCATGCGATGGAAGTTTGCCCGGCTTGGAGCACCTTCGTGTCTTCCCGGAGGCGATAGACGGCTTCGATTTCTCGTGTCCGGGATGAACGTTGCCCGACACTATGAATTTCTCCTTTCCTCTTGGGTGCATTTACAAACACAGAAACTCACATAACCAGACTCGGAACAAGTACTTGTAGGTCATACAAATATTTGTTTCGAGCGGGAATCAAACCCGTGACCGAACGCTCAGTCACTGCGTCAATCGTATCGTCATCGTTATGGAGTGAGGAGGAATGGGAAGGTGAAGAAATTATCTTGTCTGCACATTACGAAGAGCTCGTCGAAACAAAGACTTGAGATTGTGTAGCGTACCTGCGACACGTCGCTGTCACAGGAAGTGAATACCAAACTATAGTTTCGACTCTGGAGCAGCGCTTCACATAAAGCTGTATCATTAGAGAATAGCATAGTAGGTGGCCAGTTTCCTTGTTATTCGTTCCCCACCCAGTCCGACCCTGCTATCAAACTAGGTATGACGTCCACGGCAGAACTAGGTACACAAGCCCTTAATAAAATGATGTTATTGCCGTGGACGAGTCGCGACGGTACCGGCGTCAGTACTTATTAATTACATTACATTAAACATGTTCAAGCTTTTACAGTCACTTTCAGACGGCCGAATATTAAGGTTGTTTCCAAGTCCGTGCCTTTGGTACACAGATTGAGAGCACTTCCCTTGATTGTAGTTCTATTGTGTTTTGTGTAGGTACCTAACTACCTAGGCACGAACTATCTGTGCGATGCTTCATCTCGTATGATATATTAGGCGTCTATTCTCTTAAGAAGATGGGCCATCTACAGCCGGTCAAAAAAGGTTGTTACATATTATTGTTGTCTCGTTACGTAATTATGTAGTATTATATAGTTATCCAATATACTATACGGTATACTATTAATCAGATTTCCCACGCCAAAAAGAATAGCCTTAACGTTTTAAGTATAGCTTCTACTGTAGAACTACGAGTTACTTACTATCATAAGCATTTAGGCTTGCTACTTGCTTGCATCTTAGGTAGGTTGAAAAGACTGACATCCTCTTAAAAGAAACGTAGTACATACCCTATAGGTACCTACATACTGATCTCTGGTACACACTTCAATAATACAGCGGCCAAAGGTGCACAATGGGCTCATATAACGAGAGTAATCTTCTCGTTCTGACACTTAAACACACAAAGGCAAGCCAATGGAACGTTCCCGATTATGTCCCGGCCACGTCCTGTAAATACACGCTAGCTAAGGATTATCTACAAACTACCTTCCATTTTAAACTTTGACATGCTTTATGATTTCCTTTGCTATAACTACAATATAACGGCCAATCTACATATTTCTTCATAAATTATCTTGCCCACACCTATTCTCCGACACCCAAGTCTTACCACATATACTATTAATGTACCTACGGCAATTAGGTGTTTATGAGTAGCTACTCAATTTACTTATATACGTAAGTACCTACTTACTAAAATTATTTTTGTTAAAAAACTGTTGGTTAATATGAAAAACTACCACTGAGAGCAGATAATAGCAGAGATTGTTATTTTTTGTAGACATACTTATGAATTATTTTTTGGGCTGATATATCTATATATATAAAAGGAAAACTGACTGCAGACAGTCAGTACGTTGATATGTCAGTACATATCAACGTACAGCCGAAACTACTGGGGCTAGGAATGTGAAATTTTGCACACGGCTTCCTATTATAATGTAGGGGAGCACTAAGAAGGGGTTTTTGGAAATTTAACCTTTAAGGGGGTGAAAAGGGGGAATTAGGAAAGTACGTAACACACGCGGACGAAGTCGCGGGCAAAGTGCTAGTTCGTCATATAAGTCCTCCCTGAGTAGAGCAGAGGAGACTGTTAAACTCGATTACTGACTAAAAATGTATCTTATTTCTTCGGTTACCCTTCCAGTTTGCCGTTTTTTAAGACAATCTCGCAATGGACAGATTAAGAAAGAAAGAAAGAAAATAGGTTTATTTGACACGCCTTCGGCACACAATTACAATTAAAATTACGAGACAATGGAAAAGGAAGAACAAAAAAGTAGTATCGTGTGCCTCACGGCTGTGCCAAATAGGCTCAGTTCAGCAAAATGCCAGGCCACAGGGTGCCTGACGCTGGTTTTCAACTGATCATTGCGAGACGTCACAGATGTAAATCAGCTTACCTAATGCTGACTGTTGAACTGTCTCCGGTGACGCAATTTTTTACATCGGAGAGATTTAAATGGCGTTCACATCGTGTGCCAGTGGGGGGAAACTCAGGTTAATGGCATGATCAGCATAAAATGTACTCACTATAGTGGAAGAATTGACGTCTGCTAGGACGTGATAGAAGCTATGATCTACACTGTGACTTAGTGGATGTCGCACATGCACGGCACTGTTGGTGCAGTGGCTAAGCAAACGACTGTTGCGCAGTGTGTCGCAGGTTCGATCCCCGAAAGAAACAAATATTTGTATGATCTGCAGGTAGTTGTACCGAGTCTGGGTGTTTGTGTATGTGAGTGTATTTATGTATTGTGTAAGTGCACAGGAGAAATTCCTAGAGTGGGGCAAAGTTTAAAAAAAAATCCTAGTATTTTTGTTTCTAGAAGAGGGTCAGTGGCGTCGGTGGCCATTGTGGTCTGCTATCCTATTCTGTGACTCTACGACGAGCTTATTATCGATTTTCAACTTTATAATCTAGATCATGAAGTTGAAAATCCACTAAAGACACTTCGTAGCTTCAGTGCTGCCGCGGTACTTAAACTTTAATACCGCTATGGTAGTGAAAGGAAATTATGAATAACAAGCAGTAAGTTGTGGTTTCGAACCTAGCTAGGGCTTTTGATGACACGTAAAAAAAAGGTTGATGTGCTAGCACCCACGCAGGTGGTAGCACATAAACCTAACCCAATTTGTCAAATTGTCTCAATCGAACATGAACCTTCTACTATTGTGATAAAGTTGAAAAACTATTGAAGAAATTAATTGTAAAATTGACAGATATATTGATGTGCTGAGTCCCAGCTCCACTCACTTTAGTAAGAACTTAGAAAACTCTGATTACTTGTAAAGCATCATTTTTTTAAAGAAAAAAAAAAATACATTGCACAGAACGCTTTTATTAATATAAAAAATATTGATACATAAACATGTAACAAATACCTACATTAAGAATTCTATTCGGCAAACTAAATAAAAGGAAACAGCTCCTATATCCACAGGGGAAAGAAAAAAATGAACTATAACTAGGCAAAAAAAATATAACTAACAAAAACTGCAGTGCGACATTAACAATAATTGTGAAAAACATTGCACATAAATGTATTCCACTAGGTGTGTTCTATGTTATACATTTGAAATTGCAATAAAAAACAAAATGTAAATACACTACCTACCCACAATAAATAAATAACCGGAATTAATCGCAATGTTGCCATCTACATTTCAGGAGTTCAATCTATTCCAATTAATAATATAGTTAAGTGTTATCAATCAATTTTGTATTGTTCTCAACTGTTTAACTGAGTTAAGACTCATTAAAATGTTATTGAATAGTTGAACTCGCAATAATGGGCAAATTATACGGGTCGAATATTCGTACGATTTGCTTGATTACCGCATCGCAGTCACCAATCGCAACATTTGTAAAAATTACTAGTAAAATCTAGTCGAACTTTCATTTAGACGTCCGAATTTTGCCGCACGACTCGTCGCCAATAAATTCGACCGAAAAATCAACCCATCTAAATGATAATTGAAGCCGATACTGAGTACAGTCAGTACGCAAGTTGATTGATAAACTTTTAGGTTTAAATATATCGCACGAACACGGGACAATTTGACTACAAATACAGAATATTATCAAGTTTTTTTTTATGTCAATTAAAATTTATTTTCGTTGCTGACCTTACATTTTTTTTATTACTGTTTTGATAGGTATCACAACGCTAGGACAATTTATGTAATGGTATATTATTATAAACATGCTGAAAGCTTTTTACTCAGTCTATTTATAGTATTGCTTGTTTGTTGTGTGACCTTAAATACTCGGTGAAAAATAGTAGAAATTTAACAACAATATTACTATAATTAGTATGTTATAATTGTACTGGAAAAAAGGCTGAGTCTATATTTAAGCTATAAATATTTAATCTAATTACATATTACTTAATAAGTAAGTGCGGTACTTTACTCTTACATAAAAATGTATTTAAGTGTTTTGTTTTCACATTTCAATTTATATTGATATTATGATAAGCTTATCTTATTGGCTTCAAGGGCTAAAATAATTATTTTCTTAATACTAATTATTTATTTACTAAGGTCAGATTTGGTAAACATGACATAAAAATGTAATTCATTAGATTTATTTATCTATTTCTTTACAGATTATTTATCTATTTCAGATTATTGGTTTGTATTTTGGGTACTATTCAATTCATCTTTGTTATTGTTTAAATCATAATTATCTTCTAATGTCTTTTACAGAATAGTGTATTATGTAAGTACCCACTCAGTCTGTTAGCAAAAATAAGAAATTAAAATTAAATGAAAGCAATACATTCACATAAAAATGGCCACATGGAATATACATGAAAGACTCACTTAGACACTACACAACATGCAAATGGGTCCCTTAATCTAAGTTTCACAAACACATTGGTTTATCTGCACAAACACTGTAAATTTAGTCTAGTTAGTACTTCTCTATGTTGTGTACTACCATTTAAAATATACTATAACTTTTTCTTCTTATTAGAACGTTTCTTACTCTTCTTGTTTTCACTATCATCTGAACTTGAACTGGAAGAACTGGAGTCAGTGCTGGACGATGAACTGGAAGTGCTGCTGTCACTACTACTAGTGCTAGATGTAGAATATTTTTTCTTTCTCCTCTGTACAGATCTCTTTTTACGGTTTTCATCACTTGATGAACTAGACTCACTACTGGAAGAGCTGGAATCTGATGAGCTTTCTGATGATGTGGAGGGCTTACGTTTCTTCTTGGCATTTCTCTTAATCTTTTCCTTCTTCTTTTCACTATGTTTGGAAGTTATCTTACGTTTTTTCTTACCATCTGTAGGTGTGGGGGTTCTGGGTTCAATACTCTTTTGATCTTTTCTAGGCTTCTTATTCTTCACTGATTCTACATCTTCATTTCTAGAGTTTGACTTACTGTTTTCTGCTTCCCTTTCTCTCTCTCTTTTGTCTTTTTTCTCATCTCTACTTCTGTGATCTCTTGACTTACCTGACTTTTCAACATCTCTTTGCCTGGATGGAGATGATCTTGACCTCTGAACATTCGAATTATTTCTATTTCTCTCACTTTCATGTCTGGACTCTTTAATAATGCTCTCAGAATTTGTTGAAACACTCTGGTCAGCATAATTATCTCTAATTTTCTGATTTTCAAATCTGTCAGAATCATGTTTGTATTTTTTATCATTCCTTTCAATGTTCCTTGAAACATTATGATCATTAGAACTATTTCTATTTCTCTCATTTCCTTGTCTACTAGAATCATGTTTGTATTCTTTATCATCCCTTCCAATGTTCCTTGAAACATTTTGGTCATTAGAACTATTTCTATTAATCTCATTTCCTTGTCTACTAGAATCATGTTTGTACTCTTTATTGTTCCTATCAGAACCTCTGGAAATATTGTTCTCAGTTGACTTACCCCTTTTTCTCTCATTTTCGTTTTTAATTGACTCATTTCTGTGGTCTCTGCCACTTCTATCTGAGTTCCTTGAAACATTGTTGTCATTAGAATGATTTTTTCTGTCCGCCCTAGGTCTATCTATTTTAGAACGACTCCTGCTTCTTTCTCTGCGTGACTTTTCCTCTATTCTGTCATTTGTTTCCCTTTCACGTCTGTGATGTCTTTCTGACCGTATTTCTCTGTCTCTATGTTCTCCTCTGTCATTAGACCTTTTATTATTACTGTATCGATTTCTATCATTTTGGTGGTTCCTTTGTTCATTATCCTTGTTTTTATGATGCCCGGGCTTTTCATTTTTGCTGTGGTTCTCCCTTTCTCTCTCCTTAGCTTCTTCATCATTAAAATATTTTACACCTCTACCTTTCCCTAACCATTTCATTTTAGAGACAGACTGAGAGAAATCAACATGAATTCTTCTGTCATCAATCAACACATTGTCCATTTTAAAATAAGCATCTTCACAAGACTTTTTGTCTCCAAACTCAATGAAGGCATATTGTAAAGAGTCACCAGTTTTTTTATCTCTTATAACTTCACAGGTAACAATTTTGCCAAATCTACTGAATATTATTTCTAGATCATCATCAGTAGTGACTGGATTCAGTTTACAAACAAAGAGTACGTTCTCAGGGGGAGCAATATCAGCATCTGGTAAGTCACCTACAATTTCTAGAATAGTAGCCCGAGCTTTGGCTTCTTTTTCTTCAATCATCTCTTGTATTTCTGCTGCAGATTTGCCTTGAGTTTCATCTATTTCTTCGTCTGGGGCAATTCTACCGCCTTTAAGGCGCTCAACACTTGGAGATGGAGATCTTGATGGTGCTCTCAGTCCCTGTGGATCATTGAAGGGATCTTCAAGTACTACCGTGTGTGTTATTCTCACATCGCGGTATGGACGATGGCCCTCGTCACATATTACGTCGTTTAGCTTTCTCAGTACATCATGTCCTTCAGTTACCTCTCCAATTACGCAATGTATGCCGTCTAAAGAGTCCAAGTCAGAACCGAGGGTGAAGAAAAACTGTGATCCAATCATCATGTCTCCTGTGCCCACCATTGAGAGTAAACCTACGTCCGTATGGCGAATTTTTGGCATTTTTTCGCCTGAAAAAAACCTTTTTTCAGGCCCTTCCAGCACCCCGAATATAGACTGCCCACCTGAGCCTTCTCCTGATGGATCACCTGTCTGGGCTATGAAGCCACTTCTGATCGTATGAAACAAGTTAAAGTTGTAATATTTCATCTTGCATAGCTTCAGAAAGTTCAAACATGTTACGGGTCGTTGATCTAGATATAAATCCACGGTGATGTCCCCGAGAGTCGTTTCAATTACAACAGCCATTGTGCAAACAACAAAGTATTTAACAACCTTCACGTATAACTTAGCATTTCATTGAAATTTGTTCAAAACGATATTATTTACGTTAAAAACTTTGACACATCATACGAAGAAATAAACACATAACCTCACTTTTGTTTTGGATGTTGCCACTGAGAAAATTAATGGTGACTTGCTTGAAAATAAAAATCATCCAAAAGAATCGTACTTATAGATATAGAGCATGGACCGATAAGTTTATTTTATACGGTTTTTCATAATATGAAAAACTGTATTATCTACTAAATAATCTGGAGTAAAGAAAGTTTTTTTTTTCTTTTTTTTTGTATTGATCATCACTGGGATGCACGGTCAAAATAAATTTGTTCGCCTCAAGTTATTTCATCAATAATTGTTCGTTTGTCACCATTTTTGTGATGAATAAAAAAATATAAAAGCTTGCGACATGCTTTAGACTTCTTACTGTTAACAACGTCATCTATGAAGTATCTTATGAACTGCTCTCGTTTGGTTAAAAGTAAGTTAGTTAATGTAACAAGGTGAAGATGTCGTTTGGAATTATTAAAACTCAAGTTTGTTAAATCATGAAAGATCGGAAAATTGCCATGTATTTTACAATGCTTGTGTGGGAAGCCCTAAAGTCTCATACGCAGTCAAGGAGTATTATTAATATTATGGGTTTGTGTTTGTGGTTGCTCCACAGATAATGATGTGGGTACTTATTGACGCTCATAACTACTTACCTGTAAGAAAACTTTTACTGCTCACTCGTAACTTTAATTAAAAAGGTATCTATCTATTTAAGAGTCTAGACTAATTAATAACTGTGTAATAAAAATGAAATGGAATGGAATGAAAAAAGGAATTTTCTGCTTTTACACAATGGTACCAAAATACATTAGGTACCATAACTAAATACATTAAAAACAAGTACACGAGTATAAATACAGGAGTGCACTAACATACTTTTTAACGAAAGCACAACTAGTACCTAGACCTACATAATAATATATTTCGTAAGTAACAATTTTCAATATTGAGGTGTCGAACGCAGGCCATGCAATTCACCACTTTCTGACTCCCGGTTCCAGAAAATCTAATAAAGGCAGTTTCGTTCGCCGTGCTTCCGCCCTCACCCCTAATAAAGTGACTATTGAAAATTTACCAACCATTCTTCCAAGAATATAAGGTTAGCTGGCATGAGTGACGATCCCACCTTAAACATATCATAACACAGAGGAAATATAGTCCTATCACCACGAACTAAGGTCGTAAATATCAAATTGTTTTAATGTTCAGGTGGTTTAATATTGTGCTAGCCTTTAGCCGGCAAGTTCACGTGTACAAATAATAAAATAAAGCCACTTGATGGAAAATATGATATAAACAAAGGGACAACGTGCATCTTTTAACAGTTGTTCATTTTTGAAGTTATTGGTGACCGGGCGGCACTCTTTTTATTTAATTAATTTTAATAGAGTACCTTAACACCTACCAGCATTTCATGATGGTACTATAGAGATGATGAGTACACTACACAGTCAAAACGCACATAAGTTTGCAATTTAGAAGTTACCTATGTATTTTTAAACGACAACAAAACTTAAGTTATTTCTATCTACATTGACGTAGGAGAACGCGCGCGGTTCCAAATTCGAAATTTTGAATTGAAATAGTGTGGCGCACGTAGGTACGAATAGAATAGAACCGTAAACATTTGCACTAGTGATTGCGAGTGTTGTTTGTTGTCGAGTCGGCGGAAACTGCCGTATGTGTTGGGACACCTTATGGGTAGGCCCGGAGAAATAGAAATACCTAAAATAAAATTGTTTTTTTTTTTTGTTTTAAGCGAAACCCGTGCATTTAAAAAAAAATACTGATAGTATGTCTTCGCCGTCTTGTGAAAATAGTGAACGTTCAATCTATACTTCTATACTAATATTAGGTATAAAGCTGTAGAGTTTTTTTGGTTGAACGCGAAACGTTTAAACTGATCTCAGCAATTACTGGTCCGAAAAAACTTTTTGTGTTTGATAACCCATCACGCTACGACCAAAAGGAGCCGAGCAGTGGGTGGTGAAACCGCGGAGATCAGCTGTACAATGCTACTGTCAGACCATACATACTAAGTTGGGTGGCAAAATGGAATTCAGGTCGGTACGCAGTAATTGCCTCGGATTAATTTTTTTGTTAATTTATGTAGGTGCTTCACTTGGGGTCATTGTGATTTAAGATTTACATAAAAATATTTTCATGAAAAAATAACACAGTTATTCTCAAAAAAAAAGTAACTAGGAAGGCTGAAGTTTTATCTCAGGAAATTACTAATTAGTCATCATTTTTAGTCACGACATCGTACCCTATCATAGTATTTTTATGCATAAAAAGGTAAAGATTAACAATCTAAAGAAAATTGACATTCAATTTATGAAGACAATGCAAACCTTGGTTAGTGTAATGCCATAGCGTGTTTAGTAGGAAAGGTCGGATTAATTAGGTACCAATAATTATGAATGAATATCCTATTGTCCTTATAAATATTATTTAAAGTCAAGTTATAGTTTTCTTTTTCATTTTTACTGTGGTTTCCATAACAGCATGACGAAATTTATTCAGGTATATTTTTGTGAAGTGATGTGGTTAAAATATATCGTTTCATTCTTGGATTTTAATCGTATCGTTCTCGTCCTCAGGTATTGTCAATAATCCTGTTAGTGCAGTGGCTAGCAAACGGAACACCATTATTCCAAGGCATAAGCTTCCAAAGAGGTTTCGAACTTAACTTCAAACCTCTACCAAGAAAGCCGATAACCTTTTTAAAGGAGAAATGGTCACCATTTGGAGTGTTTGGAAGGAAGCATTCATTACAGAAGAGACATTCAGGAAGTGGTGATGTAGGAATTATTCAGGCAGCGCCCGTCGTGGCACCTTTGTCAGAAGCGACGGAACCTCGACCAGCTGCGCCAGTATTTGAACATGTTGAAGAAACCGGAAATTCGCAAGCATCTCCATTCGTACCTCTACCTCATCAAACTCCTAGATCTGTAGTACCTTTACTAATAACTTCTCCTGTACCTCCTGTTTCCCCTATACAACCTCCTTTATATTCTCCTGGACTTCCTTTGATTTCTTCACCAGCACCACCATCTATGCCTGTAAGTGTAATTGTAACTCCTATACCTCCTGTTTTCAGTAATGTACCACCTCCTTTTATAACTCCTCAACCGGTTAGTTCAGCTGCTCAACAACCAATTACTAGTGATGTGCAACAACCTCCGCCTTTACGCATGGAAGGGAGTCTTCCCGATTTATCTTCAAATATGGTTGTTCCACAACCTCCTGGTCTTTTTACTGATGTATCGCGAGCTGATCCAGTGAGACAATTTGTGAATGCTGCACAAGCCGTACAACCTATTCCACCACCTTTGGCAGTCGAAGAAAAGGTAACACCTCCATTAGAGACCAATAGTATCAAACCAGAACCTCCGAAAAATGACATTGTAATAAATGATAATGCGTTAGTTAGAGGCTCCAAGTTTGCTTTGTACTTTGGCAGCGTCTTTCTTCAACTTGTGTCTCAATTTATGAGTAATGCACGTGCTACTTTCGATCAAATGACAAATGGGCAGCCAGTTTACAATAATTAGTAATTTTGGAATTGGTTATTCCTTGAATTATTTAGTAACTACCTGTTTGTAGTTGAATACCAGTATAAGAATAGAGTAGCATATTATCTAAGTATTTATTGTTCTTGAAGGTGGTTAAAAAATAAAGAAATAAAACTCACGAATGTTTTGATGTAATAAATGAACTTAAAAATACTCTGTCAATTACTTCTACTTTGTGGCCGTTTTTCTGTTACAGGTGACTTACCATGACATCTTAAAGCGTGAGTAGTTCCGTTGAGGGAAAGCGACAGAGCTATACAAGCCGTCTAGCGCTAACTCTTTCCCACAGTTGAACTACTCACACTTTAAGACGTCATGGTAGGCCACCAGGCCGCAGTTTTGAATTATTTTGGCCTAAGTTTAAATTGGACCGCTTTTTGAGTCATAAGTTATTTTGATTCGTAACCAAATAGTATTATTAATTGTAATTATTTTACGAATTTAATTCAGATCATGTTTTAACAAAAAAAAAAAATAGGATGCCATAAACTAGTTACCTATTTTAAAAATATTTTAATGTTTTTTTCAGTAATGTTTTATGGCATTTTTATTTTTTTTCGTGAGTAATGGCCAGTCTCTTTGTTGAACCTCTTTGTTAAACCTCTTTGTTGAAAATGTGGATCAGCGCCACCAATCACGACCTTCTGACGCAACGCTAGTGTCTATGTCATTCAATTGCTATAAAAAAGTAATTCCTCGAGTTTTCCACAGGTCATGAGTGGTGGCGCGGACTCTACGTGACGTTGAATGCCGAATATTTTCCAAATCTTATGTAATTTCTGTTTGTACACCAAAAGACCATGGCCCCAATATAGGTATCGTTCTAACTTTTTCTATGCATGCATAACACGATATGATCTCCATGAAAAAGCAATGAAATCGCAAGTGAGCGTCAAACCATGCTACAAATAACAGTAGATGTATTTTTAAGGAGGCATCGTGGGCCAGGGGTGACGCTTGAATTTCCATACAAATGTTGCATAATTTAAAAAGGAGTCTGAATGTGCCGCTCGCGTTATAAAACTCGGAGTGTTTTATACGATTCATTACGTGGACTGCCGTACTTAATATGTTGTGTGAACGCCTGAAGATACGAAGTTGAATAGGTTCTGTTGTGTGGGTCTAGGTTCTTAAGGGGCCTTTTACAGTCCACTAGCGCCGCCAATCGAAAAAATGTCATAACTCGTAAATAGAAACAAAAATACAAAATGTAGTCTGTAATTACTGTAGAAAAGGCAATGACGTAATTTTATAACACATTGTCAACACTTGAAATATAGCTGTTTAGCTAAATCGTGCATTTGTAACAAAAACGGCCGTTTATGTTTAGAAAGCACGATTTAGCTAAACAGCTATATTTCAAGTGTACCTATTAGTATTTTTGATTCTATTTACGAGTTATGACATTTTTTCGATTGGCGGCGCTTTTTTTTTTTTTTTTTTTTTTTATCGTGGTAAAATCATCAAATGAGTCCTCCCACCCAGGGCAGGGCGGGAGGGACTGTCAGACTTGTACTGACTAAAATCCACGGTGTCCTTCACTAGCCCTTTACGTACCGGGGTCACGGTAATCCCTTGGTCCCGCGACCCCAGCAGGCTTTGGCCCTCTACAGGCCCCGTCACTATGCTGACACTCTTTGAGGCGCGCGTGGAACACAACGCGCCGTCGACCCGGGCATGGTCCATGGTCGGACAGCGAGTCGCCCATTACTCGCCGCCCGCATGCCCGCGCCTACGGTGGCCGGAGATCGTCTCGCGACGTCCGACGCCGTGGGCGTCTACCACTGCGGCTGGGGTGGAGGGAGGACGCTGTCCTCTCCCTCAGGCGGCCCGCCTCCTCCTTCACGAGCATGACTGCTTCGCAGAAGGAGGCGACCGCTTCCCACTCCGTCTCGCCCCGCAGCATGGCCTCGACCAATGCCGGGCGCGAGAGGTCTCCGCCTATCGCCGTCGTGAGGACACGGCGGTGCTCTGCCCAAGCGGGGCAGTCCTGCACCGTATGCTCCACCGTGTCCTCCGGACGATCCTCGCAGTGGTGACACCCAGGCGTTTCTTCCCTCCCTATCAGACACAGGAACCTCCCGAAACTTCCGTGTCCGGTGAGGACCTGCGTCATGCGGAAGGTAAGGACGCCGTGACGCCTATCCAGCCACTCCTCAAAGAGGGGTCTTACCGCCGCGATTGCGGCGTGCCCGGACCTCGGTTGCGACAGTCGCTCCCTCCATACTGCCCTGAGATCGCGCCGGAGCTCTTCCCGCCGCGCCTCGACTTGTCGAGGCAGCGGGGATTCGCCCCGACGCTGCGCCTCCACGCGCCATTCATAGACGCGCTGGAGGGCAGTCGCCTCCAGATCCCAGGGCAGCAATCCCGCTAGGAGGTTGGCTGATTCGCCGGCGATCGTGCGGTATCCCCGGATCATCCGGATAGCCATGACCCTCTGGCATGCGACCAGCTTTAGTGGTCGCGTCCGGATGCTTAGGGCCCACACAGGGGCCCCGTAGAGGGCCATGGACCGCACGACACCGGCGTACAGCCTCCGGCAGGAGGCATTTGGCCCGCCGAGATTGGGCAGGAGCCGCTTGAGAGCGGCTGCTGCCCGGTTCAGCCTTGGGGCCAAATGCAGGAAATGCTCCCTGAAGTTCCACCGGCTGTCGAGGACGAGTCCCAGGTACTTCATCGTCCTCCCGACGCCGATGCGAACCCCCTCCACCGTAATGTGGGACTCTGAACGTGGCGCGTTCAGACGGCCATGAAAACACATGGCCTCTGTTTTGTGCAGCGCCACGTCGAGTCCCAACTGCCGGATCCTATCAGCGACTGTCGCTACCGCCTGCGTCGCCACGTCGGCCGCCGCCTGGTGCGACTCTCCCTTCGCCAGGACGAGCGTGTCGTCGGCGTAACAAATTACGCCGACGCCGTCAGGGAGGTCGCCGCGCAGCACCCAGTCGTAACCGATGTTCCACAGGAGCGGCCCCAAGACCGATCCCTGTGGAACACCGCACGACATCTCTCGCCGGTTCCACTCTCCCCGGTGACCGGGGTAGATGACGGCTCTGTCCGTCAGGTAGTCCTCGACTATACGACGGAGGTAGGTCGGCACCCGGTGATACCGGAGTGCCTCCCTGATGCAACTCCAGGGCAGGGTGTTGAAGGCATTGGAGATGTCTAAAGACACCCCCAAGACGACCCTGCCCCGGGAAACCGCATCCCCCGTCGTGAGGGCTCTCACGCGCGTGATCGCATCCACCGTCGAGCGCCCCCTGCGGAAGCCATACTGGCTCTCCGCAAGGTCCGGGCCCACCCGATTCAGGTGCCCGACGAGGCGGTCTGCAATTACTCTTTCAAAGAGCTTGCCCACCTCGTCGAGCAGCACGATGGGCCGGAATGCGGACGGAGAGTCCGCAGGGCGCCCGGGCTTCTGGATCAGGACCAGTTTCCCCGTCTTCCAACGAAGCGGGAACTGGCCCCTCTCCAGGCACGCGCTAAAGAGCCCCCCCAGTCGAGGCCCGAGAGTCCCCGAGGCCAGGACCCAGGCTTTTCCTGGCAAGCCGTCGGGTCCTGGGGCGGTATTTTTGGCTTTGAGCCGTTGTACCGCCACTCTCAGGTCTACCTCGGTCACCTCCGGAGCGTCGTAGACGTCGTCGTCGCTGTGGTCCGCGTTTGCGCCAGCGTCAGGCACCGCCGGAGACGGAGCCATGGGCGGGGGAGTGTGCTCCTCCCGCGAGGGGAACAGGGCGCTCACCACGTCCTCCACGAACTGAGGCTGGAGACTCTGCGTCAACGGGGGAGCCCAGGGGCGGAGCTTCTCTCTCACCCACTTATAGGGCCGGCCCCATGGGTCCCTGTCCAGAGCCTCCAGCATCTCCTTGCGGGCCAATTCCTTGGCCCGCCAGATCTCGTCGTGGAGGGCGGTCTTCGCTGCCCTGTAGCCATCCTGCAGCTCCATCTCTGCAGCCACCGCATCTGGAGGTCGGGTGCGGCGCCTGCGGAACCTGGTGTACCGGCGTCGCGCGGCAACGCACGCCTCGCGCAGCGCTGCTAGCTCGCGCGACCACCAGTACAACTGACGCCGGGCGCGTCCCAGCCGGACCCGGGGCATGGCCACGTCGCAGATCTCCGACATGGCCTCCTGGAACCACCCCGCCTCGTCGTTGATGTCGGCAGGCCTGTCCGGTGGTGACACCCAGGCCTGCACGATCGAGGCTTCCAGGAATAGCTCCCGGTCCAGCTGCTTCAGCGCCCATCGCGGACCACTTGGGTTCCGTCGGACCGGTGCGTCTGAGGTCTGGGCGGAGACGTCGAACCGGATATACCGGTGGTCGGAATAGGTCTCCACCTCCTCTACAACGCGCCAGTCTGTGACGCGCGGCGACAGGCCGGAGGTGGCGAACGTGATGTCCACCACCGAATCGCCCGCCCACCGCACGCACGTGGGGACGGAACCCCGGTTCTCGATGACTAGGCCATGCGCCAGGGCCCAGTGCTCGAGCATCCTGCCCCGCGTGTAGTCCGTAACCCGGGAACCCCAAGCCACATTCTTGGCGTTGAAGTCCCCGAGGACGAGCGCGGGGAGGGAACCGAATGCGACGACGACGTCTCCCAGCTCCGATAGGGAGTCCTGGAACTCGGCGATAGTTCGGTTCGGGGAGAAATAAACGCCTATCACGGCGATCTCCCCGAACCGTGCTGCGACGATCCCTCGCCCTCTCTCAACGCGATCGAGGGGCGGGGTACCGGCGGCGGCCGACGAGATGAGGGTCACCGAGCCGTTCAGGTCCGCCACCCAGTCATTCCTGGGCGGGACAAAATACGGCTCGGCGACCACGGCGACATTTATCAACCACTGCGCCATGCTCTGGAGCAGGAGATCCTGAGCAGCGGCGCAGTGGTTGATGTTCGCCTGGAGGAAGCGCAATGGAGCCATTAATCGGAGTCCATTGCAGCCTCCTCCAGGGCCCTCGGCGAGGGTGCGGCCACAGCGGCAGCGGCGACGGCGGCAGTGGCGGCGGCGGCGGCAGCAGGAGCTGCGGCGGCGGGAACGGCGGTAGCAGAGGGCCTACCTCTGCTCCTGGTTTTAGCGGGCGGGGCGCAGGACTTGCCCCCTGCCCGGTGATCGGCCGGCTTGCCAGCCGCCGCACATGCGAAGCAGTGCGGCGGGGCCGTACACGAGCCGGCCTTGTGTCCGGGCTGACCGCAGCGGAAACAGTTGTCGCTGCGGTCGACCTCCGAGGTGCACATGCATGCCGCGTGGTTACCCACTTGGCAGCGGAAGCACCTCAGGGGCCTGGGCTCCAGCAGTTTGACCTGCGCCGAAACCCACCCAACCAGGAGCCTTCGGCCCTCCTGCAGCTTTTTGGCCGCCGATACGGGGCAGCTGACCGTGATGGTCTGCAGCCCCGCGTAGTCAGGACGCAGGGCGCCCGCCCTCACCTGGTCGGGAGGGCACCCCCCAGTCCCGGCAACGGCGGCCACCACGTCCTCCACCGTCACGGAGTCGTCCAGACCCAGTATGCGCACGTCTGCGCGCCTGGTGGGTCTGGACACTCGGGCCTCCTCCGCATTTAAGGACGCTCTGAGCCGTTCGGCCAGAGCGTCAGCGGTGGGGCCACTGGCAGCGCCGGGGACCTCCAGCATCCGAGCCCCCGTTGCGGTGACCCGGTAGCGGAGACCGCCGACGATGCCGAGCTCCGTGAGGTTCACCGCCTCCTTCGCCTTCGCAAGCACGTCGCGGTATGATACGCCCCTCTTGACCGCTTCCGGCTGCAGTGTAATGACTACAGCCGCGGTCTTGGGGGCGCGCAATCGTGCCGCGACATCGCGCTCCTTGCGCCGCCGCCGCCTCTCCCTCCGCCTTGACGTCCTGGCTGCCCCGTCGGCTCTCCTCTTCTCCCCAGCCACTTGCCAATCGGCGTCGGCCGGAGGAGTCTTGGGAGGAGGCTGCTGGGACAGCTGGTTCCCGGCCTGGGCCTTCTTCCGTTTGGCCGCCTGTGCCGCCCCCGCAGGTGTCGGGGTCGGAGGCGACTTCGACGGGCCCGGTTTCGCCTGGCTAGGCTTGGCCGGGGTCGTCTTCGCCTTCGCAGGGGCCGTCCCCGCCGGGGCCGTCCGCACCGGGGCCGTCTTCACCTGGGGCAACTTCGTCTGGGGCGGCTTCGCCGGCGGGGGAAGTTTGGCCGCGGCCGCAGCCGCGTACGAAGTCGCCAGCGGGGGTCGCAGCACGCGGCTCTCCAGTACGGAGAACCGCTGCTGGAAGGCGGCCAGCTCCTGCCGCACCAGGGTGAGAACTGAGTTCTCCCCCGATGTGGGCTGGCCTTTGTCCTTTGCGCCCCCCGGTGGCGCCTCCCGGTGGCCTGCCTTCTGCAGGCCGGCCAATTCCTTCTTTAGGTGGAGGTTCTCCTTCTGGAGAACCTCCATCGCGGCCGTCAAACGGGTGACCTCCGCCCGCATTTGGGACATTTCGTCCGCCTCTGTCGATGCGGGCGGAGCCTGGCCGAGGCTAGCCGCCGCCACTGCCGCCATAATTGTGGCCGTGGCCGCGCCCGCGGCCCGGTCCTTGGTGGCCCTCTTCCCCGGCTTGTTTGAAGCCAGGGTGCGGACGGCGGCCTTTATGGTCTCCTCCAGGGTGGGGGCCTCCTCTGTGCACCCTCTGCCTCCATTCCTGCCTCGGCCTTTACCCCGAACACTTGTCGGGATCTTCCGGCCCGAGGCAGGGTCGTCGTCTGAGGACGACGAATGGGGCCGCTTGAGGAAGAACTTGCTCCTTTCCGCGGCCCCTGATCCTCCGCGCCCAGAGCCGCGGCTCTGGGCGCTCATGGCGTCCGACGAGTCGGACTCCAACACCATCTTTTTTTTACGAGCGGCACTCTGTGCCCGCTCCGTCGGTGCCGGTGAGGCGGACGTGCTGGATAAGTCCAGCGACTCCACCTCACAGGCACGTGAGCCACCTTGGCTCGCTGCGGCGACTGCCGGTTGTTGGGGGGATTTTTTAGGTTCCATGCGATTCCCACGAGTGTGGGGGAAAGACGGTCCACCTGGGCAGAGACCCCTGTACCCAGGTAAGCCTACGACATTTATTACTCGCCAGAGGGTCGGCCGGTACCCTGGCGAGGGTAGCACTAGCGACTGATTTGTTCAAAAGAACTCCCGTCAGCCATACATCTCCTCGCGGTGCTCCGCCGCTTGAGATTCGGGGTGACTTTTTATAGAGGTTTTCTACCTCGCGGCCCGGGCGGTTAAGCCAAGGCCCTCGACCCCCGTCGAAAGTCAGAGACGTGATCCTGACAATCTTCGGGGCTACGAGAATAGCGGTGGCAAGAGGAGGTGGGAGTGCAATACCTCCTCCTGCCTGCCCGGCGGCAGGGTAAGTGCACGCCGTGCCCGCTCTTGCTCCAACCACTGTGCCCTCTGCTGAGCAGAGGGACACGTGGTGGAGCGACGCGACAGGACATTGGCATACGGGCAAGGAGACCCCATAGGGGAGTACTTGCTCGCATCCCGGGGCGCACCGTCCCGAGAATCTGGGCTTCCCCCCGGACGTATCCGGAAAGGAACTTCCAGCCTCGGGCACTCGAGGAGGTTTCCTGTCCTTAGCACCCCGATTGGCGGCGCTAGTGGACTGTAAGAGGCCTCTTAATAAAGATTGATGAATCTAGAATGAGAGCCAACGAGGATTTAAAATAGAAAATCTACGAAGGAGTTGAAAGTTTTTATTCTGTAACTCAACTTCTTTTGTGCTTCTTCGGTGTCTCTTGAAAATAATAAACTTCCTTATTTTTTTTTGTTGTATCGTTACAACAATTGTGTTACAGGATATTAAAGTGGGGTTATAAAATATAATCGTTGGATAATTTCTCATTAACAATTAGAACAAAAAGAAGCTTTAAGAACTCTTAGTAATCAGTATAGTAAGAGAAAAACTGTCCTTCATTATAAAAATATTTTTATAGAAAACAGAAAATAATAAAAGTATGAAGGCAGCGTTCAGCTACTCAGCCACTTCGCTATAGCAAGGAAAAATATGTAACACTTATTACGGAGCAACAATTTTTGTGTCGATAAGCACGAGATAAGAAAAACTCGAGGCTAAAATCCCCAGTAATCTTATAAAGCCAAAATACAAGCCAATAAATGAACATTGTGTCCGGAAGACGCCCTACTGTTAGATTTAATCTGTTTAGAGTTCGCCGTAAAACGTAGTCGATAAAATAAAGTGAGGCGCGCAAAAATCTCCTTGTCTTATCGCTACCCAGCAAGATTACACATAAAAATGTTAAATGATCTTGAACGCGTATTGAAAAAATACGCGGGGAAATGGCGGGAGGAATTGGAAGATGGCCGCGCGCTTTGACAGGGCGCGAATTCTGTGTTTAAATTCAACTTGAAATAATTGTCACTTTTGAATTTAGAAGGGCCTGTGAACTTTCTTTGACTGATAGTAATGATTCGTTGTACGTTTGCTAAGATAAAATGTTTTGCACTCCTGCGGCAGTCGGGCTTGGGAAATCGTTTTGTATGAATATCAATCCAATTCGAAACCAAAATTATAAATGATGAGTTATGATACCTGTAGTTATTTTATGCAGCAGTTAAAGTTAGAAGCAAGTTTGTATAACTGGAGATTACATCCATTGATCACATCACATCACACTTCAACAGAAAACTCTCAAACTGCGTGCTTCCTATGTCAAAGCAGTTGAGTTTTTTTAAAAGTGACGTTTAATTATGTGGAGTATTAATAAACGGTTGAAATAACAATTGAACATTCATGATTATGAGCAATCTATGGATGTGTATTGCGTGTGTTAAAATGTTATGTTGAATCCATGTAAAAATGTACCGTGTTCTAGTGAACGTCTTGTACCGTGGCGGTAGAGGGTCGCGAAGTGCTGGTGACACCGACACGCGGGCTTGTCCCCTTTCGTGAAATCTAATCTTACGACTAATGGCGACTACAGCACCGCCATGGTGTTATGTTATACTTGTCATCGTTCATAGATGTAATGTTACAGTTGAAATTAGTACTTAGCATGGTTGATTTTTGGTAGGTGATAAAGTATTTGTTTAATCTGTGCCAATATACCGAAATGTGTCACATGTCTATGGTTATAATCATGGATGTAGTATAACAAGTCATAACTTTAACTTTGTGCGCACTTCTTACTCTCTGGTCATCGACATAGTACAGACGCCAGCACATCAACCTACCTCAATCTTTCTTTCTTTAACAGATTTTCATACTTATCACAATAGTGGAGGTTTATTGTTCGATTGGTAAAATTTGACAGATTGGGATAGGTAGACCTGCTAGCGTCGTAAAATACAAGTGAGAAATAACATCGTACATGTTATTTCTCACTTGTATTTTTCTAAAAAATATTAGTGCTAGCTATTCGACTTTTTTATTCATTAATGTTCTCACAGTAGGAAGTAACCCGAGAATAAACTATCATCATCAGCCTATAAATGTAGCCACTGCTGGGACACCGATCTCTCTGGGAGAGTGAGTGGGCCATAATCCACCACATAGGCCGAGTGCGGGTTAGCTTAGTAGGTGTCACACATGTCTTAAATTTTTTTGTTCTACGACATGCCGGTTTCTTCACGATGTTTTCCTTTACCTTTTTTGAGAGCAGTGGTGATGAAAAAATCACACAAAGTAATGCGCCTGGCTGTGGGTCCAACCTACTGGGCCACCACTTAAACTTTGCCTATTTTTCTCGAATGTGTTCACATTCTATACACATAATAATAATATTTAATTGAATTCGCGCATTGTTAGGTGTTCCTTTCTCTAACTGTGACAGCCGGCAGCTGGGATCCTGATCCCGATACCGGTGGGCCGCTATTATTTATATTTTAAATGTTTTTTTTTGTTTTGTTGTAAATATTTAAAAATGTATATAGTAAGTAAAAAAAATAATAAAGTTAATATATAATTATGTATAAGTAACATTATTTTACACAAGAATTTCTTCATAGTTTCTTTCTATTCGATGTTTTAGAGAAGTCTCATATCCTATTAGGACTGTCCACTTACTGGGCACAAATCCAGATTTCATGCTAATAAAAACTCAGTACTGAATGGGAATTCAACTCCGAACCTTAAGTTTAGCAGCAGTACTTGCGACTAACAAGACCAACGGCAAAAAGATAATCAATTTGTTAAAGGTTTTATTAAACGACCAAAATAATCAACATAACTGTTTTTAATTAATAAAACATACGAGCACATTTTACATGATAAACACTGTCCATAAGACTAAAGACAAGAATAAGGAAAAAATATAGATAATAGACATGAAATTTCATTTACAAAAATCATAGATAAGTATATAATTGAGTACCTACCTCGTACCTCGTACCTTTTGGCCCAAAACAAATTATTGTTTTGGGCCAAAAGGTACACCGATTATTATTAATTGTGTTAGTAAGTATTAACTTACTAACACAATTAAATCGTGAACATTAAAAATAACTGAGTAGACTTAGGAAAGGGAAAGGTTACGCTTCTCTTGGAGTTATCCTGACGACCCAAGCTGACAATAGCATCGTCAAGGTAAACTGAATAGATATTATAAGTAAGTAGGTTTAGGTTGTCTCGTCATTATGTTGATTATCTAGTAGACAAAGATATGTATTGCTGTGGGAACCATATGTACTTATTTTGGAAGCTAGTTTTTAGCTTCCAAATTCTTGACGGATTTCCGATCAAATATTTCTATGATCTACAACTATTTGTTCCGAGTCTGGCTGTATATATTTTTTTCTTTTTTTAGCGTGGTAAAATCATCAAATGAGTCCTCCCAACCAGGGCAGGGCGGGAGGGACTGTCAGACTTGTACTGACTAAACTCCACGGTGTCCTTCAATAGCCCTTTACGTACCGGGGTCACGGTAATTCGTTAGTCCCGCAACCCCGGCAGGATAGGATAAATACCTAGGGAGAGGATATTTTTCTTCTAATTTAAGTTCCCTACTTTCACATAACATAATTATAAAATGAGTCCTAAATTATCACCCTAGCAATAATAAACTCAATCAACTACTCAAATATCAATAACCTCCCCCTATCCGAACTAGTGATCAGGGGTAACAAACAATATCGCGAAATCAGAAGGTGTCTACACGTGAGTATAAAATATACTTTACGATATTACCATACAGTAAAGTAATGGTATAAATAAAGAAAGTGTCGTGTCGGGGCGTTCGGTGGGCCGATTGGCTTCGATTATTGCCCCGCGGAGACTAATATCCCTTTCTTTCGCAAATGTTTTTTGGGGAATGTTATTTTTTGGCGCGTCGGTCGCAGATGGTGGCCGGGGCTCGTGAAATTGCCGGCTATTGGAGTGTCTTGGACGGCACAGTTGGGATTCTGTAAGTAGGGTCACTTACGTTAAGTAGCCTCTTAGTCGGGCACGTGTCGTGCCGTCACAGTCAGCAGGTGCGCTTCAGGACAGGCGCGCAATTGTGATTGAAATTGCTCCCGGCTTGTGGGGGTTGATTTTTATTGTCTATTTTAGCTGGTATTGCTTTTTTCGTTTATTATTGGGGACTGTGTTTTCAGATTGGGTAGGTATCTAACTGAATTCTATAGTGTTGTCTTTATGATTGAAAACAATAAGACTGAAATTGCAAGTAAAAAAATGTAAGCAGAGTATAATGCTGATCATAAGTCACATGGTGTAGCAATTATAATTATTATTAGCATTAGGCGTAACCTTCAGCTACTACATCCCACATAATGAAACATTATCCATTCTATGCTCCATATTCACTCATAATAACTGCGCAAGTTAGCACACAGTACACACAGTCTCTAATATAAGAACGGAGGCAAAAAGTAAACAAGGCACAGAGGCAGTTTCCGGCAGATATTAAAGGCATATCTCTGTATTATGAGCGAGAAGTTCTGTAATTTAAGGGCGCTCGCAGCGCTGCGGCATATGGCGGCAACGGAAGGGTTGCGCACCCCTGCACACGTGTACTTGTCGATGTTTTGATTTTGATGATGAATTGGTGTTGTTTATTGGTGATTTGTTTGATGTTATTATAATAACTTCTGTTGGATGGTACCAAAACCTGCTATACACCAATAAAAGGATGTTAGGTATTCCACTAGTCCTTCTTTCATTACATTGACATGTTCTTTTTTATTATTCGTCGTTATTGTAACCTCAATCAATAGTGTACTGTGAATGTATCCAAATATTGACCCTTGGCTTGGATACGAATCGCGTCACTTCGGCAAGCTTTCGTTGCTCAGATACAGCTGAAGCTCGGCTAGTG
The DNA here is from genome assembly GCA_943136025.2 of Agrotis puta. Lineage (NCBI taxonomy): Eukaryota > Metazoa > Arthropoda > Insecta > Lepidoptera > Noctuidae > Agrotis > Agrotis puta. Next base: position 6,341,190 of record OW964184.2, on the reverse strand, counting down.
TGAGATTATTACTAGCTAAGTGAGCTGTACTGCGAATATAACAATATGACACAATATATCGACACATAGACACGTGTCGCGTCACTGTGGCAGGCGCTCGCTGCTCAGACACAGCTGTAGCTCGGCTTGCGTGAGATTATAACTAGATAGGTGAGCTGTACTACGAATATTACAGTATGACACAATATATCGACACATGGACACGCGTCGCGTCACTATAGCTTCGACACAGCTGTTGTATGGCCGGTGTGAGATTATGACTAGTTTAGTAAAGTCGCGATACATGTGAACGTGAACAAAACTTCCTTCACTACTTCATTTGTATCGCGATTCAAGATGCAGAACTGAGATTGTATTATAGTAGTAGTTTATGGATAGTATTCGCTAATGTCATTTTACTATGACAGTTCATGTAGTGTTCAAAAGATTAACCAGTTAGCCAAGTTATTCTCATCTTTACATAGTGTAAAACTAAAGAGCTATAAGTACGCACCGAATTTCTGAACGAGTACACCAAATTGGATAATAGGCTTGTGTACCAAAAAAATCTAATAGGACCGTCAGCTCGAGTTTAAAAAATAATGGAGACATATTTTATTTTTTTGTTAAATTTGCTGGAAACTGGCTTATTCTTTTTGATGTGTTCTTTATTCTTAGGATAAGGTAAATAAAGGTGTATGAAAGAACGTTTTCAAAAATCGGTGGGTATGGTATAAATTTGAAATCGTGTGCAAAGCCTGGGCAGGCAAAAAGGTTTTTTTTATAATATAGCTTTCTTTTCAGCTTTGCGTTTTAGCTGTGTGAAACCAATAAAAAAATGTTTATTTACTAAAACCATTTTCAGGTTTCTTTCGATGTTTGCAAATATCTCATTTATATTTTCAACAAGAAGCGTGAAGATCTAAATAGGTAATATTCTTGTATACTCGAAGTTACTGGACTCAAATAATTCACTTTTTCTACAATGATAAGCTGCCCTTAAATAGCTTATTGCCTGTGGTACTTATTCCATCCGCCTAGTTCACCTATGTCTACCCCGGGAAAATATTTTTGCCCGTATTTCACCAGGGTGGACAATGGGAACGCTCATGTAGAAATGACTAAAAGCCAACAAAAACAGTAAAAGCACTAACAACAAAACATTAGCATTGTATAAACACGTACGGAAATGCAAACAGCTTTAAAATTGGTTGTCAGAAAACATAATGTCGGCAAGGAGAAGGGTTGGGTCGTTCTCGCCTTCCCTTTCCCTATTCTTGACATTTTAAATTGTTTATTTGCGAACAAGTGTCAAGTTATTTATTCAGTGACGTCGGTGTTTGCGTCTGTCGATTGCTTTCGTATGTATAATTTCATATGCATGGTTTGGCTCGTGGTTAATGTCAATAACATTTACCATCTTGTTTTGTGATTTACTAGAAATCACAAAACGATTTTACGAATGTTCATGCTAATTATAAAATGCCACTTTGACATTTACATCTTTTGACAATGTCATTCAAACACTAAACGATCCTTGTGACATAATACTGTGTCACCAGGATCTTTTTCACTCTTCACCACTCTCATAATTTCCAAAAAGAAGATAAGGTTATATCAGATATTTAAATAATTTTCTGCATACTGGCCACAATACAAAAAAAAAGGAAATGCCATTTAACTTTAAAAAGGAAAAAAAAAATATTTATTTATAATTTGTCTTTAAATGGCTTTAGATTGTTTTTTTTTTGGGAAAATGGCCTGACTTCGATTAATCTGCTAATAATGATACTTTTTTGGACATAAACTTTTTTGACCAAAAACCGCTGTTAAGATAACTGCTGAGATGATGAGTAAGAATGGAAGAAGATAATATGCTGCATTTTTCCCAAACAAATTCGACAGGAGAATGCCACATTAGCAACATTTTCGAAAAACTAACGCAATAATGGCTGCTGAAGTCAAATTTATGGACCAAAAGATTGCCCAATTATTTCAGGCATAAAGGGCGTAACCTTAGATATTGCCTAGCAGTTGTTAGTGTTTGCAGTATTTCCGAATTGCTTTTGGCCACAGATGGCTTTTAGTGCCCTGTTTGGGAATAGGAAGAGTCGTTAGTGCCTTCATTTGCTTTCTTCCGATAGTTTATCGAACTTTTACAACTTCCCTCTAAAAACAAAGTTCGTGAATAAAAATTTGTTGGGATATTTTGTACCCCGGGTTTTTTTATGTAGTTCATCATACAGGTTAGAGCTAAGTATTCATTGTTAAGTTTAATTCCCTTCACACATTTTAGCCATTACATTTGGTAGGACGAGCTATTCTAGTGATCCTTCTGCCTATAAGAGATCAGAAAATTAGCTCATATTTTTCAAGAAATAAAGTCGATTTTCTCTTTAACGCACATCCACAAACAGAATGTACAACACTACCTTAATCAGCCATCACCCGATCATAAGTAAACGTAACTTTATGACGCGTTCGTCTCGTCTATCGCCGCAGCGGCGGTCGCGGTCGTCGGCTAACCTGCAAATTGTCAGCGGGCCGACCGCGTGACCACGTGACCGCATGACCGCATGATTAGCTAGCCCGTATCGCTGGCCGTTTTGTTTTGATATGCCCTACCCGTTACCCGCACTACCCGGGCTACCCGCTCGCACCGCGTTGCGGCCACATGCCATGTAAGTTTCGGGCTAGCTACGAGCAGTTTGTGGTCGACCGCCCACTCGCAACTTCAACTAGTTCTGCGTCATTGTTTGTTTGGTTGTGTGATGACAGTTGGAAATATGATTTGGGTAATCTGTTTGTGGTGGCTTACAATACACAGGTGATTTTGAGGTTTGGTGGTATTTACTTCGACGTATTCAGTACGTTTCACGCCTTTTCGTGTCTACTACGGAATGTAAATGGCGTCTTTGAAGTCATAGCTACGACTATTGACCGTATTCTGGAATATAATTGGCATTTAGCGGCATATAACTCAAAAGATTCATCGAGAGCGAACAAAGTCCGCTTGAAGCAGGAACGTAGTTCGTAGCGGTAGTGCTACGCCGTAGCGCGTAGCACCGTAGCATGAAATTAAAAAGGTCCGAAAAAAAAAATATATATGTGCTGTGACACTATATTAAAAGGTCATTTTATTATTGTTTTGATTGCCTAATTCATCATTATAGTCCATCGAAATTATAATTGCTTTCTTTTCAATTTTGCATCACACACAACTTTTCGATCATAATATCATCTTGATTCAGACAGAAACACCATTTTTCATACAAAACATCAATTTGATGTTTTCATATTCCAACGATATAAATAATACTTTAAATTCAGTGGGGCATGCTCATAACAGTAGATGCCGAGCATTTTCAAGCCGTCCGTCTGCCAAAACTTCTTCAAGGAACTGTCAAAATTTACCGCGCTGGAAAATCCTTCAGCGCAGGCGCGGGAGGGCGAGAAAAGGCCCTCTGTACCCTCCGTCTCGTTCTTTCTGAACGAGGTCTGCGGGTCGCGGCTAACCCTCGGCGCGAGGTTTGCGGCGGGAAAAATGTGTGTTTCGGTGTGCCGATAGCGGAGCGCCGCAGCCCCGCAGAGCCCCGCCCATGCCGCGCCGCACCCGCGCCCGCTAACGCGTCTTGAGCCACTTAGTCGCTAAGACGACGCACACACTGCTCTAGAACAGCGGGCTCCGCCAACTTTCATACGATTTTGGGAAGTAAGGGGTTCTGAAATTGTTGGGAATATCTGTCTTGGATTCATCGCGTTTTGCGTAGTAATTTTGAACGGCTTCCTCTTAATAATGACCCGGTGTATTGGGCTTTTGTGAGAGCACGTAGAAGAAACTTTTTTTTATAGGAACGATTTCAGTTCCTGGGAAGGGATCGCAAATGAATTTAGACGTTCTTGATAAGTCTGCTTGTTTCTATGATAATTTTGGTAATAAGGACGACTACGTTCTTGTCCTAATATGTCGTGTTTGTAACTGTTCATAATTTTCCTAATGACCTCAATATACTGACTATCCTGAGTTACACTATTATGCTCAAATTACTCTCAATCGAAGATACTTGCAGTAGGTTGTTCTCCCCTATTGCCGGGTAGGTTAAGCCTGTATCAATAAGTATTAAGCACAACATCTTCAACGTCTGTGAACACAGTCTTAGTTTCCGGCCAGATATGGAGCCGCGAGCTGTCAAAATGGAGTGGGAAAAAAGGCGGGAATGTGGCGTCGCTTTATGTGAAGCTCGTCATTGCGTTAGACAAAGACGACACGCCGGAGCACCGTGCGCGAGAGCAGGACATCGAACACAACGTGGTTTATAAGAAAACCCAAGACGTTGGGCGTGTTTGGCGGGTGGGCGTGTGGGTTTTGCTAGCGTAGTGGTGAGGTGTCTCTGTGCGCGCCTGTACGTACAGCCGTGTGGTTGTATCACCTCGCATGTGTGCGTGACTGTACTCAAAGGTTCTGGAAGCATGCTCATCCTTTTGTCAACGATACGGCGCTATATCGGCTTGGTGCTTTAGTTATTAAAGTGCGCAGTTAAATTTTACGACGATATAAAATTTCCATTGTCGGCTAGCTCGAGGGCTCTGAGGTCCTTTATGCGGCGATGTTTGACATTGGAGGCACTTTCGACCTTATGTTACCGAGATTAATTTCACTCTAGGTTAATATTACTTTCTGGCTATTTGGGTTTTGGCAAGTTAGCCAAAACTTGCTGGCATAAACATGATAAAACACTCATTACTCTTTAATTCGTAAGTATATTGAAAAAAGTAAAGGGAAATCCTACTACGATACGTACTTAATATACAAATAAGTATAGCATAGCTCGTGAGGCAGTGGAGCTCGCTCTTAAAGGCTGCTAATTAAGATGTGGTTTCCAGACCGCGTTAAGATGGAGAGATAGGTACTGTATTTATTCTAAAGAACATTTAATTTTATACGAGTTCGTCTTTGATGAAAGATATTAACTAATTGAGACTTGGTACTGAGATTTTCTGAATTAACGATCTAAACAATTTTTTTCCACTTCCACTTTTCCGTATAAGGATCATACGTTTGGCAATGTTGGTATCTACTATTTTTGTTTTTGGAACGTTAATACACAAAAACAAACTCAAAGGATGTAAAAACCAAACAAACCATTTGTCTATGAGAAAAGAAACAAAAGAGAGTACACAATGTGTGTTGAGGTACTAAAGGTACAGTCGAAGGATTCCTTTGAGCGCAGATTTTGCCATGCGAGGTGAGTGCGGCACATATGGCTCACGTCCCCGGCTTGTCCCGCACCTAACTATCTCTTTTAATACTTATTTGTGCCGACACTCACATAGCTACGTCCCCTCGTGTCGCGTTGCAGCGCGCGTCTGTGTGAGTGGACTTCTTTCGCCTCGCGTCTGTGTGCGGGTGAATTTCTTTCGAGACGTAATAAGGGGACCGTTTCTTTCCCGCTAAGGTTTTAATGTCGACCACGTTTCGGTGGCGGACGCCCGCGCCTTTCCGCGGTTACCGGTTCAAACTTTTTTTCATTTAGTGCGGATGGTGTATTGTGTTTTCTGTGGATTTTTCTGACGTTTAATTTTTTTTTGAGGTACGATGAAAAAACTTTTCTTTTAAGTTATCTGTTAAGATTAAGTTGCGATTGCGTTGATAAGAAACTATGACGATGAAATGTCTGAAATTAATTAGTAGAAAGTTTGTTTAAGTCGGCAAACTTGAGTTTGTCGGAGCGTGAGGCGGCGGGCGGCGTCGGGCGGCGCACACTTGCGTGTTGTTTTCCCGAAAACCGCAGGCTCATTAGCCCGGGCGCACACTACGCCGCGACGATTAAACTCGAGATAACGGCACATATTGTGATAACGTCGGGTAAACGCTTTGTTACTCACTGCCTATGACTTTGATTAGATTACTTCTAGTTTTGTTTATGTTACGATGTGGGATGAAAAGCTCTTTTGTGTTTGAAACAGATTTTCATTTGGAATAAGGTAAATTTCAAGGATACTATTCATAAGTGAAATTCGGTTTTAAAAGTTCTTTATTTTGTTTTGTGAATTAATATTTGGCGCCACGTTTTTATAAGAGTTTTAAAACTGATAAATGCACTTACCAGACTACAAAACTATTTATAGTCGGAAAACAAAGTATGAAACTAATTGTTTTAAACAAACGCGTGAAAATATTGTACCAAAAACAACCAATAATCAAATACCAAACTATTAAAAAGTGACACTTCCTCCAACACTCGTCTACAATGTACTTCTTTTTACTCACCCACATCGTAATACAATTATGTCCCATTTAGGCGTCGTCGGCGGAAACTTGTTTAAAAGTAAGCGCGAACTCCCATTTGAGCGGTTGTAGCGATCCCTAAACTTCACCTCACCTGTAATTGTCGGGCACGCGGGCCACGATGGCCCACGGTGGGTGGGCCATGTTACACGCTCGTTAAACAGAATTATTTTCTACACATTCCCAAGTATGCAATGCCCTTTATGGTGAAATAAAAATAAAAATAGGCATGGAGGAATTTACACTTAGGTGTTTTCATTCTGTGTAATTATCAAACCGGTCGCGAGTGGTTACGAGGTCGAAGAAGTAGAAGGAGTGCTAGGGGGTTTGAGTCCACCAGTGGGATTCCATGGTTTGAGATTATAATCATTATCAAGCAACTGTTCTTTCAACAATATTTGAGTAACGCCCTACAGATTTTCGACAATCTGAGGCGCTAGAAAGTTAGCTAAATACTCGGTTCCTATATAATATGTTCTCAAAATTATGGATTTAATTAATCTATAAGACATATTGACTGTCATTTCCACCAAAAGTTGTGCCGAAATGCTAAATAATACTTGTATTTTCGATGCAAACACGTATTTAATTTACGTAACGCTAGCTAGCGCCTCTACTTTTTTCAGTGTCTCATATAACTATGCTACACTGAAGACTAAAAATTAATACAGTTGTTTTTGATAACAAAAAGAAACTCATTAAAGTGAGGATAAAAATAACCCAGGCCTTATATAAAATTACCCGAACAGCGCTTGTAGGAATGTCATTCTTTTTTTGAATCTTTTTTCACCCGCCATAGACAAGATTAAAACAAAAAATCAAATTAAAATCTCGAACATGCAATGCTACCAACATTAACACACTATTCTATGACAAGGGCATGAAGTAAAGCAGTAAGTAGGTGATACAATCTTAATTAGACACGCCTAACCTAATGCTAATCCATCCAAATGCTCCATTGATAGTGAACATGAATTCTGTAACCCATCAGCATTCCCTTCAGGGATTACCGGCTTGAATTAATTATTGAAAAATATATATATATATATATATATATCCCTGCTGTCACGTTAGTGTCGGTCACTTTCACCCTCTTAGGTGTTACTTACCTAATAGTTATACATAGTGCATTGTGGCACTGTTACAATCTATAACATTAATTTAAATAAAAACAAAATCTAAGTCTCTTTTCACCTCGGGCACGCTGCAATCGCGGCGTTAAGACCCTAAGATGCTCTTTGAGGAGTGGCTGGATAGGCGTCACGGCATCCTGACCTATCGTATGACGCAGGTCCTCACCGGACACGGAAGTTTTGGGAGGTACCTGTGTCGGATAAGGAGGGAAGAAACGCCTGGTGGTAGCCACTGCGAGGATCGCCCGGAGGACACGGTGGAGCATACGGTGCAGGACTGCCCCGCCTGGGCAGAGCACCGCCGTGTCCTCACGACGGCGATAGGCAAAGACGGTCGAGGCCATGCTGCGGGGCGAGAGGGAATGGGAAGCGGTCGCCTCCTTCTGCGATGCAGTCATGCTCGCGAAGGAGGAAGCGGGCCGCGTGAAGGAGAGGACAGCGTCCTCCCTAAACCTCAGTCGCAGTGGTAGACGCCCACGGCGACGGACGTCTGCAGACAATTTCCGGCCAGCGTAGGCGCGGGCATGCGGATAGCGTGTAATGGGCAACTCGCTGTCCGACCATGGATCATGGCCGGGTCGACGGAGTTGTGTTCCACTCGCGCCTCTAAGAGAGTCAGCAAAAAATGACGGGGCCCCCCTCTAGAGTGCCAAAGCCTGCCGGGGTTGCGGGACTTACGAATTACCGTGACCCCGGAGCGTAAAGGGCTATTGAAGGACACTGTGGATTTTAGTCAGTACGAGTCTGACAGTCCCTCCCGCTCTGCCCTGGGTGGGAGGACTCATTTGATGATTTTACCAGAAAAAAAAAGTCTCTTTTCGCCTGCAATTTAACCATAATTATGTTCTTCAATACTACGCAACCGACTTTGATTAATTTATTCCGGGTAGTTTTGGTGTATAAAACATTTATACCAAACTTAACCATTTTAAAGAAAACTTGACGTAATACAAGCCTATTTAAATACAAGCCTATTTTATTACTACTCGTATAGAGGATTAGTGAATTCTTTCGCAATTTCACCTGTTAAAACTTACTATGAAAAACTGCTTCTTAATTTTTAAGTAGTAAAGACCAGGATCACCAGTTGTTCTTGAACTAAACTAAAACAAAAGGTTTTAATCGTAAAATCAGTATGAAAATGTTTCCATTTATCAGAATTTTAACACTAAAAATAAATTAATCATCAATAATAAATCGAACGTTAATATCCGCAGAGGCTGTATCGGATAATTCCTTTGTACATTCGTCGGGTGGGGTTGGTGGCATTGTTCGCGGGCTTCGACTTGTTGTTTGCGCGACCTTTGAATTTGGAACATGGAACGTTTTGAATTTTGCACGATGTTGCCGCCCTCGCAGCGTGTAGTGACATCTTGGAAGGGAGGAACGTGTCAATAACGAAAATTGTTGGAGTGACAAATAAAATGTTTGCTGTTTTCGGTAATGCTGTGTTGCTATGCATGTTTACTCGATATTCCCAGTAAAGTATCTTTTTATGACACTTTTACAAAATGGAACTATCTAAAATCATTGTCAAAATTAAATACTTAAAAAAAAAATGCTCTATTTGTTGAAAAACATGTATGATATTGCTACTTATCAAAATAACCGAGTTATAACGTAGTCTCAACGTTTAATTGCTGCATGAACAGCAAACATTAATTTGGACTAATAAGATTCCGACAAGAAAACGTAAAGTTTAAAAAAATATATAAAGACACACTACAACTTACTTAAAATTTCTGCAGGCACAATAAGTGATGAAATGCTCACAGATTTTAATTTTAGGTATTCGAATTAATTATTTAAGTGTAAGTAGCAGTGCTATTAGCCCTTCAGCGCGCTATGAGAATATATAATTTCAAAAAGGCATGAAGTAATCTGAAAGCTTTTCTTTTTCAACTTGTTTTTTTTAAATATGTAAACTCAAGATTTTAACTATTGTAACAGTTTAATCTGGACCTATATTTATATACAACTAGCTTTGTTTAGAATAAAGTGTCTGTATTATTAAATAAAAAAAAACGGCCAAGTGTGAGTTGGGCTTGCGTCCCAGAATCCCCCGTACCATCTAAGAAATCGACAAATAAATCATGTCTGTCGTATGGTAGCAAATATTTGTTTAATTCTGTTTTTAGTATTTGTTGTTATATTGGCAACATAAATACATCACCTGTGAAAATTTTAACTAACTGTCATGGTTCATGAGACACAGTCTGGTGACAGACAGACAAACGGACAGTGGAGTCTTAGTAGTACTCTTAGTCTTCTGAGCGTAGAAGCGTCTTAGCGCAGCATTACGACTGAGTATAGCTTACTTTGGTGTCCAGGTGACTTATGCAATGCAAATACATACAAGCACACGTCAATGGATACAAAAGTCGCAAGCTATCGGACACTTGCGTCGCCTAGTGTACGAACGGGCTAATATGTTGAGTTTTAGCCTTGGGGTGCGGAACCTTAACAAGCGTTAGAGTATAATATTATAAAGATGACTGATATCCGCTGATAATTTAACAAGCCGTCTCCCGTCTTACAAATGTTATTAATTCAGGTCCCATACTTGTACCTGTAGTCCCCACAACGGAGGAATTAAAAATACAGTACCCTTTCAGTTTAAAATTGCGTGCAGAAATGCTACAGAATCTACACAAGTACTTGTCAATTTCAATTAAAGATCACACCAAAAAGTCGTATTGTAAGTGGAAAGCTCGTAACCCTCAGTCGGCGTCAGGATTTTAATAAATGACGCCGCATCGCCTCGCCCCGCGGCGTCGACCGCGTCGCATTCCACACGATTCTTACTTAACTGCTTGATTGTACTGTGTTGTTTATTGTCACTAATATTGCACGAAGGGCTCGCTCTTTGTTGGTTTGTATGTTTAAAGTGTTTTTATAACTTTCTGTATTTATTTTGGTTTACGTGTCTTTTTATTTCATAAAATTCACCGTGTTAGCGAAAGAGTAAAACTAAATTCAATGCTTTTAGAAAAGTCAAGAGTGAATAGATTACTTCTAGGCAAGCGTGCTTCACCGTCGACCACATCATCTCTTACCATCAAGCGAGATAGTGGCCAAGCGCGAACCTATCGTTAAATAAAAGAAAAAAATGATAGCGTCGTTGATAAGCTTTCATAATCAAGGTCAACTATCATTTGTCAGAGAAGGTCTCACCCATGCTCTATTAAATTGCTTTTAAGTAATTGGACATCCCAATATTATGGCCATAAGTTACAATTACTGCTTCATGGACTGATGAGATGCTATTCATAGAAGTCAAGTGACTACAACAGAAAAAGAGCACAGAAAAATCGCTTTTCTTGTCCTAATTCAGTCAAACCTAAATCAGTTTCAGATACTTAGATTCAAGACACGTCACAAAACGCGCTCCGACTTTAAAATCAGGAAGTCCGTCACCGTCTTACAGCTTGGGCTTTCCGTTCATTTGAATATCTGAGCCTTGAGGGTTCGGACACCGTCGGATATTACATTTGCTAACCCATTTGTACCCGTCGCTGGTCGTACGACGATCATTATCCATGTCCGACCGACCGTCCTTCTGGGACCGCCCTCAGGAATTTGTGTCCCCGCTGTCCTATTGATTCCCTTCACATTCACTCCTCTTTAAAATTGGGCCGATAATAGATGTTATTGGAACTCGGGGGTTTGACGCGTTTTATTGTACGCGCAGATGCTACGCCATTATTGAGAACTCTGAAAATAACGCTCCGGTTTAGACGCCTGTGATACTGTGTTGCCTAATGAAGGTAATTTTGTAGCTTTTATTTGGAAAATAAGTAATTTACTCATTTTGAAATTAATAAAGTTATCAATTTCAAAGGAAATTTTCTTATTTATGAGTAAGTTTTAAGCATTGTTTTCAAAATTAGGGCATCAAATATCTTTAATATCAAATTAAAGAAGCTCATTTTTCTTGACACTCGGATAAAAAAGTAGACACACACAATTTAAACAAATTCAAAAACCGAACGCAAGGCGTACCAACTTAATCACGGTCCGAAAACAGTATTTTATAAAAACAAAAACGTTTTCAAGTCTATCGGCGCGTAAGGTTTTTATTAAAAATATTGTCCGAATGTTAACCCGCGCAGTGAAACAGAAACGGTTGGTGTAATGTATCTTTGCCCCATTCGGGTTCCTTTGTGAAGGGCACGGGTAACGAGCATTATCCACTTGTAGGGACCCCCTACACGAGCCTACATGCTTTATTATTTACGAGCTTTACCCTTTATGTGTGTTTTTACGCTAAGATTTTATTGCGAAGCTATTCATGAGCTCAATCCGGTGAGGAAGCTGAGCTGAGCGGTGAACTCTGATTGTTTATTCTCGTCATGGTGTGTTCATTAAGTAAATGTAGAAGTTGAACGAGAGATTCGATTGATAAAGTTAGTATGGATTCAAATCGGTGAATGCATGGATATATCGATTATTAAAGTTTCATTTTAAATTATCCGCATGTCAAATTTAAAAAAATCTGGGAGTTTTTATCAGATACTTAGTTACAAAATCTTTGTGTAAATAATGCTTCCTTGCGGCGTAGTCGGGTATAGCACAGGCTTGATTCATAATTATCAGACTACACTACATTATAAAGTAACCCCAGTTAGGTATCAATTACATTATTTTAAGCTGCTCTAACTAACTAGGATGTAGGAACATTTCTAAGATCGCAATTCCATAATATTTCTTCAAAGATTTTCACTACCTCTAATTTATGTCTTAGACATTAATAAACTTTTCTTTTAAACCCTACATTAATAAAAAAAGTTCAACCCTTCGTTGTTTATCTCTTCCATCAGATCAATCCACAATACTTTTACGAGTTGGAATCAAAGCGAGCATTGTAAAAGACAGTAAAAGGCGTGTTGTCGGCTCACCCCTAAACCGAATTAAGTTTAACATCCCAATCGACATATATCGTGTTTCGCGAACGTATAACAGGCTATTTTGTACGCCTAGGGGATGTGGGGCCCATCGTTCTAAGCATTATTGTCAGATATTGTAAAACTAGGAAAGGATTACGATAAGCATTTTATTTTTAGAAGATTAATTTCACAAAGAATGATAGAAGTCATGCATTTTTCAGTTTTGGGTAATTAGTGATAAACACTCTAAAGGTATTTTATTCAAAAATCTATTATATTTTACCAAATATACATATAACAAATGATAATCTAGTATCCGGCCCAAACTAGCATTCCGCAACTTGACAAATACATAGTAATACTTGAGTGAATAATAATGTTTGGTGTCATATTTCCAGTGTAAAAGATCAAAGGGCCTGTGACATACGCACATACATTATTATTTGACAGGAGTCACAATCGCAGCGTGGGGTTAACCAACCGTGTGTGGGGGTGATGCACTAGCATGCTGATATAAACAGGCATATCCATTGGAATTATGGTGCTATGATATTTGTGACGGATTTAAGCAATGCAATGTATTTTGACAGCATCTATAAATTCCAATTTTAAGTAGTCAGTAAGAGTTTTGAACAATAATGGATATGTATTTATGCTCTTTTCTTTGTTCTGATTGAAAAATACGAAGAGTCAGACGGTCATCTAAGTTAGATAAAATATATATTGCCTTTAAATTCTATCATATATTGTTTTTCAATTAGACATAACTTTAAAGTATACAGTTATACATTCAGGCAGCAATTAAATTTTCCCCTAATATCAAAATCGCTGCGAGCAAACTGACAAGCAAACAGCAAACAACATATTGCAATAAAACGCAACCCATTTTAAACCTCCGTCGTAATATAATACCGTGGAGTCAATATTAGCGAAGTACAAAGTCGTATGTTACTAAAATACTAATATTTTATTCTATACGGTTCATTTGTCACCCTACCTCCGTCACCCGGGTCTGATTGTGCGTGCCTGCGTCGCTCGGAAGTCACTTTGAAGCCTCATACACCATTGTCAATAAGTAACCTGAACGAAGTTCAAAGGTTTTGACTCGAACTCACTCTAGCAACTCGTGATTTTACGGCAGTTTGAGTGTATTACATTTTTGACAATAACTAGGCTTTTTAGGAAAGTTTTCACGAAGATATGCTGTTATAAGTTTGAGAAAATCTTGGGGATCAACGATCAGTTGAAGTTTTGCACGACATTTAGCAATAATTTTGTATTAACGAGATATCTAAACTATTTTTAAGTAGAAACTATGGAACACAGCCAAAGGCATAAAGGCATACACTTACCGTACAAAACTCAAAGCGAACTTTACTTCAAGCATCAATGAAATATATGAAATAGCAGTGATTGAAACAAATTTCATAAATATGTGCGTTGAAGGAACACACACAACACATCACCATACCAATCAATAAAATGAAACTATTTCTTTCCAGATACCACCAGTAAACATGTCATCACAATCTTCAAGACATTTCCCTCTTCATTTGGTCGACTCAAGCTCGGATCAGCCCGTGACCGCCAGAGTCATGTGACGGTTGTGAACTATCCAAACTAGACTTTAATAACGTATACCGTAATGTGTAAGTGTGTATAAGTGGATATAGATCAAGCCGTGTTCAGGACGTGGTCAGTGTGTGGTCAGGACAAGTCAGGACGTGGTCAGGACGATGCATTTATCGAGTGAAGTAAGTTCGACGACTAGTGGACTAGGCCATGAGGCCCCGTCGTCGAGCTATGGAGGTTCCTTGCCCAGTCAGCCTCTGACAGCAGAACTGCTCGCTGAAAGGACCTTAGAAGGTCTTTTGGCGGATCATCCTGGAGAGTTGGTGAAGACTGGATGTCCTCATGTGGTAAGAAGACACTTTCTTCTCTTATGTAGTAGTAGTAGAGCAGTTTTATTGCAATATTTTTAGTGCATTTTCTGAAATCAAATATTATCTCTTAGCACGATTTAGTTATCCGCAGGGTACCTGCAAATGGGTAGGGTTCCAATGGTACCCTTTCTTCCAAGGGCTCTTTCGTCGTAGGCTTAGAAGAGACTATGCCTACGCCATCTGGTGGCCTAATACCGGCTTGTCTCTTAATAACTGTAACGACCCTGTTGTTATTATTATGTGTTATCCACTATTTATAACCTTATCTTTGTCTTCTTTCTAGGTATGCACAGTCCTACCCCCCCACTGGAGGTCAAACAAGACCCTCCCAGTGGCATTCAAAGTGGTGGCTCTAGGAGAGGTGGGGGACGGTACCCTGGTCACAGTCAGAGCCGGCAACGATGAGAACTGTTCTGCTGAGCTGAGGAACTGTACTGCGGTCATGAAGAACCAAGTCGCAAAGTTTAATGACTTGAGATTCGTTGGGAGAAGCGGCAGAGGTGAGTTCTTGTCACTTTTTAGTTAACTGTTGGGTTTGAATTTAGACATACGTGAGTACAGTTGCTACAAAGAAAAGGTGGTAGTAAGTCTTGGAATGATGTAGTCAATTTGGTAACATAGATATTCAAAATGATGAGAGCTGTTTTCTTTATTTTCAAAAACAATAGCTGCTGTATTAAAAAAAACTTTTTAACAAAAAAAAAAACCGACTACCAAAAATACAAACGCCCCACCTAAAACCACTAAAAAGAGATAAATAAACTTCTATTTATCTATTTCAGAAAACAAAAATGCACGTATTTTTCAAACGAATTAAATAAAAAACTTATTACCTACCAATTCTAAATCAACTTACAATATTATTTTATTTAACAAACAAGATATTATGTATTTACAAACAACCTATAATGATTTATTTACAAAATTACAATGTGACCATTCTTGTCTAAACCTAATTAGCTATAAATTTAATTATAATATTTTTATAATGTTGAGTGCTAGGCACCTACTGATCTGTTTGAAGTCGGTGCCAAGCCAAATAGGTATTCCATAGGATACGCACGTCTAGCCCCGTCACGTCATCGCGCTACATCTAAATCACACCAAATCACCCTGCACTTGCGACCGAACGCGCGATCGTGGGTCGGCAAGTCTTGAGCCAAACGGGCAGACACGTGCAGGCAGGCGTCTTTGACGGTCGTCTTGAATGCATTTAAGTTTTGATGCGTTATAGTGCTGTTGATAAATTTTGTATTTTTGATAGTCGCTTACGTGTTTGTAGGTTTGTTTATTAATAAAAATATTAGATGTTATTAATTATAACCCTGTGTGTATTATATTACTAAGTATTATTGTTCTCTTTTTTTTGGCTTGGTACCGACTTCAAACAGATCAGTAGGTGCCTAGCACTCAACATTATAAAATTATTATAATTAAATTTATAGCTAATTAGGTTTAGACAAGAATGGTCACATTGTAATTTTGTAAGTAAATCATTATAGGTTGTTTGTAAATACATAATATCTTGTTTGTTAAATAAAATAATATTGTAAGTTGATTTAGAATTGGTAGGTAATAAGTTTTTTATTTAATTCGTTTGAAAAATACGTGCATTTTTGTTTTCTGAAATAGATAAATAGAAGTTTATTTATCTCTTTTTAGTGGTTTTAGGTGGGGCGTTTGTATTTTTGGTAGTCGGTTTTTTTTTTTGTTAAAAAGTTTTTTATTTTTCCATTTTTTGTATAAATTATCGTAGGTAGGTATGTATTCGGGCACGCCGCAATCGCGGCGGTAAGACCCCTATTTGAGGAGTGGCTAGATAGGCGTCACGGCGTCCTGACCTACCGCATGACGCAGGTCCTCACCGGACACGGAAGTTTCGGGAGGTTCCTGTGTCTGATAGGGAGGGAAGAAACGCCTGGGTGTCACCACTGCGAGGATCGTCCGGAGGACGCGGTGGAGCATACGGTGCAGGACTGCCCCGCTTGGGCAGAGCACCGCCGTGTCCTCACGACGGCGATAGGCGGAGACCTCTCGCGCCCGGCATTGGTCGAGGACATGCTGCGGGGCGAGACGGAGTGGGAAGCGGTCGCCTCCTTCTGCGAAGCAGTCATGCTTGCGAAGGAGGAGGCGGGCCGCATGAGGGAGAGGACAGCGTCCTCCCTCCACCCCAGCCGCAGTGGTAGACGCCTACGGCGTCGGACGTCGCAAGACGATCTCCGGCCACCGTAGTCGCGGGCATGCGTGCGGCGAGTAATGGGCGACTCGCAGCCCGACCATGGACCATGCCCGGGTCGACGGCGCGTTGTGTTCCACGCGCGCCTCAAGGAGTGTCAGCATAGTGACGGAGCCTGTAAAGGGCCATAGCCTGCCGGGGTCGCGGGACTTGCCCATTACCGTGACCCCGGTACGTAAAGGGCTAGTGAAGGACACCGTGGATTTTAGTCAGTACAAGTCTGACAGTATTCTTCAGTAGTCCGGTAGTATTTTCCAGATTCCATCATCAGATCCTGACATGGTGACAATGGGTGCTCCCATTGTCACCATGTATACTCTTTCTAACCTCGGGAGTATACTCTTTCCAATGAAAAAATAATTTTGAAAATCGGTCAACAATTGACTAGACTTACTTCTGAAGTTATTTTTCACTTTTTTTTTTGTGTTTTTAAAGTCGGTTTTATTTTTGCAAAAAAAGTTTTTTTTTTTTATTTTTCAATTATTTTTATTAGTTGTAATATCCTATACAAATATTTGCTATGCATTTATTTTACATTGTTATTATTAACAATATTTTTCATGGTAATAGGCTTATCCCCAATAAAATGAAACTTAACATACCAAACTGTCGAAATATGGGAATACTGTACACATCTGCGTACCCCCTCAGAGCATACAGGCGTGATGTTATGTTATGAAGTTGTGTAAACAATAAACATCCAAGCGATTGCAGCAATCACGACAGATTTGCTGTCTATTATTGAAGAGTTCCGTTCCATATCTCCGAAGTTCGTGATCAGATCATGACAATATTTCTATGGGACCAACTTGGAAGTATACCCTTTCAAACAAAAAAAGAATTTTTCAAATCGGTTCAGGCGTCTTCGAATAATCGGTGAACATACATAAAAAAAAAAAAAAAATACATACAGTCGAATAGAGAACCTCCTCCTTTTTGGAAGTCGGTTAAAAATAGGCCATCAGTTAGATTATCAAAAAATATTAGACACGTATTTTTTCTTTTGTAACGTAAACCAAAATTGACGAAGATACAACTCTTTTACAATTGACAAGACGTCTTGCCGTGATGTAATTTTTAGTGTGTCCTGACGTCACAAGCCCCCTTTACAAGCCCACTCTCGAGTTTAGATACGTTTTTTCTTTGTAAATATTCACTGATTTAACAAAAGAAAAAATACATGTCCTTTTTTTTTTTAAACTTGTAACTGACAGACTAATTAGATTTGCAATTCATTGATGTTGGAAACTATAAAAAATGAGTGAGTGTGTTGTCCTTAGTTGAGTTTGAAGGCTACTGATATAGAATCACATAATTATTTATCTTTACAAGAAAATATATCATCATTTTGAACACAAAATTACCAATATACCAAATAACTTCCGCACAACATTATACCTACCACGTGATTAATTTAAGAGGCTACCTTCCGAACATACCCACCTAACCTATTTAAAGATTTACGGCATAGATTTTCGTAGCGGGGCCTTAACAGATCAATTACCCCCATTGACTTAATATTCGTACAAAGAGAAGACCTGTTGAAATATTCAGAAGGCAAGGCGCCCGGGGCTTTGTTTTTGAGTGCGTACTCAAGGGAGCCGGGGATCGTTTTTTATGAGGAGACGTCTGCATTATCGTAAACATTCATATATGTTTACAATTTTCTATAGAAAAGATGGAAATTTTAAAATGTTCTATTTGCCGTCTGCTAGTTTTTACATTTTGAAAAATATTTGATACTGGTTTATCTGGACCGTGATCTAACGCTGGATATTAAATCCTTCTCGGTTACTATTCTGATATCGATTATTGTCTGAACAACACATCAACGACCGAATTTGCTTCTACGAGTCTGAAAGATGTTCAATGAGAAGCAGCCGTCAAAAAAAACGGATCGGGATTTGGATTAATTGAGAATATTATAATTGAGTTAGGCGGTTAAAATTTAATAAATAAAAGGATTGCAGTTGCATGACTTTCCTATAAACGTACCACGCTACTGCAAATTATTTTCGAAATCCAACCTAAGATTTTAATACCATCTCTAAAACTAAAATAAACGTTTCATCTAAGTACCAAAAGCGTCTATCTTCAAAATATTAACGACATTTACATCAAACTATCTAATTATTATTAAGGATAGACGGATGGATGGGTGAATGCTTGTTACTCTTTCACACAAAAACTATTGAACGCGTTTGGAAAAAAAATGGTACCCTGATAATATATTTCTTTTATAACCTGGATACATATATCCATACTTTTTATGCCAATAAGAAGTTCCCGTAGGATAAGTATCAAGCCTCACACGAGCAATACCGCAGGCATAGGCTAGTTAAAAAATAAAAGAGTGCAGATTGATTTTCAAACCTTGGTGCTTCCTTTTTTTTTATCGTGTTAAAATCATCAAATGAGTCCTCCCACTCAGGGCAGGGCGGGAGGGACTGTCAGACTTGTATTGACTAAAATCCACGGTGTCCTTCACTAGCCCTTTACGTACCGGGGTCACGGTAATGGGAAAGTCCCGCGACCCCGGCAGGCTATGGCCCTCTACAGACCCCGTCACCGCAGGCATAAGCTGGTTAAAAAATAAAATAATGCTGGTTGATTTTCAACCCTTGGTGCTTCCTTAGGCAATTATTTATAAGTCGTTTAGTTACTGACATGACTATAGGGTTCACAGATCATAGTGGGTGCTAAGGTACTCGTAATTGCGCGGTCAACCGCCTCAGCGTCGCGACGTCTACACTTGAGGTGATTCCGATGATCGGCTAGTGGCCGATTACTTGCGTGTAGAGTACCTCTTGGGTTATAATCTAGTAGGAAATAGTTGAGGGTTCACTAGCACATAAGTTCATTTAGACCAATTGATTTCAAGCGAATCAATTTTATTCGCACATATTTTTTTTTATCATCTTTGCCCCACACTAGGAATTCCACCTCCATCGTCATTGCGTTTACAAGCAATTATAATTACATACAAAAACAACTACTTGCAGGTCATTACAAATAATTGTTTCGTGTGGGAATCGAATCTGCAGCGCAGAAGTCAATCGTTGAGGTACTGAGTCAATCGTGCTTACAAACATTAAGAATAACTGTTTTCGGCGTCTTATTATGGTTTATAAATAAATAAATAAATAAATATTCCACAACTATCACACAACGCCATCTAGTCCCAAACTAAGCAGAGCTTGTGTTATGGGTACTAGACAACTGATAAATATACTTATATATTTTTAAATACATACATATTATAGATAAATTACACCCAAACACAGAACAAATGATCGTGCTCATCACACAAACATTTGTCCTGGGTGGGAATCGAACCCACGACCTCCGGCATAGCAGTCAAGGTCACTAACCACTAGACCAACAGGCCTGTCAGAATGATAAAAAAGTTATGAGTGCATTATACTTTAATTTCGTGGTTTCTATATCTCTCGCTCTCTAAAAGGTATGCGATTCATTCCCGCGAATGTCTTTTTGTAAGCCATAATAATAGGCCAGGCTACAAAACGGGCAAAAGATGCCGTAGATATTATTCGGTTTTTGCTCATAAGTCCATTTAGGTAACTAGGTATAAATTTCAATTTTATATGAGCTATTTTTGCTTGAAATTATATTGTTAAGAGAAAAGAAAGTGTTTTTTTTTTTGTAATAGATAAACTCAAAACTACTAAACCAATTTTTAAAATTCTTTCACTCATGTAAAGCTTCTTTTTCAGCCAGTAATAAGATCTTTACTTTCAATTCCGTGTGAAGCAGAGTTCAAAAAAATCTATGGTTAATGTGATCCTTAATTGTCATCCCTTAGCGATGTAACAGTATCAAGTTCTGCGGAATAATAGTAATCGTTTGCGCACTTATAGCACTTCTTAGCGGATCTCTTTACAGCTCAAACTGATACTTTGGTGTTTAACCCTTATTAGCGCCGGGACACGCAACTTAAGCGGTGACATACCTACGTGCACAAGGTACATTTAAGTTAGGCTGTTTATGGAGTTTTGACTTAAATTTGCTAAGTATTGACTTACGATATTTTGCATAATATTAAGGTCATGGACTTCGTTTACAGATTATTTATTAGATTTAATCTTTGACTTTTTAATTAAGATGTGTGAAGGAAAGAAGTGTTCTATCCTCAATATTTCCAGTACATTATTTTTAAGTAGACGACTTTATAAGTCGAACAAACCGGAAAATTACTCCTTTTTCTTGCTTGTTCCCAAACTATGTTAGAGTCAGTTTTCAGTTTGAATGAGATGTAGTCTAGTACTTCATATGGAGAGACTGCCTTCTGACAGTCGTGACCCAGACTCACTAACTGACTAACGCACTCCCTGTACACCACTGTCAAATAATTACAAAAAAAAAACTGGACCAACCCTTTCATTTTCATTTGCAAACTGTATTTCTAAAAGCCAAACATAAATCAGTGCCTCATTTTGCGCAAAATATCCCATTACACAAACAAAATCTCGTTACCATCAACGTAAAGTAAACCAGAATTAACGTAAACAGTTCGGATCGATGTAAATGAACAACGGTGCGGAAACGAACTTAAAGTTAGGGGTCGCAAACAAGAGCGTACGAACTGTAAACTTGTTTCGCGTCTCATATTCAAATAGTGCAGGGGAGCTAACGAAGATGGGGTCGCGAACTCGCGAACCTTTGGCGTGACGTGACGTAAGAATATGTCAGTGAATATGTCATGCGTGTCAATGTATTTACTTACGTTTCGATGACAGATAAACAAGCGAAGGCGGGATAAATTGTTTGTTTTATTTGCGTGTTAATAGAATGTGTTCTTGTTATTTGCCGAAAGTGTCAAGTTGGTAGATGTTATGATAAACGTTTAGGTAAACGATGATATTTTTTTATCGTGGTAAAATCATCAAATGAGTCCTCCCACACAGGGCAGAGCGTGAGGGACTGTCAGACTTGTACTGACTAAAATCCACGGTATCCTTCAATAGCCCTTTACGTTCCGGGGTCACGGTAATTCGTTAGTCCCGCGACAAATGGGTTTACCTTAGAAAAGCACTTTATTTTCTTGGTTTGGACGCTTATAGTAACGCGGAAAATATTTAGAAAAAAATATCCATTAACAGGAAATAAGAGTCCCTCGGATCAGTTGCAAAACCACTTCCGAGAAAAATTCTGATTTACAAAGACGGCGCCGGAGTTACGCCGAAGCATTATCTAATTGTGCATTGCAAGCATTATCTATTGCGCTAATTTCCTTCTAATAGAATTGATAGACGCGTGCAACATTAAAGTGGATTTCACCCCAGTTGAACAAATATAACCCTCATTAAAAATTCCTTAAACAAACAAAAGCTTTCGGCTAGCGTGTACACGAAAAAAAAACCAATATAGCCCAGAGCGGCGGGAAAGTGGAAAAGAAGTTAAGAGGTGTCTATTTGTCACGTTCCTTCCTGAATAACGCTCTGCTTTCCAATTAAGGGTAAGCGCTCTCTTTGTTTATCTTAAATTGCGAGAAAATCTCACTCAAATTATCGGGTAAAAAAGACAAAGGGGGATCGCTGTGGAACATAACTTTTGCTTCGTTCCGGGATAAAAAGTTGCGTATCTAACATCGAGGGACGGGGCGCGGGGAATTTTTAATAAGCGAAAAATTTAATGAGGGCCCCCCAACCACTTTTTTCGTCACGGTTTGCCGTGTCAGCTAGCTAAGGGCAGACCTTTATACTTTGTATTAGAAAAGAATTATTAATTACTCGTAAGATCTTTTTCTTTGTTTCTAAATTATGTTTGAGTTCGTGTAATATCCAATTATGTGTTATGAAACATGATAATGCTAGCTAAAATGTTTTTCACTAAATCTTAAGTATTTTTTTACTTTTAGCTTATTCCCAAATATATTTTCCCCAATCTTCGTTTTTTTTGCAAACAAAAACTAGCGTCAACTTAGCTCTTAGACCCAAAAAAAATATTTAAAAAATCAAACTCACACTTTTCTTATTAAAAAGGCATAGCCTACACAATTTTCATTCATCGCTGATTTAAATTTAGCCTTACCTTATTATACCCCCGAGTGGTGTAGTAAGAGGGCAATTTAACGCGCCAGTAGGCAAGGAGCGACATCTGCTAATCGATTGATTGACCCCCACCTTACAGCTAGACTCGATAAAAAATACGCCCCCAGTCTCATTTGTCCCCTGTCCTTGATCTTCTACGCAGCCTCTGTAATTGCCTTTATAATGTGCGTTGCAAGGTTAAGACTGGTTTTCTTTTGACAAAATTGAGGTTTCTGGGAAACCTTTATTTTTCAAAATATGGGATGCAATTTTAACTATCTATAATTTAAATCTATTATTCATCAACATCCTTTCCTTTTTTTTCCATCCTTTATGTCCATGTAAAAAAAAGTTCTTATTTGTCAGATGACGATTGCAAACAAACCAATGCTGGCATTTCTAATCTTTGCGCTCTAACAAAGGTCCACAGTTAACCAAACATTGTCGGTAGGACACAATAGGCTCTCAAGCTGCAGTGTTCACCCCATCTGCACCTTGGCCCCTTTCAACCCCAGGAAAATTATTTTTGTATAAAGAAGAACGGTGAAAAAGATCTCGGCCTCACCTTTCAGTTATTAACTTGGCCCCCTTTGATGCACTGCCCATGCCCCTTTACGAACTAATGATTTCAATTTCACCCTGTTATTTTGAAAACCTCTCGCTGTATGTTATGGGATGATTGAGGATGTAAATTAGCGTTTCAAGGGTATGTTATTTGAATAGAACGAGCTTTAATATTGTAAATGGGGATTTAGGATAAGTGTGGTTGTGTAAGGAGCTTTAAAACGCAGGGTAACTTTATGAATGCTGCGTAGACAACAGATAGGTAATTTTTTGTATAAGAAACTGGTGAAGATTAAAGTAAGGAAAGTAAAATGGCTGACGTTTTGTAGATTTGTGTGAATAGTTGAAATTGTAGACAACTTCTACAGTAAAGTGCCAAGAAAAGTTGATAGTACCAACAGCCAGTCATTGACATAAAAACACTTGTGCTCTGTAAGTCTCAAATTTATTGTGAAGGGCATCGCTAACTACCGGCACAGTTTAAGATGAGCATCCATTTAATTTTTATTAATTTAAAAGAGAACCATCGGGTGGGTACGAAAAATTCATAAGCGAAATTGAGACGGTCGCGCGACAGGGATGTAGATACGTTTTTTCGGAAGCCAGAGAAGGATAGGGCAAGTTTCTTTTCATTTCATTCCGTCTTTTTGGAGTTGTTCTCTTTCCGTTTTTAATTATTGAACCACTCATTCCTAATTATTGTTATTAGCGTTGGGGAGAGTGGTGAAAATTGAGGGTCTCGTCTCGAAATATTGACCGCTCGGCTGGTTGGTGGGAGCTTCCTAGGGGACTGGTTTTAATTGTGCACGCTTTTGACTTTTCCTCTTGTTCTTTTGAGACGCCTCAATAAACTCGGATTTTACGGTGTCTCGCTTGTATTAGTTATTTTATTGGTTGGGGAAGAAGTTTTATATTGCTGCGGAAGTATAATACAATAAACGTACGTCTTGTAGATTCTTTTTCGGGATCGACAACAACATAAAAAATTCTACGTTTATGACGCATGTTTAATACATTCCGCATGAATGAGGAGTCTATTTGCTAATGTTCGTAATGCGTATTGGTTGGCTTTAGGTATTTTGTATCCAAATTGCTGCTCTAAGCCGAAAATCCCCAGTAATCCGTGTAACCGAGATCAAAGAACCTCTCCACCATTGCTATTGTGGCTCATTTTTTATTTAGCGTTGCGAGAGAGAGAACTCTTATCTTAACGTGCCTCCCGCCTACTTTATGACGTTATAAAGCTGATTTTTAATCCGAAGTGAATGGGAAATTGCCGAATTTGAATTTGGAACTGAAGTTGAATTTGGAATAATATTTTAACTGTTATCAGTTTTGTGAGCGTACTTTCGAGTAGTTATTTATGAGTTAGTTAGTTGGAATGGAATCTGCTACTTTATTTAACGCAGCTAGATATATGTATAATGTCATTGGAAAAATCCAACTTTATTTAGGCATGATAAATAATGCTAATTTATTACAATCTTCATTAGTTTCTTCGTTCACATTGTCTATGTAAAAAATGTAGCTCTGATTCGATAGATGACGCTGAGTGTTTCGTAAAACCAGGCGAGCTCATTTAAGGCTTTTCAAACTAATTCGCTATCGTCCTGCTCAAAGTTGGGATTAGCGTGG
Organism: Agrotis puta; assembly: GCA_943136025.2. NCBI lineage: Eukaryota > Metazoa > Arthropoda > Insecta > Lepidoptera > Noctuidae > Agrotis > Agrotis puta. The sequence goes on along the minus strand of OW964184.2, from coordinate 6,316,475 downwards.
CGTGTTTTGTGTGACGATTCACGTTATTATACTAGTTGCTTGGCTCCTATTGATCGTAGCGAGATGTAATATAGCCTATAGCTTTCCTCGATAAATGGACTATCCATTAAAATGAATATTTTTTTAATTCCAAGCAGTAATTCCTGAGATTAGCGCGTTCAACCAAACAAATTCTTCAGTTTTATAATATAAGTATAGATTTTCAAATAAAGTAAGCATGCCGCTTAAGAGCTTGCAGTTTGACAAAACCCTTAACCCCGAAAACAACTGATTTATTTTTTATCATAAACTAGCGACCCGTCCCGGCTCCGCACGTGTGCAATCTTTACTATATTATGAATTTTATATACATATAAACCTTCCTTTTGAATCACTCTATTAAAAAAACGCTTTTAAAGATCTAAGCATACATACAGCATACAGACAGACAGAGAGAAGCGAATTTGTTCAATACTATGTAGTGATAGTGAATAGACGATTCTTGATACTCGTAGCGACGATTTTCCTTCAATTTTAAAATGAAAAATATCAATTTCACCCCTTCGAAAAAAATGTTTCAATAACAGTAGCTAAACACAATATTTTTATGAACAATCAGTGGCTCCCCCTGGCGGGATACACACAGTTTATGAAGTGAGCAGCACGTGCAAGTGCAATATGTTAGCAGGCGGGGGTGGGCAGGAAGGCTTTTTATGAATAACTAAATGATTTATGGAGTTAGAAAATGGTTTTATGTTTGCTTTACTTTTCTGGAGGTTTTTACTGGGAGGTTCGTGTTGCTTGTGTATGTGTAGATGGTTTGTAGGTTTAAAGGTTTACAATTTAGTTTTTAATGGATTTATTATAACAGAACAAACATTTGTGGAGCTATGTAACAACTAGTGTTGCAACGTTAATTATTATTTATGAATCATATAAAATGGGGAAAAAACCATTGATTTATTTACTCTAGAGATAAAACTACTTAAATACATTACCAAAATACCATAAATCGTTTTCATATGGCTATAACCAAAAGAGCACGAGCGAGTACGAGTAGAGCACGACGCGATATTTTATGTAGTCAATTGTACTTAACGACTACCCTCACAAAAAAAAAACAAAGTTCAATTACAGTAAGTACGTAATTATTTACCCTTTGACATACAGTCACCAATAACGGTACACTCTATGCATACTAACTAGCACAGCAAACATTCTGGGGCCGTATCTTATGTAGATACCAGCCTTCATTCCATCCATATTACATAAGTAGTCGGAATTGGTAATTTCTATCTCCGTCCCGGAGACAATAAAACTTTTCTTTTCTTCGTATATTTGCGCAAAAACAATTTCTTGGTCTCTCTCTTAAGTTCTCGCCGAGTTTATGCGGGTTTTATGAAAATAAGCGGGTGCCCGCTCATTTCGGGTCGAGGGGGTGTGCGGTGGGGCCGCGGGCCGCGGAGGGGGGTGTTTATGTCGTTTTCATGGCTCGGAGGACCACCGCCGCGGCTTTTGGCTTCAAGCCAGACGCTCAGAATACTAGTCTCTCTTTTGTTTTGTACGGAATGTTATCTCGGTACGTTTCTTTTATTCAGAATATCATTTGGGATCTAAATATGAAATCTTTTGCTGTGCGGGATGTTGGAGGAAAATAGTGTTTGTTTGCGTTGTTTATTTTGCTGCTACTCCTGTTTACTGGGCATAAATTATTCATGGAATAACTGGGTTTTTAACGAAAATATGACATGATATTCACGGAACTAGAATTCGGTAGTTATATTTTATATGTTTTGTCATTGAGTACTATACAATTACAATAAACACATTCCAGCAAACCTTTCAGCGTTTCAACAATTAATTCCGAAAAACGCCGCATCCAGTTTGTGGTACATACAATTATTCAATTAGCACCTATATGATCATTCATTACCGCGGGGGTGTAGCATGTCAACCAATGAACTTTACCAGAATTAGCATTCGGTATGTGTGTCGATACGTCCGTGATTGTTCAAACGCTTGGTGCCGTGTTTGTGGTCGCACTGCGGTCGATGTGTTACGATGGCATTTCGACTACACTCCTCGCTTTCCATCGCTATATAACACGCTAATACCCGAGTGTTAAGCATCCATTGCTTTCATTATACGGCGCTGTACATCGCTGAATGGTACGTTTACGGCAATGGTTGCTGTTTAGGATATTGCGTCGTTACGTGACGTCATTGTCGCGAGTTCCAACACTTATTAAGTGATAGGATGGCTCACGACCACATTTACACGCGGAGCTTATCATTTTGTGCGTTGAGCGGTCGGACAGTTGCCATACTTGGCTGCTGAGCGGTAAAGCTGAAAAATGGAGTTAGGCAGTTAGTGTTTGGTTCAAATAGAGTTTCAGGAATGGTCCTAGATACCTAATACCGGTCGCGGCACTGTATTAATTAAGGTGACCCTGGAACGTAAAGAGCTATTGAAGGACACCGTGGATTTTAGTCAGTACGAGTCTGACAGTCCCTCCCGCTCTGCCCTGGGTGGGAGGACTCATTTCATGATTTTACCACGATAAAAAAAAAGATACCAACCTTTTTTAAAATGGTAACGACCAGCTAGTTTCCTTGATGAAAGTAGTTCCCGAATACTTAAAACCTAATCTCTTCAAAGTAATAGTGTACTTTGTCTGGGTACCTCTGACCTAAAGTAGAGTCAAGAGAAAATACATCAAATAAATAAAAAAAAAAAACAAAAAACGCTTTACTTCCAGGACACTAAAATAGGTTGATAGGTTTAGAATACTCAATCCAAATTGCAACAAAAGTCATAAATCGCAATAGAAATGTCTGATGATTTTGTGTTCCACTGTATTTGGATATGTCTTTTAAGAAAAGATAGAGACTGGAGCAGAAAATCATCAGAGCCCGAACCAAAAATATAAAATTTAAACCCTCAAATAAAAAAGTAACAAATATCCTTATAAAATCTAAACAAACGTAAACTGATCCGCAAACTAAATAAAATAAAAGTACGACTATGTCAGGGGGGCACAGAGAGCAGGAGTGGGTTTTAGCGGGTTCGAGTCCCGCAATACCTCGGCTGTCTTACAATCTCCGTGAGGTAGTGAGTGACAGTCGAGGTATCAATGGGGATTTCCCACTCCTGCAAAAACAAAAAAAAAAAATAGTTCATAGGTTATCTAAATAAATACTATGCAGACCTATTTAACTTAGATTCTTATGCTAATATCCACACCGTTTTTACCACCCCTCCAAAACAAGAAAGCCAGTTAAATACCAACACACCTCTCCAAATATCCAACATCTTAGTAAATCGTGGTGCTAGTAATCCGTGTGTTCGTGTCGGCATTCGGGCAACGATTATTCGGCTAGCGGGGCTCCACAAATCAACCGAGTTGCCGCCGCCGCCGTGCCGACGGCAACCGAATGGGTTGACGACGTCGCCGCGAATTCTTTATACATTCCAGGGTTGAAACTTGCTAGATGGTTTCCGTACGTGACTTGGTGGGTTGTGTTTTGGTTGTTGAAATGGGTTTGAGGAGTATAATGGCTCTGAGGATACATACTTTCATTAATGTAAAGACACTTCAGTCGTTAAGAATTATTTTTAATGCCCTTTATTCATACATGTATTGTGTACAAAGCTGTTATGTAAAGATGTTAAATATATAGATATATTTTCTTGAAAGTCATACGAATTCGGCATATTACGAGTATGTACGAACATTTAAAAACAGTGCTTCAAATTATTTATTTGAAACAAAATCTTCAGTTAATTAGCTGCTATTGTTTCTCATAAACATCAATTATGAGCAAAACATTACAGAATACAAGTGTACATACTAAGAAAAAAATTCAAAAACACTCGTATTTTGTTCTGAGAAAAACACTCCATCTTCAGTATTTTTCACAATATTATTTCTCTTCAACTTTCTTATGCTCATTGAAGTTGAATGTGATTTTGTGTTATGTTATGCTGAATACTTGTTTTAACTCCCACACAGGTAAATCATTCACTCTGACGATAATGCTGGCGACCTCCCCCCCTCAAGTGGCGACGTATCAGAAAGCGATCAAGGTGACGGTGGACGGTCCTCGAGAACCCAGGTCTAAGACCAGGCACCACGGCTTCCACCCATTCCACTTCGGGCCCCGGTTCCCGCCTGATCCCTTGATGGGGTCACTGCCTTTTAAATTATCAGGTAACGTGCATCAATTATAATTATCATAGAAATACAGTGTTTTAGGGAACTGGAATGTTTTAAAGAATTACCGCAGTTTTGGAGCGCAAAGGGTAGTTAAAGGAACAGGGTAGGTTTTCACACACACACAGTCCTTTCCATTCTAGAGAGGAAGTAGCTAGCCATTGATGATTCCATTCTTCCAAAAAAGCAGTGTATTTTAACGTTTGCAGAAACAACATAAAGGGACTCTTATTGAAGCTATTAATATTGGTGATAGTGATTTTGTCAATCATTGTAAAATTCGGGATAAAAATAAGTTTGTGAGCACTGATTCAAATTAAAACGAGTCGTGGTTGCGTAAATTTACAAAGATTAACAAGAGCTTTGTTATGGTACCTTCGACAGACATAGTATTTACGTACATAGTATATATATATTGTGCACAGGCAACAATGTTTAATTAAAAGAAATATGATAATGCACAAAAAACTACAAACTAGATTCTGCATTTCAGAAATTCAAACACATGATCTTCCTAAAAGTCGTCTAATTCAAGTTTCAAATAAAACATGCCTGCTTATTGCATAATACAGTATATCTTCCATTATGACGTTCCTCAAACTTGAGATCTGACCTATCCCCGTCTGTGCACGATGTTTCTATCCGAAAGATATTAAATTGTCAGCCGGGACCGTTGTCACTCCTCGTCGGCTCCTCAAAAGGGGATTTAATTCGGTCCAGAAGTTTTGCGTGGCAATTAATTATCAATTTGAGGGGCCTCTACTTGACACCTGCGAGTACACGAACTGTTTTAATATTCTAGAAACATTAACAATTATGAAGTTTCTTAAGTTTGTTAGTGACGCGATGTTTTGATGGTTATGTTGAGCTTTGACGAAATGTGAAAGGTTCGCATCTTTATCGAAAGAAAATATAAAAATACACTTGTAGGGTCATCGTTGGATTGATCGTGGTGGACAGAATGGTAACGTGGACAGGTCTTTTTTTTTGAGCGTGGCGTGGGACATAATCATATGACTTCTTCCACTCCGGCTGGAGCGAAAGGGAGTGTCAGGCTATTACTGACTACATCCACCCTATTCTTCCTTTTGCGTTTCGGGGCCGCGGCCTTTTTTTACGAAAAATTCCGTAGCGGTGTCGTAGGTTGAAGACTTTATCAACGTTTAGTTCTTGTTATTTTCCAATCTACTCGAACTGATTTACCGCCATCTTTATAGAATAACCCACCTATGTTGCGATTTCCAACACTAAAATGGAAAAGCATTGCAATACTCTCCAAAATGTATTCGCAGATAGCGTTTACATCCACAAAATATTACTGACTACTGCAAAATTTAAAATAGCCAAGCCAACTTCCTCCCGTAAGAAATATGGCAGGTGAATGAGATTTCCCCAATATTGCGACGCGACGCCCTGCTAAGCGGGGTGACGTCGCTAGGCACCCGCTCCCTTCACTTGCACCTAATAAACACCGTTGTAATTGTGTGCCGCATTATTAAAAAGTGCCGAAATAATTTTTTTATAATATATTTCTTAAGTTTCATTTACTGATCCATGAAAAGACTATCTACGTACCTATCTTTTACAACATGGCTAAAATCGGGAATATGTCGCCAACTTCAAGTTTTTCCAATTTCATTTCCGAATACAATTTTTTATCAAAACATAATGAGTCTCAATTTCCCTTTAACTCGTTAAAAAATAACTACTAAAAAGATCCTTTATTAATACTCTGTCCTAAAATATGGTGTAAAATGGGTATTAATATGCTACTACTAATATAGCAGATGTGATTCTAGTAGTCATTTGTAATGTTTATCTTTGTAGGACTGAACGTCTTTAAGAAACACCTTTGTTTTCCACCTCGACAACACAACAAAAGATTAACACATCACCTTACCTACGTTCCTAAAGTCTCAAGCTACCTTTATCACTTCAGCGTACTACGCTTTCGTAGTACGCGCCTGTCGTTCTCTCGTAGTACGCAAGTGTCGTCGCAAACCTCGTTACGTCGGGTGTCAAAGGGCTGTAACTCAATTACACAGCATGTCGGTATCGTCGGCGACACCGAGCGTGCCAAGACACCGGAATTAATGTATGCTAATTTACTTAGGATTTTATATCGGATTTCTAATGAGGTGGAATTGGTTGATTTGAGATCGTGTAGTGCATTTAAGATATAAAATCACTCATGATTCTCTGGTGGGTCACGCAAAACTAAAATAGAACCGTCACATTTCTCTAGCTGGTCGAAGGCCGAAGAGGCCGTAAGGTTCTTGAATGGAGACCACCACGCATCGGCAAACGCAGCGTAGGATGATCTGAGGAGTACCTATAACAAAGTTCGGTTCATCATACCAGCCGTAAGACGTCCACAGCTGACCATAGGCCTCCCCTATAGACTTCCAATAGGACCGGTTGGAAGCTGCTTGCATCCAGGGTTACCCTGTAGTCTTCATAAGATTGTCTGTCTACCTTGTGGGTGACAGTTATTTGTTCCAGGATAAATAAAAAGTTACCACCTTTCTGCATATGGGCATTCTTGCTCAGCATGGCCTATGTGATTAATTTTACCCGACTACGGGATGCCAGAATAAACATTACACTTTTCTTTCAAAAATCATCAAGGTAACCATAATCTGGGTACAATTAGATACACTAAGGAGCTCTCCAGTAACTGTTACTACGGCCAGTAGTTTGATCAGTACCTACGTCAAAAAATTAACGAATAGTTAAATTAACTACTAATCAAACAACGGGCCAGCAAAAACTACGCACAGTAATTCTTCAACGTGACGTTCTTCCATCAGTGCGCGTCATCTTTTGTTTCTCTTTAGAAACAATTTAGCGAGCACTTCAATATGTAAATTCCTCGCTTCGCGGCTGTTCTGAAGGCAAGTCTGTACTGCCCTCTTACCGGTACCAATAACCCTTGTGAAATCATGATAAATTATCTACACTCACGTTCGCGAGCTCCTCTTTATACACACGAATTTGTTACACGAATATTTAAAGTGTGGATGTGACAACTTGGGTGAAGATTTTCTGTAAGATAATTATGATATTGGATTGTAATTATGTTATGATATTTTGCGTGGCAATTATTTATCAATTTGAGGGGCCTCTACTTGACACCTGCGAGTACACGAACTGTTTTAATATTCTAGAAACATTAACAATTATGAAGTTTCTTTGATGCAGAAAGCAGTTCTTTTGGACACGGCGCGCATTGTGAGGAGGTTCCTCTCTCTAGAGCCCTAACCACCGGCACCTTGGACCCTGTTCCCGATGTTGGTGGACCACTATTTTTTAATATTTTTAAATGTTTTTTTTAATTTCTTTTTTGTAAAAATATTTAAAAATGTAAACAGATAGGAAAAAAAAAGAATAAATATGAAGTTTCTTTAATTATGATATTGGATTGTAATTATGTCACATAGGACTGTTTTAAAAGGGCATCAGCCGTGGAACGCAAAAGGTATTTAAACTTAAATGAATAGGGTGTTTTTTAGTTTAACAGTCTGACAGTCCTCTCCGCTCCACCCAGTGCAGAGGACGCATTTGATGATGTCTAAACCAAAATAAAAAGACATGGATTAAACATGGTTGTAAATCAAGGTAAGAAAGCAGAACAATTTTAACTGTTATATGTCACTGATAGTTAATTTAAAGCCCGGAACGCCAAACCAGCACATAATAAGTAGACAGTCTTAATTAGTCTAGACATCCAGTCGAGATCCGCTTTCGCACATCCGTGTATCTCACGTCACCGTGTGAGCGCCACTTAAAGTCGCAGCCTTCGCATTATTAATGAGGGAGTCTTAGAGAAAATTAAATATAGCATTAGGCCCGGAAGCCCGGGATTGTGGGGGCCAGGGGGGAAGAAACGGGGGCCACATAACCCTTCAGTGCTCGCGACAATGCGGGTGCATAATTACGCATTTGTAAATTTTAAATGTCCCACCCACCTCATACAGCCTTTTGTATGACGTGATTCGCGCTTTCACTGTACATTTTAAACGGTTTCAAATGGATTCGTATGATGACGCCTCCCGCGCGATTAACTCCAAATGTGACGTCATTTTTATTGACGTGACGTGTTATTCAACATTTACGGCTGCAAGGTTGTTATAAATTCACGAGTTTTGAGTATGGATTGGTGGAAATGTATTTAATGATTTAGAGACAGTCAACTTTCCATTTTGTTAACAGAAACTCATCCAAAACTAAACTCAAAAAGCAGGGGTCAACTTACAGAAGTACCTCTAGCTAATTAATCGTTTCTATCAGTTCGCAACCTTTACCGGTTAGCTCCCTTGTCACAGCTACTTTCCTACACCGAAAGGTTAATTAAGCAAAACAAAAAGGGGTTAAACAAAATCAATAGACGCAAATTCATTAAACGCTAAGCAGATTGAAATCCAAGATGGCGGGCGGCGGGTTAAGGCGCGTTGACAAAGCGTCGTCGTTAGTTCGCGAGCCCTCTTATTAACCTTATGATGTACGGGGGGCATCCATCTTGCTAGCTTCGGCTTCTGACGTCAGCCCTTAGCACTAACTAGAAGCTTATGGTGTCATAAGTTACGATGTGGAGCAACCTGCTGCAAGACAGTGTTATTCATTATACTGGTTCGTATTTAAATTGAAACACAATAGATGTTTTTATTACAAACTGCTGGTTTAAGTCACTAGATTTGGTTATTTAGAGAAGGCAACTTTTAAAAGAAATTCTGAGTGACCATCTTTTGGCTAAACTATTACTTACTGTATCCTTTTAACTGGACGTATTCTTAAAATAAAATGAATCAAAACAATTTTGGTTACCACTTAGAACTAAGCTAATTTCTCCTCCTACCATACTAAGTATACTATCATCAGTAGTAGTCAAGAGTAAGCACTATAGAAGTGAAGCTTACTGTTGTCTACTGTTGACTACTATCAGAAGTTGCGGAACGAAAATAAGGGCTTTGAAATGCGAATTTTAATGAAATAATAGGTTGCCTTAAAGGCCAAAATAACATACTTAACTCTTATCTAACTAAACACAGAATGAAGTCTCTAGATCTAAGTAGTACCTAGTTTAAATATTTGGATAATTCTGAAGTTGTTTTACCAAACTTTATTCACATTCCATATTTAGTTTTTCATTCCTGACAATTAACATAGTGAAACTTGAAACTCATACATATCACCAAAAAAGTAAGTTTCAAAGAGAATGAATGAAATATTCACGCTTCTGCGTCACATATTCGTAGTAGCTAAACTCACTGATATGTGTAGAGAGTAAAATGTAAAATGGCTAATAAAGATGGAAGAGATAATCTACTTTATACCATAAGCTTACGAAGTCCATATTGTCTTCAATGAAAAAGTCATTTGAATTGAAGTCGTTACAAGACAAAAGAAAAGGGAAGTCGCTCAACTAAGTGTTCTATAAATGATGTTCGAAGAAATGTAAAATAATTACTGGAAAGTGCTTCCAACCCTTTCTCTAATCACCGAGGGTCTCAAAGAGTCGTTAAAAAATTCCGCCCTAATCCTGGCACATTGGAATCACACTAAAAACGTAAATACTTTTATCCGTGTAATCCCGGTCGTCTTCGCGGATTAGCGCTGTAGTACCGGAGGCAGGAAAAATGCAAGACGCAATCTAGCAAATGGCATTAAAATGTTTGGGTTCAACCCTCTCGCGGCGCGGTGCGATTTTTCAAAGTCGAAGAAAAAACCCCTTCGTCCGGGGCAATGTAGCGGACTGGCACGTCTTCGGATGCGGCCAATCCACTACTACGCTGCGCTGACAATTTTGATACTTTACTTTACTTTTAAAACAAGAAATTTTTTGGTTAAATTTTCACTGATTATAAATATTTTACAGCTACATCTGAAGTTGGTGTATATATCTATTTAATCTAGAAAAAATATATTTAAAAAGTAAATGATAAACGTATGCATACTTTCTTGATTAGTTAAGTTAGAAAACAAAACTTGAACTATTAAAAAAAGAACTTGTTTGACTTTTTTTTTTGTCGAGAGTTTCTTTAAATCCCAAGCTGGTGGATCAAGCTGGGCGCAAACTTTCTCAAGACTTGTATCTATCAGACTCTCGCAAAAAAAAACCCTGAAATGTTGAGCACCTCCAATGCTACAGAAAATCAGTGTTTTGTTTACGACAAATATCAGCTGGTACGCACTGGGCGCTTCTTCGAGAACCAAGAGATGACATTGAAGTGTACACATTTCAGCTGTTAGCTCAGTCCAGCGCTCGAATTTAAAGCAAACTTGAATTCAAATCTACGTGTAGGTACAAGCTTTTTAAGCTGTACTAGCTTCCGCCCGCGACTCTGTCCGCGCGGATGTCGGTCTTCGCGTGGATGGTTTATTTCCCCATTTTGAGTAACTCTGACAATGACATCTTATAAATATTACGGCGCTGAATCCACTGCGGGTAATGCAACGTGTGTTCGCGGTTCTACAGAACAACGTCTATGAATAAAACTGAAAAATAAGATTTTTTTTCTACGCATTTTTCCAGGATAAAAAGTATCCTATGTTATGCCCAGGATAATAAGGAATAATTATACCAAGTTTCATCGAAATCGAACTGTTAGTTTTCACGTGATGCCTGCACAAACAGACAGACAGACAAAATTTTTTTTAATCATATATTTGGGTTTGGTATCGATCCAGCAACACCCCCCCGCTATTTATTTTTTCAATATTTTCAATGTACAGAATTGACCCTTCTACAGATTTATTATATAGTAAAGATTATCTTAAATCATCACCCAAAATTATTGTCTTCAAGGGTCATCATTGCTCAGTCGTGGTATACAGCGATTACGCATCGTGCACACAACAAAGAATTCCGACATTTTTTAACGAATGCAAATCGTCTAGTGCTGCCCTTTCTCTTGAATCTTTCAACAGAGAATACATAATGAAACAATGCCTTGCTATTTTTCATGTCAGTAACCAGAGGAGTTTAAATATTTTTTAAAAGGAAGATATTGATAGCTACATGATTTTATAGAGCATAAACGACGCAAGAGGATTTTTAAATGATAAAAATATTTGAATGATTGTATCATTAGGAAATGGTGGGTTAAGGTTGAAGCAGGTTTGGATCGAAATAAATTTGAAATAGTTTTCAGAGTCAAACATAGTATTTAAAAGCAGCAAAAGATCCATCCATCAGTCTTAACACTTTACAGGCGTTCCTAATGCATTTTTATACTCCATAACGGCTTTCGAAGAAACCTTTAGAGGAAAGCCAATACATGGCTGTAGACTATTTTTTTACATAATTAGTCACACGAACAATTTTTTAAAATTGTAGGTAATTATTGTATGCATTTATGCTGGGCTTTTGGCTTGGCTGAACTTTTATCTTATCAGTCCGCCATAAAGTCGCCTTGAAGAAAAAAGGAGAGTTCAATGACTCGATGATAAAAATACAGGTCCATACTAAATTCTATAATATGTATTTTGTTTAAAAACTCGTTCTAAAAAAATAAACCGGTTTAAGGCTATGAACGAATAGAAGATATGTCTTATTATATTCTAGATTATTAAAAATCTACCAAGTTATATCAAATAGCCTATCTATTCCACAAAGTTTCTTCTCGACTCCATGAAGAATAATCCGGGTTCGCGAGCCAGCAAGCAATCTTGAGCTTCAGTGTTATTTTTTGCTCGGAGCGATGCGGATATTGTCTGAGCTACGGATGCTCTTAGCTGCAAGAAAGCTTTGAATACCGAGCACCGATCTCGCATAACGTCCACTTACTGCACTTATTAAATACTCTTTAAATTGCTCATTGATGGACAGTGGACTTGAGTAGTACTGCATTAAAATTATGACCTAAAATGTTTCTTTTCATTGCGTTATCACTACATAGTATAAAACAAAGTCGCTTCCCGCTGTCTGTCTGTCTGCCCTATGTATGCTTAGATCTTTAAAACTACGCACCGGTTTATGATGCGGTTTTTTTTAATAAATAGAGTGATTCAAGAGGAAGGTTTATAAGTGTGTATGTATCATGCATAATATAGTAGACTTTGCACCCGTGCGGAGCCGGGGCGGGTCGCTAGTTATAAATACTTAAAAGCAGTTATTAATATAAATTATTAGTTAGTTAATGAAATGTCATTATTTCAATAAAAATCATGTTTCAATCATCTCTAAATTCTAAGATAAAATATTCAGTAGATTATAGTTTACTTAACCCGTCGCCGGCGATTCGATATCTCAAATCATTATCGTAAAAGCCGTGAGGCGCTCGGGGGCAAGATTAAGCCCGGCTTAATCCTAAAAAGCAGCTCTTGTCTAATTGCAATGAACTCATAAAGCACTACACCTATAAAGGCTAAGCGGTCGGATTCAAAATAATGTGTTTTACATTTTCGTACCGTCGGTATCTGCGACATAAAACGGCCTGTAATTTATTCTATTGCTGAAAGGGTTGGGTTGGCTCGGGGTGGGAATTACCCAAGGTGGGTGCTAAAGGGTTAAGCCGAATATACGGGGTCGCGGCGCCGGCAAACTTTGTTAATTTATGCGCTTAAAAATGTCAACTGAAAATTATGACGCCAAAACACATTTCCTATTTGTATGATTATGATTGTTGTGATAATAGCTTATTTGTTTTATTTATATGTTATTGTTTTTAATAAAAGGGATTAAGTGGGATATGAATAAAAAATGATCAAAGCATACAGTAGATGGATCATGAAAGTATGTGTTGTTGCAAAACGAGTTATTTGTGCCAAATTGCACCTACCTACAGTATTTTTCTCTCTTCTTAAATTATTTTTTTCAAATTTATTAAAAGCGTTTTTTTTTGGGACAACGACACTCAGTCCTCACTTCTAAATAAATATCAACAGACTCCTCAACATATGTTTTCAACTCAAATCGCACTTCACCAAACTTAAAGCCCAGATTCCACTACATGAACAATCAGTATTCCTCAACAATTGAGGAGTGTCTGCGGAGATAAGGCGCGAAGTGTACAAGCCGCGAGGCGCGAGGGGGTAGCTCTCTCATTATTTAAATATTCTGATGAGTGCGTTAAGTATCGCATTAGCGTTAGTGGAGCGTTCGACGATAACTCTTAACGCTATTGTTTTGTTGATTGAATTTTGAGCAGTTGTAGGGTGGAAACTAGGTGATGAGGCTCTGTTTGGTTTTCAGATTTCTTCATTGTTACCTTTGAGATCGATAAGTAGGCAGTATCAGTTGCCACTTACTCGTAATATTGTATACTTTAAGAAAATATTCTTGCTGTAAGTTGTACCTTTTTCTTTGTCGTGGTAAAATCATCAAATTAGTACAGCCCAGGTCGGGCCGGGAGGAACTGTCAGACTCGTACTGACTAAAACCACGGTGTCCTCCAATAGCACTTTACGTTCCAGGATCACAGTTACCTGATGACACAGTCCCACGACCCCGGCAGGCTTTGACCCGTTAATTGTAGCTGGCAGAACATTTGGATAAGCAAAGTAAAATGCTTAATTTCATCCATTTTTAAAGTGTCTTTTTTTCTAGTACCTTTAAAACTGTAATTTATGACACAACAATAGACTGAATTTCCAATGAATTTGTACAGGTATAGCCCATCAGTTGGCGGGTCTACCAGGCGGCGAGTGGGGGGCGCTGGCGCGGCATTACCCGCCGCCCTTGCTGCCCACTCCCGCGCACTTCACACCACACGTGTTGCCGCCGCATGCACAGCCTCATCATGTACCGCCGCCACCACATGAGACTGGTAAAATATTTTCTAACTAACGTTACATTGACATATACCTAAATGATTCTTTTCTCCTCATTGAAGAGCTTCTTTTCTTTGCAGATATAACATCAGACAATCCAATAACGATGCACGCGCACAGCACAACGAGTCCGGCAAACTCGCGTCCGAGCTCACCTCAAGATGACGACATCTCCGTCACGGCATCCAGCTCCCCACCACCAGACGAACGTCCAGGTGCCTTCACATCAGTCACCAGGTCAAGGAAACCCATGCAGCCATTGCCAGCACCTTCAACACTGTTCCATAGCGCACTAGCAGCTCAATTATTCCTCAATTCTCCATTACTCCCAACGCCACCAGCGTGGTTATACTCCCAACTTTATGGAGGGTATGACTGGTGGCTCAGACCGCCGCCCCCTCAAGAAGACTCCAATCATTCAAGTCCAGAAAGAGAGGAGGAGAGCTCCACAGCATCAGGGACTGGGAAGAAACGTCCTGCGTCTCCAGATTGGTCAGAACAGGGAATGAGGACTCGGAGTAAGTCGCTGATCACGTCGGAAAGACGGCCGGTGGATGTGTGGCGTCCGTATTAGTGTCGTGTTAGTGACTGTTACAGGAAAACCTCACTGTCCACTCATTTGTATGATTTTGGATGTGCAGAACCTACTCTGATGATGCAGTAGTGGTTCAAAGAAGATCTTTGGACTTACGAATGATATCGTTCCCGGTTTTGGAAGTTTGTCGATAAAAAAGATAGGTGATAATTATGGACAAGAATTTAGGTTCATTGGTTGCCTGGAACACTTATCTGATGTTTAAATTCAAGTGGTTGTTAAATGTAAGCCCTGATGAGTGAAGGAAGAACTGGAAGAAGGCTATGAGAAAACGTGTAGTGGACAGTTTTAACTTTATACAATTTACGTTCGACACTCCCGTCCCAAGACATAAGACACTTCAGGATATTGTGCTCGTCTTAAGGCTACGGTAAAATAGTGTTTATGTCGATCGCATAGGTGTTTTTACGTTAGATAACTGAATGTGAATTTCAAATCGTAACGTTTAATGAATTGTTGACTGTATTATAAGATAATGCAAAATCTGTAAATAAAGTTATCGAAATTTTTATAATGTCGAGTTTTATTCGTAAACATTGGTCTGTTGATATTGTAACGAATTCATAATTTTCAAGGTTCTAAATTGCATCTAAACTTCGTATCAGTCATTCTTTCGTGTGCACTATTATAAATTCATTGAAAACACAGCCACAAAAATAAATATTTTATAAAGCTGCGCGAGTAAAAAGTTTTGGATTGTGTCCATTATAGTCGTGACCACAGCGCCAGCTATTTGGCACAGGTCATTGCGTTCAGGCATTATCAATGTATGGAAATGAAATGTTTTATCGCCGTGTATTTACCTACTGAGCTTTTCATTAATTCCTGAACATAAAACATTTATGTTTAATGCAGCTTTGTAAATCATACTTCTTACATCACATATTTGGTTTTGAAAAGAGTGGCTAGATTTAGAACTTTGTGGCATATTGTACCCGTTCTAGATTATTCAGTTGTGGTTTGAACTAGGGTCTGAATCCCTAAATAATTTTAGTGGCTTAAATTGTGTTTGTAAAGTTGCCAGACGTGATAAACAGTACCAACTTTTTGGTTCAAGGCTGAAATCTAAAGAGCAGAGTCCGCGACACGACTGAACTCCTTCTGAGGCGGCGTTCGTTTTTATGTCATTACATCAAATTACCTAAAAAAATGTAGTACCACTTTTGCGCGAGCCTTTATTAGGCGTGCACTCTATCTACTAACAAAATAGTGTTAGAAATTAAAAAAGTTTCATCATCCCGGATGAACTATAATTATAGGAAAGTATAAGGAAGTATTCAAAAAGGTGTCGACATTAAATAGTGTATATTGAGACAATAACTTAGAAATACGTTGCAAAAACTTATCGTTTTAAAGATCACTGTTAGTTCTTAACATAATTTGAATGAAAGTTTAAATTATAATACAAAATGATTTAGATAAGACCCTTCTTTAGACATCCATCTTACTATAAAAAAGTTGAGCATCTGTTAAACATTTGTCTAAAAAAAGTGTTACTGCAAAACGGACCTTATATCAACGTCAAATGTCAAGATTTTTTAGACACAGTGTTCAACAGATGTTTAACTGTTATGTAGTAAGACTGCAATTGTTTCTTCTCTTCTTGCTATGATTTATTTTGGACAGACACATGTTTGAGTGCCCGTACACTTCTGATCAATAAAGGCCATAAGTCTGAATACTCCATTTTCAATTTCTTTAGCAGTTGGAATGATTTGATCCTTGGGTAGTATAAACCTGTGTGTTTTGCTCCGGAGTTCAATCATGTAGGAATATGGGATGTTGGGGACTGCGTAGCTCCAGTCTATACTAGTCCCTGCGGCGTAGTACATAAGGTCCTTTGTGCTGCCAACTTTGTATGTGTTACCGTTTGTCCCATGGATTGCCTGGAGATTGAGATTGAAAAAAATATATGTTTAGATGCACGGAGGTGGAGGCTCAACAATGACGTGAATCAGCGCCGGCGCAGCAACGCCCACGCTTCTATCCACAGAGCGGGTGTTTGATTGGGATCTTCTAAACAATTAATATTCAATAGGATAGAATTGGTGTAACCAGAGGTGCGCTTAATGGCGCTTTTGCAATATATAATATATTCTATACCTTAGCCATAGCAGTTCCACCTTCTAGAAGATCAACGTAGTCTGGGCAGGAATCACTGGTGTAACCCCACGGGAAGATGATGACTTCGCCGTAACTGTGGAACGACAGGAACGCCTTGAACTTCGTCGGCGCATTGGATATCGTGCGCTGGAAATATTACAAGTTAATAAAGCAAGAGGGCTGGTTCGAAGCGGCCCGGGAAAAGAGTTCCTGGAAGGAATTGGGGGAGACTTTTGCCAAGAGGGACAATACAGGCTAAGAAAAAAATATGATGTCTTTTACAGGGTCCCGTAAAAGATACCTATTTTTTTTAAGTAGGGATACCTTGTTCGTGACGGGTGTATCTAGGTACAGATGGTAGTTCGTTAAACTTAGGTGAGTACATTGAGCCTGGAATTACGTAAAGCATTTTTTCTGGTGATAAAATCAACAAATCTGCCCTGCTGGGTGAAGCGAATGGGACAGTAAGATCTTTGCTAGCAGCTGCCAGCAAAGATCTGACATTGAGTATTCGACATTGAGTCGTGTTCTGCGCCTCAAGGAGCTCCTTGAGGCGCAGAACACGACTCAATGTCGGAAAGGGTTGGTCCTTGATCAGACGGCTAGCTACCCGTTGATCGACGCCGCGATGTCATGATTACACTTAGACATAGACTTAGCAACAAAACAGTTGTACTAAAATCATAACCTGCTTAAATAATGAACGTAAGTAATTCATAAAAAATTCACCACCATATACAGATTCAGGGCAATATATCGCTGGAAATTGATAATTTATTTCGATTGCTATCCGTTGGATATTCGTCTGTAACCAATCAACGACCGAATTTGGCTAACCGAGTCATTAAGATGTCCAATCAAAGCAAAGCATTGGACATCTTAGCAGCCGTCAAAAACAAAGGAACGGGATTTGGATTAACATTGAATATTACTTCGGGCGTAAATGAAAACCAACTGGTTGACCACCACCTACCCTGACTGCACTGGTCTCTGGTTCAGAGAAGGCTTTGGGTCCTCTGTAGAACACGCTTCCAGGATCATCGGACGAGCCTTCTTCTCCCTTTTCACCATAACCATAACTAAAATAAAAATAAAATAATGAAAGGGTCTTTAAAATTAGAGAGAGGTTGTTCATAAAAAAAAACGTTAAGTTTTTTTAAGTCTTATTGAATATTTCAAAAAGTTATTTGCTTTGAAAACTTCTGCCAAGCCGTAATATTATAATAATTAAGGACACAGTGGATTTCAGTCAGTACGAGTCTGATAGTCCCTCCCGCTCTGCCCTGGATGGGATTTATCAAAATATATCAAATCAAATATAATAAATTAATCAATTTTAATTAAATATCTGTCACAAATTCGAGTAGTCTACATTTTTACAACCATATCCTGTAGCAGGTTTTAAAAAATCTTAATTTTGTAAAAGATCTATACAGAAAGATTGACTCTATCTCTTTTCCACTGTGAAGTAAAATATGTTATTAAGACGTTATGATAAATACGTTTAAAACAATTTACTCTTACCTAAAATTTCTATTAAGATCTACACCAACACATTCACCGTAGCGCGCTCGGTTCTTACGCCACATTCTATCGTGCGTGTGAGTGTAGACGTATCCATCCGGATTCAGCACAGGTAGAATGTACCTATTAAAAAAAAAACTATTATTTAAAAAAATGTGCCGCCGGCGACGCTTCACATAAGTTATGATTTTTATTTAAAAAAAATCGGTAAAAATTAGTAGCAGCAATAAATTAATATTAGTCGTCTTAAAAATAGAATTGCTTAACGAATCACGCAAGCAGTCTTACTCAATTATAAACTAAAGATATAGACGCAATGCAAATGATTATAGAATCAGCAAGTGACAGAGAAAAAGCAACATGATAAAAAAAGAAAAGATTTTATTCAAGAAAAAATGCCCCTAGTAGCCGGATCTTTCCGGCAAGAAAGACAACGGCATCATCCTGCCAGGGTCGTCTAGAAACGGTAGTCCTAAAATTCATACCACCAAAAAAGTGTTGAACGCATAATTTTCGTCACAACAAAGGCATACGATTCCAAATGTTTTTTCTTTCGTAGTAAACAGCGCCTGGGCTTGCATGAACAGTATTCACAATGTCGCTTTTTGCATTGGCCTCAGAAGCTTCTCCATATGCTTTGGAAATTATAGGCTTTTTTTTATCGTGGTAAAATCATCAAATGAGTAGTCCCACCCAGGGCAGCGCGGGAGGGACTGTCAGACTTGACTGACTAAAATCTACGGTGTCCTTCAATAGCCCTACGTACCGGGGTCACGGTAATTCGTGAGTCCCGCGACCCCGGCCGGCTTTGGCCTTCTACAGGGGGCCCCGTCAGTATGCTGACACTCCTTGAGGCGCGCGTGGAACACGCGCTGTCGACCCGGGCATGGTCCAATTAGAGGCTATAGATATTAACTCACCAGTCTTTATTAGTGACGTAGTCTGGCATTTCGTTGAATTTCCTGACGATTCTGTCTGCTAAGTAAGTCACCACAGCCGGACTGATCCACTCCCGAGGGTGGATGGCCCCATCAATCCAGACGCCGTGGTTTGTCTTCTGACCGTTTGAAATTTTCAGCATCTGCACGATGTAAAACACATTATAAATGTTTATTAAGTAAGAAAGAAAAGAAAGGAAGAAATAATATTTATTGGTACAGAAACAGGGCATACATAATAATATGCAAAATAAAAGAGAAAAAATTAACAATGGTTTTAAAAATAACTTAAAACTATTTGGTACAAAATTGTTTTCCCCATGGCTGCGCCAAATAGGCCCAGTTCAGCAAAAATGCCAGACAACTAGTGCCTGACGCTGATTTTCTACAGAACCTGGTTGAGAGGTGGGTACGTGAACCAGTTATGTAAACGTGTGTATACTTATAGTTAAATTCTAAGTACAGGTTGGACAGATTTTGGTAAAACATGTATGTATTGTATGTCATGTCGGAATCATTGCTAGAAAACCTTTCAAATAAAAAACTGCGTTCAAATCGGTTCACACTTTTAAGAACTATGTGCCATAGACAGACACAAAGTGGTCAATAACACCATATTTGCGCCGAGGGTAAAAAGCAGTTTTAAAGGACAAAATTAAACATCAGTGCATTAACTTAACAGGTTTGATGATACAACTGACAAGAATTTTAACAAAAACAGTAACAAATACCTTCATATCCCTTCCTTCCACCGATTTCCCAATAACTTCCACTGAACACAAATACGGATATTCAGATTGCAAGTTATCCATGAAAGCGTAGATCGTCTCCAACGTGTGGTAGTTCGTCCAGTCCATGGGCACCGCTGTAATACACAATTTTCTAATCTTATATGTTCCTATCGGTCTCTACTTTAGCCTGTTTTAAATACTGCACTTGTCTTTACAAAAATTTGATAGTAATTGTACTGGCAACGATGAAAGAATGATTCTTTTATTCACAAATGATTCCTTTTTAAAGGAAAGTGATATGTATTTACGTGCTTCAATTGCTCTAATCGGTCTATTGTAGTTATCACTTTAATTGTGACCACACATATAGAGTTCATTACGATTTAATTTGGTAATAGCGTTAATGAATATAATATTATTATCAAGGGCCATTCTATTAGCTAATAGGTGAGTTAAGAATTAGTATTCTTTAGAAAGATAATAGTTTAAATGAGTCATCATAATTAGGAAATTAATGCCAAGTTCCGTAGTTTCTGGAAATTGAACAATGTGAGCAGGTTGTCGGAGTGTTCAAGGTATTTAGGATGTCAAAATGATTCTCAATATTTTGACGAGGATTTTTCTGAAAAGTGTAAAGAACCTATCTTAGAGGCATTGCCAATAGAACGTGGGGCTAGAGTGCACATCCACGTATTAGTATTGATAAACAAGTAACAGTATTGATAAACACATCTACCTATTTGTTATTGTAATTTTATTAACGGTTGGATACAATCCATCCTACCTGTCTTCTTCTTGAACTAGCTGCATGTATTGCTAAAGAGCGACACACCAATTTGTTGATTCAATCTACAAAAATCAAGCCTTATTCTTACGTTTGTTCTGGGTTCTCAAAACAGTTGTAGCATTTTGTTCCTTCTCTAGTATTGCGTTTATATCTGCTATGGCTATGGTATATGGAATATCTCTCTCGATCAGTAGGGCAGCTACTTGGGCTGTCTTTGTGCCCTCTACCATTATATCCATTGCACTACGTTCCTCCTTCCATATGTTCAGAGCTGTAAGGATACAATATTCAAATAAGTTTCACAAGGGTATTGAAGTTACTTTAAGTTTGAAAAGAATTTGAATTGATACTGACGACTGGTCGCTGCTTGCATAAAATGTACGATAAAGAAAATCATTCCAGAAAAAATGTCGTCATTCGATATTAACTTCATCCGATCTTCCTCGGGAGTATTACATTTTATAATCCAACGAGGCATTTTCAAAGTGACAATATATGACTTTCCTGAGGTTCTTTATATTGTAGAGACCTCGTCAGGTCAGGTCTAGTACGCACCTCCTAAAATGTCCAAGTTCTTCACGAACTGTCTCTGACCTTCTTCAGGGAATTTCAATTCCCATACCTGGGACCTACTCTCTATCGGAGCCACTTTGAGAGATTTACTTTACTTTTCGGTGAAAAAAATGTTTATTTGATAGATTATGGTCACGGAAAAATTTTGCGGTTTGGTTCTAAATGGTCATTACTGAAAATTTTGGTTTGCAATTACAACCAGAGTTAAGACTTGTGTTGTCATCAGTCGTTGTCATAATGAAAGTTGTTTTGACAGCAAGTTTTATCTCTGATTCTTTGTGAAGGTTGTGGACTCTTTTCTACTCGGCTACAGAAATAAAATCGGTTGAGAGCCTTTTACCTTGTGCTAATCCCGGGGAATGCGTCCTCACTCAGTAGTACCAGATCTGTATAGTGAAGTCTAACATATTTTGTCACCTGTCACTTATTTCATTCTTCCAACTCAGGTGATGAACTAGCTATTGATGTCTTGGCACTGAGTAAACTATAAAAAAATACAATAACACAGCGTTATCAACCTATTATGTTCTCATATGCTGGGACATAGCGTAAATAAATTACGCAAAGTAATGTGCCTGTCTCGGTTCGAAATAAACGGATCCTACGACCTACAAAAGACTGCATGTTGGGGTGACCTCTGGGCCACCACCTCCTGTTTTAGAATTCTAATTTTACTGATTTGCTACCATGCAAAAAAATTAAGATTGAGCCTACCGTGACGATCATATTTTAGTGTGTTATTACTTCCTTATTGTATGCCAATCAAGTCTATTCTGTATGAATAAAAGGTTCATAAGATAATAGTTGATTTGTGTGGTGTGTATACTAAAGTGCAAATGGCACTCTAATTATCTATCTATCTGCGCAAAACTCGAAAATTGCTGAAGCAATTAAAACACTACTAGTACCGAATAAAATATACTTACCATTCAATATCGATATTCTTCTGTAACAAATGGCTTCTCATCAGGTCAAAATTGTTTTTCTGTTCGTAAAAACTTGCCCAAGCTTCGAAAGAATCTTCTTCCTTTAAAGAAATGGCCACCTTCGAACAACTTTCCTCGGGACTTGCACGTGTTGTAGATTCAGTGTTATTTACATATGACTCGTAACGAATAAGTAAAGAAACACTCGAGTCATTCTGATAAGGATCGGTCTCCTTTTCCGAAGTAAAGATTTTCTGCAATTTGGGTACTTTTTCATCCCCATAAGCATCTTGGTTAATGTTCTTATTAATATCTATTTCTTTTTGTGGTAGATAGAGAACCTTCCTACAAGATTGATTATTGCTGTAGGTTGCCGGTTCTTTCTGCGTGGGTTTACATGTTTCTGAGTTTGTTTTATTGAATAGATTCCATTCGTTCTTAGAAGTATAGATTTTCTTCATGTCAGGCTCTTTTTCATTGTCAAAAGAATCAGATAAAATTAAATGTTGATTCGACTGATTGTTCAGATTTAACTCTTTTTCCGATAAGTTCATCATCAGAGCAGGTTCATTGCTTGTCTCTAATTCACCGGGGAAATATTCGTTTATTTTCTTGTTTGATTTTGTTTCCTTTTCTAGAGAAACACAGTTGTCTTTCAGAATAGTTTGATTGTTCTCGCCGATTGATTCAGGCCAATGTTCGTCATTATTAATGTATAAGTCTGTTTGCTTTTCCGGAGAAAAGCTATTTTTCTTCAGAATAGATTCAATGCTTTTGTCGGAAAAATTACGCAAATTTTGATTAACTTTCTTCTTTGGTTTTGTTTCTTTCTCCGGAATATTGATTTTCTTTAAAACAGGTTTAGTTTTGTTATCAAAAGAATCAGACAATTGTTGGTTCACTTTCTTGTGAAGATCCGCCTCAATTTTTGGAATATAATTTTTGTTTTGAAAAGATTCATATTTGTTATGCAAATCTTGGTTTACTTTGTTGTATGTTTGTAGTTTCCCTTCAGAACGAAAGTTTTTATTTCCAACAAATACATTTTCACTGTCAGAAGAATCAGGCGAGTTTTTTTTATTTTTCTTGTATGGGTTTTCTGTGTCCTTTTCCGAAGTAAAATATTCATTTTTGTCAGCGATGGATTGCGGCACATATTTGTTGACTTTTTTATAAGGATTTGTTTCCCTATCGCAAGTAAAGGTTTTCTTCAATATCGATTCATACCGATCATCGTTATAATTATTGAAATATTCATTAACTTTCTTGAATAGATTCGCTTTCTGATTCAAGTCGTTCTTTAAAATCGATCTATCACTATCCGAAGAATTATGGTTCTCTTTTTTTATAAATTTTTGGTAAGGACTAGTTTGTTTGTCTGAACTATAGCTGTTCTTCTTGAATACTGATCCATTTACAGAGTTAGACCAAGTCGTATCATTTGCATCTTCGTCTCTTTCTGCATTGTAATGGGTCATTCTCACGTAAGAACTTTGACTATCGATAGGTGTATCAGACTTTTTCACGGAAGGAGGTTTTGTCTTTTTATAAAACGAGCGTTGTTTCATGTTAGTACTATCTGTAAAACTGCTCTTCAAAAATGAGTCATTCTTTAAAAGCATATTGATATTCTGTTCCATTGTTTCTTGGTAAGTATAGGAATCTATAAATTCCAACAAAGCTAGAATACTATTCAGTATTTCTTCGCCAGTCTCTTCTATTTGTTCTTTTGGTAATCGAAATTTATATTTTTTGCTTCTAAGTTCAATGAGGTAACAGTAAGGAATACCAGCACCTCCATGGGCGAAGTCGTTGCTAGTGCCGGAGGCACTGTACATGACGTCTCTTGAAACGCCCACTTTGTATGTGTTGCCGTTGGTGTTATAGATGGCCTGGTGGCAAATAATACAATTGTTATCAGTGGTCGATGCAACTAAAATGATGACGAATATTTTAAAAAACTATTTTTGTTCCGGAGGAATTGCACTAAAGTTGCAAGTTCAAGCAATGAATAAGTGTTAACTTTTATTTAATAAAAATACCTTTACTATTTACTTAGCCTACTAACCTTCGACATAGCAGTAGCTCCTTCAAGCAAATGAATATAATCTGGTGCCATGTCAGAAGAAAAGGAGTATGGGAATATTATGATTTGTCCATAGCTGTGTAATGTGATATACACTTTAAACTTTATTCCTGAGTTTATCAACATATCCTGAAATTGGAAAAAACAATTGTTTGAGGAATACTTCAGATTAACGATTGCATGAAATCAAGACATTTGAAGGAGCTCAAGTTAAAGAAAGAATGAATTGTGTTCACTTAAAAAAAATATGTTGTTGTTGGTGGTGTCAAATATCATAACATTATCATTATAAAACATTCGTCGCTAAGGTAATTCTTTAAAGTGCAAAAAGCGAATTAAATTTAATGTAACATAATGATATAAAATCGTCGTGAAATTGATTTACGGCTAAACCCTGTTTGCAGTTTAATCTCTCCGTGGAATGGCGATGACACGAATTCGGCATCAACGGCACATTACAGTCAAATGATCGGGGAAACCCACTCGAATGATCATTTGGAACATCTAAATGTATTGGATACTCGGGGATTTTCGACGCTTTCTATTGGCTGATTATATTGTGTATTTTGTGGTTTTAATTTCAGTTGGGAAATGTTCTAATAAATGATTGTGATTAAATAATAAGTCTGTTTCTGGCAACATAAAAAGTGCTTCGAAACATGATTTGATGGTTGAAGTTCGGTCTGCTGTATGATAAATTACTACAGCTGTAAGGTCAAGAAACTTAGAGGTAACGACGATAAATATTGCACATTGACCTTTGTAAAGAGATAGTTGGCTTGTTTCGGCTTCGTAGACCGTTATTTCTTTCACACCTATGAGTCGGATATCGCTGGTTCGTCAATTTATGTGATTGGTTAGTGCTTCGTGCGGCAGAGATAATGTTGGAATCTCGAATTTGACTTAAAGAAAGCCTTAGAAAGTTAAGTTGATCGTAAAAACCGGAAATAGTTGGGAGAGGCCTTTGCCCAGCGGTGGGATAAAGTAGGCTAGCAGTATCAGTAAAATTATGTAATGTTACTTTAAAATACTTTACCCTCACTGCACGTGATTCAGGTTCAGAAAATGGATGAGGACCTTTGTAGAAAACACTTTGTGGGTTATCCGATGAACCCCGGCGACCCCAGCCGACTCTAAAACAATTCTTTATATGAGTCAACAAGGTAGGTAGACAAAGTAGGCATTATAGTTAAAAAAAAGACCATCTCTAGTTTTTCTTTCTACAACAACAGCTTTAAAATGCGTAAAAAATGTTTAAAGTGGTTGCTGATGGCTCCGTGGGTAGACATCACATGTCTACAATTTGTGTTTTGAACCCACGAGATTCAACACATTCCTTGAGCACGTTACCACGGGGACGCCACAGAGCAGTGTGTGCAGTTTTAGTTAAATTACAAAAATATATATTTTTTAATTACTAATTTTTTCATGTTATAAAAATGTTGTTAAATACCCGAAGTTCCTGTTGAGATCGACTCCATGGCGCAATCCATTATGTAACGCACGGTTTTTGCGCCACATTCGATCTACGGTATGCGAGTAATGGTATCCATCCGGATTGACGATCGGTAGGAAGTACCTGGAATTGGAGAAAAAATATTCACACAATGACATAATTACGCGAGCTGTGTAATACGTATTTTTTTTTTTTATCTTGGTAAAATCATCAAATGAGTCCTCCCCCCACCCAAGGCAGGGCGGGAGGGACTGTCAGACTTGACTGACTAAAATCCACGGTGTCCTTCAATGGCCCTTTACGTACCGGGGTCACGGTAATCCGTAAGTCCCGCAACCCCGGCAGGCTTTGGCCCTCTACAGGGGGCCCCGTCACTATGCTGACACACACACCGGACGTGGTCCATGGTCGGACAGCGAGTCGCCCATTACTCGCCGCCCGCATGCCCGCGCCTACGGAGGCCGGAGATCGTCTGCCGACGTCCGACGCCGTGGGCGTCTACCACTGCGGCTGGGGTGGAGGGAGGACGCTGTCCTCTCCCTCAGGCGGCCCGCCTCCTCCTTCACGAGCATGACTGCTTCGCAGAAGAAGGCGATTGCTTCCTACTCCGTGCAGTCAGTGTCCAGCATGGCCTCGACCAATACCAGGCGCGAGAGGTCTCCGCCTATCGCCGTCGTGAGGACACGGCGGTGCTCTGCCCAAGCGGGGCAGTCCTGCACCGTATGCTCTACCGTGTCTTCCGGACGATCCTCGCAATGGACACCCAGGCGTTTCTTCCCTCCTTATCAGACACAGGTACCTCCCGAAACTTACGTGTCCGGTGAGGGTGTAATAGGTACTACGATAATAATATTACCAGTCCTTATTAGTGACGCTCTTAGGAAGATTATTGAAGTTCCTGCTGATGTGGTTCGCTATGTACGTGTTGACGGCAGGTGCGATCCACTCCCGCGCATGCACACCGGCGTCGATCCAAACGCCGACGTTGTTCACGTTGCTGTTCGAAATCTTTAGTACCTAGAATGAATGAAGAATGGTGAAAAAGAGAAGAATGTAAGAAAGAGAGGGGAAAAAAAACAGAATTAACTACGACAACTGTACCGAATTTTAGCTTCTCTGTTAGTGAGTATGAAAGTGGTGCTGGTGAGTAAAAATATGAGCATGTTATATGAGAAAATGAGAAGAATGTGGTTAAAAAAGTTTTGAGTGTAAAAACGAAAAAAGATGGCTTTATGAGTAGAAGAAGACCAAAGAAACAATAACTAATTAAGGATGATATCGCTAAAAAAGAAATGACTACTGAGATGTCGAGTAATAAAAAAGTATAGAACATCGAGGTGTTTCCCAAAGTAATTGAGATATCTGGATAATATACGTGCAAACGAATTGGAGCATGGAAGTAAAATTACTGTTACATTGTTACGTTGATGTCTTTTACGTTGATGTGAAATCTGGAATACTATAAGCGGATCCTAACACATTTTAGTTGGAAATAACAAAAAAGGGCAGATGACGATAGAAACAAAAGAGACAGCGCTCTACGTAATTGAAAAATACTAAAATTTCATGTGAAAAACTTGAAAGAATTTCATCTACTCCTTCACCTACTTTTAAATCTCGTCCTTCTACAGACTTGCCAATTGTAGTGGTGGTGCATATAGAGGGGAAATCAGCTTCAAGATCATCCATGAATTTGTATATTACGTTCAGTTTATGAAAATCCTTCCAGTCCATGTGTTCAGAATCCAAGGGCTTTTTACATCCTAAAAAAGGAGGTGATAAAATCAAACATACTTAAAACAATAAAAAGTTTGTTGGTTTTTTACACAACATTTTCGCTGGAGTTTAAGAAAAAGGGTTTTTTATAAGGTTTTGTTATAATGTTTTTTCATCTTTGTCTATTTTTTTCTTACCTGGTAAAACAAAGCTTATCTTCTTTATAGGAGCCGATTTCTTGGAACTAAGTGGGTTGTTCATAGTGTCTTTCGTTGCGACTGTATTATAACAGTGTATTATGGGTTTATTCGGATTGGCCTTATGTTTGATTGCGCCAGGAGTAGACTTCTGATGTATAATTTCTAGTTCATTTTTTTTGCCCTTTGTTACTTTTTCTTCTTTACGGTCTTTTTTGCGGCTACCAATATCACTATCACTGTCATCAGTAATATCGAACAGTTCGATGTATTTGTCGTATTTCTGACTTCGGGGTCCGTATGAATTTGATTCCCGTATCGAATGAGGCACGTACGGTATAGATGTGTGTGGACTAGGTAAAGACGTAGCGCGTGGTACGGACACAAGACGTGGGGACGGGGAACGATGTTTGGATAGGTTACGAGGTGCGGATGGAGTACGAGGTACGGATGGAGTACGAGTTGCGGATGGAGTACGAGGTGGGGATGGAGTACGAGGTGCGGATGGAGTACGAGGTGCGGATGAAGTACGAGGTGCGGATGGAGTACGAGGTGCGGATGGAGTACGAGGTACGGATGGAGTACGAAGTGCGGATGGAGTACGAGGTGCGGATGGAGTACGAGGTGCGGATGGAGTACGAGGTGGGGATGGAGTATGTGGTATGAACAGGGTATGAGGTATAGATGGAGAACAAGGCACAGAAGTGTTGCGAGGTGCGTATGGGCCCTGAGGTACAGCCAGGACGCTATAATCATGGTAGATACTATCCCTTGAGGTTCGACATTTTTTTATTGGTTTAGACATTGTGATTGTCCAATTAAATCCAAAATGTTTTATTTCAGATTCCACATGTGCATTTCAGATGGCAGATGCACAGCTCAAATCAGTTTGAGTTGGTATTAAGCAAAAGCAACAAAAAAGTTTTTCGAGTGTATTATCGGTGGTAGTTCCACAGGGGTTGGGCTTGACTTGAGATGAAGATTTTCGTAAATATTTTGCTGCTTGGTCCATTATACGTGTGGTCTTATTGGCAACGATTTTGGAGAGTGTTTTTTTTTTTTAATTTTATTAGAAATAAAAAAAGATCATGTTCTTGTAAGTTTCGTTAAATGACGTATCTCGTTTGACGACATGAGAAATATTGGTGACTTATGTGACATTTGAAAAAGTTTTATTTTATTTTAGTAAAAAGTTTAGATATAGTTTTATAGATGGTGTTATAATATTGACTTCCAGATCCAGTTTGTTTTTTGCACGCTTCATGTTTTGGAGTGCCTGGGGGAAAAATATGAAAATCTCGGATTTCCGTTACAGTGAATGAAATATTATGATTTAAAGTGAAATGTTTAGTTTAAAATATACATGTAAAAGTTTAGCCTAACATTAGAGACCTTTCACTGACCAACTTTGGCAAACACAGCTTTACCTTGTAGATCGCTGTTTGCCTTTCCGTTAAAAAGAAAAAGGGAATCATGCTCCAGAAGTAGGAACACCACATGCTGATTCATTTAAATGAAACCTTGTTCCATATTTCAGTTCAGTTAATAGACATTGTCACGATAGACCTAGGACAAAAGGTCCATCCGATTTCAACGGTGTCGTTAAAACGTTTTTCTCATTGAATACTAAGTCAGGGATGGCAGTTAAGTGCTTAGCGACGCGACGACGGTGCCCCATAAGCAGCGTCTAATGAAAAACAAAGCAGGGGCTATGCACAAGGATGTTGCAGAAGTACAATTCTGTGAAGATTGGAATAGAGACGCTTTTTGTGTACTTTATTGTTAATAAACAAAAATGGCGGCTTTACAATTGGTCATCATCGTTATCACATCGAGTACGGTCGTATTCGGACAATTAAATCCTATTCGATTTTGTGAAGACTTAATTCAATCTATTTGAAGTGTATTATCGATTCTGAATAAAGACCGCTAGCCCGAGGGCCACGAAATCGACGCTTGAAGCTGACGCTTGCAGCATTTTTATTTTTGTTAACGTGGTAAAATCATCAAATGAGTCTTCCCACCCAGGGCAGAGCTGGAGGGACTGTCAGACTCGTACTGACTAAATTGTAATATCAATAGCCCTTTACGTTCCCGGGGTCAGGGTAATTCGTGAGTCCCACTACCTCGGCAGGCTTTGGCCCTCTACAGGGGGGCCCCGTCACTATGCTGACATTCCTTGAGGCGAACGTGGAACACAACGCGCCGTCGACCTGGGCATGGCCCATTACTCACCGCCTGTATGCCCGCGCTACGGCGGTGCTCTGCCCAAGCGGAGCAGTACTGCACCGTATGCTCCACCGTGTCCTCCGGGCGATCCTCGCAGTGGTGGCACCCAGACATTTCTTCCTTCCTCATCAGACACAGGTACCTCCCGAAACATCCGTGTCCGGTGAGGATCTGCGTCATGCGGAAGGTCAGTCCTGTCCAGCCACACCTCAAAGAGGGGTCTTACCGCCGCGATTGCAAGGCGAATAAGCTTGAGCCGCTGATTTATACAATACTTTTCCAATAATACCTAAACACTGAATACCGAGTCTGGCTAGGGAGAAAAGGGCTTAATCAACCCCTACTTTTTAAAGGTATAATTTAAACCAAAATTAGACCAGCTATCGAAATAATCGGTGTTTATCGGTTTCTCAGTCGTACAAGTGTAGGACTGAGAATGTTACTTGACCAAATTAAATTGCAATTTTGCATAACGAATATCGTACATGCTTTTTTTTGCTCACAATTACAGTTTTGTCAATAAAGTTCAAAAGAAGAAGCTATAGCCTTTGTATTAGGGTTTATTATTCTAAAGCAAATACAAAATGTTATGTGAGTCTTCTGATTTCTCCTTCATCGTGGTGGGGTCTACCGATTTACCACCCCTGAACACCGACTAACCGTTGGTGCGTACATTTTGCGACTAATTGTTAATCCCTGTTTATTTCGTCTAAATCAAGGTAAAGTAGACCTTATGAAAAGAACACAACAATGACGAGAACTGCAAAAGTGCTTTGGAGTAGTTTTAGTGACAGTTTTAAACTATAAACGAACTTCGAAAGATGATTCTTTGTGGGATAGAGTTTTCAAGTACTTCCGATATTGTTTTATTCACATTTCGCAGAGTAAAATAACATTAATTTTAGATATTAAATAATTAAAAGAAACTCTTTGCATTGAGTTTGATTCTCGCACGGAACAAATGTTTGCATGAAAGTGAATGAAAATGTTTGTCACAAGTAGTTTTTCCAGTGTTGACACGTTTCATTAGAAAAATCCAGAAAACGTGCTTCTTAATTCTACAAGCCAATTTTGCTCGAAATATAGAAAAACAAACCTCCTTCAAGGAAAATTGTTTCCTAAATCTTCAAGAAATAAAAATAAGAAGACGTATGAGTGATTCGCTAAACCTAACGAGGTAGTAACAAGTACGGGTGTGAGGCAGTCTACGAGGGGGTCCACGAGGCGGGGAGTTGGGAAGGACGAGGGTGTACAATTAAAAAGATAAACGCGCGTAAGACCGAGCCGAGGTGACAGCCGGGCGGGTCGCAGTTTGGGGTCCACTGGCTGGTTAGCGGTATACCGACTGTTACTGTTTCCCTACTTTTTGTTTTAATCTCAGATATTGTCACTATTTGTTTTTATAATTGTTAAATCAATAAAATATATATATTCCACAACTATCACACAACGCCATCTAGTCCCAAGCTAAGCAGAGCTTGTGTTATGGGTACTAGACAACTGATAAACATACTTATATATTTCTAAATACATACATATTATTATAGATAAATTACACCAAGACACAGAACAAATGATCGTGCTCAGCGCACAAACATTTGTCCTGGATGGGAATCGAACCCACGACCTCCGGCATAGCAGTCAGGTTCACTAACCACTAGACCAACAGGCCTGTGTTGTTTTTCCTTAGCCTGTACTATCCCAGTGCTGGGCAAAAGCCTTCCCCAATTCCTTCCAGGAACTCTTATCCTGGACCGCTTCGGACCATTTAGCCCTCATGGTAAACGTCTAGGTCATCTGACCACCTTTTCTTAAATTGTATAACTTAAGAATGAAAATGTTGCCCAATGTATAAAAAGGTGCCTACTGCGTAACGCGTACTGAGTAAGCTGGTTTCAGATACGGCAGTCCTGCAAGCTTGGGGAAAGCCTTTGGCCAATATTGGAAAAAGCCAGAAAAAAAATATAAATCCCGGTAACGTTTAACAATGAAAAGTTATTCTGACTCTAATATTACCCGCTCAGTATTGAATCACACATAGTGTAGATATGCTTCAGTTATAGAGATTTATAAATTTTACTGTCTTTGGCTTCAGTTCAATATCAAACCCATTTTAGTACAGTAAGAGACATGCTAGTTAGTTTATTAAAACAGGTGGCTTTTGTTTCCTGGTCTCCCAAAGAGTCACTTAGTACTGTTCTCGCTGAAACCTGTGTCCCAAACTCATTCCATGCGATTTTGATCCACTTGTAAAAGCAGCCTGGCTCGGCTTTCATTGACCTCAAAATATCGGTCCCACAGCACTGGGTTATTTACTTAGCTGGTAACTAGGATTGCAAAGGAAATACTCATGTGGCACTAAACAGAA
Organism: Agrotis puta; assembly: GCA_943136025.2. Lineage (NCBI taxonomy): Eukaryota > Metazoa > Arthropoda > Insecta > Lepidoptera > Noctuidae > Agrotis > Agrotis puta. The sequence goes on along the minus strand of OW964184.2, from coordinate 6,284,283 downwards.
TGGATAGACTGGCCGGCTGCACACAAGTAACCCAGTTTGCTGGTACAACCTGCTCTGAACGGAAAGCAGTTACTAATGTACTACATCACTGCGCTGACACAATTTGGGTATTTTCTTATGTGAGTTCATAATGATGGTTCATCGAATCATTTTCACTGTTTATTGGTTTTCAACACAATGGGTGTGGAAGGACGAGTGGAATTGGACGGCGCTACTGAGACCGGCATGACGACTTCGAAGCCCACGAAAGCTTATTTAAAGCAACGCGGGAAAAAGTTAAAGAAAGGTATTGGAGGAGGGTCGACGGCGCGTTGTGCTCCACGCGCGTCTCAAGGCGTTTCAGCATAATGACGGGGCCTGTAGAGGACCAAAGCCTGCCGGGGTTACGGGACTCACACATTACCGTGACCCCGGTACGTAAAGGGCTATTGAAGGACACCGTGGTTTTTAGTCAATCAAGTCTGACAGTCCCTCCCGCCCTGCCCTGGGAGGGAGGACTCATTTGATGATTTTACCACGATAAATAAAAGGTATTGGGGGAGGTCTTTGCCCAGCAGTGGGACAGTAAAGGCTAAGTAAAGAAAAAAATGTTGACCATGCTGGTCCTATAAACAATTGTTCCATGTTATGTCGCTGCCTACGGTTAGTCTGGATACACAGTTAAAAGTAAAAAATACGACTTTTATATTAAAGCATATTGAAGCATATTTTTTTTGATAATTCACTCCGAGTTCTTTTACTTATTCCGCTGTATAACCTGATGCTGCTGTCAGTGAGAACTTGTAATTGGCCTTCTTTCACTATTTTTTCTAACACCTGTAACCTAGCTGTAAGTTATCTTATGTAAATATAAATAAATATTATAAATTCTTACGACGGTGCGAGAACAAAATGAGTATTTCAGCATCACACACCGATGGTAGGGGATTCTGTTTCATTAGTGGGGAGTGCATAGGCGAGACGAGGGCGAGCGGAGCGCTTACAGAAAATATCTGATTACATGTAATTATCGAGCCAGCTTGTCCGACTCCGCTCGCGGGCAATACTACAGTTCTTTGTTTCAATAAAATTCTACAAGGTGGCACAGACACTTTGAAATGAGGTTGGTCATGCACCTTTAAAGACAAAACACGTTTATGAAAGGATTAGTAAGAAAAAAAAAATGGTTTTGGGATTTTCACTATAATTAATTTTTTCACATTTGATGAATAATCGTAGATCCGAGGCTGATGATCTTTTTCAGTCCTCATTTGCTGAGCCCGTTATCTCAGGGTGGCTAAATGGGCTAAACTTTCGTACCTACCTCAAAAACAATTTGTAATAGAATTTCAGATCGGTCATGACTGTGAAAAAAGTTTCATAAAATACATAATGTAGTAAAGACCTGTCTCTATACAACCACCGACAATAAATTAATTTTAACCTCATTATGTCAATACTATGTCAGACATGTGACATTCGAAATGTCCAAGTGTTTGTGAAATTTTTCGTTAATGCTCAGAAATATATTTAGATCAAAATCAAACTGAATTTTTATATACTTGTCTTTTAATATCATTCAAGGTGGCACGTAAGGACGCTAGATATCAAATATGGGAGGTACAGTGCTCGAAAGAAGGTCAAAAGACTTTTTTGAAAACCTTGGACGCCAGAGGAGGTAAGACGCTGTGATTTTTCTATACTGGCTGTCTACGCTATTCTATCTTCGGAACGTGGTTCATCACCATCATCATCATCATCCAGTAGACGACCACTACTGACCCTCCTGTTAGACCACCACGCCGAAAAACATTGACAGTGGTTGTTGGCCAAGGAATAGATAAAAGACGAATATTATAAAGATTACAATTAATCTAACATTTGGATTTTTGTGCGTTTGTAATGAATAAACTATAAAACTACTGTGCCGATTTCAAAAATTCTTTCACCAGTTGAAAGCTGCATAAAAAAAATAAGGGGGGAGCAAGCGAAGCCGCTGGCTGAAGATAGTGTTTTATAACATTTGTAACGCGATTTAGCTATTGAACAAAACATAAAACTTACGAGTATATATTTTATTCAATATCTAAATAGGTAAACGTAAGGTGTAACTCCCTCGGGGCTAGGTGGAGCGATGATCTTCACAAGCTGGCTGGTAGTAGCTGGATGAGAGTAGCCGGCGATCTAGTAATATTGCCTGCATTTGGAAGGGCTTACAGCCAGCAGAGGACTTAAAGGTTAATTTTCTCTAAACACGTTTCATCATCCACAGCTATAATCATCAACAAGGAGACTCAAAGTTGTATGGAGATACTGGTGGAAGGTTTGCGCACGCTACAGGTGGAGAAGCTGTTCCGGGAGAGGAGTATCAATTACAACGTGATTGTGAGCGATTCCAGCGCGTCCCCTGGCCCCCACCGACGTGCCCGACCTCTGTCGCGTTACCGAATACATTCGCCTCTGAGTAAGAACGTTGTGCTTACTGAACAAACTGTTTGAAATTTTCTGCTTCCATACCTAAGGGTGTCTATACACAATGCCGTCGCCGCGCCTCTATGCTGTGTATACCTTCGCGACCCCCCCGCCGCCGCGTCGCCGCCGCCGCAAAATCAACCTACCTAGCGAATGGCGGAGCGGTGTCGGCTTGGCGACGGCATCGTGTACACGAGCCCTTCTATGATCTTCTGGTTCTATGTCGTGGGTGCAAACATTTAAACATACACAAATAGGAGTACTTATAGATCATACAAGTATTTGCTCCGTGCGGGCATTAAACCCGCGATACGTATCAGTATATTGCTGACCCAACGGCAACCGTGCCGAAAAAATTAATCAGAATGTAATTTTGTTTTCAGGATTTGGAATAGACTGGAAAAACTTTTATCCGCTTAGCTCGATTTACGAGTTTCTAGCAGAGTTAGAAACTACTTACCCATCAACATGTACAGTGTCCGTTATTGGAAGAACTGTGGAAGGACGAGACATCAAGGTTTTATAAAAGACATTCTTAAGTAAGACTCGCGAGCCGATTGTGAAATGCGGACTCGCAGCTAGCGTGCGGTTACTGCCTATGAAACGCACGCGCGCAACTCGCAAGTGCCTCGCGAGCGGCACAATCGCGGCGTATTTGCAGATTTGGACACACCTTTAGAACTTAAAACAAGATTATCTACCATGTTTATTATTTGTAAACTCAAAACAAATAATAAACATAGTAAATATCCTGTTTTGAATTTTCATGTTAGTGACCATGTCAGTTTAGAAACTTATAAATACGAGTATTATTGTTTTTCGCATCACATGTTGAGGTATGATCATAATAGACTAACAATGGGTATAGGTTTAATTTTATTTACATTATATTATAAAAAAAAAACACAAAAAAGAAAAATAACAAAACCGATAATAGAAAATGTTATACTTACAGCATTTTTAAATAAAATTATTGGACTTTAATTACGAAAGGGAGTCTAGAAAAACTGTTTTGACAAGAGCTTTTAATGCCTTTCAGATGCTTAAAATTTCAAATAGCAATGCAGAAAATACAGCAGTCTGGATAGACGGTACGACTCATGCGCGGGAGTGGATCACCACCTCAGTTGTGACGTATATAGCGGACCACATAGCGAGGCACTTCGATACATTGAGACCATGTTTCACCAACAAGGACTGGTAAATAACATTTTGTAACAGTTTTTAATAAAAAAGAATCGTTAATTCGTCACGTTATGTAAATAAATATTTTTACAAATAAAAAAAAAACTTGTTTAAATATGAAAAATAGTAGTCCGCCAGCATCGGGAACAGGGACTGGACTACCGCTTGTCAGGGCTCTTGAAGGAGGAACCTCCTAACAATACGCGCCTCGTCAAGGAATACTACCTTCTGGATCAAGCGCTTGATTCAGACGCCAAGCAGGAGTCTCCTCAGATGCTGGTCGAGGCACTTTTTTTTTTGTAAAACCATCAGAATGAGTCCTCCCACCCAGGGCAGAGCGGGATGGACTTTCAGACTCGTACTGACTTAAATTCACGGTGTCCTTCAATAGCCCTTTACGTCCCGGGGTCATGGTAATTCGTACAGTCCCGCGACCCGTACAGCCCCGCGACCTGGTAGGCACTTAGCAACTAAATCATTGACCGACACGACTATGGGTACAAACGACTGCTGTATTCACGTCCCATATGCCAATAACCTCGCGAGCTGTCTTCACGGGGTTCTCGTTACGCGGGACCGTTATATCAACAATCATCGCGACCCGATCGATCTATCACCATAATTTCAGGCTTGTTGGCAATAATAGTCCTGTCAGTGATGATAGGTCGATCACAATATAACGAGATATTGCCATGTCCGAGAACTAGTTCGGGCGCATACGATTAAATGAAAATTTAATTTTACAGGTATATTTTACCAGTAGTAAATCCAGATGGATATCATCATTCTCACACAGCGGATAGGATGTGGCGGAAAAACCGGGCGGTCCATGGAAATACCATCACTGGAGTTGATATTAACAGAAACTTTGGGTAAAATATAATTTACTTTCAGAATATATGTTATAAACTTTGATGTATAGTTTCCACTAAAGAGGGCCTAGATAACTGGCAAACGATAAACGAAAATGATCTCGAAACTTTAATAGATTTTCGACTTTATACTGTTGGGCATACAACTGAAAGTGTATTAAAGATTACTGAGCATTTCATATCGTTCGTGTCTTTAATAGATTGTCAATTTAATGTTGTAATGAATAAAGTTGAAAATCTATTAAAGATAACAAGACATTTTCGTTCCACCACCATCTTTAGAAAGTGGTAGGTTTTCGGCTTAGTAAAGCATTATCTTTCTTACACACTATCTACGTCACGTTTGTCACTAATTCATTTTTCATTGTGGTTATTTAGTGTTTCGTGCGACATAGATAAGGCTCAACAAAGAAGAAACTAACCGGTTATCACTTTTTTATATTCTTTAATTAAGTTGACAAACACGCATACGGTCCGCCTGATGGAAAGCGGTTACTGTAGTTTATGTTTAGCATCACCAGAGACAAGCTTTGTGCGATGCGGGCATAGTCCATGATCGGACGGCGAGTCACCCATTACTCGCCTTTCGTGCCCGTGCTTACAGTGACCGGAAAGTGCCTCGTGACGTCCGTTATCGTGGGCGTCTCCCGTGGCGGTTGGGCTGTGAGATGAACGCTGTCCTGTCCCTCATGTTACCCGCCTCTTCCTAGACCAGCTACTTGACGCCGGAATTATGTGAGTGTGTGGTTGCCTGCCAGTCGGACCCTGTAAGGGTACCACTAAGTAAAATACATAATTTATGTTCCAGGTATTTCTGGGGTCGTGGTGGTAACGATGGTTCATCTAATGATCCGTATCACATTAATTACCGTGGCGTCGAAGCGTTTTCGGAACCTGAAACTGTTGCTATAAAGGTGATTTCAGTTTGAACATTTTTATAAAATTTTCTTGTGTTGAAGGAACACAGTTAAATGCTTTTATAGGACATTATTCTGTACTCAGGAACGCCGTTCAAGATATTTCTGACATTTCACGCATACAGTGAAGCCATCGCTTTCCCGTGGTGTCACGTGGCGGAGCCCTGTGCTGACTATGTCACATTACTTGAAGGAGGAACTGCCATGGCTAAAGTAAGATAATAAGAAATATTTTTTTTTCTGATCATCTATATTTTATTTCAGTTTTACTCATCTAATATCTATTTTAAGTATTTGTTATCATCATCATTATCAGTCGTAGGTGCTGATCATATACCTTACTATTAAATATTCTCAACCCGGTGTTGCAAGAAAGCTTTTGGCCAGAGGTGGTGGTGATCCGTCGCTTCTGCGGACCAAAGTTCACAAAAAGGCTTAGCGCAGTACTAGTGAAATGTTGCTAACATTTTTTTGACGTGTTAAAATTATCAAATTAGCCCTCCCACCCAGGGCTGAGCGGGAGGGACTGTCAGACTCGTACTGACTAAAATCAACGATGTCCTTCAATAGCCCTTTACGTTCCGAGGACACGGTAGTTCGTGAGTCCCGCGACCCCGGTGCTATCATAGGCTTAAGTTTTATTTAATAACATTTATTGTATTGAATATGAAGATTATATTTGTGTATTGTAACCTGATAATAAATTAATTGATCCAGCCCTCTAAGTCGAGGTCTTTAGGCCATTGGCCGTAACAAAAATCGCCGTTTTTTCGCAGTAGCAATTTATTCCGTACCTTTGGTGCATTGAACACATTGAACTCACGACACGCAGTGCATGAGCTAGTCATTGAGCCCCTGCGGGAACCGTTGATGACATAATTATCATCTTTCTCCCAGTGGATTCAAAAATCACCACACCTTTACCTTTTATAACCTTCCAGGCGATCTTCGAGACAAGTGGTCGCATGTATAAAGTTGGAAACTTCAAGGATATCATGTATAATGCGACTGGCACGAGTATCGACTGGAGTTATGGAACAGCTCGCATTCCCTACTCTTATCTTGTCGAACTGAGAAGTAAACAGGATAAATTCTTACTACCTAAAGACGAAATACTCATCTGTTGTCAAGAAGTTCTTAATGGAGTCAAGGCTCTTGTGAAATTTGTTGATAAAACACGATGTACCAACTGTGTTGTTAATGCTAAAAAACTACGTGTGTAGTTTTGTGGCATGGTTATTGATGAATAATTTGTAAGGTTTGATCACTTTTTTTTAAATTTTGACTATTGATTTTGTCTAAAGGATAATAATTATAAATTAAAATGCAAGTTTCGTATTTATTTTGTTTTATTCAGACACTTACATTCTTAGTGGCAGTTCTATATTAGTACTAAAACTGCACCAGAGTCATTGACGACACATTGTATCAGTTTAAGTTATGGCGAGGTACCCGGACCTCCTCCTCCTGGTTTCAGGACGACGCAAGTCGAAACAACTATGCCGACGCCGCCGCATCTGCGGTTGCCACTCTACGGCATGTTCCGGCGAAAGCCGACTGGCAATCGAACGAGCAGAGCGCAAACCGCCGACATATTGCTGGGAGAGCGCAAGGCGCAACCTGCATTATTATTTTGAAATAAGCCGGTCGGGCAGTTAATGCGTATCACGCCTAATGTTCATCAACATAATCCAATAATTTCTGTACAGCGTTCCAAGCTTCCACACATGTCTCTAGAATTTGATCTTTTGGAAGCTTGAATTTGTGTTTTTTACTCCTTAGCTCCACCATGTACGAATATGGTATTTTGGCTATGGAATAACTCCAGTTTATACTGGTCCCGCACGCGCTGTAAGTCATGTCTTTTGTGCTTCCGACTTTGTAAGTTTTTCCGGATGTTTCAAATATTGTCTGAAAATCAAATGTTGCATTTTTATCATTATAGGTACGTATTAATACAGTGAAACCAGAAAACGTATGCGCTTCGGCAGTCTTCGTATTTCCGAATTAGTCGAACGTTTCGGAATCGTAAAGCGATAGAACTACAAAAAAAGTGCCGAAATACCTTGTTAAGAAAAGTTACTGCCACGTTTTATTGTATCTTTAGTGTTTGTATGAAATTATCTCTATTTAACGTAAATAACTCTGGACGTAGTAGATGAGTTACTTTACTAAATTGTTGGTCTCTAATTGCCAAGGCAAATATGAAACCGTGGTAGGTAAAACAAAAAAGGCAAGTATGTACCATGGTTTAACAGCATATCTGTCATGAAATTTTCCGAAGAAAACCGATGACTGACGAACCGCATTCATTTTCTGGGAGATCTGTACTAACCCTTGCCATAATAGTGCCACCTTCCAGTAGACGCACGTAATCTGGGCACGGGTCCGTTCGGTTGCCCCACGGGAAGATTATCAGCTCATAGTAGCTATGAAAGGATAGGAATACCTTGAAAGGCGTTATCGATCCCAGTATTGTATCCTGAAGGAAAATTGATATAATTGTCGATTATGGTCAGAAATTGCAGAGAAAAGATGGAAGGAGTGTGTAAGGAATGCTATGAAAAAAGGATTCCATGATATTGTGATGTCTAAGGCCAGATTTCCACCTAAGCGGAGAGGAGCGGACACGAGAAGACGAGATGTGTTTTGAGTAAACAATCAGATTTCCACATCTCTACGCGTAGTTTCTCTACTTCCTCTCGTTTCCACTCTTCGTTCAAGTACAGAATGCGCATCGGGCGGAGCGTGCTGCGTGGCCTTAAATATTTTCTCCTTTTATGGTGTCCTCTGCGTCCATCACGAGGAATCGAACAAACGCGTGTAAATCCTCTTCTCCTTGGACGCCCACCCTAAGGAGAACGATATAAGGCCAGAAAGATGAAGATATGATGACGTTCAGAAATTAAACGCTGAGAGGTTTAGAGCCATCAAAAATTTATTGAAAAAATAATAAACTGACTTCTATAACAACACAAAATAGTGTAAAATAACTTTTCTTTCGGAGGTCGGTGATTTAATTTTAATTTAATTAACGTTTGTGCCACCGACTTCAGCAAAAAAAAAGTGATTTTACAATTTTACACTTGTGTTCTTTTAAAGTCTGGGTCTACGGATTATGATCATAAGGTAAATTTTTCGGTAATACACCCACAAAATCATTAATTACGAAACTCACCCTCACTGCGGTACTTTCTGGTTCTGAGAATGGTATTGGACCTCTGTAGAAAACATGTGTTGGTTCACCAGACGAACCTTCGTTGCCAGGGTTTTGTCCCCATGCATAACTGGGAAAAAACAAGAAAAAAAAGGCGTAAAGGAAGCCTGGCCATTACCGAAAGAGCTCGGTGCGTTCCGGCGATTCGACCTGGGGATACGGTAGGATCGAATGCGATCTCTGTAACCTATAGATGTGTGATCGCATCGCGTTTTGCCTTTACAGAGTTCGAATCATCAGATCGGATCGCCAACACGGATTGCGCTCTGTGGGTAAAGGTCTTAAGTGGGGGAGCACAAGGCTCACAAAGATGTCGCCGTATGCGCGGGCACATAAATGGTACGGCGCGGGCGCCGCCGTCACAACGTTGGCATTCCTTCTGAGGCTAACAAATGAGGGGTATCACACCGATGTCCACACTATACTGCCCCATAAAAAAAAAATATTTAAATATTCTTGCAAGTAAGTATCAACACTTTTACACGTCGCGTCGTCTTTTTACAAACAAAGATAAGGCCGTTGTTTCGTACCTGACTACTCTGAGAAGAAACAGCCGAAACAAACTCAGTCTCTTTTAAAATCCAGATTTTATATTGGTCACGTATACGAGGTCATACGAGGGCGATGTAGGTTAATGTCTAAGATGGTCTTTTGTAGAAAGAACCACCCAGATTTGAGTGGACCTGTCCAGTCAGTGCAAGCATTTGTCAGTTATCGTGTAGTTCGACACATAACTCAAGGAGCTCAACGACACGACGAACAAAACCAAAGAAAGGACATTTGTGTAGGCCGCATAAGTTACTCAAATTGTCAGAAAAATCAATATAAATAAACTGGAAAAAAAGCGCAACCCACTCACGTTCTGCATTATTTATTTTTTCTTGGTCTTATAACTACGTACCTAAAATTTCTGTTGAGATCAACACCCACGCATTCTCCTTCGTATTTCGCCCGGTTTTTCCTCCACATGCGATCGTGTGTGTGCGTATATTCATAACCGTCTGGATTTAAAACCGGCACTATATGCCTGGAACAATGATTGATTTGTTTAATGCAAATGTTTCTATGTCCTGCGTTGCGACGAGATTTACCACACATTGCAGAAATTAAAATTCAAATTGCAAGCAGATCGTAGTTAGAGATGTCGCGGGAATGCCTTATGAGTATACTGAGGCCCTGGAATGCAGAGAGTCTGACAAAAAAAATGGTAGTTATAAAAATAATTCCACCATCTGACATGAACGTCGTTAATTTAAAAAAAATGTACTGCTGAAATCAACAATGCTTATCTTTTATCTTGGACAAAAATAGCATATTTCATTTTGAGAAACACACAGAGGCAACGAAACTATCAATATCATCATCTGCCTGGTCTTTTCCCGACTATATTGGGATCGGCTTCCAATCGACTACCTATCGGACAACCCAGTAACTGGGTAATACGATACCCCATGGCAAGACTAGTTGTCAGATTTTAGAGCTTCTGACTAACAGTAACGACTGTCAAAGATCTACAAATGACAGCCGGGACCAACGGATTTACGTGCTTTCCGAGGCACGGAGGAAACTCGCTAATACAGATGATCACTCATCCTCAGACCATCCTCGGCAAGCGCGGCTTAACCGAGAACATCAGCCTGTACGGCTGTAATAATTTAGCCACGACCTCCTCCGTAAGCGAAACTATCCATAGTCATCTACGAAAAAATGTTACATTACCAATCCTTATTCGTAACAGCATTGGAGAACTTGTGAAAGTTTCTGACGAGCTCGTTAGCTATATACGTGACGACTGCTGTTGTGATCCACTCGCGGGGATGTATGCAGGCGTCTAACCAGACCCCCAAGTTGTCAGCGTTGCTGTTCGATACCTTTAACATCTGAAAAGGGGTTTTTATCGAAAAAGATTTACTTTCTTTATTAAATGGGTTTGCTCCTAGCCTCAATCTAGCCCAGATGACGAAGCCTATGATGGCACTGGAACTCTTACCTACGAAAAATAGTAAAAACTATTTGGAGCAAGATTCTGACAGCATGTAATGTAATTTATGTATGTTTCGAGACTTAGGTGACAACTCATCCGACAAATATTGCTTCCGCGGATGAAACGTCATCATTAAAATAATGAAAGACGTCGACTCATCCGCAAGTACGGATGAGTCGTCGCATAGCTAATATTGTGTGTATGTTTCAACAGTGTGATGTTGATACCAGCTCGTCAATGTTAGATATAGGCTTCTTTCGAGCTGTGCCACAAAACAAAAAGCTGTCCAGTGTTTTTTGGATTTAACATTCGATCTTTTGACAAAGGAATCGATAATATTATGGTGTTACAAACTCTGTTTATCTTAAGGCTCGGTGTAGCACACTTAAAACGTTACGCTAATGGTTGAAAATTGCAATGTATAGGAGTTAAGCCTTTGTCAAACTGACAGGCGGTAGCGAACCGGACCGAGTTCGAAGCGATAATGAAGCGATACGAGACGTCAAACTGGGAGCAACGAACCGAGGCGTGACAGTTGTATTAGGTGACTTTTTATAACGACGTCAAATAGAGCAAACACGCCTTCGCCACGTCTTCGCATCGGTTCGGTCACGCTATCGGAAACGCTTCGCTTTCGCCTGTCTGTTTGACAAAGGCATTAGGGTTATGGATGTATTTTACAGTAACAATTTAAGATTTGTATTTAAACCGTGCTGCCAACTATTATGCAACTTGCTATGCTGTGGAATTATTATATCAATGCTTTAAGCATTGATTTATCAATTGTTGGTAAATAAATAAAATAAATAAATGGCTATTTTACCTTAATATCCCTCCCTTCAACAGATTTTCCTATAACGGTCACAGTGCAAATCGCTGGGTAGTCTTTTTCAAGATTATCTATGAATGAATATATTACGTTCAGTCTGTGGTATTTTTTCCAGTCCATTATTTTCACTGAAAAATCATAATGTAATTATTTGTATTTTCTTTTTTCTTTTAGTAGAATGGAAACGTGTAAAAGAGAACCCACGAAGTTAAAGATAATCCGCTAGAGGTTATGTTTATTGTATGAAACATACGGCAATGAATGTGGTCAGAGTGCTAATAAAGTGTGGACCAAAGTTAGGTGCTACCAAGGATATAATAATTGCCTATTTGGCAGAGACAACTTGGAGAAGAAAACCATATTCTTACCAATTTTTTTCTTGAGTTTCTTCCTTGGCATTACACATTTTTGTATCGTGTGTGGTGTGCGTAGCCCTTTAACATAATAAATAATAGAGTTTCATTATTTTAAATAATAACCGTTTTGATCTTGAACGCATAGTTGTATTATTTTAAAGTAACAATTTTCCAGTTTTACTGCGATTTGGACCTAGATTCAGAAACCACAAATCAGACTTTGGGATTTTAGATTTCAGGATAGGATAGACTTCAGATTTTAGTATACACCCATAACATTACCTTGTCATCAATTCTTCTATCGAAACTGTAATTAAAATCAATATGAACCCTACAAAACTCTTCTATTCAATTTCTACAAGTTTTTGAGTAGACCTAATAGACACAATACACTCAGCGCAAAGGGCGCGCGCCCTGGCCGCTAAGTATATTACAAACAATATCAGAAGCGCCCGTCATCGCGCCCGTGGCGCTTTTATGTCTTGTTTTTATTTTTATTACATCCTTGTCGCACGCCCTTTGCGCTTTGCATATTATATCGCTAAAAAAAATCTACAGAGTTGATAAATAATAAAAAAGTAAAAATGTTTACTGTAATCATTCTTGGTTTGTGTGCCGTTACTGGCACATTTATTCTTCTCAGACTTATTAGAATCTGTGCTGTTTGCGTCTTCATCATAGATGTAGAATATATCTGGTCTTGGCACCTTGGGTTTGATCCGTCGAGAGTGAACAGATTTAACAGCTACGCTCATTTTTAATATTATTCATTTAACTGGAAAAGAAATAAAAGGGATTTCATAAAAGGGATTTATTAAACAAAATGTATCCAGTGACAATTGTGGAAAAATTAAATGTTGATGATATTTTCATGGAAAAAAGTTACAGTCGATCAGGCCCGGATATTGAGCGCCTCGTTTCTCATGCAGGAGGTTGTGAGTTCAAACCCCGGCAAGTACCAATGTAAATATTTCAATTCATATGTACTTTCTAAGTTTATTTTGGACATCACTGACATCGGTGACGGAAAACATCGTGAGGAAACCTGAATATAACAAATATACAAGTCAAAAGCCATGTCAGAGGTTTATTACGTTCTCAGAGGCAGCTTAATATACATTGACACCAGAGGGTACCCAAATCCTCATACGAAAAAGAAAGTAAGAAGAATATGGACAAAAGATAAAATCCCTTAAGGTACAAATACTGGTCGCGGGACTCTCGAATTACCGTGACCCCGGTACGTAAAGGGCTATTGAAGCACACCGTGGATTTTAGTCAGTACGAGTCTGACAGTCCCTCCCGCTCTGCCCTGGGTGGGAAGACTCATGTGATGATTTTACCACGTAAAAAAAAGGTAAAAATACTGTATTCAACAGACACGATGATAATATTCAGTCATGCAGATATTACGTTTAAACGGCTAAAAAAATAATATTTTTTTAGCCGTTATTGCCGGGCAAAGTTCTCCCCGATATCCATCCAGATACTGTTTTCGAGCACCACTTATTTATTGTTTGTTTAAAATGGTGAACAATTTATTTTGTGAAATACATTCATATTCCCCAGTGGAAGGTACAAATCGAATGACAGTAATTGTGGTCAATGTATGGCAATCGATGTCCGATACATAGGCATTTGTTACTGGATGGTGGCATGTTCGGATATGTGAAAGCAAGGGTGACAGGATAGATATTTTTCTTTCTATTTTCTTCTTGTCTTGACCTTGAATATGCTCGGTAGAGAAAAAAAGTTTAGAAGTAAAAAAAATACAATGACAAACAAAATTGCTGGTAAAAGAGTAACTTTTGGATATGTTTACATTATAATTATTGAGTCCTGATATTACACCTTTGTCATCAGACTATAATGATCCCACTGCTGGGACACAGGCCTCCTCTCTGTGAGAGCGAATGGGCCATAATCCACCACGAAGGCCCAGTGTGGGTTGATAGACTTATAGATCTTCAACTTTGAACTAGAATCTTAAACTTTTTAAATGAATTCAATTAATACAAACAAACTCCGCCTTTTTCCCATGGGAAAATTGTAACGATTAGTCAGAACTACAGAGTACCTGCTACGATCCTTAAATAATCCTTTCGCATTATCCACATTCATACATCTGGTCATACAAACATGCTGAGAGTACTATACACCCGAGTTTTCGGAAGGACCTCATCATCATCATCATCATCTCAGCCATAGGTCGTCCACTGCTGAACATAGGCCTCCCCTTTAGATCTCCACATATACCGGTTGGAAGCGACCTGCATCCAGCGTCTTCCAGCGAAACGTGGTCTTTCACTATCGGCCTCATCTCCAAGCTCAAAGTCGCTTAACGAGCTATGGAGAGAGCTATGCTCGGTGTTTCTCTACGTGATCGAATCCGAAATGAGGAGATCCGTAGACGAACTAAAGTCACCGACATAGCGCACCGGATTAGCAAGCTGAAGTGGCAATGGGCAGGCCATATTGCTCGCAGAGCAGATGGCCGATGGGGTCGAAAAGTACTAGAGTGGAGACCACGGACTAGCAAGCGCAGCGTAGGACGTCCACCAACAAGGTGGACAGACGACCTTGTAAAGGAAGGACCTCAGCAATAATTATTTACAAAGGTCCTTCCGAAAGGTCGGGTGCTCATACTGACAAATATTTACTAGAAGAAATAACGCAAAACATTTCAAAAGACTAGTTTTTGCAGACTATGAGAAAGAGAGGTCGTGTAGTCGTACACACTAGGTAAGCATAGCATTAAAGGGGAGGTGTTAATATAAAAGTGGATGGTAAGACTGTCAATGATACAAAACTGAAAATAAAGGACACATTTACAATTAAAATTGACAAAGAAGAGAGAACGTACTCACTGTCTTCCGTATTATTTTCTCATGAAAGTTTTCAAAAACTTAACTCTTTACACTTTTGAATTTCATTTACCCTTTTTTATATCATAATTTTAATGACTAACTTTCACGAAAAAAAATGTTTTAGTTGATTTGAATTTTGATTTACCCTAAATAACGTTATTGAAATATTTACATTTTTGACATGTGACAAACACTATTAAAAAAAAGTTGTCATTAAAAATGTGTAATGAGGTGGCAATCAACAAGTTTGTTTCAGAAACTTGAATCTCTTTGACAGTTTCTAATCATAAGATCAGTTTCTAATCAAGATATATTACAATAAGTGTTAGGTTAGGTTGTTTGTTGGGTGTTGAGCAACATTATGTCTAAAAAGTGTAGTTGTTATTTTCTAGTCATAGAGTAGTGTCGTTGATCATAATTAAATATGTTCAACCCCCAATGTAGTATAACCATACCTGTTAAACTATGCCGACGGTTAATTTTCCGATATCAGCTATGCTAATCTCTCACTGCCTCAGCGCCGATGCAGCGTTGAAACCACACCCCGTCGTTAAAACTATATTCTCTCGCACATAAGGTTTAAAATCTATTACAAACTCGTCGATTAACTCGTAGTGGAGTCTTACAATAGCATAACTGGTCTCAGAACATATAGCATACTACATTTACTTGCATATGAAGTACAACCAAAATTTGGTTTGTCTGTATTTAATACAGACTCATATTTATAGTAAATATCTATACATATAATATATCTGTAGAAGGGCCAATTCTGTACATTGAAAATATTGAAAAAATAAATAGCGGGGGGTGTTGCTGGATCATAACCGAACCCAAATATGTAATTAAAAAAAAATTTGTCTGTCTGTCTGTATATGCAGGCATCAAGTGAAAACTAACGGTTCGATTTCGATGAAACTTGGTATAATTATACCTTATTATCTTGGGCATAAAATGGGATACTTTTTATCCTGGAAAAATACGTAGAAAAAAAAATCTTATTTTTCAGTTTTATTCATAGACGTAATTCTGTAGAACCGCGAACACACGTGGCGACATCGGCATTGCGTAGCCGCTTAGGTTCTTAAAGTTCCATTCATCAGACACTAGAAGTATATAATTGTAGGTCATGTTAATTTCGAAGACCGACATCCGCGCGGACGGAGTCGTGGGCGGAAGCTAGTTCACAAATAAAACTGCCCATTTCAACAAAACTATACATACATGTATACAGATAAAACATTTCAATGCAACTGTCGAAAACGCGAACGAATTTCGTGCTCAGATTAGAAAACCGCGAGCAGAAAACTCGACGAGGACTGCCGCGTTGCGGTGACCAGCCAATCACACGGGCACAATGCCACGCTGCGATGTATTATTCTGGATCTGGTGAGCTACATAGCTTCTATATCGTGAAGATGGAGATACAATGTCATTACCAAAAGATTTTAAAAATGACATCAAGACTGTAATCCCCGAAGCACAGATGTATCTTTTACTACACCCAGTTTTTTGTGGGCACTACTGAGAAAAACCTAATAAAAAGCCCAGTAAGACTGCTCGATCACGGACTCGAAGCCTTAACTCGTACTTGGCAATCGAGCTTGAAACTACTAGACTAACTAGGCAGTGAAATAACTTCAACGTCTCGTTCAATGTAAGAACTTTGAGTTTCGATTGAATAGAGACTAGAGATATAGATAAAAAAAAATCTTTACCTACCTTTCTACACCAAGATTTATTTTTCTTAATCATCAATCATTAGCTACACTACAACATAACTACCAAATAAACATTTGATTGTCGCCCATAACATTTTTTTTTTTTTTTTAGGCTGGCAAAATCTTCAAATGAGTCCTCCCGCCCTGGGTGGGGCGGGAGGGACTGTCAGACTCCTACTGACTAAAATCCACCCGTGCTTCTTCGGATGCCCTTTACGTTCCGGGGCCGCGGTAAGAAAAAATCCGCGACCCCAGCAGGCGTGTGAAACACGACGCGCCACCGACCCGGGCTTGGTCCTTGGTCGGACGGCGAGCTTACCCATTACTCACCGTCCGCAAGCCCGCTCCGCCGCTGTGCCCTCTGCTATTCAGAGGGACACGCGTTGGAGCTTCCACCCGACAGGCTATTCGCATACGGGCAAAGAGACCCCTTAGGCACGCAGTGCCTAAGGAAGAGTTTTTGCCCGCATCCCAGGGTGCACCGGCCCGAAAAACTGGTCTTCCCCCCGGACGTATTCGAGAGGGAACTCCAGTCCACGGACGCACGTGGAGGTTTCCTGTCTTAGCACCCCGTCGCCCATAACTTAGCATTTTACGTCCAGAACACACTATCGCAACAACGTCGGATCGACATCGCGATCTACCGCACGCGCTCCGAACTTCGACAGTCCAACTTTGACGTGGACACGGTCACTGGCAGGCGGAGCTCGCTAATTGCAACAAATGAGATTGATTGTAACGGACATGCGACTCCAACCTTACCCGATGTCAATTTGTTACTTGTTACACGCTTTTCAATGCTCTAATTCTTCTATTAGATGTAATTTGACAACAAAAGTGTGGTTTAAAACCATACTTTTCTCCAGGAAGAAGAAGAGAGCTAATGTGCTGTGATTATGTGATTTGTGGATGGCGCAGTGGTTAATCCGTTGACTACTGTGCTCCGTGTCGCGGGTTCGATTCTCGCATGGGAAGCATATTTTTATGATCTACAAATAGCTGTTTCGGGTCTGGGTGGTTGTGTATGTGAGTTTAAATGTTTGTAAACGCTTCATGACACAGGAAAAATTCACATTGAGGAAGAGAAAAAAAATAGATAGATATTAGCGATATTTGTGACAGACAAGTCATTTAATTTGGCTGTACGGAAATATAATGTTAGGTGGATTAAAACACAATCATTTAAAGCCATCATTATAATGCTTATAACGCCGTTCAAGTACGGTTTTTGAACAAATCATCAGTATTTTGGCACAATGTAAGATGTATAGAATAAACTCATTGTTAGGAAGTAAAAACAATAATTTCTCACATAAAATGCACTTTCCATTATCTCTACAACAAAGTCCCAACAATTCCATTACAAACAACAATAGCAGTCAGAAGTTAAGCTATGAACACAAGAGAACGTAAAGAGCACAATTCGACAGCTAATCTAGTTAAGATGCAAGTATCCGGGGGGCAATAACTTGGGTTACCGTTTGGCGATAATTAACGCGATGGCCGTGGAGATAGTGGCGCGAACGTCTGCACCCCGCCTAATTGATACGTACGATGGAGACGGAGACTAGAAAGACGGTTCTACTGAAAAATGGAACTAAATAAAGTGATTTGTCGTGTTTTTTGAGTTTTCAGAGCTGATGTTGTGTTTTTATGATAATATATTTTATTTATTCATTTTTTTCCTATTTGTTTACATTTTAAAATATTATTACAAACAAAAATAATTAAAAAAACATTCAAAAATACAAAAAAATAGTGGCCCACCAGCATCGGGAAAAGGGTCTAAGGTGCCGGTGGTTAGGGCTCTAAAGAGAGGAACCTCCGCACAATGCGCGCCGTGTCACGTGTTGAGCCAGCTGCACAATGAGAGCCTCTTAAGGTGTTGCTTCGCAATGAGTCCATTGACCGAAACGACTATCGGTACAATGACTGCTGAGTCCACTTTCCACATGTCGACAATTTCGTGAGCTAAATCAAGATACTTGTGAATCATAATAAAAGTTCTTACACGAGGTCCAAATTCAGATGGATATTATATTATGCCAGTTACAGAATAGCATTTAGGCTGACGCCAGAAGAGCGTAATTTTTTTGAGTTTGGCGTCGCGGAAAACTTTTCAATTAATCTGACCGAAATTACTGACTGAATGTCTCAGAACTCAAAAATTTACGCTTGTCTGGCTTCACCCTGCTTATACGTACGTCGTATGAGATGCGCGAGTGATAAACAGCGCGTCAAGGAGCTTCCAAAAACGAGGTTACACGCGGCGAAAATATGTCTTTCTATAACCGCCCTAATACGCAACACATCTAAATTGGTTACTAAAGTATAAGCACACATTTATCTTCTCAAGATTAAAGAAAAACTATAGGCTTCGATGTCTATAGCTGCTATTACTTTGAGTTATTGATACTATTCCAAAGAAAAATTACGCTTGCCAGGCTTATTTAGATACGGTTCAATCCCTATGTTATGTTTAACATAAAACCTTTTTTTTTTGAATAGCAGGGTATTGCAGCCCTGGAATACTAAGGGAATCAAGTAAGAGTTAGATAGAGTAAGAGAAATATTGATAATATATAAAAATGCCCGCTAGCATCGGGAACAGAGTCCAAGCTGCCGGTGGCCAGGGCTCCAAAGTGAGAAAGAAACGTTCTCGTTATTTTTGGAGCCGCGCAAAGAGAGCCTTCTTGAAGACTTCTTCAAGACTTAATTATGTCAGATACCTGCCGGGGCCTCGGGTCTCTCCCGGTAACCATGACCCTGGCACGTAAAGGGTTATTGAAGGAATACCGTGGTTTTTAGTCAGTACAAGTCTGACAGACCCTCCCGTCCCGCCCTGGATGTGAGGACAAAGAAAAACGTCGGCTACATAATTATGTAGTACAAAAAACGTTGTCACATAACCTAAATCCCGACCTTCAATCACTAGACAGCACAAGATCGACCCAACTACTAATGAATGGTATTTTGACACACGCTCATTGGCTAATCCCAGCTCAGCGCGACACTGAATTTCTAGTGCCTTCAATTAATTGGCTCGCCTATACGGGCTGATGCGATCAGTCGACTACAGTACTTTGACAGTAGATTCAGTTTCAACAGCCACCCAAAAACAACTTTAATACAATCTTCATAAAGTTCACTGTTCTTTGATAGACTTGTCAGTAACAGCAACTAGACAGCATTTTTGACAGTAGAAATAAGGAACATTGGTATGTTGACAGTCACCAATAGTAAGTAGACGTACTGTAAAGTATAGTATTGCGTACGCGCTGTATGGTTAGTGTGTCGTAATTGATCAAAGAATTCGCTTGTTTTATTATTAGGTGTTTTTTGGTGGCTAGCGGTTATCGCGGTTTTGTGTGTGATGCTGTGGGAACTAATATCTGGGGCTTTCGATAATGCTAAAATGCAGGTACTGTAGCCATTGCAATAGATGTCTTTGAAATAAAATCGTCAGGCGTCCTGCAGCGAGATCATTTCATGCTAAAACTGGTACTAGGCTGTATTGATAACGCAAGAACTGAGTTATGATTCCAAATATTTATTTAGTTCTGTTTGTGTAATCCTTCTTTAACATATTTGAGAGCAGTTCAGTTAAAACAGGCCTGTTGGTCTAGTGGTTACTGACCCTGACTGCTATGCCGGAGGTCGTGGGTTCGATTCCCACCCAGGACAAATGTTTGTGTGATGAGCACGATCATTTGTTCTGTGTCTGGGTGTAATTTATCTATAATATGTATGTATTTAGAAATATATAAGTATGTTTATCAGTTGTCTAGTACCCATAACACAAGCTCTGCTTAGCTTGGGACTAGATGGCGTTGTGTGATAGTTGTGGAATATTTATTATTATTTATTATTATTATTAAACATTGTGGAATAGAAGTCTTATCACGAGAAGTCCCTCACAGCCTTTACTACAAAGCTATAATATTATAGTATTTAGTTTTAAATTAGAAAATGGGTACTTGTTAATTTCCCAAAAACTTAATTTCTAAAACTGGTGAACCAGTGAAGCAATTATGTAAAAAAATCGGAATTCTAACATCCCTTTTTGACAATATAACACAGTAATCTCTGACAGATCCGAATAATGCCTTAAAGCGACTGGGGTATGCTTTTAATGTGGGCCCAGATCGTGTAAACAAGGATTTTGTTGGCTTCCTACGCCTCCGGCAATTGTTCTCAGTAAAAAGCCTACTAGAGCCGATGAAACTGACATTTCCCCCAATATCATTATTCCTTGCGCATTTTGCTATAGATGGAAGGTGTATGCCTTGAGCAAAGTGCGTAATGTATGTTGAAACAAAAGAAGAATGGCAAATACCGGGTGTTGGGTGCGGAGTAGAATCAAAAAATGGTGGCTCCAATAAAGGACATCATTAATTCCCGCCGGTCGCGATGTCGGCGAAGCTCGTCGGGAGATTGGCTGCATTACCGTAATAGCGTCTGAGAAAAATATCCGATCAATAGCTGAGAGACGCTGTTTGTTGTGGTTGATCGTTGTTTGTTTGTGATACTGAATAAAAATATAAAAAGGACGTGAGAGCGTTTAAATATTTTGTAATCTGTTTCAATTTACAAGCTCAGATGCGATATTTGTCGATTAAATTAAATTTTACTTCTGTTAGTGAGTAAAAGGAATTGTTTTACGTTACATAAATTGTAAATCTATCATCATAGATAGGCTTCGCACAAGTTGGTGCTACTTAATTTTCACACCACCGTTTATTTATTATCTTATCGTTTACCAAATAAACATTTTGCTTTCTGAAAAATATATCTTTTTATTCTCCCAAGTTAATTCAAAAATTCTACCAATATCAATCGCCAATATACTCGCATCCATAGCTTTACAACAAACTCACACATGTAAAACTAAGACATTTTTCTCCTTCGTTCGCAAAGCGTCGAAAACAATTTCCCCAGTGGACGGCGCCCCGATACTTCTAAGTATTTCTTTCAAATAATTATCCGACAAAAACATCCCAAGATTCTTGTGGAGTTCGTTAGGCCGGTACAGGATCCCTCCCTAAGCAGAATTAATGATTCCCTTTATTGAAAGTTCAATTTTTTGATTAGGAGCTGGTGGGGCGGCGCCCTACGATGTTTAAACACCGGATAACACGGCATTTATTTACATTCGGCCAGTATTGATTTGATTTATTCTTTAAGTTGCTCTTTTTTTTGGAGATGTTTTTAATTTGTAATATGGCGGAGTTTCTTTGTATTAGACTTCTTCGACAAGTTTGAGAGCACAGTGAGTGGAACGATTCTAACATTTTATATTTTTTTATGTGAATGCCGAATCGATCAATTTGGTAATGTATTATTATCGAGTATCCTAAACCGTCAGTAAACTAAATTTTAAGAATAAATGTCTCTGTAAGTTTTTTGGTACATGGTTCGCAATCAACCACAGTAAAACTGATGTCCTCTTCGCTCGTGCGGACACAAAATACATGAGAATAGCTTGTCTCTTTTTTAATATACTCTGCCAGATTTCAACGCAGAATCAGAAAATAGCCGTTGGATCAATTATTTGATTCAGAAGGCAGGTAGTCCTCGATAAGGCTCGCATCGTGAGGAGGTTCTTGTTACTGGAGCCTTAACTATATTTAGCTTGGAGCCTGTTTCCTACGCTGGTGGAACATTAGTTTTTTTTTTTATCATTATGAAATGAAAGAAATGTGCGAGAAACATAAAATAAAACTCTAATTTAACACCACTTACAACCGATGCAATTCCACCAACCCCATTGTCCCCTAATACGATTCCAAAAAGGCATAAGATCTATTTACCGAGACGATACAAATTGCGCCGGCGAGCCCCAAGTGCCGTAATCTGTGGAGGCGATCCGGCAGCCGTCCGACAACCGTCCGGCGCCGGCGGTCGACCGGCGAGAATCTAATTTGGTTCGGTAGCCGTCGCTCATTTGTTCAAATTACACCCCATGCAGCCCGCCGAGACGTGTCCGAGAAACGGGAGGAGATGCCAAGTTTGTAAGTATGTGTGGTGTTCATGGCAACGTTGTGTGGGCGGTAGGTTCATTTTATGAACTATTGCAGCTTAGATTTTAAAAAGTAGCTCGATCACAAGATTTCAGTATTATATTTACAGCGTACTTGAAGTATTTACTGCGTTTATTGTATGGAAAAATGGAACAGCGCCTCTAGTATACGAAAAAGGAACTATTTTTTTTCTTGAAATTAATGTCAAAGTTCCAGTTTACGTCATTTTTCGTCGTATTTTTTGCTTGACATTCTCATTTACTATATTCACGAAATATACATCTTAATCTAAATCTATAAATATCTAACCGATTCTAGTTGACCTATTTATATGTTTCGAAATAAATTGACATCGAAACCCTCCCCTGCCCTCTGACCTCCGAGGTCGGAGGACTCAAACTATTCAACCCCTCAGGCTCTTCCGGGTCCTCTCTTTGTTGTGAGTGATCTTTCCTTCCTTTATCAATTGAAATATTCTTTGGAGCGACACATTCTGCATTTGATGGTGCTAATCTATGTTAGATGAATCGCTTGGGTGTGGCTTACGGTTTTCAACTGTCTTACTATGTAGATATAGTATTATTTGTTAGTTGGATCATAAATCTGATCACAAAAATGTTCAATTAATCGATCACAAAAAGTTTTAGTATAAAAATGCTTGTAAGCTTGGCATATTATATTTCCGTAGAAGCGTAGCTGATTGCTACGAAATCTGCTACAAGTACTACGAAACTGCTACGCTTTCTATAATTAGTTTATCTATATCTACATAATTATAGTGCCAACGTTGAGATGATCCTTAGTCATTTCTCCCGGTATGTTGAAGTTGGCTTCCAATCTAATCGAATACAACTGAATATCAGTATTTTATAAAAGGAGAGCAGACTATCACACTATTTTTATTAATTAATTATCATCGTGATGGATGTCGTTTTATTCTAGACTTCTTTATTTCTCACAATTATATATCATTCATTATTCACAAGAACTTCTAGACCAACACAAATCTCTATAAACATCATAACTCAAACATCTCACTACCAACAATAATAATCTCACCGTAAAATAAGACATAGTACACACGGCGGGAGGCAGTGGTCGATGAGGCTCAGGTAGCAAGCCAGGTGTCGTTCACGCTTCGCGCCTCGGCACACAGCGCTGGGCGTTACTATGCGACGCAAGCTCCAACGATTTTGGATTTTACGATGCGATGTCGACGACGAGCGATGGCGCTCTTATGTAACTCCCCTTATAACGTTCCTGATGGTGAAGGATCAAGTTTCAAGTTTATTATGTATTTTGGGGTTTCTTTTTTCGTAAAGGCTATACATATAAAGGTAGTTGTAACCATTCTAATCCATTAAATATCGTTATTATTGCACATTAAGAACATTTTTTCAAGGGTTAGCAAAACAGTCATAGGCTAACAGATTTAGATACTGTATTGAAGTATTTACAAATATTTGTATGATCTACAAGTAGTTGTTCCGTATCTGGGTGTTCATGAATGTCTGTTTAAATGCTTGTAAACGCACCCACAACACAGAGAAATTACTAGTCTAGAACAACGTTTTTTTTTAAATAATCAAACAATATCGGTGTTTGGTGTCCATAGGTGGTCTGCAATTCACTAGGTATTATTTATAACAGGGTATTTGACCGAAAAATTTAATTGATCCGTCAGTTAGACTATCAAAAAATACTTTAATTATATATTTTCTTTTGCTATGTAAACCAAAATTGACGAAGATACCAGACTAAAAAAATTGTCAATACGTCTCAAACAAGTACAGTTTTTACTTGTTTCTGACGTCACGAGCCTCGTTCTCGAATTTTGATGCGTTATATCTTTGTAAGTATGCATTAATTCAACAAAAGAAAAAATACGTGTCGATTCTTTTTTTTAAATCTTACTGACGGACTAATTAAATTTGCAATTTATTGACCGTGTCAACATGCTTACTTAATATTTTTCTAACCGTCTCAAACGGTTCACAACCTTAACCAAGTCACCTAAGGTTCTATTTATAACTATAAGCTTGAAACACATAGTCAGATTTCATAGTTTGACTGGACATTTAATTGTAGAGATCACTTTGTAGAGCAGAGGCTTAATTTTGTAACTTGTTTAGTGGCAGTATGAACTCACTGTATGTAGGTCAAGCGTATTTAGTTGTAGAATTTCGCTGATTTTCTCATTAGCTTTGTTAACGAATAGACATTTAAATTGGTAACTAGAATCTGCTACTGTAAGGTATAGTTGGGATCGAATGCAGTTGGCATAAAAAAGTAACACACTAAGACTCAGATTTTAATACACGCCACTTTTGCGGCTAGATGTTTTTTGCTTCAACACTACCAATAAATGTTTGAGGCTTCACTTCCTATACATTCTATGCAGGAATCGATCCTGTGACACGCAGCGCAGAAGCTAATCGCTTAACCACTTCGCCATCTGTGCCGACTTGTATAGCTGGATTGTAGAAGTTGTCTGTTGGTCTAGTGGTAAGTGACCCTGACTGCTATGCCGGAGGTCGTGGATTCAATTCCCACCCAGGACAAATGTTTGTGTGATGAGCACGATCAATTGTTCTGTGTCTGGGTGTAATTTATCTATAATGTGTATGTATTTAGAAATATACAAGTATGTTTATTAGTTGTCTAGTACCCATAACACAAGCTCTGCTTAGCTTGGGACTAGATGGCGTTGTGTGATAGTTGTGGAATATTTATTTATTTATTTAAGTACTGGCAAACTTTAACTTTCTAGACGGTTTAGATGCGAGGATTGGAGAATCAACGAAAGAGGCGATTCGAGCTTTACGTTTTCTGTATAAAATCTAATCTTGGATTGTTTCATTCCAGACGAATGTTCTCACCGCGAGCGTTTATTTTATAAATGACAAAAAGAAGTTGTAAGTTTGTAATAAAAACACTATTACATGTCAAAAACAAGATTTTTAAAGCTAGATGTTTTCCACACTCTGAGAAGAAACAGCCGAAACAAACCCAGAGGTCAGCTTCTCTTTTACATATCCTCGCCTTTTTTTTTATCGTGGTAAAATCATCAAATGAGTCCTCCCACCCAGGGCAGGGCGGGAGGGACTGTCAGACATGTACTGACTAAAATCCACGGTGTCCTTCACTAGCCCTTTACGTACCGGGGTCACGATAATTCGTTAGTCCCGCGACCCCGACATATCCTCGCCTAGTTCAAACTAGTGTCTTTGTCGCCTGCAGTTGACATGCGAGTTTGATTCCAATAGTAGCGCCGTGTAGTGTCAAGCGAGCGAGCGCGTGCTCGTGCGAACATTCACGCTGATTGCGTTACACTAATGAAGACGGACAGTACTGCGTTATATACTGGAACAGGGTAACTAAGACCTGTTTACTGTTAGAGAATCCAAATGGAGAGTAATATTTTGCAATGTTTTTTTCGTATGGGTTAAAAACTAAGACGTTCTGTTTCAATTTATTTTACATTTATCTTACTATTTTACTAATAGTATAACGACGGGGCACGCAGTGGCTGAGCGATTGGACTGCTGTACAGCGTGTCGCGGATTCGGTTCCCGCACGGATCAAATATTTGTATGAACTATAAGTAGTTGTTCCGGGATTGGGTGTTTGTGTATGTAAGTTTCTATGTTTGTAAACGCACCCAGGAGACAGGAGAAATACTTAGTGTGGGGCAACATTTTTTTTTAAAAGAGGTAAAAAAAAAACTATCTATAAATACATTCAAGCTGCTGTCAGAACCTTAACGCTTTACCTTAATGTATACCTAGTCAGCATTGCTCATACCTGTTCTTCCCAAAGGTGTAGGCAGAATTGCACCTCTAGTATACCCACATTCTACTACTATCAATTCGTATAATAATATTCTACTACATTACCTATACTTCACATAATGATAGATAAGGGCAGCGTCATGGCGCGGCTCGGTAATCAATAAGAAGCAGCTCAGCATCAATATTTGACTGATAAAACTCCGTCTTATTAAGACTAACGAGCGCAAACGTTAAAATTCTACAAGATTAACTTATGCCACCGAGAGATCTTGATACTTTATTTTTATTGCAATTATTTATTCAAACGTGAATGGGAATGCAGATTTGCTGATTGGTCTACTGTTCATCACCATCATCATTTCAACTCGGAATCACTGGCTCACATCGTTTTTATTTTCCCTTTTATACGTTTCTCATTAAACTGTTCCCCACAACATTGCTGACATCGCCAACCTATCACGCTTTTGGACATCTTTGGTTTCTTTAGTCCTACCTTGGCTACTTACCATTCGGTTCAAATTTTACTACATCAGTCACCTCCGCGTATAATCAGATGTTCATATTTATATTAAATCAGTACACACGTAAAATAGAACTAAATTCTTTTTTTTTAAGTAAATCTAAATCATTAACTAATCTTTTAATATCTATTAAAATAGATATACTGGGATAACTACTCTTAACAAGTAAATAACGTCACTGGTAATGTGCTTTTAAGCTTCTGGCCAATGTAAAAGCCAGTCTAAGGATCGCGAGAAGCGAAAACAAATCTTTTTTAAATTTCCTATATGCACTTCAAAATACAGTTTCAACTAAGATTACTATGAGCACTCAAAAATATAGTTTTTTAAGGCATACTTACGCCGCTTTATATTTGATCAGAAACGAAAATAACAAAGAGTTCTATAATTCTGAAAAAAAAATATTGGGTATGAGAAGGATGTTTTCTGTAATCCAAGTATCAAGATTTCTCCTCAGACTTCATTCGCTCGGTGTACCTTTGGAGGCGAATATTGATTGACTTATTTTTCTAACTTTTTCTACTTGAGTAACATTTATTTTATTCATTATACGTAAGTTGTTTGTTTATTTATCGTATATATTTTATTTTCTACAGTGTAATTTTATTGCTTTTATTTATTTTGTTCACCAGCAGAATGTGTGTATTAGCGAAAAGTACTACAGTATGAACCATAGTAGTTAAGGGACTAGAAAATTCTAAGAATAACAGAGTCCCTCAACTGCTAAGGTTACTGTGTCCCGATTTTGGTAATGACCACAAAAGGATTTTCCAATGAAAATACAGGTTACTTTATGAAGGTCTGCTCATTATGATCTAAAAAATATACCCTTCCAAATCACAACATCAAAACATACAAACATGATGTTCATTAAACCGAACGTGAACTGTTATAGTTCTACTTTTCATAGTTGTTATCTCAACATCCGACAAAGTTCCTCGATTTCCGTACTACCATAACAAGATGTGTTTTATCTACCACACAATTTGACCTTCCTCCCCTTCCTCATGACGAAGAAAAAGCAGATTATAAGGGGTCTTGTAGGAATATTGGTAGGTCAAGATATTATGGTCGTTAGATATAACAGTGGTAATGCGTTGGGGTGTGTTTTTGCTTTATGTCGCGTGAAATTTTATTGTCGCGGCTCGGCGTCGCGCCAACATTGCTATACGACACAATATACACACAAAATATGTAAAAAAAAACTATAAAAGCCGACTACTAATGCCTTCTAAAGAGGGAGCAATGAAAATTCCAAATTTTTGTCAAACAAATTATTTAAGCACGACTTTTTAGGTAGCTAAAATTGTGTCTGGCGACTCAACTCCATGCATTTTTAACGTTGTCAAAAACTGGTAGGGCACATAATGCTTGCAAATCTACATATTTGCTTAGTATTATCCAAATAAGACAGTGGAGGCTTCGCCGGACGTCTAACTTCGTAAATGAGAGCCGTACTAAGTACACAGAGGACGACCGGTGAGTAAATAAACGGAGCCCCGCGAATCCGGACCGGACAAGGCCGGTTGTCGGACGACAATGCTCTAAGATTTTATACACGGGATATGTTTGTCTAGGTACTTAATTGTAGGGACATGATTGTTAGTAGAGCTTTTCAGGCTGACCTTTGTATTAGGGACGAGTGATATATTTTGTTTTTGTTCAAGTTAAGCTGATTTTATAACAATATTTCATAATAATTACAATGCACGAGACATAACTACACTTACAACTTTACTAAAACTCGCAATATACAAAAAAAAAATAACACTATAAATATCGTAAATACACCAACAAAATAAAATATCCCATTACTTGACGTGGCATTTTTTCCCGTTCAGCTTGAACGTAGCGCTTCACCCAAGGGACGTTCGATCACCGTCATCTCGTGTCGGTAAACACATGACACGCCGTCCGCGTTGTCGGCTAAATTAAATCTTATTGTCGCTTAACTCGATGCGAATGACTCGGAAAATACTTTTGGGATTAAAGCTTTCTGGTGATCGTTTTGGTTCGATTAAAGAATTTCTTTTATCGTGATCTTTTCTCATTTAGGTTGAATGGAATGGTGAGGATGGATTGCATGAGATGATTCAGGAAAATGCCAGTATCAAAGATGGAAAAGCATTAAAAATGTTTGTTATAATGTTCTGATTAACTGATTAACATTGATGAGACTGGGGAGGCTCTATTTTCTTTTATATACAAAGTGTTTGGCTCGAGCGATTTAAATGTTTTATATATATTAGATAGATATGAAAATATGGTAACTCTCTTATGCCCAGTCACCCCATTTAAAAATAAATATTTGATGCCCAGCGAAATGGGCATGGGTCAGATAGTAAAACAAATATATAACAAACAATATATATATATATATAGAGAAATATATATATATATATAGAGAAAGTTTAAATAATCAAAAACATGTTTTGGTATATATATATATATATATTTTTTTTTAATTATAATTTAGAGTGATTGTGACTGTGTGACTTTTGAGTACCTACACATAACATAACAACGCCTCCTGATTATCAACTTACTATAATCTCATGGCACAAATCATAGTAAATAGATAATTCAAACAAATGAGGCTGTCCAACTAATTACTGGCTGACAGGCAGGTATTTACTCAGCATTAGTGGAGATTACTGGCTGTCATTGGTAATTACACAGTCGAACCTGCATTAGTCGTGTATATCACGTCAAGATGGAGATGAGATGTGGTATACAAGGGGTATCGGAAGGGTGTGGTCGGATGTGGAACAAAAAACTGTTTTTGTTTTCCATTGTGGTAACGACACTATATAAAAAAAATCATGTTATTTACACATTTACAATTTACATCACAATAGGCAATAGTCTATGATAGCATTTAGATATCATTTTATGAGTAAAATATTACTCATAAAATGTTATCACTCCGAAACATAGATGATCAAAAAATATTTGTCTCGTATTTTTTCTAATGTTACGTAAACCAAAATTGACTAAGATACGACGCTTTTACCTTAATGCCTTTGTCAAATAGACCGACGAAAGCGAAGCGTTTCCGAAGCGATACCGAACCGAAGCGACACGTCAGCGAAACGTCAGTCCGATAGTTCTGTCACGCTATCGGATCGCTTTCCCGTTTCTATGTGACTGGATTCAAACAATTCCATACATTACAAATAAAAACGCCTCGCCTCGCATTCGTCACGCCTGTCTGTTTGACAAGAGCTTAGAGCTGCTCGGAATTTTGGAAAAGTGCTTGAGAGACATTAGAAACTTGCTCAATACATCATTAGTTATTCCTAAACACAGAAATGCTGACCTGGTTGAGCAAATGTGGTTTTGAACGATGCTAGACGTGTTAAAAGATGCGATTTTTTTAAAGGTTCTTTCTATATAAGTATACACATGAGATTTTAATATACTCTAAGAGTATATAAAAATACTCATGTAGCAAATTATTATTTCACCAATTTTCAGAAAATGAACCCTAAAAATTATGATCATTAGTACAGTCACGAGCAATAACATGTAAACACATAACAAAATTCAAACGCAATTTACTAGTGAAAACTTAGTTTCCACTTTGAAATAAGACCTATTTCGTAATAGTTTGGCTTCCAAAATGGAAGTCTAATGAAAAGGCAAAAGTTTAATCAATATGGTAGCAGAAAATCGCTTTTGAATACTGCTTAGTGTATACATATTATTGCTCGTGACTGTACAAATAATTGAATGTTTCTACGTTTTAGACTGTTTTTCCCGAGAGTAAATGCTTTTTTTCAATATTAGAAAAACAAATAGATACCTAAAATACCTAATCCTATACTATGGTTCCTACCATCTACGAACTAGCTATGTCCTTCATACTCGCTAATTACAATTACAAGTTATGAGCAAAGAAAGAAACAAAATATGTCAGCCAATCAGCATCGTCGGCTAATTTCACACGAGACTGAGCTTGCCCCGGTTCTTATGGCGGAAACTTGTTCAATCAGTGTAAGTACTTAGTTATTTTCCGACCGGACCCCACTTGGTTGGCCAGAGATTACGATGTTTGGATGCGCTATTTAGTTATGTG
The DNA here is from genome assembly GCA_943136025.2 of Agrotis puta. Classification (NCBI taxonomy): domain Eukaryota; kingdom Metazoa; phylum Arthropoda; class Insecta; order Lepidoptera; family Noctuidae; genus Agrotis; species Agrotis puta. Next base: position 6,253,474 of record OW964184.2, on the reverse strand, counting down.
AATAACAGGTAATTACACTTACTATTACATTAATTTCTCTATTATTTGGTGAAATGGATTTAGCAATAGCGCTGGAAAAATAAAAATGGGTTCTATCAATTTCAACTGAAAGGAAACTCTTGGAAGGGTAAATAAATGGCAAAACCCTTACTGGTTTGATATTCTGTGGTAGCACTGCCTTGCCCCCCAGCTGCTGTAAAACAATGGAAGTGTGGTCTAAACAGGTACTCGTGACCTTGGAACGTATAATTCTGTAGAAGGAACACGGTATATTTTAGTCAGTACGACTCTGACAGTCCCACCCGCCTACGGTGAGAGGAGTCATTAGATCGCTAAAAAAAATTATGTTATTATTTATGACGTTTTTTTGACGATATGTAAGAGCATGAAAAGTTAAAAAAACTCAAACAACGGAGTTACTGTACAAGTAAAAACTTGTGTAAGGTTTTAGTAGTTGCGTAGTTGCCTTGAGGTAGCCCGCGAAATTCAAACATTTACGATTTGCAACCTGCAGTTACCTTAAATAAATAAAAGTTCCACAATACTTCTTATACTATTCATAATAAACTCAAATAGATAGATAAAAGAAAAACATTGTTTATCTTATATTCGTAGCTCTCTGAAACTTATTGGATTAAATGCCTGTCTGGTCTGAGGGCATAAACAGGCAACAATGAGAAATATCCCCCACTATAAGACTCGATGGTGCGAAATATCACTTGACATTTGATTGCGTGGGTCTCGTAGAAATTATTGTTCTTTTGCAAAAATATGTATGTATAAAGACTTTGTCAAACAGACAGGCGAAAGCAATCCGGACCGAATCCAAGGCGATAACGAACCGATACGAGACATCAAAATGGGTGCAGCGAACCGAGGCATGGCATGGCATGGCATGGTTGTATTAGCTGGCTTTTTATGACCGACGTCAAACAGAGCAAACGCGCCTTCGCCACATCTTCGCATCGGTTCGGTCACGCTATCGGATCGCTTACGCTTTTCTATGTGACTGGTTTCAAACAATAAAATTACAAACAAAAACGCCTCGCTTCACATTCGCCACGCCTGTCTGTATGATAAAGGCTTAATAGAGTTTATTTTTAAGAAATAGATTAGCTATATTTTGTCGTTTCCGAATTATGTAAGCAACTTAAATAAAGAGGGACGTTTTATGATTGCTTGTATGCATTTCCTCTTCTGTTCTTCTTTCTTCAGCTTATAAGACCGTCCACTGCTATACATAAGCTAAGCTAAGGGCGTCCCACACTACGGTTGCCTACGTGTCTTCTTATCTTAATCTGGTTGAAAGTCTTTTTAGAAATACAAAAGTCTTTAATAGTCTTAAGATCTGGGTGATGGAGCATTTTTTTTTGCATGGTAAAATCAACAAATGAGTCCGCCCACCCAGGGCAGAGCTTTTTTTTTTTTTTTTTTTGCGTGGTAAAATCATCAAATGAGTCCTCCCACCCAGGGCAGGGCGGGAGGGACTGTCAGACTTGTACTGACTAAAATCCACGGTGTCCTTCACTAGCCCTTTACGTACCGGGGTCACGGTAATCCCTTGGTCCCGCGTCTTCTAGCCCTTTACGTACCGGGGTCACGGTAATCCCTTGGTCCCGCGACCCCAGAGCTGGAGGGACTTTCAGACTAGCACTGACTAAAATCCACGGTGTCCTTCAATAGCCCTGTACGTTCTGGGGACTCCGGCAATTTTTGGCCCTCTAAACGGGGGTCATTATGCTGACACTCTGAAGCGCGCGTGGAACACAACGCGCCGTCGACCCGAGGGGTGATGGAGCATGGTTGAAGATTCCAACCTTTTCATCAAATGAATTCTGGGAGGATTAATTTAGAAGGGACTGTCAGACTTGCAGGTACTGACTAAAATCCGTGATGTTTCTTAAATAACTCTTTGCGTTTCTGGGTCATACAGGGTTACCTGTTTAGAGTCCAGCGACCTGCGGCCATGTTATGACGTCATTAAACCAGGCTTGTTCCAGTGAGTGAATGAGGTGGCGCTAGACGACTTGTATAGCTCTGTCTCTTTCATTCACTGGAACAAGTCGTAATACGGCCCCTGAATACGAAGTACTGCAATTAATAGTGCAACAAAGCAGGAGCGGATAATATGTTTGCAAAACATTGTAGAAATCGCTGTCTTCAGGGCTTACAATGAGTCGTCATGATTGTGTTTGTAAAATAATCGTCATTAACAAAATATGTGACGGTACGGTTTTATTTCTCTTAACGTCCCAATTAATGTAATTACGAGCATGTAATTAATTATGTTAAAGTGCGGATTATTTTTTATATTTAATGGCTCATATTTCTAGATTGTCGCAATAAGTTTAAAATATGATACTTAATTTAATAAAAAAAAAAAAAACGTTTTATAAATGAAGATACATATTTACGTGCCGTTTTTTTTTTAATTTCTTTCGTAGGTCATTTGTTTGATTAGCAGATAAGTAAACTATTAGTTATAATTTTATACTCATTTTAAATGAATGAGAAAAAAGAACTGTTTACGAGCTTTCAGGAACTCGTAATTTGAATATTTTTAAATGTGTATTAAAGAAAGCATTAAAGAAATATTTTCATTTAAAATGCATTTTAAGTAGCCACTCTTTTAGGACCACTATAAAATTCCAACTTCCAAGTCAAACCCAACTGGACAGCAAAAAGGCCATCCCTTTAAAAGGTACTGACAGCCCATCAATAAAGTTTTCCAACACTGCACCAGTTCCCATGGGTTAGTAGTAAAATATCCCATACAACAGGGGTCACAAAACGGATGTGTAAAGTGCCCCGAAAGGGCTCCGGGCGGGTATTTGTATGCCCGGGACATCCGAGATGCCAAGTTACCGAGAACTTCGCTGAAGGGTGCCTGCCGGTTATGAGTGATGCTCTAAGACTTGAACTTGTTAGAAGTTTGTAGTGTTTGGTAGTTGATTGATTTGAAGAACATGTAGGTGCGATTTGTTCACTTTAATGTCCGCTTAGCTGAATAAATTTCATCACTTTATTGGCGAGTTCAGTTTGGTTCATAGGCATGTAAGTTGAAATTTATTTTTATTTTTATTTGTGTTTTATTTACAAAAGCGGGTTTGTCATTGCGGTGTGTTGTATAAAAAATCAGTTAAGTGTACATCGTAAAAGATTCATAAAAAAGCAAGGTAAAACAAGTTTTTATGTTTTTATTTGCGATACGCCACCATCTCGTTTGATGGTAAGACGAAATAAAGACCTTGGCAGGGAATTCTACTACCTAACTGTTAACGAAATGCTTTGAGCTAGGAGTCGTTTTAGACCCTGTCAGGGCACATAACAATATGAACCTTTAAATTACTACAGAGAAATAATAATAATTAAGCAAAAATAATACTTGAGCAAACATACTACTAAAGATCTAGTTCCGAAAACCACCATTTATCAATATGACAAATCAACCACGCCCCATATAAAACTATGCCAATACATAGACGCAATAAATTGATTGGTAAATTCGTTGTTTGGCATAGAACCCACGATAAACCAGTACAAGAAATGAACGACACATATTATTACGCTACTTCTGAATACACATAATTTGGCCTTATTACCAAGGCAGTAAGACATACAATAAACTATATGGATGGGTATAATATATTGGGATCTTGAGCATTCAGTGATGCGAATATGTGGCCAGTGGATTTTATTATGTTGAAGAGGTCAAATAGGTATCTATTTTATAATCTCAGTCATAATATAGGTTTTCATTGAATTGATAGACAGTCATTAACTCTTTTTATCCTTTCACTACATAGAAAACTATAGTAAGGCGATGTAAGTTCACCGCCGTGTCGTCACGACAGCGATAGACGGAGACCTCTCGCGCCCGGCATTGGTCGAGGCCATGCTGCGGGGCGAGACGGAGTGGGAAGCGGTCGCCTCCTTCTGCGAAGCAGTCATGCTCGCGAAGGAGGAGGCGGGCCGCGTGAGGGAGAGGACAGCGTCCTCCCTCCTCCCCAGCCGCAGTGGTAGATGCCCGGGTCGACGGCGCGTTGTGTCTCACCCGCGCCTCAAAGAGTGTCAGCAAAATGACGGGCCCTCCCTCTAGAGGGCCAAAGCCTGCCGGGGTCGCGGGACGAATTACCGTGACCCCGGACCGAAAGGGGCTATTGAAGGACACCGTGGATTTTAGTCAGTACGAGTCTGACAGTCCCTCCCGCTCTGCCCTGGATGGGAGGACTCATTTGACGATTTTACCAAGCTAAAAAAAAGACGATGTAAGTCGTTTCTCTCTCGTTTTAAGTCAAACTGGCATGAAATTCTTTGTGTTACTGTGGATTATATTATTTGTGGACTTTGTGTAACTGAGTTAAAGACCTATCTTTTTAACTCAGTTCAGTAGTAGTTTTTGTGTGAAAGAGTATCAAACATAATTATTGATGTTTGTGAGAAACGTGAATGGAAGGCTGGCCATCCATTCTCATATTCTATGCTTATAATAAACCTGTAGAGAGGCCAATTCTGTACATGAAATATATTTAAAAATAACTATCAAGGGGTGATTAGGGATCGCTACTGATGCCAAAAATACAATCAGTAAAAATGTTGCCTGTCTGTATGTTCATTATAGAAACAAAAACTACTCGACGGATTTTAACGAAATTTGGCACAAATATTCTTCATACTCCTGGGCAGGTTATAGTATACTTTTCATTACGCTACAATCAAAAGGAGCAGAGCAGTGAAGGGAAATATTGGGAGAACGGGAGATTTTTTTTAAGCTTCCGTCGCGTGTGCAGCCTTAATGGTTAAAGCTACATAGAAATCATGTATGACGGAAATGTTCTCCTTAAAATTATCTAAAAATATTCCTTGACAGCATATGTCTATTTTTTATGGTTGACTCACAACAACAAGTGAAACTCCACAAGGGCGAAGCCACTGGCAAAAGCTAGTTTATAGTATTAGTTATAAAAGTTAGTTATTCTAATTGATTCCTTCCTTTTCAACAACATTTCACAGATGTGACCTATAACATCACGGTTAACATGACTTTATCGAGAGGTAGACGTATAGAGGTACCTCAGATCGTTCGATAGTGAGTGATGTAAGCACGAGGGTGAGACGAAGGTATGCCAAACGTGTTTATAGGGAAATATTTGCACGTCACGTGTCAACATGTTGATAACATTGTTATTTCGGTACATATATGCCAACGTAGAGGTCACTCATACGTATGCGTCATTTTCGATTCGTCTAAATATAAAACATATGTAACCTATCCTATCCTACTCCTATTAATATAATAAACGTGAAAGTTTGTTTGGATGAATGGATTTGTTGCACTTTCACGCAAAAATCACTGCACGGATTTAGATGAAATTGGGTACACAGATAGTTTATAACCTGGATTGACACATAGGATTTTTATCTCGATTTTTCGAGTTGTAGAGGGCGCAACCACAGGTAACAGCTATTTTATTATACACTAGCTTTTGCCCGCGACTTCGTTCGCGTGGAATAGTGACTTCCGACGGATTTTTAGTTTTTATTTTATTTTTTGTAATAAAACTATCCTATGTCCTTTCTCAAGTTCCAAACTATGTCTGTACCAAATTTCACACAAATCGGCTCAGTAGTTTAGGCGTGAAGAAAAGACAGACAGACAGACAGAAAGACAGACAGACAGAGTTACTTTCACATTTATAATATTAGTTTGTATATAAGTCCAGGTGGCCCACCATGAAGTCTTAAAGCGTGAGTAGTTAGGTTGTGGGAAAGAGACAGAGCTATACAAGTCGTCTAGCGCCATCTCGTTCCTTGAGCGGAACCACTCATGCTGTAAGACTTCATTTGAAGCCACCTGGTTTCCTCATGATGTTCTCAGTCACCGATGTTAGTGATTTCTAAGATAAACTTAGACGGTTATGAATGAAAAAGATTTGCAACGTCATGTATGAGAAGCGAGGTGCGCAACCTCCAGGCCAACATCATATCAAGCCACCATCATTTTTTTTTTACGTGGTTACATCATCGAATGAGTCCTCCCACCTAGGGCAGAGCGGTAGGGACTGTCAGACTCGTACTGACTAAAATCCACGGTGTCCTTCAATAGCCCTCTACGTTCCGGTGTCACGGTAATTCGTACAGTCCCGCGACCCCGGAAGCCACCATCATAGTGTAATTTATGTGTAGTGGGTGTAATTTATCTATAATATGTATGTATTTAGGAATATATAAGTATGTTTATCAGTTGTCTAGTACCCATAACACAAGCTCTGCTTAGCTTGGGACTAGATGGCGTTGTGTGATAGTTGTGGAATATTTATTTATTTATAGTAAAAACTAGTCCTACAGTTTTTTACTCGATTGCCAAAAAAGACTTACGTTTTATATTTAATTGGTTGAAGATATTTTCAACAAAAAAAAAAATACATTTCGGAGAGTGTGCGATGGAACTGCACAACTTGATTCCGCCTGGCCTTTTCCATCATCGGACTACAAGACGTACGGCGATGCGCCATCGATATATGGTGGACATTCCTCCGGTACGTACATAGTGTTTTGCCAATACCTTTATTGTACGCACAGCTAAGGAGTGGAATTCCCTGCTGGAATCTAAATTATTATTAAATCTGTATTTCCCGACAGCTATAACATTGAGGTCTTCAAGTCAAGAGTGAACAGGTTACTTCTAGGCAAGCGTGCTTCACCGTCGACCACATCTTCGCTTACCATCAGAGAAAGAAAAAAAAACGACGGGTTGCACTCTGGGAGTGCCGGCAGAAGTGAAAACTTCAATAGTAATAAACACACACGAACATTCGCGCAAGCGCCTTGCTCCGTCTTACGAATTTTCGATCAGGTCACGTGTCCTGACGCGAGTTTAACATTTTTTACCCATTCCAAAAAAAGTGCACATAAAGAAGAAAAGAAAAAAGAAGAAAAAAGAAAAGAAGAAAGAAAAAAGAAGAAGAAAGAAGTTTTCACTTCAAAAACATGTAAAATGAAGCCCTCATCGAACCTAGCTCTATGAACTCCACTCAAATCTACATAACATCAACTACATGCGTTACATATTTATTGACAGCTACCCCTTACTGGCACGTGATAGTAAATTCATGCTAGTGCGTACCTACCCTATGTTGTAAGGGTGAGTGCCAGAATGTGCCACGTATACTGCGCCTCACATATTTACTAAATATTTGCATTCCACCTGTCGATCAGACATCCATTTGTTTTTGGGTTGGTATTGTGGTCAAATGAGACCTCTATGGGTGAAGAGGAAAGGACTGGACTAAAGGACTCTTACTGACTTAAAATTCACCCTGTTTGTATAATTTTTTTTTTGCATTTTATGACCACTGTAGATAAGAAAATCGATATGGTTGCAGGACTGTATAAGCTGTAATCAGCATAGACAGTCCGGCAACCATATCTATTTACTGTTTAAGACTATACAATATAATTAATTAAATCTAAACATTTATGTAACAAAGATCATGATGCACTAGAAACAATAAACAATGCGCAATGTTACAAATTAAAACATTTAAATATGTATGTAAGATTTTATAAACTTTGTAGAACAGTCATTGCGTTGTTTCATTTCGTGATCGGCGCTTTTCTGAGAACTCGACAGTTACCACGTTTGGGGGGTCAAACTGAAAATTAATTGTACTTATTCGCAACATTTACCTGAATATTAAACCACATCGCTTGTTAATATCAATAACTACAAAATATATAAACGATTTTTGGCAATCATTAATTTTGGTAATTACTGGTAAATTACGCGTTGAAAAACTGAAATTCGAACTCGGTATGTACCAATAATTCATTTATTTACTTCATTTATTTCACTGGCTACCTAACACAAATAGTATCGACACTGCATCTTCAATAACATCCAACAAACTCGACAACACAATGTATCGACATTTCACACGAATACAATTTACAAATAACCGGACTGATACGTGAAACTTAGGATATCTTCAGCGCAGGGCAGACGGGCAGACGTCGGCGAACTTTGCCGAAGGCTTCGTGTCAACTTACTGATCACGCCAATATCGCCTCACTTGCCACCATCCACTCCATTCACACAAAAACCTACCTTAACTCTACGTCATAAGGCTCTCGACAACTGCTTTAAACGTGCCTTCCTGAAGAATACACGGCTAAGAGTTAACTTACCAACCTCGTATGTGAACAGACGAAAATGACTCTTATGCCAAAGGTATATAAGTCACAGGAGACCGTAATATGTAAGTTGAAGAATAAGCTGAGTTTTATGTGGATGGACAGCGGATCGTAATAGTAGAATGCATTTGTGAGTTGCTAATGCTTTTTGTGGTCGATATAATGAGGATGTGAGATGATATTCTGAGTTTTATCGGCCTCATCAACTTCAGCGGTCTGATATAAATACGTTATAAGTAAAAGTAGGCGTATAAAGTGGGTCCTTTACGCAACTTAAATGTGGATATAAGTCTCATATAGTCCTCGTAAAATCATGGTTCAAGGATAGTATAAAAACCAGTTTTTGCTAGTTGGTATGGACCAAAGCCTGGAAATAAATAATATACACATGGCTGATATAATAAATAATAAATATTCCACAACTATCACACAACGCCATCTAGTCCCAAGCTAAGCAGAGCTTGTGTTATGGGTACTAGACAACTGATAAACATACTTATATATTTCTAAATACATACATATTATAGATAAATTACACCGAGACACAGAACAAATGATCGTGCTCATCACACAAACATTTTTCCTGGGTGGGAATCGAACCTACGACCTCCGGCATAGCAGTCAGGGTCACTAACCACTAAACCAACAGGTCTGTTTATGATCTTTAAACTCAAAAACAAACGAATAATGTTCTTTTCACATTCCCGAGGATTCCCTATCACGATTTTTTTTATGACATAAATTAAACTAGAACTTTGACGTTAATTTGAAGGAAAAAAAGTAATTCCTCATTTGTACATTAGAGGCAGTTTTTCATTTTACAATAAACGCAGTAAATACTTCAAATTTATGCCAAAAGTAAAGTACAGAAATCTTCTGATAAGGCCTCTGTTTCTAAAAAAAAGAGGTTTTATTAACTTACTTCTTTAGGGACAAAATAACCCCTTAAATACCCATGACATTAATTTGTGCCATGATCGGAATGTGCCAATGATATTGCTGGTCGGCGTCAGAATTCTGCGAGCCCCGCATGCCAGCAAGCGTCCAGCTATGTAAGATATGCACCTGCTGAGCTGCTGGAATGCGTCGCTGCATGCTGCTGGCTCTTCATTGTTCGAAGGTGAAAGGGATGGGTACTGAAAGCTATGAAAAGCTGTCTTCCTGGAAATAAATAGGCTCCGTGTGTTTCCTTCCACAAGCTGTAATTAATAGATACTTACAGGTATGTTGACAGAATCAATAAATTGGTAATTATAAGTCAGAAAGAATTTAAAAAAATAATAGATACGTATTTTAAACATAGTTGAATTAATGCACATTTACAAAGAAACTGGGGTTCGTGACGTCAGAAGCAAGTAAAAACTGTAGTTGTTTGTGACGTACTGAAAATCCTTAAAGTGTCGTATCTTCTTCAATTTTGATTTACGCAACAAAAGAAAAATTAGCTGTCAAATATTTTTTGATAATCTAACTGACGGACTAGTTAGATTTTGAAGTGAAAACTTCTTTAGCGGCGTTGTGCACTTTTTTTGGAATGGGTAAAAAATGTTAAACTCGCGTCAGGACACGTGACCTGATCGAAAATTCGTAAGACGGTGCAGGGCGCTTGCGCGAATGTTCGTGTTGTGATTACTATTGAAGTTTTCACTTCTGCCGGCACTCCCAGAGTGCAACCCGTCGTTTTTTTTAAGTCAGATACCCCTATTAGCTGCTGCTATCGGTAGCGGGACTCACGAATTACCATGACCCCGGAACGCAAAGGGCTATTGAAGGACACGGTGGATTTTAGTCGGTACGAGTCTGACAGTCCCTTCCTCTCTGCCCCGGGTGGGAGGACTCATTTGATGATTTTACCACGATAAAAAAAAAGCTGTTGCTATCGGCTTCGCTTGCATGTAATTGAAAAAAGATCAATAAGGTGGGAGAAACAGTATGAGTTATAAATTGTATATGTTTTCCAGGTTATATCTATGAGCCCATACAGATTGTATACGTATGTATGAGCCTACCAAGATCTGTTTAGTCAGTTCAAGGAAGGTAATGGCATGTGATGCGAAGTTAGTGTGAATATGTATGACTATAGGAGTGTGAAAATACAAAAAAAAATCCTGGTTCTAAACGAGATGGCGGTTGATGTGAAGAGCAGTAGAGAAGCATGGAAGAGTAACACATAATATTGTGCCGGCTTCATAAGAAAGGGCACAAAAATACTACCTACTGAGTACCTTTTTTCACAAGAAACAACAGACAGAAAATATTTACTCAAAAATATTCCAAATTACAATAAAAAAAAAACAAAAGTTAACAAATATAGTTTAAAATATAACACATTATTAGTCTTTTTACCGTCAGTTTTGAAACCAGAATATGTTGTCTGCATATTTTCGTTCAAAACTTTCCTCAAAGCTCCGACATTTCGCAAAACGACGTGAATATTTTACAGCTACTGTATTTGGCTGAATATTATAGACACGTTAGTCCTTCACATGAATATGTAGACGGCCAGTGTGTTCAGCTGGTCTGAATTAATAATTAAAAGCGAAAGCAGGCTTAAGAGCTCACCCGAGCACGACGTACAGCGGGTACTTACCTACAGACAAATGTACGGGCGTTTTAATTAGCAATCACGTGATGAGATTCGGACAGTGTTTTAGAGAATATGAGTCTAATTTCTATCATTCTGTGAAGAATTCTATCTAGTATGTTAGATTATACATAAGTCGAAATACAATACGATGCCTCTGCTTAGGTGAAATGCCAATACAACACAGCTGCGAAGCTGATGTGTCTAGATGACGTAGATGCGTAGCAAAGAATCGTAGCTCAGTAGTTTCTACGTCTATTGTCGTAGCTGCGTAGCTGCTACGCCACCAAAATAAACAGTGTATCTTCATAATAAAATTAAGAGTATTACTTTCGAACCTGTTGATGCCCTGCAGACTCAGAGCCAATGTCGTGAATTTGTCCCCTTTGGGAAAGCGCATCCTCGTAAAGTCATTTGTTTAGTAATTAAATTACTTTATTGTAACTTTTTGTGTTATCTTTTTTTAATATTATAGAGTAATAAACGACCGTTTTAATAAAGGCTACGTAACATAAATATTCCTCTTAAGTTTTCCTCAGCCAACATACGATCGGATAAGAAAAAAAAAATCGAATGAAAATCTTTCGCTTCCTTCTTTTATCCTTTAAGAACTTAGTGAAAGCAAAAAACCTAAGCTCTAAAGCTATGCAAATGTGCGAAGGTCTTGAGGGTCTTAGCAGAAGGGCAGGGGGCGTGAGGGGTGAAGGGGTGAACATAGGGGGTGACCGGACAAGGGGCAAGGAGAACAAAATGCCATCGCTTTGTTGTACGTTAATCCTTTAATAGCAATCGAGCCAGCGATGCAGCCATAGCTATGTTGTTGAGATTCTTACAGGGCGGGGGAATTTTAAATGTGGTTACAAAGAAGGTAGATGCAAACGTGTCGAACTTATTATTATGTAGTGTATAAAAAGTATATTAAACAAAATCATCCAAAGAGACAATATTCCAGTATCTATTATATGGACCTACCAACATTTCGAATTCGATAATATGGCATCGGCATTGACTAACGACTCGCGCCGGCTTTGCACAGGTGCTTATATGCATACATCAATACATAAGAACATGTCTCTTGAATTATTCTGTCTATTGATGAAAACTGCAGTAAAATCCGTTACTTAAAGAGTTTGAAAGATCTAAGCGTATAAACGCTTAAAATTTTATACACCAATATCTTTACACCTATACATATTTAACATAATATATACTTTACGTTAGTTTAGATGTGGAAAGTATATTTATTTTTATTTACTTACTAAAAAAAAAACATAGCTACAAGTATTTATTTCTCTCCTTTTTCTCACAAATTAGAATGCCATATAAACTTGTCAGCCCATCAAAGTTATCTTATCAGATATGAAGCAAATAAATAACATTTTATGTGAGTTATCGTCGCAGGGCTGGCCCTAAGGTCCAAGGGTTCAGGGTCGTCACACATCGCCTCGATAAATCTCTGGGGTGGACAAAGAAATGATAAACACTCTTGTGCGTATGAGTTATGGGGGCTGTGTGATATATTGCGTGGTAGCCACCCCTACTGGGATCTGTATGGTACTCTGTTTCTAAGCTGCTGTATACTGATTGCTTTCTAAAGGCTATGGATAAGGTGATTTGGAGAGATGTGGCTCCAAATGTGCCGAAGAGTTAAGAAAACATTCCAAGTATAAAAGAAAACTCTAGAAACAACATTAGAAATTATCAAATCTGCCTGGCTTTTTCCTATGTTGGGGTCTGTTTCTAGTGGTACCGGACGCAGCTACACATCAGTATTTACATGGTGCGACTGCCTATTTGACCTCCACAAACCAGTCACTGGGTTAAACGGTATCCCTTGCTATGATTGTCCACTGGTTGTCAGACTTTGGAGTAACGACTGTCAAAGATCAACAAAAAACGGTCGGGACATTTCTTTTCGAGGTACGGAGGAAAGTCGCTGAATTAGAGCAAATAACTAATTTTACTATCATATACGATCGAATTTATTCTATAGTACTAAAATTATATATACAAACTATAAATAAAAACTTACTAGTAATACACACATCAACATAATCTAGGGATATTTTATATTTCATCAAATATCTAAAAATCTATGAAGAATTTTCTGATATAGTAAATGGAAGAATGATAGGTTATTTTAAGGTGTACAGTAAAAAATAAAAAACATTTCGTGATTTTTTTGTTTTAAATAGAAATGTTAATTATTTTAATCGCCGTAGCAAATTAATATGGTAAAAAACTTCATTTCTTCTTATAAAGCTATTAATTTTAATGAAAATTTAAAAAATCTTATTAAATCTAATTATTAATAATCAGTTTTGCCACCTCTTACATTAATTACACATCAACATCGATTGTTCATGCTTAAAGTTAGATTGTCAATGTCTTGCTGCGGTATTAGGTCCCATGTTCTTTGCAAGTGGTCGTAAAGTTGTTGTTGTGTCGTCAAATTTGGCGGGAAATCTCTCAAAGCTTTTCGTTGTAACATGTCCCAGGCATGCTCGATAGGATTTAAGTCGGGCGACTGTGCAAGCCAATCCAAAACTTGAATATCGTGGTCTCGGAGAGCGGTCGACACCGGCCGCGCCGTATGGGAAGGAGTATTATCGTGCATGAGTAGAAATTTCTGGCCCATTTGAATTCTGTGTGGGTCAATAACAGGCTCCACTACCTCCTCGTGGTATTTTTGTGCAGTCATGCTACCTTGGATCCAAATGAGCTGGGTTCGTCCGCCAAGACGAATTCCTGCCCACACCATGATTGTCTCGCCTTGGTATGAGTGGACCTCCTGAGGGTGCCTTAGACGGCTAACTGTCCCTGGAGTTCTCCAAACGCGTGTTCTTCGTGACTCCAGATGAAACCCAAACCGGGACTCGTCGGTGAACAGCACCAAAGACCATTGTTCGTCACTCCATGGTAAATGCTCCCGAGCCCACGAAAGTCGCCGACCGCGATTGCCACGTCGCTATGCTGGAACACGTAGCGGTCTTCGAGCATGAAGACCAACTTCATGCAACCTCCTTCGCACGGTTTGGTCGCTTACCAGCAGCTGGTGGTCCTCCTGGAGCCTTTGTACTAGTTGCATCGCTGTGATATTGGGTTGTCTTCTAGCGGTTATTTGGAAAAATCGATCCTGTCTCTGCGTAGTAACGCGATATCTACCCGTGTGCCGTTTAGCTACATCCCCAATACTGCGATAACGTGACCACAACCTTGATATCACGTTTTGGCTGGTGTGTAGGGCCTCAGCAACGAAGCGTTGAATAGCACCATTTTATAGCATGACCACGGCTCGTAACATTTCATCTCGACTCAAATGACGACGTGACATGACTCCTAAAGCTCACACGACACGTTAAATTAAAAAAGAATACCAATCTAATCCCTGTTCATTAATTAATATTAATAAAACAATTTTAATTTTCCGTAACATAACGAATCATTAACAATTTTGCCAACGTATTTTGTTTTTTCTTTTTTTTTTATATTTATTCTTTAAATTTTGAAAATAGAATAAATGAGGTTTCAATCTGTATACAAACTTTTTATGAAAACTAAAAAGATTTTAAACTAAACAATCGTAAATAATTTACGATTAAGATATCCCTAGATTCTGTTGATGTGTGTATGTACGAAAAAAGAGAAAACAAAAAACATTCAAAGGGTGTCAAAGAATACGTCCACATCGCTGTCAACGGGAACAGTGCCCAGAACGCTAGCAGCATTGCCACGTTGTATGGCAATGCTGCCAGCGTTGTCATATACGAAAAATGGAGCTCTCAAGTGCTATACTGTAACTATGGATACATTTTTACGAAAGCAAGTATCAAATGTCAACAATGAAATCCAAAATCAATCTCTAAAACTCGTTGAGGTCCCAAAAGTTTTCTATTAATTAACGTTATTAGAACATTTCCGAGTTGTAATTTAATACTTTGTTGTTGTATTCCGGATAGCTGATTAATTAGTAAGGCTGATATGAAAAGTAGGAGTTTCCAGAGTTTGTTTGACTTAATAAGCAAAGTTCCACAAAACGTCTTTTTGAGTGAAACTTGTGCGCTTTGATGAGACGAGGGGTTGACGGCGATGTGATTAGGACATCTTCGTGTTCTCTTCATAAATAACTTCTCGTTTGTGTTAGAAAAAAACTTTAGAAAAAAGTTCATATTTTTTTTCCTGTCTGTGAACTTTTTAAGTGAAAAATCATAATGATGTATACATTCTTTTGGACAATTTTTTTTTTTATATAATATCCAACGTAGATTTTAACGTCTATGTTTTTCTTTTGTCTACATCAATCAGCAATCATCAATCTTCAACAATTTGCATCTACAGAAACGATAAGACGTTATTTACAAATAAAGACGTAGTATGTAACGGTAAGTTTTGTAGTGGATATATCGCGAAGATAAGGCGTGTTCACATCGATGCGTATCGCGATATCGCGTGAACTGTCAGCCGGTGTCCGAGTGACGTATCGCTCGAGACCTACAACGCCAGGGTTGCTAATTTGTTTCTGCGAACAATAATTTCTACGTTTGGCATATTTTAGTCTTAACTATGGAGGTTACAGACTTTTTTACATTGACGAACTACCACGCTAGGTAGTCATAGAAATGTAGAACAGTTGACATGATTATTTTGATGAAATTCACTGTTTTATAACAGCTTTTTAATATTAAAACTTGTCCCTCCTGCGAGTACACACAGTAGTATCAGAAAATATGGTGGTTCCAGTTTCATGGTCTTTCTCACACCCTTTAATATGTACACATTTTCTGAAAGATGTTAAATATATTCTGTGACTTTTTTGTCATCTAACTAACGCAAGGCGTAGTTGAAAACACCCTTGTCTTATAGAAAATGGAGATGGAATGATCCTCTCGACTCGTGCGCTGGGTAGGTATACTCTACAGTTTGATACGTAAACACTTTTAACAGGGTTTTTCACATTTCTAATGTACCTACTTATTACTAATAAAAAAATTATAATCGCGCCTTGAGGTATTTTATATCGGATACATTGGGCGTTTTTCTATTAGCCCGGCAAGGCTCCGGCACCGGCGTCGACGCCATACCGGTGCCGGGGTACGAAAAGCGCCCATTGAGTGAACCACTTTTGTAGGACGACTAAAAAGTCACGGTGTATAATGATTATTTAATTTATGTAATTGTTTAATATTTAATATATAACTAGCTTTTGCCCGCGACTTCGTTCGCGTGGAATAGTGACTTCCAGCAGATTTTTGGTTTTACCCAAATAGTTCCCGATCTCGCGGGATCTCTTCAAAAATGAAATGTGGAAGATATTCTAGAAAACTCTTCAAAAATCAACATAATGAGCTCTGCGTTTGAATTTAAGAGATGTATACTCCCTTAGGGCATTAAAGCCGTTATGCCTATCGAAAAAGGCGAAAATGTTATTTTTCCCTTATTTTCCCATCATTCTACTGATTTGACATTTCAGTTCAAAACGAAAAAAGACTGTTTCTCCCTTGACAATTTTTCTATTATTGACATTTCTGTATACGTTTTTAGTTTTGCCATCCTTTGCAAAACTATAATGGTTTTGTGGTTTCGACACTCTTGAGCACGCAACGTAGAGTTGTCCATGGGAGAAACAGTCTTTTTCAAGATGTACCCCCGCAACTTTTAGCGTTTGTCCTTGGGCTTTATTTATGGTCATTGCAAACGCAGTTTTCAGCGGAAACTGAACTCTTTTGAATTGGACTGGCAAATCAGTTGGAATGATGGGAATGCGGGGAATAATGAAAGTTTCGCCTTTTAACATCCCAGTCATAATAACGGCTTTAATGACATTCCGTCCTAAATAGGTTATTTGTAACCGTATGCCGTTATATAGTCTTGGTGGATCTAGGTTTCTCATAAGCATCACAGGAACACCAATTATACAACGGAACCAATTTAAAATTTACGAAACAGGAGCAATCCACATAAACTATCATACAACCGACACTACAATTTTTCCACGAAAGTACCGAAGCGTTCGGCTGATACCCAACAAAATGCGTGTAACGAAACCATAGCGCGATCTATTGCGATCCCAACGGCATCTATCGTCCATGTCGCGACCTATTTCGATCCCAACGCCATCTATCGATAAGGTATCCGAGTTTGACAACTCGGATACCTTATCGATAGATGGCGTTGATCGATTATTTATCTAAACTCCGTTCGGGCATTTTCTTTGTACTTAAAGTTTTATTATATTGATATTATTTTATTCATACCTTTTTACTATTTATTTACTTTTTTCCGATGAATTAAAACAATAACATGAACCGAATTCGTGTAACGATCGACACCATTGCGCGATCACCGCCATCTATCAATCGTTTAAGGAATTATCTATACTCCGTTAGAGCATTTAATAAATTTTATTTTTTATTTTTATTTTTCTGTAATAAAAACTATCCTATGTCCTTTCTCAAGTTCCAAACTATGTCTGTACCAAATTTCACACAAATCGGTTCAGTAGTTAAGGCGTGAAGAAAAGACAGACAGACAGACAGACAGACAGACAGACAGACAGACAGACAGACAGAGTTACTTTCGCATTTATAATATTAGTTTGGATAATGGTTTAATATATAAACACACACACATAATGTATGTAGAGAATGAAGATTTATAACTCACTGTTTCTTTGAGTAAGAATAGGTGATCCCTTAAATAACAAAATTTACTGCGATCCCAAAATAATCTTATCAATTAGTTGCAACGCTGACTAATACAAATAAATCACACAAGATTGCCATAGCATACCGAACCACAGTATCCTTAATCACCCCAATTAATAAGTACCAGCTATACGTTCCCCACGCGGCGACGTCTTGGCAAACGTCTCGCACGGCAAATATAACAAATGGCAACCCTGGGAGCCCGCGTCACCGGGCGGCATAAATCATACGCGCCCCGGTCTGATCCCGCCTTAATATACTGCAAGAAAAAGTAACCCGACCCTGTCGGACATAGGAATACACTTAACACGATGTACTTGTATCAAGTTTTTGGAATCCTTTATTGAAAAGGTGGGATGGGATGCCTTGCGTCTTTTGGGAGGGAAAAGATTTACCACTTCAGTTGTGTAGAGCGGGATAAAATATTTAAAATTTTATGATGTCTCCTTTTGTGAAATAGTTTTTTTATTCGGGTAAGATCTTAAATTGAATTATTAGCCTTTAGTATCCGTTTCGAAAAAATTAAAAACACTTTTTTTTATTATACTTTATTATTAATTGTCATTTCTATCAAGCATTGTAATTTATGAAACATTTGTGAATTTTAATCACATCTTGTCTAGGTTTTGATTTGTTGATCCAAAACTGTATTGTAGTTATGCAGTCCATGCTCACAACCAGCCCTGAATGACAAATCGTATATCACCCAGCTAATCTATATGTTTACAGAACAGATTCAAGCAACATAGATGTATCGCCCAATCCTTTACCGTAGGCCTGCGAGGCGGCACCTCGCGGCCAGAGGCGACAATAAATCAACCCCCGAGGAAATTGCCGACGACGCGACCGGGGGTGAGTCGTGCGGGAGGGGGCGAGTTCCCGGGAGGGGGCGATTTAATTAAATCTTGCATCGAACTCTTGAGGCCAGCCTAACGAACGACCATTGTGTTTAAATAATGTGTATGCTGAGTTTTTGCGTGATCGAATCACGGCTGAATAGTCTGTGAGCAGCCTGTTTAGGTGGGGTACTGAAGAATCAGAAATTTTGAGCGTAACTAATTGGTTTATTGGAATTTCAGGAGGTTTTGCTTGTTTGATCTTATTTTTGGACGGTTACTGTTTAAATTGGACACATTGTTTTCATATATTGAAGGTTACGCGGAAATAAATGGAATGATGACCAAGACGAAACAAAAAATCGACAAAATAAATAATAGTTTAATTACAAATAATACGAACCGATTGGCTCATCAAGTTATCATGTATTTGGGTCATGTTCCACTGAAAAGGCCGATTGGATGTTATTTTCATCATTCTTATGGGGAGAGCCTTTGCCCAGCAGTGGGATGATGTAGGCTAGCAGTATCAGTATCATGTAAGTGGGTATTTTTACTCTACTTCCTTCTATTATCTTACTTAATATATTATTATAAATACAAAAGTGTGTATGTTATTTATGTACATTCTATGTTCACGTCAAAACGTTTGAACCGATTTTATTGAATTTTGGTACAAGGATAGACGGGCCATATCTGCGGTCAAAAGCTAGAGGGGTAGCAATAAAATTAAAAGCCTAATTGTTTTACTTGTAGAGGTTTTGGTTGGTTAAGATTAATTAGAAAACAAATTGCTTTCTTTGGAGTTCAATGATTTTACTCCAATAACTTCACAACTTTAGTTTAAAAAAAAAAAAAGTTGCTTAACACTAGGAATTGCTCCTGTATCGTGGGGCGTTTACAAACATATAAACTCACATACACAAACGCCCAGACCCGGAACAACTACTTGTAGATCCTACAAATATTTGCTCCGTGCGGGAATCGAACCCGAGACACGCAGTGCAGTAGTCCAATCACTCAGCCACTGCGCCAACCGTGCCGTTAATTCTTCTAGAAGTTTCAGTTTCACCACGCAGTACTGAAAAACAATTAAAATTATAGCCATAATACGGGATACCACTTTTCCCCCATTGCAACCTCTCAATGAGGTGAGTATAAACGGCCGCGCTAAGTACTTATTCTCTTCAATTGCTCATATTTTACCTGGGGGGCATTAAATTAGGCTTTATTACGTAAATAATAACCCCCAAAATATTCCTTCTAATTAATATGAGGGCTGTTGAGTTTATCTTGAATTATCCTTAATTTAGAGGCTTGCCTGTAAAGCCTTTATTTGTGTTATTACATGATGGATTGGTACTGTGGTTCCTGGTAGGAATGGTTCCTCTAACCGTACAGACAGATGTGTTGCTCAGTTTGTTCCGTCACTTCTTCCCAGCCAAAACACTAGCAAGTGTCGAATGGGGGGGGCGCTTTGGGGGACTGTCTTATGTTAAAATTCACCTTCAAAAAGTGCTGATAAATCAGCCTATTTTGAATAAATGACTTTTGATTTTGATTTTGAATGAACTTTGAGTAGTTGTAAAATAGTCTTCACGTAATGAATTGTTTTTGTGCATATCTTGTTAAGTGTTAGAAACGAAACGACGACATAAAAATAGGAAGTTCTCAAGACAACAGGTTGGTATTTATTTCTTGAGCATTATGGATACTAGAACCATCAAATAACCGATTGAAAATGTTAATAAGTAAAAAAACTAGTGTTTCCTTC
This sequence comes from Agrotis puta, assembly GCA_943136025.2. Classification (NCBI taxonomy): domain Eukaryota; kingdom Metazoa; phylum Arthropoda; class Insecta; order Lepidoptera; family Noctuidae; genus Agrotis; species Agrotis puta. The sequence goes on along the minus strand of OW964184.2, from coordinate 6,233,383 downwards.
AATGAAGTAATTGTATTTGTTGATGTATTACTTAGTTAGGTAAATGTGTTGAAAACACCAGATCACAAGGAGTATTACTAGAAAACTTAAGGATTTCTCAAAGCCTTCAAAAGACGGTCGCGGAACTCACGAATTACTGTGACCCCGGTACGTAAAAGTCTATTGAAGGACACCGTGGATTTTAGTCAGTACGACTCTGACAGTCCCTCCCGCTCTGCCCTGGGTGGGAGGACTCATGTGATGATTTTAACAAGTAAAAAAAAACTTCAAAAGATAGATTAAATTGTAATCCATCGAGTCTACTGGACTCAGGCTCCAAGCTTCCTTAGGTACATCTAAGGTATTCTATCTGAAACTTTAAAAAACTAGTCACAGTTTGGCCTTATGGCCTAGTATAGTCTGCAATAGCCAAGTCGATGGGCTGCCTATGAGAGTTACCGTCTATAATCCATTTATCTTAGTTACCGCCCACACCTTACGGTGACGAAGACACACTTCATTAATCTTTCGATTTAAATCACTATAGAAATTAATTAGTTTTAGTTATATTGTTACTTTTGTTGCACAAGTTGGAATCAGGTCAACTGAACGCGATCAACACCCAGTAATCGCGTTCTAAAAGTGATTTTAGGGTCAATATTACATAACTATGATGCCTTTGTTAAACAGACTGGCGAAAGCGAAGCGTTTCCGAAGCGATACCGAACCGAAGCGAGACGTCAGTCCGATAGTTCTGTCACGCTATCGGATCGCTTTCGCTGTTCTATGTGACTGGATTCAAACAATTCCATACATTACAAATAAAAACGACACGCTTCGCATTCGCGACACCTGTCTGTTTGACAAAGGCTTGATGGTGTTGACAACTCTTCTCCAGTCGAGATGTTGAAATCAGCAAAAGTTGTCAGGAACTTTTGCCTTGATTGCATTTGAAATGATGATGGGCAGTAGGGCTAATATTTTAATTACAAACCTTTTTTGAACAATGCTCTGGCTATTTTTGTAAGACTGAATTTATCACGATTATGATCGCACGTGCAGTGAGCGATGCGGAAATATGCTTTTTTTTGTTTTTACGTGGTAAAATCATTAAATGAGTCCTCCCACCCAAGGCAGAGCGGAAGGGACTGTCAGACTCGTACTGACTAAAATCCACGATGTCCTTCAATACCCCTTTACGTACCGGGGTCACAGTAATTCGTGAGTCCCGCGACCAATGCGGAAATATGCTTAGGTATAATATAAGCGTGACTAAGTTAATCGACTTGAGTGTGGGTTTAGATTATCGTTTTTTTTTTAAATATAAATTCTTCTCTATTTAAAATTTTATCTGCACCTTTAAAACGCATAATTACTGAACAGGTTTCTTCACGGCAAGCTCAATCCGTCGTCAAATATATTTTTGTCACAACTTACCAAGATTTAAGACAAAAGCAACCGCTTCTCAAAAAATTAAATAAAAAATAAATGCTAAGTAACTTCGTGTTAGAAAATTTTACCAATTTGTTTTGTCCCTTAAACACGTTGTCACAAGGTCTCTGTTTACACGTGGATTCAATCACTACACGAGTACCTAGTCTACCTACCTACATATACACCATTATGTAGATAGGTACAATATGAGGTACCTTCCCTATCTCTTCACCATGTCCGCCAATGAATATTTAATGTCGCACTCAAATCACAATAAGAATTCCACTTTCAAAGGAAATAGTAATGAATACATTATGAGGATGTGTTCAAATAAATCAATATTGTTATAGTTTCTTTATTTTGTATCTATAATATGTATGTATTTAGAAATATATAAGTATGTTTATCAGTTGTCTAGTACCCATAACACAAGCTCTGCTTAGCTTGGGATTAGATGGCGTTGTGTGATAGTTGTGGAATATTTATTTATTTATATTCATTTGCTATTCGTATGGCCCAGAAAGAGGTGGTCCAACTCATCTCGAGTTGGACTCGTACTGTGACGGCTGGTTCGAAGTGGCGCTGGACAAGAACACATGGAAAAACTTGGCGGAGGCTTTTGCCCAGCAGTGGGACAGTGTAAGCTGAAGAAAAAAAAAACGACGGGTTGCACTCTGGGAGTGCCGGCAGAAGTGAAAACTTGAATAGTAATAAACATACACGAACATTCGCGCAAGCGCCCTGCGCCGTCTTACGAATTTTCGATCAGGTCACGTGTCCTGACGCAAGTTTAAACTTTTAATCCATTCCAAAAAAAGTGCACAACGCCGCTAAAGAAGTTTTCACTTCAAAAAAGGAATTCGTATGAATTACAAATTAAATATTTTTAAAACAAAACCATAAAAAAGTATTCCACCAGCATCGGGAACAAGGTGCAAGCTGCGGGTAGTCGGAGCGCAACAATAAGAGCCGTGTCCAAAAGTATTGCTTTCTTGATTCAGAAAGTGATACTTCTTGGCATGGCACTTGATCTAACTGCCAAGCGAAAATCTCCTCAAATGCCTATAATGTTTAAGTCCTGACTGTGGTAAATTAATTTTAAGGTGTAATTGTAATAGTGTAATTGGCTTTTGTATGGTTAAATAGTGTAATTGGCTTCGGCACTTCTATTTACATAAATAAAAATAAAATTAAGTCTGTTACCAAAACCCTGTTGTTGTTAAGAAAATGCAACTTTATCGGCATTGTATAGAAAGTCTCAACGCGTTTTTTGGCTGGAATAGTAACGTTGCAGGTGTAGACCTACCTCGGCTGTTTTTTTTTTAAAAAAAACGTTGCCTCACACTAGGAATTTCTCCTGAGTCGTAGGTGCGTTAACAAAAATATAAACTCACTTACACAAACGCCCAGACCCGGAACAACTACTTGTAGATCATAGAAATATTCGCTCCGTGCGGGAATCGAACCTGCGACACGCAGCGCAGCAGTCCACTCGCTCTGCCACTGCGCTAACTGTGCCGCCAAGAAGAATATCTGTGTTTTGTGTGAGAGTAAAGAACATCCATACTCATAAACTTTCGTATTAGTATTGAGATTGATAGATGTAATTTAGAAAATTTCAAACGACTGGAATCTAATTTTGAGTCATTTCTTTATTGAGGTTTTGTAATACCGTTCATTAGACTCTCGCTTACTAGAAATTTTGAACATTACTGCGTTTAGATTTAGCTACTTTAATGGTGCGCTTTATGCTGGCAAGAGTCAAGCATACTCGTATCTTCAGAAGAAAGTTACCTAGAACCATTATTATCCTTCAGTACCGCTATCTTGAGCAAAGATGAAGAGTAAGTTATCCCAGGATTACCCACATCCCGTAACCAGGATATGGCTGCACACACATTTTTCAGGTGGCCAAGTTCGATCGATCCGCTGCGGTTTCAGGCGCGCCACTTAATGAAATAGAAATTGGCGACCTCTCGAAGACAAACTCCTAACCCTCCCCCGTCTCTCTCCCGCGAGGGGGGAACGCTCGCTCAAGTGCCGAGCGAAAGAGACAAAATATATTTATACAAAGTCAAAGACGACTGGCGAGTGGGATAGCTGTATTCATTATGAATATAATGCGGTCGCGCCTGTGTCTGTGCGTCGGGACGCGGCACACGCGTGTGTGGGTGCGCGCCTTTATACCACGCGGTGGAATCAATATTTCATCTTTGTGGAGCACGGCCGATTTAATGTTATCCTGTAACACTACACAACACGCAATTACTAATTAGAAAACTATTTAACAGTTTTCAAAGTCCCAAGTCTCCATCTTTGCCATAAATCTAACCCGCCGACGTTTTACGAATAAATCACGAGCCATTTCTCCGTAAATAACCAACCGCTGATCGTAATTCGAAAAAAGAATGTTCCCGTTACCGCGATCGATGACGTGAAGTGAACGTCTCGCGTTGTGGTTGGTTTGCGGTTAAATGGGCGTGGCTTGTGGTTATATTTACAACCTCTGATTGGTCGATTACCTGACCTTTGCGGTTAGTCGTGTGGTTTCTAAGATTTTCACCCCTGGAAAAATAGATAGAGGAAAATATATGTCGCTGGGAACTGTGATTGGTGGATCGCGGTAATTTTGCGGTTAACCGCGAAACGCTATTCGTTAAGATTATAATGGGCTGTGATTGTGGGCACAGTTGGTAGGATTTGTCGCGGGGCTTCGCGCCGCTGACTCGCCACTGGTCGCTGCGGTTACGAGTGTTGATTATCTATTTTATATTCCCCCAAGTACTGAATTTTCGACGAATCAGCATTAGGAATTAGTTGAAGGGTTTGTTTGTGGGATGAATTGATTTAATTTTGTTTTGTTAGACCAATGCCAGCTTTCACCACCTACTACCTACTAAGTATTATTTTATCCAACAATAAGCTAATTAATGACTTAAATTAACGGAAACCACTATCAAAAAAAATTATAAGACTTTTTACAAACAAATATCAAACTCACAGTAGCGACAACAGTACGCTCTAACAAAGAACTAAACTACATCAGAACTGTGCTATACATAGCTATATTCACAAAAAAAATCTAAAACGCGCCCTCTAACGGAAGCGCCGCGAACCATCTGCTCCCTATTTTTAACAAAACTCCTTCAAGTGCGAACATTTTCACTTTCTTCGCGTTCTTAAGAAAGCAAACTCCTTGGAAGAAAGTTCACGTACACTGCCCGCACTCACACATACAAACAGTGTACTCTCCCCTAAGAAACGAAGCACTCACTGCGCATGTTAAAACGTCGTAAGTGACAGTTTTAATCGTGACTGTACGACCTTCATATTCTGAACTACTGACTTTCAAAGCTGTCGATTGAAGAGAGTCGTAAGTGCATAAGGAAAAACGTTACACTCTATCGTTTTGGTTCTAAAAGAATGATGCTTCTACAAGCAAAAATGGCTATTAATTTCCGAACGTGTCATTCAAAATCCAACTTTAACTTTTAAGCAGAAAGTTCACTATTGCTTGTTTTAACTCAGAGAGTTTACAACAAAACTCGCGTAGACAATTTTTGGCAACTTTTCCGTGGTCGTGTGTGAGTGAGTGTGCGTATAGGGGGATAAAAATGTGTGTTGACAATGGCGCTAGTGTGCTAGTGGTACGGAAAATATCCGTAAGATGGCGTTACAAGGTCTTGTGGTTTCAGCTGAAATAAATGAGTGTCTGAAACTCGATAGTCGTTTGAAAGATGAGTTGGAAACGCTTTTAGAAGATTAGTTTTGTAAGCATGTGTGAGTTTACTTGGTAGTTAAATTAGTTTAATTATGTTTTGTTTATGTTAGGAGGATTTGTGGGTAGGTACCTGTTTGTGCTGTAGTTTTAGTGAGAAGATAGGTTTGCAAGTATACTTAGTTGAAGAATTTTCCGCGACATTGAACTAGTTTTAAGAAGCTCTCAAAGTCTAGTATATAATTTTATTGTTAAGTAGGTATTTTTACTTATTTTAAAATCAACACAATCAAATTATGTGTTTTCTACTAGCTGATTGAAGAATTCACTATATTCTTGGATATTAATGGTTATGTGTATTTAATTTTTTTTTCTCCAAACCCATACGTGTGAGGTATCTTTGGATAGATCGTTAAAATAATATTGAGGTTACTACTATCATTTTTTTCTAAACTGAACAGTTTGCGCGAGAGACACTTCCAAAGTGGTAAGATGTGTGTGTCCCCCTGTAACTTCTATAATAAGTGAATGATAAAACTAAAAAATATATATGATGTACATTACCATGCAAACTGCCAGCGAAAATTGGTTTAAACGAGATCAAGTAATTAGTTTTTTTTAATACCTCATGAATCGTAAACCGCAATTTACCTTTCAAAGTTACAACCAACTACAAGAACTTTTATATTATGTTACTTGTTGCTACGAAACCCTTTATAGTCATTTACTACCATCATTAAAACGAGCAGCAGTTTCTCTAAACTTTCTTATTAAACATATACACCGTTTTCTTGCATGGATAATGTCCTATCCCCCCAAACATAATAGACCGAAACTTTCAAGAAATTCGTCCCCTCCTCAAGTAGATTATTTGAACACTAATTATGATGGAGCGTCTACCGACTTATTAGCGGTTAATAGTCCTTGAAGAGTAGTGGAATAGTCCCTTCCTGTAATAGTGCTCCTTAATGATAGTCGGGAAAACTTTATCGATATTACTGCCGTACACCGGAATTAGCATGAGGGGTGATGTTGATAATGTTAACTACAAAATCTTTACCATAAAGATAGGTTTGTTTTTTTTTATTTAGTACTGGAAGCTCTCCTTCTAAATACTCTAATAAATAAAGCTCGTGGCTAAATAAATACTGCCGCATAGGCCGATCTTCCGGGTTAAGCCGCGCTTGCCGAGATTGGTATGTGGATGGGTGACCATCTGCCATAGCGAGATTCCTCCGTGTCTCGGAAAGCACGTAAAGCCGTTGGTCCCGGTTGTCATTTGTAGATCTTTGACAGTCGTTACTGTTAGTCAGAAGCTCTAAAATCTGACAACCAGTCTTACCATGGGGTCTCGTATTACCCAGTTACTGGGTTGTGGAGGTCCGACAGGCAGTCGCTCCATGTAAAATACTGATATCCAGCTGAATCTGGTTTGACTGGAAGCCGACCCCTATATAGTTGGGACAAGGCTAGGCGGATGATGACTGGAAGCTCTCCTTCAAGGCACCTATTAAGCCTGCTGGGGTCGTGAAACTGTCTGATCAGGTAAACGTGACCCTGGGACAGGACTATTGAAGGCTTTACGTGAATTTTAGTCAGGACAAGTCTGATAGTCCCTCTCATCCCACCCTCACTCATTTGATGATACTATTACGATAAAAAAATCTATTGGCCTGCCTTTTTTGCGGAACTGAGCCCATTTCACATAGCCGAGAGGTACCTACATAGTATCTTCTATGTTCTTCTCAAATTTTTTGTACCCTATAGGTATGTTGTCAAGTAAACGTATTTTCTTTCTTTATTTCCTGCTTGATGAGGAGGGAAGTGGAAATTATGTTTTCTGCTTCTCCGTTATTCGACAGTTTGATTTCGTGGTGGGATCCATGACAGTCAAATTAATTATCTGGGACTTCATAGGACTCCACTGTATCTGGCTTAAAGGAGTTGCAGTGACGTGGGAACAGTGTGGCAGACTTGTTCCTAAAAGTGGTGAAGTAAAAATCGTGAAGAAACCGATATGGAGCTTCCCCATGACGCGATTCAACCGATTCCAACTGCAAGTGAAACTCATCCTTACCACTTCGACATATGATGTAAAACGTGCGGTTGTCTAGGGTAGATGAAAAACAAAACACGATCACCACGACGACGTCAAGTCAATCGAATTGCAGCTTTATATCGTAGTAGCAAGGTTGATTTTCATTTTAAGTTAGTAGAAATTGCAAATCGCATGAATCGCGTCATGGGTATGCTCCCTTAGAGCCAAACTATGCTGAACGGACTCATGTGATATCCATCGACTCGCATTGCAGTCCCGTGCTGATATAATTATCTTTTTTGAAGTGAAAACTTCTTTAGCGGCGTTGAGCACTTTTTCTGTAATGGGTATAAAATCTTAAACTCGCGTCAGGACACTCGCGTCAGGACACGTGACCCTGACCGAAAAAGCGTAGGACGGCGCAGGGCGCTTGCGTGAATGTTCGTGTGACTTTATTACTTTTAAGAAGTTTGTATGCTGGATACATTCGTTGCTAGGTAACATTGTTTATAAAAGATGTACGTCACATTGGAAAATTATTGAAATAAAAAGTCAACCATTTTTGCGAGTTTTACTAAAATCTGTTGACAAGATATTTCCTAACAATTACTATTCAAGTTTTCACTTCTGCCGGCACTCCCAGAGTGCAACCCGTCGTTTTTTTTTTATAACGTTGCCCCACACTAGGAATTTCTCCTGTGTTGTGGTTGCGTTTAAAAACATAGAAACTCACATACCCAAACACCCAGACCCGGAACAACTACTTGTAGGTCATACAAATATTTGTTCCGTACGGGAATCGAACCCGCGACACGCAGCGCAGCAGTCCAATCTTAGTCACTGCGCTAACCGTGCATATTCCTTTTTAGCTTAAAGAGAGCTAGGCCTGATTTCCGACAGCTGGACCGTTCCGTCTTTTTTTTTATCGTGGTAAAATCATCAAATGAGTCCTCCCACCCAGGGCAGGGCGGGAGGGACTGTCAGACTTGTACTGACTAAAATCCACGGTGTCCTTCAATATGCCTTTACGTTTCGGGGTCACGGTAATCCCTTGGTCCCGCGACCGGACCGTTCAGTCTACAAGAAATAAGTTAGGGCCGTAACCATCCGTAGAGTATTACACTCTCCGGAAAAGCGTCGGTAAATACCATTATGTGGTAGAAAGACTCACTCAGAAATTTTAGTCTATCGACTAATGGCTCAACCTCCTAGCGGGATTGCTACCCTGGGATCTGGAGGCGACTGCCCTCCAGCGCGTCTACGAATGGCGCGTGGAGGCGCAGCACCGGGGCGAATCCCCGCTGCCTCGACAGGTCGAGGCGCGGCGGGAAGAGCTCCGGCGCGATCTCAGGGCAGTATGGAGGGAGCGACTGTCGCAACCGAGGTCCGGGCACGCCGCAATCGCGGCGGTAAGACCCTCTTTGAGGAGTGGCTGGATAGGCGTCACGGCGTCCTTACCTTCCGCATGACGCAGGTCCTCACCGGACACGGAAGTTTCGGGAGGTTCCTGTGTCTGATAGGGAGGGAAGAAACGCCTGGGTGTCACCACTGCGAGGATCGTCCGGAGGACACGGTGGAGCATACGGTGCAGGACTGCCCCGCTTGGGCAGAGCACCGCCGTGTCCTCACGACGGCGATAGGCGGAGACCTCTCGCGCCCGGCATTGGTCGAGGCCATGCTGCGGGGCGAGACGGAGTGGGAAGCGGTCGCCTCCGTCTGCGAAGCAGTCATGCTCGTGAAGGAGGAGGCGGGCCGCCTGAGGGAGAGGACAGCGTCCTCCCTCCATCCCAGCCGCAGTGGTAGACGCCCACGGCGTCGGACGTCACAGGACGATCTCCGGCCACCGTAGGCGCGGGCATGCGGGCAGCGAGTAATGGGCGACTTGCTGTCCGACCATGGACCATGCCCGGGTCGACGGCGCGTTGTGTTCCACGCGCGCCTCAAAGAGTGTCAGCAAATTGACGGGGCCTGTAGAGGGCCAGAGCCTGCCGGGGTCGCGGGACTTACCCATTACCGTAACCCCGGTACGTAAAGGGCTCGTGAAGGACACCGTGGATTTTAGTCAGTACAAGTCTGACAGTCCCTGCCGCCCTGCCCTGGGTGGGAGGACTCATTTGATGATTTTACCACATAAAAAAAAAAAAAATCGACTAATGGCTAACTATATACTAACTATATCTATGACCCATGAGCAATGTTACTTTTTACCAATTCAGAAAGAAAGAGAGTCATCTCAACCTGTTTTTTTTTTTAAATTTACAAGTACATCATTGCAGCAGTTTAATTTGAACCACCCATACTTACTGTTCTATGATATTTTATACAACGTAAGGTTTTATACGTTTGATACGAGCATTAACAAGAATTATCGTTCGCAAACAAATGATCAACGAATATCATCATCAATTTAAATAAATGTACACAGGAAACTACTTTCAACGGAAATCGAAGCTCATTATCAAACATCATTATCATTTTTACGTAGCAAAATGGCTCCCAATAAATACATTATTTACACCTCTACTATGCATATATGTACAGTCAGTAAAACAGTTGGGTATGCAAGCAGCAATATGCAAACGGTTTTTCAATGTTGTGCTGTAAGTTTCAATGTCTGCACATCAAACTCGTAAAGTATACAACTAAAATAAAAATGGGCATACATACAGCATATAGCATGCATATAGTATACAGGAAAATCATTTGAAAAATACTGCCAGCACACCTAACATTTTCCTGACTGTACTTATTTATACGAGCATATTATCTACAAACATTAACTACTATAGGTGGTGGCAGGGGGCGAGCGGTGGGGAGGGACGAAGGGGGTCGCTGGTAATTTTCTGGACTATTTATTTCTCGCTGGTCACATTACGTCCGCTATGTTTTAATGTACCTATCCGCCTTCATTAAAACTACGCTGTTGTTGGGTGTCGCTCAGTACGGATGTAGTTTGGTGATCTGATGATTACGTAGAATCAGGGAGACTTGACTTGCAACCTAAACTGTCCGCATATTTGAAACACAGTTGTCATTTTTAGTTTCGTATTGATTTTATAAAAATATTTCCGGGTCTAGTATTTTTAATTCAATTGTTAGTTTGTTTTTTTTTTTATTAGTTTAATTTTAATTTTAGTTTACATTTAGTATTTTGTTGTAAATATTTAGTTTCATTCTTAAATTTCTAGTTTTAGTTATGTAAATACTTTTATTTTGTACATTAATGATTATTTGTGTAATTTATTGTTAGTAAAGTAAATATATCTATTCGAAAGTTGAACTATGATTTACTTGAAAAATATCAGAAAGCCCATATTTTTTTCGAGTTTTTAGTTTGTTGAACTTAAATTCATACGCTACGGTGCTACGCCAGTAGACTACAGTGCTACGCAGTGCTACGAAAACCTTTAAATTATCGCATAGAGTCTGTGATGACGTAACGCTTTTGAGATTCGTTAGGAATACGATAATACTACATGAAGTCATACTTTCTACCTATAAGATAGGTAGAAACTACAGAGAGCTACCTACCTTACCCCAGTACGTATATTTCTCATACTTCCATGAAAACAAACTTTTTTTACATCAGTAAGGTTTCCGTTTGACCACCATCACACCTGATTGTAAGCAATGATGTGGTTGACAGTGAAGCACGCTTACCTAGAAGTAACCTGTTCATTCTTGACTTGAAAATCCCAAGGTTGTACTCGTAGTTATCAGGAAAAGCAGACTCCGTCATAAAATTTCACTCCTTACGCGAACAATGAAAGTATTTTCCAAATGCTTTGTACGTGAAAACCGTGAAATGTTTACAATGCAAACTTATTATTTTGTTAGTTCTGCAACTTCCTGCCGGGGTCGCGGGTCTCACGAATTACCGTGACCCCGGAACGTAAAGGGCTATTGAAGGACACCGTGGATTTTAGTCAGTACGAGTCTGACAGTCCCTCCCGCTCTGCCCTGGGTGGGAAAACTCATTTGATGATTTTAAAACGTTAGTAAAAAAAAATTCTGAAACTTATGAGTTCGAGCACTTATATAATTTTCATATTCTTTACTACGCACCAAATAGACAGCGTTACATTAAAAATAATAAAAATCATTTGGTATGGGGCAGAGGTTGAAAGAAGGGTTGAATTGAAGATGAGCGGCAATCAAGTGGTGACAGCGAAATGGTCGCCACGAGACTGCCTGAGATCTCGCCCTTTTGTAGTTGATGATTTTGAGATTTTGTCCAAAATAATTTTTGAACGGCGTGAAATGGCCCAAAATTGAGTCTTACCAACAATTGATACTTGACGTGATTTTGACTGCACGGTTGGCGCAGTGGTTGAGTGATTGGACTGCTACGCTGCGTGTCGCGGGTTCGATTCCCGCACGGAGCAAATATTTGTATGATCTACAAGTAGTTGTTCCGGGTCTGGGCGTTTGTGTATGTGAGTTTATATGTTTGTGAACGCACCCACGACACAGGCGAAAATCCTAGTGGGGGGCAAAGTTTTTAAAAAAAGAAAAATAAATAAGATACTGACCTGCATATTTATTGTCAATTTATATTGATCTGAACCATATCTGCAAAAAGAGATGTAACTTTTAATGTAAACTTGCCTATAACGTCAAGATACATAATATGTCGATCAGCTATTTATTTGAGTATCTCCTTTTATCTTTCATTTTCCCTTAACTCAAAAAATGCAGAATTGAATATTTCTGGTATAGATCTATTTAGAAATGAGAAATCCAAACAATAGCCTAAAGATGTATGTAGATCCACTAGGACATTGCTATGAGGGATTGTTTTTGTAGTTGTATGTACGAACATAAGAACTGCTTTTTTTACGTGATAAAATCATCAACCAAGTGCTCCTACCCAGGGCAGAGCGGGAGGGACTGTCAGACTCGTACTGACAAAAATCCACGGTGTCTTTCAGTAGCTCTTTACGTTCCGGGGTCACGGTAATTCGTACAGTCCCGCGACCAACATAAGAAGTGCTAGAAAATACAGTCGGTATTTAGTTACTTACCGCAATACCCCGGCGAATCTTCAATACAATATTACACCACAAATTACAATACTGCACCAAAAAATCCAACTCAGCCAGCTTCTGCTTACCCACACTTTACTGAAGGCCGTGAATCTTATTGCTAGTACGTAGTTAGATAAAGAAGGGGTTGAAATCAAGACGGGGCGGTAATCAGGCGGTGACCGCGTAATGGTCCCGCCGGGAGCGGCCGCTCCACGACTTGAGCCATTGCCGGATAGGGCTGCCACTAACAACATCAGAGAGTTCAGAAACATTTAAGCCAGTAAAAAATGTGCAGTTTATAAGCATAGTTTGAGCAAAGTTAAAGAGGTGAAGTTAATAATTATTATATAGATTGTTTTAAAATACAATAAAAATAATATAGAAACATAAATAGATAACGTTAGGCTCGCACTCCACAAAAGCGGAGAAGAGCAAGGCAAACAAGAGACATGAGGGAACTGACCCATAAATGGTGGAATTTTTTAGCCGCGGGGGTTTTGTTAAGTTTGAGCTTCTTAGTATATCAATATAAAATTACACACCGTAGAGAAGTTTAAAAAAAAAAACAGTAAAAGTTTTAGTAGAAGTAAGTTTTGCGCTGTGAAACTGAATTTGGAGGGTATATCAGAACCATTGGAACTATGCATAATATTAGCTTAACTTAGCTATCTATTTTGCAGGTGTTATAACATTTAATAAGCTTTAGAAGTGATTCCTATAAAATTCACATCACATCCTCAACATAAAATTCACTTTACAAATACCTTGGTTCTAATTAAATTACTGCTACCTACCAACCCTTGCAGTAATTCTTGGCGGCGCTTTAAGACAATGCCGATGTTTATTCTTTATCGCAGCCGTGGGAAATTTACGTGCAAGCGTGCTGCTACTGATAATTAAAATATATCCATCCATCCACCGTGGCGGGCTGCGAGCTTTGTTCATTAAAACCGACAACCCTAATCAGTATTCATTGATATTTTTGGGAACTTAATTTTTCTGGGGGTTCCGAGTGAGTTATGATTTTGGATTGCAGTGTATTTTCTGAGAGTAGTATAGCAAGTTTATTTGTTTAATTATGCTTGTGTTACTGAATTTTGCTGTTTCGCAATGTTTTTTTTTTTTGATAATATACTATTTTGATATTCATGCTATTAGGCTCAATATTCAGGGTCTTAGGCTTGAATTCCTGTTACGCAAAAATTGGTCGCATCGTAAATACGTCGGTCGCGCGTACCAATGTTCTCGTACATTTATTAGCAGCATACGTCGCAATTGCAGCAGGGTGCGTGTTACGTCACTTTTACTCACAAAAATACGAGACCGACTGTACGTGATTGACGTCAATGCAACAGGAATTTGTCAGTACAAGAGCCAGAGTCTCATTAATCGTATCTTGAAAAGTTCAAAAATAAATTGTTAATAGTTTAATATACAGAAAAACATAATACTTTTTTAGTTTCAACGCTCTTATGCAAAACACTCAAATCTTCACTAACTTCGAATTGCAACAAAACGGATCCCCTCCCAAATTAGCACCAATAACAAATACTACGTACCTAATAACAAAGCTCCAAGACACACGCTTCTTATTATTAACTTAGCACAATAATTGTGCAGAACAAAGCCACCCGTAATTAGGAGGGTCCACATGAAAGCAGTAATTACATACATTGGAACGTCTGCGAACAATGGGGCTCGTCTTTACATGGTGTTTCGTTAGACAAAGGTAAGAATCGATGGGTGTGGAGGGAGGTGGCTGGTGTCTCTTTGACTTCTTGTAGGAGGTTGTGGAAATCTGTGTACGAATGGAGAAAAAGGGGGAAGTTGTACGTGTTTTTTATTTTTTGTTAGAATGTGTTTTATTTTTCTAAGGTTGGCAATCGTTTAATACATAAACAACCTGTAACACAGTTATGTCTGTTTTTTGTAATTTTAATTGAATGTGGACACTTTAGACTTGCTACATCGTTCTTACATAATGTACCATCTCAAAATGAATGATGTAACAAAAGTTTTATAATAATTTTGGCGATCCAAAAAGAGTGACCATGGAGTTTCTTGCCATTCTTCTCCATAGAGATCTATGGCGACGGCGCGTTGTGTTCCACGCGCGCCTCAAAGAGTGTCAGCAGAGTGACGGAGCCCCCCTCTAGAGAGCCAAAGCCTGCCGGGGTCGCGGGACTGTACGAATTACCGTGACCCCGGAACGTAAAGGACATGAAACACACCGCGGATTTTAGTCAGTACGAGTCTGACAGTCCCTCTCGCTCTGCCCTGGGTGGGAGGACTCATTTGAGGATTTTACCATGATAAATAAGCCTCTCCCCGCCTAGGAAATACAGGATCTCGAGGTAAGAAACCTAGCCAAGATTTTACGAGACCACAGAGTCTATCTTCCTGAAAATGGAAGATTTTCACTAAAAATTTATGAAAATACATGAAAACATACTTACAATGTCGCGTGTGAATCACTACTACGATCGAGAGCTGTCCAACGATATTTCGTGACTGTCTTGTTATGTGATCGTGTTCAGTTTCTTTGATTACATTTAATTTTAGTCCTTCAAATACGTACAGTAGCTAGTTTTAGTGTATTGTTAACACATCATAAAATCTGCGTTAGCGGCGCGCCGGGCGTCGGGCGGATGTATGATTGATGTGTCAAACCTCGCAGCGGTTTGTGTCCGCAGAGTATGTGCTCGATCAGGACCTGATGAACTAGTAGCTAAGCTAAAGACGAACAGTTTTAGGGCATGCCTTATACAAAGGGCAATTTTCTTACTTAGAGTTTTGAATAAGTACTCTAGTATCCAGTACTCCAGTTCGAGTTCTCAATGAATATCTAGCAGACACTTGGTTCATTAAGTTATATTACTTTCTTCTTCCGAACTTACGTATACGTAAAGCTGTTGGTCCCGGCTGTCATTTTTAGATTGTTGACACTACTTTGCACTACAATGAACTATGACTTAGCCGGTACTATGTCAAGCAATGCCCAAAGAAACGTTTATTTATCCCAAATCAGATACTTGGCTTCGCTTAGCCGAAGTAGTACTTCCTGAAGTAATACTTTTGACGGATACTTAGCAACGACTATTTATCTCGGCCTTAGTCTTTGCTCTAGCTAGATTGGTTGACACGTCTATAATGAAGCACTGCCTATTTGAAAAGAAGTTTAATTTAAGTATCTACCTTCCGTTGAATAGTTTGACCTACCCTCTAAACTTTATCTCATTTACCAAGAATGTACCAATGGCATCGATACAAAGGCAGCACACAACCTGTGACACGGAACAAATGAAGCTTCACAATTAAGGCGGGTACACACGGGTAGGCGCGTCGCATTTGCCGGTGTCACGTACCCGTTGCCTCGCACTTAATTTCGCTAGGGGGGTGAAGGGTGCAGTGCGGTTTTAAATTACGCCCCCTTCCCAACGATTGCAGTTCGACAGGCCGTCTAGCGAATAGTTGATCATTTCGTGTGCTTTATGTTGTTTGGGTATTTGCCTTTTTGGCGTGCATATTTGACAGGTTTTTGAGGTCATTGTGTCAAAGAAGGGGGGATCTAGAAGTTCAATTCCTGGAAAAAAAATAAAGAGACTTGGAATTCGTACACGAATATTACTTAAGTTCTCACAATGTTTTTTGTAGTATTATGTATAGATTTGCCAAAATCGACATCTTCAATAAATTATTATCGTCTTCATTATCCTACCCTTAGCTTGAGGTCGGTGCCATACATTTTCTTCTTCCATTCTCCTCTGTTAGACTTACAAAGTTACAAAGTTTAATTTACTCCTTTTTATTTGTCTTCCTAATATTTCAGCTTTAAACAATTTAAACAAAATCTTAATGAACCACTTCATCGATTGAAACATTTTGAACGAAACCGGAAATGTTAATGAAATGTAGTAAGTTAACAGATAATAATCTAAATAATGTACTTTTGAAATCGACCAACTGGGTGGCCCGATCAGTAATAAAGCCAAATGTTTTATTTCTTTAGGAAATAACATTAAGATTAATAGATCATAAGATTTACGAGTATTTAATGATGATTGTAAACTGACCTAATTACTTATTTATTTTTATTGGTTGAGTTTGTTCCTACGGTGCTGCCCGCTTGAAGTTCGGTAAAATTAGCTCACGATTGTAGATCGATAAAAACGTTTATTTATTGATAAAACAATAAACAAAAAATAAATAAAATAAAACATTTATTAAGTCATTGCAACTGCTAAAACAAGAATTACCTAGGACTCGGTTTAAGAAATTGCATAATTGAAGTTACTTTCTTTGTAAATATTGTTTTTGGGTTTGGCACAAACTCTCCGCACTATTCCCAAACCACCCTACCTCACCACCATCAACTCATGAACGCCAGAGTCAATAATTGAGACCACCAGAAGTTTCTCGAAGTCTTGCAGAAAGATTTTAACAGCTTATGATCTATTTTTTAGGTAGTAAAATAATCAAAAGAGTCCTCGGAGCCCTGGGTGAACCAGAAGGGACTGTCAGTCTCGTACCGATCGACCGTGTTGCTGCAATTATTACTCTTTATGTTCCAGGGTCACGGTTACCCGTTTGGACAGTGACCGACCAACTATCTTGGATCCTGCAATGAAATCAATAAGAAAAGAATAGCGGAGGAGTAGGAAAGTTGGAGGAAGACAAAGTTCTATCCCTATGTTATTGAGACTTGAAATCACCACAAAAATTATACCCAAACAACTCATATATACAATAAACAAAAAGCAAATTCCATCCATAAAACTACCCTCAGTTATCGCATATAAAACAAGCCTCTCGCAATGACGGCCGGCTTATCATCATGTCATTTTCATAATGTACCGCCCGTGCATTTTAGCCGTCGTGTATAATGCACGCCGGGGCCACACCGACGCACTATTAATTACAATACGTACACAGCTTAATTATTGATTTTTAGCATTAAACACACGAACAGTGAACACTTTGGTTGTACACTGGGGCTTGTGCCGCGAATGTGCTGGTTGAACAGTATTTTTTGGCTGTGGAATTGTAGACCAAAGTTTTTTTATATGTTTCGGCAGTACATTTTTTTTAAGGTTTTATAACACTAATAGATTTTGTAATAGCTGTAGACGTTGTAACACTAGAAGCTTCTATTTCAGTAAATTACCTATCAGTGTTCGGAGAAAAAAAAGACAATCTTGGCACCATTTTTTGACGACAGTCACTATTTATTTTAGAATTCTTAATTGAAACGTACGTCCAAAGTTAATTCTTAAGAGTTTGACCGAACTTTTACAAAGCCAAAGACCTAGAATAGTAGGTTTTAGGTTCTCTAAAGTTTCAGTCAACATCTTAAGAATTAATTTATGAAAAGATTCGTTCGCGATGATTAGTAAAGTCAATAAGACCAAATTTTTCCCAAAAAATATTTGAAAAATATAAAATGACAGCTTTGACAGCGATTAATTATATTTCTTTTTTTCAGTTCTCTTTTCTCAGTAGAAACTTTTCCGAAAGAAAAGTAGGAAACAACAAAATAAACCAAGGTTGGATAAAAACTTTTTATGTCTCGATGACATTAATTTATGCTTTTCCTGTCGCGATCCATGTTCGCTACCCTAACTTGGAGGGCGGCCGTTGAGTTACTTTATTGACTGTAAAAACGACCCCTCTGGGTCAAGGTCACAAGGGGCTCGATAACGGTAACCTTTCTGAAGATAATGACACCTAATCACTTCAGTTAAGTTTAATTATTCGATATTTCGGTCTTTTTCTGTGGATTTATTCCGTAAAAATTCAAATCCATAGAAACTATGTAGAGTTTCAAAGGATTATGCATGTTCTATTATAACGTGGTGGCAACTGACTGCCGTGCTGTGTGTCGTGTTTTGCTTTTAAAAACAAAGAAAACAAAGTAATTACATAATACTCTCTAAAAATTTGATCAAACAAGTTACGTAATAGTTAATTAGCTGGTTCAAAATTGATTTCTTGTTATTTAAAATAAGTTATTTTGACATTAGTCATACGTGTTCACTTATAATTTGATTATCATTTAATAGTTTTGATTTTCCGTTCAAGATGTGAATCCTAAGAATTACATTAAAAAGCTCTTATGAAAAAGAAATACAAAACTTTCCTGTCGATTTTCGTTACTAGGTGTAAGCGATCAGTAGATAAGAATAAATAGTACCATTTTTTTAAATCTGAGATCAAAAGTAAATCGCTTACGAACGCTTCAAGAGATTTTGCGATAATACTATCTTTTATTTTCATGATTAATCTTCATCTGCAACACATTAAATTCAAACATGCAACATGAAAACTTATAAAAAGCAATGTATAATATGCCATACTGAACTGGCTGAACAAAGTAAACAGCCCAACACATACCCACGTTTTATCTCCTCGGTACAGTTTGTGTAGTAGTTTTCGCTCGGCCAAGCGCGAAATTATGGATTGTTGTAATTAATTGCAAACATCCAACCGATAAAATTAAATATCAATTTATACAATGAGCTGGCCAATTTAGAATATACTGATAAAATAGATTGTGTTATGTTTTTAATGGAATTTGCATCGCTGTGGACAGTAACTGATAGTTTGATATTTGCTTAATACGATAATCAATTTATTTACTTATTGAAAGGCTTATAGTGTAAATCAATAATGAACTTAAATCTACAATACCTATAAATATGGCAAAGCCTTGTTTGTCGTAGCTCGTAGCACTTGGTAAAATATGTCGTAGGCCGTAGTCAAGTTGTAGCACTTTCGTAGCAAGGAAATAATAATACTCAGAATGCAAATTTACGTTTAAAAATTTGTGATATGTATATAAATAGATATTATATTTACTTTATACTACAGTGAACGACACTATACTGCATTAAATTCGATGTAGGGCAATCACCAATACATCAGAAAAGAACATTAAATAACAAAGGCCTCTTATATAATTTTAAACAATTTACACTCTGAAACATCGGTAGGGTGTGTCCACGTTAAAATTCATTTATCATGGAAATTGCTGTACTAATCCTCATTAATTACTTGGCAATTTTAAATCTCATTATAGTCGTTCAAATCGGTCTGGCATCGATTTTTCCCTGTGTCAAGCCGTGGGTGGAATCGCATATATTATCGTCATTGCTCAGGTGACAATCATTTCATTATGGAATTAGTGTGGCTTTGGACCGGTAATACCATTAATACTCTTTTGTAGGACGCCTAATCGGGGATTTAGTTATTTTAGTTTTCATGGTGAATTTAATTTTTGGTTTATAATTATATAATTTATGTTTGTGTAGTTTTAGGATTAATTTGCGTTTGATGTGTAATGTTTAATCGGGCAATTTTTGTAACCAATTACATAAATTGTGAGACATTGATGTCTCTTATACTAGGCTCTCATCAATTTTGAAACATTTACACTATTAACGAAGAGCTAAAAAGACACACTTTCAATCTTTTAAGGGGTGTTTTGTCACGAGTTTGAAATCCTGCTGCATCTTTCTTGAGACTTCTTCTTTAGTGGTGGGACGAGGTAAGAGCGAGTGAGCAAGTGTATAAGATTCGCTGTCCGCCCATCCGTTGGACTCTTTGTAACTTAAATGATTATTTCAAAACTACACAAACTTATCCTACAACTACAGAACACATGGCTGCCCTGCTGTGGGCGTCCGTCCGTCTGTCCATCGCATCGCATTGGCGCAAATTAATGAGGGTGGGATATTTATTTCAGAGTTTCGTTTGCAGTTGCCAAAATATCAGCTCACCTATATGACAGGTACATAGCTAGCGTACAAACAGACGGCTATAGTAATGAGCTCATTAAAGTCGATGCTATCGGGCCACGGCGCCAGATATTTGTGAATTTGTAATTACGTGAGGTTTGGTCGAGAGCGAGAATTTAAAGTTTTGTTTTTGATGTTAGCGAATGGAATGTTGTGACTTTAAATTTTGGATGTGTCAAAATTGCAATCAATGTTGGTATTATGGAAATTTGGTGTAGTTGTTTATATTTTAGGTAATTTCGTTTTTTGTTTCGCATGCGTTCGACCACTATCTCGGCTGATAGTAAGCGATGATGTGGTCGACAGTGACGCTTGCCTAGATAATCTTTGTGATTGATATTTTTATTATTATGAGTTTGGAAATTCAGGTTTAGTGTTGCACGAAATCACAGACGGTATTTTTTCACTGAGGCCCAAACTAAATTATTATAATTTTAAAAGTTTTGCCTCCCACAAATCAATTCTGCTGTATTATGGTTGTGTTTACAAAAAAAAATAACTTACACATAAAAATAAATAAAACACGTAGGAAAAATCATGAAAACGAAATGTTTCTCACATTTATCATAATCGATTCAGTGAAGGAAAAAAAACACAAACTTTGAATTTGTAGATTTTATTTATTGTAAAATGAATTCCGCTACTTGTAGTCCAGAAATAATCAAAACGGGAAGCGGAAACCACAAATAAATTGCTATGCAAGTTAAAATAAATGGCACAAAGTACATCAAATATTTAGTATATTGCACAAAGAATAAAAATCATTACAGATATTATTTTTAATATCGGAAACACTGACGGACAAAAAACTTTTATATCTATTATTAATTTTATTAAGAAAATACAATTATAAAGTAACATTTTTTGTGTCAGATTAATTGCAACAAAGTAAACATTTTTGGTTTATTTAACGCTTTGGCAATTTAAATGGCAAATTTACAATTCAAATAACAAACACATTTGATTATAATAAAAGCGCCAAAAGTCGTGGTCACATTGATTTGGAAATATAACGATGATTACAAAAAAATTGCAAACTAGACATCAACATCTTTGTAACAGAAAGAAAAACATAATATCTAAAGATATCTACAATGGACAGAGTTCACATACTCAACAGATACTTATGACTAAGTATACATCTACTCAACTTCATAATTGCACATCTATTGCACTTTACAAGATGCATTTACAACAAATTAGTATTCACAGTTCTTATTTACAAGTTTGTCGATAAAAGACAGACATTTATAAGTAGATTTCTTTTTTACATCTTGTATTTTGCCCAAACGTTGGTCAAACAACTTGAGACAATGTTCAGTGTACTGTTAAATCCATCGCTCTTATCGTATACATAAAATTTCAATTCACGGAGCAATGAAATGTATTAGTTTGTGTTGGCTGACCAATATTTGAGCCAAGGTTTGATTTACACATAGATATGTGATGCTTTAATTTCACATTTATCTTCACAGATCAAGTTATGAGATCTATTTAATACATCTGTCGATTTGTCCATATTTACACCAACATAGTATCCAAATATTTTTCTAGTCTAATCCAGACTATGACCAAAGTTCTAAAATGTAATCTTTTTATCATTCAAATCAACAAAATCGTATAAATTTAGGACGGGAGCGAACTTTGGAACTAGGTACATACAAATTTCAACTAATCCGATCACCTGTATCTATATTTTACGTACAAATTAATTTAATTTAACCGTCATCGAATATCTATTTCGTTGCAGGCTCACCCTATGCCAAACTACGATGACTTTCATCAGGAATCGAAACGTCGAAACAGTGTAAAACCACTTTTCGAATGAAAAATACAAAATGGACACACTACTGGTTTATCCGTGGTATCGACACAGACGTTATATCTACAAACACGTATTGTTCATATGGGTACAATAAAAGGAGCATCACTTTGTTTAGTAGGGTCGCCACACTGTGTTGCTGTCTGGCTGAGGATTACCTCTTTGTCCGAGATTATTCACCCGGCCGTCCTCGCCGCGAGCCGCAGCCGCCGCGCAAGAGTTCCCTCCACCGAGGAGCAAGTCTTGTCCATGGTTCCCGTGTTGTCTATGATTATTTGTCGTCGACGATATCTGGTCCATCATAGTTTGTAGCTCATTATGGTGATTTTGTGTCGAGTGTATTGAGTTGGAGTGGAGCGGATGGAAGTTGTGCGTTTGGTTGGCGGCGGTGTATAGCTGACTGTATAGCAAGCTCGCGGGCAGGACAGGGTACAGAGAGTTGTTACAGTTGCTGCCGCCGTACGAAGCGTTCTGTGATCCCATTAACGAAGGGAAGTTCGAGCTGTTTGTGTGATTGTGGCCGATATTCGTGGACGTGTTTGAAGTGAGTAGATCGTCTTGTACGGGTGATTCGGGCTGCGAACTGTTGTCACTGAGTGACCGGGGACCTGTTGAGAGACTGTAGTCTGTGTTGTTGTTGTAGCGAGGTAGGAGACTACCGTGGTGCGACGGCGAGGAGCCCACTAAACCTGATAGCTGTTGGTCTAGGTCGACACCCGTCGTATCCGGCAGAACTGTTTGGACAAAATATATCAAATTAGATTAAATAAGAACAGACTGACAAAACTGGCGCGAGTTTAAAAACAGCCAACAAAATTATATTTACAAAAAACAATGCCCCGCTCCATAAACCGCCCATAACGGCTTCATTCTTGTGGAATCCAAAAATAGTAATTGTTGATACACGACAGTATTTTAGTATGGTGTTTAATATGGCTATATTTTTCGTTCATCGGGTACGCATCGACAATAAATTCATCGGCCGGATCGGACGTGTGCGAGCCGCTGTAAATTATAATGAGAGCCGGTTAATGTCGGACTAGTAGGCCTTAGAGTATTTAAATGAGAGATGTAAAGGTACGTAAAGGTAAATTTTATTTTATTCATTCTACCTATATCCAAAAGTTGAAAGCATACGATAAAGAGAGCGTTTTGGAATCCCTAAAATCAGCATGCAATGCAGTGCCTTGAAGAATTATGTTTATTCAAACGGTGGAGTTCCTAAATATATTCCTAAAAATAAATTGACAACGGCAAAGCATTATTCTTGGTTAAAATGTCCTAAAACACATACAAATTCAAACTAAGGACAATAAAATTGCCTTTTTACAATAATAAATCCCCCTTAATTACTCGCAACATACTGATTAATTTTTGGCCTTTTCCTTTTTTGGTGGTAAAATCATCAAATGAGTCTTCTCGCCCTGAGAAGAGCGGGAGAGGCTGTTAGAGTACAATCAGCTTCAGAGAAATCTCACCCCCTTTGGTATTGATGTCACTAACAAAAGGGGTGAGTTTTCTATGAAGCTTACAATCCGACAGACTTAAAATTCACACTGTTCAATCGAAGATTGACCTTTGCATTCAAGGGTCATATTATTCTGCCTAATACCGCGACTCTGGCAGGCATAATACCTTTGCTGGGGGAAAAACAAGCTTATAAAATAACAATAGGTTAAAGAAATCAATGAGCAATGAGCCTTGATGGATGGCCTGTACTATCTACATCATTTAATACTCTTTGCCTCATCCGCAACTACGCGTATCATTTGAAGGAGGATGTGAGTCGTAAAAGTGTTGGTGGATTTAATTTCACCCTACTGTATACTGATTAATGAGTTATAGGTGATATAAAATGGACAACGTTATTATTGATTGGTTGTTCTGCTGTGACGTTGGTTTACAGGAAGTAGCTACGGTGATGATGACAAAGACAAATTGATGCTCTTTACTCATGACCACGGCCCTCCACGGTCATTTTTTCAATATTTTGGCGTATGGGTAACAGAACTAAAGTTTGCAAAAAAGGGTTAGAGCGCACATAATGAATATTATATTCGTTTTTAATTACTGAAATTAAATCATCTTTAATTTGCTCACTATATTATTAATTTTTATCACATTATTATCTATTTAAAAATAATTAGTGCCTCGTAAACAGAACAAACAAGTATTTTGAAGGCTATAAAATCTTTTGAATCCAGAGCGCAATGAGAAATTCTTTCAAGAAAAACCAAATATCAGTTTCCCGACCTGGGAATCAAACTATTGCTCAACAGTCGTGCTTATTATAAGACTAAACCTACCAAACCAAAATATTTAAGTGTAGAAATAAGTCAAAATACATTTTATAATCCTTACCTGTGTTATTAGCCGTAAAGTCTTGCGTGGGGGTCTGGTCCGGCACAGTCCCGGCGAAGCCGAGCGCCGGGGGGTTGAACTGAGACGCTGCCGGCGCCGCACACGACGGCAAGTACGCCGGATATGCGCCCGCGCCGCCGTAGCCCCAGTGTGAGTTACTCGAACTTAGACCGAATTGACTCATATCTGGGGAAAGAAAGAACATGTTTATGTTAAATAATTAATGTTATTCTTTGCGTGACCAGTGGGCTGGCTCTTTGCCAAATAATTAGCATTGCTTACAGTCTCAATACTCAATACTCAATATCTTTATTGCATTCCAAAATGTACATTTATAAGTTTACATTAGCTGGTGGGTTGTAATAACGACACAATTTTGGACCCTGTAGGGCACAGCATAGAATAATTATGGGAGAGAGGAGGAAGAGCACTGAGTGTTTACTTCTAATATTAAAATATAATATATATATTGCACGTTTACGTTATTATTTCTAATTAGATAATGCGGGGTTTAATTGTAAGAATTGTAATATAATATCAATTATTTTATTAATTAAGTCAATATTAAATTATATTTTTGTTTTATATTAAAATTATTTTTTGCATTTATAATTTGTCATTTAAGTATTCATTTACACTATAATAGGTTTTATTTATTAGAAATGTTTTTAATTTATTTATGAAAATGGTATACTTATCTATATTTTTAATGGATTCTGGCAGCTTATTGTACAATTTAATGGACATAACGTAGGCACTGTCTGAGTGCATTTTTAGTCGTGACTTTGGTAGATTGAGCCTATTTTTGTGCCTAAGTGTTATTTTTGTTTGTATATCTTCCCTTTTGGTGTAGAAGTCTGGGTATTTACGTACGAATTTGCAAATTTCGAAAATATAGAGGGAGGGTAGGGAAAGAATTTTCATTTCTTGAAAGTGGGGTTTACAACTGTCGGTTTCTTCAATATTAACTATGATTCTGAGTAGTTTTTTCTGTAAAGTGAATAGTGTGGGCGCGTCGGTACTGTTGCCCCACAAAACGACACCATATTTAAGCCATGCGTAGGCATATGCGTAGTATGTTACCAGAGCAGTTTTTAGGTCTGTAGTTTTTTTGATCTCACGGAGGGCGTACGAAAACTTTGATAGCTTAGCTTTTATTTTTTGAATATGTGACTTCCAATTTATATTTGTGTCAATGTCTAGGCCTAATAGGGAGAATTTATTAACTACTTCTAATTTAATGTTGTTAAAACTAAAGTTGATATTAATTGGTATTTTTTGTCGGGGGTGGAAGGTTATTAATTTAGTCTTGTTAAAATTGATTTCTAAATTGTGTTCAGACATCCAATTTATTGTAGAGTTAAGTATGGAATTTAATTTTTCATTAATATTGGTGTTGTCTTCACATGAGGTTAAAATCGAGATGTCGTCCGCGAATAGTACACAGGGCTCATTTATGTTATAAGGGAGATCGTTTACATAAACAAGGAACAAGAAACAACCTATTACGCTGCCTTGCGGGATTGAAGCGGTGATTAATTTACTGTCTGATCTAACCAATTCAATTTCATTATTGTGATGGTTGTAATGTTCTATTTCTACTATTTGTTCTCTATTTTTTAAATAGGATACGAACCAGTCATAACATTTGCCGCGTAGTCCTATATTGTATAATTTATTTAATAATATTTGAAATTGTACTTTGTCGTATGCCTTTGTCATGTCTAAAAGTAATCCTATAGCGTATTGTTTATTATTGATAATGTCAAGAGCTTTTTGAATATATTTATATACAGCTAAGGTTGTGGATCGATTTTTTCGGAATCCATTCTGGCAGTCGTTAAATATTTGGTATTTTTCGCAAAACTCGTAAACTCGGTTGCACATCGCTTTTTCAAATATTTTTGAAGCTGTCGGTAAAAGAGCAATGGGTCGATAATTATTCGGATCTGTTTTTGAACTTTTCTTATGAATGGGTTTTATGAGAGCCTTTTTCAAAAAATTGGGAAAAGTGCCTTCTTCAAAAGATTGATTTAATAGTTTGTAGAATGGTAAGGTTAATTCGTCTGCGCACTGTCTCAGTAGAATAGGTGGAAGCTCGTCAACACCATGACTCATTTTATTTTTTAAGTTTTTTATCAAAGACTTCACCTCATATGGGTCTATAGGGCTGAGGAAGATTGTGTTTTGTGTAGGGGGGATGACATGAGATCCCTTCGGTTTGTCGTTTTGTAAGTCTCTCTTAGCTTCTCCCATAGAAGCGAAGAAGTTATTAAAAATGCTGGCCACCACCTTGGGCTCAGAAGTTACACCATTATTCGTTTGTAGAGATAAATTACTTTTATTGCTTGCTATTTTCTTGTTTGTTCTTTCATTGATAATATTCCACATAGTTTTAATTTTATTATTTGATTTGGTCATTTTATTTTTAAAGTGTAATTTTTTCGCTGTAATAACTGTTTTCTTTAATATTTTTTCATATTTTTTATAAAATTCTGTTAATATTGTGTTGTTAGTTTTAGTAACGAGTATCTTCAATAATCTTTTGCTTTTACAGGAGTTTTTTATGCCTTTAGTTAGCCAGAATTTTTTATATTTCACTTTTAATTTTATTTTCCTTAATGGTATGCATTGGTTTAAGATACAAATGAGTGTTTTGTTAAACGCTTCATAATTTCCGTTAATATCGTTTTCAGTTGTTATTATGTCGTTCCAATTTATTTCCTGCAGTTTAGACTTGAATTTTAATATATTTGTGTGGTTGTAAAATCTTTTATTTGCGTTCCAGGTGGTTTGTTTTATTTGTTGAGGGATATTAAAGTGCAAAATGGTACCGTTATGATCTGAAAAACCTAAGTCTTCTACAGTTGCGAATATGTCCTTATGTATAAAATTTGTAAATATTAGATCCAAACATGTGGCAGTCTTTGGTGTTATACGTGTTGCATTTTTCACGTGTTGGGTTAATTTATATTCTTGCATTAAATTTAAAAATTGGTTTGATTTTTGGCTCTCCGATAATATATTTATATTGAAATCACCTCCTATAATGATATTTAGTTTTGAGTATTTATTTGTTATATATTTTAAAATTTGTTTCAGTTTCTGATAAAAAACTTCTTCCTCTCTTCCATTCCAATACATTATTACAATTAATAAATTATTAGGTAATTCAGTAGCGCATAATTCTAATACATATTCTATAGACATATCAGTGATGTCATTTCTCTGTATATAGTCTAAATGGTTTTGAAGTAGAATACAGACACCGCCCCCTGGTCTGGTGCTGCGACAGTATGATGAGACAAACTTGTAGCCATTAAACTGAATTAGGTCTAGTTTTTCATGTGAGAGCCAAGTCTCGGAGATACATATTACATTATACATAGAATTTTGGGTAATGAAAGCATCAAGTAAGTGTTGTTTGTTGTTTAGACTCTGGAAATTTTGGAATAAAACTTTAAATGGTAGGTCTTTGGTTGCGAAATGTATAGTTTCCAGTATTATTCGGCGTATTTAATTGAGAGGGATGATCGGTGATGCACGTCGCTATTGTATCATTTCCCTGATTTGTATCACTTATGTGTTGTTGTTGCTCGTTGTTGTAATCATGTTTCTTGATAAGTAGCCCGTCAACGTATAATTGGTTATTCCTTATTATTGCATGGTGTCCGTTTTGTCTAGCTTTGAATAATTCTTCTCTCATCTGGGCTCTTTCCTTTCGTGCTTTTGCATCTAAAAATTCTGATATTCCTAGTCCAGATCCCTGGAAACAGTGGCTGTTGCTGATTATATATCTTGTCATCCTTTTACTTAGCAATTCTATTACAAGTGGTCTGTTATTTGTACCTTTTCTTCCTACTCTGTACATGTCCTCTATATAGCCTGATAGGTCTACGTTTGCAATGTCGCGGAACAGTTCTATCAGCCTATCATGTAACTCCCATTCGGGTTCTTTATAGTACTCTGCTAGACCATAGAGTACTAATTTCTTGTAGTTGTGCTCAGGTATGCTTGATGTTTGGTTCTTCTGAGTCGCTGTCATTAGGGTTTTAATTTCTTTTTTTAAATCTTCATTTTCTATTTGTAGATCTTGTAGCTTAGTGTTAATACTGTCTATTTCTTGTTTTCTTTGGTCATTTTGTTCAGTTAAGGTATTTGTTTTGTACTCAAAGTCATGTCTTAATTCCGCTATGGCTCTATTGATCTCTGTCTGTATCGTGCTTTGTAGTTCTTCGATAATGGATTTATTGTTTTCTCTCAGCCGTAGTATAATTAATTCACTTAAGCTCTGCATGTTTAATTGACTTGCAATTGTATTATTAACATTATCTATTTCTACTGCTTGTAAAGTGTCTCCTAAATAGCTAAGGTCTTCAGAACTAACCGTGTCGTCATTGGGATTATTTATTTTATTTCTGGTGGTAATGTTATGGTTTTCTGTTGGAGAGATCAAAACTTGGTTGTCATCGGGACCCTTTAAGGTGCGTATAGGGGTGTCAGTGTTGCCTGTCTTCGGCATTTTACAGATGCAGGTCTGGCACTTCCACGACTTCCTAAGTTCTAATGTCATCGACTTCATGTAGTAGTCCTTTAGTATTCCCGCACATTCCAAATCGTATCTCGACTTACACAACGTACAGGTAAGATTTTCTCTTATTGGTAGCTTTTGTTGGCATCCTGCACATTGCAGAACAGCAGGTGCCATTTTTATAATATCTGATTTAATTTCTGAGTGTTTAAAACTACTAGTAGCGTCCTCTGTGTTTCGAGATTAACCGCAGTATTGGATAGCAATGTCTCTGGTTTGACTTTGTGTCAATAGATGGCGCTTTTCTAAACTAAAATGAAGAGCAATGACTTGTGATTTCACAATAAGGGTCTTTGGAGATTATTTTAAATAATATGTACCTCTTATGTTTCTTCTCTTTAGGTTTTTTGAGATATTCCAGTGTACACTATATCCGGATTCAGTTTTTAGATCACTTAAATCAGTATTTTTTGAATTATCACAGTCGTTACTCGTAACACATTTTTGAATGTTTCTTTCGTTTAAGTAGATATTTTACACGAACTTCAATATCACTCACATTTAGTCACTAGTACTTTCATCTAAACACTAAATCGTTTGTGGTTAATTACTTAGTCTATTTTTTACAAATATATTGCACGGAGCTTATTGTTTATTTACGCACAGCAGCGCCCTCTCTCTCTTCTTCTTCTCTTCGTCTTCTGGGCATGTCCCCGGATGACAGCGATCCGGAAGAGTACTTTGACGCCTAAGTGAACTAACTTAGTCTTTTATGTGAATATTTAGTTTGGAAGTAGTTTTTGATTTCTGTATATTAATTATGTACAGAGAATTATAAATGAAATGTTCTGAGCTAATAGTTTCTATAATTTGGAATTCAATTAAGTGACTATAAAATTATGTATATTGCATTGCGCATTACGTTTGTATGCGTTTGGTGCGAATTGGTGGAATGGCAACTACGTGTGGAGGGTATTTTAGAACCAGTTATTTGATCAAAAGTTAATTAACTATTATTTAACTCCATACATTTTTTTTACTAACATTTAAAAAATGTATTGTCTTTAACAAATACGCAGTTTATGTAACTAATGATCAAACAAAGCGGCCTCTGTAAGCAAGTCTCAAAGATAGAAGAACAAATTGTGTTGTATTTTCCATCGTATTGAGACATCTATATCCAAAAATACTACTATATTTGTTGAGTAGGCGAAAAAGTTGCTTTCTTTAGTTTAACATTTGGTATTTTTTTTTTAAAACGTTGTCCCACACTAGAAATTTCTCCTGTGTCGTGGATGCGTTTACAAACATACAAATATTTGTTCCGTGCGTAATCGAACCCGCAAAACGCAGCGCAGTAGTCCAATCGCTTAGCCATTGCGCTAACCGTGCCGGTATTATTCGTTGCTTAACGCTTATAGACCTCATTTAACGAGAGAGCGCTTTAAGTTGAAGATAAAAAACTTATAAGCCACATTCCTCAAAATAACTAACAAACTTAAACCACGGTAAGTTTTGAAACTAACTCACAAGCAAAGAAAGAAAATCTTGCTAAGTTAGGACTAAAATAGTGGTTATTTCAATTATGTAATTATTATTTTAAGCCTAACTATGCATAGTTTGTTTGTCATAAACTTTTATACCACTAAGCTATTCAGACTGTGGAGACCGTGGTGAAATTATGAAACATATAGGTTATTAAACCATAAACTATTATCTAATAATTTCCATGTATGTTATATGTTGGACGACTCGCTGTCCGACCATGGACCATGCCCGGGTCGACGGCGCTTTGTGTTCCACGCGCGCCTCAAGGAGTGTCAGCATAGTGACGGAGCCCCTGTAAATTGGTCGCGGGACTCACGAATTACCGTGACCCAGGAGCGTAAAGGGCTATTGAAGGACACCGTGGATTTTAGTCAGTACGGGTCTGACAGTCCTTCCCGCTCTGCCATGTGTGGGAGGACTCATTTGATGATTTTACCACGTTAAAAATCATCCACTCCAGATTCAACTCCGAAGCTGACCACGAATCTCAGACATGAGGGACCGACTACAGTGATGCGCACTCATTGGTTGAGAGTTCTCAAGACCTTGGAGCGGGCCGATAAGAGCGCCAAACGCGGTTACACGTTATTATCGCGAATACGTAAAAAACTCGCACTAAGCACACTGAACTTATAAATTCAAACACGAATGTTTGCGCAGAAAAGCGCACTCGCACTTATAAAGATGTCGAGCGCGACCGGCGGCCTGCAGTGTACACTTTATTTTTTCCCGGTATCAGTGGCGTTTATTTTTCGGTATCACGGTTCCGTTTTTGGCCGGCGATCGGTGGACTTGGTACGCGTTCCCGCCGTCGATTTGCGAATGCCTTTTTTCCCGTTTTGAGCCGCATCAGTTGTTTTGGGGTGACCGTGGATTTTAGCGGGCTCGAGCACGCTTGTTCGATTGCGCCCGCAGTCAGCTTTCAGCTCGATCCTCTTTTTGGCAACGGCTGATTGAATCCGCGCTTTAGTGAACGTAGTTTAGCGTATCGCTTGGTTTGGCGACTCATTCACTTTTGAGCCGCATGCCTGTAAGGTTTGTGCGGCATCATTCCGATTTAGATTTCTGGTTTGCGCTCGATTTTTTTTTTCATCTTTTTGCTGTGTGTTTTGAAGTTGTCGTGGTAGCTTTTTCAGTTACACGTTTATTTATTCTATCTGTACCACTACTGCATATTTTAAAAAGAGGCAAGTGTGTGATTAATGGAGTAGTTCGTGTTTGTTTATACTCACACACATACTTATGAGAGCTCTTATATTAATTTCGTTACCTCCTTAATTTGATAAAATCTTGTGATAAAAAAGTTTTAAAAACACACACACCCTCCTATTACTGTCACATAACTGTTTTTATAAGTGAAAACTTAGAAGTAATTCTCCAATTACGAGTCTTCACTTTAAAAACACTGGTTTTAATCTCCCTCAGACTGCCCGAAGCAGTCACTATCGATTTCTTCAAGCTATGACTACCGTGTACATAGATACACGGAACCGCTCCGCTTGAGCAGACGGTAAGTAGCTCCGGCCGATTGGTGCGGTCAAGCAATCACCAGGCATACACTGACTGCTTCAAGCAGTCCGTATATGGCCGCCCTTAGTCTTACATAGATAATGAAGTATTAGATACTCACTTTGGCAGGTAGTGATGGGTGGCATCCGGAACCCGCCGAGCGGGTCCGGCGGAAACGGGAACGGTCTCTGACCAAACGCGAAGTGGAACTGCTGCTGCTGCCCTAGGAGAGAGAGCACTACATCAGTACGATACATGCTGCCCTTTGAAATTATCAATTATATTGTTATTAAATAAAAATAAAATTATGCTTGCCATGTACACACAAGAACCAAATAACAACAGTGACTTTACTAATTTCATAAATTATAGGTACATTTTTATTTTTCAAATATTTAATTAAGTACAGTCAGATAAAGTCTTAGGTATGCAGACAACAAGTTTTATACAGTTTTCCCGTATGTATGCACTTTTAAGCCAAAAGGTATGGTATGCGGACACATTGACAACTAATAACACAACATTTGAAAACCGTTTAAAACTGGCTGCCTGTATACCTAAATCTTTTGCTGACTATACATTATTTGTAACTGTTAAATTGCTGTGCCCTTACAGAGTTCATATCAGATTCTGGCCTAAATAACGATATCCTTATTCGATAACATTCTCAACTCCTAATCCCTCAACTTAATCGGTCATGTAAATAGGAACACATGCAAGTGTTAGAGCCGTGTCCCACGATCTCACACACCCTTCGATTAGCCCCGAGTTCCCGAGACACTCGATAATTCATCGACACCCGTGTGACATTGCCATGTCGCCCCTCTATGCCACGTGTTCGAATTAGTTACAACTTGCCGCCATGAAATATCGAAGCCTTATTGGAATTTCAATTTAGTTTCAACATCACTTTTAAGTACCCTCGTTTTTGATTAAGGTTTTTTAAGTCCATCCTAAGGTTGTCTGGAAGATATCGCTATTAGCGATAAGGCCGCCGTTGTACTCTTAGAATTAACAATATTGTAAGTTTGTATTTATATTCATTTTGGTGTACAATAAAGTATATTCTATTCTATTCTATTCTACGTGTGCATTCAGAAAGCTGTAAGTGTATTTGAAAGTAATAATTAAATGGGATTCATCAAAGAGCGTATTTTTTTCAAACGAATCTTGTTTCTAATTGTGATG
This sequence comes from Agrotis puta, assembly GCA_943136025.2. Classification (NCBI taxonomy): domain Eukaryota; kingdom Metazoa; phylum Arthropoda; class Insecta; order Lepidoptera; family Noctuidae; genus Agrotis; species Agrotis puta. The sequence goes on along the minus strand of OW964184.2, from coordinate 6,200,435 downwards.
AAATAGTAGTTAAATAATTTCTTAGAGGTCTTAAGAATTGTAATTATTATATATCTCGGGGATTGGGTGTAAATCTAAATCCAATGTTTTTCCATTAATCAATCACTGTCTTTCAATAAGTTATTGATGGACTGATAAAAGCTTTATTTAACGATTTGCTTGCGGTTTTATCAAAACTTCAGATGTAGCAAAAATAACAAAGAAGATGACGTCATTTTGTGACAATAATTAAATTTAACAAAAAATACTTCGTGCAAATCATTATTTTTTATGTAATATTACTTTTAATAGGTATTTTGTTAACGTTATTTTGACACGATTCTTATTTATTTGAGAGTGTGTAATAGTTAGAAAAGAGTGCATGTGGTCACAATATGGCGTTATTAAACTGTCCTCGTTTATTATGTCGAATATTAACTAAAACCATTCTCAATGAATTTCAACACACTTGCATACATCACGCCAACAAATGAACACATCTTGCACTCAGTTCCACGATCTAACGCTTCCGGAATGCATAGCGAACCAATTGACTCTAATCAAGGCCATCCACGTCTACGCGGTCTGAGTACCGATACATTATAAACATGTTGGTTCGTAAGCCCCTCCCTCGAACCAACATGTTTACACTATTGTCAACTGTATAAAGCCTTTGTCAAACAGACAGGCGATAGCGAACCGGACCGAGTCCGAAGCGATAACGATCCGATACGAGACGTCAAACTAGGTGCAGCGAACCGAGGCGTGGCAGTTGTATTAGCTGGCTTTTTATGAGCGACGTCAAACAGAGAAAATACGCCTTCGCCACGTCTTCGCATCGGTTCGGTCACGCTATCGGATCGCTTTCGCTTTTCTATGTGACTGGATTCAAACAATTCCATACATTACAAATAAAAACGCATCGCTTAGCATTCGCCACGCCTGTCTGTTTGACAAAGGCTTTAACACGGGAATGTTGGTTGAGGTTCTATAATCAGGAAGACAGGCTTTAGGTGTTGATTAGTAGGTAGACTGTTGGTGATGCATTTGGGGGCTAAATGGGTTATAGCTAAGACTTACACTAGACAGTGGGTTAAATTATTTTTTTTTAAATGAAAATGCCCGCATTAGGAATTTCTTCCTGTATCGTTGATGCGTTTGCAAACATAGAAACTCACATACTCAAACACCCAGACCCGGAACAATTATTTGCAGATCATATAAATATTTTTTCCGTGCGGGGACCGAACCCGCGACACGCTGCGGGGCAGTTGATCGCTCAGCCACTGTACCAAACGTGCCGTCAATTAAAAGATAATTGAAGAGAGTAAGTCACGCGTATCATCGCGAATCAGTGTGACCGAAGTTTTTTGATTAGAAATAACTTTGAGTCAAAATGAATAAGCCTCGGAAGTATTGCGACGAGTATTCTGAACCAACTTGCAGATGTAATAGCGTGGACACAACACTGGCTCATGTTAATTGTGTGTTTCGCGCGAATATGTCTCTTAAATAACCTATAAGTACTATAGAAGTGAATCATGCAAAATAAAAAAGAATATTCCAACTTAACAGCCTATCTCCAACCAAAAATAAACCTAAATTCGTAGCCCTCCACATTGTAATTACCAGGCAACCAGAAGCTACATATCGGCTGCACGCCACCGCGCGCCGTGATTGAATTATGTCGCCCATGAAGAGTGTCGCAGACAATGTGGACTTGTCGTCTCAATTGTTCGTTACATCCCCCTGTTACACCACCGTGTCAGTATTGAGATTATCCGAATACACATTAAGTATAAATCATCATCTATGTGATTTAGAAATCCTGTGATCTAGACATAAGGTAGCCTTTATAGCGTTTTGTTGTCTCTAATGTCTTTGCCATTTGACATTTTTATATGATTTATAAAAATCCCACCTTGAACAAATGCGTGGTGTCCTGTCTAGAAGTCACCGTAAGAGCTCAAATGGGAATAGATTTTAATAATATTTTCTTTCCCGATCAATTCGTCAAAATATTAATAGTTGCTCAAAAGTGAATGTAATTGTTGCTTTTAGGTAGCTGCACTTAAATAGTTGCTCAAACGGGAATACATCTTTTGTCAACTCATTTATATTTGACTTTGACGTCAAAAAACATCAAATAAGTCCTCACAGGGCAGGACCTAGACTGGAAGGACTGTCAGACCTGTACGACTAAAATCCACGGTGTCCTTCAATAGCCTTTACGTTCCGGGGCCACGGCTACCTGATAAGACAATCCCGCAACCCCGGAAGGAGCAAGTTCTAGGAAGGAATTTATTGTCTAACACATTCATTGAATTTCTTGTAGCAAACTTCATTGTAAAAACATACTCAAAAGTAAATCTCTTACAAAGTTCCTTCTAATATTTGTAATAGCTATGACGCTCAAATCTCATCAGAACACATTTCATAGTCGGTACAAAAATGCATAAATGTACTTACACAGGGCGCCGCCATTAAATTGACAAATGCACGCACACAAACAAAAACAATTGGAGCTATGGACACTCTTCACATCGACAAACGTAGGGTTGTCTCGATGAAGTAAAATTTGAAAATGACCTTTACCATTTTCAAATGTCGAAAGCGAAGAAAGAATAAATTAGGAACAGACTGAATGGAATTACCGTAATCTACATATACAATAATAGGCGTGTTAACAGCATTAAAGAATTGCAAAAGTTAGTGCGTCAGTAAGAGTTTTGAAAAATAAGGGATATGTATTTTTTTCTTTTGTTATGCATTTTTCGACGTTCCCTACGTACAAATGGACATGTCAAAAACCGAGGTTTACCGAAAAGCGTTTTTAATGTTCGGTTTTTGTCCGTTAGTACGTAGGGACCGTAGATTTACAAAAATATAACGCATCAAAATTCGAGAGTTAGGATACTAGTTTGTGACGTATTGGTAATTTTAAAAGTGTCGTATTTTCGTATATTTTGGTTTACATAACAAAAAAAAAATACGGAGCAAATATTTTATAGGTAATCTAACTGACGGGCTAATTAGTTTTTTTTAAGTCAGTAACGTTTATTATCAACGATCTACAAATGACAGCCGGGACCAATGGTCCGACGTGTTTTTCGAGGCACGGTGAAAACTTGTTATGACTGATGATCGCTCATCCACATACCAACCCCGTCAAGTGCGGCTTTACCTTGAAGATAGATCTGTGTGGTTGTTATTATTTAGCCACGATCTTTTTTTAAATAACAAATTATGGTACAGGGAATACAATATTGTATGAAGGAAACCTTAGAGGATCGTATGTCTCAACTAGAACCAATGTACTCTTGCATCTTCCTGGAATCCCTGCATTTATGTTATTAATGCACTGTGAATATCGGGTTTTCTTGGAAGATCTGTATCTGAATATGCTCTGTATATTAACTGTTGCTGTTTCTTTGCTATAACTGTTAACTTCAGATCTATTACCATGAATATATTTTAGACAGAATATAGTTTACACCTAAATTATAACACAGCTCCTTTACCACGGGCACGCCGCAATCGCGGCGGTAAGACCCCTCTTTGAGGAGTGGCTGGATAGGCGTCACGGCGTCCTTACCTTCCGCATGACGCAGGTCCTCACCGGACACGGAAGTTTCGGGAGGTTCCTGTGTCTGATAAGGAGGGAAGAAACGCCTGGGTGTCACCACTGCGAGGATCGTCCGGAGGACACGGTGGAGCATACGGTGCAGGACTGCCCCGCTTGGGCAGAGCACCGCCGTGTCCTCACGACGGCGATAGGCGGAGACCTCTCGCGCCCGGCATTGGTCGAGGCCATGTTGCGGGGCGAGACGGAGTGGGAAGCGGTCGCCTCCTTCTGCGAAGCAGTCATGCTCGCGAAGGAGGAGGCGGGCCGCGCGTGGGAGAGAACATCGACCTCCCTCCACGGCGTCAGACGTCGCAAGACGATCTCCGGCCACCGTAGGCGCGGGCATGCGGGCGGCGAGTAATGGGCGACTCGCAGCCCGACCATGGACCATGCCCGGGTCGACGGTGCGTTGTGTTCCACGCGCACCTCAAGGAGTGTCAGCATAATGACGGGGCCTGTAGAGGGCCAAAGCCTGCCGGGGTCGCGGGACTTACCCATTACCGTGACCCCGGTACGTAAAGGGCTCGTGAAGGACACCGTGGATTTTAGTCAGTACAAGTCTGACAGTCCCTCCCGCCCTGCCCTGGGTGGGGGGACTCATTTGACGATTTTACCACGCAAAAAAAAAAGCTCCTTTACCAAATTGTTCTTATTCCATAGATAGCGGTTCTATCACTCGTTTCACATAGCTTAGTTTTAATCCCAAAACAAAGAATAGATGTTATTATTTTCATCTAGCTGTTATTCTAAGATAAAAGTTATCCTATGTTTTATTCCAAACAATAACCTATATCTGGATAAGAGAAGCACAGAACCGAGAGATATGGCATAAAAGGGGGAGGCCTATACCCAGCAGTGGGTGATCCCGGGCTGATATGATGATGATGATGATGAACCTATATCTGAACCAAATTTCAATCAAATCCGTTCAGTAGTTTTTATGTGAAAAAGCTATGCGTCCATCTATCTATATTCTCAAAATTCCTGTCAACTTAGTATCTACTAGGAATGTAATTTGTGGAGATAAATAAACCTACTTTTTATTATTATCCATCCTCACAAATTTACGCACTTATAATATGAGTTTTTTATTTTTAACTAATCATGATATAAATAAAACAAAAAATAAAACATTCAAAGGGCGTCAAAGAATACGTCCACATCGCTGTCAACGGGAACAGTGCCCAGAACGCTGGCAGCATTGCCACGTTGTATGGCAATGCTGACTCGTTGACCTAGGAATAGACCAGCCCTCTGGTCACCTGAAGAGTCGACTAATCGCCTGGCAATGTCCTTAAAAACGTTGTGAGCACTCGGACCCCATGGCCCCAGAGTTTCAACCCCAAACGGCTCAAATACATTGCTGCTAGCTAAGCCAATGTATTTGCGCCGTTTAGAGTTTTCAGCACCTGCAGCAGCAGCGCCTGCACAACACGCTGAACTAGGAAGATGGGATGGCGCAAGGGTGTCGACACACGTTGCATCCCACACCAAAGGCCTACCCAGCTTCCATGGCATTATGGTCATACCATCTGGTCTCTTCCCATCGTCGCGTGCCAAGCCACTGGGTTCTAAGACGGCTGGCACCCCGGCGGTGACAAGAGCACGACGGATTATGTCATTTAAGCTAGCGTGTCGTGCTAACCGACCTGCACTCCTACTGCAGGAAAGGCCATGGTGCCCGAGGCAGTCGACTGCTTCACCACATTGACAGCGGTGTGGAGCACCACAAGGAGCACCCAAACGTAGGCAAGCAGCTATCCGGAAAGTTGAATCACCCAGCATAGTACCTATGTTGGGTGAAGGTAGCGCCTGAAGCCAAAGGCCCGACTCCCACTCACCCACAGCCAGCAGGCGGGCACGATCCGCAGTATTGGTGGACGTATTAATGAGATTATTCCGTACCAACCTGCAGAGCGGCTCATCCCACTGTCTCTGGGAAAACGGGTTCACGGGCCGATCCGTATCTGGGCAAGCCACTTTCCAGGCGTCCTCGGCATCGGTCAAACACGGCACTTCGGAGTCGACCAGGGAGGAAGATAAAATTCTCCTGGTCAGCTTCTCAGTGCTGTGGACAGAGGACAGGAACGCCGGTAAGCTAACACTGGAAATTTTGCGGATACCGAGCCCACCAAAACGAATTGGAAGGGTTGCTTGAAGCCACGCTCGGTCATCCAGGGCCACATTAAGAATCGATGTCAATGTGTTACGAATAATTTTGTCAATTTTGTCCAAGAGTTGTGGATGTTTGAAGAGGGGGGATGAACGAAGAAAATACATGAAATTTGGACCAAAACAACAATATCTAATTAGGGTGAAAGCCGAATGTAAACTAATTTGGGAGAGTCTTTCCGAAATATCATTAAAATGTTTAATTTTGTTATCAATAAATGATGGGAAACTTTCTGCCAAAATAGGGGAACCAAGGAGGTGCAGGGAACTTTTATTTAAGATGGTGATATTTGGAGCTATGTCGTTAAATTTATCTAATGTCGATTGTCTGTCGGTAGCGTCAGTAACAAAAATTTCACATTTGGATGAATTTAATTGAAGACCTATTAATTTAAATTCCTCTTTCAGGAGTTGTAGGTCAGCTAGAACGGTACTTACGTCACCTCCTAAGGTTCCATCGTCTAAGTACCACACGTTAAATTTTGAATTTAATTTTTGGATAATCGGATGAATACATTAGCTGAAAATGACTGGCCCAAGAGGGTCACCTTGTTGGCAACCAACTGCAGATTCCAAAACGTTGTTCTTGTAGAGTAATTTTGAGGGATGTCTGTAACATTGCCAAATAAAACGGCCCCCCTAATGTCACCCTCACTTAATTTGGATTCTACATGTGAACAAACGCCTTTATGTGAGGAATTAAGGAAAAAAGGTAATTTTGAGTCCAAAATATTTGTCGAATTGTTACAATTTTCTTTGACTAAATCTGTTAATGATTTTTTAGCTGTCAAATTTCTTTTCACGTGTAGAATCCTATAAGGAAAGGTGAGTAACTGCTCCCAGGCTCGTTCCGAGTTTTCCTGGGTCGCGAGACGGACACATCGTGCCAAACTCAGTGCAACAGACCGTCTCGCGCCCCGGGGAACCCTCTTCAATATTGGAGTAGAATTTTTGAATTTAGATAAAGTTGACCACAAAGCTTGATCTGAAAGTATTGAAGACGTGATTGAGGCCGGGGGATCCAAAGGTACACTATGCCGTTTATGAACCTTCCCATAATGTATCTTGAGCCCCCGTTCGCCTTTAAAGAAACGAGCCTGGGTGCAGTGAGGACATCTCACAAGCTGCACATCCAGTGATGCGGTAGGTTGACTAGCACTACCAATTCCGGCATCGCTACAGCCGACGCTGTACATTAAAATAAAAAGTACACTTACCAGCTATATATACACATTAACAAAATAATACGAATAAAACACAACAAAATTCACACTATTTGAAATACTAGAATGACACTTATAATGTCAAGTTGATGCGCGAAGATATTTATGAAAACGGCGCAGTCGCGCTGGCTGCCTGGAGCACCCGCCGTGCCGACCGCGCCGATTACGCCAGCCGCGCCGACCGGCGACCGGGCGAAAGCGCCGTCCGTGATGGCGACGCAGGCCCAGCAACAGTTGCAGCGGGATATGCGTCACAATTGCAGGCTCTGGGTCTCTATTGTATTGAATCTACTGCCGTCTGTTTGCCGCCGTGATTATGAAGAAGAATTTAATGCTGTCATGTAGAATATGGGCAAAATGGGGAATCCGCTGTAATTTGTATCATCTATGATTTTTAAAACATATTTTAAAATTATAATTTCCAGATTTTGTTCTTGACGTTTGATCGATCCGAAAATTCGATTCGATTAATATGAGTTAGAGTTACAAAACACAGTCCAAAAGATACACCAAGCCTTCAAAACAAAGCTCCTCGACAGCCCTATTAAGCGCACACATGCTCTATTCCCGTGCAAAAGGTTCCAGTGTATAAATCAGCGACGCAACAATTACACACTTTCATGGCAAGTTGGAATTAGAAACTGTCATTTGCACCGTACGACCCCCCAATGGGAGGGGGGTGTAGGGGGGTGTATTACAAATGGGAGGGAAAAATAGGGTGCGGCAAGGGCTACTGTGGACCTGATTAAAGGATTACACTGGGTGGCGTCCGGTCTAGTTAAATTTATTATGCCAAGTATTTCTACTAGTTGGCCTCGCCGTCTGCTTGATGGTGGCTCGTTTAGAAGATTTAAGTTGGACTTTAAGCTGGATGTGTTATTTATGTGTTTGGGTCTTTACAGGCTTGGATAGTCAGTTGGTCAAACAAATTATTGTGATTGTATTTGTCGTTGCCGCAAGAAACTGGTTAGTCATGCCACAAAACCTTTTTACCATTTGGAAGATATCTACACTCAGCATTGATTTACTAAAGGTTGAAAAAGAAAAGAGTGAGACTGTGCCTTGCCATTACAGGCTTAAAAACACTGATAAGAAACGTTTATGGGAGTTCAGCCGAAGAAAACGCTAAAAGGCAGCATTGGGAAAAAATCGTTTCAAAAATTAATCTCAATCTTTCGATGGTATAAAATACAATTTTAATACTGTATTTATTTTATTAGTTAAGAATGCCCATAAAACTATAAATTCTCAAAGTTCATCACCCCTCAACATAGACAATGCACAAAAGTTATGAACTAAGTCGCCGTGTGAAGTAAACAACGAACTTTATCGGTGTAAACATTGAGATCGGCGCAGGCGACGCTAGCGCCGCGCGCGGGTGGTCCCTGCACACTGTTCCCGAAATAACCCGAAACCAGCCGAACAGAACACGAAGAAAAACATCGTTAGACGGGCCGATTATTAAATTGTAGTCGGCTTCTGTCGGCTACTGTATGCGATAAAACGCGCCACCCACCCGGCGGATAAAAATAGTGGGTAAGGGTAGCACACAATGTGTCCGTAATATCCGCACGGTAACTGCTTTGTGTGTATACATCTTTAACTACTGTTTTCTAATGGTTATTTGGAGATAGGAATTTTGAAGGGACGTATACTTGATGTACACCGACATTCCTGAAAATCTAGATCCGTTTTGATCATACCTAATATCTACTTCAGTTCACGAAGGTGGTATTATCTGATACAAGTTGTTCGCAAAAAATTGTCTACATTTACACTAAACTGCAAAACAGGAAACCTACTCGTATCATTGATGTTTTTTCCAAAAACAATTCTTTTTTTTTTGTAATGTTTTAATTTATTTAATCAATACTTCTTATTCAAAATGTTAAAGAAAGCAACCTATGTAACTACTTGTGCCAAATCTCAAAAACATTGTTCATTTACTTTAAACACTTTATTATTAACCCTTTCTTAACCGCCGCTGCTCTACTACACGGCCCATCTAACATTAACCCGAATAGTAAGACAACGAATACCGAACAAAATTCCTCACATGAATTGATAAACGCAAGTACGTATAGATCCTATGTTAACATGCGTCGCAACTTACTAGAATTAAATAATTTATCGCTCCGTATAGAGGCTGGAGGCATAATAAATCAATATGCAGGGCACATGCATACGCGGTGAGGGGGTTAACTCCCCCGGCCCTTTCTTGACTAATTAATTAAACAACCGATTCATTACGGCAGCCTCTTTGTGCCCTCACATTCGTCTAGTAGAGGTACGGATAGCGTTGAGCTGGTATCAATTTTATCTCGTGAAGAATTTTGTCTGACTAATCAAGATTTAAAGGTTTTTCTAGAATAAAAATATTAGCAATGTACTCAATGTAATATTTATTCAGGAAGTTTTGTTTATTAAAACGAAGTTAACAGTAAAATTTTCTCTAATCTGCTAGTCTGACGGTACTCAACCCTTCGCCTGTTGTGGGGGGTGTACGAGTGCGGGTCGGCGCGGGCTGGGTCGTCGGGTCGGCACTATCCCGCGGTACTCGCAATTATTTTAATTTCTTCATGTGATGAGGATTGATCGAGCGTTAGGTGCGATTGGGCGACCGTTCTAACCCGTCATTCGTTACTGTCGCCCGGACATTAAACTATTTAAATTGCTTTCTTGATCTATATTACGTTGTGTTAAGTGTTGTTGCCGTAGTGTTTGTTGGAATAGTTCGTTTAAAATAATAGAGGTATTCTTAAACTTGATTTAATTTTTGGTGTTCTCAAGAATAAGCATACTTTCCTCTTTTATCTAATGTACTTAAATTTTATACAAACAATAAGTTAAACTTACTAGTAACATGTACAAAAAAACCATGCCATGGAGTCCGAGTGCTCACAACGTTTTTAAGGACATCGCCAGGCGATTAGTCGACTCTTCAGGTGACCAGAGGGCTGGCCTATTCCTAGGTCAACGAATCAGCATTGCCATACAACGTGGCAATAATGCCAGCGTTCTGGGCACTGTTCCCCTTAACAGCGATGTGGACGTATTCTTTGATGCCCTTTGAATGTTTTTTGTTTCCTTTTTATTTTATCTAATTAATTAGAAAGTAGCTTATCTTTATTGTGCCTTTCTCAAGGCTATGGTAGGATAGGAAGACAAAAACATTAAGGTGGAATTATTTTAATACTTTTCTATCTATCCTTTTTTGAGGTTCTAAAATTATCTGATGAGCCCTTCCGCACTGTGTGGACTTTACTGACTAAAAATCAACCCTGTCCCTTCGGCGTCATTTTGACACAGTCCCGCTGGTACTTATCTACCCCGAAAGTGTGTAAAGCAGATGTTCTCGTGCACAATATGTGAATATTGATTATTTTTTTTATTATTATTGATTCTTAATATTTTAGCTTTCTTTCTTTCTTTCTTTTTTTTTTTTTAAAACGTTGCCCCACACTAGGAATTTCTCCTGTATCGTGGGTGCTTTTACAAACATAGAAACTCACATACACAAACACCCAGACCCGGAACAACTACTTGGAGATCATACCAATATTTGTTCCGTGCGGGGATCGAACCCGCGACACACAGCGCAGCACTCCAATAGCTCAGCCACTGCGCCAAACGTGCCGTCAAATGCATGTGCATGTTAATGACATACAGCTAAAAATTGTAAAAGCACTGTCAGCTCATACATCAACTAATAGCAATGGTTCAGTTTAAAATTAACCCTCAATCGATAAAATTCGCGCAAACGTCAAAAATCATCATGTCAAAGTATGCTCAACAAATCAAAGCAAACCGACAATTGTCATGCTAAAATTTCGAGCCTTTTCCCTCAAGAAGACCCTTCATTTACCATTTCACGGTATCTGAACTCGAAAAGGTAACGTAACGTTTTGGCAAATTATTAATAAATTACCTTCATTAAGTGTGTTTTACAATGTTTTGCGGTTTAACTCGTTTGTTGTCGAGTGTTTAGACATTCGGAACGCTTTGATGTTAACTGCGTAAATAGAATAGTGAGCTGGAATTAATTGGTGCGGATGCGTGTTTTCAGTTTCAGTCAGTTTCGGAGTGTGTTTGTTTGTTGTTATAAAGACTTCATGAAAGTTGTGTGAGGATCGGTAGTTGGGTATTCGGTAAAGTGTTATAGGTCCCTTGATTTAAGTATCTTTGATTTTTCTTATTTAAGTTACCAATGCATTCTAATTTTTTCCCATTTTCACAAATTTAAAATTAATTGCGTTTTTTTTTTAATATGGGACAGTCTATTAGTTAACTCAAGTAATAGAGCTTGCTGTAGATGAGTAGATAATAATTCTGCTAAAGAGTCGAAAAGAATAGTTGACAGGGAGTGGGAGACCTAACCCCCACGTGCGTGCGTGATGAATTATGACTATAATTGACCCTCTCTCGCAAAAGAGAGACTCTATTGTGTTCCAGCAACAGAGATTCCGCATAAAGGCAACCCACCACTGAATTTGATGTTCCTTTTTGATCCCTCTAATGTTGACCAGACACTAAAACCGTTTGGTCGCTAACAGATTCTAGATATCATCATCTTCCTGTCCTTATCCCATTTTACTTGGGGTCGGCGCAACACGTTTTTTTCTCCCATTCTCCTCTATCAAATGTCACAGTTTCATTTACTCCTATTTCTTCCATATCATTCCTTAGACAATCCATCCATCTTTTCTCTGGCCTTCAATTTTCACAGCAATCCAATCGCGCTAACCGTGCCATCGTTATCAATGGTCCCAGCAGAAGGGATACCACACTACAGACCCACCGTACCCCTTGCCCTACCTCTGGTTATAAAGTACCCTGTGTACCATTTTATGGTTAATATCGACTGATTGTATAACCACACACCAATATATAAAATACCAATATACTAACTGGTTTTAGAGCGCGGTTCCCTCGGTCCGTCCACCGTCACCTTGATGGCTTTGTTGTAAGTCGTCACTTGAGGGGGCGTCGTCGATACGGTTATCGTTAAAGTAAACGATTTACCTGGAACAATGATAATTATCATATTAGTAAGGAGAGTTTCTTGAGACAATGGGAAGAGTGAAGATTGTGGTCAGCAGCGGTAACAATTTATTTATTTATTTAAACTTTTACGTACAATTGTGGAAAATATGGCGGACTTAATGCCACAAGGCATTATCTACCAGTCAACCTTTAGGTGAAAAGGAGAAGCAGTTGGAATAGGTACAACAGTACAATACGAAATAATTAAAATTACTACATCTACTACATGACTATTCATAAATAATATATACGAATACATATGAAAATATATACCTATATTATACATATATAAATAATACTTGATAACATAAATGGATATAATATGACGACGACCATATCAATAAATGCGAACCTAAGGAACGAGTGTTTTCAAAAAATATTACCGTATTACTTGGCGTTTAAAAGAAAATTTACTCTTAGCTCTTAGCTTAACAATAACAGGGACAGTGGATATTCTACTGTCCTGATGATGAAGATCTAAAATGCAAGAACGGATGATAAAATCCTTTTTTTTTCTTTTACGCTGGGCCCGCGCCTTGTTGTAAGCAATGATGTGGTTGACTGTGAAGCACGCTTGCCTATAAGCATAAGAAGTATCATATTCATTCATGACCTATTATGTTGTTCTAAACTCACTTCTTAAAAGTATTGCATTCCATACGTTTCAGCTGAGTGTATTTCATTCGTCTAAATTAAAATATTTAAACAGAAAAAAAACAATAATATTAAAGAAAAAAAAAATGAGAGTTGCAGAAATACATATGAGCGTTTTTTTTTTGCGTTGCGCAGTCATCATTCTCCCGCTCTAGCTCCGGAAAGCCTTTGTCAAACAAACAGGCGTGGCGAATGCGAAGCGAGGCGTTTTTATTTGTAATTTATGGAATTGTTTGAATCCAGTCACATACAGTTTGAGTTTGGTTCGTTATCGCTTCGGACTCGGTCCGGTTCGCTATCGCCTGTCTGTTTGACAAAGGCTGAAAGGACAGACTTCACCGAATGAAAACCACGATGTTCCTTCAGCTGCAATTTGTGATCTAGAGCAACAGTAACCTGTAAACACAGTCCTTCGACCCCGGCAGAATACATATCAACCTTAAAGCAAAATTAATCGACGTGTTCACGTTTACTGTAAAAACTTTAAACGGCATTCCCTTAATACAGCATCGCATTTCATTAAATCGTGCCGTAGCGAAAAAGTAATTATAACAAACTGAAAATATTATTTGCGCAAACTTTTCACTCAAAGTGAGCGCAAGCCATAAATTCAATCTGTGGTCGCCACTCTTTTCGCTGGGCGGCCACTTTTTGTAGTTCGATTTTGATCACTTGTTCGAAAAGTTAAAAATTTATTGCCGCTTCGTTTTCAATTTTTACGTACCGAGTGCTTTCGTGCTATACGGAATAGGCACTACATGCCCGCGAAAAATATTGACAATCAAAAATACTCAACCGACCCCACGCTGTGTTTCAATATCATCAGCCCTCGAATAAATTGGCTTATATCGCAATTATGACAGAACATCAGTTTCATAGGTGACCACTACAAAAAAAAAAGTTCAAACGAAAACGCGCACTTGAATCGAAACAATCTCATTCAAACATGGAGTGTGTAAAAGAGCAACTCATCCGCAACACATGAGCACTGAGCGCTGAGCGCGCGTCACAAACAGCGGGCCGACCACTTCATCACAGCGTAACGCCGGCAATAAAAAAAACATTTCCATCTGCGGAAAAACCACAGTTAATATTAAATGACCGTCCGTCAAAGCTGTATTGTAGAGCGCTTTGGCGAGCGTTCGCGCTGCGGGATGCAGCCAATACCGATTTTGTGATTTTTCCGCTGCCCCCTCGCGGCCTGGCCCCTCATCCCTCGTCGGGGGGGTCGCGGGAGAGTGACATGTAAGCTTTAATGGGCCCGGAGCGGCTGGCCGCTGGCTACACGCGAAAAAACTGAAAAAAGCCTCATTCATACGTGATTTCATGTGTAGGCTACTTTCTGCGGGCCCGGCGGTGAGGCTCGTTAAAAATGGAGGCCGTACACGCAGCCAGCTTGTTGTGGCCTATCTGAGTTTATTAACGTGGCGGAGGAACGCTTGCACAGCTCGCAAAACAACGTGTTGGCGATGCTTTACGCTTTCGGGAACATTTTATAACATACCGCCGATGTGTTCTTCGTTTTAGATTTTTGTTCGGATATTTGCTGGAGCATCAGCTGTGTTGTATCTTTTAGCATAATTATGATGTCATTTAAGTCTCGTAGTTAGTTACGGTTTAAATTACAAAAAGCAGCGAAGTGTTAAATCAAAATTCCAGTTATTGCCAAATTTCAGAAATATATTGTAGAATCGAGAAGTTTTTTCATGTTGTATCCCAATTAAAATAATATTTCATAGATACCTAAATTTGTATTGTGTATGTATATTAAACACTCGAATTATAGATACAGGTAACAAAAAATAATCTTTGTTTTTTTCACACTTGTTAGCCAATACCTACGTAATATAAAACTTAAAATTCAGACTTCATTTTTCCTTACCCAAAAACCTATCAAAAAGGAACCGTTCCTTCCAACGCTTCAAGACAAGGCAATGAGTGATGTGAAAGACAGTTCGGTATCGGTACCGATACCGCCTGGTACCGAATGGCGCGCCTAAATAAATAACCCTTGTTAATGTGGCGCCTACACGATACCAAGCGCCATTTTTATGACTTCACAATTTCCTCACTCGAGGAACGACAACCTTCGTTTGACGGGAAAAGTTTATGCTTGGCTTGTTTTTTGGTTGATTTATTATGTGTTGCTCGAAGTGTGTGATGGAAACAGTGATCCAATATCATAGTCTGTAAGTGTTAATGTAGATCAGAGAGCTGCGTAAATGAGGATCTGATAGAAGAACGGGTAGGTGTAGTTTCATTTATGTTTCTGGACGAATTTCACCAATAAATCTGGAGTCTTCGAAGTGCTTAATTCGAAAAAGTCATCTAAACAGCAGTCAAAAGCTGTCATCCAAATAATGACCCTTAGTCGTCTTTAGGGTTCCATAACCAAATGGCAGAAAACGGAACCCTTAAGGATTCGTCATGTCTCTCCGTCTGTCCGCCGTCCTTATGTCACAGCCACTTCTTTCCGAAACTATTATATATATACCAATTCCGCAATAACATTAGTTCTTGATCCTCTAAACACCATTTCAATCAATACTCAGGAAGGAAAAAAACATTTGAACATTAAATTAAATAAATAGACGAACCTATTCAACAATTCTCAATATTCTGTTCACATAGCGCAAATTCGATGAGTTGCTACAATTAGTGATCACACTCCACGTTTAGTCGCACGAATGAAGTCGCGACACTGCACCGTTTCAACTCTTATTGCGACATCTCAATTTGAGATGGTGAGTCAGCTTGTGGACATGCCATGGGCTTCTTTGATCAGATTTTACTGTTGTTGTGTTTTTGATATAAGAAAGCTTAGAGAGAATGTATTATGGTTTAGACGTGTCTGTTTGTAGCATCGTAGCTCCTTAACGAATAGACATATTTCGAAGCCGTTTTTGTTCAAAAGCTGACGTGATCGAGATGGTTCTTAGCTAAAACAAAAATGTATGAAGTTCTGTTCAGGTGCTTCATGATTATTTGTGTACATCGAAGTTTAAAGTTGACAAAAATAAATGATTTAACGTGGTTAGGATGACCATCATCACCCATTTGTCAAAAAGGATAGCAAGTAAAAACTCAAAACAAAACATTGGAATGCAGACCGCATAAGTAGAAAGTAAAATCTTAATCAAGAAACAAAAAAAAAACAAATATCATTTTAACTCAGTACCTTCCGACCTTTCTAGAATTCCTATAGCGCGTAAAGGCCAATCACAAACCGCGGCGCATCCAGACTATTCCGTCGCCGTCGACGACATTCCCTAATAGCTGGATGCAATCCAATTTGACAGCTGTCAAATACACTCGTCGCCTTGTCGCAGTCGCACGATTACTAAGCGTTGTCGTGGGCCGATAACGACGTGCTAATGCCCTCGTGTGCTAATTGAGTGAATTAATATGCCCGTGTAAGGTAGGTGATTGAATGTGTCGTTGCTTTAGATGATTGAGTGATTTAATTTGACGTTTTGATTTTGAGGAATCTGATCGGAATTTTCATTAAAGATTATCTTTGGAAAGAAATACTCGACAGCAAGCAGGATTTGAACTATCGATTAGAACTAAATATATACAATATATATTTGAATGACCTCCTTCGGATTCGGGATCTATTAGTTTATTTATTGGATTTTCTCTATTTAGTTTTTAAAACAAAATTTGTTTCGTTTGTAAAAAAAAAATTATACTTCTTAAAAAGTACTTAATACATAAAATTAAAAAATAACAAAATTGTCTTCCGAGTTTTCACGAGGCAAATTTCAGTTGCAAAAAGCAAGGATGCTTCATGCCCTCTACATTTTGAAATTCGACAGGAATTTTGTAGTCGCAATGCGGCCTTACGCTTGAATTCTTGATCGACCTTCGGATATGAAGTTATCTGCTGTCAAAATTGAGTACTGAGAGTGAAAGAGAGGGGGACAGATATAGAGAGAGAGCACACACTTCTGAATAGTAAAGCACGTTGTCAAGCACAACTGTTTGATATATCAGTAATATTTCAGCACACGTTCAAGTTCAATACCTAAACTAATAACAAAACGGCGGTTAATAGAGCGTGAGTGAGTCGGTGCCACAAAGCATAGTTACGTAACTTGCGGGTTTCGTTACCAACTACCCGAAACCAAGGACCGACCGTAAATGAAATGGTAGTTTTCCGTGGCTAACCGGCTAACCGGGTTGGTGTACCGGTCTGGCCGCCACCCGGTTAACCGGCTGCGGCCGCGTTATGGTTGACAAGGGCTGTTGTGGGTGACGGGACGTGCGTGCGGCGTCTGCACGATGTTTGCGTGTAGACTAACCTTTTTGCGTTTTGTGCGTCAGGTTCTTTTTTATTGGCGTTTAATGGCCTGAGTTTGGATTGATAGGGATTTTTGGTGGCCTATTCTGAAAAGTTAAATAAAAAATGACACCCAAAATTCGTGAAAATACTTTTATTTGACACAAGATGAAATGGCACGTCATTTTTAATGTTTTGCATAAAATTTCGTAAAAAAAAAGAAATGCGTTGGTTTATTAACTCCGTAGCAACTAAAAGGTGTAACATAAAACGCTACAATAAAACGTAACACGATCGTCCCACGCGTCCACAATATATTCAAATAAAGAAACTCTTCAAAGGAAAAATTTTATTCAAATGGCGAGGCGACCGCAGCCGTGCTCGCCCCGCCTCCACGGAAGAAGTTGCTTTCCCGACCTTTTCCATTGGCTGGCGAACGAGAAGGCGGGCCTTCTTCAAGTCTTCGCCGAGACTAACTTTTCATTTGCACTGAAATATAGCTCCAGATTAAAGCGCAACGTGGAACTTCCCTGCGGTTTCTCTTGAGACGTATTTTTTTTTGCAGCCGCCCTAAGTAATATGCAGTGGATCTTCAATTTCCATTAATAACTTGCGGTGGCTTTTTCTTTAGCGAAGTATATTAAAAGTCAGTTTACTTTTATTCTTTTTAGGATAGTATAAAGATATTGCCTGGAGACTTAGAATGTACATTTATTTGATAAGATTAAATATGGAAAGATTACTTTGTTTCTTTCTTTCAGGAACTGAAATAAGAAGATAGGTTTTATAGACAGGTTTTTACAATGATGGAGTAACTTTAAAGCAATTATTGTTGCCTTTTTTCTAAAATTAATTAGTAAGAATTCAAAAATTTCACAGAAAAAATAACAATTTATATATTCTTTATTGTGCACAAAATTTACAATGAAAACCAATGTGAAGTGCAGCATTTTGAGACTGAAGAGTGGTTTGTGATGACCATAAGGTCTAATGAATTTAGTCTCCATTTGTGCACGGTTTTTCAAAATTTAGTAATTTCACTAATGTAGACTACGCCCTTGTTTTTCCAGTCAAATGAAAACTCTTTAGAAAACCAAATTAGAATACTTTAATTATTATAAAAAACTTATAATTTACAATCATTTCATTCAAGAAAAAATATTTTCAAATTAATTTAATTGTTAAGATTGTTACTTTCATAGGAATAAAACTGTATGGAACGTGTTTGGTTGACACGCTATCACGTAAATCTAGTCTTGAATAGTGGTTCAAGATAAGATTGAAATTAAGAACTTAGCTTACTTTGAGCAGCCCTAAAATAGGAAATTATATGAGTAATTAAATCTATAATTTCTAATTAAATTTCTCTGATATACAACAGCCTAACCCTGACCACATGGGGTACAAACTGACTGGCTTTGGAGATATCGAACTGATTTTTCGAAAAATGTCCACCTCTCCCTTATTAAGTGCTTATTGGTAGAAAATAACTATGGTCACCACCTAGAATTTATACTTTTCTGATAGAATCTGAACGACTGAATCTAGTGAATACAAGTTTCTTGTAAAACTAATTATTAATATCTTGGGAAATTAACGGTCTTAAAGTTTCTATTTTGAAATTTTTTGAAAACTCACCTGGTCTTTCAAAACATATTTCTAAAAATAAATGTATGTCACTTGGTTGGAAAACTGCAGTAAAAACTTTCTTGTCTCATTACAATTCCGCTTATGGAGACCATTTGTATGAAACAATATTTTGCTTTTGGCCAACTTTCACCGCAGAGTGAAATTATCTTTACATGAAACAGAGTCAACGGCATTAAATAAAAATTTTGACAATTTCACTCATTTTTGAGGACGACTCACACTAGACCAAAAAAAAAACGATGGCAAAATTGTTACCATCAAAAAAGAGCTGAAGGATCCAGAGAACGTATGAGTGGGATCTGCTTACAAAAATTATATATAACTGGTTGTCGACAAGTACTTGAACATCAATCAGTACTGGTTGATAGGAAAAAGCGGATGTTGTCCACTCCACCCCCCGTTCCCCCCTCAGCGCAATAATTGTTTTCTGACCGCGACGCTTTGTTGTCAGTGGCGTTCCTGCATATCGAAAAATAAATTCACAGGACAATGATCCTTACTGACGACCAAAATGGATCGGTGGTTGAAAAAAATAGAAGTAAAAGAGATGAATGATTGACATAAAACGTTCTGTATTTTTGAGGATCTGTTCTTCTAATTTTGAAGGTTTTCCATTATTTAAGAACATTTTTTTTTCAGTAGTAATGTAAACTATTATTACATTATAAAATGCTATATTTTTAGAGTTCCGTAGCCAAATGGCAAAAAACGGAATCCTTATAGATTCGTCATGTCAGTCTGTCGGTCTATCCGTCCGTATGTCACAGCCACTTTTCTTCGAAAGTATAAGAGCTATCCTGTCGAAACTTGGTAAGTAGATGTATTATGTGAACCGCATTAAGATTCTCACACAAAAATAAAAGAAATAGGGTTTCCCCGTACTTTAAATTGAAATTCAAAGAAAAAAAAATTTCCAAACATATAGGAGTGGGGTATTTTATGTTTTTAAAAATGATATTGAGGTTACTAATATCATTTTTTTTCTAAACTGAACAGTTTGCGCGAGAGACACTTCCAAAGTGGTAAAATGTGTGTAACTTCTAAAATAAAAGAATGATAAGACTAAAAAAAAATATATGATGTACATTACCATGCAAACTACCAACGAAAATTGGTTTGAACGAGATCAAGTATTTTTTTTAATACGTCATAAATCGTAAACCGCAATTTAACTTTCAAAGTTACAACCAACTACAAGAACTTTTATATTATGTTACTTGCTATTACGGAACCGTTTATGGGCGAGTCCGACTCACACTTCGCCGGTTTTTGTTTTTCTTTAACAAATGTATTAAAAACATAACAGTATTATAACTTATAGTTAGACACATTTAAAACTTCGCAATTCATCTCAGCGGTAACCAGGAACTTGTAAGAAAAATCGAATCTATAGACAAATAACTTATTCTTTTGTGAAATTCAGACTTTTTTTGGGGGTGGGAAATTATCAAAAATCCTAATTAAAACATTTTCTGATGACTTCTCCCACTCTGGATGGAGCGGGACGGACTACCAGGCTCGTACCTATCTATATTACTATATTCTTTGACTGATACAGACTAAATTTCACCTGGTGGCCTCAATTGCCTTCAGTCGACCGTTCCAGGATAGCAATAACTACTCAAATATTCGCGCAGCGTGAGATTAGAATAAGACTGTTTTTGTGATAGCAGCAATTACTCAGGGTGCTAAGACAGGAAACCTCCACGTGCGCCCGTGGACTGGAGTTCCCTCTCGGATACGTCCGGGGAGAAGACCAGTTTTTCTAAAAAAAAAAAACGCAGCAGTTACTCCGGTTTTTTTAAAGAATTAGATTAAATAATCAAAACGTAGAAAAATAGTTCCGGGGTCGCGGGACTCACAAATTACCGTGAAGGGCTAGTGTAGGACACCGTGGATTTTAGTCAGTCAAGTCTGACAGTCCCTCCCGCCCTGCCCTGGGTGGGAGGACTCATTTGATGATTGTACCTCGATAAAAAAAAAGCCGTAATAGCTAGCAATTTAATGGATAGTTTAGGATTTGAGGGTTCATCACAAAATTGTACAATAGTTGTCAATAAGAACGAAAACTTAGAGTTTTACATACAAACTACAAAATTAGAAAGCTTTTGCTTAATGCTTACAGCTGATAATATTTTTGTTTTTGTTGTTTATGTAGGCTTTTATTTATTACTTTCACTTACTAAATATATTTTTTAAATATTTTTACAAAGAAACATTTAAAAATATAAATAATAGTGACCGGTATCGGGAACAGGGTCCAAGCTACCGGCGGTCAGGGTTCCAGAGAAAGAAACCTCCTAACATTGCGCGCCGTGTCCAGAAGAACTGCTTTCTGAATCAGGCCCTTGATCCAGCTGCCTAACGAGAGCCTCCTAAGATGTTGGTCGAGGCTCTTGGCAAAAGTAGTTATTATTATTGTATCAATAATTATGATTAGTTAACTGTGAAGCTCCCCATCTCATAGTTCAGCAGTTTCATAGCAACTGTCCCCTAACGCCACGCTTTAGATTGAGAGTATGTCTTTACATTATCTTGACAATGCGTCACTTCAAAGGTGCTTCAACAAAAGTATCAAATTAATTTATCGAAGAGGACTGTAGTGACCTGCTTTTAAGACTTCTTTGGCTTGTCAGAAATGATTGAATTACCAAATACATCGGTAATTAATTCAGTTGCGATATTTGTGTCAGCAATCTTCTTGGCAAACGAAATCAATGTTGGTAAGGTCATTACCAAACTTTTTATATACCTCTGAGTATTTCGGTGCTATTTTTTATGGTTCAATTTTTTTTATCTAAATTAAACATTAAATTATTTGAATGTAGGACTATCGTTGCCCAATTACGCAGGTTATAAACATGTGTTCCATAAAAATAAAAAAGTTTTGAGCCTTTTTCTTGATAAAATATTGTTACACTAGAAAGTTGATCAAGCATTATAGAAAATTCCCTAAGGCCTTTTTTTTTTACGTGTTAAAATCATCATATGAGTTCTCCCACCCAGGGCAGAGCGGGAGGGACTGTCTGGCAGGCTTTGGCCCTCTAAAGGCCCTGTCATTATGCTGACACTCTTTGAGGCGCGCGTGGAACACAACGCGCTGTTGACCAGGGCATGTTCCATGGTCGGACAGCGAGTCGCCCATTACTCGCCGCTAGCATGCCTGCGCCTACGGTGGCCGGAGATCGTCTGTCGCTGTGGGCGTCTACCACTGCGGCTATTACTTTGTAAAAAAGAAAGCTTATCAATCTGTGATGGATACCCTGGTTTTTTAAGATGTTTTCCTCACCGTTTGGGATGTATAGTGTACTAATGCATACAGAGTTATTTGTATGTAGGTTTAAACAGTTAAACATAAATGTAGTTCTTGTGTCAGTGTTCAGACATGCATGCATACAACAACAGAGACAAACAAATCATCACTTAACAGTGATGATTTGACAGGTCTAGCTTGGAGCATAGCAGTCGGATTCAGTCTACCTTTGAAGAGATCTAGTTTAAAATGATAAGGAATAGAGAAGCCTTCAGATAGCCAATAATTATTGTATATCATTGCAATTTCTCTGAAAAATTTCCGAACGGGTACATTCACCTACGATTACAATGAAAGGACAGTACATAATTTACATTTATACCTTTTGCAGTAGAAACATAGTCAAGGTTAGAAAAAAATATTGCCTACTGAAAAAGTAAAGGTGTTCAATGTTTGAGCAGTTGATGATAAAAAAACGTGTAAATTTAATAAAAAGTCAGCGAGCATTTCTCAATTCTACATTTTTAATTGTAAATATCATAATTTTACGTAATACATTTCAAGTAACAGTTGCCATGTGCTCTTTTAAAAACTCTCTAAATCTTTTAATGTAAATCGACTTTTGTCGCCGACTGTACTTCGGTATAGGAAAAAGTTAAAGGGATAATGTACAACCCCTTTAAGCTGCTTTAATTGATGCAAGAGTAGCGATCGCTTTCTCTTCGATGGCTCGTGGGTTCAATTCCCGCACAAGTAGGTTTTGTTTCAATTTGTTGTTTTGTTCAAAAATGTGTCATTTGTTCACACAAACAGTTGTTTGTGTAATAATTGGAAACCACATCCGTAGTATGATAAGATTGTTTTTAATTTAAACTGGATTGAATGTGGTTTCTTTTCGATAACATTATGATTATTACGTGTCTATATTACAATTAAATAAACACATCACGAATCAGTATCGTCGACAACTGCTTTATGCAATTAATGGTTTATTATTGTAACTGTTAGAATTAAACAATCAAGTCTGAAAACTAATCTTATTTTGAAGGTCGGCTTGGCAGCCCCTCTCTAAATGAGTGGTGTTTTAGTCACATTCAAAGAGTTGATTCTAGAGCAGCGGTTAGATTCCTCTTTCAGGAGTGACTCGTGGGGCGCCACGGCTTCCTTACCTTCCGCCTGACGCAGGTTCTCGGGAGGTTACTGTGTCAGGTTGTTGTAAGTTCGCCACAAAAATAATTCACCACGAAAAAAAGTTTTGATCCTGTTCTCCTAGTACTTTCTGTTCGGATTTCACATTGTGTTCTCGTTTTCGGTAGTTTAGTGCTGGATTTTATTATTTAATTGTTCTACTATCCGTGCGGAAAAAAGAAAAGGGGCGAATTTACGACAATCAAAAGTTAAAAAAAAAACCTTTTTTTTCTTGGGGAATTAATTTTGTGGCGAACTTACAACAAACCCCTGTGTCGGATTGGGCGTGTTACATGCGCTTCTCAAATGCTATCCAGTAGTCATAATATGGGGGGACTTATAAAGGTCCAATCGCCTACCAGGGTCGCGGGACTATCTGAACATCTAACCGTGAACCTGGAACGTGAAGGCCGTTCCATCAAGGCAAGTGGATTTTTTTTTATATTTTTTTTATTTGATGTTTTCAATACGCTAAAATGAGACAGTGTCTACCTGCATTCTCAATATTCGTTGCATGTAATGATACAGACAGATATGACAACAAGATAGATTGGACCGAACCTAAATAAATTAAGAGGAGGACAGATACACACTAATTGCAGTTCACAATTTTTCCACCTACCGCCCTACTTTTCAATATGAAATAAGCAATATCCAAAACGAACTGCAATATCCCGAACCCTTCAACCCTCTACCCTACAGGGGTGGTTACTAACTGATTACTGGGGCATACGCACACACATTAATGAAAGCATACGCAATGTGCAATGATTAATGCAAAATTCAATTTGAAAAGATTCAAACCATCAGAATTTAGAGGTAGTTCGATGGAATTAATTTTTTTTTTAGGTGGTGAAATTATCAAGTAAGTCCTGGAGCCCTAGATGGAGCCGAAGGGACTGTCAGACTCAAACTGTCTAAAATCCACCGTGTTCCTACGATTTCCCAATACGTTCGGTAACCTGGACAGTCTCAAGACCCTATGATATCTATTTTTGTACTACAAATTAGTTTTGGCTAAAGAAAGTTTCATAAAGTACTGTACTGTTGCTAGCGGCTTTGTCAGCGTCTCACTTAAGAATTATCAGTATTATCATAATAAACGAAATTCTATGTGTTATTGTATTGGTATTATGATTATAACCTATCTTTGAGTCAAAATGTCATCAAGATTTAGCCGTTTTCACGTGATTGAATAGCAAGCATCCAAAATAAAAGTTCGAAATATTTAGTTTGATAAAAACAGTAATGGTACATCTGCTGCACATACAATACGATTTGCTGGGAACGTGCTTTTATTTTGATGTGTAGAACATTAACCACTCTGTATTATTAAGAAATTAGCGAAGTGTGTTTGAACTTTAGCTGGCTCGATATAGGATACTATAAATTTAAAAAAAAAGGTATGTCCATAGTTCAATGCACAGACAATCAGTGACCCCAGGATTAGATCGAGTAACGCTAGAATGAACATGAAGCATTTAAAGGGTTAAGTAAGGGTAGACATTAACAAATTATTTCACCTACCTACTCGTAAATATTTGTTTGTTGTTTATTCTTTAAACACCGATTGCAAACGAAAATATAAGTTGTAAGTATTCTAAATTATTGCACTTTTAAAAAATTGTTAATTTAATTCTAAAAATTAATGGATTACTTGTCCCACCTTCCCTTATTTTGCTTTAAGGTCCTGATAAAGAGTGTCAGCTTAGTGACGGGGCCCTATTGAGTGCCAAAGCCTGCCGTGGTCGCGGGACTCTCGAATTACCGTGACCCCGGTACGTAAAGGGCTATTAAAGGACACCGTGGATTTAAATCAGTACGAGTCTGACAGTCCCTCCCGCTCTGCCCCGGGCGGGAGGACTCATGTGATGATTTTACCACGTAAAAAAAAAGGTGCTGATAAACTTGAATATTCACTTGTAATGAGCATTCTTGCTAATGTTACATTACAGAAAAAAAAACGAGAGCGTTTTAGCGAGCATTCGAACGAGCGTTCTGGCGAGCTTTTTTCAGAGCCGACTAGCGACTAGAGCGATGACAAAACAATCTCATTATTTTAGTTTAGTTACCTATAATGAGGTAATTTCTTGAAGGGTCAGTTATCTGGTCGCGGGACTCACGAATGGTCGCGAGACTCACGAAATACCGTGACCCCGGAATGTAAAGGGCTATTGAAGGACACCGTGGGTTTTAGTCAGTACGAGTCTGACAGTCCCTCTCGCTCTGCCCTGGGTGGGAGGACACTTTTGATGATTTTACCAAGCTGAAAAAAGGTTCAGTTAGATATTTTAATTATTTAGGTGTAACTTGTATTTTTTGTCTTACAAAAAGCAGTAATTACTCAAGACAGCAAAAATACTGAAGACATTTATTAATATTTTTGTTTTTCAAATTCTTTCTCATTTTGAATTACTTTTAGTTTTAGCTTCGACTACAAATAGAAACGGTTGTACTGAAGGAAATTAGTTCTAGTTTCAAAGAATCAGCTTAAAGAAAAATAAATTCTTATTTTAAATAATTATAAATAATAAATAAGGAATACCGACGGAAATTATTTACCTACTGATATTTCGCTTTTTTATTATCATTGCTTCACTGTTAACACATCATTAAGACATCATTATAATCATTACACCCAGTAATACCGATATAAACAATTCTGTTTAATCTCTAATCTCTACTTTCAATTACTTAAGAATTTTTCAATGTCGGACCATGTCCTTGGACAAAGTAACTTCGTAAAACTGTCTGCCCTCCACAAAAAGTAAACTTTCTTAGAAAGGGCGGGCGGGACACTCAATGGGCGGAAATAGCCGCCCAAATCTCCCGCCCTCCTTATTTGACATTCGCGCATTTCCTTAACTTGTAAGGAAAAAGTTTCGAGTACTTTGCAATGCCACCGACGACTCTTCCCCTTCTTAACAAGTTTGACATAATATTTAAATGTCTGTTATTGCTTCAAGCTACTTGTTGGAGTTGTAATCACTTGAAATCGTTCGTTACTTCGAATTGTTTTACTTGCTCTGTTTTTATTCTTTTAGCTTTTCGCTTTTTGTAAAAGCCGTCGCAATTTTTGTAGGGAATTCTCGCGTGAATTGTTTTCGTGGAACGGAATGGTTTTTCAATTATAGTCGTCGATAACTTTTATTCTTTATTTTTGACTAGTTTATGACTGTTATTTTATAACTGGTTTTATTTTGATTGCGATTGTTTTGTGTAGTTTGGGGCTGCTATTAATCACTATAATGCATTGTATCACGTAACTGCACCTTCAGCACTCACCGCGACCGCTGCGGCCGACGAATCTCAAGTCGTTGAACTTGGCGACCTGGTTCTTCATCACCGCGGAACTGTTCCTCAGCTCCGCGCAGCAGTTCTCGTCGTTGCCTGCTCGCACGGTGACCAGCGTGCCGTCGCCGACGTCTCCGAGTGCTACCACTTTGAACGCCACCGGTAACGTTTTGTTTGATCGCCAGTGAGGAGGTAGCACTGTGCACACGAAGTGTGGGCTACCTGTCCGCACCAGCTCGCCCGGGTGCTCTGACAGGAAGTCGCCCAGCGTCCTCTCTGCGAGGATGTCGGACGTCATCTTGGTGTAGGTCTCATGCAGCAGCGAGGAGCTGGTGTCGGGCGACACGGCGCCGCTGCTGGCGCCCGTCAGGTGCATCCTCGACACCCGCGCGCGCTGCGTGCTACACATATAGTCTACTGCCTGCCAGCCACCGCTACATGACACTGCCGCACACACCTCACCGACGCTCACCGCCACAACACACCATCGTCACACACTGATAACATAATCACACTCAAGACGTCTCCTGCACTCAAGACAGTCCCAAGTTCTACAAGAAGGGCCGCTGATGAGACGTGTCAACACGTTGCTAGGGAACGCGCGCGTGGCCACTTGACGCGGTGACGTCACGGCGGCCTTGCCACACTTTTTTCCCCGGTGAATGAAAAGTTCGGCGGCGGGCGGGCGAGGGACGCGAGGGGCCGATTTTTTCCGGCGTCGAGGGGTGGTTCCCCCGTACGCGGCGAAAAAACTTTTCACTAGTTTCACTGACGGCGGCACTTTTTGCGCACCGCGTATTTACGCGATCGCCGCACGCACGTCCCTCTCACTTTCACCGTTGACGACGATGTTTTTAAATTTTTTTGTAGTTCTGTTTTGAGTTTCGCTTTCGCTCGCGGGACTTGTTCGTGTTTACGCGTGCGGATGCGTGGCGCGACACGTGCGTCGTGGCGCGCGGTCGTGGTGCGACTCGTAGCGCGTGGGGCTGGCTGCTCGCTTGCGGTGACCACTCGCGGTGGCTATTAATACGCGGCGTACGTCCGCGCCCGTCGACTTCGGACAAAGTTTCGCGGGTGAGTCGGTGCGGCTCGGCGGCAGCGGCGGCGGCGAGCGAGAGGCGGCGACGGCGCGCGGGCGCGGCGGGCGGCGGAGCGCACTTTGCGGTCAGGGTGGGTTGGGTTTAAAGCCGCCGAAGGATAAAACATACAAATAAACACGTGTTCGCGCCGGCGCGAGCGAGAGATGCGGCGAGCACGGCGGTGCAAGCGGGATGGCGTGTGCCTCTTGCGGCATTTAGCAGCCGCGCCGCCGGCAGCCGGTCCACCACGGTGTGCCACCACCACCACGCACAGCACCGTCGCCACTCTCGTACCGATTTGGGCAGAGCGCAAATAACGTGAAGTGTATGAAGAAAACAAAAACTTTTGTTTCTCAAAATTTAGATTAAAGTGTTGCTTTTTTTAAACGAAAAGTTAGTTAGTTATTTACATATTTTCTAATATCCAAACAAATTACTCAGAAAAGTATTCTAAATATCTATATTTTTCGAAATTATCTAAAAAAAGTTCTATAACTCAAACTAGTAACGCTCAACCCTCCCCTACATAGTTACACACTCCTTCATAATGAGAGTAAGGTAACGATAGTGATGTGACGTAGCGCAGTGTTCATAATGAGCAGGGACAGGGTGCAATAGATCGAGTTAACGAAGCCTGTTAGATGCGCACGTCGCTCGGACTCACTCAATCTGCTTACGGATAAGTTTAAAGGTCCCACCTTTTGGGACCCGCTGTATTAACGAATTTTATAGAGGATGTGTGCAAAGGGGGAAAATTGCTTTTATGATCATCGTTTGAATGTAAATTGTTGTTCAGACAATAGGCGGTTGAATTGGAAAGTGTACCTTAACGTCGAGGGTATTTACGTAATTAAAATAAATTGGTATGAAGGATTTTAAGTTTGATGAAAACATTTGCGCTGCGTTTATCTTGTAAAACTTTACTTAAACTTTTAAAATTAAAATTCTGGTTCAAAAATTTATTTGTATTATACTAAGAGTATTGCTTTAATTTCAGATCATTTTTGTGGTGCTACGCCGTAGCACTTCGTAGCAAAAACGTAGCTAGGACCTTACTGACGTAATAACTTACTACCACTTAAATGATCGTAGTGTTTAATTTTCACATGGCCTTTTCATACGAGCTTTAAATAAATTGATTACGGGTCGTTTTTTTTTCGAACTTACTTTACTTAACTTTCGCAAATAATTCTGCCAAATCACTTTACAATCAGTACAAAGTCCGTCGAAATGCACTAACAACATTTCTCCAGCACTAACAACTCTACGGTGCGTTGTGTTCCACGCACGTCTCAAAGAGTGTCGGGGCCTGTAGAGGGCCAAAGCCTGCCGGGGTCGCGGGACTAACGGATTACCGTGACCCCGGTACGTAAAGGGCTATTGTAGGACACCGTGGATTTTAGTCAGTACAAGTCTGACAGTCCCTCCCGCCCTGTCCTGGGAGGACTCATTTGATGATTTTACCACGATAAAAAAAGCACTAACAACTAGCTACCTATCAACCCACATATTATAATCTACCAGCTCCTAGTTACAAATCGTTTGCGACGCACCCCGATACAAGCTTCCGAACGTGTGCTCACACAATAAATTTCCTACAACAATCCATTGATGGTTCGGTCTGTGTCCCCACTATCTATTACTTTATAGCCATTGGACTTTGGACCTTAAAGCCTGGTGATAAGGAAGGCGGTGGTCGGCGTGGGAGCTGCAATGTGCGGACCTTAGGACAGCCATTAGAGCAGCTTGGTGCAGCTGTCATTTTCGCAAGCAACTCGGTGCTGTGCCTCTTAACTATGTGTGTTTAAGAAATTATTATTATTTAATATTTTATGAGTAAATCTGTGGGGACTATGGTGGGTCAAAGGCTTTTGTATTTAATTATTGAAGACATTTTAACATCTTTTATCGTTATCTTTTTAGTCTGGGAAGTACCATTTTTATCAGGATCGTATTTTTTGTTAGCGAAATTACTAAGAAGCAAAATCTAGGATTACCTATTCTTAGCGAAATTATTTCGTTTTCTTGTGTTCTTTTTTTGTCTCAGTGGAGTCAAGACGCTGATGTTTGTAAGGAAGCATTTCAAAACGTCACATAAAAGTTTTAAACATACAAATTGGTGCTTAAAACTGCGGTTGCCTAAACCTTCAACCACAATGACTACGCAAGTCCACACGCTTCCCCATATCACCCCCACAATTTGGATACTTTTCCATAATATCCGCAAAGGGAAACACAAACATGGGTAAAAGACCTCAAAGGACCAAATGGTAATAAAGGTATGCAGATCGGTTGGTCCTTTGGTCCGCACAGCAAATATTGATCAATGCCCTTTACAACACGAAATCAAACCTTTTATTTAAGTCCGAGCACACAAAGGGATGCAGGGGCGAAGGCCGGGGGAGATAGTTCAACAACCCTTTTGGATGACCGGTGATACGAACGGATTAGATTATGTTATGATTTAGATGCCATTGTTTTATTAATTTTAGGGGACTATGTTGATGAATGGGAAATGTTTAATTGTCCCCGAGAAACTTATAATAATCGTAATATACGTTAGTCATTCAAATTGGTAGCAATCACAGCTAGGCATCTCGTCATTTGATCGGCTAGAACTGTGAACAGGTTAAACCTAACTCATTCCGGCTTAAATTGTGACCAAAATAACAAAGGTTCAATTAAATTCATGAATTTTATTTTAATATTATGTAAATAAGGAAAACTTTGAAACTTCATAACTAAACTTTATGCTACCAGAAATAGAGATAAGTTTACCTTGCACAAACGCCGCCGTCGAGCGCGAAGTTCTGGCAATTAATTCAGATAGTGCCATTGAATTTTCTATTGGGACAAAAATATCAGCAATTAAGAGCTACAATTTGATGACTAAAATGATCAAAAATGAAAAAGTGGCGTAATCACATTTCATTTATTTTGATCTAGGTTAAATTGCGTATTAAATAATTATAAGTATGTTTAGATTTCACGGCACGATTGATTCAGAGACCGAACGATTGACTGCTATGCGTGTTATTCTGTTTTGATTCCTGCACGAAACAAATACTCGTATAACCTACAAGTAGCTGTTTCGCGGCTGAATATTTATGTGTGTGACTTGTAAATCCATCCACGACGCTGGAGAAAATCCAGTTTTTTTTTTATCGTGTTAAAATCATCAAATGCGTCCTCCCACCCAGGGCAGGGCGGGAGGGACTGTCAGATTCGTACTGACTAAAATCCACGGTGTCCTTCACTAGCCCTTTATGTACCGGGGTCACGGTAATTCGTGATATCGCGACCCCGGCAGGCTTTGGCCCTCTGCAGGAGGCCCCGTCACTCTGCTGACATTCTTTGAGGCGCGCGTGGAACACAACGCGCCGTCGACCCGGGCATGGTCCATGGTCGGACAGCGAGTTGCCCATTATTCGCTGCCCGCATGCCCAATTAAGTATTTGAAAGAAAAATCAACAGCATCATCCTCATCAGACTATTATGTTCCTACTATTGGGTAAAAGGCCTCCTCTCTTAAAGAAAGAGGGTAGTTTTTCTTTAGCTGAGGAGGCCTACAAAAATCCCAAAGCTTAAATAAAACATCATTTTTACCCGACTACGGCAAAGCCAAAAAAGGAGGGTTATGATTTTGACCGGTATGTATGTATGTATGTATGTTTGTTTGTTCCCTCATAACTTCTAAACTACTTATCATTACATGACAAATGAGGTCTCGTTAGAAGCGTCTCAGTTATCCGCTGGTGATAGGGTAGGAGACGTGTCACCAAATCCAATATGGCGCCCTCTAGGGGATGAGAAGTCGTTACCGATTAAAAAAATATTTTCGCACAGTATCGACATGGGTATCAAATTAAAGGGCTTGATGAGCACATTTGACATATGTATACATTATATAGCTTTTACCAGCTAATTTTCTGTTTTTAATCAAAGTCTTGCCAACAATGATAATGAGATCTCATACCGTAATCACCTGCCATATTCCCGTTAACGATTCTCTTAAGACCGTTATCAGTGCGAGTGAGACGGTAATGTCATAATCTCCTGACAAGCGGCTTCACTAACCTAATAATGCCCGTTTTGATTATCAAGATAGTGGTCCTGGTCCTGGTGATCACACTTTGGTTCAGGTGGTATTAGGTGAATTTGTTCGTTTTCCTGCCTTGGTTAGGTTGAAAGATCTTATGAAAGATAACATAGAAATGAAAAAAAAAAAGCTATGCATGCAATCCATAAATATTACGAAGTGTCTAAGGTTAAAAATTTTGTTTATCTCAAAGCAATCATGGAAGATATGAGGTATTCCCGTTTGAGCACCGATTTATATTTTTTTAACAGGCCAAACAAAATAAGATAAATCTAAGTTTAAATAAAGCTTTATTTCTTAAATAAAGTAGTATTATAATGCAATTTATAAATTCTTTATTAATACAATAAGTTAACATTCAAATTAATTAAAATTAAAACAACTGCCTAAAAAACACCCTATTCGCCAGACAATAAAAAACACACGTGCCCAATGTACCCATACCTATACATTTAATTTCAGCATTTTAAAAGGAGATAACATAAATATACGGGGGCTGCAATCCGGGTAACAAAAGGGCGGTATAAGCGGACTAAGCAGACGGGCATTTAACCGCCAGATTGCAATAAACATAGCGTAGTGGACGCGTAGCACGCTGCTACGCCGGACACAGCTTGACTACGAAGGACGTAGGTGTCCGTAGAGCCGCGTATACTGAGTCAATCGTAGACTTTGTTTGAGTGAGGAATGTAGTTATTGAGTGAGTGTTTTCATTTAACCGCCATATTGCAATAAGGATGGCGTAGCGGTCGCGTAGCACGCTGCTACGCTGGACACAGCTTGACTACGAAGGACGTAGATATCCGTAGAGCCGCGTAGACTGAGTCAATCGTAGACTTTGTTTGAGTGAGGAATGTAATTATTGAGTGAGTGTTTTCATTTAACCGCGCTTATTGCAATAAGCATGGCGTAGCGGTCGCGTAGCACGCTTCTACACTTTTTTTTTATCGTGGTAAAATCATCTAATGAGTCCTCCCACCCAGGGCAGGGCGGAAGGGACTGTCAGACTCGACTGACTAAAATCCACGGTATCCTTCAATAGCCCTTTACGTACCGGTGTCACGGTAATTCGTAAGTAATGCGACCACGCTGCTACACTGGACACAGCTTGACTACGAAGGACGTAGGTGTCCGTAGAGCCACGTAGTCTGAGTCAATCGTAGACTTTGTTTGAGTGAGGAATGTAGTTATTGAGTGATTATTTTCATTTAACCGCCATATTGCAATAAGCATGGTGTAGCGGTCGCGTAGCACGCTTCTACACTTTTTTTTATCGTGTTAAAATCATCTAATGAGTCCTTCCACCCAGGGCAGGGCGGAAGGGACTGTCAGACTTGACTGACTAAAATCCACGGTGTCCTTCAGTAGCCCTTTACGTACTGGGGTCACGGTAATTCGTAAGTCCCGCGACCGCGCTGCTACACTGGACACAGCTTGACTACGAAGGACGTAGGTGTCCGTAGAGCCACGTAGACTGAGTCAATCGTAGACTTTATTTGAGTGAGGAATGTAGTTATTGAGTGAGTATTTTCATTTAACCGCCATATTGCAATAAGCATGGCGTAGCGGTCGCGTAGCACGCCGCTACGCTGGACACAGCTTGACTAGGAAGGACGTATTCAACCATAAAGATGTGTAGCCTGAGTTCAATAGAAGTTTTTTTTGGGTGAGGAAATGTACCACGATGCTACGCTGGACACACCGACTACTAAAGCCGTAGACATACGTAGACGAGAAAGTAGTTGTTGTGTAAATGTTTCATTTAACTGACAGATTGTAAAAAGCATACCGTAGTGGATGCGTAGCATGGTGCTGCGCTAGACAAAGCTTGTCTGCAGACAACGTAGACATTGACAGAGCCGCGTAGGTGGACCTTCAACTAGGTTAGGGAAGTTGCTATTGTATTGTTTTTTTGTTGTTATATTACATGTTTTTAAATTGTTTAATGAAAAAGAAAATAACTTAATATTTTGGTGTCGTCGTTTATATCAGTCAATTCTCGGTTACAGAATAAAAGACGTGTCTCCACAAACTCTACCAGGCATAAAAAGAAAATACAATGAACACCGTCTCCACCCCACCTGTATCCCAAGGTCCTACCCAGTCTGTAGCGTCCGTCGCCCTCGTTAGAGAAGCTCAAATTAATGCAGGCCATTCTCCCGCTGACGCCGCCCAGTTGTTCTTAAATCTAATTACCGTGCCTCCAGCCGCGCCTAAACGCATAGCCTGATTAATCACGTTACATGTATGTACGTATACGAGTTAAAGAAAGGTTGATTCATGAATTAGAAAATTTGAGCTTACCTTTAAAGACCCATTCGATTAAATTCAACCTTAAGAAAACTTTTTTTTTTTAATACCGACTTCAAAAACAAACACAAAAAAATTTAAAGTAACTTTTCTTTCGGAAGTCGGTGGCTTTGTTTTTTATTTCATTGATTATTGCCACCGGCTTCCGAAAGAAAAGTTATTTTAAACTTTTTTGTGTTTGTTTTTGAAGTCGGTTCCTATTTTATAAAAAAGTTTTGTTTTAAAAATTTTAATTCAGATATTCAACAAAAATCTTCGTATAATCGGCGTCTTTGAAAATCTACAATCCAAATAAGCAACAAAAACGGATCTATGCGGGCAACATCACGAGATATCCATTATTGTTATATACTAAAACTTTATCCAGAATGTAACGAAAACTTTTCTGAAAACCGCATCAAAATTGGTTCAGCCAAATGTGAGATAAACATACAATCGACTTTGAAAATTCTCAATGAACCTTTTTACGAATATCTTGTTAAAGTTTTCTGTTATTTTTCCGTTGTTACCTGTTTGTTGGTGTTATTGAGTTTAGTTTTATTGTTAAGTTTAAGAAATTAATGTGGGCCAAAGCCTGCCGGAGTCGCGGGACTCACGAATTACCGTGACCCCGGAACGTAAAAGGCTATTGAAGGACACCTTGGATTTTAGTTAGTGCGAATCTGACCGTCCCTCCCGCTCTGCCCCGGGTGGGAGGACTTATTTGATGATTTACCACGTTAAAAAAAAGTATGTTACCAGAAACAATCAGCTGTTTTGAAGTGATTATTGGAATAGTCAGTGACGCCACTTCACCTGTACAAATGTACCTATCTCTTTCTATAATATTATGAGTTCAGGCCAAACATACAATCATAGTAGCAACACCTAATAAACAAAGCTACATACCAAGCTGTCAGTTCAAACCGCTTAGAATAAGCGCTCACCAACAAACGCGGTGGCGATGTGGGCGGTGCGCCCTACCTTCACTCTGATTATTTTGAGTGTTCAAATAACCACAGGATTTAGGTGCAGAGATATGCTGGTGCTAGTACTTGTGTATAGAATAGTATTATTAGAGGTACTTTTTGAAACCTGCGCTTCTTCCGTAAGGTTTTTAACTTTAATGGACAACTCGCTGTCCGACCATGGACCATGCCCGGATCGACGGCGCTTTGTGTTCCACGCGCGCCTCAAAGAATGTCAGCAAAAATGACGGGGCCCCCCTCTAGAGGGCCAAAGCCTGTCGGGGTCATTGAAGGAAACCGTGGATTTTAGTCAGGACGAGTCTGACAGTCCCTCCCGCTCTGCCCTGGGTGGGAGCATTCATTTGGTGATTTTACCACGTTAACAAAAAAATTGGTTTTAACTTTTGAAAAGTTGATATGTTTTTTAATAATTCAGTACAGTTTTATCTATACTAATATAATAACGAGGCATTTGTTTGTATTTAGGGGGCAATCTACAGATCTAACAATCCAATTATGTAATACTAGCATCCGCCCGCGACTCCGTCCGCGCGGATGTCAGTCTTCGCGTGGATGGTTTATTTCTCCATTTTGAGTAAGTCTGATAATGACATCTTATAAATATTACGGCGCTGAATCCACTGCGGGTAATGCAACGTGTCTTCGCGGTTCTACAGAACAACGTCTATGAATAAAACTGAAAAATAAGATTCTTTTTCTACGTATTTTTCCAGGATAAAAAGTATCCCATTTTATGCCCAGGATAATAAGGTATAATTATACCAAGTTTCATCGAAATCGAACCATTAGTTTTCACGTGATGCCTGCATATACAGACAGACAAAATTTTTTTTAATCACATATTTGGGTTTGGTATCGATCCAGCAACACCCCCCGCTATTTTTTTTTCAATATTTTCAATGTACAGAATTGACCCTTCTACAGATTTATTATATGTATAGATTTTCTGTTATCAAACCACATTACTATGAATTATCAGCTTATTTTATTTTGTTAGCAAGACGGAAAAGTAATAGCGGGTGAACAAAATCGCAGGCAGAAGCTAGTCAGAAAAAGCTTACTAGACAATAATAACTCAAAGTTGATGAGTGAGTATGTGTATAATGTTGACTATCGTTGTAAAAACTGATGGTACTCGTATCTTTATCAACAGAACAGTGCTGACGTTGGAATGTTTTTTTTTTGCTTTTAAAATAAATGATATTTTTATTTTCAGAACCAGATATCCATCACGTTTTCTGACTAAGACGTCAGTCCGCCACTACAACAATAGCCTGCAGGTTTTAAATACATAATTAATTCAAATTTATGATTTCTTGGAACAACGGCCCCCACCCAGAGTCGCTGTAAAATTTTAACATTTTACATCTCTTTTACGACTCACGCGCCGGTAGGTATCAGTATCGCAGGACCAATTAAAATATTCCTCCGTATTGTGGGGATAAAGTGAAATGAATCGCCGCTTTAAAGTCCTCTACACGAACTTTTTGAACTTCCACAAACATGTGAGGGTGGCCCGCTAAAATACAAGTTGATGCCGAGTTTAGAGTTGTTCCAACGAAAAAAGAAACTTTAATTTTCTACATTTTAAAACAAAAGTCTGACTCGCTCGTAGGGGATAATGGTTTGGACGTGTTCACTGCTTTCTACGTATGTGTGGAAATTAAATAATAAATACTGTCCTGAAAGGTTACAAAAAGTTGGTGTTTTTAGGTTTTTCATTGAGAGCTGTGCCAACTTTATTTACCTCTCATTTTTATTCGTTTTTGTCGCAGAACCTGTTTCACGTTGTTCCTGTAAAAGTAATTTCTGATTATAAAATGACAGTCTTATTATCACCCAATAGTAATGGCATTGGCTTTACAATTCTTATTAGAATGACTCATTCTGTTTCCATTTTAATGTTCTATAAGAGTATAATTATACTAGTTCTCCAAAAAAATACATCATACACACAACTGTTTTTTTACTGTGAAAATATAGTCGACAGCAGTCTACTTTTGTGATCTTTTTGTCTTTTTCCAATACTATTTAGCATCGACCACACTTATTGTTGTCACTCCCCTAAAGTTAGCTACCTTTTTTGGGTGTTAAAATCATCAAATGAGTCCTTCCACCTAGGGTAGAGCGGGAAGGACTGTCAGGACTCTTATTGACTAAAAGTCGTCAAGTAGTTGTTAGCCTGGTCGCGGGAAATCCCAGCCAGGTCAGCATTTCTGGTCACGGGACTTACGAATTACCGTAACCCCGGAACGTAAAGGCTATTGAAGGACACCGTGGATTTTAGTCAGTACGAGTCTGACAGTCCCTCCCGCTCTGCCCTGGGTGGGAGGACTGATTTAATGATTTTACCCCAATAAAAAAAAATAGTTGTTTGCCAAAAAACAGGGCCCTAAGATTAGGTCACCCAAGATTATCTCTCGTTTTCTGTTCATCACATGTTCACAAAATCAAGTATTTCTATAAAATTTTAATCAGCCAGCCCTCCTACCTACCTAAATAGCTGTCAGACAGAAAGGCATCTAAGGCCAGCGTCCACATACTTTAGCGATCGTCTCCTTTGCAGCGTGCGTCGAGTTCCTTGCTAGGAATGTAGGTGCACACAAAAAGTGCTGGCCCGGCTTCAAACGAAGGGTCGCCGGACGTACTGCCCACTCGTTAGCGAAGGCTGAGGTGCTCAAAGTTGTGGTAATTAGTTGGTTTTACAATGTTTTAGATGGTATTTCTTACTTCAAGTAACGCTTGGTCGTGGGACTGAGGAATGGTCGCGGGACCAACGAATACCGGAACGTAAAGGGCTAAAAGGGTTGAAGGACGCCGTGAATTTTAGTCAGTACAAGTCTGATAGTCCCTTCTCTCTCTCTCTGGGTGGGAGGACTCATTTGTAACGCTTCAATTTAGTAAAAGTTGTTTTTACGATTTATAAGTTTATTAATAACTTATGGTTTTTATTTTAAAGTAAAACAAGTCGCGATAGTTTAACGTGTTCTTTTTACTTATTGAGTGTCCACTATCTTTATAGTAATACTAGCTGCTATAACTTTACAATTTTCTTTCGGGAATATAAAATCGGGATAAAAACTATTCTATACATTCATTCAGGTTATAAACTATCCATGTAATGAATTACTCCCTAATCTGTTTAGTAGTTTTTGCGTGAAAGAATAACAAACACACAAATACACATACGCATTTATAATATTAATAAGTTGTACATGAACTTCGTAACTTTCAAATTATTTGAAATAGATACACTTCTCACTTTGTAAAAAGAACAATTATTACTAACTAACATGTTTTAGTCGATCTCCCACAAAACGAACCACCTTAAAAAAAACTTTGAGAACCCCGTTAATTTGCATTCTATATAAATCTACGTATGACGCTTGGTTGCTAATGAAAATGAGCCCTTTCTTCCAGCGGGGCCCGTACGGTCAAGCGTCCCTCCGACATGCCAGAGGAACCCTAATGCCCTCCGTGTGTTTAAATAGAAATCGCACATGCAATTTATGTGAAAGGGTCAGAGGAATTGTTCCCTCTTGTTACGCGTGTTCTATGGCTAATTTTGGAGGAGGCCAGGTGGGTTTTCATTCTTTTTCTTCGTATTTTTGGTGTTTATGGGTTAACAAAACTCAGTGTGTGGAGTAACAAATTTATTTGAAGCTGTTAAAAGAAAAAGTAATGATTTAAACTTTTATATTGATCAAAGAATTGCAAGGTTATCCCTTTGTTAATGCTATACGAGATACACAATGAAAAGCTTGTAACTTTGGGTGAGTGGGACTGCCGAAACAGGGCACTGCGGCCTTGGAATGCAAAGAGCAATCGAATAAACAGGGTGTTTTGTAGCCAATTCTATTTAATAATTCAATTCAAAATCTGACAGTTCCTTCTGCTCCACTTAGTACAGGAGGACTCTTGATGATTTTCCACCCTCGAAAAAGAAGAACACTGAAACACAACGACGACGTTTTTGATTTTATACTAAATCAGTATCTGAAAGAGTTATAAATCTATACTATGACTGATGTAACTTCATATTAAAATCAATCAAATGAAAATATTTTCTAACTCGATTCATCTCTAACTCTTCTATTCTATATTCAAACATCAAGAATTTCTATTTCACAGCCAAAGCCGGTTAGATTTCAAACAACACATAGACCTTTTTGATCATCCGCCACCCCAATTGAAAACTAATTAGGGCCGTGTTTCGCAACTCTAATTAGAAATTCCAATTAGATATTTGTCGGCGTTTTCTCAGCGAATTCTCTGAGGTCCACACAATTATTGTTATAGCTGGCCACCCAAGGGCCTTTGATTCGGGAGTAATTCCGTAACCTCGGACCCTCCGCCCTCCCTAAGACGGCACAGATCTCTTTTTGATGTGACCACATCCTATGTTAAGTAGGTGCCGACTGTACGTTCAGATGAAGTGTTTTAAAGGGCTAATGTTGACCAACTTGGTTTGTGTCTCTTGCGAGGATGTTTTCTTACAAGAATTGCAAAATGGTGGATAATATTTCTAGATAAGTAAAGGCTATTATAATTGTTACAGTAATATATAAAAACATTTGAAAAAATTGGATTTTTCGGTATAAAATTATTTGCATTAAAATTCTGTTCTTTTTTCATGCAAAAATGAATGCTTACGTTTACATTTTATGGACTTGTTGTTGATCCGAGTAATTGATAAAAGGGTGGGGTTTATGAACTGCTGTATACCTGATAAAACTGCTTGAAAATTTAATAATACGTTTGTAATAAGAAACACAAGATACATTTCCAATTTTATTTTTTGTTCCTCATTAAATTTTCAAAAAAAGAAATGCGATCCGTCTGTCTTATCATTTGCATCACATTACTATGAACACGCACGCACTTTCACATTTATACGTTGTGTATTCATTCGACCGCAGTTTACAGCCGCTCCAATGGCTCAACATATCACTAAATTTTGTTTACGCCGATGTTTACCGAGTAAACACGAAGCTACTTCGGCTAAGGAGGATTTTATTAAAGGAACTAGACGGAAAAATAAACATGGGATTCGTTAGTTCTTGAAGATAAATGTTTTTATTAGGTTTTAATGTGTTAAGTCGGTTCTTTTAAGTTTTGTTGAAAGTGTGTTGGTTCTGTTAATGTTATTTGCTTTTTATTAAGTGTTGCAGTTGCTTTTTGCAGAAGCATTAGATTTTATTTTAATGCTAAGCAATAAAAGTCATAATTGTTATAGGTACTATGTTTCACAGGGGAAATTGTTTTTTTTTAAGCGTATATAAATATTTTTTGTTTTATGGTCGAATTAGAAAAACCTTGGAGTCGAAAATGTTAAAGTAGGGTTAACTGTATACCGCGAGGGCCAGATCCAGGTGGGTGCGAGAAAAGAGTTCCTAGTCGAAAATGTTATCGACTTTTCTGTCTTTCTTTAAAATATAAATTTACAGATGCCAGTAGATCAACCTACCCGAATTTGTCAAATTTTACTAATCGAATATTAACCTTTCACTGTTGGGATAAGGTTGAAAATCTATTAAAGAAATTTGACAGATTGAAGTAGGTTGCTGTACCAATTATTTTCCTAACTAAACGAAACTTTTAATTCCGAACAATACAATCATAACTATTCTCAGAGTAAAACAGAAATAACTATTCATCCCTTACATATTCCCCTCAGTCAGTAAGTACATCAGGCAGATGTTTGCGAAGTTGAAAACATTTTAAGTGTCAGTTCTTATCACTACAAGAGTCCAAACAAAACATAAGTTAGCATATCATAGAGAGCCAATTGAGCAGCTATTACCATTGCAACGATTAACAAAGTCACAAATCACATCTACTACAATCAAAATACAACTGTAACAGGGTAGACTAGGGTTAGATTTTGATTGTAGGGAGGTAATACTTCTGTTTACGTTTCTCAGGGTTGCCAACTTTGTGAATTTGCATAAGACGCTGTCAGGAGGCTCTAAGAAGGGTTGAGATTCTCGAGGGCTTTCCCTGATCCGACGGTCTTATCCTGATAATTATTTCAATTGTTTATGCCTGTCGACGGTGCATTTAGATGGCGTATTATAGTTTGTACGAGCGCTGTCTTCATTACCAAGGAGGCTTCAGCTGTCTTCGAGTGATCTATGTTTAGGGCTCCGCACCATGTTTCGAATTGAGATGGATCTCTAGAGGGATATTATTGTGATTTAGTTTGAGTATTGGGTATTAAGTGTTTTGTGTTCAGCTTGTACTGTTGATACGGTTTGTGTATTGATTTTGTGCTGTATAAGTGTTACGTTCAATAAAATACTTTCCTTTTTGTATCAAATTCTCTTCCGTTGTTTTGGCTCATTTGCTTGTAAAATATTTATTTTGGTTTAATGTAGAACCGTGCAACTTGAGTTTTATCTGACAGACAAAATATCCATATTGAATCAACAACACATTCTCTATCCGTGAAAAACAACTTGGTTTAAAAAAGATGAAGACTTTATTATTGGTCCTTTTCCCTACAAACTAGATTGGCGAGGCAAGCACATTGGCTGAGCAATTGGACTTCTTCGCTGCGTATCGCGGGTGAGAATCGAACCCGCGATACGCAGCGCAAAAGTCCACGGTGCAAATATTTGTATCTACAAGTCATTCCGGGTCTGGACGTTTGTGTATGTGAATTAAAATGTTTTTAAACTACCCATACCACTACAAACCCACGATATGAAAGAAAATCCTAGCATGGGGCTTAAAAAAAAACTTGTTTCTAACGTAAAAAAAAACCGACTTATAACCCCCACTTATTACCTATACATAATCCATACAAACACATACATAATACCTATATATTATAAATTTAATGAATTGTTTCCCTCCGCTTCATTAGAGCTCAGTCGATTCTTCAAAAGTTAAATATGAGTTGCTCAGCTAATAATGTCTCATTATTGTTTTACGTTATTAGAATTAAGACTCGTATGCGTACGCTTAAGTTAAGAAGATTTATTCATAAACATTTGTTAATATGTTTGAGAGGGAATGAGGAGATAATTAAAATAGGGAAGTAGATTCGGTGCTGAAATTCCACTCCTAAGCAACTAGAGAATCGAACTAGGAAATCGGACCTAGCACCACTGCTAATTTCGATTTTCTAGTCAGGCAAAGTATATTTAATTTTTTCCTTAGAAATAACTCAGTGACAATCATAAATCACAATCATTGGTCGCGGGACTGTACGAATTACCGTGACGCCAGTACGTAAAGGCCTATTGAAGGACCACGTGGATTTTAGTCATTCAAGTCTGACAGTCCCTCCCGCCCTGCCCTGGGTGGGAGGACTCATGTGATGATTTTACCACGGTACAAAAAAAAAGGCTAGACAAAGCTTATTGAATTTTTTCTTTAGAAATTTCTCAGTGACAATCATAGAGTCTGATGTATTTGAATTAAGGTTGAAGGCATTTTGGTCGCCCATTATTACATGGGACTTAATGTCGGTGTACTAGTAAGTGTAGTGCTCGTTTTCCGTCTAGATCATTGTTGTTGTTTTTGGTGTCAGATAGGTTTCTTCACTAAATTAAGGTATTCAGCAGCATCTGTTTAGATTCCAAACAGACCAGAGAGCCAGTTGAAGATCCGGAAATAAATCGTTGCCATAAACTTTTACAGAAAGGTAGAAAAAAAAACAGGAATAATTATTGAAATACACGAAGGAGTCAGTGAAATACTACAGCCCCACTTACAGGTAGTAGGTAAGTACATAAAATTATGTATGCTTTTGTCTTTTAAACTACGCAACGGATTTTGAATAGATAGAGTGATTCAAGAGGAAGGTTTTTATGTATATAACATGCATATTATAGTAGAAATTGCACCCGTGCGGAGCCGGGGCGAATCGCTAGTTTTCATACATTCAGCGACTAAAGTAGAACAGAGCCAAACTTAACCTTAACAACATGCTATTTTTACTCATACACACAAAATTCTCGAACCCCACATACCGACATGCCTTCTACCCGTTCTAATCTGAGCCAAAATCTTATCATACGCAGATAGATAGGTATTCCGGCCGGGACCCCAGCCTCGGGCTTCAAGAACGGTTTAATTAACTTAATAAATACACACTTCACTTCATTACTCGCATACGTCAGATATTATGAATGTCTACGTACAATGACGAGTCTCAGATAGGAGGCTCATGACGAAGTATAGAAAGGGTTTTTGAAATGGATGGCGTTATGTAAGGGTTATTTTTATTTTTTAAATGATAAATGTAGTATGGGTAATTAAAATGATTTCTTAAAATTTACGGATTAGTGATGGTTGATTGGATACTCTACTCTCGCTCAGACAATCTAATGCCTTTGTTAAACAGACAGGCGAAAGCGAAGTGTTTAAGAAGCGATACCGAACCGAAGCGAGACGTCAGTCCTATAGTTCTATCACGCTATCGGATCGCTTTCGCTTTTCTATGTGACTGGATTCAAACAATTCCATACATTACTGTTAAAATGTTATCAAAATATAGTATTGTTTTTTGAAACTCTGTGGTAACTATTGTCTATTGCCAAAAATGTTCTATGTATGAACAGGAGGAATAAAAAGATAGTCTATTTGAAACCGTCAACCAACGACTTTTATTAGGTTATGAGCCCAGATTTTGCAAAGTAAAAAAATTAAAAGTTATTGCGTTATTTGAAGAGTTATTGTTAGTTTCTTTTACGCGTGCGACATCAACTAATCAAGATGAACTCAAATCTTCTTTCGAGTGTGCCAAAGCTCAAAGGTCGTGAAAATTATGATGACTGGGCGTTCGCTGTTCAAAACTTGCTAGTGCTTGAGGACACGGATAAGTACATCAAGCAAGAAGCAGTGGCGACAGATGCGGCACAGACACTAGCAGATGCCAGAGCACGCGCAAAATTGATCCTGACTATTGACGCATCATTGTTCGTGCACATAAAGGAGACGAAGACAGCAAAGCAGTTATGGACAAAACTAAAAGCTCTATTTGACGATTCGGGTTTTTCAAGAAGGATTACTTTGTTACGTCATTTAATCTCCATCAGACTAGAAAAATGTGAAAATATGACCAGTTACGTTACGCAAATTGTGGAAACTTCGCAACGATTATGTGGTACTGGATTCATTATAAACGATGATTGGGTTGGGTCATTGTTACTAGCTGGTTTACCAGATAAGTTTATGCCAATGATCATGGCGATAGAGCATTCCGGGATCCAAATCACAGCAGATTCCATAAAAACAAAATTGTTAGATATGGAAAATGGCGATTCAAACGGAAACCGAAATGACAACTCAGCATTTATTGCTCGAAGTTGGCAGAAGAAGAAACTTGGTAAAGTTGGCAACAATAGCAAACATGGCGGACCGACTCCGAATAATATCTATGCTCCGAGTACGTCGATGTCAAACTCAAATGACAGAACTATCAAAACAATAACATGCTACAAATGCAAGCAATCTGGACATTATATGTCTCAATGTCCATTTAGAAACGATAAAACGGAGAAGAAAAAGCAAACAAATGCATTCAGTGTTGTTTTTCTCGGCGGTAACTTTAATAAGTGCGACTGGTATGTTGATTCTGGAGCCAGCACACACATGACTGCAAACGAAAGTTGGTTGACGAATAGGATGGATTCAACAAGTTTACCCGAAATCACAGTAGCAAACAATACAACCGTGCCTGTATTATGCGCGGGAGACGTAGAAGTCACGTCGAGTTACGGTTACGAGATCACAGTA
Organism: Agrotis puta; assembly: GCA_943136025.2. Lineage (NCBI taxonomy): Eukaryota > Metazoa > Arthropoda > Insecta > Lepidoptera > Noctuidae > Agrotis > Agrotis puta. Next base: position 6,155,869 of record OW964184.2, on the reverse strand, counting down.
AAAAACGTATTGTGCGTACCAACTCTTGCGACTAACCTGTTATCAGTTAGTGAATTGATAAAAAATGGAAACAGTGTTTTGTTTGAACCCGGCCGATGCCTTATAAAAAACAGATTAGGCAATTTAGTTGCAGAGGCGGAACTTGTCAATAATGTATACAAGTTAATCTTGCATAATGTGACCTGTTTGTTATCATCATCAACAGCAGATGGACAAACATGGCATAGACGGCTTGGTCACCTAAACAGCACAGACATGAACAAGATGAAGCAAGGTTTAGTCAATGGAATGGACTACTCAGACAATTTTGTGACAAGTAAGTCTAGCTGTCAAGTTTGCTGTGAAGGAAAACAGTCAAGATTACCATTTTCGACGGGTACACGAGCTACAGAAATCTTACAGATTGTGCATTCAGACATCTGTGGACCGATGGAGTGCAAATCAATAGGTGGTGCAAGATATTTTTTGCTGTTTGTAGACGACTTTACCAGAATGACCTTTATATACTTCTTAAAGTGCAAAACTGAAACACTGACCTGTTTCAAAGAGTTTAAGTCAATGGTGGAGAATTATCAAAACACAAGAATAAAAATATTGCGCACAGACAACGGGTGTGAGTATTGTAGCAATGTTTTTCGAGATTTTCTAAAGCATGAAGGCATTATTCATCAGAAAACGAATCCTTACACACCGGAGCAGAACGGACTCAGTGAGAGAAGCAACCGGACTATTGTGGAAAGAGCTAGATGCTTACTTTTCGAAGCAGAATTAGACAAAAAGTTTTGGGCAGAAGCTGCAAACACTGCAGTATACCTCAAGAACAGGTCTATAGCTTCAGGTATTGAAAAGACTCCATATGAATTGTGGTTTGGTAGGAAACCAGATTTGCAACATTTGCGTGTATTTGGGAGTCCAGTAATGGTGCATATACCGAAAGAAAAAAGGACAAAGTGGGATAGGAAATCCATGAAACACATACTTGTTGGTTATTGTGACAATGTCAAGGGTTACCGAATATACAACCCAGTAAAGAACCAAGTTTCTACAAGTAGGGATGTTATTATCCAAGAGAAACCCAAGCGTCCAGAGACTGTGTCTGTTTCTTTAGAGAGCACAGATTCAGTGGGGGAGAGAGTAGAGGAATCTGTGGTGAAACTTGAATCCCTGAATAAGTCAAGTTCTTCTGAGAAAGATTTCTTGGATGCTGAAGAAGAAAACATAGAGCCAGAATCTTGTGAAGACCTGAACATAATCTCGAACAGTTCAGCTCCACAGAATACAGAAAAAGCTTCAGATATATCTACTACACCACTCCGAGAAGTAACAGAGAAGAGACAGAGACGAAAGCCAGATAGATATGGTTTCGCTAACATCTGTGCTACAGCAGGAGAAGATGGACTGACATATGCAGAGGTCATCAGTGGGCCAGAGCGACAGATGTGGTTGCAGGCCATGGCAGAGGAGCTGCAATCATTCCAAGACAATGAAGCATGGGAAGTTGTCGATACTCCCAGCAATGCGAGTGTAGTGAAGTGTAAGTGGGTGTTTAAAAAGAAACTTGATTTAGACGATAAAGTGAGATATCGTGCACGGCTTGTGGCCAAGGGTTTTACCCAGAAGGCTGGTATTGATTACCAAGAGACTTTCAGCCCAGTGATTAGGCATTCAACGCTGCGTTTGTTGTTTGCTATAAGTGTCCAGTTAGGTATGGATATCACTCATCTAGATGTGAAAACAGCTTTCCTTAATGGTGAACTCAAAGAAAACATATTTATGCATTTACCTGAAGGTTTTCCCATAAATTATTCAAATAAAGTATTAAAGTTAAGAAAAGCTGTTTATGGATTAAAACAATCATCACTAGCATGGTATAAGAAGGTTGAGGAGATTTTATGTAAATCAGGATTTAAAAAATGTAAACTAGAACCCTGTGTATTTGTTAAAAACCATAGTGATAATAAGAAGACCATAGTTGGACTGTATGTCGATGATTTTCTAGTATTCTCAAATTGTAAGACCAAATCTAATGATTTGATAGAAGTTTTAAGTCAAAAATTTAAAATAAAGAACTTAGGTCAAGTGAGAGAGTATTTGGGGATGAGAGTTAACATTAATAAAAGTAATAATGTTATTACTATAGATCAAGAACAGTATATCAACCAGTTACTGGAAAAGTTTGATATGTCTGACTGTAATACAGTAGAAACTCCTATAGAATGTAAATTAAATGTTGATAAGTCCAATGTATGTGAACAAAAGCTGCCTTATCAAAAACTAATAGGAAGTTTAATGTATTTAGCTGTCCTAACTCGTCCTGATATAGCCTATTCAGTCAGTTATTTAAGCCAGTTTAACAACTGTTATTCTGATGTACACTGGAATTATGCAAAAAGAATTCTGAAATATTTGTCACAGACTAAGACTTATTGTTTAAAATATACCAATGAGAGTGCAGAGCTTGTAGGTTTTGTAGATGCTGATTGGGCAAGTGATGCCACTGACAGACGATCTTATACTGGATTTTGTTTCACTAAATCAGGCGCTCCAGTTTCTTGGGAGAGCAAGAAACAGAGAACCGTTGCTCTTAGTACCTGTGAGGCAGAATACATGGCTTTGTCGGAAGCATGTCGAGAAGCAATATATTTGCAGAAATTAGAACTTGAAATAATTGGTTTCTATACTAAAATTGTTATTTACAATGACAGTCAGAGTGCATTAAAGTTGGCGATTAATGAGCAGTCACATAAACGGTCCAAGCACATTGATGTCAAATACCATTTCATTAGAGAAGTTTTAAGAAATGAAATAATTGAAGCTAGATATTTGTCAACAGCTAACATGCCTGCTGACTTGCTAACTAAAGGTCTGCCAAGTGTTAAACATTATAAATTCATGAAAGATCTTGGAATTGTTAATTTAGAATAGCCAAGGCAGAACTGTATCCTTTATTTGTTATTGAATGTTGGAATTAAAAGTTTTTTTTTAAATGTATAGTTATACATCTCCGCTGTATATAATACTTTGAAAATTTTGTTATTTTGATAAAGTGGGGGTGTTAAAATGTTATCAAAATATAGTATTGTTTTTTGAAACTCTGTGGTAACTATTGTCTATTGCCAAAAATGTTCTATGTATGAACAGGAGGAATAAAAAGATAGTCTATTTGAAACCGTCAACCAACGACTTTTATTAATTACAAATAAAAACGTCACGCTTCGCATTCGTCACGCTTGTCTGTTTGACAAAGGCTTAAAAGTTTTTTTCTGTACCATACTTGGAGCTACTTTGCTAAGTATACCTGGATCCCAAAATAACTAAGCACTGTAGTACTTATTTTGATTTTCGTCAATAACAAATCAAACGCGAGCCAATCGCTAAATAAAAATATGCCGTAAATACCACCATGTAATTTTACCATTCTATCTTCAAATATTTTTTCATGGCAACAGATAAGTACTTAACACCCTCTTAACTTTTTACACAAACATAATCCTTCAAGTCAGTCATCACCATTTTTCCCAACGGCGATCAACCAAAAGTTTTTAAAACTACTTCTCTCTATATTTGTTCACGTGTCTACGGTAAAAGGTGACCGGAACCATAAATTTAGTGTGGCCAGCGCAATCTGGCGCGGAGGAAGAAACGTTGGTGGGCCGCGGTCGGGTGTCGGGTTCACTTCCCGGTTTGGACACTCGACGTGTGCTGGCAACACGCGTTTTTGTTTGGAGAGATTAAGTTTTTTTTTGTTCACGTGTGTTCAGTTGCGAGGTTTGTGATGAAAGGGATAGTGATTGCGAAAGATGTCTTATTTTAAGATGAGGATATATTTGAGCTGTTGGAAGGGAGCCGCTTAATTGTAAATAAGACAAATAATATCGTACACGCGAACATAGTACCTTCTCTTTCTTTGAAATCTGTAATAAATTTTATAGCCAAAATACTTACGCAAGAGGGATATCAGATACTGTCTTCGTTTGCTTGGGCACATAGGTCCCGGGATAAAGGACGATACGGTTAACGCAGTGGCTGAGGGATAGGACTGCTGCGCAGCGTGTCGCGGGTCGATTCCCGCACGGAACAGTCATTTTTATGACCTATAAGTAGTTGTTGCGGGTCTGGGTGTTTGTGTACGCACTCAAACACCCAGACCCGGAACACGTGGTTACAGAAACCACGTGGTTTCTATGTTTGTAAATGCACCCACAACACGAGAGAAATGTGTCCAGTGTCTAATAAGAGAGTTATCATAAAAGTTAAACCTGGTTATAAACTACTTATGTACCAAATAGAATTAAAACCCGTTCAGTCATTTTTGCATGAAAAAGCAACATACATTTATACATAAAGTCTCATAAATTTTCGCATTTATAATAGTAGTAAGAAGTTAGCACAGATTCAAAAGATGATTACCCACAGTACATACCTAACACATCAAAAAGTATTGCAATATTCATGATATTAATATCGTTGATATTTATTTAGTTCCAGTTTATTGTCATTGTTCAAATGAACATGAAGTCCCAGCGCCACAAGCCCCGTATAAAACATATTTGGTTGCCAACTCCGGACTCAACCCTCGACATCTCAACGAGACCCATTTGTCAGCAACACCTGAAATCACGGGTTAACCCGTTGCGCGCCGGCAGGATCATTTCATATTTTCAGAGGTCCATCTCTCTCTCACCGCTCAATTATTCAACCGGCGACCCGGGAACCCGGTCAAAAGTAATGACCGGTGAACGCGAAATTACACGTGTTACAATGATGATTTTGTTTACCCGGCCCGGGAGTAATTTCGCCCGGATACTGTTTGAAGAGCTGTTAGGTTTTGTGATCGTTTTATTTAATGGCCCCGGTATGTTGGGGTTGGTTTGTTTGCCCGTGTTTTTCGGTGTAAGTTTTTAAACGGGTGCTGTGAGTGTGGAGTTTGTAACTCGGATTTTTGGTAGGGTTAATTAGTCGACAGAAAAATCGATGATGAACAAGATAAATAAACAAATATAAGCATCTCAACTTCCTTACTAATACATAATATTAAATCCGAATGTTTGGATGAATGGATATTTGTTACGCAATTAAGTTGGAACGGATTTTGATGCGAGACAAATATGTGGATAACAGTCTGGATTACCACATAGGTATAGTTCTTTTTATCTCGGTACTTAGTATAATGCCCTAGGGCAATTAACAAACGCCTTGCGGTACTAATTAATAATTATGTTTTAACATAGTAACTTGTTCAAGGTATTTAACGAAAATGAGAGCTCACATGTATTTGAAAAAGAAAGATGTTAGTTTAGTCATTGTTGGTTCTAGCACTCTCAGCTCATTAGCCATTTCGATTTAGGTTGGAAACATACTAAATGAAATCATATTAACACAAGTTCTGAATTGCAAAGTGACACTTGAAGGCAATCGTTGGTCGAGGAACTGTCTCATAAGGTAACGTAAAGGGCTATTGAAAGATCACCATGGATTTTAGTCAGTTCAAGTCTGACAGTCCCTCCCGTCCTGCCCTGGGTGGGGAGACTCCTTTGATGATTTTATCAGTTTAAAAATCATTTTACGCCCATTACATAAAAAAACTGTATCGCAGCAATAAAATATGCAAATCAATATAAAACAAAAAACGTTTACATCAACACAATATTTATGTATATGCTCTCAAAAATTGATATTTTTTCGCAAAAAAATGTCTGAATCTCTTTCATACCCATAGCCACGCGTTGTCGGTGTTCCTGTCAGCAAGACCATATGAGTCATGTGACCATATCCGGTCTGTAGATTTATTGGTCACATGTTGGGCCCAAGATGTTGATTTAATGTACACATGCAAAAAGTTGGTGCCAAGCTGTCTGGACGCAATGAAATGCGATGCTTTCTTTTTTTGTCCTGTCAAAGTTCAGATTTTGGTTTTAATGATGCATTTGAGTGACATTTGATTGTAGCATGTTAAGATTTTGTGTGTGTTGTTTACAGACATTATATACAACATTATTTTTTGTTTATGCGAAACCCGATACACCTGTCTAGTATTTTTGTGTAAAGAATCTATGTACAAAATTTTAAATTCGTATCATAAAAAATCACAAGGTTATAAGTTTGTATATTACCTGGTTGTCCGTTCAAAAACATGCTCATTTCGCGGTACACCCGCGTGAACCGCGTCTCCTATGTTATACACTCGTGATAATAGCTTGGCAATAGGTACCTAATCGTACGGTGATTGTATTGTAATTAACTGGTAATTAAATTTAATAAAAATATTCTTGAAAAAAAATATAACATGGTGTAAAAATTATTGGAATCGAATCAGTTACTGATTCTGAACAAACTATATTCAGGTTTCGCATATACTAAAAATAATGTTGTAGATACCATGACGAGTGTCTGCCTCTGTAAAGTAGGAAAAAAAGTACTTCCCCTTTGAATCACGGTATAATCCATCTTTTTACCAAATATTTACAGGCGTTCAGAACTTTTTGTGTGAAGAAGTAAGATTATTTGAAGAAAAACACGTATAAGGAAGAGTGGAAGGTTTTATTAGTAATTGCATTTTTCGTATTATTATTTACCTATTATACACAAACAATCAATGATAGAGAAAATAAAATGGTTAAAACATAGTTTACAAATTCTTTTGATCAACATAGTGATCATCAAAGAATGGCATGACTGTACAACATGTTTAATATTGTGATCTGTTACTGCAATGTAAAACTATTAGTAGACTGTAGGTAGAGTATGCACCCCTTTACAACCATTTTGTTCAACCATACCTATTTTATAGAATGAAAATAAAATATATCTATATCATCTTATCTCATCTGGTTTTAAACCTATTCCAATTCGATGCTGTAATTTTTTTTAACTAGCTCACAACGCCATCTAGTCCCAAGCTAAGCAGAGCTTGTGTTATGGGTACTAGACAACTGATAAACATATATATTTTCTAAATACATATATATTATAGATAAATTACACCCAGACACTACAGAACAAGTGATCATGCTCATCACACAAACATTTGTCCTGGGTGGGAATCGAACCCACGACCTCAGGCATAGCAGTCAGGGTCACTAACCACAAGACCAACAGGCCTGTCAATAAAACAAATTCCAAGGCAAGTACTACATAGTTTGAGCAAACTTGTAGAATGTTCTAAGTAAACAAATAGACATAAATGTCTATACACATAACTTAGCCATTTATCTGTCTAATAATGTAACTAGGTACAGCTGCGGATTGTACTAATTAGCGTTTGTGTGTATTTACATATCTAATGATCGACATATACACGCATAACTAAGAAATATATACGGTATCTTTGTACTAATAGAATTACTCATCGGTGGCACGGTTGGCGCAATGGCTCAGCGACTGACATCTGCTCTGCGTGTTGCGGATTTGATAACCTCATGAAAAATACTTGTATGACCTTCAAGGAGGTACTTGTATGACCTTCAAGTAGATACTTGTATGACCTTCAAGTAGATACCTCCTACCCACTCCTACTACTCACAAGTAGGACATACAAGTATGTTTCCATGCGGGTATGAGGGTACTTAGCTGTTCCGTGTATGAGTGTGTGTGCCACAAACTCACGATACAGGAGAAATTACGAGTGGGGGGGCATGCACCTTTTTTTTAGCGTGGTAAAATCATTAAATGAGTCCTCCCACCCAGAGCAGGGCGGGAGGGACTGTCAGACTTGACTGACTAAAATCCACGGTGTCCTTCAATAGCCCTTTATATACCGGGGTTACGGTAATTTCAGAGTCCCGCGACCCCGGCAGGCTTTGGACCTCTACAGGCCCCGTCACGAAAGCCAATGTCACGCGGTGTTCCCAGGTGGTCACCCATCCAAGTACTGACCGGGATTATGTTGCTTAACTTCGGTGATCGAACCAGAACTGGTGTATTCAACGTAGTATGGACGTTGGCGGGGAATGCACCTATGCAAAATAATTTGTGAAATATCATTGTCCTGAGGCAGTCTTTTTTTTACTTTTCCCGAATCAAACTAACTAAAGTAATGATCCGACCCTGCTTTGAACAAAATGCTCTAAACGATGAGGAAAACCGTATAAAAATCTATTGCATAGCTTAGAAATGTAATGCATCCACAAAGACACTAAAAAAATTCATACCTCCATGCATAAATACACACTACGAAACTACAAGTAGGTACTTCTAAACGTCAAAAAATCTTCCCGCTAACATTGCGGATTATTTATTATCTACTGAAAATACCATTAACTATAATTCAGACTTTCAGAATGTTTTAGAAAATCATGAAGTAAAAGTTATATAAAACATTTGATTCGTAAATAGTTCTCGTCTAATACCTTACCCGATCGCATTGACGAAAGAGAAACGTCCATTCTCTACAACATTTCCACACAATGACGGGGAAAAGTTCCGAGTTTCCACATTTAAAAACGATCGCAGCGCTCTTCGGGGTCGGCGGAAACACTCGGAAGTTTTACCAACTCACAAAGAAAGCTTTCTAGTTCCGACGTTTTTATACAGATGGCAGTGTTATAAATTGATTGAAAAACGGAGTTTTTTCTTTTTTTTTTATTCTAATAGGTGGAATTAAGTGAATTAAATGTTGTGTTGGTCTTATTTTATATTTCTGATCTTTTTGCACGTATAATCGGCATTTAATAAGTTAAAATAAGTAAGCTACTTAAACTTATTTTGTGACTGAGTACTTAAATCTGCCACATAATGTTACAAAACAATATAAAATCTTAATAGGTACTGACCTTTTTATTGTGAAATTATTTAATATGATTAACAGAGATACACAATGGGTACATTTTGCTACACTCCAACAAAAATTCATAGTTTTCAACTCTTCTCACAAGATCATTTTATCACCGGGAACAGTATTAACCTACTACGAGTAACATAATATCATAAAATAAGTTAAAAGCCCAAGTAAGCATATACTAACAAATTGGGTCACCCATACCCGCTGCAAAGTATATAACAGTGCAATTATATCAAGTATATAAGGCGAGTGTACGTGAAATCATTAGTTGTGGCACGTTTTATATTTTATTCGCTGGTGGACGCGCTAAAAAGCGCCCATGCATAATTACCTCCCGCGAGGATACGAGCGCGACCGGTGGACAGCGACGGCTGTGGAGTAGACTCGATGTTATCACATTGTAGAATTTTTATTCTTGTCACTGTATTCTGTAAAACAGATCATCATCTGCCTCGCCTTTTCCCAAATATGTTGTGGTCGGCTTCCAGTCGAACCAGATGCAGGACTGCCTATCGGACCTCCACAACCCAGTAACCAGGCAATACGATACCCCAATATGGTAAGACTGGTTGTCACACTTATGAGCTTCTGACTACAGCAACGACTGTCAAAGATCTACAAATGACAGCCGGGACCAACGGCTTTACGTGCTTTCCGAGGCACGGAGAAAACTCGCTATGACAAATGGTCACCCATCCAACCAGAACCACCTCGGCAAGCGCGGCTCAACCCGGAAGATCGGCCTATGCGGCTGTAATTATTTAGCCACGAGCTCCTCTGTTTGAGTCATAATTGCTGTTAAATCAGTGAAGAATAACTAAATGTGGTAATAAGCTCGTCCTACATTATTTTGGAAGAAATGTGTGTGTGTCTTGACATCCACCAGACACACTAGACCAGTATGGTGGGTTACCTATTCCCGCTTACACAAACCTGTCTGGCCTGTGTCTCAGTAGAGGATATATGGGTATGCGTGAAGTAGTTGTTGCACACGGTCCTAGTGAAGATTGGTATTTTATAGTGGAGTATAAAATTATTTGTGATATTGAATTGATCGTAAGTATTGCGACAGTCCTTTGTGCTTCCCAATATCCCAATGTGCTTCACAAGAGCTTGTCTTCCACCTACATTTTGTAGTCATCTATCTACTTATCAGGTTAATGCGAGTACACTTCGATCAATTATTGATCGCGGTGAGTACACGATCGTTTCCCTATAACTTATCTGCTCCAACGGCTAACAAAAGGTCTGAATCTTTACCGAATATTTATTACTTTTTTTATTTTGCGTATCAGAGAGTGTCATTACTCGCTTTGCAGCGCGAAGCAATCTGAATAGTGCGATTTAGTTTGAGTTAAGATTTTGGTAATATTTTTTCTTTAATGGCACTTGTTCAACATTTCAACACACATTGTCAACAGCTAGTAACATTAAGGTATAAACATTAAAAATTGAAATACTTTGAAGCTAAAATGACTACAGAAGCTTCTTCGTATCAATCGTTTCTTCATTTCCTGGTCCATTGTAATTTTCTTTTCATTTTAAAGAAAAACTAGAAAATTGCCACACGTTAGGAATTTCTTCAGTATTGTGGGTGCGTTTACAAACATATAAACTAACGTACAATAACGCATACTCACTCAGACCCGTGACAACATACAAATATTAAAAAAAATTATATATTTAAAGAACTGACTCGTCTCCACTACCTTCGCTGTCCGCCACCGGACTCTTTTATATGCGTTTGTCAGTGAATTACAACGACAGGCCTGTAGCCAGTGAAAAACTGTTTAAACACCTACCTCATGTACTTATTTACATACGCTCTATGTACTTTGTGCAGCGCACACATATTATGTATCGGACACTCGACTGCACAAAGCAATTCAGTGATAATATCAACGTTGCTTTGTGGTCACACTGTGTTGTTTTACGATACAGTTTCCGTGTGGTTTTCTCCCATGGGAATCATAAGAGAATTTGTCTTAAACGCAAATACTTTCTTTTCCTATTCCATAAAAGACGGTCACCCACCCATAGACCAACCTTGGCAAGCCCACTTGTAATATCGTCACAGTTCCATGGCATGAAGGCTGATTAATATAACGCCAATAAGATGTACCGTTTTTAAACTTTTTCTTAAGATGATACTAATGTCCTTCCAGAAGTAGGTAGATGACGTCCTCCTCTCTGGGGCTTGGATACTGGAAAGTAGTTTAGACAGTAGACCCTCAGCTAGATACTGGAAAAGCCAGTTTAAACACACCCTCAGCTAGTTGGACTTAAGGCTTAAGTATTAAGCTTCAATCGAGGATTCGAAAAAAACCTGTATCACGAAAAGTAACCGTATTAAAAATGTTATCTACATTATAGTAGCTTTTGGTACACTTGATTCTCGAAGAGGATTGGTAAGAAAGCGATAACCTCATACTTTTACTAGGGACTTTTAAATTTCGAGGCCGTGCTGCGGGGCGAGACGGAGTGGGAAGTGGTCGCCTCCTTCTGCGAAGCAGTCATGCTCGCGAAGGAGGAGGCGGGCCGCGTGAGGGAGAGGCCAACGTAGGTGCGGGCATGCGGGCGGCGAGTAATGGGCGACTCGCTGTCCGACTATGGACCATGCCCGGGTCGACGGCGCGTTGTGTTCCACGCGCGCCTCAAGGAGTGTCAGCATAGTGACGGGGCCTGTAGAGGGCCAAAGCCTGCCGGGGTCGCGGGACTCACAAATTACCGTAACCCCGGTACGTAAAGGGCTATTGAAGGACACCGTGGATTTTAGTCAGTACAAGTCTGACAGTCCCTTCCGCGCTGCCCTGGGTGGGAGGACTCATTTGATGATTTTACCACAATAAAAAAGGGACTTTTAAATTGATGATTTATTTTTCTATCACATAGTAGTGCGACAATTTTATACATCCACGCAAGCGAAGTCGATATTTATTAGCCCATCACATAATTCCCAATAAAAACCAAGCCAACAAAAACCGTAAAAAACTGGCTGAAAAAAAATGAATGGACGGTGGGCGCGCTAGCCACGGTCGTAACTAAGCTACAGCGCGCGCCACGTTCATTAGTGAGTGTTTGTATAACGCATTACTTACTTCACCCTTGCCAATCTTCGCGGGATTGTCTGAATAGGGTATCGCGGCGCTGGAATGCAAAGACACAGGGTGGTTATTAGTCAGTACGAATCTGATAGTCCTTTCTGCTCTACTGAGACCGGGAGGACTCATTTAATGAAGGTACGCAAAAAAAGATCTTATCAATCGTTTTCTAGGTACGATATTATTCCTGACGGAGACTCCTTAGAGGGTCAAATCCTATCAAGGTCGCGGGACCACACTGTGAGGGAGGACTCATTTGATGACAACGATAATAAAAAGTACTGAATTATGACTAGCCTCGTTGGACTAGTCTACTACTGTATTGTACTGACTAGGGTTTGCTGAAGCATCTGGGAGGCTGGATTTTTGCACTATTGATGGCAGTAATTGACATTAGACACGTCATTAGTACATTGATATAACAAAGTAAAATAAAAAAATACGTGTGGCACTCGGGGACTGCTGCAGTAAAGTTATTGCATAGCATTATTTTTTATCTACTTATGCAATTGTAAATATTTATTTATTTTATTTATGAAAAAAAAGCACAAATTATCGCCTACCGCGAATACTTAAGGAGAATATCATCTCATCATTGCTCTATGGGAAGTTACTCTACTAATTAGGCTATGGTCAGCCACGTCAATCAAGTGAAACGTCAAGAAAAAAGTCCATTCATTCAAATTTTATTCATTCACGTTGACATGACAGATGTGACAGTAACAGTCTTAGGTTTATTTTCGTTACGGATCTTCTTGATTCGGTCGCCGCGCTCAAAGCTCGCGATAAAAGCTATGCAATAGCTTAGTAAAAAAAGAAATGTACAAATATCAAAATAAAATCGGTTACAGGGGGTTAAAAAATTCTTCCACGTGATTGTAAACATCAGCGTTCTCATCCAACGTGGAAATACTGGCAATATTCCCGATTGCCAGTATTGCCACGTTGGATGGCAACGCTGATTTCTTACTTAAAATACCGTAATCTTCTCATCACATCATGCTTCTCTGAATTTTAACCAGACACAGTAAAACACAAAAATAACAGCGTTTAACCAACACCCAGCTCTGTAGACACGAAAAAAAAAATAGATTGTTAGCGCGCTACCGCGAACATAACTGAATTACTAGCAATACTGGGTGCTAGCCGCGTTCATTAGTGATGTTTGTGTAACGGTTTAGCGATGAATAGATTTGAACGCCGGCTATGAAATCAAACTGATATCCGTCCGTGTTTGCTGAGAAATGTTGTAATTATGTTTCTACTAGTTGTTGCCAGCGGCTTCATCCGTAACTTAATAAAATTATCACAAGTTATAATGGGACTATTGAAGGACACCGTGGATTTTAGTCAGTACAAGTCTGACAATCCCTCCCGCTCTGCCCTGGGAGGGAGGACTCATTTGATGATTTTATCACGATAAAAAAGTTATAATGGGACAAAAAGTATGCTTATGATACTTATGACGAGCCCCCTTAGAGGGCCAAAGTCCTCGTGACCCCGGAACGTAACGCGAAGGATACCGTGGAGTTTAGTCAGTACAAGTCTCATAGTCTCTCCTGCTTGCCCTTGGTGGAAGAACTCATTTGATGATTTTACCACGCTAAAAATAGCCTTATGATACTTTTCCAGTTTTTTTTTATTGAGACCAACCCACCACACTATTCCCTAACCACTGCAACTCCTGTAAGCCAGAATCAACAGTGGCAACCAACCAGAAAAGCGCCGAGACAATGAAGCTCGACGTGTTCCGGAGAATGAATTTACCTGTCTTGGATCCTGCAACGAAATTAATCAGAAAAGAATAGTGGAGGAGTAGTACTTTTTAGTACTTTTCCAGGTTGTAAACTATGTGTGTTCTAAACTTCATCCAATTCCATTCAGTTGTGTTTGTGTTAAAGAGGTTAATATTCATCTACCCATCCATCCCCAAAACTGTTCGCATTCATAATTTGACTTAGATAGTTACGAGTAAATTAGATTTTTGGTTATTAAGGATAAAGTGTAGATCCCAGTCCGGGGTCGCGGGACTGTACGAATTACCGTGATCTCGGAACGTAAAGGCTATTGAAGGACACCGTAGATTTTAGTCAGTACGAATCTGACAGTCCCTCCCGCTCTGCCCTGGGTGGGAGGACTCATTTCACCACGATAAAGAAAAAGTGTAGATCCTTTTTTTAAACTTTGCCTCGCTCTAGGAATACCTATCTCCTGTGTCGTGGGTGTGGGTGGTTACAAACATAGACACACACCCTGAACCGGAATAACTACTTGTGGATCATACAAATATTTGTTCCGTGCGGGGATCGAACCCGTGACACGCTACGCAGCAGTCGGTCGTTCAGCCACTGCGCCGTCAAAAAGTCCGTTTTGCTTTAGAAGTTGGTGGTTATTTGAAGGGCAAAGTTTGAAAGTCTACCCACAACTAATTATTGTATAGACTCTATCCAAAGCTCACATACTGTAGGCTCAAAAAATTATACGAGTATCTAGTAGAATTTGATCATTCAAGTGAATTTTTATTCACATACCTACTACGTGACGTATTCATCATCATTGCAATTTGTCGGACTTTAGTTTGAACTTAGATATTACCGATTCAATATTAGTACTTATAGGTCAAAGATGTTTTGGTGGAACCGTATGGAGCAACATTTTTTTAATCAGTCTTATATTATGTATTTCTAGCAAAATCAATACACCACCGGTATATCCGGTTCGACGTCTCCGCCCAGACCTCAGACGCGCCGGTCCGACGGAACCCAAGTGGTCCGCGATGGGCGCTGAAGCAGCTGGACCGGGAGCTATTCCTGGAAGCCTCGATCGTGCAGGCCTGGGTGTCACCACCGGACAGGCCTGCCGACATCAACGACGAGGCGGGGTGGTTCCAGGAGGCCATGTCGGAAATCTGCGACGTGGCCATGCCCCGGGTCCGGCAAGGACGCGCCCGGCGTCAGCTGTACTGGTGGTCGCGCGAGCTAGCAGCGCTGCGCGAGGCGTGCGTTGCTGCGCGACGCCGGTACACCAGGTTCCGCAGGCGCCGCACCCGATCTCCGGATGCGGTGGCTGTAGAGACGGAGCTGCAGGATGGCTACAGGGCAGCGAAGACCGCCCTCCGCGACGAGATCTGGCGGGCCAAGGAATTGGCCCGCAAGGAGATGCTGGATGCTCTGGACGGGGACCCATGGGGCCGGCCCTATAAGTGGGTGAGAGAGAAGCTCCGCCCCTGGGCTCCCCCGTTGACGCAGAGTCTCCAGCCTCAGTTCGTGGAGGACGTGGTGAGCGCCCTGTTCCCCTCGCGGGAGGAGCACACTCCCCCGCCCATGGCTCCGTCTCCGGCGGTGCCTGAAGCTGACGCAAACGCGGACCACAGCGACGACGACGTCTACGACGCTCCGGAGGTGACCGAGGTAGACCTGAGAGTGGCGGTACAACGGCTCAAAGCCAAAAATACCGCCCCAGGACCCGACGGCTTGCCAGGAAAAGCCTGGGTCCTGGCCTCGGGGACTCTCGGGCCTCGACTGGGTGGGCTCTTTAGCGCGTGCCTGGAGAGGGGCCAGTTCCCGCTTCGTTGGAAGACGGGGAAACTGGTCCTGATCCAGAAGCCCGGGCGCCCTGCGGACTCTCCGTCCGCATTCCGGCCCATCGTGCTGCTCGACGAGGTGGGCAAGCTCTTTGAAAGAGTAATTGCAAACCGCCTCGTCGGGCACCTGAATCGGGTGGGCCCGGACCTTGCGGAGAGCCAGTTTGGCTTCCGCAGGGGGCGCTCGACGGTGGATGCTATCACGCGCGTGAGAGCCCTCACGACGGGGGATGCGGTTTCCCGGGGCAGGGTCGTCTTGGGGGTGTCTTTAGACATCTCCAATGCCTTTAACACCCTGCCCTGGAGTTGCATCAGGGAGGCACTCCGGTATCACCGGGTGCCGACCTACCTCCGTCGTATAGTCGAGGACTACCTGACGGACAGAGCCGTCATCTACCCCGGTCACCGGGGAGAGTGGAACCGGCGAGAGATGTCGTGCGGTGTTCCACAGGGATCGGTCTTGGGGCCGCTCCTGTGGAACATCGGTTACGACTGGGTGCTGCGCGGCGACCTCCCTGACGGCGTCGGCGTAATTTGTTACGCCGACGACACGCTCGTCCTGGCGAAGGGAGAGTCGCACCAGGCGGCGGCCGACGTGGCGACGCAGGCGGTAGCGACAGTCGCTAATAGGATCCGGCAGTTGGGACTCGACGTGGCGCTGCACAAAACAGAGGCCATGTGTTTTCATGGCCGTCTGAACGCGCCACGTTCAGAGTCCCACATTACGGTGGAGGGGGTTCGCATCGGCGTCGGGAGGACGATGAAGTACCTGGGACTCGTCCTCGACAGCCGGTGGAACTTCAGGGAGCATTTCCTGCATTTGGCCCCAAGGCTGAACCGGGCAGCAGCCGCTCTCAAGCGGCTCCTGCCCAATCTCGGCGGGCCAAATGCCTCCTGCCGGAGGCTGTACGCCGGTGTCGTGCGTTCCATGGCCCTCTACGGGGCCCCCGTGTGGGCCCTAAGCATCCGGACGCGACCACTCAAGCTGGTCGCATGCCAGAGGGTCATGGCTATCCGGATGATCCGGGGATACCGCACGATCGCCGGCGAATCAGCCAACCTCCTAGCGGGTTTGCTGCCCTGGGATCTGGAGGCGACTGCCCTCCAGCGCGTCTATGAATGGCGCGTGGAGGCGCAGCGTCGGGGTGAATCCCCGCTGCCTCGACAAGTCGAGGCGCGGCGGGAAGAGCTCCGGCGTGATCTCAGGGCAGTATGGAGGGAGCGACTGTCGCAACCGAGGTCCGGGCACGCCGCAATCGCGGCGGTAAGACCCCTCTTTGAGGAGTGGCTGGATAGGCGTCACGGCGTCCTTACCTACCGCATGACGCAGGTCCTCACCGGACACGGAAGTTTCGGGAGGTTCCTGTGTCTGATAGGGAGGGAAGAAACGCCTGGGTGTCACCACTGCGAGGATCGTCCGGAGGACACGGTGGAGCATACGGTGCAGGACTGCCCCGCTTGGGCAGAGCACCGCCGTGTCCTCACGACGGCGATAGGCGGAGACCTCTCGCGCCCGGCATTGGTCGAGGCCATGCTGCGGGGCGAGACGGAGTGGGAGGCGGTCGCCTCCTTCTGCGAAGCAGTAATGCTCGTGAAAGAGGAGGCGGGCCGCCTGAGGGAGAGGACAGCGTCCTCCCTCCACCCCACCCGCAGTGGTAGACGCCCACGGCGTCGGACGTCGCAGGACGATCTCCGGCCACCGTAGGCGCGGGCATGCGGGCAGCGAGTAATGGGCGACTTGCTGTCCGACCATGGACCATGCCCGGGTCGACGGCGCGTTGTGTTCCACGCGCGCCTCAAAGAGTGTCAGCATATTGACGGGGCCTGTAGAGGGCCAAAGCCTGCCGGGGTCGCGGGACCAAGGGATTACCGTGACCCCGGTACGTAAAGGGCTAGTGAAGGACACCGTGGATTTTAGTCAGTACAAGTCTGACAGTCCCTCCCGCCCTGCCCTGGGTGGGAGGACTCATTTGATGATTTTACCACGCAAAAAAAAAAAAAAAAAAAGCAAAATCAATACGAAAAGAAAACATGTGTCCCCCGTAGTAACCACGTCATATGATGAGGAGTCTACCTATTCGTTTTACCACGTACAGACTTTAAATAAAATGCATATTAATTGTTTTAAATGCAATAAAATAATCATTCTAAAAAGCCAACACGTCCAGATTAATCAATCCAGATTCCTTCAGTCAATACAGTTGCAAAAAAGGCATGCGAAAAAATCCCGCATTCTGTTGACACGCGAAATAGAAAAATCTCAATAAAAAAGAGGAAACACGACATTTTTATTCGAACAGACCGCCTACAACTAACTGGACACAGACGCACCGCAAACCCGAAAACCTACATACGTCCGATTTCGTGAAAAATAAACGAACGAGATCGGATGCAGCCGAGCTAAATCGATACGCTATCGAACAACTCGGCCGTCAAACTTTTGTAATACAACCACCGCTCGTCTGACAGGCACTCGGTAGCCCGAACAAGAAACTACGATACACCGACGTAACTAAACACCGCTCACTAATACCCGACCGACAAAAGAAAATATTACGCGCATTCAAGACCAAAAAAGCGTGATAACTCAAGAACGCTTTTTTTTCCAAATATCCCCAAAACTAGGTTAGTAATTCGGGTTCTAACAAAAGTTTCGATAACAATACACGTTACACGGTGGATATAATTAGTTATGGTGTATGGATTTAGATCTTGTTGTTCGATAATTTTTGTTGAATGCTCTGAATAAACATCTGCTCGAGATTTGCAATTCGACAAGCATATCGTATTGAAATGTCATGTAGAAAACTGATCCGAGTGTAACAAAGGCGTCCAAAAAATGGTCAGTGAGGTAGTTATCCATGTTACGTTTGCTGTAATACGCTTTGCATTCATAACAAATATTTATATTTACGATGTTTTTGTGTGAGCACATATTTGTATTTACGTAAGTAATAAGGGAACATTATTCCATACATCAACTGTTTGTGTATTTATTTACTTACATGGTTCAGTGGTCAAGATCCGTGATGTTTGCAAACACGTTTGCCAAGTGTGAGGTCCTCGATTTGATACTCGCAAAGATGTTTCTTTATTGACATAACTTAAAAGAGGTCATCTAGTTTTGAAGTTCTAAAAGTAAAAGCACAAATATCTTTTCCAATAACATCACAGTTAACAATCGGTAATCATTATTGAACAGAATCTTATTTGCCAGCAACATTGCCGGCCTTACTTAGTTCTCTCAAATCCCCGTCTCTCAGCCACACGCATATTTGTCACATTTAACACGTTTGAAAAAAGAAAAAAAAATCGTCATATCCGTGTCCGGGCACGTGGCCAGTCTCGGCTTGTGACCTTCGTCAAAGTGACACATTGTGCATATCAGTGTTATGCAGTGTCTGATGTGTCTGGCCACTCGCCCGCTATGATGCGTGTCAAACATTTTTGAATTTCGTACTCGAAAAAAAAAAGTTAGATGGTCGTTTACGTTAAAGTTAAAAATTTTGCAGCCAGTATTATTTGTTGTTTGAATATGGAACGCGATGTGAGATATGGACGTTTCCGGTAATTTGATGCGGGTTTTTTTAGTTTGGAATTGAATTGCACTGTAGAGGATCTAAGGATGTACGGATTATTTCAATTACAAAACAGAATAATAAAAAGGTCCGTAAAGTTACTAAAGTATCCATTATGCCTTAAAACGCCCTTATTTTTGTAAAGCGATAGCAAGCATTATACTAGCATCCATACAGGCGATCCTGTTAATAGATCATTGAAAATAAAATCCTTTCATTAAAAAAATACACATTTTCACCCATTCAATATTCAAACATTTATTTTATATCGCAAAAGCCGCGCAGTGAGATAACATTGCATGGCTGAGGCCCCAATCCGCCGGCTTCGTTATCGTTGCTATAAAGTCGCGCGGCGCACGGATGATAGTTTTTCCCGGTTTTTTTCCGCTGACCACACGAAAATCTGGTCGACTTTTTTTTGTTTATTTTTTTTTATTCGCTTTATTTGCACGGTATTCCTTTCAAAGGTCAGTTTGCTGCCACGTAAGTGGTGGATACTCTTTTTATGTAAAAATATTTTTTGTACGCACGTTGGTTAATCTGATTTTATCATGGCTTTCCAGAGGAAATAAATCTTTCCCGTGCTTTAAAAATACCCACTTTCAACAAATTGATAGCAACGTGATCTGTGAAACACACGATCAAAACAATATATTTGTGATCTAGAGTCATGAATCTACCTAAAAAGCTTTAGGATAAATGAACGAAAATAAGCTTCTCTTACCTATAAAACTGCCGATGCCTTCAAAAAATAGTTTTTTCTTAGATCTTCGACGCATATAGAAACTATTTATGGCAACTTTAGGACGCGGTTAGAACTTTTTATTCACTCGTAACAAGTCCCGCTGACAATAAATCGAACTTAAAATAAAATCCATACATTCCACGTAACACAGCGTATATATGTAACATTCAATTTTATGCGTCTTTATCCCTAGGAGACTCATAAAATGGTGCGGGAAGAACGCGGTTGAGTCGCGGGCGCCTTGCCACGGCTCAGCGCCTTGGAGCAATAGATCGGTGCCCGCGCAAGCCAAAAGGCAGTAACTCAATTAATGGAAAAGAAGAGGTGAGCATTTCAACTCTCTTTTTTTCAACGCTTCTGCTATTCGCTTTTGATTAATTTTGTACAGGATGGAAGACAGTTAAATCCATTCTGCGCGACTTCGTTGAGCTTCATTGCCTCTGTGCTTTTCTGGAGGTCGCCACTGTTGATTCTGGTGGAAAAAAGTTGCAGTAGTTCGTAAATAGATTCGTTCAGTTGTGCTAAACAAGACGTTTCGAGTTAACAAGGAATTTTTACAAATTGACTGCGTTACCTACGTTAGCAAGTTATGGAGCAATATTTGTAATCACCCAAAAAATAGTCATAATTAGTGTACCTTATAGAAAAACATGTAGCCAATATGGTAAAAGCAAGACGATCTCCGGCCAACGCAGGCGTGGGAATATGGGCGACTAGCTGTCCGACCATGGACCATGCCCGGGTCGACGGCGCGTTGTATTCCACCCATGCCTCAAAGAGTGTCAGCACGATGACGCCCCCCCCCCCCTAAAGGGCCAGAGCCTGCCGGGGTCTGACTAACGAATACCGTGACCCCAGAACGTAAAGGGCTATTGAAGGAGACCGTGGATTTTAGTCAGTACAAGTCTGATAGTCTCTTTCGAACCGCCCTGGGTGGGGAGGACTCATTTGATGATAATAACTCGAAAAAGAAAATCAATAGTCCATCAAGCTAAAAAAAATATATACATAATACTTTCTAGTTTTTTTTGACTTACCTCCTATTTGCTTACGAGGCCACCGGTAGCTCCCATAAATGGGATTCATCCTTATCGCCGCTGATAAAACAACTTTGTTGGAACCCGCCTCTTTCAATATCCGATAGACGCGTCCATGCTGCTCCATTTGCTACTACATTATGTTAACGTGCTGGATTTGGTTTTAGATTTTTTCTTTTGGGTAACCCGTGATGGAAACCTTGGTGGGAAACAGGGCAGACTGTAGCTGGGTTTTACGTAAAACAGATAAGATCAGATAATTTTATTTCGCGAATATCAGTAACAAGGTGACATATTAATATAATTAGCAACAGCCTGATTTAATCAGAAGGCATGCAAAAGTAAAAGGTACACTAGAGATTCCAAGATCACATTATAAAGATAAATGCATTACAATTTATTGATTGATTAATAATTATGATTAAAATTATGAAATATTCCTTAATTATTATTTAAGTATCCTTCATTCATTTTTCACTTACAATTTACATGTTTAAACATTTATACAAAAAAGCAATAAAAAACATTTAAAAATATAAAGAATAGCAGTCCACCAGCATCGGGAACAGAGGAACCTCCTAACAATACGCGCCGTGTCCAGAAGTCTAAGTCTAAGTCTTATTTAAGTTATTATTACTTATTTAACTTTTTTTTTAAATAAAAACTTACTAGGCTAGGAGACTGTTATCTTCGTTGATTTAAAAATAAAAAAAAATATACATCAAATATGGCCAGTAACCTACAAACCATCTCAACAACTTACACCAACCTTCACCCACGTCCATACAATCCGAACCAAACGCAATGAACCCTACCAACCATATAGGAGGAACAACGGTTGCTCACTAACGGAGCGTATAATTTCGAGTTTATAGCGTCATTAGACAACAGGCCGGCCAGACTTTTTGTTTAAACGCATTGCAATTAAGCCGTGGAACGATAATCGATCGTTCCTTGCAGACGGGAGGTCAATTCCGGCTGACATGCGTTAATTCTGATCGGGAGAATTGCATTGCAACTGTGTGGCTGAATGCGTTGCTTGCTGTGTGTATGTACCCACACATACACACAGCAAGCAACGCAGCAATGGCGATTTTTCTGTCTGATTTATCAAGAGACTGGTGCTGTGACTGCGAGTTGTGAATTGAAAAACGAAAACGAACATTCTGGAACATTATGTTCTTCGAAAAGTGGTCAGTCTAAGATAGTGAAAGGCTAATGTAGTAGCAACAGAACGATATACTCAAGTACCATCCTTCCACCAAACTATATTTTTAACGCAATATTGAAACGATGCTTATGCATTTGTATATGCATTAACTCCTATTGTTGGACAAAATCACGTAGCACAATTATACCTTTAAATAAATACAATGAGACCCAAAAGCCACCCGGGTCATCGTTATTCCAATCATCATTGCAGAATTGTGTTTTCACACAAAGATTATCTGTTTCATGAAATCGGCGGAAACATTCAATCACGTCCGTTTTTTCCTCCTCTCCGAGATAAGACGTCTTTAGACGTTGTAGGGGGTGAGGGGGTGAAGTTCGAGGGGTGAAGATCGGGAAGTGGCATTTGGCACGGGCAATTGACGCCACTGATAGGATCGAGAGCTGACTTAGCAGATATATAGGATAGGAGCTAGGTGCTTGTGGAGTTACGTATGTGATAAGTATGGTGAAAGACTTTTGTTGATTTAGAACTCCAAAAATTATGTAGTCTCGTTTGACATTTAGATTTGTGGAAATGACATCGGTTAGTTCATTTTCGTTTCAACACGCAATTTCCATTTAACCTTATACTAAGCTCACTAACTACACTACCTGTATATTGTCAGTGCTGTCGTAACTGTGTTCATATTTGAAGGTGGCATTAGTGTCAGTCACTTGTCTATCCATAAAAACTAAATACGAATTTAGTCCTGGAATAGCTCTTTTCTCCGGTTTGTTTTTTGTTTTTCGCCTTTCTGAGATCTGCTGAAACAAAACATGTATCTAAAATAAAAGTACTAATTCTGTATCTGTAATTTCTTATTTATTTTACTGCACGTACATTAGTTTCATAGTCAATTTAAAAAATATCCATCCTATTCTGAACCCTTCACTGTCTCCTTGACTACAATGAATGTACGGCGGCGGTATCGGCTTCCCGCGACACCGCTTCCGATCCACGTGAGCGATATTCTGCAACCTCACTGTCTTTTCATATACCTACTCCGAGAAACAATGTTGCCTTATAAGAAAACACTGAACTGGTATGAGAAAAATGCGGATACTTGTTATGTAGTAGGGTTTTTTTCGTAATTGAATTTTGGGCAAGTGTGTGACCTTATTTAAGAAAAAAATACAGTACGCCATCATTTTTGAAGTGAAAACTTCTTTAGCGGCGTTGAGCACTTTTCTGTAATGGGTATAAAATCTTAAACTCGCGTCAGGACACGTGACCCTGACCGAAAAAGCGTAGGACGGCGCAGGGCGCTTGCGTGAATGTTCGTGTGACTTTATTACTTTTAAAGAAGTTTGTATGCTGGATACATTCGTTGCTAGGTAACATTGTTTATAAAAGATGTACGTCACATTGGAAAATTATTGAAATAAAAAGTCAACCATTTTTGCGAGTTTTACTAAAATCTGTTCACAAGATATTTCCAACAATTACTATTCAAGTTTTCACTTCTGCCGGCACTCCCAGAGTGCAACCCGTCGTTTTTTTTATTTATGTTTGGTCCAACCAATAGTGGATGAGCCGCTCTATCATCATTACAGCTCAAGTCCAGTTTCTGAGACAACTCAGAGGCTGGATTTGACATATACTTAGTAACATAACTATATGTAAACATTGTTTTTCTACAAAGATAATACGTTGCTGTTTATAACGACTTGACTTACCTCTATTTTAGTCAATTTAAGCATCTTCGAGAGACACAGCCAAGGATTGATTCAGCTATTTAATTTAGAAAGATATTTGTCTAGTTTCTCTAAAAAGAGTTAAGTTATCCATCACTCACCCAAAAAAAAGCTAATTTAACAATTTAATTACAAAAAACAAAACCTTCGTTTAATAAATTGACACATAACAGCAGGTTGTATGTTAAACGTTGATAATTACTCAGCAGGGCTGCTTCACAACTGACACAGAGTAAAAAAAAACAGATAATCCACCTGTTACAGTTATATTTCACAGTTCCGGAACGTTTTATTTGTTTAGAGTCATTTTAGAACGGTTGGAGAGAACGCCGCCATTAGGTAAGCCGCAGGAGATGCGGACTTTATGTCTTTATTGGCTTTTTATTATTACGACTGCTAAATTATGTGATACGATGCCTAATGCGTCGCAGCTGACGGTTAAGTTAAAATTGTTCTGTTTATCGTTTATTTAGTGTGGTGTCTTTTTTTCTTTAGGTAGGTGTTAGCTTAAACTAATATTCAGTGATTAGATAAAGTCATTCTTTCAATGAAATTGACACTGAAATAAAAATAAAAAAACGAAAATAAGCTTCAATATACCAATTCCTTTCCAAATAGTTTCAGAAATGCGAAACACTTTGAAAACAATTACCACTTCATTAAGTCCTAAAACAACCGGGCAGCGAGTAATGGGCAACTCGCTGTTGACGACGGCGCGTTGTGTTCCACGCGCGCCTCAAAGAGTGTCAGCAAAATGTCGAATCTAGAGGGCCAAAGCCTGCCGGGGTCGCGGGACTCACGTATTACAGTGATCCCGGTACGTAAAGGGCTATTGAAGGACACCGTGGATTTTAGTCAGTACGAGTCTGACAGTCCCTCCCGCTCTGCCCTGGGTGGGAGGACTCATTTGATGATTTAACGACGATAAAAAAAGTCCTAAAATAACCACCAATATAATAAAATCCAATGCAATCCACTTTGAAAACGGCACACATTCACGCCCTTTAAAGTTATATACCACATAGTTTCTTATATGTTACCAATTAATTGGCCTGTGACCAGCTGAGCGTGGTGGCTTGGTCACGTACCATTACCCACTGCCCTGAACCATCCAATGTCGGTTAAAACATAATTGTACGATACCAATTGGAGCTATTTATTTTTATTTTAGTACCTCTATGTGTTAAGGAAGGGTCTTTTGACGGGGTGATTCGGGGTGAAGGTAAGGTTTGATCATGGTAATTTTATGGGTATAGTTTGGAACTGATTTCATGTGTAATAAGTTTTGAAATGGCACTTTGATTGTAATTTCAAGTTGTCTTATTACAGGGTAACGGTCTCGGTCGCGGGACTGTACGAATTACCGTGACCCCGGAACGTAAAGGGCTATTGAAGGACACCGTGGATTTTAGTCAGTACGAGTCTGACAGTCCCTCCCGCTCTGCCCTGGGTGGAAGGACTCATGTGATAAATTTACCACGTAAAAAAAAAGGGTAAAGGCCTCCCTTACTTTTTTCATCTAAACAAGATAAGACAATAATACAAGTAAATATCGGGATTTCCAGTCATTTGTCGGACGTCAGAAGACCATTGTTGAGCTGTTTGGCGCGTAAGATGAATGTGAGGTCGACATTTGAAGTGGGGGGGGTTCTTGTGGTCCCTATACACATCTTTATGTTAGGAAAAAGAAATGGAACTTTTTGAATGAAGCAGGTAGGTACTTCATTCAAAAAAATTAACTTCGCGTTCTAAATTTCAAAAAATTCTGTTTCATAGTCGTTCACAAGATCAATTAACTTAATAACACCCAAAAAATTATCAAAACCAATTCTCTCGTGCATCAAAGACACACCTACAAAACGATACTTTGAAGTAAAAGCAAAATGTATGCAGCATCCACATCCGAATAAAGGGCAAAGCACACTTTGAAGCATTGCATGGAATCAGCATTGGCCTGTTCGATCAGCACAACTTAACCGTATTTACTACCACATATTGTGTAACTGTGTACAAATATGTTGACTGTGCTCAGCTTATATAACAAAACATCATGCCTGTTTTTATTGCTGTTATTTTCCCCGAAGGGTTAAGCATGTAAGCTTACTTTAGTAAACCGACATTTTGCTCGTTACTAGTATATTTAAAGGTGGGAGCATCTCATCGTGAGCATTCCCCTGTAATGTAACGTTACAGTTACGAGCATTGAATTAAATCAGTGAGGGAGGAAAATAGAGCATTACAATGAGCATCTTGTTATGATACAACATTTTACATCAACGTGCTGCACTTATTATTAAATGTATACAAAAGACGGGCAACACACGTGACATTACACGTGAATACTCGTCAGTCAGGGAGGTAGTATTGTAAT
The DNA here is from genome assembly GCA_943136025.2 of Agrotis puta. NCBI lineage: Eukaryota > Metazoa > Arthropoda > Insecta > Lepidoptera > Noctuidae > Agrotis > Agrotis puta. The sequence continues at coordinate 6,129,768 of OW964184.2, read as the reverse complement.
GTAATGCTCGAAGTTTAATCTGAAATGTTGCATTACATGCGAATGCTCCTGGGAGCACCTTAAGTAAAAAGCAACTGTAGTGAACCAATTGCCGTCAATCCGACTCAAATATAACTCCGGATTTTTTTAGTGTTATTGTGAAATAATAATTGATAGAAAAACCCAGTAAACACTTTGAATGATTTATTTATTTCTCTACCTTACATTTATAGTAATAGCATTCCTGTTTCTTCGGTGAAATTCGTGCTTAGTGTGCGTTACCCTTAAATTCGACGCTCCTAATCAAGATAATTAAGGGCTGTGCAAAACAAAAGTCGCATTCAAAGGCGTGACGTCATAGGGCGCGGACGCACAATGAGTCGACGGGGCGTCGCGGCGCGCTTGCCCACATTACACCAGGGTTGTAGGGTTGCCACCAGGGAATATACATGCTCTGCTGTCAAATTTTATCAGAGATGTTGATTGGGTTTTTAGTGAGACCGTGTTGGCTAAGCTTAGGTTAGTAGGTTTGATGTTTTACTGGATTATTTTGGGATTACTTTCTGGTCTCCATTAGTAGTCGCGTTAGTCTAATTGGTGTAGTGCATGAGCTACTGGTGAACTAGACATTCTGACTTCGATGTTTGGGTCAGGTAAAAAAAGGTAAATAATTTTTTTCATCAGACTTACAAAAAGCTCGCTCCTTATTACATACATGGGACTCAAAGAAAACCGATGCTAGACTCTGCAACTTTTAACTTTGAAACTATTTTTCTTTTATATCGTTATTTTTAAAGAAAAATACTTTCATTTCATCTACTCGAAATGAAAAAGGTACTTCCAAAGTCATTCTCCATGTCTGCTATTTAACTCAGTGCTATGCTACTTCTCAGTAAGGTATACTCAATACCCATGCAGCCATTATATCTGTAAGTGGCTGTGACGACTTCAGTCATCACGAAATCAGTACAAACTATAGTGTGTACTGAAAAATTATATAATCTAATTTGCAAAATAGTTTCTTCGCAAAAATTCACTGAGGCAACCCTAGCCAGCTCGTACAAGGATACGAACCTCACAGTACCCAACACCACACACACGGGACCAGTGACATTAGGGGTGTCAACGAGTCCGCGTGCTCTCTCCCAGTTTTGTTGGTGGCCAGCGGTGTGGAAACTGCGCGCCATTGTGACAACCCTGGGGAGCCGCACCCGCCTCGACAGAGGATTTATTTGAAGAAAAAAAACAAATGATTGTGTCATTATTATTATATATGTTTAAATAGTTTTTGTTGAAACAGAATGAGACACCCTGTGTATTTTAAATAAATAAATATTCGTGAAGATAAACGATGCCGAGATGATATTCTGATTAAAATTATTAAAAATCTACAAATTTAATCAAAAAATTGGCAAAGACTGAAAAAAATTACCTTTCTTTTTAGATTTTCTTTATGCAAAATCATCAAATGAGTTCTCCCGCCCTGCGTGGAGCGTAAAGGACTGACAGACTCGTACTGACTAAAATCCTCCGTGTTCCTTCAACTGCTCTTTACATTGCAGGGTCACGATCTTCTTCTTCTTATCGTATGGTTGATGAACAACCTGGTGTCAGAGTTTAAGCCGCCCGTAGGCCTCTGACATGGCTTCACACACCGTTGAAAAATCTCAGGTATGCTGGTTTCCTCACGATGTTTTCCTTCACCGTTTTTAGCAAGTGATAATTAATTTATAATACGCACATGAATTCTAAAAGACATTGGTGCGTGCCGGGGTTCGAACCTGCAACCTCTGACTTGGCAGTCCAACGGTCGTACCACTCGGCTATCACTGCTTTTTTAGGGTCACGATAACCTATTTATACAGTCTCGCGACCAGAATTTTGAGCCTTAACATAAAACGTCCTTAATATTTTTATAAAATACTAGCTGTTCCCTGCCACGCTTTGCTGTGGCCCAAAAAAACTGTTTTTTCGCGGTCGCGGATATGTGACTGATGCAAAAAATAGATAAAAACAATCCTTGATGCGGATTATATATCATGCTAAAATTTCAGCTCAATCGGTGCAGAACTTTTTGAGTTTTTGAAGCGTACACAAACCAACATAACATTTATATATAGAAGATATAGAGGATAGATTAATGGATTACTAGATATACCTTTCAAACATCACTATATCACTATATACCTTCTATGTTTAACCCTCCACCGTGTGCTCACACTATTCTTCCAACAGCATCATGTTTCTGGGCTCATGACAATGGCAGGGTTAACAATGTGAGCACTGACTGGAAGCGCATCTCTTAGCTGATGAGGCCGAGATGAGAGTACCTGGATGCTGTGTCAGGTGCTATTGTGTAGGTGGAGAAATGGGTTAAAATGATTGTACCTAGGTTTGAAAAGAAATACTGTAGAATGGATTAATAAATGTAGTATTAACATCACAACTGTAATTGTCAAGCACACACATGTACTTACAGACCTCAGCACATAAAGCTACCCGAATCTGTGTTTCTTTAATAGTTTTTCAACTTTGTTACCTTAGCAGAAGGTTCTTGTTCAACTAGGAAAATTTGACAGATTGGGTTTTTTTTTATCCTAGTAAAATCATCAAATGAGTCCTCCCACCCTACTGTCAGACTTGTACTGACTAAAATCCACGGTGTCCTTCAATAGCCCTTGACATACCGGAGTCACGGTAATTCAAAATTTCCCTAGAAGGAAGGTATAGTGTTTGCATCAATAATAATTCAGAGGAATACAATAAAAGCAATCACAAATCTCAGTTCTCAACGGATCTATTAAACGTTATAACAACGTGTCTCGTTCAATAATACGCCAAAAAAAATCGATTACTCACTTTAATAAAAATCGTACAGAGGGGAGGTAGGGGAGCAACGCAGCAGTTAAAAAGCGCGGATGCGAACATTTGTAGCAATAATTTGGCCCGCAAGCCCATGGGGTGAGCCGCGGCTGGCGTTGAAAGAATGATACATCATCAGACCAATAATAAATCACACATGATTCAATTAGAAAAATACGGCGGGTGTGAACGAAAAACGTCGGGTTTTGTCGCAGTCCGGGCCACATTTGTAGGGTAATTTGACGTTTTGTATTGCGTCATCAATCAAATGCAATTAACAATGACTGCTGTTGAAGTGGCGCGCTATATAATTGTTGGGACTATTATGATATCAAATTCTGAAAGGTTGCGTTTATGTACCTATGGTTGTTATAAAAATAAAACTGTTTTGCAACTTTGTATTGAAGTTTCATAAAGTTTTAGGTACGGTTTTCAATTTTACTGTAAAATATCAGTGAAAAACCACATAAAAATTAAAAACCACATAATACTTAAGTCTTCTAAAACCCTCATTTATAGCCAAAACAAACGAAAAATCAAAAATCTGTGTGTACAGCAAACATTTTTAATGTTTCCATCAAAGTCAAGCATTAATATCGTCGAGTTAACACATGAGCTTTCGGCGCACTCAATAACTCATTGGCGAAATATAACAGTGTCGGGGGAGAGTGGGCGCGGTGAGGCCGTGTCACGTGCCAGTAATGAGTTCCACTCTGCCCCGGCCTCCCCGACATGTTACTATGGAATTTCGCACATACAACGCATACTTCTGATTATTTGGATTTATGATGTCACATTTTTTACCCGGTATATGTGCTATGCGAGGTACTTCATTGAACAATGATTTTTTGTTCTATTTTCATTACGGATCCCTATGTGAATAATGAAATGAGAAATAGAGTGAGTATTATCTATTAATATGTCAGTCTGTTATAGAGTATATACACCAGTTTCGCAAGAATGCCTGATATTATGCATAAAATTCTTCTGAATTTTTATATAGTTTTTATATGATTAGGTATATCGAAATATTTTTTCAAACAAATTTTGTACAGACAATTAAAGACACAATAAAGGAAATTGCCAGCGTTGCTCTTACGGTAATACCTAAATGGTTACCCATCCACTGAAGGACCTATGACTAGAGCGCCTTAACATTGAAGATAAACCTGTGCATCTGTTCTTATTAGTTAAGAGCCATTTACAAAAAAAAAACCGGCCAAGTGCGAGTCGGACTCGCCTTTAAAGGGTTCCGTAGCAGCAAGTAACATTATATAAAAGTTGGTTGTAACTTTGAAAGATAAATTGCGGTTTACGATTTATGACGTATTAAAAAAAAAATGTAAGTTGGTACGCACAATATTGAGTGATTTACCATGTTATTTTAATATCATGGACTTCTTATAGGTTTTCCTATAATCTATAAGGAGAAAACTAATTTCTGTATTTTTTAGGTTCAGTAGTTTCGGAGATAAGGGGGGGGGGAATGGTCAATTTTCGTCTATTTTCTTGAATAACTTGGAAACTATTTATTTTAAAATTACAAAAAAATACATTTAAGATCTTCTCAACAAGACCTTTCATTTGATATGCCACACGATGCAGTTTTCAGATTTTTTTTTTTAATTTTCCCCTTCCCCCCCCAAAAATGACCCCCCATATACAGATTTCATCTGCTCACGTCACACCTCTGTGTTTGGGTCACAGGAATTGATATGTGTACCAAATTTCAACTTAATCGGTCTAATAGATTCGGAGATAATTGACTGTAAGCGACGGACGGACAGACACACGAGTGATCCTATAAGGGTTCCGTTTTTGTATTCAGACGTACGGAACCCTAAAAACGACGGGTTGCACTCTGGGAGTGCCGGCAGAAGTGAAAACTTGAATAGTAATTGTTGGAAATGTCTTGTGAACAGATTTTAGTAAAACTCACAAAAATGGTTGACTTTTTATTTCAATAATTTTCCAATGTGACGTACATCTTTTATAAACAATGTTACCTAGCAACGAATGTATCCAGCATACAAACTTCTTTAAAAGTAATAAAGTCACACGAACATTCACGCAAGCGCCCTGCGCCGTCCTATGCTTTTTCGGTCAGGGTCACGTGTCCTGACGCGAGTTTAAGATTTTATACCCATTACAGAAAAGTGCTCAACGCCGCTAAAGAAGTTTTCACTTCAAAAATCAACACAAAACAATTTGGAATACCAAACAAAATAACAACAAGCTTAAAAGCTTATCCACGTCTCGTATAATAGCACTCCAACACCAAAGGAATTAAAAAAAAAGAATTGCGTCAGGAAATTATAAAATTATCGGATTAGCGATTCCATAATTTGCCGTAATAATAAGGCACTTCCTTTTGCAACAATATGGGCTTTAAATTCACTTCCTGCAAGTATTGTTCGGCCCACTTCACCTGTAATGTAAAGGACTCGACACATATCGCCGTCGGCGCTTACCGGATTTGCTTTATTTGCACAATACTTGCCGCTGGCTGGGCGATTGACGTAGAGTTGGGAGTCGACGAGAATAGGCACGAAGATGTTGTTGTTTTGATTTTTTTTCTTCATTTTATATAGGGGATGAACTAAGAGAACGGTTAATTTTTTTATTAAATCTACTAGGTTCTTGTTACCATAAAGTTTACTAGCGACATCCTTTATCCTTTATTCTCTCAACTGGTGCGGCCTAAGTTAAGAACTTGATGTCCCGTAGACTTCAGCAAGACTTGTTTATTTATTACTATTTGTTTCAAAATATAATACTAAACTTTGTTGCATATAAATCACATGACATTCGGTTCATTTTATTATACCGCTAAAACTAAATGAAACTGATTTTGAAAACTTCGAAATATATAGTTCATATAATACAGAAACTATTTATCAAACAGTTTATTTTATTATATTTATGTGGAAAATAAGAAATTGTTCTATCTTTTCCTTCCTAACTCTACATCCGGAACGGTTTCCCTTAAAATACAAGTGGCCAATTATGGTGCTGCGTTTGTTCTTCATACGCGCGATCTCAAGGACCATTCACAGCTTAACGTTTAGCAACATTGCGGGCCAGTAGCTCAACATTGCTCGACGACACAGCAGGACCAATTCAAGTACTGAATTGATGTTGAGCTTTTGTGAATGTGCAACGTCCTTTATGGAATACCTCTTGAGCGTTAACGTTGGGTAAATATTGAATTAGAGCGTTTTTGGGTAATTATTTTAATGTATTTTTTTATGTTTTTTGTGTGGATTGGATTTGAGAATTTAATTATTACTCTTTTCACCTATGCTGTAAATTTTTGTTTTTATAATGCCGTTGGCTTCACTTATAGTCTAAAGCCTTTTTATCCTGTATTTTTAGTGGGTACGTTTACAAATATTTAAACTCACATAAACAAAGACCCAAAACCGGAACGAATACTTGTAGATCTTACTAATATTTATTTCGTTTCGTGTGGCAATCGAACCCTTGTCACGCAGCGCAGCAGTCAATCGCTGAATACTACTGCGCGTATTACGGGTTCAATTCCCGCACGAAACAAACATTTGTATAACCTGCAAGTAGTTGTTAACGGTCTGGCTATTTTCACATACATATAGCTATGCGAAATTAAACGTTTGTAAAAGCACCCACGACAAAATATTAATTCACAGTTTTTAAATAAAAGTTGCATTTAAAAGTCAATCAAAATAATAGCAAACATACAACATCATCTCAGCCATAGGATGTCCACTGCTGAACATAGGCCTCCCCTTTAGATCTACACATATACCGGTTGGAAGCGACTTGCATCCAGCGTCTTCCGGCGACCTTTAAAAGGTCGTCTGTCCACCTTGTTGGTGGACGTCCTACGCTGCGCTTGCTAGTCCGTGGTCTCCACTCTAGTACTTTTCGACCCCATTGGCCATCTGCTCTGCGAGCAATATGGCCTGCCCATTGCCACTTCAGCTTGCTAATCCGGTGGGCTATATCGGTGACTTTAGTTCGTCTACGGATCTCCTCATTTCGGACTCGATCACGTAGAGAAACACCGAGCATAGCTCTCTCCGTAGCTCGTTGAGCGACTTTGAGCTTTGAGATGAGGCTGATAGTGAAAGACCAATACTACACTACTAATTAACACAATACTACAAAAACCAAATTGATCACAAATCAAAGAAAGGCGTAACCCCCATTTAAATATTCCACAACTGCCTTACAAGTCATAAGACCGTTTAAAAACATTTAACCCTTATGTTAAAGAAACATTTGTAGGCAATTAGGCGATCGTTATTGTTCGGAATCGAACCCTCAACCCAACAGTCGGCATGCCTACTTCCGTCCAACGATTAAGTTGTAACTTACGCTTCGAACACATGTTCGAAGATTCGGTGTTTAATTTAAGTGTTTGTGAATTTCTTGGTAGGTATAGTAAATGATGTTTAAAATTGTATTTTTTTTTAAACGTTGCGCCACACTAGGAATTTCTGATGTGTCGTGGGTGCGTTAGCAAACATATAAACTCACATACACAAACGCCCAGACCCGAAGCAACTACTTGTAGATCATACAAATATTTGCTCCGTGCGGGAATCGAATCCGCGACACGCAGCGCCGCTGTCCAATCTCTCAGCCACTGCGCTAACCGTGCTGACTGTTTTAAATGTATCGAATTGTTTTAAAATTACAAAAAAACTTATATGCGTAGAAAAAAATAATAGATAGAATGTGGGTACTTTTTCTACACAATTATTTTATAAATATACTAATTCTATGTTTATACTGGCGGTCTTATCGCTAACAGCGATAACTTCCAGACAACTTATAAAAAACTTAATAACCAACTGAATCTGAAAATCGACTCAAATATTACAATTTAAATACCCTATAAGCTATACCTATTAACACAAGAGATTAAATTAATAAATTGTTTTAATAAATTAGGTAAAAGAAAAAACAGGTTTCTTCAAGGCATACAATAGTAAAACCCGATTGCATTAATGTAAAATACGAGTAAGAAGCGAAATTTTGATACCTGAACAATTTCAAAATAATAAAATACGCGCTTAATTTTATCCACGCCGAGAAGTGGTTATTTTAGTGCTGATTAAATGGAAATAAGACATTCTGCAAGCACAACCACAGATCACTTAATAGGTAGTTATAAGACATCTATCATAGTTTAAATGTTCTAACTACTGGGACACAAGTGAGAAGGAGTGAGCTCACAGGCATTGGGCCTGGGTTTTTTTTTTTTACGTGTGGTAAAATCATCACATGACTCATCACACCCAGGGCAGAGTGGGAGGGACTGTCAGACTCGTTCTGACTAAAATCCACGGCGTCCTTCAATAGCCCTTTACGTACCAGGATCACGGTAATTCCTGAGTCCCGCGACCCCGGCAGGCATTGGGCTTGGGTTGGTAAATCTCACAAGTCTTCGAATTTTTGGCACTAGGACATGCCGGTTTCGTCACGATATCTCCTTCAACACGTTGAAAGCAATGTTGATGAAATAAGTAACACAAAGTAATTGCAAAAAGAACACACCTGGGAGTCGGAACAAAAAGTTTGAATCCCGGGATTGGCCTGGATTCGAACTACTTCGAAAACATGACAGCCCAGAAGTCGAGGCCGTTACCATTGGGCCACCATTGCTTAATATTTCTTAAATAGAGTGAAATTCGTTTCTAATTAAACTTAACCAAAAAACCTACAATAATCACATTTCTAAATAGTACAACTCAATTAACTTATTATTCAGCCGCCGATGAATCTATTCATGAACAATGCAGAGATTGAGAACATTTTTTTCTGCGAGTTACCGAGCGGCTTTCTGTTAGCCTACCCTTGAATGTAACAACCCAAAAAGTCGGTAAATGGGTAACAATAGGGCCCACAATGCCCCAATGCCAATGTTTGGCCCAACATAAAAGGGAGTCTTAGAAGCCGAGTTTGTATTGTGTGCAAACGCATTGTTTGTGGGACTTACTGCGCTTGCACAAAACCGCGCGGTAGCTATCGGCACAGACTTCAAAGCGTCCAATGTTTTGCTACAATATTATTTTTATTGCAGTAATTGAGTGAGTACCATTGACAAACCCTGTGAAAACAGCGGTGTCATCAGCCCCAGTTTGAACTTTCTAAATTTTATGACGTTTCGTATTGAGATGTTGTTTTTAAACTCGATAATGCTACAATCGGCTTTTTATAGTTCATTCTTGAAGATTGAAGTTTTTTTCAGTTCACTTGACACTTTCATGGTTAGAAAAATAATATACTTAGGGTAGGTGTGTTTCGACTAAAATATTGCCTGATGTTTTGTCAAACTATGCATTGAGGGTATCTTCTGTCGCTACTAATATTTTGTGAACTACAAACATTTTACGCAAAAAATGAATGAACAGCAAAAAATGAGGGGCCCCCCTCTGGAGTGCCACAGCCTGTGGGGGTCGCGGGATTTACGAATAACCGTGACCCTGGTACGTAACGGGCTATTGAAGGATACCGCGGATTTTAGTCAGTACTTACGAGTCTGAAAGCCCCTTCCTCTCTACCCTGGGTGGGAGGACTCATTTGAACATTTTACCACGTTAAAAAAAAGGGCGAGTTATTTGATCAGTAGTTAAGTTATAAGTAATATTGTTGAAATCCCATATCTTTTTAACAAATAGGTATATTAATAGGTATGATTATAATTAAATGTTAGTTTAACTGATCAAACGCCTACGCTTAGTAAAGTGTTTTCAAGCAATATAGTAGAGCGATTATTGTTTGTAGAAGAAACCGAGTAAATAAGCAATGTTTTCGATTTTGTGAGATGTCAGAGCGATATTATGATAACTTACACTGACACTGTCCCCACTGAACAATAATATCATCATCTGCCTAGCCTTTTCCCAACTATATTGGGGTCGGCTTCCAGTCAAATCGGATGCACCTGGATATCAGTATTTTACATGGAGCGACTGCCTGTCGGACCTCCACAACCTAGTTACTGGGTAATACGATACCTTATGGTAAGATTGGTTGTCAGACTTTAGAACTTCTGACTAACAGTAACTACTGTCAAAGATCTACAAATGACAACCGGGACCAACGGCTTTACGTGCTTCCGAGGCACGGAGAATTCTCGCTATGACAGATGGTCACCCATCCACAGACCAACCTCGGCAAGCGCGACTTCCCGGAAGATCGGCCTGTGCCGCTGTAATTATTTAGCCACGAGCTCCTCCTGAACAATAATTTATACTAAATTAATAATGAATAAGTCCAAATATTTGATCCATCTTATTACTACTATATACTATCACTATGGATTCAAACTTTTATATAAGAAAGTAGCGATCGAAAAATACTATCATCAATGCTCATGCTTCGTCCGTCGCCACTCTCGAAATTGCTACTGTATCGTGGATGCGTTTATAAACATTTCAACTCACATACACAAACACCCAGACCCGGAACAACTACCTACTTGTAGATCACACAAAAATTATTTCCCTGGAGGATTCAAACCCGCGACAAGCGGCGCTGAAATCAATTGCTCAGCTCATTGCGCCGATCATCCCATTCCATCCATTAATTTTAGAAATCTATCTTTCCAGGTAGTTGCCTTTCACTGCTGGACGTAAACCTCCCTCAAAGAAACCTACCATCCTGGTCCTGGGCAGTAGGTGCACATACATCCACTGCCGGCCACCTTCTTCAAATCACCAATCCATCGTGCTGCAGGGAGTCCCAAACTACGTTTGTCTATACGCGGTCTCTACTCTAACACATGTCTGCTCTGTACGTCTGCAGATATGGCTGGCCTGCTTCAGCACGCTATATCTATATAATAAATTAATCCAAAGAGTGTCATTATAATCATCACTCTCCTATCTCAATTTATTTGGGAATGGCGCAGCACGGCTTTTACTTACACGCTTCTAAATAATAACATCCATTAAAAAAGAACGGTGAAGCAGAAATTTCAACAAAAATGTCGGTATTTTTTGATAAGAACTGGAGAAATTACACATTCAGGTACATATTACGCATCTTATGTACCAAAAAATAACTTCCTGAAGGTTAACCACCAATAAAACATAAACTAAATGATTTAATAACTCCAAACAAATATCAAACCGACAGAACCCAAATTGCCGCCTAGAAATGGTTAAAAAAGTAATAAAATAATTACAGAACTCTTTACCTCTATAAAACCGTATCCTACCTACATACTAAACCGTTACTAACCATAGTGAAAACCGAACTACCCACAAATGTGCCGAGCAATAAAAAATTACCAGAATACCTACTTTACGATACCTTGCAAATTGTTTTATTCGCAAACTTGAAGCCATAAAGTACAAAGTTTTACGGCAGGAGCATAGACAATAGTCTTCGCCATATATTGGTACAATAGACAGGCCGCCAAAGGCACCGCCTGCCATAAAAACTATAAGTTTTCGTAAAACAATGGGACTGTTTTGGGTCTACCTCGTTTTAGATAAAAGCAGTAAATTTTTACAACTTTGATAAGAAGAGTTTGGTATAACTTAATAAATTTTAATTATTGGGTTCGTAGTTTGGTGTTATTTACCCCTGTGGTTCCTTATCAACTGAGAAGGAATTCGGTAAATTGGGGTTTTTTAAAACTGATAAGTTTCTTAGAATACGTATTTGTGACTAAACAATCTTAATATGTTTTATAACTCCTAGTTTGCACGTTACACGTACCTACTGCCAAAAAAAGTTTTTATTTATTTATCAGACATACCTATTGTACAATATATCTTTAATAAGGTATGTCAAATAAACATAGGCAACAGTTTTATTGAGAAAACTGACACTACATGAGGGCACATTACTTACATCAATAACGAACCACAAAATAAAATCACAAGAAATCAATTCCAACATTTATTTTATTTAATTTCACACAAAACACAACTTTTCGCAACGCGTGCACTTGCCGCGCGACGCTTCGCGGAAAGCGCGGGAAAGTCGCGAAACTTCCGTACAAGTTTTCCGGACGGCCCGCCCTGGCCCCGCCCTCTCGCCTTCCATCTTGTTCGCACGGTATTCTCTCTCTCTCTCACCGCAACACGGCGGCTAACCGCACGCGGACGCGGCCCGTATCAACTCTTTGTACTTACGCGAATTTTTGACTTCTGTTTTAATTTCTTAAACTTATTATTTTTGTTTTCTTGGATAAGATGCTTGGTTATTAGTGTTATGAGGATTTAGTAGTATTTTATTTATGTTTTTTGTAAGTTGACCATCCTTAACTAAATTTTGGAATAAAAGTCATGATAAGCGCGTAATGCAAAGAAATTAAATAGATATACCTGCTCGTAAGTGTGCTAAAAGTTTAACAAAATTGACCCCAGCGATTGCATTTTACACTTATTTATGTTACACAAATAGTCCACCAAATATCAGGCGTGATAAAAAGTGTCAGTCAAAACCCCTGTCATCAAAATTCCTCGCGTGCTTTAGCGAAAATGAAGTGCCACCCCGCGAGCGGCGCCGACTCCAAACATGAAAATCATAATTTTTCATGAGCTCGTTGATAGGTTTTCGCGCCGGCCGCGGTTTCCCGCCGCCCCGCGGCCTAATTACCACCGCCTCGCGATACGTCACCGCGGTGATTCAAAAAAATCCACCCATCCCTCTCCCACTAGGCGGCGGGCAGCGCCGGCGTCCCACTCCAACGAGCATTTTTATAAAAACGCAGACACCAACCGCGGCCGTCCCGCTCGTTCCCGCCGCGACACCGCATCACCCGTACCCTTCGTCTCCTTCCCGCTTTTTACGAGACGTAGGGGCCGCCACCCGGGTGGGGGCGGCGACCGCGCGAACGCAAAATATTGACCATCGGAAAAAGTCGCGTCGTATCACAGTCATCAGTTGAAACTGAGTTGTCGCGAGCACGCGTCCCTTCGCCACGACTTCGGTGCGCGTCGTGAGTCTTCGGCTTGCGGTGTCGGCGAGTCGCCCGCCGCCGTTTATTTTTCCGAGTCCCCCGCCCGGCGTCTTGCCGTCCGCGCCCAACAAGTGGTGTAGACGTTGCTCGTAGCTCGTGGCTCACACGGAGTCTCGCGCCCGTACTTCACACAACTTTCTGAGCGCTCCGCGCACGCAACGCTTACTTGCCGCGAGTTTGTAACCGATCGCGTGTTTTGAAACTTTTTCAAAGTGTTTAGAGATTACAGTGGCGTGACAGAGGACTTCAGTGGCGTGTCGAGAGTCGGTGCGGTGTTCGTAGAGGGTAGACTGAAGTCGATGCACCTACCGCACGCGAGCCCCCCGGCCCCCAGCATGGCGGACGTTTATGCTCATATCCATGAGTACTACCGGCAGAGCCACGGCGAGCTGGTGCAGACCGGCTCCCCGGCCGTGCTGTGCTCCGTGCTGCCCGGACACTGGAGGTCCAACAAATCGCTGCCGGTGGCTTTCAAAGTGGTGGCATTGGATGATGTGCAGGATGGCACTCTGGTCACGATCAAGGCTGGCAATGATGAGAATTCTATGGCAGAGTTGAGGAACTGTACGGCGGTGATGAAGAACCAGGTCGCGAAGTTTAACGACCTGAGATTCGTGGGTCGCAGTGGACGAGGGAAGTCGTTCTCACTGACCATCACCATCAGTACGTTCCCTCATCAGGTGGCCACCTACATGAAAGCCATCAAAGTCACCGTCGACGGCCCCAGAGAGCCCAGAACTAAGCAAAGTAAGTTTCTAACTATTTCAAAGTTACTTTCAAACTTTTGCCTTTCATTTTTAGTATCTTGTATAAGTTACTACCTTGTTCTACCTTCTAAAGTACTTAAATATTTTAGTATAACATGTTTATGTAGGTTTAAATTAACAATTTTGACTACTATAAAGTTGATTAGACCTTAAAAAAAAATTGAAGTTTCTTATTAAAACCGCCACTAGACTTTTTAACTGACAATAATTATTTTTGCTTTTTATTATCATTTTTTTTAACTTGTATCTGTTATTTTATAATTACATAATATTTGCGAAAAACTTATAATATTAATTTATATAAATCACAAAACCTTGAGATTTTTGCAAAATTCAACTTCAACGCGATTTTCTTTTAGCATCCCAAAAAGATTAGCAAACCAACCGACCTACATTCTCGCTTCCTTAACACAAAAGATTGACATTTACAATTAATTGTCCAATATCATGCAAAACAATAAAAAAATGATTAATCTTTATAAAACGTTCGTTGGATGCGCGTGCGCGAGTCGGGAGCCGCTGGCGCTCCGCCAGTCCACAAGCCGAGGTCGATTTTGCGGCGCCGCAACATTCAACCACATTCGAACTACTTTTATTTTCCGATACATTTCAAATGTAATATTTTTTTCAAACGTGGAATAGTAGATATAATTTTGTTCCGCGCATTTTTTTTTATCAAAAATAGTGCGGGGAAAAATTCGGCCAACCGAATTAACATCTGCGTGAACGAAACAGAGACAGTCAATCACTGAGACATTAATTGCCTTCTCAGTTTAATCTCTTCACTACGTTAAGAATTACGGCTAAGACAGTTCTCTCTCGAAATAACACCGATTGTATGCTTTTATGTGAGTAAGGAGTTAACATTAAGGAGCGTCATGTTTTGACGTGGAGCTTATAAATGGTTATTGGTGTTTACAAGAACACGCTTTTATACTTTCGTGTGCTGTGTAAATGTCTAAATATACGAGTTAATTAATATGAGGATTTTGAAGGTCAATGTTCATGAAGGGTAATTTGTTTGTTGGAGAAAGATTTGTGTAGAGTAATTTAATTTGGAATATTTTTATTTTTAAGAAGCATAACTAAGAAGCAAGTAAAAGTCAGTACGTTAACATTTAAGAAAACCAATCATTATTAAATAAAAGCTGAGCAAACAATGTTTTAGGCAGTATCGTAACCTTTGAATGAACAATTTTGACATACCAAACAAAGCAATGGTAAAGAAATTCCATCAATACCAATTCGCTCTAACAATTGAGTTGTCCCAAAAAAAAATACTAAATCTACAACAAACATCATCAATCACAATCAAGCGAAGGAAATCATAACCATCCAACAGTACATACGAAGCAATCAACAAATTAAACTCAAATCATAATGTTTTCACACCACAAATCTATTTTAGATGTTACAACGTTTACCGAGACGTCTGTCTAAACAAACAGTTGCGCCCAAACTTCGACCAATAATAAAAAAGACAGTATGCGGAAAAACTAACATCCTTCGACCATAAACTTCAAAGAACTTCAGTTCATAAAGCGATCAATGGAGCTGTCTTAATGACCGTACGCTCTAATTAACATGTAGTTAGTAAAATAACTAACATTTAGACACATTATCAAAGTAAATAAATAATTTTTGACGTGGTTTAGCGCTGGGTATATTTAGTTTTTCGGTTTAATGCAGATATAAAAGTTACATATTTCACATCACTATCTTCTTTGACGTAAGGTGATGAGAAAAATATCTTGCGGATTACGATCGAAAACATTTTAACGTCCAAAAAACTCGTTTTCTATATTTAAAATTATCTAAATCGTACCAAAACTATACCGAAGTTCATTAAAGCTACATCTGTTATAACAATAAAAACACACATGTCGAAAAATGTATGCGCGAATATTCTATTGGTGATATGAACTGGATTAGAGAACCACGAATTTCATTTCTAATACAATACCAAACTGTTTTACCGGGATAACTGACGATCTCTGTAACTTAGCTTTCAATTTAAGTACCTTCTTCTGTATATCTTTATACCTAGGATTTTCGAAATACGCCTAGATTTTTTCCATATCTGTTGTGTTCGACCACTAACCTAAACAGCAGATGCAACAGAATACCAATATGTTACATAGAGCGACTGTCTATCTCCATAATCCAGTTAGAACTGGATAACACGATACCCCATACTGTTCAAAATAATTCAGGCATAACCTATAATCTAGCCGGCATAGTACATCGGTATAATAGTTGGTGTAGCAGCGGTTACCAAGTTCGCCGGTTCGTCGGTGCGGCGGTGGCTGTAGCCCGTAACAGATGTAAACAATCTCGGGCCGCGTCGTAAAGTCCCGTTTGATCTCCCCGCCTGCACCCCGAGGCCACTGCCTCTAAAATATGGATTTTATGTCTCTGCTAGCTGCTAAAATACCGCATCCCAGCAGTGACCCTCATAACCACCCGGCTGCCAAGACCTCGCCGACATTACCAAACGACTTATGGAAAATTTAACTAAAAGTCATTGGAACTACTTCAGAACTTTCGCCATATATTTCGTTACCGACCCGTTGTATAGTGAATTAGCGACCAATTCTATGTTCTGGGAAATGTTGGTTTGAAACTGTTCTTATAGATTTTATTTAGAGATAGGCCTGTTTTGGCAACATCAATCTTAGAGTTTTAATTGGAAGACCATCACAAATCATTCCTCGTTTAACTTTAAACTCTACTTCCTCACCAAATCGCATGTATCCCTCAACGATTTCCTGGTCCAGATCTCGAACAGATATCACTAAATCGTCGTAAACCAGACAATTAAACAAAGACGTATAAATGCGGTGTTAGTTATGAACATCGTCGCCACCCTCCAAATTATGAGCCATAACTCTGATTCCATTTATTCAAGAGACTCCTCAACATTAATTTACGAGTGACAAGCGGCTCGCATCTCATCTCGTGAAGATATTTAATGCTCATTCTGACACTTATATGTCGTATTGTTTATTTGTCTCGAGCGGTACGAATTCGGCCGCCATGCGTTTTGATCCGAGCCACATTCTTAACCATTGTACATTTTTAGGTCGGCGGTGATTAACGGACGTAGAAATAACTTTATAGATTCAGAACACTTTCACAGTACGAGTGCAGTATTTTTGTTTGGTTGGAATTCCTGTTCGAATATTTTTATTTCGTCGGAAATTGAACGACGTCGTTCTGTTATATTGTATCGGAGTCCCGTGGCGGTTGTTATATGAGAATCTGTCTACACTGCATTTTCGCGTAATTTGCGGAGTACCTCATGGTTTGAAATTCATAGGCGTGAGTAAAATAGGCATAAGCCTAAAATAATACAAACCAGTATTTATCGAGGCTATTTATTTACACTATCAATTAGTTGAGCATCTTGTTTCATTGAAAAAAAAAATGCGCAGTAGATAGGCTCTTCTTAACAATCCCAATAAAAATATTTAGTTCCTAAAATTAGCTTTAAATGTACTCCGAACAAAGTCTGTGTCGGTTAACGTCCCCACTTACCCGAATTAATATTAATTCAAGCACTCAGTAATCATATACCACTTCTCAACATTAGTAATGCTCTCTTTACCGCGTTAATATTCAGAGCCCCGCATATGCAAAGGGTCGGGGAACTGAATTTAATTGAATACTGGCATTAACAAATGGAGCGGCCCGTTTCCGAGTTCCACATTTAACTTATTATTGTTCCATGATGTCGGAGCTCGGAGCGCTCCTCAGCTCGGATCGGCGCGTGACAGCGCGACGGGCCATCCATCAAGTTCTTAATTTAAAATGCCCGCGATCTGGGAAACGCTCTCACGGAGCACTCGCTAATCTCCCCGCGGAAAGGGGTACGTTACACGAACAAACTAATTGTTTCGTCAACATTTTAGTACGCGATAAAAACATCGTCTATGTAAAAACAAAAGATCCCATCACATGCATTGTTTAGCTCAGGATATAATTAGGCTACTCAAACAAAACTCGCAACAACAAACTTCGTATAAGAGTTGCTAAGAAGCACCGCGTATACAAAGTTCAAAACAAAGTAGACAAAGTGCTCGTAAACAGTTTAATCCGGTAATAAAAACGTTACACCTGATCGCATCAATTGGGATGTCTCAAGATTGGATTAAAAATGTAGTAAAAAGCTGAAAATAGACGATGGCCGCTGTCTTCAGTAGTGTATCGATTAAACAAATAAAAAGAGCGTTTCGCTATGAAAGGCAACGTGACGTTGGTGGGTCGTAAAAACGTATGGCACAGAGGAGCCGGCTAACTGCAGTAGTAAACTGGCTCGTTTTGTATACAGAGCCCTTGTTATAGTCGTCGGGCGGTAAACAGAGCGCGGCCCGTGTGTCGCCGCCTTTACGGCCACCCTTTGTGACTTTAGTGCTTGCGGACGTGGCTGAAGACGTTAGTGACCTCGCCGCTCACATATCTACTTAATAAGCCATTGCTTGGAGCCGTACTATGAGGTACATTGTCATTTGACGGCGACTGTGGATTCCGGTTTGGGAAGACCAGATCAATACGTCTGACTAGACTCGTAAAACATGTTTGGAGTCCCAAATACATGTCCAGCAAAACAAAGTTAATCAGACCTAATTGTTCTCAACAAACAAGATATTACAACACTTTTTTCTTTTGTTGCAGATTACGGCTACGGTCACCCGGGTGCATTTAGCCCGTTCTTGTTGAACCCCGGCTGGCTGGATGCGGCCTACCTCAACTATGCGTGGGCAGACTACTTCAGGCCGCCACAAATGCGAGACCAGACCGCTTCACTTGTAAAAGGTAGCGTATATTTTTGGTGTCGCTTCCAGCTAGGATTTTCAATTTGTTTTTAGTCTGAAAACTTTGTTAAACGTGATACGAGTTTGATAGAGCTACCGTTGTTGAAAATAATAGGAAGTTTCTATGAAAAAGTTTCTAAAATGTTTGCTGAAAAACTCGCATCAAAAGCTGAGTCAAAGAATTGTATTGTATTACAAAATCAGAACATTCGAGCACCTCATAAAACTTCCTATCGGCGTACAATAACGGTATTTGTTAATTTAAAAATTCCCGATTTAGCAAACAGCACTCAAAAACATGTTGCTGGAAACAGTACCGCCCCTCAAGGCCGTACAACGCAAAAGCGGCTCAAATAAAAGAAGCGACTCTTGAACTCTGCAAAACAACACCGGCCCGACCGAAGCAAAACCACCCGCTGAAGTCCGCACCACGGGGGGAAGTGGGGGGTGCTACTAAACGTACAAAAAAGCACTGCCTTCACGTTCGAGAGAGTGTGGAGTCAATTTTATTCCAATGTAGGCGACCGCGCCGCCAGCCACTTTTTGTTTCCGACGCTGAAACGCGAGGAGCGATGTACTCAAACACCTACAGACTTTTATTAAACCTACGTAGTAGCGCGCTCACAAACGTGAGACGTACTTCCAAAATGTGTCATTGATTTGTGCTTTTTTCATCCGGATATGAAATAAAGCAAGACTTCGGATTATATGAACTTCTCCAGCAGAGCGTATCGATCAAAGCGCACGGAGGTATTACATCACGACAATTAAAAGTAAATTTTGCTCGCACACGTACTGTTCACACAATGCTCCAGGGACCGGACCCGGTTAACCCAATAAATGCTAATTAAAAATAACGGCCAAAGCAAAACAGAATCAAATTCAACGATCGGGAATCACCTCAATCAGGCGCGACGCCGATATTGGCCCCCACCTCGCCAAATTACCCCCTAGTTACGACCCCTCCCACCCCGTTGCCTTTTAAAGTGGTCTGCGCACTGCCACTGCTGCAAACAGAAAAAGTGCAAAAGAAGAATTGAACGTAGCACCACCTCCGAGCTCTTTGTGGCCCAATCTGCGCCTCCGTCGTGTCCTTTTTATGCGCCAGCTTCTCTTACACGCTATCGAGAATCAAAGCTTCCCCGGGAAGAACTTTTTGAACACAGCTGCTAATGAAAATTTCACATTTCGAGTTCTCTTTGTCCGGCGTGTGCGGAGATAGGTGTACTTCCTTATCGCGATGCTCTCGGCTTTGTGGAGTGCACACGTGTCCGTTGCAACACCTACATACGTGCCCCGCATCAATAATGCGCCGACAGATACTCTGTGTCACAGAAAGAGTCGTATCGTGCCGAATTACGGGATGCCTGTCTGTGTTGCAAAGAACTACGTCGTGTTCGGATAAATAAATATTGCACCCTCACCCTCCTGATATCGCACTAAAAAAACATCCCTTTCGGTGATGCCGCCTTTAAACGCCTACAGATTGTACATTATCCTTAGTACGATTATGCACCCCCGTTGTTCAGGGAATAGACGGAGTGCCCGAGCGCCGCGGGCCATCCCCAGGGGCTCGTCTCTCATATTACGTCATGTTAGTAAATCAGCCAACGGTAGCTCGATATATTTCAATATTTTTTCCTTCACCATCGACATAAATATCGTACAAGTTAAAGACCACAAACATCTTATAAAAGAGACAAACAGCTAACGTTTTTTATTCCTTGTCAACAGGTGGTCCAGGCTCAATACCAACTCCTCCAGTAACGTTACCGGGAGCAGAACTGTTCCCATTCGGACCAGCGATGGCAAGCCTGCCAACGGGAGGACTGATCCCTCCTCCTGGCGCCTTCTTACCTCCCAACGGTCTTCTACCTTTCGCTCCACATCCAGCAGACTTGGCAATGAAGTCTTTACAACCGGAGTTATCGCTAAAGAATGGCATCAACCCTTATGAAGCGTTGAGACACTTACAAAGCAACGTGTCCTCAATGGACACATCAAGCGCTCGACTGTCACCAACTAGCAGCAGACAAAGTGGTAGTCCGAGGAGCATAGTCAACGCCAGCCCTGACAGATCGAAAGCTGATTCGAAGTCGGAAGTCAATTCGATGCATGACGCGACGATCACTGATGAATCAGACGAAGAACCGATTGAAGTAGTAAAGTCTGCCTTCCACCCTACGCGACCAGCGAATGTAGAACTACAAGAGATGAAGAGGGTTCAGGCTGCGGACTCTACGGTGGCCGATAGGCCGCGAGTCAGGAATGAACTGAAAGCTCCTTCACAACGCACGACGAGAGTGCTGTCTTCTAGTCCCACGTCTACAAAAATCTCAAACGGCACGATACCAACACACAAGTCAGTGTGGCGGCCATATTGACATTATAGTGCTAGTGATAGAGTTTTTAGTAAAAGTATCCCTCGTGATGACGGATCTGTTGAAATGTGATAAACCAATGAGCTTGTACATAATATAGGTATTACAAATCCCTTGACTTATATCAGATATTTATTGTTAGATTTATTTTAGATCACTAGAGTCTAGATTAGTAAAGTAAATGTTGATAGATTATTTGTTACTTTTATTGCAGATGTGTTCAAGCTTATCTATATTACGATAATTATCTCGTAAATATAAATGTAAATTTATTTGTAAATGTATAAATGAAATTTTAATATTCTTCGAGAAACGACTGATTACTTTAATAGATAAGAAAGACAAATGTATAATTGTAAATAGTTTAAAAGGGTATTTATTAAACGAATGATATGTACAATAAATGTTTGCCAGTTGGCAATGTATAATCGAAGTGTATATATGTATCTAGAAATAACGATATAAAAGAAAGATTCTGAGAAATTAATAGTGTTTTTTATTACTTTAAACAGAAAACATGTTTAATCCGACAAAACTTGTTTAATTTGGTGCATCTTCGGGCCAAATTAATTATGAAGACGAAAATACATGTTTTGGCAATAAACGTGAATTCCACAATGCAAAAAAAAAAGGTACAAAGAAAACGATTGTTTTCATACACAAAATTACACTTAATTACGAGTACGTATAGCATAAAATATGCTACAGCTTCTACACTGTAAGAGACCTCGGTTGACCAGGACATGGACGACCCTATAACAATTAAGCTGAAGACAGTTAAAATCCGATAGATTTTTTTAACAGATGGTGAAAAATACAAAATACCTTTAAAGTAAATCAGAAACATGTGTTTGATCAGTAGAGAAGTAAATTTTATATTTTTTTAATATCAACATTGCAAATTCATTCACCTTCCATACATTAACATGGAAATGCAAGTTAATGAACGCGCACAATGTGCATGGCACATGTTATTGTTGTATTAACCGTGAACTCTTATAAACAGTCTCATACTAAAATGACGCAGGAAGCAAGATGAATCAAATCTGCACATCCATTGCCGAGATATTTTGATGAAATTAATTTAAATGGCTTTATTTATGGTGGTCAATTTTAACTTTGGTTTGTTGTTATACTGCGTATACTTACTACTGCACAATGGATAAAAAACAAAGAAGAATAAGAATTATTTGCACTTAGTTAATGGTGGTGATTGAAGATACTTTTAATTTCGAAGTATTGAAAAGAGAAATAGTTATAATATACTTGTCAGGCCTCGTACGTACCAAATCAACTTATACCTAAAGTTTCAAAAGAGAATCCATTTTTCTTCAAACCCCCATCACAAAATCACTGAAGAGAAGTTTAAAAAGCAGACTGAGTGCCAATGATTTGGTCAGTAGTTAAGTAAACTATTAGTTAAATTCAATATTTTTAACAGTTCGTTAAAAACGTGAAAGAAAAATGTATTTATAAATGTTTAACTAATAGTTTACTAAAATATACAAAGAACTGACCTTTAATAACACTTGGGTTACGTCAATGTAATTTTTTTTATTACCAATTCAACGTTCTAGCTTTAAAACTTCCTAGGGTTGTCTACGAACCCACAAAATAAATATGAATATACCAGCTTCAGTCTGATACGTTTGAGGATAAAATTTTACCAGTAAATCACCTATGTAGTTTTTGTACTGACTTCGTTAATTTTCAATCACAATCCAGTGGCCGTGTGCTCGGCTTTTGATGGCGCTGTAAGTGTTGGAAAGAGAGAAAAATTGAATCCTGGTGCTACGGCATGCTTCGAAGTCGGTTATAGGCTTCGATCATTGTGATCAAAGGTTATAGGTTTAAAAGCTTTTCAACAAAAAGGGTTCAACTTTATAAAGCGGGCGATAGGTGACCAATTGCAACGTTACTAGAAAAATTGTAATGGATTCTGATGAATTCGGTGATAGCTTATGTTTTAGATTATCTTTTTAAACTTTTCGGATATTACTTTTTTTGGTATATCAGTATTGGTTTATTTCGTCTTATTATGAGTACAATAGATTTTACAATGATTCCAATGAACACTTTTAAGTTAATTGCTAATTAAGATTTAAACGTGATGCTTGCAAGGGGCGGATTTGTACCTAATTCAGAACAAGTGGTAAACGGTTTTAGTTTTATTGTTGTCGTGACATTATTTATTTTATCATAATCTGTGTCATTGAGTCTGGGTGTTTGTGTATGTGAGTTTCTAAGTTTATAAACCCACACACGATACACTACAAATTCCTAGTGAGGGGAAACGATTTAAAAAAAAGCAACTTAGTCTTGATACGCTTCAAAATTGTTTACCTATCTACTAAATAGCCAACTTTCTCGATTAAACACACGACGTTTTTTTAAAAAGTAAGGGTGAAAATCGCCTACAGATTTTCAAAACTAGTACTTACATACATACTACATATCTTTTGTATAAAACCATTGTACAAAAGACAAAATCACGTGACAAAAGTGTAAAGGCATTAGTACATAGATGCGTATGGGCACTGGGCAGGTGGGTCCTATCAATTGTGTTTGCTGATTCTGATCTGGTTAGCTGATTGCAGCCTGCCGCGGTCGCGACGCTCCTCAAACAACGCTTGGATACCTAAAAGGGTGGATATGACTGTTTTATATGAATATTTCTATGGTTTGGTATTGGTATACTCGGTTTTGTAAAAAATAAATAATTCTGTATTATTATGGACATAAATTATTCTTCGAAATTAATATGATGTCGTAATTGGTATAAGGAGTATTGGCTGATAATAAAAATAATAAATAATACATTAAGAAATATTTAAATGTTTCAAGAAACGCCCCAATATTACACTTTTTTTTGTGAAAACGGACGATTTTGAATGTCAGTGTGACACATAATAATTATAAAGAAGTAGAAGAGGAAATAAATATGTTCTCCGAAAGAAGTTATGTATGAATGATCACATAGAATGGAAAATACAAAACAATAAATGAAATGCCAAAAATAAATCATTTTGTTAGTTGTTGAGAAAAAAAAATCTGTAATGTTTTTCTTACTGAAGTGTTTGTATCGTTTTATTCTCAAATAAATTAGTATGTTTTCAAAGAACACTTAAGTATGTAAAAGTTTTCCAGTTTCAAGTTAAATAGCTACAAATGATTATACGAGTGTTTAATAATCGTAATTTCACTTCTAAAATTTTTCATAGTATCCTCGAAGTGACCCCGGAACGTAAAGGGCTATTAAGGACACCGTGGGTTTTGTTCAGCACAAGTCTGACAGTCCCTCCTTCTCTGCCCTAGGTGGGAGGACTCATTTGATGCCATTACCACGCAAAACAAAAGTATCATTTAATGAAAACTTTTACTCTGTGGCATTCGATTCAACTCGCAGTGAAAATTGCGTTTTCAAACTCCTTTCTTTTAAATCTTTAAAGCTTCATTCTAAAAATCGAATGCAAAAATAAAAAAGAATAAAACATAATTACTCTGCAGTATCATATTCATATCCAATTCTGTCGCATACATTAGCGAATAGAAGCACCTCATTACACGAACCTTTTGATTACCGCACTCGTTATGTTATGACTTACTTTTTGGCCCAACCATTCTCCATACAGTGTACACCCATCCTATTTAGCCGTATTAAAAACTTGTGGCCAGACGGCCGCGTCGGTGAATATATTCTGAATTTGAAATTTTGTTTGAGCCAATGGACGTATGTTTTCAATGCACGAGTGATTACTGTATGAGGTTTGCCTATGTGTGTTGTCTGTTTATAAGTTTGCATGTGTTTGTAGATTCCTATCTACATTTAAAGCTTTTAAGCTCGGCGGGGCGCGACGCTAGCGTGGCGTTTCCTTGGCGTGCTTACTTTTTATTTACGTGGTAAAGTCATCAAATGAGTCCTCCTTACCTGGTTGGGGCGGAAGGGACTGTCAGCACGGTGGTCCTTCAATAGCCCTTTACGTTCCGGGGTCATAGTTTCCTGACAAGACAGTCCCGCGACCCCGGCAAGCTTTGGCCCTGTATGGGGTCCATTGCTGACAGACAACCCATGATCGGACGGCAAGTCACCAGTATTCGTAGCGAAGCTTTTTTTTTAGCGTGGTAAAATCATCAAATGAGTCCTCCCACCCAGGGCAGGGCGGAAGGGACCGTCAGACTTGTACTGACTAAAATCCACGGTGTCCTTCAATAGCCCTTTACGTACCGGGGTCACGGTAATTCGTTAGTCCCGCGACCATTCGTAGTCAAGCTAGCGTGTCTTGTCCTTGGCGTGCTTACTTACTATGAAAATATAGACGAGTCGTCATACAAAACCCGCCACGTTAGCGTCGCGTCAACGCCAACCTTACTGTTTTGTAAATTGCCTTTAGGAATATCAGAGGAAAATTAACAACGACTACCGTATGCTTATAGCTCTTATACTTTTTAATTTATTTTATTGACTCTTACATGACATCCTTTGTGAGAGAAAATAAAAAGAAAACTTCAATTAGTGATCACCTTTATATTTTTTTTTATTCTGTTGGACATTGCGTGTTTCTAACTGCTTTTCTGTCTCTTTATTCTGGCAACCTTATCTGTGACAAAAAATGTGTGGAAATTTACAGTTAGAAATTAAACCAAGTACATTCTTACATTTCTAGGTCTAGCAAGGTCCGGGGTTGCGGGACCCCGGGGTTGCGGGACTGTAAGAATTCACAGACACCGTAGATTTTAGTCAGTACGAGTCTGACAGTCGAGGGACTGTCTCCGCTCTGCCCTGGGTGGGCGGACTCATTTGATGATTGTACCAAGTAAAAAAAAAAGGTCTAGCAAGGTGATCAATTCATCGGGGATAAGTTTTATCTGTCTTGTTCGAAGTAAATTCAATAAATGTTTGTTCTTCACAAAAACATTGGAAAGTCGAAGACTTTAGTCAAATTTTCTTAAAAAGTTCGAAGATTTCATTAGTAAATGCTTCTACTACCTACGTGCTAATTCAGATGTAGATCTAATAGAAAAACAATAAAATAAATGATATTCAGTTGCATTATTAATCAAATGAATTCTCACAACCTGGATGAACCGGAAAGGACTGTCGGACTATTACTGACTAAAAATCCAACCTGTAATTTCACTTAAACAATCCCGTGACCCTGGCAGGCGTTTGGCACTAAGGGACTCAGACAGTTTGCTGACAGTTCCTTGAGTTGCGCGTGAAACACTACGCGACGGCGATCCTGAAAGGAGACTTCAACATAGTTAATAAAGTGCTACGTAATTTCTGTCAAGAAATTACGTTTTTTTGGAATGGGTTTTGAATGATAAAAATTAAACTATTCTATCTTATAATAAAAGTGGCATTGCGGTTGGCACAGTTACTCCTGCGCTGCGTTTCGCAAGTTCAATTGCCGTAAGATTAAAATGTTTATATGGCCTACTGTTCGTGGACCCACGATGCAGAAGAGAGTTCAGTTAGAATAATTTCGATTGATCAATATTGTTAAGACTGGCGATTGTAGATAGGTCTATGCAAAACACTTTATAAGATGAAATCGTGAAAAGGGCTCAACCACCACAATAGTTCGCAACTCTACTCTTAAGGACAAAAGCGAAACAGACCGCCTACGTTACGTAAAAATAAAAACGTTTTAATTCCACCGTGTCGCAATGCAGGAACCGCGGCTTAACCCTCCGCCGCCGGCTAGCGAGCGACAGCACATATCGATAAGATCGACATCGCACCAATCGCACCTGCTTTTATTGTTTTAACCCGTTTCAACCCGCTCGGCGGAAGATCGCCGCAGGCTCGACCCGGCAAAAATTCTAAATGGACGTATCCTAAATGTCGATGGATTTATCGCACATATATCACTTATCACCCATTTACAATGTAAGTAATTTTTTATTGGTGTTGAGTGTTTTTCGGGAGTGATGTGAAGGAAATCCTAATTTAACTGAATTGGAAAATTTAATTTTTCGAAAATTTAGGTATGTTTCCATCATCGACCACCAACTACCATAATTCACAAATTTTATTGCTATTATTTTACAAATGCAAAGTAGGAACGTCCACATCTATTCTAAACAAACAATTCTATCGATAAACTTCGCAAAAATCCCCAAAAAAATATAATAGACAAATCCCTTGTCATCCCACTCGAAAGTCAAAAGGGCCCACAGAGCCATACTGGACAATTCAGGAAGAAATCTCGCTGATAAAATTTTAATGCCTGTATAAAAAGGCTATAAATTTGATTTACGCGCCCCCACTCGCTGTAACAACGGGGTAATATCGAAAAATAACATGAGATAATGTTGGCTTACAGAGTGGGGCCAGGGTTGGATTAGGTGATATTTGCGTTCGGTATGTATGAAGGCAGCGGCCGCGGCGACGCGAAGCGGCGCGGTATCCGGCCGCGTTGACGCGGTGTTAGCGAGGAACAAAAATAAATAGACCTGGAGATTGGTAACTGACATGTTTGTAAGTTCATTTTGAAGTTAGAACTTGTAGATATTGTCACTTTTGTCACCAAGAATACCTGTTACTACCTAGGACAGTTGTATGGGTGTTTGGGGGTCTGACGGGTCTCACAAACAATACAAGTCAAGAGAGTAATCTAAATAAAAATTATAAAAATAAATGTGATTTATTTAAACGAAAAAAATAATGAGTTGCTTTCAAAAAACAGACGAGGGACGAGAACTTACCTCATGAAACACATAAAATATTCGCAAAGAAAGCACTTGGATATAATAAATTCCTTATTGGGCCGCGGCAGAAACACAAAATGAGTAGAAGAAGCCACTTAAAAAGATTGGCACTCAACGAACCGGCATAATCTATGCAAATTACGTCAAATTAGGAGTCGTCAACACGCTTTGCCTCCTCTGCGTAATTTTGAAGGCAAACCCTCCTTTATTATTTATTCCTCTCCTTCCGTCCGAGATGGAGAAAAAAATATAAATCTCGCCGAAACACTTCGATCGGCTAATGAATCGGATAAATAAATTGATGGAAACATTTTACATTCACGTGTATGAAGGTTTTCCTCGTAGGTGCTCTGAAATTGTTCAGAGGGTTAATTGGATATTATGATCCTGATTTTTTTTTATTCCTTTCCCTTACTAAGTATTTTTTTAAATGTTTTTCCAAAAAATAAAAAATATACATTTAAAAATATTTATAATAGTGGCCGCCAGTATCGGAAACAAGCTACCGGTGTTCAGGGCTCCAAAGAAAGGAACCTCCTAACAATGCGCGCCGTGTCCAGATGAACTGCTTTTTGAATCAGGCCCTTGATCCATCAAATGAGTCCTCCCGCCCAGGGCGGGACGGGAGAGACTGTCAGACTCGTAATGACTAAAACCCACGGTGATCCTTCAATAGTCCTTTACGTTCCAGGGTCACGGTTACCTGATGAGACAGTCCCGCGACCAACAACAAGTTGGGAAAAGGCAGATGATAATGAATTATGTAACTTATAATGACTGAATTAAAAACGAAATTGCTACAACAGACTTGTATGAATGATACTCATTTTTGCATTTTAAAGGACAATACTTGCCTGCCTTCAGATTCATCAGAACATTTTAATCGACAATTTCCGAAATATATTTCCTCTCTTTAAATGAAGAAAAAAATTCGACACGATTGCATAATTAATATTGCGAGATTTAATGAGAGCATTAATTTCGACATTGGCGTGACCAATTTTGTTGACATTATGTTTGGTAACCTGAAATTAAATATTCCACTACCCTATATTTAAATTGAATATTAAGTTCAGTATTAATTAGTGCTTACTAATTAGTAATGAAGTTGCCATTTCTGATGTACATTGTATTCAATTTTCGCAAAAAAAGGTAAGATGAGAAACCATATTGTGCTCGCTCAATTTACACGAATTTTAACACATTTTATCTGTTTTAATCCTGAATCCTGAATATGAACGCAGTTTAAAATATCTACATGTTTCATATCCTATTTTTTAAACCATTACTGCCGTGAGCGTAACTTTATAATTTCTCACAATATACACCTACTTTAACAAACACAAAAATATACATTGTGAGAAATTATAAAGTGGAGCGATGGACAAGCGATATTTCAAAACTACTTAATAAAACATCGTATACGTATGTACACAATGTTTTAACCACCAGGCCTGTAATTATAGAGTTAGGCGATAAAATTTCAAACGTTAAAAAAAAATGTTGGTTAAATGGTTAGGCTGCGGTTCTACTGAAGCGAGCAGTGAGCAGCTACGAGCTGTGCCGCGTTTCACCAATCACATGCTTGAAATCCACATCTTTTCTCCACTCCTCTATGTGTTTGGTGAATTGCGGTACAGCTCGTCTCCGATCTACTCCGCTCCGCCTCAGTGCAACCGCAGCCTATATCTAAAAGTTTACCAATCTGAAAACACCACATCTGTAGGTTTATGACCTTCTACAAAACAAAACACGATCCTACTATAACCAAGGGCAATGTTTAAAGAAAGTCGGCAACTAACAAGCCGACAGCCGGCAAACATAAAAGGGACTAACGTAATAAAAAATCATAAAATGACCCAAAATATTGTTTGTATAATACCCGTAGCTAAACAGAGTTATAAAAATATTCCCTTAGCCTCATAAATGCTACTGGTTTTGTAAGAAACTTACCTTTGTGGTGTTACAATAATTTTCTTTAAAACAATTATTTTATTAGGCACTTTCTTAGGTAGAAAAGTTTTTTTTTAGAATTTGTGTGGCAATAAAGTTTGGAGAAAAAGAGTGAATATCGTTTTAAGAAAAAGAAACAAGTATATGAATACCTACACATTGTATTTTAAATGTTGATCGTATTATTACATTTATTACATCGCTGCATCGTATGTCGTAGCCTTTCGTAGCACTTTCGTAGCTCTATGCTACGAGAGGCCTTGCTACGCACGCGTAGCAGACTTGTAGACAAAAGAAACATCTAAAGTATGTGTTAATTTTTTTCATGTAGAGAAAAGCTAAATTGGTTAAATAATAACTTCTTCAAGGTTAAGCGACGATTGCTGAGGTATATCCGTAGATGCGTGACCATCTATGTATCACTTACCGAGATCTTCTGTGTTGAGAAAAGCACTTTTATCTGTAAGATATAATACATAATATCCCTGTTATTTTGTAGATCTTCTTCTTTCTTAGATCGGCCATCGTTGTGGGTAGCCAGAACAAGTAATGGTTAAACTAGCAGCCCATACCAATACAAACAAGAAAAAGATTAGATTGATGGTAATCTGTTATGTTGATTTTTTTCTGGTTTTTCTTTTTCACTTTTTACCAAGTCTTAGATGTTGGACCAAAGCAATGATTTAATCTTACTTCTTACTCGATAATAACATTACCTATAGATCCAAAAGTGTGTGAGGGTAGATGGTTTTTCTTTTTTTTTTCTTTTTTTTTTTTTTTTTATCGTGGTAAAATCCGGGCACGCCGCAATCGCGGCGGTAAGACCCCTCTTTGAGGAGTGGCTGGATAGGCGTCACGGCGTCCTGACCTACCGCATGACGCAGGTCCTCACCGGACACGGAAGTTTCGGGAGGTTCCTGTGTCTGATAAGGAGGGAAGAAACGCCTGGGTGTCACCACTGCGAGGATCGTCCGGAGGACACGGTGGAGCATACGGTGCAGGACTGCCCCGCTTGGGCAGAGCACCGCCGTGTCCTCACGACGGCGATAGGCGGAGACCTCTCGCGCCCGGCATTGGTCGAGGCCATGCTGCGGGGCGAGATGGAGTGGGAAGCGGTCGCCTCCTTCTGCGAAGCAGTCATGCTCGCGAAGGAGGAGGCGGGCCGCGTGAGGGAGAGGACAGCGTCCTCCCTCCACCCCAGCCGCAGTGGTAGACGCCCACGGCGACGGACGTCGCAAGACGATCTCCGGCCACCGTAGGCGCGGGCATGCGGGCAGCGAGTAATGGGCGACTCGCTGTCCGACCATGGACCATGCCCGGGTCGACGGCGCGTTGTGTTCCACGCGCGCCTCAAGGAGTGTCAGCATAGTGACGGGGCCTGTAGAGGGCCAAAGCCTGCCGGGGTCGCGGGACCAAGGGATTACCGTGACCCCGGTACGTAAAGGGCTATTGAAGGACACCGTGGATTTTAGTCAGTACAAGTCTGACAGTCCCTCCCGCCCTGCCCTGGGTGGGAGGACTCATTTGATGATTTTACCACGATAAAAAAAAAAAAAAAAAAAAATCGTGGTAAAATCATCAAATGATTCCTCCAACCCAGAGCAGGGCTGGAGGGACTGTCAGACTTGACTGACTAAAATCCACGGTGTCCTTCAATAGCCCTTTACGTACCGGGATCACAGTAATTCGTAAGTCCCGCGACCAAGGGATAGATGGATAGTTACTTTTTGTTCCAGAGTGACGTTCCTATAGAATAACACTCGAGTTACAAGCGAGCGAAGCCATTGAAAACAGCTAGTACTAAAAAGCATAACCCTCCTTCTGACGCAGTCGGGTAACGAAGCACAAATCAAAACAAAATATCACTCACATAACTTCTTCCGCCACATTAACCTCCCCTTTAATATAACAACGCAACTACCACTAAAATCTTAACAGCGTCATTCTCACATAAACCTCAATTTCAACGATCTTCGAGGCCGCAGCTCATAACCCTATAACTACCGCGTCACCAAATCCGACCCGTCTAACCCGCTGCACATACGCAAATTGCACACGCCTAAATGGGTTTCGGCGTCCATCTACTGGGCGGCTAGTCATTAACTCACGGAAGCAAGTACAGCGGACCAATTTCCCCAACCGGTTGCCAATTAACAGCACTTGGGTGCCGGCGAACTGGACGCCGGGTTAGCAAGGCGGTCGAAGGGTTAGCAAGATGTTTGTTATGATTTACGATTGAGGAAAGAGGGTTGGGTCGTTTCGGAGTTCGTGAGCGTTTGAGGGTTAGAATGTTGTAAGTTTTGAATGGTTGCGTGTGGGGTTAAGGAGATGGGAAGATGTTAATGTGATGGTTTGAAGAATTAGAAAATTGTTTACGAGTTAGAGGACTAAAGTTTTCCGATTTTGCTAGTATGAAAACATGTCGTTCGTTTGACGGTACGGTTAGCGCAGTAGCTGAGCGATTGGGCTGCTGCGTTGCGTGTCGCGGGTTCGATTCCTGCACGGAGCAAATATTTGTATGATCTACAAGTAGTTGTTTCGGGTCTGGGCATTTGTGTATGTGAGTTTATATGTTTGTGAACGCACCCACGACACAGGGGAAATTTCTAGAGTGGGGCAACGTTTTTTTTTAAGAAAAATAAATAAAAAATTAAAGTCAAGAGGCGCGCTTCTCATTGCAGTGAATTCTTTTGTAAGCAATATTATTATAAAGACTACTCCACGATTGTACCCGAAATTGATTGGAATCATAAAAATTAAAAAATGGTAGTTTGTGTTTCTTCATGATGCATTTACCATATCGGGCCCACACCGTGAATTCAATACACCAAATAAAAATTACGGATTATGTTCTCGGATTTTATAAAAGGATTAACTTACTTATACTTATAACTATGACTTAATTAAGTATAACGTAGATTTCATCAACATTAAAATTTAATCATTTTTTAAGACCAGACTTATCGAAAGTACAAAACTTAAACCGATTTACAACATAACATTTTTCCCATAACGCTGCGGTAATTGGTCTCGCTATAAACCTTAATTTACTTTTAAAACAAGTTTAAATAAAATCCAACGTGTTTGCGCTCGACTAACGGTGAACCTTTTTAATGCAAAATTTTTACTGGCCCATATAAAAATGTCTTTATTTATTTAGGCGGGAACCCAAAGCAATTGGCCCAAATCGGTAAAAAGTAGAGCCCAGAACTATATATTTTTTATAAAAACCTTTCTACCGTTATAAATATGTAAATATTATGCAACTTAAATGGGGCAACATTGGAAGAAATTGTTGCAAAAAAGTCGAAACGGTACATAGACAATGGTAGTTCGCAGTAAAGAAATGCAGTTAGAAATTATTATTGTGTAACAGAGTCATTAAGTTTTTTAAGAAAAAAAAAAGTAGATCTGTAACACTGGTTTTTTGGAGTTCGCCAAGTTTTTACAGACACTTATCGTCTGGCGAATTTTACGCTACTTTCTGAGAATATTAAATAGCAACGTATTGTTTTATAAGTCATGCTTTCGCCCGGTCTTTTTAAAAATGACAGTGTTGTTGTCGTATTTATCGTTTTATCTCCTGAACACGTGAGTTTTCCATAAAGTTTTCATTTATCCCCTACCTATCGGTTTCCAATGACGAGGCCCCTCTCTAGAGGGCCAAAATCTGCCGGGGTCGGGACTCACGAATTGCCGTGACCCCAGAAGGTAATGGGCTACTGAATGACACCGTGGATTTTAGTCAGTACGAGTCTGAAAGTCCCTCCCGCTCTGCCCTGGGTGGGAGGACTCATTTGATGATTTTACCACGCTAAAAAATAATAAAAAAAAGATCTACATCTACTCGTATCAAATTACAATTCAACGCGCAGATGATGTAAAATTATTAAGTGTATCACCCGCAATCACCTCTGTTGACAAATGGTCAGTATGCCACCCCAACACTCAATACTAAGATGCTGCCACAAACATTAGTACTAATTAGGGTTCCGGGACTCTTTTAAAAGGGCACCGTGGTCCTGGAAAATAAAGGTCATATGAAGGAACAGGGTGGTTTTTAGTAGGTCTGACTGATGACTGATTCAGATATTTTATTTAAAATAATCTCTTTAAAATCTAATTTTGAAATATTTTATTACAATTTATTTTAAAAGAAAATTAATTCTTTTATACCAGCCAGTCTTCAAGACCACGTCCCATCGCTACTCCACCACTTCTTTTACCACTCGCATTATGATAACTTTCCTTTCACCTTCCATTATTCAATTTAGTAACAGGTGTGTTCTCGAATATGAATGAGTTGGTCGCGGTTCCTCGCGGCTTCTCGCGGTTCGTCGCGTTTGCGGCAATAGAATTCAGTTTTATTTGCGTATTCACTCAAGTAACTGACAAGACTGTAGTGTGAAAACTATTTCTGTTGGAGTAAAAATAAAGGTTAGGAGTTCGGGTTTTTGGAATATGATTTTTTTCATTCATATATTATTTTATGTTTTAGTGTCTTCTTGGTAACGTTCTTCAGAAAGGTCAGATGTGGGCCGTGGGACTGTCTAAGCAGGATATCGCAGCCCTGGAACGCAAAGCATGTGAGAGAACAGGTTGATTTTTAGTCAGAAAGAATCTGAAAGATCCACCCAGGGCGGGACTTATTTGTACACCAAAAAAAAGGCATTAAGAGCGAGTATAACCATAGATAATGTTAACAGTAATGTAAGCATCGTATCTACAGTTTCCGTCATTGGAAATAAATATTGTTAAGAATGTTTCATTTTATTAGAAGGTAACAAATAACAATGCTGTATTAATGTTACTCGTCTTTAGCATTCATAGCTAACCCATTGACATATTTAAAGTAAGTCTGTGCACTAAATCTCACTGGACAAATCCGCCTTTGTACTGAAATAATTCCGTAATTTCCATCTCTAGTATTCCAAAAATACAAAACATTATCCCGAAATACAGGATGACTAGTGAACCACGTTATTTTCCATGTTCAAAACGAAACACATTTTGCCCCAAAAACAAAACATGGCAACACACAGCTCAAAAGAGCAGCGAATGGACCTAGCGAACGAATTAGTCAAATAAACACCTAGTGAGCTAAAACAGTCAACGGTCTGGAAAAAAACAAAAAAAAACTGGCAAAGTGCGTGTCGGACACAAAATGAAGGGTTTCGTAGTAGTAAAAGTAGGGGTCGTTGTAAAATTTAACTTAATATTGTAATTAAAAAAAAACCAATAAAATAAACTTGACTTGTGCTGCATGATTGTACTATAGGTTTTAATTTACTTGCAAGTATAGATTAAGTCATTCAACGACTTAAAAACAAAAATTGGCAGGCACTATGATGTTTTCCTGTATCGTGGGTACTTTTACAGACATTTAAACTGACATACGCAAACACCCAGACCCGAAACAACTACTTGTAGCTCTTAAATATATATTGTTCCGTACCAGAATCGAATCTACGACACGTTGCACAGCAGTCAATTGCTCAGCCCCTGCGTCAAAAAAGTGCCGTGGTTTGAGGTACGGAACCCTAAAAAGCAAAAATATTTCGCCTAATACTGAACTGCAACGATTTTTTCCACACATGTTCGTGGCGAACAAATTGAAATTCATTAGTACGTGGGTTCGAGCCTCAGAGAGGGTGTTAAGCAAAATTAACGAGCTATATATGAATTAACACTCATACCGTGACCCGGCTGCAGATCAATACCGAATCAGAGACACTTTTTTTGAAACGGTTAACCGTTTCGAACTTGGATAACGAGTAGCTTGATACATTTTTGTGCGCTGTACATTAGCCGAAAGATATACAACATTATTTTTAGTATATGCGAAACCTGAATATAGTTTGTTCAGAATCAGTAACTGATTCGATTCCAATAAATTTTACACCATGTTATATTATTTTTTCAAAAATATTTTTTTACCATTTAATTACAATACAATCACCGTACGATTAGGTACCTATTGCCAAGCTATTATCACAAGTGTATAACACAGGAGACGCAGTTTACGCGGGTGTACCGCGAAATGAGCATGTTTATGAACGGACAACCAGGTAATATACAAACTTATAACCTTGTGATTTTTTATGATAGGATTTTAAAATTTTATACATAGATTCTTTACACAAAAATACTAGACAGGTGTATCGGGTTTCGCATAAACAAAAAATAATGTAGTATACTTATGCAGATAACTAAAACTATTTTCTAGGGTGTTATATGAGGTCGCGGGACTCACGAATTACCGTGATCCCGGTACGTAAAGGACTATTGAAGGACACCGTGGATTTTAGTCAGTACGAGTCTGGCAGTCCCGCTCTGCCCTGGGTGGGAGGACTCATTTGATGATTGGAGATGATTGGAGAACGTGGTGACACGTTAAAAAAAAGGGTGTAATATGACCTTCTGAGCTTCTGAGAACTTAATGAGCTAACATGAAATAACACACATATTCAGCGACAGTTTCTTCAAATCGGTTAACCGTTTCGAGTTTAACTTGGAGAAAAAAAATATTGATATTTTTTGTGCGCGTTCTTTGGTCGAAAGAGATACAAGTAAATACCTTGTTTGTCTTAAAATCTTGCTTGTATCAAAATTCGAGTCACACGAATACAAACACACTCTCAAGTTTTAGAAACAGCACCCTTGTTAAAAAAAACGACGGGTTGCACTCTGGGAGTGCTGGCAGAAGTGAAAACTTGAATCACACGAACATTCGCGCAAGCGCCCTGCGCCGTCTTACGAATTTTCGATCAGGTCACGTGTCCTGACGCGAGTTTAACATTTACCCATTCCAAAAAAAGTGCACAACGCCGCTAAAGAAGTTTTCACTTCAAAAAACTTGCAAAAAGGAAATCAAGACTTTGTGGAGCTCAATTACGGGCTCGTATCATGACTGGAAGAGGAATCGTATGCTATCTAGATTGACTACGTACTGCATAATTCATGTATTTTTTGGCATGTACCCATTAAAAAACCACGTGTAAGTAGATACGATTTCCATTGTTGACACAAATCAAAGTTAATTTAAATTCGTCATTACTCTTAATTAAGTTAATTAGCAGCTGTTCTGGACTTACAGAATATTTTAATTATTCAGTTTTATTCTTAATTAAATTGACTTTTTAGCCTTTATACCCAGACTTACCTATTAAATCGAGACCCACTTTCATAAAATTGGTGTGTAAGTACGCGCCATGTCGGCTGTGTGGATTATCAAATTGATCACAGCGCGCGATGTTACACAGATTTGAACTAAGTTGGGACTCTGCGGAGTGAGGTAAGTGTTAAGTTTAATATGCACCGCAACCTTTTAAAGTACTTTTTTAGGTTTTATTTAATTTTTAATGAAAAATAAGGCGTATATATTTATCAACATATGTATATAATTGGTAAGAATTCGCAGATCTTATGTCCCGAGATAATCTGTCATTGCGCAAAGTATGATTCGTTTTAAAAACCTTTGTTGACGAATTAAAAACTAATCAAAATCAAAAGATTAACCAAACAATCAAATAAACATACTAAAACAAAACAAGATCATTATCAAGTCGTTAGAACCCATGACACATTTTTCCTAAGCCAGTTCACAACAAGATTACAGCTACGAAAAGAATCACAGTCGCACGGTGAATGGGGGCCTTTAATCTATCCAAATCCTTCCCCAAATAGCTGAGATTGGTCCATAGACGGTGCGGATTAGACACGACTTTGTCTTACTCAACAGCTTACGCATTTAACGCAAGTCAATCTGTTCTAAGGAGCTGTAACATGGCTTCCCCTTGTTCAAGCTAAGTCTTCAACGTTATCTCTTTGTTAATGATTTTTATTAAGAGGTCTGCATTAAAATTTGAAAGGCTTTTGAGAAAAGAGGTAGGGTAAAGATTATAAGGCTAATTAAACGGTATTTTGATCAGAATTTCATTAGAGGATTACGATTTTTAAACACTTAATTTATCTTTAACTAGAGACTCGCCCCGGGGACCCATAGGTGCAATTAAAAAATAAAATATAGTGTATGTTACTCAAAAATAATATAGCTTTCTACTGGTTCGAGAATTTACAAATTCGATACAGGAGTTCCAGAGATTACGTGGTAGAAACAAACTCACTAATGTAAGTGTGGATTGTGTGTGGGTTTTCAAATATTAGGGATTTATTATTTGACTCTTTTCATTCGTAACTTTTCTCATGATCCCGACCTAAAAGTAAACCCTGTTCCATCGATTGCGCTTTGCATTCCAGCGCCACGGTATCCTACTGAGACAGTTCCACGATTTCTTCATATCTGTATGTACCAGCAGGTCAACCTACTCGAATCTGTCAAATTTTACCAATCGAATATTAACCTTTCTCTACTGTTATAAGGTTGAAAATCTATTAAAGAAATATGAAAGATTGAGGTAGGTTCATATGCTGGCGTCTGTACATAACATATACATTAACAAATGATTTTTATAGGTTTTTTTTTGTAACCTACTTGATGCAGCTTTTAAGTCAATGCTCGTTCCAATCACGCAGTTATTATCAGTAATGTATATAGGGTGTTCAGAAACACATTACTATATCGCGATACTAATCTAGTAAGTCCTATTTGTGTAAACCCTGTTCGAAACGTAATGTCATCACGGTAATGTGCTGCAGTCGTACTGGGATAATCCTGGCTAATCTCGATGCCAAACTGGACCTCAGCAGCGTCTGCATAATGCTGAGCTCATTACAAACTCATGGCCGATGCTTTATACCCTATGTTCGGGTGTTCCTGAGATATTTGGTAGCACTTATTTTAGTACTAAAATACATCAGTTCTCATTTATAAATTAACAACAGATTTTCTAATAACATAAATTTCTGTAACTGTACCTACTACTCTTGTTTTGGGTGAAAAAGCAGGTGTTCCATACATTGTCTTAATTATGCTTTTGTTTAGAACATGTTTTTGACAGCACAGTTGTCGTAGTGGTCAAGCAATGGATCGTTGCGCTGCATGTCGCGGGTTCGATTCTCGAACGGAATAATACGTGTGCTCTAGTTTTTCTGGGTCCTGCTGTTTATTCTGGTGAGTTTTGTGTTCACGACGTATGAGAAATTCCAAAATCAAAATCAAAGCATTTATTTCAAGTAGACCAGTTACAAGCACTTTTTAGTTCTCAAAGACAAAAAAGATATAATTAAATACTAGAAAGAAAGAAAGAAAGAAAGAAAGAAGAAAGAATTATAGTGCTATAGTCCCGATCACAAGACATAATAACTGTGAAAGTACCGTAGGTGCCCATTCCAAGGAGTAGATCTCTATGGAGAAGAACGGATAAGAAACTCCATGGACACTCTTTAACATTGTCATGTAAGGCGACGTTTAAAAATAACGGTTGAATCTAGAAATATGTTTTGGATCCTAGATACAATAAAGGTTGTATCAGTTATCATAAGTCATTATTATTGGTTGAAAACTATAAAACTACTATCAATTTACTTCATATATTTCTTATGGAAAAGAAAGTTCTCCGGCCACAGAAGGCGCGAGCATGCGGGCGGCGAGTAATGTCCGACTCGCTGTCCTACCGTGGACCATGCCCGGGTTGACGGCGCGTTGTGTTCCTCAAGCGCCTCAAGGAGTGTCTGCATAGTGACGGGGCTCCCTGTAGAGGGCCAAAGCCTGCCGGGTTTGCGGGACTCACGAATTACTGTGACCCCAGTACGTGAAGGGCTATTGAAGGTCACCGTGGATTTAGTCAGTACGAGTCTAACAGTCCCTCCCGCTCTGCCCTAGGTGGGAGGACTTATAAGATGACTTCACCACGTAAAAAAAAATTGGAAAATGAAAGTGTAACATAACGCAATAAAACTTCCAACTTACGATCAAATCAAGTAACTAACTAATTATTTGAGCGCTATCCACCAGTTGTAAAGTCATCAGATGGAGTCGGTACAGACAGACGGTAATCCTGGCTAATCGCTGTGTTAAACATAGCCGTCACAGATCTACGTAATGTTGCGTGATTACTACTAAGTTGAGTGTGTGAATGTAGTTCAGGGCTTGTTTTAGTTTCGAAGATGGATGGTGATTTATGAAAAGATTTTTCCGTGAGCTGGTGCTATAAAGTAATCAAAGTCAAATCATTTATTTCAATTCGGCATCCGAAGAGGCACTTTTGAACGTAAAATATTAAATTCACCACACCCATTCGCAAGTGTAGGTTTGTATGGAGGAGAATGGGCAAGAAACTCGTAATAATCATTTCTTTATGTTTGTCTATCTAAAAATTTAAACACTAATATAAATTATTTCTGAATAAATAATGAGCGTATACGGGCAGCAAGGCATAGTCGGGTCCAGTTGACTACAGACCCTTGAAGTCCCTTATTTTTGATATGACAGAACCGCTTCTTATAAAACTCCATACGTCTAAGCAGGATATTTTTGAGAAATTGTATTACAGCTACATTAGAACTATTGCAAACGAAGAAACAGATTTCTATTTCATCTTTTTTAAGTAAGACCTATCGAACTTGCAAGACTTGCCTCGTCCATAAAAAATATAGATCGCGCTGTTAAAAAGCTCCTCGACTATACGATGGTACTGGTCGCGGTACGAATTACCGTGACCCCGGAACGTAAACGGCTTTTGAAGGACACCGTGGATTTTAGTCAGTACAAGTCTGACAGTCCCTCCCACTCTGCCCTGGGTGGGAGGACTCATTTGTTGATTTTACCACGCCAAAAAAAAAAAAAACAAACTACGATGGTACTAAAACTTCCTCGATTGTTTTACACAAACTTTCTTCTTTTCAAAACGAAAAACCGTTCGATCACTCTCAATAAAGTCCCAAATAAAGTAACTGTGGTACAATTTGGAGTAACAGGACCCAACAATGGAGGCACCATTGGTCACGCTTACAAGGAAGCGACGAAACCCTTTCACGGAGAAAGTCTTTTGTACTTTCTTCTTCAAGGTTAAGTAACATTACTCTTTGTGTAACCGACTTGATAGAGCTACGGTTCCTTGTGTAATTACGTATTCAAAGGGTTGCTCGAAAATGGTTCAGTACACCGTTATACAGCTTTTATGAGTAACGGTATGTGATCTAGTGACGTCAAAATACGATGTTTCCCGTTAAGAACAGTTATGGTGAATGTAAACAAATACGGTTTTGAGTAATAAGTGAAAGATTCCGTTAGTCTGATTTATGAAGTTTGCTTTTGTGTAGCGGGAGTAGGGTTGAGATTCAATTATAAAATTTGTTTTGAAAAAGGAAGAGAGATTTGAAGATGTTTTTGGTTTTTGTTTTCAATTTTATTGATATTATGCTTTCTTTGGTACAGAGTTGTTGATATAGGTAAGGTGCAGTGGGGCAATTCCGATAATGGGTATATTACGAAAGTTCAAAAATTCTACTTAACGTAGCCATATTTTTCTATTAGCAAAATTGATTTAGACTCCATGTTTATTGTTCCTGCCACGTCAGTCGTCATGAGAAGCTAGTGTCAACATTACGTGTGTAGTGTCAACTTTTATTCAAAGAGTGTTTTCGCGCTATTTTAGGGGGTAAAAACGGTCGAAAAAGAAATATAAACCTTCGGTCAAAGTGCAATAAAATTAACTTTTGAACAATTCCGGAATAACCCCAAGATAGTGCGTAATTTCCCGAATAGCAAAAAAATATAACTAAATAATTCAAAATGCTCTATTTAACTAATCCAACTACGTATTTATGAATCTAGTAGATCCATAGGTTAAATCATTTCTTTATGTTAACAGAAGTCACTTATTATTGGCAGTAAATGTGAAACTACTTTACTTAATTAATCGAACTGTAGACCTCTAGTCATCTCGTAAAAATTCCCGTCGGAATTGCCCCACTGCACCTTATATGTAAAAATTCTTATGCAAGTAGGCTTATTAACATAGCACCATCTAAGCAAATTAATGGTGCTATCAATACTCATTGTAAAATCACAATGACCAACAATACTAACTAAAGCTACAAAGGTTTTTTATTCACGCACCCTTTTTTACTTTCATCCAACGAAACGTAAAAATGGTGAATTACCTAATTCTCGGACAAAACTACGAACATCACAATTTTGCGTTTCGTCACATTTTTTTTGTTCGTAATTTTATTGTCAAATAGCTTCTGTTGTCATAAATAATATTGTCTTTGGACGGCCACTGGTGTTACCCTATATTGTTTGCTTTTGTTAAATTGGCAACACAGTCCCGAGCTTAGGTTGGAGGAAAAACATGACCCATTTTTATAGCTATTGTTTCTTGGTCATTACTGGCAAGGACAAATAAAATTATGCTCTTATGCGTTTCAAGAAATATGTTGTTTGCTTCTTTCCGTTTATTTATGATTTATCTACTTATTCTTTATTAATTTAGGAGACTTTATCTAAGTTCTTTATATTCTCTAATCATTTTGCCATTAATTTCGATTTAGCCATGAAGTGAACCAACGATTCCGGTGACTTTTTTGAATAATCTTCTGGCAAAGAATGTCACATGTGAATCGAATACTTACACCTAAAGCATTATGCCAAATCAAACCATGTTACAGCTTAATCATACCAGTAACAATTCACCACATACCAACCTGTCCGTACTCCTAAATAGTTAAGTAACACATTATCGCACCGTAGGATGTAATACACTCCAACAGCGATGACTAATAAACGGACACCTCAATCACCCGGACAGGTCCCGTCGTCACTAATAAACAGCTATTTAGACACAGATTCTATGCAATACGACCAAAAGACTACACGGAGCTCCGTGAAATTGAAGCACAAAGCACACAATAGACTTAACTACATTTAACTTCCTAACAATTATACAAAGAACAAAATAAAAACAATGTGACAATATGGAAACTGAACAATGGTTGACGTTCCCAGTACCATGGGCACAAAGACAGATTTCTTTGGCTAATGACATCTCAAGCCGGCCGCATTGTGGGCCCTTTATGGCGTCCACGCGACACCATAACAGCCATTAGTTCCAGTATTTTGCCAACACTGTTCTCTCTGGATGTGTCAATTCTTCGAATGGAGTGAAACTGGGACGATGTTTGTACTAAAAAACATTGCGCGTGCCTCGGATGCCGAATCGTGTTATTGGTTAACTTCCAGTAACTACTCGGTGGACACGTCGATGTAAAAAATCTGTGTTTCATCAGTTCTATCGAATGCCTTTGTTGAGTTCTTTTTTGTTACAGAACATGCAGCGCACTGTAACATAATATGGAATGTGGATATTCATTTCATACTTCCAGTAGTACTTTGGTTATTTAAAAATGAATATATCCAGCAATATT
The DNA here is from genome assembly GCA_943136025.2 of Agrotis puta. Taxonomy (NCBI): domain Eukaryota; kingdom Metazoa; phylum Arthropoda; class Insecta; order Lepidoptera; family Noctuidae; genus Agrotis; species Agrotis puta. The sequence goes on along the minus strand of OW964184.2, from coordinate 6,087,002 downwards.
TTTCCAATCATAATCGTAAAAGCATTTTTCGAAATTCCATTTCCATCGTACCATCGTATTAGCTAGAAATATTGGTTTTAGTTTATTGAGTTTTATTTACATTTTCCGTTTCGTTCACAAACAGTAAGTACATTAAAAACATTTTTCCATTTTATTATCTGTTAGTTCCAGAAAGATCTGGAATTTAATAAAAAATACAAAACAGCATTATCGAGAGAATGTACGATGTGCACAAGGTGAGTATCGGAAAAAGGCACTTAGAAATTGCAATATACATTAATGTACAAGGACATGATTATTGAAGAGTAAGCCGTATTCGATTGAAAATAACGAACAAAAAGACGCCTATCCACCAATCCACCGTCGGAACATTCAAAACAAAGTCAATAAGAAAACACTTTTGAGTTCGTATATCCCAAAAGTCTGAAACACCAAATTTTCCTCAGGGCTCAAACGTACAGTCGCCTACAGACTTTTTACGTTCATCCCGGAATGACCTATGACGTGGACATTAAAGCTCGCCGGTAGCGCGTGTAATTTTCGACGCGCTGCACTCGTTAACCCCCGGCCTCCGAATGTTTGTCGGGTGACGGCGACGCATGTCGAAAATACTTAGTGGGGCTGCGCCTCATTATAATCCCTGCATCCCGACCTCCGCCCTCCGAGCTTGATTCGACCGATATATTAACACGTCCACATTCGATACATCTGTGTGTGGATGAGGCTGAGGAATATTTTTGCATGTTTCTTTTTTATGTTGTCACTCCTGCAATTTTCTTTCTGTTTTGCTTCAACCTTCTCGTTCTACCGAATTCGGTCCAATCCTGTTCGAGTAAAAGTCATTTTCATGTTCTACGTTCTTGAATATTAAACTTATTAACTCTTTTCAATAGAACGCTTTAGTTTGCAGCTTTATTTCAATCATACTTAGATTCCTTAAAGACTGGTTTTCCTTATTGTCTCGCCAAATTCGTTTCGGAATATAAAACGAAAGAGCTGATCGTAAAGATCCTATCTACACACACATCAGATTCTAATAACCATTACGATTGTTCCTTTCCTATAGAACGCTATTTTGGCGTGCCTTCAAACAGTTTTATTTTTCTTCTTTGTCTGTGTTTCAGAGTTATTTAGGGCCAGTCATAAGTTTATTAAAGTTCATATTCAATATTTTATTTGCTGGCATATCCACAGTACGTTGCCGAAATCAGTGAGTGTTAAGAGGGCGCAGCGAGAGCGCGGTGTTCCATTGTTATAATTTTCAATAAGGGGCGCGATGAGGGGCATCTATCGATCCAGCACTACACACGGGGGGCATACAGCCGAAAGCATCATTCAGCTTCCTTTCTGTGGTGTGCATCCAACTATAAATATCCGCAGTTAGTAAACAGTGACTGGAAGGAAACGTTAGCAACTGCTCATATATTCCTTTCTTTGGGAAAATAAATAAAATCTGCAGTCGTTACTGTAATATATTTTGATGCATTAACTTCTACATTCATGCATCACAGAATAACAGTAACAGTTTAGAAGATATTGTTAATGAAACCAACGAAATAAACTAAGCCAATTAAATCATCAAAGATGCCATTGAAATATTAAAATGAGGCGTGTATAACTAGCCATTTCATTTTGTTTAGTAATGTCAGAGTAACACACTCTACTTCATTCCATTTCCATACAGTCATGATGTTAGTGGTCTTCTATCGGAAATTCCATTATCTTCAATTATCAACTCTCCAAATCAATTAACTCTATTCGTCCTGATGTTTTAACGAGGTCGTGCCTGTCTCTACTTTTTCAGGAAATACTCAACAAATCATAGGATAATAAAGGATACGGCTATGTATACATATGAAACTGTGCTACCAGGTATTAAAAAACTCCAAAACTCGAACATTCTACAAACATGAATTAATAAACCATCGGGTCAAAGTCTGAGGCCGACTCAACATTCACCTTTAACTAATAATCTACTCCTATATTGATTTCTAATCAATCAACATAGAAGTTTATTTCAAGAAATGAACGAAATTGAACACATCAAGACCAATAACTAAGCAATAACTTTTGGGAATCAATTCCAAACACATGCGTCAAGGTACCACGTGTAGTATACGACGAACAACAACCGTGTAAGTATACCCAACCGCCCGGGGTGAAGCCGAATTCTATTAAAATCCAAACAATGCCGACATCCCCAACTAATATCTGGACTAAATCCCTAATAAGTATGCCATTGTGTGAGAGGGACGTGGCTACAACGACAAAGAACACGTTATAGCGATCTGGTGAAACCCCTGTTCTATACCCAGCATGTAGAGGTAAATTTTGGTAATGCAAAATTGACTTTGTATCTGGTCGAAAAGGTTGGAATTAGGTTGTGTTTACTAATGATCTTAGGACGTTTTGCTAATGCGTTAAGCGGGAATAGTACACGCCGGAGTGTGGTGAACGTCTGGCCATGGAGGCTCACCGTACTTGCCACACTCCCCTACCAAACTAGATTTGCAGTCCGGTTATAATACTGTGGCCATTCATTACACTCGCGCTACTGTTTGTCGTGAACTTTAAAGTTTTATTGTAACGTTTTTGTAATTTGTTTGCAGATTAACGATAATGGGTATAATTTATCAACGGATGTTTTTTGTTATGTTGCGAAATGGGGTTATGTCTGGATTGGTTATGTACTGGATGATAATTTATGTATGTGGAAGTATAATGAAAAATCAGCTCATGTTTCCTTGTTATTAACATGTCAGTCAAAGTTGACGAGATTAATAATATCAGTATCAATAAGCAGTAACAATAGTTCTTTGACAAGTCAAAGAAAAAAAACAGCCACCACGTGTAAAATATGGTTAATTTTTTTGCATACGTGATAACTGACGTAATTTTATTTAACTGTAAATAAAAGAGAGAGATAGGTAAGACAGACATTATCGAATCAGAAAAATATCTATGAAAAGAAAAACGAATACAGTTACATTTTGGAAATCATAATCGTGAATCATCTTGACTAAATTTAAAGTTTTCAAAGGCGACGGTAAAAGTTTTCAGGATTCATTTATGCATACTCAATTTTACTTCATCATCTTTTATCTTAATAATCTATGATGTCGGTATACTATTAACATTATTCAGTTACTCTATCAACTAATCCCGTCTCCTCCCAAATAATTAAGCAGTTCATTAAAGCTTTTCTCAAACTGGCAACTCAGCAGTCTCCAACAAATCGCATTGACAATCAGAGAATCAAAGTGTCGAGCCTGAAGTAAAATCAGTGTAAAGTGTAGTGTCAACAAGGCTAAGTGTTCCCCGTGTCGTCTTTGTGGGGAGAATGGGGCACCGCGCACACTGCACACTCCCCTACTGTTGTGCTGCAGAACTGGGTATCGACGTGTAATAATAATTTTCTGGTAAAACGAGTTATTTCCGAGGTTTTATATTTTCACTTCCACGTTTTGAGTGTATTTATGATGTTAAGATGGTTCCCAGATTTTTTGTAGGTCATATTATTCAATTTTCTCAAACTGGTTTTTGTCTTCCGCTGTTCAAACTTGACTGATTATTATTCTTCCTAAGAATCGAAAAATGGAACTTATAAATAAATAATTATTTAAAACCGGTTAATAAGAAATTTTGAATGACTTATCCTAAAGTAAAGAGCGTTTATTAGTTTGTTTCCCTTTTTTTTGTAACGAAATCAATAATGCAATTAAAACTACAACAATACAAAATTTTAAAACGCAACTGGCAAAAACAAAGGCTTCGACTTCAATTATTTTTTTTATAATTCATAATTATTATTGTAAACATAGTTGCAGCGACAGTATAAGTCTAAATAAAAAAAAATGACTAACAATTAAATGTCAAATATCACAATACTAGCATCACAAATCATCATCCAGTGCACAATGCTAGCTCGCCAGTAATACTTTCTTCTCAAACCTGAAAAAGGCTGACACAATCGAAAACTGTAACCGGACACTTTTTTAAAGACACACTAAACGCTATATCCAATTCCAGCCACAAAACTACTTAAAGAACCTAATTATATACTTATTTTGACAGTCAAAAAATGTCACTTATCCGGTTCTGTCGCGGTAAAGCAGGGGTATTGGGGCAGGAGGGCTCGAGACAATAGCGGCTAACTACCCCTTTCTTGTAAACCCGCCGGCCGCGGGAGGCGCGGGCCTAACCAAGCATACACTGCGTTTTGGGGTACCCACTGCGGGGACGCTCGTGTGATCAAGTGTTACAGGGATGAAATAGTTTGGGGTGTTACATTTTTAGGTGATTTTGTTACGGTTTTGAAGATTTTCGCGTTAGGTTTATTTGTTTAATAGGGATTCTTATGCATATTTTGTTTTGACGATATTGACGTTATATAGCATTATTGTTGATTTCTCAGTTTTGTGTAATATTGAGAACTTTGACAGCTTATTCGTTAGGTACATTCCACTATTTATTTTAAACGTTTAACTACGTATAGTCAAACATCTTATGTACAAAACACATGCATCATATTTATAATACACAGAAATCAACGAACCATCAGCATCCATAATCTACTGATTTACAAAATCATGCCTCTCAGTCCGCCGATACAAACGAAATTATTTACGTACAAAGGAAAGCAAATTAACATCGTAAAAAGCAAGCGAAAAATGCACAGAGGAAAATTTTTGAAACAACAAACAGAAAATGAAATAAGATATCCGACTTTCCACGCTACTTTGCCGCGTAAATTTTTAACGTAATGAACAAACATAAAAATATCCGCAATCGAAAGAGTTTACAGCGCGATGGTACCCAAAACTACTAGTGTATGGGGTCCCACAATGCAGATTTGAAACGGGGGCCGGGTAACCGGATCACCAAATTGAAATGTTTTATATCAGCCCCTTGCAGCATTATGCGGATAATGCCGACTTTTAAATTGATAACCAGCCCATGCGTATGCGCTCACATGACAAATATTCTTTATTTTTTGTTCAATATTATTTGGTTAAAAGTTTAACCGTATCGCCGTTTAGAACTTTTATGCTCGTCGTTCTAATTTGCATACGTCACAGTGTTGGCCTATTGTTGGTAGCGTTTGCATATCTTGTTTGTTAACGTTCTGCTGGGAAGATGTTTTACTATGATTGATTGATCCTAAATGGCATCTCGCACTTCATTAAAGTAAGATTTGTTTTGACAGGCCTTAACTGCTGATGCTACAGTGAATAAAAATTGCAATGAATTTTACGAGTTAATAGAAACCCAAGGGACATTCTTCAGTAAGTAATGCTAATTCAGTTTTATAACAATCATATAACGAGCTTTGTAAACTTGTATTGCAGTAGAATATTTCTTACACTCTTACCTTGGGTTTGGGTTAGACATGAATGACTAACTTCAGTTTCATCAACTTTAAACATTGCTCTTGTTTCCTGTTTTTCTCTGCTCTCAATAAACGTTGACTTCGCTTTTCAATTCTCCACGTGGTTAAGCAACTTTGAGAGGTAATCGATTGCGAACTCATTTTGATACATTACGATAATGAATACGGTAGGAAACTTCAATCCGAAAAGAAGTTTAGACCGTACTGTCCATGGTGAGTTTCTCGCGTCTTTAACATAACCCATTCGTGTAATAATTAGTTGCGATCACGGTTGATCGGGCGCAGCCATCCGCCATATTTTTGCCGGGCTGCGTGACGGAACCGCGCACCGATTCCACTGCTGCTATTATCGCAATGATATCGCGATCAATCGAACGGGGGCAGCCAGAGTATGGGGAGGTGGAAGCAAATAAATGTATCGCTGGGCGGCGGGCGGATAAATACGCAAATAATACGAAACTACAAAAATCAAAACCCATCCGCCACTGCGATACTGTTGATATGCTTTGGATGGTGCTCTACTTTGTATTCCAGTCTGTACAAGTAACTCTACCACATCGGAACGAATCTTTTGCAATTGATTGCTACAGTCATGATTTGGTTATTTACATTTATTATTTCAATTGGACTCAACATAATTAAGTCAAGATTGCTCTTGACTCAAAAGAAAGGTTTCGGATGAATATTTTCGAATTGGTACTATTATAGAACTTGTGTTTGAAACACCAACTGTAGTCCATGTAGGGCCTGTTAATATAAAGCCGAAGAGCCAGAGCTGCACGTAAGGATGTGAATGGTAGGTTTATTGGGTCGTACATCTTTCGTTTTCGCTCACCAAAGTAGAGCACCTTCCTCATCATATCGCAGCCCGCGAGGCCATTATCAAGCCTATAGCTATTTGCCCCGAAAAACAAACTCTCGCGGGATGTGTCGGGTCTGTGCGGGGGTGAAGCGGGCCCGCGGGGCGGCACAATGCAGCCAACTGCGCGTTCACAGTACACCCCACCCAACATTTGCATTCGAGCTGCATACAGCCTCGAACGGCTTTGATTTTGACCGGGACTATATACTGATGGGTTATTTAAATATTAAATACGCATTTTACTTGCTAAGCTTGATGGGCAGTTGAGTAATGCGAGAGAGCTAATCTGACTGATGCTTGATTCTGAAATAGATATCGGAAGTAAACATTTATCAGTCAAAGCCCTACACTTTCAAGTGTCTTTCATATGTATGAAACTCAATGTACTTCATATGTATCAAACTGTATGAAAGACGCTCAGTAAGGATAGTACTACGTGTCATCTTGAAGTGTATACAGTTGCTTCTGGGTGCTCACTCTGTCTAAAACCTCATCTTTGCATATGTTAGAATGAAGCTCATGGCCTCAATCGGGCTAACCCATTTTTTAAAGAAGATTATGATTTATTCTGATAAGAATGAGCCTAAAGACCACTTAAAAACAAGCGTCTATTCCCATTTGTCACTTGTGACTTGTGACAAGATCAAGATCTCTACGACAGATGCGACGATCAAAAATGCAAGTAAGAAAACTACACTAAATAAGAATCAAAAGGACGCGAGCTCTCATAGTGACAACGTACAAAAGCTTGACCTATTGGGGATTCGGTTACACTCAAACAGATGTAAAAAAATTGGGAGTAGATTCTGTAGGTACGGTTCTTCAGTAAAACTATTCTATATTTGTAATTAGTATTTTTTGCGTAGGCTCATTACCTCTTACATCATAACTTTATCAGTGAATTTATTCCTAGAACCAATGGGCAGCGACACGAGCGATTAAATCTATCAGTTATTTAAAATATTTAACGAAAATACGTTTTTGACATTAAATAAAATAACACATATAAGCTAAAATAATACGACTGACAGCGACCGAGTCCCGCGTCGCAGCGACAATTCGCATGTCAATTAGTTGGAATCGAATGTTGAATACTAGTTGTTTCACTTATTTATTGCTAACAAAGTTGCCCACTATTATTAGCCGGCTATTTTGAAACATGCTGTATATAGGCTTTTTGGAAGTCTGTGATCATTCTATTTGTATGCATACTTATTTAGATAGGTTTGCTGATATTGCATGCATAGTTGGCATTAAAATCCCTCTGTATTAGGACTTGTTTGACCATATTTTTTAAAACAAGAGTAACATCCTAGAGACGAACGTTAGATTTTCACTTCAGACTAAATTTTTTAAGCTTAGTAAGATTGTCTTACAAAAAGTACAACTCATGAAAATTCACTTCGAAAGTCGAGAATTGTCAAAAATTTACAAAATAAATATAATTATAAAAAATCGCGGAACTGAGATGGATGTAATTCGGATACCCCACGGCACGAGACCTAAATTGTTCTTTTGGACCTTTATAATTATTATTAATTTACTACAAGGGTTTTCAAAAGGATAGATGAAAGACTGTTAACCGATAATCTTATCAGTAGCGTAGGTTGTCCAACGAAATTTAACCTCCTTGATAGTCGACCTTCACCGAAATCGCATTTCCTGTAGATATTACTTCTTTTATAAACCATAGACTCCCAACCTTTTATGGACTACCGCTCTCTTCACAAGAAAAAAACCCAACGCCCTCTTTTCCATAACAGTTAATTATACCAGTTTTCTATATCTGTCTGTTTTCTATTAATAGTCATAAATTAAAAATTAATTATCCCTCTTCTAATCGTACTCTCTCTCCATAAATATAAAATTTTAGACGGCTAGATGAAATGTTTCTTTATAAAAATACAGGAAACATTTCAGAACGTTAATTTGCCTTATGGACCCGCTACTAACCGTATGAAAAGCTCCACCACCTTCTAGAGGGCAATACTGCCCCCGTTGGTCAGGAACCTGAGCTCCAAGCACTCAAGAGTGAAAAATGAAGACTACACAACTCATGCTAAAATACTTTAGTTTCTATGATTAGAATAGTTGACCCTATTCACGGCGAAAATTCTGCATGAAACTACCATCCTCTCGATTTTTCCGAAACTATTTTAAGCCGCCATAGCCACACTAAAAGTGAAACACAAAAAACACTTTTCAACTTCAAAAAAAAAAAACTTGTACCCTGATATTTTTTTTATATTTATTACAAAGGAAATTCATAACAGTGGCGGCCGGACAAAAAAATGTCGCGTTGAAATTTGTCTATCGGTAGTATGCGTCAGCCATAGGCGGTTCATTTATGGGTGCGTAAAAAACCTGGCTCAACCGATTCCACTGCAACGAGCCGAGGCGATATGACGGCTCAGCGGCTTTGGTGGGACCACAGAACAGGAATGTGGAGTAAGTCAACTATTGTTTTGATTATAGTCACCAACCGATCTAAGTTTAAGGTCACCAACGCGCAGGCGATACCTGTGATGTTGTGTAGGTATCCAAAAGCTTTTTCTTTTTCAATGAGTCCTCCGCACCCTGGGTTGAACAGAAGGGACTGTCAGACTCGTATTGACTTCAATTCAAGGTGATCTTTCATTAGCCCTTTACGTTCCTATGTCACAGTAACCTGATAGACAGTCTCGCGGCACCGGCAGGCGGTTGGCTCTTTATTAGGGCCCGTCAAGTTGATGACAGCTCTTCGAGGTGCGCTTGGTACCTGGACCCGGGGAATGGTCCATGATCGGACGGCAAGTCACCCATTAATCGCTGACAAAATGCCCAAACATCTATGGATGAGGCTACGGTGACCGCTTTCTATCAGGCGGGCCTATTTAGTGTACAAAATTAGTAGGAAAAATAATAAACATCATTAAAATTTATAATTAATAAACAACATACTTAGGCACCTCTTGAATGCGCCACAGTTTTGACAGAATTTATTCATGGATGAAAATTTTTCAACTGTACAAAATAATTTGATTTACTACTAGTGCCATCTATCGATATTAACCAAAACTATGATTTAACACTTACTTACCTAAAAAGAAAGATCATTGAACTTTCGTCCCCTATGAATAATTTAGTGTAGGGAGATTAAACATACATTGATATTGGTTTCCAAGTAATGTTTGACATGGAAAAGCAAACATTTTCTTTACTATTTTAAAGGAGCCTCAATAAAAGCATTATAGACTTATGGGTTTTTTTTGTCTGCAGTTTCACGCACATGAATGTTTGGAATTACCCAAATGTCAAGTAAATCGCAGTGGTAGACGCCCACGGCGACGGACGTCGGCAGACGATCTCCGGCCACCGTAGGCGCGGGCATGCGGGCAGCGAGTAATGGGCAACTCGCTGTCCGACCATGCACCGTGCCCGAGTCGACGGCGCGTTGTGTTCCACGCGCGCCTCAAAGAGTGTCAGCAAAAATGACGGGCCCCCCTCTAGAGGGGCAAAGCCTGCCGGGGTTGCGGGACTTATAAATTACCGTGGCCCCGGAACGTAAAATGCTATTAAAGGACACCGTGGATTTTAGTCAGTACGAGTCTTACAGTCCCCCCGATCATTTGATGATTTTACCACGCTAAAAATAAAAAATGTCAAATAAATAATGCCTAAATCAGGTCTACATTTACGGAATACTTTCAGCCTCATGCTAGCGTAAGGGAAAAGATTGATTTACATTTACGCTAATGACATGAAAATTAATAAATAAATAACAACTTTGGAGTATTTAAAAAATAAAAAATAAAATAAAATTTAAATCAAGAGAGAAGAGAGAGAGAGTAATATTAACTCAAAAATAAGCAAAAGAAAATAACCATCAGTGGCTCTGAATCATGAAAACTGGAAGTCATGGGGAGAGGCCTTTGCCCAGCAGTGGGATGAACTAGGCTAGCAGTATCAGTAAGTAAAATTAAGTAAATCCTGGGCCTGTAGCCATGTAACAAACGATAAACGTAAACGCTAAGTAGGCTTTAATAGATTTTCAACTTTATAAACTTGAGTATAAAGTCAAAGATCTATTGAAAACTTCGTAGCGTTTTCGTTCGTTCTAGTCGCAAACGCTCAGAAATCTTTAAAAGATTTTCCAACTTTAGGTACTAGGATATAAAGTTGAAAATTTATTGGGGAGTACCGAGCGTTTATTATTATCGTTTACGACTTGGCTGGGGGGCTGTACTAGACAGAAAGACTTAGAATTAGAAAAAGATCTATGCTTCCTATCATACTTAGTCAAATCGAATATTAAGCTACTGTTCACAATGCACTGTGCCAACACAGTACAGAAGCCCAGCAGTATATTTACAGAACAACGCGGCTTGGTCTTATGGTACATCGACAGCTCTCAACGCATTTGGTTTGACGAATAAACCAGAATATTTGATCAGAAACGTTTTTTTCTTACCTAGGAATTTATACTTTATTTTAGGAGCCTTAAAAAACATAGAAACACACATAGGGGAACAGTGTATAAGACGCACGCGAGGTATGATGGGAAATCACACACTTAACTCAATACTAAAGTAGCGCAAGCGCTAACAGGACGCCATTTGTTAATGGCCGCCTTGCAAATGACGTCTTGATGGCGCTTGCGATACGTTAGTGTTGTGTTAAGTATGCCTAAAGAGTGTATGTCCCCATTATACCTCGCGTACCCGTCTTATACACTGTACCCCTACACAAACATCCACACCTGGAACAACTAGTAAGTCATACAAATATTTGGCCCGTGCAGGGGTTAAACCCGCGACACTCTGTATAGCAGCCGATGGCTCAGCCACTGCGCCAATATTGCCGTCGTTATAATAACCAAAGAAGAAATAATTAAGTAACAAGTTCGTGCACATCACTAATGACTCTTGACAACGACTAGTGGTTATCACTCGCTTCTTCTGAGTATGCGATCTTGGATAAAATTCTCAGGATTCAAGTTTTAATTCGCAATAATAATCCAAACTCTTGTAAACCTCCGCCTAATCTTTCGAAGACACAGTCGTGATGCTATAATACATGTGTGTGTAAATCTTAAAACACCCACAAACCCAACACACTTATATGTATAATAACAAAACACAATAAACATGCAACAAACCGTCAATAAACCGCCTCTCCACAACCATTCAATAAAGGCGAGCACACAAACATACATAAATCTGGACGTTTTACGTCTCTTGTACCAAATTATGCCATCAAATTGTACCTCCGGATGGTTGCGACACCCGCTCAGTGAGATGTAACGTAAGATTTCCATACAAATCGGTTCGCAACGGTCGACGGTCGGACGTCCCTACCGAGTCACACTTCATAAATTTTCATTTTAATATTTGGATATTACGATTCACCCCTGACTGTTGTCAATTCTCTGTTGTGCGACAAATCTTTATATGCAGGGAGTTTGTTTTTGATATTAGGTGTCTGAGCACTGATTTTAAAATCATTACTTCATTTTTCGTTCATTTGCAAATCAAATAAGATTTTCACTTTCAGATACGATTAGGCTAGTGTAGAAACATCTCATTACAATATTGTTTGAGGGTTCCGATTCATAAAATAGACGACACTGTTGGTGCAGTGCCTGAGCGATAGACGACTGTGCAACGAGACGCGTGTTCGATCCCACGGAACAAATATTTGTATGATCTGCAAGTATTTGTTCCGAATCTGGGTGTTTGTGTGTGTGAGTTTCTGTGTTTGTAAACGCACTCACGATACAGGAGAAATTCCTAGTGTGGGACAACGCTTTAAAACAAAAAAAAAAATACAAAAGGCCAAATGTTTCACTCAACGAACTTTTTTCTTCAAAAGATGAAAAAAGTATTTTCAGGAAACATTTTTCACTTCAAGTTTCATTTATTACTCTCGTTCATACATGACACGAGATTGTATAACTGTGAAGAAACAAACAAAAGACTACCAAGATAAAAATCACTGCACTGTATGAAAACCTTTCCACAACGGTTGCAATCTCACATTCAAAGAGACTAAATCAGAGGGATCTTGTTTTAAAACACCTTATTTCCTGACGCCCCAGTTCATTTTCCTCCCGACCATAAGCCGTGTGCACACAGGCAATAACAAAGATAAGACCGGGTATAGAGGCGACGGTATCTGTCCTTTTTTTTTTTTTTATTGCTATGTAAATAACCTCCATCGAGACGCAGATCGTAGATACGCCGCCGATGTGGCATCGCCTTTATAGTCTCATTATTGTCCCGCCTTCGCTGGGACGGTCATAAACAATTCCTATTCACGCAAACATATGACGTAGGGATTTTAGTGCTGGATTTTATGGTTTTATCCTTTAAAGAGGCTAGCTACTTATTCTTTGATGGTCTTGAAGGTTAACGGGCTGTTTTTACAGGGGATTTTTAAATGTAAGCAATTGCGACATGGATTAAGATAGCATATCACTATAGATACTACGATCTGGGAGTTCTGAAAAGGGAAAAAAACTGGAATATACAATGCTACAAAGGGTTTTACAAGGGTCTACAAAGTGTTTGGATTAAAATCAATCTGTCCACATCAGGAAAATTCGTCTTCAGGAAAATTTACATTTACGATACAATATTAGTAACAGCGGTTTTGAGCATGTTTATTGTATTGTCATCACGTTATGTGAATTAAATTGTAATTCAGCAGAACAAAACAGCATCTCAATATTTTAACTGTAACTTCTAGTTTCCATAACACGACCAATCAGAACTAGCTGAACATTATCAATGGCAGCAAATCTACAAACTCAAACAGACCCCGCTTATTCATACCGCATATCTCTTCATCAGTGTAGATATACGATAAAACCGTATCATTTGCTTAAAATATCCCATAAAATTAAACAACGCAACAATGAGCCGGAATACAGACTGCAAAAAATAAGTTACAATAGCCCCGTGGTTTTTTCCCGTCCGCATTACGGGATGATCCGTCATTGTACGAGGACAGATGCCTTGATAAGGGCGCATCGCTTTATTAGGATGATACGACCATTTTATTGTGACCTGCAAAAACTATCACATCACCCCTCGAATTGTCTATAATATTTTCGTAAGCGAAGGGGGAGGTAGGTCTTGAAGTATTGGTGTGATCGTGTAACAACACTATCGGAGGTCCGATCAGTACATTGAGTACGCGGTGTGCACTGATTCGAGATATTTAATACCTTCCCACGAGGACTCGCTCGGCACACGCGCGTACGTGGGAAGTAAGCGACTAATACCTATTTTACAACTTCGCTTTTATTCTGACATAATTTGTTTGGACTCTCACCTTTGAAGTGACGTTATCCATGCATGTAGATTTTACGGTCATTTGTCACTACAAGTAATCTTTGTGTGTATTGTCGAAAACCTACCCTAAAATTGAGCGGAGTACAAAAATGAGGGGAATTCATTATTTGAGAGTTTAATGAGGTCGAATTCAATTATAAAATCCTCCGAATTATATTTTAACCCGGCAAAGTTTTATCGAATACTTTCGTTGGTGCGGACAAAGTATCCCCAAATGTAGGTGCCATCGTATAATCTACCTACATATAGGTAGATCTACGTAGGCTATGTAAATGGCGCTCTTCGAACATTTATTAAAAGTTACAGGGGTTGTAGGGTAGCCGCATGAGGCCCTAATTAAGCCTCTTTTTACAAAAAGGCCGATGCGTCCGAGGGACCAGACTTTTTACCCTTTTGACTCCTTAATGAGCTGTTGCCAACCACCTAGTGTGGATTTCACGGGACAGTACCTTTGTTTTGATATTATGCGGTGAGTACCTGCCGACAGAAATTTGCAATAATAATGCTGGCCGGAAAAACTGGCCGCAACGGTCGGTCTCTTTAGTATATGTACGGAACAAGGGGAGTGATGCACGCCGATGCGAAGACTCTTAATTGTTCGAAAGCTTTTTATTCTGTGTAAACTCTTTCCAGAGAGTGTTCAGAGAGTCGTATCATAAAAATGAAAGTTCGGATTGTAATTATTCATAATCTTAAACTATTCTTTTATAACTTTTGTGAATACTGGTGGCGCGTTTCAAATAAATGTATTTGGTGTCTTGCATTTTTGTAATCACCGCTTTATTTTCCAGCTTATTATAGAATTCTGGCCAACCGAAGCCACAACAGACTATCCCTACCTCATACTTCTAATTTGCTTCCCAAATGCCCTGCCTATCCGGCCACCTAAATTAAGTACCAAAGTACACAGCACGGTGACCAAGCCAAAGGCATCCCTCTGTTTAGTTTCGGCCGGAGATCCGTTTAATTGCGTACGACGTTGGACCGAAGTTAGCCGGAGAAAGCCGAACGAAGCCGGACAAGGCCTGAGGCCCAAGGATTAACTTGAGCTCATCTTATAATTAGGCGCATCAGTCGTTACTGTAGGATTATGCGCCGTAACTATGGAGACGGCTCGTCGAAAAAGTGATTCATTTATCTTCGTTTGGTACTACTTATCTGATTTTAGTTTTGTGGAAATAAAAGTTACTTTCGAGCCAAACTAACATGTAGTTAATGTGCTCTTGGGATTTAATGTTATCTTTGGTAAAATTGTATTTATTTTCTGTTAGCTCAGAACCCCGGGTGATACGCTGTCCAATCTAGGCCAAGCCCGGGTCAACGGCCAAAGTCTACCTTATCATAAATTTCCAGTTTTTGTTACATAAAGTAAACTGGAACTTTGACATTAATTTCAAGGCAAAAATTAGTTCCTTCTTCGTACACGAGAGGCGCTGTTCCATTTTTCCATCCAATAAACGCAGTAAATACTTCAAGTACGCTGTAAATAAAATACTGAAATCTTGTGATCGAGCTACAGTTTCCAAACAACTGTTTGAATAAAATAAATAACTATTAAATAACTATTTACTGTCTTGTCCATTACTTTGTATTATCTTTGCTGTGTGAAACAAAATTTATGGGTGCTCGAAGTCATCGAATGATAATTTCGCTCCACCAGTTTCTCGGTAGCCCCTAGAGATATTTCTGCAACCCTGGACAAACCATAAACTTACAGTTGTAATATTTTGTAATGGCAACTGTAATAGCTGCTACAGTACAAGCTGTAATAATAGTATTCCGAAACATTACCAACTAATTTTACACCAAAAGTCTTCAAACAATTACAACGATGTTTAAAAACTCATGCAACAATTGAAAAACAACAGAGCATGCAATACGTCAATTTACCATAACTTTCAAACAAGATCTACCCTCAAAAACAAAAAAAAAACAAACTTGAAACTTATATAAAACGGCACAGTATCGAGAATCGCAAGTAGTCGGGGGAGGTATCAAACGTCTTGCCCCCACTATTGGGCTGAATGTGGCCAAATTGGACGGCCGGAAGCCGAGAGCCGCCCGCGACTTGACCGGAACTGTGCCGCGCCCGCCCACGACCTGCCCGCCTTGTGGCCTGTATCCATTGCACGGGGTGCTGCTGTGAATTGAATATTTTTATTTATAAAATTCGTAATATTTTATTTAGTGTTTAGTTCCGCCGCTAAATGTAAGAGCTACTGGTGTTGTTATCTATCGCCTTTTCATACTTATACTCCGAATTAATCAAGACATTGCAGAAGAAGTTTTTTAAATTCTGATAATATTGTATCAATCATCGTCACTCAAAATTCGCACTAATTTGCACCGAATGCTCTGAATCTAATTACAATTTCATATTTCATAATGTCTTGCCAGTAACCCAAATACCTATAACATAACTTGAAGGTTTTCTTTTACCCAGCAGCAGTAAGACATCCATAACTAGTAAAAAAATAACTGTATTATTTTTGAACGAAGAACACAGCTCTCTCAGGGAAGGAGGCCGTTTATTCTATTGACCGCACAGCCCAGTTCAGTGCGTGGTATTTCGTTGACATACCTCCAAAATCCCGTGCCGTATAACAATGCACCTGCGCCCTCCACCCTCACCGGGAGGCAGTTTGTTCAGGTGAAGTAAGCGAGTTTACGAGTCGTAGACAAGCCCCGGCTTATTGAGGTAGGGTAGTGCCGCCATTATGGCTAATCATATCACCACCGACGAATGATTTTGCCACTTTTACTGCTGAATGTCTCTGCTCTTTCAAGAAGTATGTTTGATTTGTAGAAAGGTGGAATACGTTTGAAACAACCTCTTTCGTTTAAAATTCGTATTGTGGTTCTTACCAGTTTGTGTTCTTTATTCAAATCTGCTGAAAAAAAAAAACGTAAACTTCGGCAGCATTACAGAAAAACAAACGAGACCGTTTTAGCGAGCATTCTAAAGAACGTTCGGGAGAGCTTTTTGAAGATGCTACTGTCAAGTTCAACATCTGCAGAAACAAACTTTTTTTGACGAGTACCTACTAGAGATTTTGCTAGAAAGACCGTAAAAATATTTTTAGCTATGTTAATTTTAATTTTGTCGAACCGATCAACGAACAGAGCCAACTCTGTTCGTTGCTCGGTTCGACAAAATTAAAAACGGCGAATGCTCGATTTTATGTTACAAGTGATTGCACAAGTCTTTCAGCACCTTAAGGCATGTTATTATTAGTTTTCAGTGTTGTAATTTTCTTTTAAACTTATAGTATGCTGACGACCGTGGTTAACTATTTAACTTTTGGTTAGCATTAACTACTACTTCCAAGTTTAATTTTTATTTTAGTTTTCATTAGTGTTGTCGAGAAAACAAATTAACCAAGACATCAAGCCTCACAAATGACCCAACACACAAGATCCAGCTAAAATTCCCAACAGACATGAAGCCAAACATCCTTCAACGCCTTTATTATGGACATAAATCGGGTCCACTCACAAAGATCGTTTAAACAAAGCGGACCTCAGTGAGTAAAGACCCGTCAAATCCTTACAGCCATTGCTTGGCGCACGATCCTGGCAGATGTATGGCCAGGTCCATTGGACGAGTGCTACGACCATTCAATGCCCACTTTTGATTGTGGTCCACCGTACTTAGGGCTCTTCAGAATAAGTCTGATTTATTTGGGGATTAAATGAAGGTGACTTTTGTGCGTGATGGGAACTATTGAGTTGGTAATAAGTGATGTAATAAACGCTTCTGTTTGATTGTACTTATTTAGTGTGGAGTTCTGTGTAGTGGGTGTCTTTACAAACGAGTTGTTTGGAGGAATTAAATTTAATTCTTGCTGAATGAAAACTATTTTAACATAAGAAGCAACGAGATCGTTACTAGAAGTATTGGTATTTAATTCTGCTTCTACTAAGGTTTACTTTGTCCGTTTTGTAACACTTCGAACCTCTTTTATTTTTAAATGGCAATGGCCAATGTTTCAGCAGACTTTTCGAATAACTATCCCATACCCTTATTGCTAGTCGGCCGTATTTACATCACCTTCACCCCCAACCGCTCCCGTTGAGCCTGAAAATCAAGCAAAACCTTTATAATACTGTGATAGTGCGCCCAAAACCCTTTTAACGCTGGCGATCGACACAAAAGCCCCTCATCAAACGTCCATCTCCCGGCCTAGGAGTTTTCCGTCTTCGTTTTGGTGAGCGAGCGGGTGCAAGCGGTAAAAAGACTAAGAGTATGTGCTGACCCGATCATTAAATAGATTGATGGCACCTGGGCGCACGGCTCGAGCGATAAATAGTGGCGATTCGGGTAATCCAGCCAGCGGCCGGTGGCGGCGGATGGGCGGCATCCATTCTCTTTATTGCACTGTGCTTTATAGCAGCCAGGCAGAGCGGCTCTGCCTCTGTCGCCTTCGTGCGTCCGACGCGGAGGTGCGCCTAACTTATTGCCGAGGCGTTATGCAAATACCAGCCGAGGGACTAGTAGCTTCCGATATGTTGGTGAGCGAGATGTATTGAGATCTTTTGAGAGTTAAACTTTGAATGGAGTTACGATATTGGAATTGTGTTTGGTGTTTTCGATGCGTTGAAACTTTGTTTTATGTTTGCGAAAGTGTTGTTATTTATTTTATTTCCTAACTAAGAATTTTAATATCGATACGCTAAAACGAAGAATATTAATATTTTTTATACGATCATACTCATCGTCACACCATTGATCCGGCCCTGAGGATTCGTCATCCAGTTTTTGCCGGCTGACTTTCGTTGACCGAACTCGAAATTCCTTACCCTTCCCCTACAACACTAAAGCTTAAGTTATCTTTGTAATAGTATACACAAACATAAACTAAATATTACCATTTTATTAAACCAACAACGAAAGATTACTCCACTCCACATAAAACAATAAAATAAATGACTCGCTAAAAACTCTAAAAACGTGTCAAGATAAATAACACCCGACATTGCCCCAAATACTAGGATTCATCATCACACACCACCTTAACGTTTATAATCAATTAAGGATGCCCCAAACGACAAAAACTTTATCTATTTTATGGTTTTTAGCAAAAAAGGTGGCGTCAGATGGAAAACAATGGCAAATTAGCGCTGACGGTTAAAAATAACGTTAGTATTGGTCGGGCCGGTTACAAATGTTGAACGGATCGGCGACGCGACGGGCAGCCGGGAACTTATTAATTTATAACTTTTGACAGCCCTGCGACTGTTTGTATTCATTAATGTTTGGGTGTATGAGGAAGGTTTGTATTGATTTTATTTTGGTTACATACATACTTCGAAAAAACGGTATTTACAAGCTTAATGTACACGACTTTAAACTGATGAAGATCTTCAGAAAAGTCCACCAGACGTTAGTACACGCAACCGGCAAGCTTGTATCACCAGATGTATGAACGTGGAAGAGGCAACGGGTTAATAAGGGTCGTAGTAGGTGGAGCTCTTCAGTTTCTATTCCTTCAGACATATTTACTTCGAAGAATGAACTCCTTTTGAAAATGATCTTAATACACCCGCCTATTCACCTACATCAAAATATGCTAACCATAGTTTAGGCTATTTTCCTTAAGCTCTTTTTTTTCTTAGACGTTGCCCCATTCTAGGAATTTCTTCCTGTATCGTGGATGCGTTTACAAACATAGAAATTCACATACACAAACGACCCAGACCCGAAACAATTATTTGTAGATCATACAAATATTTGTTTCGTGAGGATATCGAACCCGCGACACCCTGCGCAGCAGTCGATTGCTCAGACACTTCGCCAATCGTGTCGTCAAACTCTCTCTGTCGCTCTTATTAAGATATCACTTAAAATAAATATATAAATATAAAACCTACAAAAAACTTTTTGCATTTCACAAAACCATCTGTTATCCTTACAAGAAAACTGGCACATCATCCAAACAATTCAAATTCAGAACTCATTACGTCACAACGAAAAAAAAAATTAAAAGCACAGACGCTACCTCAAACATCCACAACAATATCGTACAAAGCACATGTCCAGACCACTTAATTAATGACCGGGACATAAGTGCGACTTTTTTGTCGCGATCGCACGCCGATAAGGCGATGCAGACATCAAGATCGTCGCACGTCGTCTTATTGATGTCGCCTTTCAACTACTGTGTGCGGAAGTATTTGTTTTGCTTTATTTATGGTTATCATTTAGTTTATGGTAATTTGCCTTGATTCTTTATACGGTTTTTACTTAACTTTTGAGTTCAATGAGCTCTCTACCAATGACAAAAACTATAATTATCATTTTTTCTTTCGTGAGAATAACGTTCGTTGAGTACGACTACCATAATGCTTATTTCCGGAAAACACAACACAAACACAATTACCAATATGCATTTTCTATTTCACTGAAAAGCTTTCATAAATAACCCGTTTCACATATTCACATCGAGTCCTTTATTCAGCCGGCTATATCTCATTTTTCCACCGACTATTGTTCAGTTTCAGTGCCGAAAAAAAATAACCGAAAAAAAAAGCAACTAACAACGTTACGATTTGATTCTCTTGTCGGAATTCCCGATCGTGGTCAAAATAGTACGGGAGCAAGTTTCAAAAGCCAGCTCTAGGATACATATTTTATAACTTAGCTTCGATTGTTCCGACCGCGGGCTCTTTCTTTTTTTTTCGTATCATACACACGCCACCAATGTGCGTCGATCGACACATGGCTGTAATTTTTTCTTGTTTTAAAAATGTTCTTTTTTTTTAAATGTCGAATGGATTGTTTGTCAGAAGCCAGTCTTTATAACGTTGAATGCGTAGTGAGGTGACTTCTATTTCTAAGCGTATGGATTGACGGTTCTATGAACGAGTTTTTCCGGGAAAATGTATGATTGTGAAACAACGATTTAACGAAGAATGAGTCTAATTCTTCTTGTGTCAAAGATGTTTATTTCCTAATTTCCTTAATTCCCCAGCACAATATGAGTGTATGTAAAAAGCAAAAATATTACCCATTTACAAATAATACTCTGTGATTCCTTTTATTTAATTCCAACTGGATTTATTATTCAGAACTCCATCATGGCACTGATAATTAAACTGAATATTTTCTGTATGAAGAAACAAAAATAGTTTTCATCGTCGAGCCAATTACGTGCGATGATTTAAAAATAGAACGATCAAATTATTTCGTTCAGTTGAATATTATTTGTTAGTTTGGAATTTTGAAGTGAAATACTTCCTACTTTGTAAGTTGAGAACGTCAATGAATACAGTATAGCTATCAATTTGAGATAAAAAACAACAATGGTAGATATCGATGGCAAGATATGGCCGGGGGCATCGATCCCGGTACGATCGCACCGGAAGCTCTTCCTTCTCACACGGCATTCATCGCCCAAACAAAGGATGCAGTTACATGACAAATTCGACGCGGCCGATTGTCGCCTTCACAATTGCACCAACCTTTGTATACGTTTAATAAAATTTATTAACAACTATATTCGTAACTTTTTCATACTTTAGAGTTTTTACAAGTGTTTACTCTAGGTTGGGCGCACAAAGACTAAATCCGGCTTTTGTTGCGATCGCGATGCGAGCCAGATATTAAAAGCACGTGTGGCCAAACAAAGGTTGCGTTATGCGGGGGATTATTTGCCAATTTATGGCGCTTTTTGTAAATTCCGTTGAAAGCTCGCCCCGGAAATTTGGCTCCATTTCAACAAAATGATCTTTTAACTATAAATATTACGTAAATTGTATATTTGTGTGACAAAAACATTCGGAGCCATCCCGTCCACCTTACTTGTGGGATTATTTTTTTA
Source organism: Agrotis puta (assembly GCA_943136025.2). Taxonomy (NCBI): domain Eukaryota; kingdom Metazoa; phylum Arthropoda; class Insecta; order Lepidoptera; family Noctuidae; genus Agrotis; species Agrotis puta. Next base: position 6,065,597 of record OW964184.2, on the reverse strand, counting down.
TAATATTTTCGTGGAATTAGCAATTAGGAGCGAAATGTACAATAATTATACATGTATAAAACATGCTACTGAAACTTGCACACAATGACAATATTTCGAGTGTACTTTTATGATTTTATTTTGATACAGCTCTCTTTTTCAGTCTTCAACTTCAGCTATAAAAGGATGACACATTTTCCTCAAAAAATAAAGAACATTCTGGACCTAACATTTCATTATTTTGTAGCTTTTCAACGAAGTTTAAAATGTTCTGTACTTGTTCGAGTGTCAATAATTAAGAATGCCCACATTCGTCGCAAACATCATTTTGAATTAAACGCTACACGTGTAGGTTACCCATATTAACAATGTACCTGTCTACCCAAAAATAGATCACCCCTGTCGTTTCAAAAACAATACATTGAGGTTTCATTTGAGAGTAGAGGGCGTTGTCGGCGCGGCTACAAATCAATGGCATGCGGCCATTAGAGACGATAAAATTTTACGATTGTTCGCTACTTTTCGAACGCGTCGCGTCGCCCCGTCGCACCGTGTGTCGCTAGACTTATTATGGTTTAAGCGTGGTTTATATGTTATGACGGTGTTATTTGTAGAGCAAAGGTTGCGAAAAACCATGTTTAGGGGAACAGTGTATAAGACAGGGACGCGAGGTATAATGAGGACATACACTCTTAAGGCATACTTAACACAACCCTAATGTAGCGCAAGCGCCAACAGGACGCCATTTGTTAATGGCCGCTTGTCTTATACACTGTTCCCCTATGTGTAAAATGGAAATCTTATGAGATACCTTATTCGTTGTAAAATCAGAAAACGTATTTACATTTAAAATAGCAACAATACTAGGTAAGTACCTGTAGTCGTTGGCCCATTCAAGATTCAACACCAAAGGTTTTAAAATCAAAAGAGAAACCTTCTAAAGAGGCGTCATGTGAACACATCCGTTCAGTAAGTCACACTAATTTCAGAGCGCATTTACTCGGCGATTATTTCGGTAATCGGCGTAGCGATCCACTTAATTATACACAATTGTTTACACCATTCATCTGAACTAATGCTTTTAAATATAGCTCCAAATAGCTCGAAGGTGGTCTTTGAATAATGGTGAAGCATTAGAAATAATGGCTTTCACAGGTTTGTTTTACATTCCATTGCTGGCTGTCAACTGTTTCTCAAAAAAATTAAATAAAAAGTCACCAAGTTGTGCAGCAATGTATTCGAAAACGGAGTTCTCTTTTCAAATTTTTGTTTTCGGAACCTTAAGGGCGTGACTACCGCGATCTATGTTTTCCGAGTCGCATAAAATTTTATTGAGCTGTGATTATAAGGTAAAAACTTCATTCTAGATGTATTTATGAATGTAAGCAAAAAGTTGACCGTAAAATTTTATTGTTACTACTACTAATGTTAGATTTGAAAACCAAATTATTTAATTTAGATCATTGCTTTTTTTTCAGCCAACAGAATGAAAATGGGCTTGCGTTGCATTGAATGTTCGGATAAATGAGCATATCAATAAAAAAAAAGTATCAAAAGTCATGCCCTGTGACAAAAGCCAAAAGCAAAGGCAATGGTTTAACAAACAATTTTTGTTAAATTGTAAACATAAATTAAACATTTATAATCTTGTCAAAATAGTCCAATGTAACTACAAACTCTCCTCCTATGATCTATTTCACAAACTTATCTCAGATGCATACACTTGTTGACTTACATTTAACCACGATCCATTGTGACAAACTTTCTCGCATGATGATACTTTATTACGTCACCTTCTTACATCAAAGTAACAACACTTTATCACGTTGACAACTTCGTCGAAATTGTCGGAAAACGAAAAAAGTCCGACAGTCGGACGCAAGTCAACCCCCCACTGCTAGGCTCTTGCGGTCGCAAAATGTCTCAATCTAGGAGCAGCCATTATAGAAAAAAATACTCTCTTATAATAGTTTGCTTTGGTATCGCCGTTCTAGTTAACGTCCCCGCTGTGTCCGTAGATTTATTTGCATTTTTTTTTGGGGCTGAGATATCAATTAGGTGTCCCGAAATTGGAAGTTGGGTGCTGTTTAAGTGATTAGTTTGACGCCGATTTACTTAGTAAATCTAAAAATCTAAAAAGTAAATACAATATTGTTTGTGCAGTATTCGCGACTTGGCAAAAAGAAAGCTAGCGTATTCCCGTTACTAATTTTATTTGCAACTTTTTGCAAAAAACTAATGAAAGAATTCGCACATTGTTCCAAACAATATTTATTCATATCGCCTTTTTATTTGCAACCCTAAAATGAAACGGTTATGGCATTTGGTAAAAAACGCAATTTGCTAAAATTAAACAAAGAAGTTTTTTCGCAAAAACTGCGATTTCTACTTTTTTCACTCAACCCAGACAATTATGAAGGGGTGGTAAGAAAGAAAGTCGACGGCAATAAAAGTAAACCTTTCGGCGGCAAACGCGCCGCCACCGAAGGGTTACTATTTATTTCTATTAGCCGATGGTTTAGGGTACGACACATTCGGGTAAGGTGCTCGTAAAATCAGAAAGGCATCTGAACGCGGCCGGGTGACTTCGACTGTTGGACGTTTCACCTCGCTGCAGTCATAAACGACAAAAAACTCGCAACTCAACATTGAAAGCGCTCATAAAGTAATTTGCACAAATTTGCAAAAGGGTGAAAATTCTGCAATAGAGTTAAACTTTTATTACAAACACCCGTTATGTATAGAATACACGATAAAAAAGTGCGACACCGTTAGACTTTTAGTTTAGTAACTCGTTTACGTCGTTCGTTTCTGTGTAATTCCACGCCTTTGTTGGAAGTTTGGTGCGATCGTGATAGAGTTTGGAAACGGCTTATGTATCTGCGAATAATGAGGGTACATTCGCGGGTTAATCCGGCATAATTAGGGGTAGGTAGGTACGGTCCCGAAAAAGAAATAAACCGTTTTATAACTTGGACTTCTTTAACCCTGCGTAAGCCGGCAGTAAAACTCATAGGAAGATGGGATCGGCGATATGAGGCGGAAATAAATCGCCATTTAAAATCAATTTGTGTAAAGGGCGTATAGAGAGTAGTTGGGCTTTGGGGTCAGTGCGGGCGGGGCGGTCACGCGCTCTCACACAATCACGCCGATATTGTGACACAATGTCATTTGAGATAATAGACGCTGATAACAGATACGCCGCCGACAGTTTATTGCTAATTTGATCTGGATTTTTTCTTGGAATATACGAGTACGTTATAAAATTGCTGATGCTTTTTTACTGATATCATGTGAGGGTTTAATTGAGTTTTAAACTACTTATTATACTAGGTTTAATGATTTTTATTCACGAATGCATATTATAGCATTGAATTTTTTTTTGATAAATTATAATTTTTTGATTGCATAAGTTTTAAACGTAATGTTTAGGTACCTCGTAGCAGCCGCGTAGCAAAATCCCGTAGCGATTAAGTTAACACATGGTAGGTCAGTAAGTGGATTATACCAACTTTTTTTCTGTTCATTAAAATAATGACAGACCACTGTCCGGTCAGAAAAAAAAAAATCTTGAATCCTTATAAAGAAAGTTACGAGTAAAAAACGCCAATCCACAAGAACGTTACCGCATCAAACGTTCCCAGCGAAACACGCGAGAAAGCCGGCGTCTCGTTTATTCGGGCTCGGGATATCGCCTAGGTGAACTTAAAGGGGTTACAGGGCTTACCCCGTGGCGTCACCCCGCGTATTGGGGCTTACTGTGATTTACTCGTTATACCCCAGTACTTTTTTTTCTGTTTATTCGACGGATCAGGGGTTACCCTTTATTGGGTAAAGTCGGAAAACTGATATTCCTACGTTAACTTAGACGCGGGTTTATTGGCGGGCGTAGATTTGTATCGGATTTGTTTGGCATTCTATTGTTTTTGTTACTCTTTATGTGGGATGGGATTGGTGCTGTTATGTTGTAGTTTAAGTTATGTTACAGTACGTTAGTCTGCGGCATCTCACTGCTAACAATCTAATGCTAACTGCTAACTATTGGCATTCCACTGCACACAGATGCAGTTTCGAGTTACTCTCGTACGGGCACGTATCTTCGTTGACGTACTAAGAGAGTAGACCCCCTGGACACGGACACAACCAACTGATATATCTGTCAGGGTGCGGTGTTTGTTATTAATCCATCATCTGCCTCGCCTTTTCCCAACTATATTGGGGTCGGCTTCCGGTAGAACCAGATGCAGCTGAATATGAGTATTTTACATGGAGCGACAGCCTATCGGGCCTCAACAACCCAGTAATTGGGTAATACGATACCCCATGGTAAGACTGGCTGTCAGACTTTAGAGCTTCTCACTAATAGTAACGACTGTCAAAGTTCTACAAAAGACAACCGGGTCCAATGGCTTTACGTGCTTTCCGAGGCATGGAAGAAACTTGCTATAACAGATGGTCACCGAACCACAGACTAACCTCGGCAAGCGCGACTTAACCCGGACGATCGGTCTGTGCAGCTGTAAATAATTAGCCACGAGCTACTATTAGCCCGTCGCTCCTCTTATCGTACCACCAGTTTCATAGATCTTCAAATAAGTTGGAAATGCCCTAGGCAACACCTCAAGCCTGCGGACTTCAAGGTTTTTTGGGAAATCTCCTTATAATTTGTGACTTGTTTTCATCGCTCTGTGAAGTCAATTGTTTTAAGCTGTGGCAACATTGTGACGGTAAAGTAAGCTGGATGAAGGATTGTACATCCGTTTAAGCTATCGTTAATTAACCGAAGTTATTGGAAAATTTAATAAAGCTTTCCGAAATACACGTTTGCATCTCTGAAAATCATCAAATAAGTCCGGCTCTGGATATAGAGACAGGGACTGTCAGACTCATATTGACTATCCTGTTCTTTCTCGTACATCTCATAGTTGATTGTATTCCTTCGAGTCTTCGATCCAATCAGACAAAAACTATAAATATCATGACCTTCGCAACACTCACTATGAAAACCGGGCCACTATTTTCAAACCCAGTAAAGCTGAAACCACATTTGACGCACACCGTTGAGTTGAAAGTTATAAACTCGCGCTCGCTCACGGTAACTGACTAACGACTTGTCGCTGAAGTGACGGTTAACCAACTAGTTAGCTGTCTATTGGTTACATTTTACCTTGGGTTTTTTAACGCTAGTATCTTATTAATCCTACTAATATTATAAAATGTGAAAGTTTTTTTACACAGATAGTGTTTATAATCTAAAATAACACACAGGATAGCTTTTATTCTAATTTTATGTTCCCGTGGAATAATTTTCTATTTGTAGCGGTTAAAGTCGGGTGTTTATTTCTCTGGCCTAAGGAAGACTGGTAGAAAATGCCTAAAACATTAAGTCCGCCTTTGTATTTTGTGCATAAAGTTTTAATAAATACGAGTAAAAAAAAAATAAAGTCGCTGGCCACAGCTAGTTTTTCATTAAACTTTCTTGCCTTGTCTTCATTAGCCCATTTCAAGAGTTCGACTAAAAGTTCGGTTTCAATTGGAAATACCGATTGGTCAGTACAAATTTCTCAGAATAAACTTGGTCCAGACATGCTGCAACGAGTGGGATTCGGATTCATGACCTCCATTCCTCGCTCTGTATTATATATTCTGCACAACCACATGCACCTGTCAGAATTTGTGCCAAATTCAAGAGCATAATATCTTAAGACCAGGTTCTATAACAAGTATGTCGTACCCGTAATGACATACGTAGCCAAAACGTGGAGTCTCACCATAGGAGGATTGACACATACTACAGATACATTTAACTATGTATTTTAACAAGACAGCTAAAGATACAACTTTATCCTCCCTAAAATGATCAGCAGCCTCAAGTAGCAACAAGATCATCAATCAAGCACAAAAGCAGAACGTCGAACAACAAGTAAAACACGTCATTAATCACAGAATACACTCTAAATTGCCCATAAATGGCCACAATCTTTATTTACATTCAGCGAAGTACCGTGAAATTCTTTAGAAAAACTCCTAAGATATGTTCGCACGATTTTAGGAGGCTATTCAAAGTACACAATGATATTCGTACACACGTAACGACTGCTTCATGACATAAATCAAAGTTGAACAAGATATTAACGAAAAGGGAACTGATGTAGTGCAGATGGACGGCAGAAGGTTAGGTTTGGACAAAGCGTATACCTACTGTCATAAACACTTTACTGAAGTAGGTATCTGTCAGTTTCAGGTGTGTTTGTAGTGTTTAAAACAATCTATATATATAAAAATGTTATGTTGGTTTGTGTATGCTTCAAAAACTCAAAAAGTTCTGCACCGATTGAGCTGAAATTTTAGCATGATATATAATCCATCAAGGAATGTTTTTATCCATTTTTTTTTGAAAATACAGTTTTTTGTGCCACAGCGAAGCGGGGCAGTGTACAGCTAGTGATGCATAAAATATACAGGTATACGAGTATACCTGTATATTGTACCCTTATGTTATGTTATCAGTATCCTTATGTTGTACAGTATACGAGTATACTGTCCTTAGTATGTGTTAGAGTTGAATTACTGATAGCATAAGCACATAGCAGAGACTTCTTGGAATTATTAGTCTAGATGATAATTTATGTAGCAATGATCGGATATAATTTATGTACACTCTTTAAGTTGCAATAGAGTTATGATGGGCATATACCTAACGGCACTTGTTCTTCACAAACTATCAATAACTGGTATAATAGATGAGAACTCACTATGACACAATAAAAAGCAATATAGAAAAAACTATGACATAGAAAATAAATAACATTAACGAACGAAACAAAGATAATTTTTTTTATCGTGATAAAATCATCAAATGAGTCCTCCCACCCAGGGCAGGGCGGGAGGGACTGTCAGACTCGTACTGACTAAAATCCACGGTTTCCTTCAATAGCCCTTTACGTACCGGGGTCACGGTAATTCGTACAGTCCCGCGACCAAAGAAAGATACTTAGGCTGGATTTCACCGACTTTGTAATAAAGATATCGAACGGAAACTATGTCCTACTTAAACTTCTGTCTATTCTCTGTCAAACCAAGGTGACAAAAACTATTGTAGGCGGTTTGAATAGGGTTGGCCACTGACTCTGCGGTCGTCCGGCCTTTGCGGGCCGCTCTAGTGCCTGGCATTCTATTCAGTGCTGCGTGGATTACCGTGGGTACCTACTAATCAATGGATATAGACGAATAGACGAATATGGGATAAGTTTGACGAAAATAAAATCAGTCGTAGTGGGTTATAATTTATGTGACATCGATCCGGGATTTATTAAAGAAATATGTTCTATTTTTTTTAAATTGCTTTGTGTGTATTTTATATTCCAGTAGTTTGTTTTGTTAAAGTGCAGTCAAAACTTCATTGAGTTTTTATTAAATAGGTACTAGGTGACCCGGGACTTCGCACCGCCTCAGAATCATTTTTTTTTATCATATCCTCTTAAACTGGACTTCCAAAAATAATTCAGAACCAAAATTAGTCAAATAGTTTAGCCATTCTCGAGTTTTAGCGACACTAACGAACAACAATTACTTTTTATACATATAAGATTGGTTTCCATTGCTCAATATGTATAAGTATGTCTTATTTATGCTACAAGTTCATTTTTAAAGCCGTTCAAAAAATGCATTTTTGCATCAAGATCTAATGCATTTTTTAAAGAAATTGTTAATGCGTCTTAAGCTAAACAAGTTCATATTTGCCTATTGAATTACTTTAATTCACGACTGGGTGGGTAGAATCTATAAGGTGATGAAGATACCACGGTTTTTTTTTTTGAGCACAAGGAAATTCGTAAATGCCAAAAAAAATTGCCATCTATTAGATGAAGAAAGAGCCTTATACCTAGCTAAATTATCGTGTCTTAATTTTCTTCTAGATAAAAATAGAGCGGTTGACCACTGCTAATTCGCTTGTGAAAAGTGGAGAATAAGGGCAAGTATGTATAGACATTATGAAGTTTTCCTGAAATAATGTTAAACCAAGTAGTACTTTAAAGGAAGGGCTCGTAATAAATGTAAAAGCTAATTAAAAAAATATTTAAATTTTTCTTTGGTCTCAATATTATTACTATAACTTCAACTACAACAAAACTAAACACTGCATAACCTACGTCAACATTTAAAAAATCTTACAAAAGTTAACCCTAAAAAGCGAACTTTTCGTCCCACTACGCGTAATGCCATCTATCGCACAACGCCCTCATCAAAATCAAGAACGTCACCCATCACCCTCTTGTTTGCCCACAACGGAAACCCTGCGGCGTCACTCTTTTAACAAATCAATCACAATACGTACCGCTGAGCGCAAAAAAGCCCGTTTTTCGCTTTTTTTTAAAGCGACATGCCTCCTATAATACCTAGCGTAAGTGGATTATGCCTTCTGTACATTTCACGTCACATTTAACCCTCCATTGTCTACGCTGCGTAGGAGTTTGAATATAAACTTTTTATCCGCACCTTTTTAGGAGTGGGATAAAAATTTGGACATCTGTCTTCCATTGTGGAGGCCGTCTGGCCAGGATCTTTATCTGGTGACTTAAAAAGAGCAGTTTTCTATTGCTGTTTTTTTATTGCGAAATACATATGTCGTAGGGTGCAATGTTTTGCTTTGCTAATCGTCTTAGGGTAAGCCGGGGCTAAAATAATGGATTTTATTTGAAGTAGACTTGTATGCCGACGAGAATCCAGGGTTTTTTGTAGAGATTATAAATGTATAATATATTTTTTTAGTATTTATTTGTTAAAATCAATCGCAGATGAAGTTCATTTATCACATTAAATATCATGTCACTTAGTGCTGCATCCATGAATTAACCCAACGAATCTCTTCATGGGCTAAATTAATTAAAAGTTAAAACTTTGACCTAGTTTAGTTATTTTTCACAATTTCCTAAAGTTTTCGACATAAAAATATTTTTTATCTCGAATGAAACTGCAAAAAATATTAAAATTATTTAGGGTTCCAGTTTCGAAAAAACAAACATCGAAAAATATTATGTACGCGGTAGTTAATTCACCACATAAATTATAATTGGTCTTTAGTTTGGTATTGAGAGGGAACATAAAGAAAGTATGAGACATGATAACGCTTAGAAAGTGAGTGAAAACTTATAGAATTCCTACCTACGCATTCAACATTTACAAATATAGAAACTTACATACACAAACACCTAGATCCGGTACACAAGTACTTGCAGGTCATTGGAATATTTGTTCGAACCCGCGACACGCTGCGAAGTAGTCGATCATTCCAGCCACTGCGCCAACCATGCCAAAATCGTAGAACCTAGAGAACACTGAGAAAAATAAATGGGTACATCTCAATCGAGGGCCCACATTGAGACCGATACCATTCCAATACAAAGCCGCGCTACCATCGCTTCATTCAACATCCAACAGATAAATATATCAGCCACTATTATCTGCTGTCACTTCCCTTTCGTCCCGAAGGCGTATCGTTATAAACACGTGCAAAACAATCACAGTTTTCGCGGTGATCCACTATAAATCACTTATTATTATAAAAGGGCATGTTCGAGTGTCTGCATTGTCGCTTTATGGATGTTATGCCATTCATTACAGGCCATTAAACGCATTATAATACGCTCACCAAGTTAACAAGACCTCCCTTGTCCCCCCAACGTTCGAACTGCTGAAGTAAAAGAGTTCTTCGTAATAGAAATTGATGGGTCCTGGTATGATGGTGGTGTGATACCTCAGAAAGCTTTGTTTGGGCGCGAAGCGACAAGCCATTCATATAGTGATAATAAATGGCGAGTGATGATAGAATGGCGCACAATCAGTGTGTGATGATAAACCGAATCTTAGACTCGGGATTCTTTTGGTGAGAAACTGAAAGAATAAGTATTTGGTGAAAGGTGTGGTGTTGTTGCTCCCGAATCACTCCTACTTTTATTTGCAACGTCGAAATTATTTCAGGAGGTTTACTTATTACGGTTTATTTAGTGACGGAAATAATTGAAAGACATCGTATGGATATTTTTTAGTGATTTCATAAAACTATTAACTGTTTAGAACTGATATTTTTCAGACAGTCATCTAATTTTCTTTGATGTTTACAGACTTCTATATTTTCTTTTGTTTTCTTTTCACTGAAGAGCAGTAAAATAGTTAATGTCATCTGTTATTTGCGTACCAGTCTATATATTTAATTTATTAAACAGATTTAGACTTGTTAAGCAGAAAGCTACAGTTTGTTAGCTCACGAAATTAAAACTCCTTTAGTTTCTATCTCACAGCTATAAAAAATATTTATAATGTCCCCTACCTGTCTCCTTTGATCAACTTCAATTACTTTTAAGGTAACTTAGGTAGCTGGAAGATTTAAACGATATAACAATTTTAATTAGCAGTATGAGTTGTTATCAAAAGAAATAAATGTCAAACGAAAAAAAATTACTCTATCTGTAACGAAAAAATTCACTCTTTGAACTTTACCCGATAGATTTTAATGACTTTTAAAGAATACAAAAAAAAATGTTATACTGTCGGAATTCTACAATAATGATAGAATCGTCAAATTCCTTGAAAAAAAAAAGCAAAGATTACAAAAGCAGAACACCGAATAAAAATAGTAAAATCCAAAATAAAACGCAACTTTTTACAACATCTGCCTTCCATAGACAAGATTAATAGTTAACACAACAAACCATTTCATTCATTTTAGCATTAAAGAACAACTTTTAGAAAACTTTATCGTGTGGAAATTACAATTTGTAGTTTTGGTGAAGGTCCAACTAAGATGATGGCCCTTTTATTGTGTCGCTAGAGGGCGTGACCGCGCAGGGCCCAAAGCCATGGCCTTTCAAATGTTATGAGACGCACTATCCAAATATTTACTTACACAGAATCCCATTATGTATTTATGGGTATTTCTTTTGATAAAAATGTAGGCGGGTATGGTATGTTATTTTGCTTTCTGCACACAGGTGTGACTGGTCTGACACAGGTCTGAACTTTTTAATTGGCTTAAGTATGAAGTTATGACTGAGAGGTGATAAAAGAATCTTACACAGAAGGAAAGACTCAGTTGACCCGTGAGAAACCTCATTGCACGTATTTATAATGATACGCCTTCGGGACGAAAGGAAAGTGACACCAGTTTTTTTTTTGTGAATGGTATCTCGCAGGTCAACCTAGAAGAGGTTGTGTGCTGCTTAACCGGACTTTTCTGTGGATGCCTTAAATTACTCTAAGGCCTCAAAACTAAAAACTAAAACTAAGTGACCACACGCTAAGGGCACCCCCTGTGGGGTTCGGGACCTCGGCTTAGGGCGTCACTGAGGGAGGACAGCAAGGGACAGGCTGGATCACAGTGACAGCAGATAATAGTGGCTGATATATTTATCTGTTGGATGTTGAATGAAGCGATGGTAGCGCGGCTCTGTATTGGAATGGTATCGGTCTCAATTTGGGCCCTCGATTGAGATTAATTTTAGGCGATTTTGTTTACACAAATATCACACATGTAATCCCCGAAGGTTTAGGCAGAGGTATACCTAATAATACAGCCACATTTCCCAAGTACCATGTAACAAGGAGCGAGCCTGTTGCCATCAATCGGGCACGAATTTAGTCTCAGTGGCTGCAACTACGAGTAACAGGTTCCTAATAGAAAAACCCAATAACACTTTACTCGTCCTGGGAATCGAGAATACCCGAAGACCGCAATCGTAATTGCGACCACCACGTGGTGGCACCACGACCGAGGCAGTTTTATTGTTGTAATAATAAAAAAAAACTACAAACTATCTACCGTGTTAGGTAAATGATGCATTAGGTATCCTGTCCACTGGACGTAGCTATGTTTTCGTTATCTACCAGCTTGTTTACCTTACCTAGGGGCCGCACGCGTTCAGAGGGTGTTGTTAAAGATGCAATGTCCAAAAACTACAATAATTCGCGACTAGAGAAACTTTTAGTTATATTTCTTATCATTTATACCTCATTGAAACAAAATTTTATTTCAGCTACTGATCATTAAAGACCCGCGAAATAAAAAAAAAACGATGGGTTGCACTCTGGGAGTGCCGGCAGAAGTGAAAACTTGAATAGTAATATACACACACGAACATTCGCGCAAACGCCCTGCGCCGTCTTACGAATTTTCGATCAGGTCACGTGTCCTGACGCGAGTTTAACATTTTTTACCCATTCAAAAAAAAGTGTACAGCGCCGCTAAAGAAGTTTTCACTTCAAAAAATATTGATAACTAATGTTTAAAGATATACAAAGGCAAAAATGCGCACAGGCACTAAAAGTGTGTCAGAAAAAGTAGACCTAAAGTAGACCTATGTCCAATACGAGTAGTGGGTCACCATAAGGTAATCCCTTTTTTGGTTTGGGAAAATCCCACTGCACTATTCTCAAACTACTGGAACTCAGCACCTATTATGGCGGCAACCAAAAAAGCGCCGAAGCAATGAAGCTTGACGAAGTCGAACGACAAGCTCGGAGAATTAATTTAACAGCCTAGATCCCGCAACGAAATTAATCAGAAGAGAATATCGGAGGCTATTATGCTATATAATTGTTTTCAAACATTTTCTAAACCTCCGATCTAAATAATTTTAGGATGTGAAGTTGTGCACCAATTTGTAGTTTCCTATTCACTTCAAAACTTTGCACATCCAATTCTCCAGAACCCTGCGCCATCTATAAGTTTCACTCAATAATTTTAGTGCTGACATCTAGCTTTGAATAACAGAACCATAGAAAGAAGCGTGCAAACCGCGTTCCCTGGCCTACTCCCTCACTACATACTATTACTATTGGTCAATAGATGGCGCTGTTATCAGTTCATTGGAATTGTTTCGGTAATAATAGAGGGCGTTGCTCAATCACATTTTTGGGCTCGAACACTCAGGTCAAACCCATAAATTATAATATGTTATCCCTCCATTCGTTTATTTAATTTATTACTGCTTAAATTTTAGTAATACTGAAAGATGTTTCTTTTGCAGTTTATTATAAATTTATCATATTTAGTCAGTATTGTATTTCAGTATTTATTTATTAATATATTAGTCACTTAATTAGTTTATAATATTTTTTCCGCTTCTGGGACACATGTCTAACAGGAAATGGGCCGTAATCCATTGTATGCGCCTAGTTCGGGTTGTTGGATTTTACTGTGTTCGATTTAATCATGGAGATATATAAAACAAAATAATACCTGCCTATGTTAAACCATACAGAAGACTTATCTACGTCTTGTAGAGTTAGGGTGACTTTAAATTTTGGGACTGCTAGCGCCACTCCAGGTTAGTTTTTTTGTGCACCTTATAAGGCTACTCGCACACATACATTCTAATTACGCATACTGATACATACATATACCGTATGGTATATGAGATGCGTATGCATCTGATGGCTCACGCTACCATTTCTCATTAAAAAAAGAACAGGATTAATCAAATCAAGTAGCGTGCGCTTCCATGCGCTTTAGCTTTAGTTCCACTTTAGCTTACACACATCCGTTACATTTTACGAAATCACAGCAACAGAAGCAATAGGAAATATGTTACACATAAAAAAGGCCCATGCAACTTTTAGTAGGTATCGACCTTGGCATCAATTTTTTTTTCTTTTCGCCAGTGATTAAATTTTGGCCACAATTAGACTACTACCTAAGAAGTCCATAGAAACAAAAAAAGTTTCTAAACCGTAACCAACCAGAGATATGGCGGTTTTAATTTTGTTCTAATCAGGAATGATTTACTCCCGATTATAACAGAATAAAATCCATTATATCTCTGATTGGTTACGGTTTAGATTTTTTTTAAATGTTTTTTACGAAGTTCTTAGGTTGCGGTCCACTTATGACCAACATTTAATTACTAAAGAAAAAAAAAATTTGATGCCAATAAGTTGCATACCCTTTTTGGTACTGTCTAGCATTTCAATACAAAATAATCCCCTTATAAACAAACAAAATAATTAACAAAAATCCCCTACTAAAATCCGTAATCTTGCACAAACGTTCGCATCCCAAAGCATTACATACAAACGAAACACATTTCATAAATCAGACTTCATTACAGCTTCCCGTTGCATTGTTTTTCCGTCAATGAGATTAGTCCGGTCCAGAGTTCATTAACAACTTAAACCGATTAACTGGCCAATGGGCGGCGCAAGACGGCTCCCTAATAACAGGACTGGGGAACATTTTTGCATAAGGACAATACAAAAGAGAGATTATTGTGCCTTTCCTGTTGTTTATTTTCAACTTCTTTTGTTAAAAACACCGTTTTAACGATATTGCATTAAATGCGAGCTCTAACTTTTATTTAAACACTTATAGCGGTTTTGTACTTGTAAACTCTAACTGCTTTCTGACAGTAAAATAGGCGATTTTACTCAAATTTATTAGTCCGAAATAAAGATTATTTTAAAAATTTAGACCCATATTTTTTCTTTTGTTACATAAACGAAAATTGAAGATATAGATATGACGCTTCTAAAACTCACAAAACGTCACTCGGTCGGTATAATTTTACAGGTGTTAAGACGTCAAAAGCCCCCCACTATCGAATTTCGAAGTGTTTTTTCTTTGTCAATAATCATTTTAGTTAGCCAATCTCTAAGATTACATTCCGAGTTTGGCAAAACTACTGCTCGAGTTCGGAATGGAACCTTTGAGCCTTTGTCAACCATACAGGCGTGGCGATATACATAATATATGCACATAGAACAGCGAAAGCGATCCGATAGCGTGACAGAACTATCGGACTGACGTCTCGCTGCGGTTCAGTATCGCTTCGGAAACGCTTCGCTTTCGCCTGTCTGTTTGACAAAGGCATTACTAAGTAATGTTTGATTTTTGCTGTACCTCTTTGCCAAGCCTAGTTTGACAAGGCGCAAGCAATTTTGTAATCATACGAGTAATAAATTCTAGTTGGTAACTGTTGAATAACCTGACCTATATACTATGTACGTGTATAAGGAAATACGTCATACACAATTAACAAAGAAACCGCTAATTGTGGTTTACAATGACAATAATTGAATCCTTTTTAATTTGTATGAAAGATTTAACGTTTATTTCGTAACAAGTAAATTTTATATATTTAATCTATCTATATACTATAATAAATCTGTAGAAGGGTCAATTCTGTACATTGAAAATATTGAAAAAATAATTAGCGGGGGTTTTGCTGGATCGATACCAAACCCAAATAAATGATTAAAAAAATTTTTGTCTGTCTGTCTGTCTGTTTGTGCAGGCATCACGTGAAAACTAACGGTTCGATTTCGATGAAACTAGGTATAATTATTCCTTATTATCCTGGGCATAACATAGGATACTTTTTATCCTGGAAAAATACGTAGAAAAAAAAATCTTATTTTTCAGTTTTATTCATAGACGTTGTTCTGTAGAACCGCGAACACACGTTGCATTACCCGCAGTGGATTCAGCGCTGTAATATTTATAAGATGTCATTGTCAGAGTTACTCAAAATGGGGAAATAAACCATCCACGCGAAGACCGACATCCGCGCGGACGGAGTCGCGGGCGGAAGCTAGTATTATAATAAATTAATGTCACATACATTATAACAACGTGATGAGCGTACCGTAGGCTTCACCAATATGACGATAGCACAGTAGCTCAGCGATCAACTGCTGTGCAGTGTGTCGCGGGTTCGATCCCCGCACGGAAAAAAATATTTGTATTATCTGTAAGTAGATGTTCCGGGTCTGGGTGTTTGTGAATTTCTATGTTTGTAAACGCACCCACGATTCTAGAGAAATTTTGTCAATTTTTTTTTTCTTCTCACTAACAGTAACGACTGTCAAAGATCTACAAATGATAGCCGGGACCAACGGCTTCACGTGCTTTCCGAGGCACGGAGGAAACTCGCAATGACAGATAGTCACCCATCCTAAGACCAACCTCAACCTCAACTCGTGAGGAGCTCGTGGGTAATTATTTACCAACGAGCTCCTCACGAGTATATATATAGAATAGAACATATATTTTATAAATAATGACACAATTACAAACACACAGCAATTAAAGAAATAATTGATTAATTAAATTAATCAAATAAATTTAACCGCACTGGGCAAAATAATCAATGTATTTTGTTCTAAGTAATTCGGGGCCAACGGGACCGCACGACTTAATCTTCGTTACCTAAAAGAAAAACATAAAAAAAAACATCTAACAAAATACCCTTGTATTAAGGGCAGTCTCCACGACCGAGAGAATCGCAACGATTCCATGATTCTATTCGTCTGGTGTCGCCATTAATTTAATTCGATTATTTTCTTGATACGTTGACGTTTCGCTAGCACTTAGCTCTCTTACTCGTCACCGTGTGGACACACGTTTTAAGGGAGTGTTTAGAAATAAGTGGCACACCGATAATATCGCCGCGATTGTCTCGCTCGTCTGAACGTCCCTTCACGGTATTATTTAGAATGAGTCAGAACAAAGTATACCTACTAAAGAAAAATACATACAATTCCTTTTACGTACATAAGTGATTCACAAAGCATGAATTGTCAACAAATCACTGTGAATGTTAGGTATTGATTTAATTATTTTCTACTGAATAAATAATCCGGTATCAACTTTAATAATGCCTAACTTAAACAAATAATAACAGCTTTTATGACCATTGTTTTTATGGTTAAATTTACATTCTTTGAAGTGTCTAGGAATTTTCCGAACAAAACATGTTTTCATTTTATAATTCTACTAAAATCATAAATTATGACAGTATTTTTGAATGTACGTTCCATTTTCACATCCAAACGGCTGAACAGATTTTTTTTTATGGATAGATGTGACTCTAGAGACGGTCATAGGCTTTGTCGTCCAGTCAACGGGGAGTTCTGCCCTACAATAGGTGTAGTTTTTTTTTTTTTTAATTTGTACTGCTTAAGTATATGCTACTCATGAAAAATGTAAGTTTTCGACCTCGAGGAATGTCTGCGTTAGCCGCCATCTTGGATTGAAGGAGCCCAAATTTGTTATTTTTCACATAATGCTTCAACAGTTGACTTTATGACAAAAATGTCTAGGAGAAGTTTAAAGACAGTAAAACCCCACATCAAAGGGTATTTTTATTTATTCTGTACGTCTTATAGATACAAAGTTACATCCATCCGGTTGATCAGGGGGTAGCGCACGATCGCCGGCCGGCGGATCTGCGTTTATGAGTGGCATGTGGAGGCGCAACGCCGCGATCTCAGGGCGGTATAGAGGGAACAACTGTCGCCACCGAGGTTCGAGCACGCCGAAATCATGGCGGTAAGACCCCAACTTTGAAGAGTGGCTGGAGAGGCGACACGGCACCCTCACCTTCCGATTAACGCAGGTCCTCACCGAGCACGGATGTTTAGGGAGGTTCCTGTGTCTGATTAGAAAGGAAGAAACGCCTGGGTTTCACCACTGCGAGGATCGCCCGGAAGACAAGGTGGAGCGTACGGTGCAAGACTGGCCCGCTTGGGCAAAGCACCGCCGGGTCCCTCCCGCTCCGCCCTGAGCTTCACCGTCACTCGAGATCCAACACAAACCTATCGATTAAAAAAATAAAGTGTGGAAGTCCTTTAATTTCATTGGCTCTGTGGTAGGTGAATGGGATTTCCAGGCTATGACTGACTTAAACCACATGTTCTTCGAATAGATAGATTTAAACAAGCTGTATAAAGAAGTAATTGCGAAAATGTGCAATTCGTCACCTTGATACACCAAGCACCCATTGGCGAAGGCCTAGTATTTTCAAATGATTTTCTTTCGTTATAAAAAGATCTTTTGTGCAATATTTAATTCTAAATCTGATAAACCTGACTGATTTGGGCTGTGCATTTTATATCAGCGACTAAATGAATCATTGTTCATTCATTAATTGGGTTTAAGTTTGCGATCTAACCTCCACAATCTAGATACTCCTTGGTAAGATTGGTTTTCAGGGTTTCGAACTTGTCACTAACAGTCCTTATTATGTGTGAAAGGTCTTTTTTTTAACGTGGTAAAATCATCATATGAGTCCTCCCACCCAGGGCAGAGCGGCCCTCCTGCTCTGCCCTGGGTGGGTGGCACAGTCAGACTCGTACTGACTAAAATACACGGTGACCTTCAATAGCCCTTTACGTTCCGGAGTCACGGTAATTCGTGAGTCCCACGACCCCGGCAGGCGTGTGTAAGGTCTATCAAAAGTAAACGAATAATAACTGGGACCAGCCAAGTGTAGCCCCAATGAAAATTTGTGGTGATAGGAATCCCGTTGTTTTAAATCGTCCCGTGAATCAACAATTTCATGAATAACCCGAGTTTAAATGAATAACCGGTAGATTAGTATTTACAACCCTTTGTTTTCCCGGCATTGTACCTTCGTTCAATGAAGAATACCTACATGTTCGACGTCATGGAATGTAACATTGTCGTTTACGGGAAAAAGTGCCGCATCCTTTGTTTATTTACTTCATGAAAGTATAGGCAGATTTAATATTATTTATTTCTTGTATTTGTTATTTCCATAACAGCTAAAAAGTAGATTGCCTTTATAATTATTTTCATTAGCGGATTAGGGCTTCAGTGAATCCCCGCTGAATTTTTCTAATCTTTAATTTAGAACATTACAAACTTCGTATGATGATGATGGTATGTTAGTCTAGACAGGAGAATGACATTCTATAAACGACTTATGTACCCTGATTACCTTCAACAATAAGGTTTTTCAACTGATGATTTTTCACCAACAGTAGTAGACATGTGAATAATCACACAATGTAGATAAAAATAGGTTATTAAACAGAGGTGACCGAATTCACGTTTCTAAACGATGTGGTTTCGAATTTTCCATTAAAGCAGTTACGTTCTTTGCATCATTCTATCTTATTGAACACTATAACTCGATATTGGCTACCAGCTTAGCATGCAATTCACGGTTCAAATCGTAAAAACCCATATCAAAGAACTTTGGCAAAACAACAACAATATGTACCCACTTATGCTAATAACGTGGTAAATACAAAATAATGTACCTAAGTCTATTTATGTACAAGATTTTGGCGATTCACAAACCACATAGATCGCCCGTGCGCATGCGGTCAGTCGGCGGCTGGACAATATTTTTTTAAATAAAATATAACACAATATTTTTCTAACCATAAACCCAAAATTACAAAACATAATTAGCATCGTAAAGCTGAAGATTTGTTTGATCGCGCTAAACTCTTAACTACTGATTCGAATTAAAAACATATTTTTCTGATGGATAGAACATTCATCGAAGAAGACCATCACTCTACGACTATTGGGAGCCGAACAGCGGGTGAAACCGCATGGATCATTTAGTTTATTTAAATAGGTAGGATGACGCGCGGAAATGCGTTGTGTGACACTCTTCCGCGCTGACTTGTGGGTAAGCATCAACGGATTCCGCGTCACCTTCCAATTCCGTAGACAGCGGTATAATGGGAGAATCAGAGAAAAAGGTGTACCTAACAGGTACACCCACATTCCTTCAGTATGTTAAGTCTCACATAATAGGAAGTAAGCTAATAATGTCATCAGCCACTAGTGAGAAATTCCTGATGGAAAGACCCAATAACACTACTTGGGAATCGAACCGAAGAATCTTTGCTCAGCAGTCGCATTTGCGGCCACCCAACGAGACAAACGCAACACCCACTGAAAGATTAAAAATGCTCAAAATTTTCTTTGGGAGTTGCATCTGATTGGACAGCTTAAAGACTAAGCAAATTCAGACGTTTATTGATTACAGACAAAGATCGGGATCAAGATAGCAACCGAGATAGATCTTTAATATCACGCAGATAATAAGATTAAAGTTGAAATCCTCCATTGTAGAGAACTTTAGAATAAGAAAAATTCCATCAATAACGAAACCGCAGTCACAACACTACTGTGTTTTTCCCAAGGACTGAGATGTGGTCGAACTAGAATATTAAGTTAGGTAAATACTTTACTGTAGGTACCTTTTTGTAGTCTGGGGGACACCTTCAGAAAGCGCCAGGTCTTCTGGGATAAAACCGGGGAATGTGGGACTTTTTCCTCACTAAAACCTCCCCGTCGTCAGCATCAGCACATGGGGAAGAGATCCGGGTACTCTTAAGAGCCCAGCTCCATGAACTCCAAAGCCAGTGCCTGTTATGCCATACCCCTGGGGAGTTTGTAAAGGGGTTTCCTCTGAACCTCACTGTGCACGGTAGCACGTGACCCCTCTTTCCTGAGAATCTAACTGTGCCAACTATTTTTGATCTACTTTTAAATATCCAGTTCATACATTAACAGCCTGTGATTCCGAATGTATGCCTATGTGATGGGCAACTAAAGGAAAAAGGTGTCCAGACTGACAGTCCCTTCTGCTCTACCCTGAACGATCCATCAACACAAAATGAGGATCGTTACTACCACTGGGTCACCGCTGCTGCTTCTGTACCTTATGCTGTTGACATAACAGTCAGTTTGATTATCAAATATTATTTGACTCCCATTTTTCCTCTTGTCATTTATTTATTACAAAACCACAGCTCTTATAAATACTTTTTCACACTAATTGCACTACTATTATAGCCAATTACGGATTTACAATTTCCTAACTTCACAGATGATTGCTACAGAAACTTAGAAATAAAACAAACAAAATTACAAGACTGACTATTATCTATCATCGCCTGGTGGATTGCGTCCGGAATGAACCTGAGAGAAATATTTTAGTTAATAATTTAAATATTAATAAGTTAGATATAGGCGTATTTAATAGTATTTTAGCCAAACCAATGTCGGTAGAGGCTGCCTTAGTTTATACATTAGTTAACTTGTAAGTTATGCGTTATGCTTGAATCAGGTTCCGATGGAACTGGCATAACATCTGGTTAAAAGCTCCGAACTAATAAAGATTTAAAAAAAAGAAGGACTATTTCAAACCTTTGAGTCGTGTAAAGTACGAGTATTAGAGAGTGTGTGTGCCTGTGCAGTGTTGTGTGGTGTTTAGTTGTGTATTTGTAGCCTCCACTCAAGTTATATCGATAGTTACAAAAACGGCAGCAAAGCAAAAAACTAACCTAGACTAGACGCCATTCATTAGCTACCAGACAATAAAATAAACCAAAATTGACGATATACGTCACAATTGTACAATTTGACGACACGGTTAGCGCAGTGGCTGAGCGATTGGACTGCTGTGGTGCTGCTGGGTTCGATTCCCGATCGGAGCAAATATTTGTAAGATCTACAAGTAGATGTTCCGGGTCTGAGCGTTTGTGTATGTGAGTTTATATGTTTGTAAAAGCACCCACGACACAGGAGAAATTCCTAGTGTGGGGGCACCGTTCTAAAAAAATAAGATTAAATGCATGTAAATATTTTATAAATTTTCATTGGTTTAACAAAAGAAAAAATAAGCGTCCATAATTTTTATAGAACTCAAAATAAGGGACTAATTAGATTTTCAATTTATTGAAGCTGTCAAGAAGTAAATTGGAAGTCCACAAGTCCAGCGTCCTAAAATTTGCCTGCGTGATATAAATGAGGAAAAACTTCTTTTTTTTTTTTTTTTTTTTTTTAATTTATTTATTCGGGCAAACATACATAAAAATTAACATTTATATTCTGCCAAACTGCAGTACAGTTTGTCGGCAGAGTTCTCGTGGATACAATTTGTCTTATGTAAGTAGGTACTTATTGTGTAATTTTATTGTACATCGACGCAAAGATGAAACTTACATTTACATTAAACACAAACACACTTATACTCTCAAGGCTCAGCGTCCTGCCAACCAGGCCAGTATGTGCGACGCTGCAGGTTATGTAGTGAAGTGTGAACAATGCATTCGGCCTGACCGCCGCGCCGCGCCCCACCGCTCTGAGTGCAACGCGAGCTGAGACTCCACGACGGACGCCCGTAGCGCGAGCACTCAGAACAACAACACGGCGCGCGCGCATACTCGTCTGGCTGACTCACACCTACACCCAATTACGAACATTTAAAAGACTATGCTACGGACACAATCCCAAATAATGTTTGCGAAGGACATTTTTTAGGGCACTTTTAGATGCTTCAATTGAAATTTGCGGTGGTAATTCGTTTAAAATTGTTGGTATTAGCCATTGCTGAGTTCTTTGACCAAAGTAGTTTTTATATTTAGGGACTACATATTTATTCCTAGGTGTTGCTTTTCGGTTCTAATAAACTATTTGACTTTCACCAATCGTTTCTATGTTGACGGCGTGGGTTACGGAATAAATCGTCAAATATTTGTGACATAATTTATGACGGAATGTGGTTTACGTGATGACGATGTGTAATTGAGAGTTAAATAAAAAATACAAATGACTACCAGGAAAATCAGTGACAAAGTAAAAAAAAAATATCAGGTACATTTACGATTACAGGATGACCAGATGCGATGAATGCGAAATATATATTGAATCCTAATAAGTAACTAATTAATTATGACTAAACACAAACAATACCTACTTTAGCTTTAGTATTCAGTGGATCAAACTGGAAAGAAATGGAAGGAGTGAATCAAACAAACAAAGGTCATTGATTTTCGAAGTTAAAGTTGTGACCTCTTTTTTTTCTAATAAGTAGAGAATTAAAAGAAATAAGCAGGTTGCAAATTGATCAGTGGTAGCCGCAGTACCCGCAAAGTTAGGAGGCAGTGGGCTGATAGTACTGCTGATCGTGCTGAACAAGGAACAAACACCGGTAACTTCAGGTTACCGGAGAAGAGAAAGAAGAAGTCGCTGAAATCTAAAGATCGTCAGCTCATTGTGACGTCAGAAGGGCAACTTCTACGCTGGCATCAACACTTTAAGGAGGTCTTCCGTTTGTCAGCTACATCGACGCCTGATGTTCCAAGCCTTTTTTTTTTGCGTAGTAAAATCATCAAATGAGTCCTCCCACCCAGGGCAGGGCGGGAGGGACTGTCAGACTTGTACTGACTAAAATCCACGGTGTCCTTCACAAGCCCTTTACGTACCGGGGTCACGGTAATGGGTAAGTCCCGCGACCCCGGCAGGCTTTGGCCCTCTACAGGCCCCGTCAATATGCTGACACTCTTTGAGGCGCGCGTGGGACACAACGCGCCGTCCCAGCCGAGATCGTGAGACTGTCTAAAAAGGTACCCGTGACCCTGGAATGTAAAGAGCTATTGAAAGAACACCGTGGATTTTAATCAGTATAAGACAGTCCCTTCTGTTCCATCCACGGCTGAAGGACTCATTTGATGATTTACCACGATGAAAAATAGGGTGTTCGATGAAAATGGAAGTAAATAATTTCCCGAGTAACTTGTTACAAGAAACATGAAACGAGGAGAGGATGAAGATGAACCCCAATAACATTACAACGAGAATACGCACGACTACTCGCGTACTTGAACGATAAACTGCGTACTACGCAAAGTCGGCTCCATTGATGCAAGCTGCATGCGTCAGAAATGGCACTTAAACACCATCTATTCGAAACTCTGTAAATTCATAAATACGTCATGTCTAGCTGACAGAAACTCATCACAGCAAATAGTATAATCCATGTTTGACGTAATTACAACATAGTTTATACATGTCTTTGTTTTAAGATTCATTGTCACCCTCGCTACGTAAATACAATTGAATAATAACAATAACTGATATTCGGTTTTTCTCACATGTTTCCCGTTTTTGTTTATGGTTTTGGTTTTTAGAGTCATAATAAATGAATTAACTAAATATTATATTACATTATATTTTAAATGGTTTTTTTGTGTCTGTAAAACTATTTAAAATGATAAGAATAAGAAAAAAAAAATAGTAGAGACATTAACTAATAATGAATAAGGTTCTTTACGAGAACCGCACGGTGTGCGTGCGATTTTGTATTGAAAATAAATACTTTAATACACATAGACCGCATCTTGTCATCATTTTCTAACAGTGACCACATCACATCGCAACCACGTCGCATCGACAACGCTACGACGCCGTTGCGTCTACGCAGCCGCGTAGTAAGACAATGCTGCCAAAAACGACACCGCAAACTTGCAGTCACCCACATCGCAGAAACAACATCGGTTTTACACAAAGACATCGCAACGACAACGCAATGAAATGGCAACGCAACTGCAAAAAGCTGCAGCGACTCTATTCATACGTAACATCAGTTAAGCTATTCTCTTTAAGAAATCTCATCGCTAGACTCTACGATGTACTTTTCGACACTCCCGAGCTCCCGGCGACAGCGGTGAGCGCTAGTGTGGTTGCCGCTATCAGTAGCTTTTTTTTAGCGTGGTAAAATCATCAAATGAGTCCTCCCACCCATACTGTAGGACTCGTACTGACTAAAATCTACAGCGTACTTCAATAGCCCTTTACGTTCCGGGGTCACGGTAATTCGTACAGTCCCGGGACCGCTGTCAGTAGTTTGGTGAATAATAAACGTTAGTCCCAGTGTCGCGTGAGCGCTGTGACCGCGCTGTCACAATGCTTTGTTTATAGAGAGCATTTTGAGATCTGCATTTTGTCGCAGAGATGTAGGATAGCCAATGAAAAGAAAGCCATCCACAAACTTGCAATCTGCTGATGATGGATTACGGTCCGCTACCCACCGCTCCCTTTTAGGAAGGATAGGAAGCATTTTGTCCCAGCTGGAAGTAGTACTTATATAATTGGATGTGTGTCATATTTACAAAACATTTAGTACAGATTTACCCATTAAAAGAAAAAAAAAGTAACTATTATGCACGTATTAAATGGATACAAATAGGGAAAATCCCGTAAATATACTTAATGAGACGAAATAAACTTAGGTACTCAATATCATGTAACCTAAAATTCCCCCGTTCATGCACTAGCATCAGGGAATTTCCTCCGTATTTAATTAAACTTAAATATAACTGGCGATATGATGTATCGTAAACCAATTTACATCTCCTACTTCAAAGAAAAAAAACACGAGTACCTAATAAATTCCTGAAAATGTAGTTAAATAAGTAAATACAATTCACAAGTAATATTATTTTCACCTCACACGCTCGAAAAGATGCTATTTGTCATTCGAAATCTGAGCGCAAAACTCCATTTTCCGCGCTAGCGCGGAAAGTGTTTTCAAAATTCGAACACGTCTTCTATTATTATCTGCCTATAAATGTGTATGTGGGCAACAATCCACCTCGCGGGCCCACTGCTTGTTGGTGGATGTCACATGTCTTCGAAAGTTTTGAAAGAAAAGTGTACTATTAGGTAGGTACACTTCTGCATGGCAGGTACCATGACCCTGGTACGTAAAGGGCTATTTCAATAGCCCTTGTCCTTCAGGACACCGTGGATTTTAGTCAAAACAAGTCTGACAGTCAGAGCAGGAGGTGCCCTGCCCTAGGAGAGAGGACTCATTTGATGATTTTACTAAAAAAGGTACACTTCTTAAGGTAAAGGAGACAAAAGTTTTTACGGCCCAAAAATGTTATTAGGGTTAAAAAGGTTATTATGTTTTTAGGGTTCCATCAGAGGACCTATTAAAAATCTGATTTATTCCCGTTGGATCACAATATTCCAAATAACAGTAACTGTCTGCCTACTGCAATAATATGAATGTGAGTTTTCTGTTTACCTCTACAATTTGGAACTTGTTCTTCATATTTTAGTTCACTTCAGGCAAAGCATTCAAACATTTTGTTATTTGGAACCTTAAGCAAATAATTTAAAAAATATATTTAATTTATTTTTGAACATGATGGTTTTTTTATTACCAATTTTTTACATCATTTGAATGCACATTACCAACTGACAGCGTTGAGGAAGAATTTTGCTATGCCCCACAATTTTTGAAGCTCCATTTTTTGGTTGGCACTACCTAATATAATTACACAAACCAAAACAAATATTAATTGTTATTCTATTCCTAGATTAATGACAAATAAGAAGAAGTCGTCACAGGATCAAACTGAGTAGGTACTTCGATAATGGTTAACCACAATTTGTACGCGATTGAATAAAACAATAACATAATTTAATTAAATAATTATTAAATCACAATTTCTGATGAGCTACAAAAGCTATATAAAGCCACAAATAATTGTAAGCCACACAGTCTCTTCAGTAATCTTGAAATAATAACTACACAGTAGCATACCAAATGTGTAGCGAACATAACATACATAACCATTTAGTAGTGTGAAGTGGAACTTAGCTTATCTTCTGCTGCAGTTTTGAAGCTAAGTCTATGCTGCGTGACCCTGCGTCACGAGCTGAACAATCCAGCCGCTGCACCCTGAGCGAAGACCAGCCTCTAGTCTTAACTGTGACCGCGCAACTTTCAGTCATCAGTCTCTGTCACCATCACAGCACCGAAGCACGCATCGTAGCACGCGTCGAAACACTCCTCGAAGCACTTCGGTCAATTAAATCGTCATCATCACGGGAAGCTCTACTAAACATTCAAAGTGAAGTCTTCAAGAACAACGCAACGCTAAGTGACATGGTACTTCAGCGGCCGAGGCCGAACCGCCCGCGGGGCAGCCGACCGAACTACATCACTGGCCGCTCCTTACATTCTTCTGTTATGGGAAAAGTCTCCAAAATGTTCGTGAGTGCCTTATTCATTACACTGTGCATTAATTCAGGCTTCTCTGAACCAATCACACCTATATTACATAGTCCTGGAATGTATTTCGACCCAACTTTCGTGGCTTCTTTCTACGATGACTATTTAAGTGTAATCGCTTACATAGAATACTTACCTATTGCTCCATACTTGCATAAAATTGAAAAATCCCTTTCAGATATATCTGTTACTTGTAACCAGTTTCAAAGTACTTCTTCGTTGCACATAGACTGTAATGATACTGTTAACCCTTTGAAAATTTTAATAAGCGCAAATAATCTTAAATCTGAATCACTATCTCATCTTGTTTCGGTTAACGAGACACGAAAACAAACAAAACGACAGAAGAGGGGTCTAGTCAATGTTGGCGGAAGCATTCTTAACTTTTTATTTGGTACATTAGACGCTGACGATGCTAAAAGATACGATGATGCCTTTGCTGCTATCCAACAAAATGAAAATGAAATATATCACGATATGCAGGAAAACATCCACGTTGTTAAATCAACTATCAATACCTTTAATGATACTATTTACAGATTAATGGAAAACGAAAAGAAATTAAATGAAGAATTAGAAAAACTTAATGAAGTGTTAAAAAATCATACTAAAGATATTGATAACTTAAAAAATGCGGCTAGAATTGATTCTATTTTTAATTTGCTCGAAAGTTCGTTGATGTCTGTTTCAAATATTTTGGATGCTGTTTTAAATTCTATTTTGTTTGCTAAATCTAATATTTTACATCCGTATGTTCTAACTCCTTCAAAACTGTTTGAAGTTCTACAAAATCAAAATAATATTAATGATTTGAGACTCCCCGTCACCCCGTTCACGCTAGATAACATTCACAGCATTCTCGACGTCTCTAAACTAACTTCTTATATCTACGATAATAAAATTGTATTTGTTATGAAAATTCCTCTCATAACTTCTGATAAATATGACGTATATAAGATTTTACCGTTACCTACACCACGCGTTGAGAATGATGTAGAAACATATGTTCTTATCCATCCTACTAAATTATATATAGCTCTGACGGATATGAAAAATACGCGTTCATCAAATTACGCGTTGTTAGATAATGTGAATGATTGTCAAGAAGTTAATAGTCAATATATCTGTCCATTACCTTCTGTTATATCGTCCACAATTAGTAGTCCTACGTGTGAAACTAAACTTATAAATGAAGCTCCTAACTCACTCCCTAAAATATGTGACTCGAAGGTAATTTATGGCAATATTAACTTGTGGCAAAAACTTAATAATGGAAGTTATATTTACGTACAATCTAAGCCTGACCAATTAAAAATTCAATGTCCCAATCAATATAAAGACTATACCATTCACGGCACCGGAATTCTGACACTTGATGACGATTGTGTTGCATACTTTCAAAGTTTGCAGTTTAAACCGTCTTCTGATTTCACGAGTACTGTACCGAGACAGTTAAACATAAATTTTAATATTATTGAAGATGATTGTTGTAAATTTAAATTGGAGAACAGTAGCACTCATATCTTTACACCGATTACACTAACCGACATCAACTTGGAGTCTTTAAAATCGGCATCCGATAAACTACACACATCAAAAATGTCTAGGGATCAAGCATTTTTATGCGGATTTCTTGAGATTGAGATGTGGCTTTGTAATAAATTTATGATTTTATAAATTTATATGGATCCTTTTTGGTGCATTTCATAATTTGAATCAGGAACTGTGAATCAAATTCGAGTAAAAGATGAAAATCAGCTGTCAATATTTTCCCTATAAAAACATACAACGTATTGAAGACATTATTAGTGCTACTGTTTCCCTACTACTGATTAAAACCAACGTTATTATGGAGCGGCGACGTCATTTAAGCAGGGAAGAAATGCTCAGAGCCGTGGGAATGATAGAAGCTGGTTCCCGGCAACGTACTGTGGCTTTAGCTCTGAATACAAGTCAGAGTATTATCAGTCGACTTTGGACACGTTACCGAAGCACTGGTACCGTGGCTGAGCGCCATGGAGGACGGTATCGCTGCACCACACGGAGACAAGACCGATACATTCAAATCTTAACTCGAAGAGCTCCAACAATAACCGCCATGATGTTAGCCGTGAGGCTTCATCACTCTTCAGGGAACTTAATTAGCGACCAAACAGTCAGAAACCGCTTGCATGAAGTGAACCTTCATTCCCGAAGACCGCTACGGGTACCACCTATAGCAATGCACAATCGTAGGATTCGATATCAATGGGCTCTTGAACACAGAAATTGGGCAGAAGAACAATGGCGTTTCGTGTGCTTTTCTGATGAGTCTCGTTTTGGTATGAGACCGGATACAAGACGTATACGACACTGGAGAAGCCCTGGATGCCAACAGCGATTAAAATCCTGCCAGGAAGTCCATCCTTATAGTGGTGGAACCATCATGGTATGGGCGGGTATTTGGATCGGCGGAAGAACTGAGTTGATTTGGATCAGAGGCAACCTCAACGCTCAAATTTATGCTGAGACGATTGTATCAGACGTCATCGTTCCTCTACAAGTGCAAATCGGTCCCTTATTTCAGTTAATGCATGATAATGCACGACCGCACACCGCAAGAGTTGTAAGACAGACTCTCGCCGCAGCTAACATCAATGTCCTGCCCTGGCCTGCTCAGTCGCCAGACTTGAATCCGATTGAGCATGCATGGGATATGCTACAGAGAAGAGCTCTGCCGAATATGGAGGGTATCCAGTCGCAAGAAGACCTTTTTTTGTTGTTGCAACGAACATGGGCGGCCATTCCACAGCGTGATTTGGATGAACTCATTTTGAGTATGCCAAACCGATGTTCTTGTGTTGTTAGTGTTCGCGGTAGAAACACGGATTATTAATTGTTTAAGTTACCCAATAAAATTTTAAAGAAAACTGTTATTTCAGTCTTTTTTTCGAACTTTTGTGTTAGTGGTTCAAATGTCAAAAATCCCTTTATTAGGAAAATGGCAAATTTCTTTATTAATGCAAAGGTGACTTGGTTTATCGTTACTGTGACAAACGAAAACACTTTATTTGATGAATCCTTAAAAATTTTTTTAATTAATATCAATCAGGAGAAAAGTTATTGCAAAAATATATGTTGATCCCTAGACACTTTTGATGTGTGTAGATCGGTTGGATTATCAGATTGAACAAGCTGAAAATCAGCCACATATTGTGAGATATGGAAGCTTCTATTCAACAACTACGATTATTGTGATTGCTGTAATTTCAGTTTTCATTATATACACAGTTTTTGTAAAATGTAGGGACAAGCATGCGGCACCTGTAATTATACACGAAAGGTTCCCATAATCTTTTAACAAAGTTGGGACAAGTCTTTTAAATATCGCATTTATATAGTTTTTTAGTTATATAAGTAAGTAGTATCTAAGTTATGATTGTTATAGCTGTAATGTCTCAGTTATGATAAGAATTGTATTGTTCAGTAACGGCATAAAAATGTATGTGATTTCTTTTGACGTACTTTAAACATAAGTATGTAATAAAAACGTAATAAAAAATAAGCAGTGTTATTTTATTGTTAATAGACTAATCGTAAAGCAGTTGTTATGATAGAGTGTTTTTCACCAAGCATATACTCAAGGTAGGATAAGGCCGAAAGGGCCCTGATGCCTCCTCACAAGCGAAGGTTAGTGCCTTTTTTTTTAGCGTGGTAAAATCATCAAATGAACCAACTCAACCAGGGCAGAGCGGGAGCGACTGGCAAACTCGTACTGACTAAAATACACAAATATAAAGGACATCTCCTTCAATAGCCCTTTACGTTCCGGGGTCACAGTAATTCATAAGTCCCGCGACCGAGGATTAGTGCCTTGCAAAAACTGTCATAATTACTTTCAGTCGGTCTGCTCAGTTTCAAACATTTTTCTATATAGCATCTCTAGATTTATGTATAAACTATCTGATCTATTTAGTATTAAGATTGCAAGAGCTGGGAAATAGCCTCCGTTCCTACCTACAGCCCCCCCCCCTCCGCAATCTAGAAGCCGTCTAGCAAATGCCACCCCGAATATATACAGACCCTGTGCATATTCAGCAAGAAAACTTGTTAGCTTACTAGGTACTGGCACGAAGAGACTAGTGTGGCTCGAGCTTTGTGTGACGACTCACATTATTATATTTTCATATTAAGTAAGGACGCTAAGGACACTACACGCTATAGATGCGCCGCCCCGCTGAGCTCGTTACTTGGCAAAGCCTTAAAACTATAACAGAAAGTTTCAAATATGAGCTTTTTGGGCTTCAGCTTCCAAAAAGGCCCAAAAACTGACCAATTAGTCTATGGAGTTTCCATTTTATTCCAGGCCTAACACTTCGTGGACTACAGGCATGATATTATGTCATGTTATATTTTTTAAATCGGCATCCCTCGGCAGCTCTCGACCCCACTCGGCACCGCTGCGGTACGCGAGCAGCTAATTGATTCGCGGTATACGGTAACGCGGCTGCTGCGGTCACCACTCTTTGTTACCGCAAGCCCGGAACACTCCACCAGTTACAGAGTTATCGGTCAAGGGGGTAATCAGAATATAGTGGTATATTTTTTCTGAGCTCACCAGATGGCGTTACAAGTAAAGTAAGGTCCTTTCAGAACTTTTACTTTATAAATTAATGTGCCAATAACTTTACAGAAAGTTTTATCCAAGATTTACTTTCCCTAAAATTAGAAATCATATATAAACGACTGAGCAATCGACTGCTGCGCAGCGTGTCGCAGGTTCGATACCCGCACGGAAAAATATTTGTATGACCTACAACTAGTTGTTCTGGGTCTGGATGTTTGTGTATGTGTGTTTCTATGATTGTAAACGCACCCGCGGTAAGGAGAAATTCTTAGTGTGGGGCAACGTTTTTTTTCTTAAAGAATATAAAAAGAAAAAAAGAAACATTATCAAAATCCGGCAGAAAGCCGAGTATCTATTCAGGTAGACTTGGTCGAAAAACCATTGCCCTTTTATGCTCTATGTTCCTAACCCACTTGCGTCTTAACCAAGTTTAAAGCAAGATCTTCTGAATATGGTCCACCCATGCAATAATAGTTGGTTTACCTGGTAGACTAACAACCAGGCAGTAGAAGAAGTGTCAGTAGAATCTATCAACTTCTTCTACCAACTCTCGGTATCGGGACTCCATGAGTGCTCTATTTCACCTACCATCACCACATCTTGCTGCGTATCCTCCTCACCTTCATTTCAGGCATATTAAATAAAAAGAAAATTAAAAAAAAATAGGTACTGTTGACCGTATTCTTTCAATTTTCTTTCTCTGTCCAATGCAGCCAACTCAAGAAAAAATAGGTACTGGTAACTGTATTTTTTTGTCAGTTTTCCTTTATATCCAATGCTCCCAACTCTCTTCAAAGACTACACAATGCGACTACTGAAGTTCAAGAGCAAAATGTGTACAGTATGATTCTCCCTGCGGCCGATGCGGTCGGTTCCTTGCCGCCGCAAAAATCGACAGCGTTGCGGTTATTGGGTTGCGGATGACGCGGCTGTTATATCATTACGTCACGTGGTTCCTTTGTGTCTGGACGATGGGTTAATTAGTCGTATTATGAGCTGTTCTTATTGGTAGGATCGACGAGCGAACAAACAATGGTCGATTGGAAGGAGTACCTATTTCTTTCCAATTTTTTTCTTTGAAAAGTTGCCCACACTCGGTATTTATTCTGTATCATGAAGTAGGTTTTCAGTACTGTTGTAGTCTAGTGCAGGGGTTCCCAAACTTTTTCAGCTCGCGGCGCACATACAGGTTTAGAATTTCTCGGCGTCCTAGCTAGTTGATACCAGGTGAATAATAAAATAATAATACCTGGTTCCAAACTCCGCGAATTCAAAACGTGAATCTAGTTTTGTAGCTGCAAAAGAGATCAATGAGACTATTCGCTTCTCTCTGGTGTATATTTTATACATAATAGATAATCTTGGGTCCACGCAATATCAATCCGGATAATGGTCGACCCTCGCGTCTCACGGCGCCCGTCTGTACTCTCTCCGACGCACCAGGGCGCCCCGCGGCGCACTGTTTGGGAACCTCTGGTCTAGTGCAATCAAATCCAATGATACAGTTTTAGTTTAACATCAAAATCGACCTCGGATAGTATTATTTTTCGAAATTCCTCATAGAATTTGATTTAGTTGTCCACGTTTGGAAAATTCATCCTGTATACTCAATGTTTTGAATCAATTTGAATTGATGAGGTTTAAAAATAGTACTTTTAGCCAAGAATTTGGACTAGGTGTCGACTTATCCGAAAAATATTTGTTCCGAGGATGGACTCATCCGCAAGTTCGGATGAGTCGTCGTAAAACTAATATTGATGTGGTCATTTCATCCCAATATTACAAGGTACAAACAATTGTGTACTCGTGTAGGTACAGAAAATGAGAACACGATGCGGAATCTGAACGAAAGAAAACGAAGAAAGTACTAGGACAACAGAATCATGAAGATGTTGGTGCCACCGTCTTCAGTATTTTAAAACGTGTTTTTGGTCAATACCCAACAAATGTCAGCCTTCATTTTTTGAGTTGACACCATACACCACCACACAAGTCAGAATTAGACCAATACTAGCAGTTGCCACCCCGCTACAACTCAAAAACTATCCCACGACAACATAAAATCGGGATAAAAACTATCCTATGTGTGTTAGTCCAGGTTATAAATTATCTGTGTACTAAATTTCATCCGAATCCGTGAAGTGGTTTTTGCGTGACAGAGTAACAAACATCCATCCATCCAAACAAACTTTCACGTTTATAATACGAGTACTAGTAGGATGATACAAAACCGTTTTTTTATTAAAAAATATACATACTTTTTTTTAAACGTGGTTAAATTATCAAATGAGTCCTCCAGCCCATGGTGGAGCGAAAGGGACTGTCAGACTCGTACTCACTAAAATCCACGGCGAGTCACCTATTTAAATAAACATAATATTTACGTCACTGAATTCTAATAATATTATAAACTAGCGACCCGCCCCGGCTCCGAACGGGTGCAATCTCTACTATATTATGCATGTTATATACATATATAAACCTTTCTCGTAAATAACTCTATCTATTAAAAAAAATCGCATAAAAAAAGTTGCGTAGTTTTAAAGATCTAAGCATACATAGGGCGACTTTGTTATATACTATGTAGTGATGATGATATTTATCAGATTTATTGACTATATATATGAGACGGAAATTCCATTTTTTTTTACTTAGATTTCATTCCAGTGTGCTACGTCAAAATGTACCGGTTTCATAGTACCTATTTTATTTATGAATATGTATAATTAAAATCTGAATATTTCAAGGTGATAAGAATATTTCTTTTCATAAGTATTAATATTTATCTTGTAGCTATGTAAGTGAGTCATTCAATGTTGGTAGGTATTTTGTTTGTTTTGTAATTTGGTTAACGTAACCGTAACCATATGTATTTTATTATACGTTCAACGAATGTTAGTAGATGTTTTTCTTTTTTTATTACTTTTATGAGATTTCGTTTGATTACAACAGTCACTACATTGGTAGATTTGCTGCGCAATATGACCAGGATTTAGCCATTTTGGAAAACTTAACTAGTTTTAAAACATACAAAACTCCCATAAGACCGGGAGCACACAACTCAACGAGGCGCAACAAGTGTGGCGAACACACGCGCGATGCGACTGCGACACGACACGACGCGATCGCGGCGCGGCGCGGTTTACAATTTTTCCGACCGCGAGCCCCGTCTTCGCGACAGTAGGCGGGGCCGCCCCGCCCAGCCGCGCACACGCCCACCACACTATCTCAAGACCAACAACACACTGAAAAAACACACCCACAACATGTAACACTAAACTTATCAAAACGCAACGAACCAACAAATTAAGCCAATATGTTAATGAGTATATAGTTTATTAGTACAATCGTGTCAAGTTACATACAATTTGGCACCCATCAAACCTCATTAGTTCCATTAATTCGGAGCGGCATTACCTTCTAATGTGATTGTTACTGTGTTATCAAATTTCACAGTAGGACATTGTAAAGGGATATAGATTAACTAAATACATTTTTAAAACTAGATTTTTTTATATCTTTCATGAAATTAGGATGACATCTACAGTTATAGACATCTCTCTCCGTTGTAACCGCAGCTAGCGAACCGAAAGAGGGAGATACGCAACCACGCTTTAAAATGAAAAAGCTCATAATATTTCCCTTTCAACAATGGAACTAAACAAAAATGTTTAATGATACAAAACTTGCGCGTGTCTCACTCGCACCAACTGGGCGAGGTACAAGTGCGAGCGGGAGAAGAACACCGCACATTTTCCCGACAAATGAAGCGTGGCTAAACCGCAGATTGACCGCAGAGAATGGAGGCAGCGAGTGACAGAATGGCGGCGGTTCAGTAGTAGAGAGTCGCGCGGCCAGCGAACACGCGCCAGCCTCCGCGCGCTGACTCACCACGCGATACCTGACTGACGTCGGACGTGGCTATACCCAGCACAAAAACCCGCGCGCACTCGACCGGTCAGCGAGCAGCGCCACTATCATAAATTTATCAACTCTCAGCTGATGTTGACATAACACGGAGCGCGAGTGTGGCTTACAGGTGTTCTTACAACTTAGCCGGAACTGCTCATGTATCAAATAGTTCCCAGTGGACCCCGGACTAGTGTTGTGACTCACATAACATGACGAAAGTTAAATTCAAGAAATAATACGCTTGTATACAGTGAGCGTCGTCGGGTTAAGGAAATAATACACAAAAATATTACTGTAGTGCGACATACGCGGTCGATTTGTGAGTGAAACAACGGACGCACTTGTTTATAACACGGAGTTTTAGTTTAATAATAACATTAGGCTCTAAACGTTACGACGAGACTGACAAAATATTAGTATCCAAAGATTTCCTAATCATAGTAAATTATCGTGTCAACACTAACGAAACTCACTCACGACTCACGTACGAGAAGTATACTTGCAGTAGCGAGCGCGGAGTATTGTTGTCATACGAGGTGTATTTATAATAAAAACTTTTTGGACGTTTGCCAGAGCGAAGGCGTTCGAAGGTCGTGAAGAGTGCGGAAGTGTTGGAATTCGAATGCTCAAACGAGCCCTTACTTGCCAGCGTTAGAGTTTGACATTATTGTAGTGTTTGGTGTCGATTGCCGCGCCAGTGGGACAGTTGGGCACGCGAGGCGGTGCGGCGAGTGAGTGTGATGGTGTGAAGGATGCATCTGCCGTATGAGTCCCGAGGCCGAAGGCGGCGAGAGATGGCCGAGCTGGAGCCCTGGTGGCTGCAGTCTATCGTGGACGAGACCCTCGCGGAGTACCCTGATCTAGGTAAGATATCATTAAAATGATACCCATCATCACCCGCATCAGCTGATGATGACAGTCTACTTTTCATTGACCTACATGCAAGAGATTGGTGAACTTTGTAACAAAAATCTGATGAATAAGTCGATAGAAGCTCCGCTCTTTCCGGTCGTGATGTTAAGGTCAAAAGTTGTTTATCTTGAATATTTGTTACGGTTACTAAGAAACCATTATGTTCCTTTAGAGATTTTTGAACAAGTTTTTGGTTGATTTTTCTAAGCTGTAAATGAATAATTTAGTTAGGAGTGAGGCTGATGTAACAGTTATGAGTTACGAAGTACTTAATTAAATTAATAATACAGTAAATATTTATCTTGTATTTCTCTTCAATCACATCTAAAATGTTTTAAGAAAAAGCTAAAAATACGAAGAAACGTTTAAACATAGATAAAACTGTGCTCAAGTAAAAGACATCAACGCGATTGTTGGAGAAAGTTCCATTGAAAGATTTATTTTAATTAAATATTCACTCAATAAAATGTTGTATCTAAGCATTATTAATTCAATAAATAATAATCAAAATGTCAATAATTATTAATTTCACTTCGGTGTTATTATTATGCAAAAGTTGTTTGGAATGTTAATAACATCGCGTTAACTAATTGCATGTTCATTAATTATAGACCTATGATGACTTTTCGTTGCAACTAGGCTAACTAGAAATGATCATTTAAAATAATACTTTAATAATTATAGGAAATGAAATGTTTGTTCTTGAATAAAATGTTATAAATAATTAAAATTATTCATTTAAACGGCGACTATTCGTAAATCTTAAAATACACTATTAATTCAATTTCCATTACGTTTGTTCAGAAACAATAAAAAATAATGATCGGGAGTGTTAGTTATACCAAAAAAAAACAAGTGTGCGAAAATAGAAAAACGCAACCGCAGCGCAAGCGCAAACAAACTTCCGAATTCAAATAACTTCCTAGAACTTTTTGGCTTGTATTTATTCAGACAGTTAAAATCAAATAGAATGATTTACACGGCCACGTATTTCAATAAGAAATAATATAAGTGGGCGTCATTATTAAATAATAGATCCAAGCTTGTCAAAACATTCATTAGATGAAATGATAAAAAAGTCGGATAAAAATTATGGCGTATTCGTTTCAATAAAATTGCATCGACCAATCATATTAGTGATGTAGGAAAGCTGTCATTAGATAACTGTCAAAATTATTTTTTTATGTCATATTTGTCAAGAATTAACAAATTTTCTTTCTTTGTTAACATCATTAAAATTTGCGTGATAGATCTTCTAGATTATGAATCATGGAAATAAAAAAAATAAAAATAAATAAATCCAAAAAAATAAATTAATTTCATGAAAATTAAAAGCTCATTTACTTGATTTACCAATTTATGAAAGAGCGGCTGATTTCTGCAAAATAAATGTTTTTTCTTTCTTCCTTTCTTATGGATTTGAAGTTTTCGAAGAAAACTTACTTCTAACTTGTGATTTGAGAAACAGACCAGATCTTCTATAAAAACATTTCATACGATCAATTCGAACATCGATAAAACTACAAAATTAAACGAGTACTACTAACCACTAAATTAGCGCCAAATTATACTAAAATATGTAGCGCCAAAATTTCCAATAATTTAATGATTTGATCTACTAATGCAATATTACCGTTTGAAACTGTAGTGCAATTAGATGTAAGGGTGGGACACACGCGCGGCACGCACTCGTTGTAACGAACCTGTGCGCTATTGTACACTTTCAATGATGCCTAATGAGTTCAGTATGAGAGCTTTTGAATTAGGCTTAGCTTTCATATTTTATCTTTGCTTGGGATACCGGGTCATGTGCCTGTCTTTAAAAGGTTTTTCAGCTGATCTGTGGGTATCAAAAGGCCATAAAATGATTCTTTATTTATTATATACTTTATTGTTTGATCGATAGAATAGTATTTTTTAAACCAATTTGCGAATTTAATCGCAGTTTCTTTTACGGTTTCATCAAACTGGCCTTTTTAGACCTGCTGACTATGATCATCTATCCATGATATGATATGTGATAAGATCTCCATACCCTATTTTCTTATTACATTTTAGTTACGGTTTCGAGTCGTGAGTTCAACTTATTTATTTCTTCGTTTTAATCATTCAAACAATCACCCACACACTCTTTGAGGCGCGCATGGAACACAACGCGCCGTCGACCCAGGCATGGTCCATGGTCGGACAGCGAGTTGCCCGTTACTCGCTGTCCGCATGCCCGCGCCTACGGTGGCCGGAGATTGTCTGCCGAAACGGTTGATTCTCATAGAGTAATGATTCCCAGCAGTAGGTAAAATATAATATAAATTATTGCTCTGCAAAACCATACTTTATATTTTCTATTCTGCTAAGCAGGTGAAAATGGGGGCCAATTCTTTTAGATGGTTTGCCAAGTAAGGAGTCCAATATTAAAGGCATATGGAATATACTGGATTGATAATTAGAATCACCCAGCAATAGAGTCTAGCAACCAAATGCTACTAATATTGTTATTTAAACAGTTTGATACGCTTTACTATTACTAAAACTAGTTTTTCCAGTCCAAATAAACGTGTCAAGAATGTCAGAAACCGGTTCAATCTCATACGTATTTCTCGCGTATTTTCTTTCTATTATTATTTATTGACGAATACATTAATATTTACATTTAAGGGGACTTTATTTATTCCGGGTAGTTTCAATTTGCTTACGTCACAATTATGTATTTAGGTATCGTATCATTTACGATCATCTTGATTAACTTTTCATTTTAATACATGTTTTCATTTACATTTTTAAAAAAATGTTTCACGAATTTCTTCTGCATCGTTGGTGCGTTTACAAACATTTAAAACTCACAACAATATCTGTTCAGGAATTCTGACGTGATTGTGTAACTAACATACATCCATCCATATAAACATCATAAACATACAATATTAGTTTGATTAAAAACTAAATTAAATATTAAAAGATTTAAATAAAGCATGTTTTCTAATATTATTAGGTTAACTTTCCCGTCGGTCACTTTTCGCTTTATTATTATCGTTACGTAAAGACCAATTGTTTGGCCAATAGTTAAACTAACTAAAATATAGTAATAATCCCATTATTTTTTTATGGTTAAAAAACAAATATTAAAAAAATAGCTGGATTATGAAATATTTAAAAAATGTATAGGATTTAACAGTAATCAAACAAGTCGCCTATTTTTTTTTTTTTTTGTTTTTTCGTGGCAAAATCATCAAATGAGTCCTCCCACCCAGGGCAGGGCGGGAGGGACTGTCAGACTTGTACTGAATAAAATCCACGGTGTCCTTCAATAGCCCTTTACGTACCGGGGTCACGGTAATCCCTTGGTCCCGCGACCCCGGCAGGCTTTGGCCCTCTACAGGCCCCGTCACTAAACAAGTCGCCTTAGGTTACTTTGATATAGAAGTTGCAATAGGTATTAAAATCATCACTAACGTACAATTTATAAAAAACTAAGCAAATGTACGATTAACACAATATTGGCCCGACACAGTTCAAGTGTTTGCCAACACAAGTGTCACTGAGCCGGGAACCCGCTACGTCAAGTTATTTACATTAAACAGTTTAGGACGTTAATTGCCGACATGAGTGCCTTTAACAACATTACTTACTTGATTTTATCACTTTACACGACGTTTTCAGGGTTCCGCACGGAATGAGAACCTCTTGCTAAGACTCTGCTGTCTATCTGTTTGTCACCAGGCAATTTTCACAGATGATGTATTTCTGTTGCCGCTAAAACAACTAATACTAAAAAACCCATACAACAGACTTGATTTTTTTGACGTTTTTAACTAGCTGTCACCAACGATACGAAAATTGGGATAAAAACTATCTTATGTTTTAACCCAGGTTATAAACTATCTGTGTACCAATTCATCAACCATTTCATCGAACGCCGTTCAATGGTTTTTGCGTGAAAGAGTAACAAAGATCCATCCAAACAAAGTTACACGTTTATAATATTAGTAGGATTACTAGAATTGTACGGAATCTCACGTACCCGAATCCGACTCGCACTTGGCTGTTTTTTTATAATTATTTCTTATTTAATGGGTTTCTTCTTGGTCTCAATCTAGCCCAGTAGCAAATATGAGGCCTCTGATGGAATGAGTTCACCCAGGTATTGGAACTCCTGCGCACCGACGGAAAACAGTAAAAACTATCTGGCCCCGAACTCCGTTAGAATAGATTCTTTCCTATCGCTTCTATCGCGTCATGGTGAAATGTCACGGATGTGCGTAAACGGAAGTGGAAGAGAATTGCTAATTGATTTGACCAATGAGCGCACGCAGTGATAGAGTGAGCCGTCAGATGATACCGACTCTTGCCGAGGTCCGCATGCAGGAGTCGTAAGTCGTGTAAATTGTTCAAAGAAAAGAGACGAAGTTGACGGGGTATTTTATAGGCCAGTTTTTCATTTATTGTAGCCATATACCTAAACTAGCTGGACCACGCGGTTTCACCCGCTGCTTGGCTCCTTTTAGATGTAGCGCGATGTTCTATAGCCGAGCTCGATAAATGAACTATCTAACACAAGAAGCCGCAGTGGTAGACGCCCACGGCGTCGGACGTCGCCAGACGATATCCGGCCACCGCAGGCGCGGGCATGCGGGCAGCGAGTAATGGGCGACTCGCTGTCCGACCATGGACCATACCCGGGTCGACGGCGCGTTGTGTTCCACGCGCGCCTCAAAGAGTGTCAGCATAGTGACGGGGCCTGTAGAGGACCAAAGCCTGCCGGGGTCGCGGGACTAACGAATTACCGTGACCCCGGTACGTAAAGGG
Organism: Agrotis puta; assembly: GCA_943136025.2. NCBI lineage: Eukaryota > Metazoa > Arthropoda > Insecta > Lepidoptera > Noctuidae > Agrotis > Agrotis puta. Next base: position 6,024,758 of record OW964184.2, on the reverse strand, counting down.
CTATTGAAGGACACCGTGGATTTTAGTCAGTACAAGTCTGACAGTCCCTCCCGCCCTGCCCTGGGTGGGAGGACTCATTTGATGATTTTACCACACTAAAAAAAAATCTAACACAAGAAGACTTTTTCAATTGTTGCTGAGATAAGGGCGTTCAACCAAAAAAATAAATGTATAGATTTAAAATATTAGTACAGATATATTAGTAATTACCAAAGGTTTCGAAGATTAGACAACAAAATTTGCAATATTGTAAAAAGATGAGTAATAATTTGATGTACAAAGAAGAATCATTTTTATATCTTTCCATTATAACTACGCACTGGCTGGTATATTAATATCATTTGGTTGTTAAATTTTAATGATCTAAACTCGAAACGGAAAACATTATGTAATTATTAAAAATAATAATAATATCGCTATCTTTTCCGTACATTAAGTTGACGGATATAACAATCATAATTATTACTATTAAACTGAAATAAATAAAAAATACAGTACATTTATATTAATTATTTTCATTTGCCATTTTTTTTTAATTTTTCATACCATTTTTTTCATTTGCCAAAACTACTAATTAGGATTGTGACAAAATAATTAGGTACCTAATTATAATTATTTATGGCGTTTTAATACGGTCCGTATAAGTAGCACTCCGGTTTTTAGAACAACCTAATTTCATTAGAAAACCGGTATTTTTATGATTCGTTTATTGCAATGCAAAAATCAGATTGATTTAACATTTATATTGAGCTTTACATTTGTGAGCTTTATTTTGACAAAAACATAAGCTTAATATCCTTCAATCACTAATAATGCATTTTAAGCAATTTCTTAAAAAACGTTTAAAAGAAAGGACCATTAAAAAAGAACTGGCGCCCGATTTCTAGAACTAAAATCAAACACTAGGGATCCGATTGATTATTGATTACAACCAATAACATTAGGTAATTGATTTGCGTTTAATTTTGGAACGCCTATTTTTGTTCTAGAATTTGGATTAAAGACAAAATATAAACACACTGGCAATGTGTATTTTTTACTGAGTATTTTTTTCAAAGTAACCAGAAATGTGTACCCGTGACGTTTCAAAATTACCCATACCTATGATTGAATCAATAATTCTACTATATTTTCTTAAGGAAAACAAAAAAACAGTACTCAATTTCTCACTTTAAAAGTTAACCCTTTAAAGTGGGAAGTTAAATCAAGTTAAATCATGGAAGCGTACGCGCAATCCCGCGAGTAACCCTTCGCTCTTCGACCGCACCTAACCCGCAGTTTGCGGCTCCATAATTCCTATATACCATCAACTTCCGTAAATAGTGAAACCGCATTTACACTACTAATGTTTTTATGATTCCTCAAGCCGTTACTCGGTGATTTTTTTAAATAGTCCGCAGGTACGGTGTGACCGCATCCTAATTTGAGGATTGAGTTGGCGTTAGATGTTTTTTTTTTTTTATTGTGGTAAAATCATCAAATGAGTCCTCCCACCCAGGGCAGGGCGGGAGGGACTGTCAGACTTGTACTGACTAAAATCCACGGTGTCCTTCAATAGCCCTTTACGTACCGGGGTCACGGTAATCCGTTAGTCCCGCGACCCCGGCAGGCTTTGGCCCTCTACAGGACCCGTCACTATGGTGACACTCTTTGAGGCGCGCGTGGAACACAACGCGCCGTCGACCCGGGCAAGGTCCATGGTCGGACAGCGAGTCGCCCATTACTCGCTGCCCGCGGCGTTAGTTAATTAGCGATTTTTTAGAATCTAAATGAGTTTCCTAGTTTGTTAGAGATGTTCTTTAGAAACGTCGATAGGTAGGTCGAATGTGGACGATACCAATGAAGAATGTCATAAGATGATAACCATAGCAAGTGACACAAACCTACGCGAATTTATGTATAGAATCGCATTAGCTTTATATATCAGAATCATTCCTATCTTGTCATCCGTCTTTTCTGTAGATTTTACATAACTTTGACTATGGGGTTATCTTTTATTTGCAAGTATTGATTCCATCATTTGTTCACAGAGCGGCATCCTGACAATAAACATGTTGCATTAAAATAAATAAACCATAATTGCGATCCCAATCACGTATGTAATTAAAAGAGGTGATTATAGCAAATTGGCATAAAACATTTTATTAATAGAAATATTTCACGCTGAAATGGTGATTCATTACTGACGTGCAATATCATGTCATTCATCATAATTACACCTATTTACTCGATTCGAAAACGTTACGAATCGATTGGAAACGTCAAATCATCAATGACGTCACCTAAAGCCGCGCACAGACTGACTCATAGACTTTCTTTGACAGACCATTTCATTATGAGGTGTACTCGATGTCAGTTTTGTTTTGGCTAGTCAGTGTGTTGTTATATCTCTAGTGTACGCTCAGTCTAACTATCCTTTCAACACTATGACTGTTCAAATAACATTCATAGGCCAAAAGTTAACGATTAAAACCACATTGTAAATTATACAATATTAAAACTCGGCCCCGCTTTTACGCAGTCATTACATTTAGTTGTTAACTCGTTATAAATAACCGTTTTCCTCGTTCAATCTAACATTTTTTACAGCAACAACTTTACAATTAGTAGCTGGCAAGCTAAACGATAATTTAAATTAATTCTAGTTTATCCGGTATTTATCATTTCGTAGTAACCGATGTGTGACCAATGAGGATGCTAAGTGACTTTGGTATCCAGGCGACTATCGCAATCCAAATCTATATAGGTTCGTACACAGGCACGCGTCAATGGATTTCAAAGTGGTAAGGTATCGAAGACTTGTGTCGCTTTGTGTACGAAGGGGCTAAGTTAAATTACCACTTGGTCACAACCTATGCGTTCAAGTGACTGCGGTAAAAACAAATGAAAGACGAGATACGTCGCTCAAAGTACATCGGTACTCCTACGTAGGAAGCAAGAGTAGCTTGCGCGTGTCGCTTATAGCGTCAAAAGTCGCATGATCTGAGGTCGTGAAAGGAGCGTTAATCAATTGAATTCCACAGACTGATTAATTCGAACGGCGATATCATTATTACTACATCGTCATTACGCAGAAATGCTACGTCAAAAATAGATTATTAATTGATGACGTCTCTCTAAGTGTTACGCATATTAATTCGCTAGAAACTTCTTGTTTTAGTAATGAATCTAGTTGTTTCTGCTTATTAATATTAATATAACACCTACTTAGAAAAGCTAAAGAGTAACATACTTCGAAATGTTTTTTTATCTATACATTGTATAAAACAATATACGCTATTATTATCATGATCTCATGGGTTATACCTACCCAGAAGACAGAAGACACAGGGCACAATGAAGCTTATCAAGCATTTTTTATGGCCAAAGTTACTCGGAATACTCGGAAGCTCGTCACTTCCGAGAATTAAATACTAGGCCAAGTTCAACTCGGTTCAAATCGAAGCTTTTTTTTCGTGATTTCGTGAAATGGGACGGAAGAGGGTATCAGGAAAATGGAGAGCCGTGCGCTAGTTGATTTGACCAATGGCGCGCGCGTTGATAGAGTTGGCAGTCAGATGGTGCCCACGAAGCTCACGAATTTTCAGTGTTCTGTCTTATAATGGGTGACCAAAGTAAAGCAATGCTTGTCTAGGTCTATCTTACGGTGGGTGACCGAAGTAAACCAATGGTAGCCGAGGCAGACCTCAGCAACGTAATAAGAAGACACCGAAGATGGCTTACCTTCGTTAACCCGTCTTTGGATGAGTTACCAAAGCTTATTGCGCAGGTGAAATGTCAGATGTTACGGTATTACACATCATATTATATGCGACGGGCAAAAAAGTATGTATAAATTATTAGTCAAAGGTTTTTGTTTTTTTAATTTTGATTATTGTAAATTTGTCCCAGCCACAAAACTAACGAAAACGAGGACACAATGTAGAATCTGAACAAAAAGTACTAGGAGAACAGGATCAACACTTTATTTCGTGGGGAATTCATTTTGTGGCTAATTTACACCAACCCTATGCGACAAATGTTAATTCGGTCGTTTTAGTTTAGAATTTATCAGAAGCATAATAAGATGCACAAGAATATCACTTAGTAGTAATCTTCATTTGATTGGTGAGAATGAAGTGACACCGTGAAAAAATGAAAAATCATAAAAAAATGTTCCGCACGATTCTGAAACAGTATATATTACACCTAAAACCCAACACATTTTGCTAATTAAAATCCCTTTGTTGGCAGTAAGAACGGGCAGTCCAGACTACATGTGTTCAATGCTGCCACAACACTGGCGGTCCAACAAGACGCTACCTGGTGGGTTCAAGGTGGTGGCCCTCGGGGAGGTCCTCGATGGCACCCTGGTCACCGTCAGGGCTGGCAACGATGAGAACTGCTCTGCGGAGCTGAGGAACAACTCCGCGGTGATGAAGAATAGAGTAGCCAAGTTTAATGATTTGAGGTTCGTCGGGAGGAGTGGGAGAGGTGAGTTTTCTTTTTTTTTTTCATAAAATCTGAATGAACGGATTTCATATTTCAAAACGAACTTTTAAGTCCTTAGTAACAAAAGTTTGTATGTAAAGACGTTCCGTGTACGTGCTCATAAGTCAATTTATTCGGGATCATCTGATGACTGAACATAATCAAGTCCAAAAAAAACTAATCCTATAATGATGCAGATTTATTTTTAAATCAATTATTTTTTATTTTAAATGTATATTTCTGTTTGTATGGAAAATTCATAATCGGTCATAATATTGAGCTGTAACACTCATATTTCGAAGATGTTATTATCGTTTTAAAACTGTGTATTTTGCTTATTTTTTATTATTAATTTGTTTCATTAAAATCGGTAAAGCCAGTTCAAAAAATAAGGACTTGAAATATGAAAGTGATAAATAATTACGTAGGTGAGTTTTGACACGATACAAGGTACCTCTGGTGCTACTCTATAAGTTCATTTCGGATACCAACTCAATTGACTTTTTTATTGATACAACCAAACCAATATTGGTACAGGATGATATAGTAAATCGTTGTGGGCGATTTCTTCGAATCCATCGAATTCTTCGAACGAACGAACAAGTAAGCACAAATCGAACCTAATGTTTGCCTATTCAATCAAAAAAGTCAATTCCAAGCTTTGCTATTCGAGAAAAAACACTTCTGATCAAACGATTTCCATGGCAAAACCCAGAAAGCTACTGCATTTATAATGAAATTGGAAAAACCGCTGTTATCAAGTTATCTTATAAATCTAATAACTACGCAAGAGTTATTACATCACACATTAGGTATGGAGACCAAATGTTTACTTATATCTACTAAGTTTTGTGTACTTAATTTTTTTTACAATTCTCCTTAATCGAAGCGTAAAAAAATACACAAAAACGATCGTGATTTTTTAATAACTTACATAAATTTAAAATATTTAGTCGAAGACACTATCAATATTCAAGTTAAGAGTGATTGGCAGAGGTCGGTATTAGGTATCGAGTTAGTTATTTTAGTACTTGCATCGAAATGTTGATATTAATATGGATCCCGGGCATTCTAATAGACAATCTCGTATGCAAAACAGTATTACTTTTGACTTAAACTAGACTCGTAAGCAAACCAAATAAAAAAAATACCTGAAGAGCTGAATAAGTTGTAAGTAAGCAGCTCTTCAGGTATTTTTTTAATTTCTTTGCGGGTCACTGCCTAAACTGGTAACCGTTACCCTGGTACGTAAAGGGCAATTGCACCCCGGAAAGCTTTGGCCCTCTACTGGGGGCCCCGTCACTATGCTAACACTAACGCGCCGTCGACCCGGGCATGGTCCATAGTCGGACAGCGAGTCGCCCATTACTCGCCGCCCGCATGTTCGCGCCTACGATGGCCGGAGATCGTCTGCCGACGTCAGTAGCAGTGGGCGTCTACCACTGAGGTTTTTCAATGCTATGTTAAGTTTTTGCTGTGTCAGTTTGAGATTTAATTATCGCCTGCAGCTGTCTTTTCAAGGTATTCTCTTTTCTAACACAAATAGTCGTCTACTTCAGCAAGTATTATGTTCAACAATCTGGGCCCCATTACACCTGCTAACTCTTCAATCAACTTTGGTTTCTCCAGTTACCGTTTTTTAAAAAGGTCAAGTAGCTTTATAGCCTTTAAATATTTGAGTGTCCACAGAAAAACCGTCATGAATTGCCAAATACGTCATTGTTAGCACGTAATTAAGACTTAGTTCTCACTACATTAAGTATGTACTGAGTGTTTTTTTTTCTCTCGTAATGTATGTTTTGATAACGTACAAATATTGATATATTAATTTGGGTGTTTCCGAGATATATTAATAGGATTCCAGTTATGATAATTTCAACTATTTATTACGGCTTTTTTAGAGGTCTGCTATTCGTCTCTTTATTCTATTAATTGGTTGGTCTTTCCCGAAAAGATTAGGTTGATACATGTGATCACTCACCTTATAACAAACTTTTATCAATTGACATTTATATACACACAAGACAAAACATCAAGAAAATAACGTAACATAACTTTTTTTTTTAGTCTGGTAACATCATCAAATAAGTCCTCCCACTGAGGGCAGAGCGGGAGGGACTGTCAGACTCGTACTGACTAAAATCCACGGTGTCCTTCAAAAGCCTTTTACGTTCCGGGGTCACGGTAATTCGTGAGACCCGCGACCCCGGCAGGCTTTGGCCCTCTAGAGGGGGGGCCCGTTTTGCTGACACTGAGGCGCGCGTGGAACACAACGCGCTGTCGACCCGGGCATGGTCCATGGTCGGACAGCGAGTTGCCCATTACTCGTTGTCCGCATAACGTAACATAACTTAGAGTTACGATAACACAGTTTAATTAGCAAGACTTATTTCAAAATTTTCTACGAGCACCTTCGAAATTTAAAAATATATGTGACAGTAGTGTGCGTTTTATTTGACTTGTTAGTTATTATGTACGTGTCAGATCATGCAACTGAATATTTTTTCTACTGGCTGGTTATTATCCGAGGCGATGCCGTAACGGTACTTATAGTAAGTAAGTACGCATTATCAAGTGGAGTTTCTTAGAAAGAATAGTGAACGTCTCGAGTTGAAGTGATGCCGTGCTTATGCGTGTGTTATGACCTTATTAAGGAAAACTTGTTTCTATTATTATTTGTACATGTAAATTTCCTTACTTAGTAAAAGCAGATGATTTCTGTTTACAAAAATTCGCCTAGACAAGTCAAACCAGAATTTTTATAAGAGGTCAATAACCGCTGTAATGTTATCATTGTACAGGCCACTCTAGCATCAAAACAAGATTTTTTTTTATCGTGTTAAATCATCAAATGAGTCCTCCCACCCAGGGCAGGGCGGGACTTGACTGACTAAAATCCACGTGTCCTTCAATAGCCCTTTACTTACCAGGGTCACGGTAATTCGTAAGTGCCGCGACCCCGGCAGGCTTTGGCCCTCTACAGGCCCCGTCACTATGCTGTCACTCCTTGAGGCGCGCGTGGAACACAACGCGCCGTCGACCCGGGCATGGTCCATGGTCGGACAGCGAGTCGCTCGTTACTCGCCGCACGCATGCCCGCGCCTACGGTGGCCAAAGATCGTCTTGGGATGTCTGTCGCCGTGGGCGTCTACCACTGCGGCTGGCGTGGAGGGAGAACGCTGTCCTCTCCCTCACGCGGCCCGCCTCCTCCTTCGCGAGCATGACTGCTTCGCAGAAGGAGGCGACCGCTTCCCACTCCGTCTACTGAGCTGAACAGCGGATGAAAACGCGTGGCAAATCTAGTATAATATTAATATAATGGGAAGTTCGCATCTTGACGCTGGTCTGTCTCCAATATGTCAAAGCATTTAAACAGTAGCCATCACACTATGTAACAGTAACCGGTTCGTATTGCTGTGTAATACACAGCAGTACACAGTGTGTATAACTAGTAGAGAAGCATAATAATTGGTTAATCTGCCGCTCAGCGCGGCCGACCGCCATGATTTGTGCACACCGCCTGTCTAATAAATGGATTACTGATTTTATTGTCACTGTCAAGGGTTAGGTCAGTAGGATTAACGAAACACAGCACTATTCTATACTATGTTTTTGATATGCGGAATCGCTTTCTCGAAATCTGTTCAACTAAGAAATGCAATCTCGATACGAGATCTCGAATATTGACACCAGTAACTTTCTTCCATCAGGAGAGCCCTATGCTTGTTTACTTGGTTTTCTTTGGATTTGAAATGTAAATTAACGTTCGAAACCCCGTTAGTATCGAAACATAACGCGCACGCGATTGAGAAATTGCTAATCTCGATATCAGATTTTTTCGGCGGTAAATCAAACTAAATTTCATATCTGGAAAAAATTAATATTGCCATGCAACTTGGCGATATTGAAACTCTCATAAAGGACAGAATTTTCGGAACCGGATCAGTTGTTTTGAAGATCACACGAACATGCCAGTGATTCCCTTAATCCAAACTTACAAACTAAACCTCTTTGCAACCCAGTTGCGAGTTCTCGATAAAAATAATCATCAATTTGTCTGTGGCCAGATAACCAATAAAAAAATATGAATAAGCCTGGCCTTGACTAAGGTCGTTCTAATTTCAAATCGATGTGTCAGCAAGCTTTATTTTGTTTCCTATTAGTTTTAACTTACGCGACATCGAAAAGTTAGTCAGCTAGTAGAAGGTGATGAGTCCAACGATTTTTTTTCGATTCAATACAGTTCTGGAAATTAAAATTTAGTGATTAGAAACACAATAAAAAAACTAAAATGTTTTCTATATTTCTCTATGAGCAGATGACGTCTACAAACTTCAAGTATAAAATACTGATGTACTAAATAAAATTGAAGAACTAGAAAGAGGAAAGGTTAAGTGAAAGAAATAGAGCGCGCTCTTTGTCCAGGAGACGGAAAGGTCAGATAAAAAACTTGACCCAATGCGGTACCAAAGAGGAAAGGTAAAAATAAAATCTCTTCCGTTGTCAATCGCATCAGTCATTAATAATAATCATGTCTATGATCTAACACTAACGATCAATTACGCAACGAGATGCGTGACGATAAGGAAAAACGTTAGACATGCGCGAGCGCAGCCTGCGTAATAACTGAACTATCATTCAATACATAATATAGAACGCAAACAGAAAAAAATCATTACGTAATCACTTCGTACACTATAAACCATGACCTTTCCTGAACTTGAAGTAAGGCACTGTCTTACTGCCACGAGGTAGCGACAAGCAATCGCTTAAGAAACTTACAATATAATGTAGTCTGCTAAAGATATGCGCATTATTTAGTATGACCGAGATATGTTTATACCGAGATATATATTTGATTCCGATATCGAGCTGAGTGTTGTTGGATTTTCCAACATTAATGGTTTTGATTTAACCCTGATTGGCAATAGATTCGCCCCATATTAAATGTAACTGGCGAAATAGAGTTGTACTAGGTATCTGCATAATCCATGAGTGGCAGGCGTGATTTATGTTATATTACTAGCGAGTAGTTAATCGCTGTCTATTGACACCGCGCCGATGAGAAAATGTTCAAATATAACTCGTTACAATGTGTCACTCGCGAATCGCCGGCAGTGGGACAATTACCTAAATCCTTGACACCTCAAGCACCTTAAAAACTGGGACAAAGTGATTTCCCGATAACCGATAAACAAAGAAACCCGACGTCATTAAAAAGTTGGAAAATTGAAGTGTAATAATGACGCATTAGTTGCTTCGCTATAACGATGACGACACTAGAGCTGCGCGCGCGCCGACCGGTTCTCATTCATGGCACGTTGTATTCTTGTTTGTGAAATCACGTCAGGCAGCTAACACGTATTATTGGAATCGGTAATTATCTCGCGGTGGGTCTCTCTGAATAATTTACATTGCGCTGTGTTATATATACGTAGTTACCGGACTAGAAAAGAAAAATAAAATAGTATGTCTATCCAGCAGTTTTGTATCAAAAATGTGAATACATTAGTAACGGCAATGGCCTTTTATATTTTGACAGTTCAATGACATTCGTTGCGTTATTTTCATTATTTAGCAGACGATTTTTAGAATGTATGAGGCAATGGAATGTAATAAGGAATAAAATGTGTTACATAATTTTATTGAGGTAAAGATTTTTCAAAACAATTGGACAACTCTATGGCAACAAAACACAGGAAAGGTTGTAAAGAAATGTGGAAGGCCTTCGAGAGAAATCAATGGTTAATAAAAAAAATTGTACTTTTTTTTGATGGTGGCTAAATCATCATAATAAATTAGTGAAAAGACGGAAGTGACTGTCAAGAATCTACCATGTTCCTTTAATTGGCCTTTGCGTTCCAAAAAACGGTGCTATTCTATGGCAAGTTTTCATACTATCGTATTTCGACATAGAACGATAAATTATGTATAAAGAAAATCTTGACTTGTGCACACAGCCTTATACCGATGAGGGGTGACGAACTCTTATCAACAATGATGACGTGATAGCTTCCGATCACATAATCCATATTTGTTTATAGGTTACTAAATAAGCAAATACTTACTTGTGGTGAATGGCACTTAACAGGTAAGTTTCTAGAGGACGTTTCTAAACGAACCTTCATTTCTGAACCATCGTTCAGAAATAAAGGCTCGTTTAGAAACGTCCCTTTTTGGATGTCAGTTAAGGGCGAGTTTTCTTATCAGTACTTAAGTTATTTGTTAAAACCCTATCGTTTTTTTTAACAATTTGTTAAAGATTTAGTTCAAGGTTTGAATCTTGTTGTTTTTAAACATTTCGAACGTTGAAAGCGTAAACACAAAGGAGCACTAATATAATATAATATTATATAATAGCTTGATAGTGTTCCTCGACAGTGTTCTATTAATTAAGCGCGCCACACACGGCTAAGACACTATAACATTTTATCTTAAGATACCAAAATATGAAATATATATTATCTCGTCGTGTGTGATGGTCCATTGAATTGTATGGCGGGCGATATGGTATCTTAAGATAAAATATTATAGTATTTTAGCCGTGTGAGGCGCGCTTTATGCAGTGGTTTGATGAGATTGAATAAATTAAAAATTCTCTCTCTTGCCTGTAATTTGCCCTTTTTTCTTGCTCTTTCATAATCTTCCAAGTGGTACAATCCAGCGTTTATTTACTCGTTCAACAAGACGTCATATATTGTGACCATTATCAAAAATATCACACAATTTATTTTTTTAATTACTGTAGTAACGTAGAATAATACTTCATTTATTTTTATGTTATGATTGCTCTTTCTGAAAACCCTGAGAACTAATTACTTCGTCTAAGCTACTAAATGAATGCATCCTTTTAAGGTGAACCGAGTAGAATATTCTAGTCTTTTGCCACTTCTCCGTCACAAGCAGTCAAGGCTGTATTGCAAAATAAAGTTGATCAAACTTTCTCAAAACGGTGGAGGAAAATATATTTAAGAAACTGACATGTTCATGACTCAAATATTAGAAGATATTAACATTCACAAAACCCACATTTTTTTTTTATCGTGGTAAAATCATGAAATGAGTCCTCCCACTCAGGGCAGGGCGGAAGGGACTGTCAGACTTGTACTGACTAAAATCCACGGTGTCCTTCAATAGCCCTTTACGTACCGGGGTCACGGTAATCCCTTGGTCCCGCGACCCCGGCAGGCTTTGGCCCTCTACAGGCCCCGTCACTACAAAACCCACATGAGGAAAGTTTCAACTGGTCGCAGAACTACATATGTTACACCCTGGATTTTAGTCTTATCTCCCGTCCCACCCTGGATGGGAGGACTCATTTGATGATTTTACAGGCTTAATTAGTCTATAAGTTATATTTTAGACAAATAAATAGACACGTTTTTTTTTCTTTTAAATCAGGGAATATTGATAAAACGCATCAGAACTCGGGAGTGGGGGCTTCGTCAAAAATTCTATGTAAAATTCTATTCTTCATATTTGAATACGTTAAAAAAGCGAATGATTAAAACAAAATAAAGAAATCAAGATATTTTGAATCTGCTTGGATAATTATTGTCAAAGAAAATAATTATGTTCGATATTTCGAACCCTGGATTTATATAAATCTACCAGTTTCAATAATGTGGTTTTCTCCAGTTAATTATATTAGCATGAAACGAAAAAAAAAACATAATTTCTAATTCCGCAAAACCGTACCCAGATAAAATCGAATAAAAGAAAACTAAACGATCACACCATTAAGGCCCCGTTCCACGAGTCCCCTTCATAAACAAAATAATCGTCTGCGGTGAGGGAACGCGCATTTTCTAAATCACGAATGTGAAAACCCTTGTTTGTCGTTACCGTGTCTATAAACTGATAATTTATTTACAGTTTGCATGAAAATTCAATTACAGTTAATCGGTAAAACACATTTTTTCTTATGCTTATATACTGCTTTGTTTAGTTATTAGTTATGACATAACGCAATGTAAGTATTGACATAGATGAGCTGAATGTTTTTTTTGTGTGGGAAAAATGAGAGTCTCTTTGTCGTAGTAATTATCGTGTATGCGTGAGTCAATAAAGGAATTCCCTCGAAAAAACTCAAGTAAACACAATGTTTTTTTCTACTGTTTAACTGGGTGTTTATTATATGTAATTAGCATTTGACATACATTTATACTAACTATCTATTCCCCATGGTTTTACCCTCGCTGTCCGGTTTCTTTTAGTCGTAGCGTGATGTTTTAGACTATAGCCATCCTCGATAAATAGACTAACAAACACAGAAAGATTTTATTAATTCGAACCAGTAGTTCCCGAAATTAGTGCGTTCATTCAAACAAACAAACAAACTCTTCAGCTTTATAATATTACTATAGATATCATAAAGAGGTAGTTTATTGGAATAGGGTAATCTCCGCAACTTTTTTCCTAATCTTATGGAATGCTACATTATTCCTAAGTGTGTTTAAGCATTACATATTAGGTCGCGGGACTCACGAATTACCGTGACCCCGGTACGTAAAGGGCTATTGAAGGACACCGTGGATTTTAGTCAGTACGAGTCTAGCAGTCCCTCCCGCTCTGCCCTGTGTGGGAGGACTCATGTGATGATTTTACCACGTAAAAAAAAAGCATTACATATGTATTAGCAGACCTATCACATTTTTTGTCTAGAAAGTCGAAAAAATCAATTGCTTCGACAGAAGCTTCTAGATCACAATATGTTTTATAACGTTTGCCAACGACGTATTTATTTCATTTCGTGTAACCTTTTTTTCTTATCCTCGATGACACACTTATTTTTGTAAGGGATTTTTATACTGTTTATAAATGTAGTACTTTTTTAAAAGGATGGAAAAATAAATAAACACAAATGACGTCAAACATCTTGTGTAACATAAATGTATAGAACGTCTACGACAGGAAAACTACGGGAATTACCACAATTAAATGGTGTACTAAAAAACAATATCATATAAAGAATATAATAAGAGAGAAATAAGAATGCAACAACGGACGTATTTTTTTAATTAAGGCATGATTTCGGTTTCAGCACACACTGGGACCGGGGTCTTAGGTTCGGTTTCACTTTCGGTTGACACTGAGACCAGAGCCTAATGTTTGATTTCGGTTTTGTCTGACACCGGGACCGGGGTCTTAGGCTCGGTTTCACTTTCGGTTAACACTGAGACCAGAGCCTAAAGTTTGATTTCAGTTTTGGTTGACACTGGGACCAGAGCCTAATGTTTGATTTCGGTTTTGGCTGACACTGGAACCGTGGTCCTAGGCTCGGTTTCACTTTCGGTTGACACTGGAACCAGACCCTAATGTTCTATTTCGGTTTCAGCAAACACTGGGACCGTGGTCTTAGGTTCGGTTTCACTTTCGGTTGGCACTGAGACTAGAGACTTATGTATGATTTCGGTTTGGCTGACACAGGGACGGTGGTCTTAGGTTCGGTTGACACTGGGACCAGAGACTTATGTTTGATTTCGGTTTTGGCTGCCACTGGCACCGGGGTCTTAGGTTCGGTTTCACTTTCGGTTAACACTGAGACCAGAGCCTAAAGTTTGATTTCAGTTTTGGTTGACACTGGGACCAGAGCCTAATGTTTGATTTCGGTTTTGGCTGACACTGGAACCGTGGTCCTAGGCTCGGTTTCACTTTCGGTTGACACTGGAACCAGACCCTAATGTTCTATTTCGGTTTCAGCAAACACTGGGACCGTGGTCTTAGGTTCGGTTTCACTTTCGGTTAACACTGAGACCAGAGCCTAAAGTTTGATTTCAGTTTTGGTTGACACTGGGACCAGAGCCTAATGTTTGATTTCGGTTTTGGCTGACACTGGAACCGTGGTCCTAGGCTCGGTTTCACTTTCGGTTGACACTGGAACCAGACCCTAATGTTCTATTTCGGTTTCAGCAAACACTGGGACCGTGGTCTTAGGTTCGGTTTCACTTTCGGTTGGCACTGAGACTAGAGACTTATGTATGATTTCGGTTTGGCTGACACAGGGACGGTGGTCTTAGGTTCGGTTGACACTGGGACCAGAGACTTATGTTTGATTTCGGTTTTGGCTGCCACTGGCACCGGGGTCTTAGGTTCGGTTTCACTTTCGGTTAACACTGAGACCAGAGCCTAAAGTTTGATTTCAGTTTTGGCTGACACTGGGACCAGAGCCTAATGTTTGATTTTGGTTTTGGCTGACACTGGAACCGTGGTCTTAGGTTCGGTTTCACTTTCGGTTGACACTGGGAATAGAGCCTAAAGTTTGATTTCGGTTTTGGCTGACACTGGGACCGTGGTCTTAGGCTCGGTTAACACTGAGACCAGAGCCTAAAGTTTGATTTCGGTTTTGGCTGACACTGGAACCGTGGTCTTAGGCTCGGTTTCACTTTCAGTTGACACTGGGACCAGAGCCTAAAGTTTGATTTCGGTTTTGGCTGACACTGGGACCGTGGTCTTAGGCTCGGTTAACACTGAGACCAGAGCCTAAAGTTTGATTTCGGTTTTGTCTGACACCGGGACCGGGGTCTTAGGCTCGGTTTCACTTTCGGTTGACACTGAGACCAGAGCCTAATGTTTGATTTCGGTTTTGGCTGACACTGGGACCGGGGTCTTAGGCTCGGTTTTTCTTTCGGTTGACACTTGGATCAGAGCCTCATCTTTGATTTCGGTTTTGACTGCCACTGGCACCGGGGTCTTAGGTTCGGTTTCACTTTCGGTTGACACTGGGACCAGAGCCTAAATATTGACTTCGGTTTTGGCTGACACTGGGACCGTGGTCTTAGGCTCGGTTTCACTTTCGGTCAACACTGAGACCAGAGCCTAAAGTTTGATTTCGGTTTTGGCTGCCACTGGGACCGGGTCTTAAGTTCGGTTTCACTTTCGGCTGACACAGGGACTAGCTATGCTATTCTGTATAAGAAATCTCATCGCTGGACGCTGAACTTTGATTGGGTGGCTTTGAGATCGTGTTGGCAGTGAGCGCTAGTGTCACTGTCAGTTGCTTTTATTTTTTTTAATTCGTGGTATAATCATCAAATGAGTACTCCCACACAGGGCAGGGTAGGAGGGACTGTCAGACTTGTACTGTAAAATCCATGGTGTCCTTCAATAGCCCTTTACGTTCCGGGGTCACGCGTATTCGTTAGTCCCGCACCCCGGAAGGCGCTGTCGGTAGCTTAGTAAATAGCAAACTTTAGTCCCAGCATGGCGGCCGCGCTGTCACTAGGATATTTGGACCCAAGGTTCGGTTTCGGTTCCGACTAGCACTGTGCCCAGGGCCTCTCAAATACGCATTTTCTTAATTTCTTTCCTTTTAACTTGACATTTTTTTTATTTTTTGCGACTTAATATTAAGTTTCACTTTAATGGCAATTTTATTTAAATTACTAAAAATATAGGCTAATACATTTTACTCAATCATATCATCTATATTTATTATGGTCCGTTCCCTTAAATATGACCACACTTTTCTGACACACGCTGTATAAAACTGTGGCTAGCCACATTATGAATTTCCCGAAGACGTACAAATCACCAAATTGTACGTGACCTATGCAAATGTTAGTTCTGCGAAAATGTGTATCATACCTATACCACGTATTTGCCATATGTGGTAAATGGATATAATGCCATATAAGTAATATAATGTTAAATATATAGCACCAAATGAATATAAATGTAATAAAATTTTTAGTCAGAATTAAAGAAGTCACTCATTAATTCTTCCACATACCTATTTATTACTGGGCCTATATTTAAAAACATCGTGTGAAAATAATATTATGTAAACGCTTGGGGGCGAAGCCTCGGAAAATAGACAGTTATAGATTCTCTCTGTCATATTATTTCTCATACCTTCCTAAAACTAAAGTTTTTTTTTAATAACTTAATTTTATTTCTATAATATCCATAACCTTTCAAAAATAGACAAAACATAGCGTCAAATAGGGTTCCGTTTTAAAAAAATCGAGACTCAAGAGGTCTCAAAGGAGAATGCCCCATTTTGTAAGAGAGTTTGGCGATACCTGCGTATTGGTCTTCAACCGATTAAATACAGTAGAATTATAGGAAGTATAATCTGGTATATGAATGGAAATGTTAGAAATTAAAGTTAGACCAATATCACTTTTTAAGTCCTGGCCAGTTTTTATAAAACCATTGAAGCATACACTGTGAAGACAACAGAAACAAAATAATAGAGAACACCGTCATAATCCAACAATTTCCCTTAACTCTAAACACTTGAATGCCACGACACTGTCGGATCAGCAAGTTGGATTTTAATTTCCAAACCACAGGCGGCTATAAACGACGTTGGCACTTTAGTGTTCCATTGTGTTGTATGCGCAAGAGCAGCGCGCCGCCATGACAGGCCCACATGCACCCACAATATGGACGGGGCAGTAAAATCACGGAGATCGTTTTAACACGCCATCAGTGATGTGACTGGTCGGTATGGTGTTGGTTACATATGTACAGCTATATATGTTATACCTATATTATTCTATACCTACAACAATTACTAAGTTACATACAAGTCACTACATAAACGCAAGATTTAGAAGAACATTAATAAGAAATTTGTTCATAATTGACATGGCACGGTCCCGGTTGTCATTTTGTAGGACTTTCTGTCGATGCTAATAATCAATGTCCCGATTATCTAACAACCAGAGGGTTGCAATTGCAATTGCAATGTGACGGTCAAATATTTGTTAATGTAAGAGAATACTATCTTAAACTATCAGTCAATGAGAAATATCGTCGTCCTCTGTAAAATTCATAAAATTATTTAATTGGCCTGAAAGGTAAGAACGAAACGAATAATATAGCAATGTGATGTGACCCATCTTCTTTATTCGCTTTTATAATCGCCATAAGAAAGAACGATCGATTGCCCTTTGTTGCTAACCAACAAATAGGTCAAGATTTGACCTAGCTACGTTATAATTTATTACTTACTATTAAATATAATTTTAGATTCTTGGTATTAAGATTGAATGTTGCAATAAGTTTGAGTTTCCTTATGCTTAAAATTATCAACTTCTAAGAATCTGCAAGGGTTTCGGGCTTTTTTGATTATTTACAATAATCTAAATTAATTTGTATACGTATCCCGTAAATTCTGAGGTTAATGTTCGATTTTCGCAGAAAAAATATATCTTCGTTAATAGTAACAATTTTAAAATAATGAGAGCTAAAGTTATCCAGTACAGTTATTTCAAAACAAGGCAATCAATTTAAAAAAAGTAAACATTTCGAAAATAAAGTTGATTTGAAAAAAAAAATCTCCGCCAACTCAAAAAGACAAAGTAATAAACATAATCCACCAAGATATGTGTTACACAAGACGTAAACCAAAGCCATACAAAAAAGACATAATGTCCAACCGTAACACAGTGATGACCGCGTCACAAAATCATTTGGTCACATTCTGGTCATGCCGTTTATGTTCGTCCCTAATTATCCGTTCAATTTGTCAAGTAAGAGGGACTCTCTCTTTCGACATAGCACATTATGATCAAATTACTGATTTCAAAATGTCTAAATGTTGTGCAATATTTTTTGATTATTGTTTCGTTGTGTAATTACGTTGCTTGGCAAGTTATTAGCTTTATGAACTTTTAAGCTAAGAACAAGATTTTGAGGTTGTATATCGTAAATTAAACTAGCTGTTGCCAGAAGCGTCACCTGCGTGTTACTCGAAAATTGTCCCATGATTTAAGTAATACCGGGATAAATGGTATCCTTTGTTTAATTCTACTACTGTAACCCATCTCTGAGTCAAAATTTATCAATAGGTATGCATTATTTTAACCGTTCCGACACCACACAAACTTTTTGATTAATTTGATTAAATAGTTAGATGAACTGTTCTGTTGAATCTAGATTAAAATCTATTTACTAAACAAAGAGTTTAGTAAATAAATTTTAATCTAGATTTAATTTTTAAAGCATTAAGTTTCAATTCCTAGCCATACACCATAAACCCATCATCATCTAGCAATCCTTTACCGAAAAAGGTTGAATTCAGCTTCCAGTAACTGGAGGCAGCTGAGTACCAATATTTCAAATGTAACAACTAGGTACCTATAAGACCTCCACAACCCTGTTGGTACTGAATAATTGACCCTTCCAAAATAGGTATCAATCTATTGCCATAATAATGCGGTTGAGTCGAAAGTCGTATTAAATTAAATAAAGACCTCAAAGAGTGTTGTCAAAACCTAATGAAATAAGACCAAGATCATCTTCGATCTTTTAGGTGATTTTCCGATGAAACCCAAACGCGGTTCTTTACTCCAAGTCTATCTAAATCTCGCACCCAAGATCACACACACAGACAAAATTACCTACATTATATTAATTGAAGTTGTGAACAAATATTTATAATAGCCCTCCTCCTAATTTTTATGTTGTTATGCCCGACAGGGCCCACAATGCTCCAAAACTATTGTATGTATCTTTATGTACCTACCACCTAAGTTCACATTGTGGAATGCAATAAACGAATTGAGTATTGAGTATTGAGAAAATCTTCCAATATCATGATACTCCAACAAAAAGAAACGTGAATGTTCGGAACCACGCCGCTGGACCAGTCCACGCCTGTCACATTTCATCTCGTCACATTATCGATGGCCTGTTGTGATGAGTCCGTCAGTCCGTCACAACTAATGGTAGTTCACACACGATGGTGTCGAGTTACACCGTATTAATAGCTGCTGGTACTGAGGATGTGGAGTTGAAACCTGATTTTGTACCGGGTTTGTTATGTATAGCTGTTGTTTTAATCAAAAGTAACCCTAGTTTTCATTTGAGAGTTAAATCCTTGAGTATTGGAAGATGATGATAAAAGAATGGAAGGAGGCCTATGCCCAGCTGTGGGACAGTAAAATAAACTTTTTTTTTAAACCCACTTTAGTTTATATTTAAACTTAACTTGCGTGCGTTTGAGTAAGATGTGATAAGCTCGACTTTAATGGTGAAATGTTTTTTTTTATCGTGGTAAAATCATCAAATGAGTCCTCCCACCCAGGGCAGAGCGGCACGGACTGTCAGACTCGTACTGACTAAAATCCGCGGTGTCTTTCAATAGCCCTTTACGTTCCGGGGTCACGGTAATTCGTACAGTCTCGCGACCTACCCGAACAGACGAGCAGCTTTGTAGTGGAAACTTTTTTTAAGCGTGGTTAAATCATCAAATGAGTCCTCCCATCCAGGGCAGGGCAGGAGAGACTGTCAGACTTGTACTGAATAAAATAAACGGTGTCCTTCAGTAGCGTTTTACGTTCCGGGGTCACGGTATTCGTTAGTCCCGCGACCCCGGCAGGCTTGTTATGAAAACTTGCAAACAAAGCTTTATTATTCGCTACGTACGCGTAATTCGTATATTCATGTATAAATTATATTGCAAAAGTTAAGATATAACCCAATGTCCAAAGAATAACCCGCCTCTCAAGCGACAACTTATAAAGTAAAATGTTCATATAACTTAAGTTCTTCCCGAAGCTGTGAGAGCTGTGACAAGTGATGTTCACATGTCTCGACACTCACATAACGTTTTATATTTATGCTCGCTGGGCGTTCCACACAATATTGAGAACTCATGATCAGACCTAAGAGCTGAAACGACAAATAACCGTTACCCGCTTTCCATTGCCGCTTCAAACCTAAACTATACATCTATAGGCTATTCTGAACAGCAATAGAAAGCAACCGCAAAATATTTTCCTGAAAATCGTGTCATAGTCGTGTACATAAGAGGCGACGGTTTGCGAGTCGTCTTCACTCACAAATGTCACTCAGGATTTACGCTCGATCGTAAATCAAGATGGCGGCGGGCCTCTCCGCGTACCCCTCACCCACCTGCGCCTGGGCACAATAATTGAATATTTCACGCGCCTCTCTCAACACCTCCGGGAGATGGTCGATACAATGTTATGTTTTACGGCTTCACTCGTATTGTGTTAGGTCCTAAACTGTTGATGAGTGATCATGTGGAGTGTATTAAGTTTAATGGCGACTTTAGAAGCAATATTTCACATCGTTCGAGACACACCTTTAAAGTTTAGCGACCAATGTTTTATGATGATTTGTTTCCGTACTGAGTGAGGCTTTAAGAAAATTACCTGCTTTGCCTGGACAAAGTTTAAAGTGGTCTGAAAGATCTTTCAAATACAAAGAATGGTGGCACGGTTAGCGTAGTGGCTGAGCGATTGGACTGCTGCGCTGCGTGTCGCGGTTTCGATTCCCGTATAAAACAAATATTTGTATTTTGATCTCCAAGTATTTACGAGTATTCCGGGTCGGGGCGTGTGAATTTATAAGTTTAACGAATAATACAGAAAAAAACCAAGTGTGAAACAAAGTTTAGAATTATATATGAGCATAAACTATTCGTGCTTCAGAGTTTGATCTTAAAATTAGATGCAATTTATGAGTCAGCTTGTTGAGTCTACAAGTTGTTCCGAAATGTCGTCTACCATTTAATATGATGCAATAAATATTGAAACTCCAGTGCAAATATATTCTATGTTATCTTACTTAGTCATTGAATTGTAAATTAAGGATTGACGTCTGCGCAATATTGAATTAATAATTAGTCAGCTAATAAAAATCATCACTTGCTTAGACTTTTCCCAACTTAAACTACTTCAACAGGGGGTCTAATCTGTAAGCACGCAACCCGTGGTTTTCGGCCATAGTTGCGGACGTATTTTACGCCCCGTAACATCGAGCCCGAACTAAGAATGAATGATATTACGATTTGACAGATACTCATGACCTGCTGAAAATTCGTAGTACTACATCTTTTTGATGCAATTTGATGTAATTACATAGTCACCAGCGTCGCCGCGTCAAAAGGAATTTATTCGTGGCGGTACTATCAGCCGGCAATTTGATTTTGGCGTTATTAACGTTCGTATATACGGATGTACGGATGTGCGAAAACGCGGGTACGGATACGGATCCGTACCCGCGTTTTCGTTTACGGACTTAGAAAGTAGACCCCCCAGATGCAGCTGATTATCATTATTTTACAAGAAGTGAATGCCCATCTGACCTCCAAAACCCAGTAGGTCCTAGATACGATACCTCTTGGTAAGACTGTTTGTTAGACTTTAAAGCCACTGCTACCTGTAACGACTGTCAAAGGGCCAATGGCTTAGCCTGCTTTCCTTGATACATCCACAGACTGACCTTGACCAAAAGCGACTTAACCTCGAAGTTCAACCCTTGTGACTGTTATTATTTAACCACGAGCTTCAAAAATTCACAAAACCTGTCTTAACTTGTCATCAAAACAGGAAACATCAAACTGAATTCCCTTATCATGAAGAAGCGTGAAGTGTGGGAACAAATATTTAAATACCTAACATAAATAAATTAGAACAAATGTATTTTAATATCTACTGATAAGTGTGTGACGAACTGACCTGACTTAATACAAAGGTTCAATTTATCTATGGCTTCATTTTGCGCTTCAATTTTCTTTCAATTCAAACTTGCAAGATGTCAAAGACTAGTGCCGATTTATTTCGTTTGATTCTGTCCACCAGTTTGCCTACTACAGGAATTCTATCTTACATAAAATCTCGCAGTAATCTAACTGAACGTCCTTGCACCACATTTTATCAAAACTACAAACAAAACAGAGAATGAAAACGCACCTAATCTCGCAAGCCGACCACGTTGGAACGTTGAAATCAGTCATTTATTCCGAATCGAGTGCTCTACACACGAATTATCTGCATTAGACATGTTAATCCACTCATTTTAACTGTAATTTTATTCGGTATTTATCGGTGCATTCATTACTGGCGACCGCAAATCGGGCGCCCAAAAAGCCTCGCCATTTTCCACCATACGCTATGCACATTAGTACCTACATTCCCACACCACCGCACGTGTGTGTACGACTGTACATGTACGCACTAGTGACGACTGTACGATAGTACAACTAATGTAACACATAGAGGGAAGAAATACCAACACAAAAGAAATGTAAACAAGCTGTCAAGTAAAAGAATCAGGTTTTACTTTAGAACGATCCATGACATTAAAAATATTTAGTTTTAAATTCGCGAAAAAAGATCTAGGCTTTGATGTAAATGCCTTGATCTATCAAGTAAGTTGAGAATTTTTTTTTTTTATAAATATAGCTGGAAGCTATGTGTGTTTAGCAATATTTAGTGCTGTTTAGAAAAAACGACAATGAGATGGATATCAAAAGAGGGCAATTTCATTGATTTGACTGCTCTAATTTCCTTAAACTTTACCTGCATTAAATATTTATTATTTATGAAATTCTACAATTATTATATAAAGAGGCACACTTCATACACACTATCAACAAACCATAATAATGTACTTATCATAGTCATAAATTATGATGAATATCGCAACTAATAAGTTGATTAATTTGATTGAGCCTAGTTCGCTCAATATAAAGGGTGATTGTATTTGAATGTGTAAATTAGTGGTCTGTTGAATCGGTGTTATGATTTACATCATTATAATATACATGGGCGCAATTGTGTTCGACTAATGATAATAAAATACATAATTATATAGGATGTACCCACAGACCCCACCCCATAGTTTAGTATACAATAATTACCACTAACAAATTGACTGACAGTATAATTTTAATTGAGGGGTGTAACTTTCTGGGTCGCGGAACTGTCTCCGGGGTCGCGGGACTGGCGTATGAGGTAACTGTGATCCTGAAACGTAAAGGGCTATTGAAGAAACACCGTCGATTTGTCAGTACGAGTCTGACAGTCCCTCCTGTGTGGGAGGACTCATTGTATGAACTTTTTACCAATAAGATTAGACTTGATTGAGTTTCTAAATGAAAATTCTTTGCAATTAGATCACGCTCCAACATTACACAGTAAAATTGGAGGCAATCAAGCTCACAGCACATGTAGGGGAACAGTGTATAAGACGGGGACGCGAGGTATAATAGGGACATACACTCTTTTTAGGCATACTCTGACGGGTCGACGGCGCGTTGTGTTCCACGCGCGCCTCAAAGAGTGTCAGCATAGTGAAGGGGCCTGTAGAAGGCCAAAGCCTGCCGGGATCGCGGGACCTAGGGATTACCGTGACCCCGGTACGTAAAGGGCTATTGAAGGACACCGTGGATTTTAGTCAGTACAAGTCTGACAGTCCCTCCCGCTCTGCCCTGGGTGGGAGGACTCATTTGATGATTTTACCACGATAAAAAAAAAGGCATACTCTGACTCCGATAGTACAGGTTTACCTAGTTACGGAATCATGTATCGGGGAAGACTATAGGCAATATAACATCACGCTACAACCAAAAGGTACCGAGCAGCAGTGGTTAAAGCTCGGGGAACAACTTGTTTTTAATAAAATGTTTGTTTTGTGAGAACAGCTTGTTTTTAATATTTTTTGTTTTATTCCAGGAAAGAGCTTCTCATTAACAATCACGATATCAACGAGCCCACCTCAAGTAGCCACTTACCAAAAAGCCATCAAAGTCACCGTTGATGGACCCCGGGAGCCCCGCTCTAAAACTAGTAAGTACTCCTTTATTTATTTTTTTGACGACACGGTCAGCGCAGTGGCTAAGCGATTGGACTGCTGCGCTGCGTGTCGCGGGTTCGATTCCCACACAGAGCAAATATTTGTATGATCTACAAGTAGTTGCTTCGGGTCTGGGTGTTTGTGTATGTGAGTTTAAATGATTGTAAACGCACCCACAACACAGAAGAAATTCCTAGTGTGGGCGAACGTTTTTTTATTAAAAAAAAGGCTTTACCTCATATAGGCATTTGTACTAAAAAAACTAATTAGTCCGTCACTTACATTAGGTACCGTACCTAAAAATAATTTACCTGTATTTTTTTTTCTGTACCACGATAAAAACGACTGTTTACCTACTGTTCTTTAAAGTCAGGTTCTTGTATACGAATACGTCCCTTACGACCAAATATATTCTCGACCTGTTGCTCTCGTCCGCACCTGAACTAGCTTACAAGACTGTATTCTCATTGACTGCTACGCTATCACACGGGGAGGTACTTCATTCTATGATTTGTGTGTGTTTTCGTAGACAGACAACCACTAACTTTAGGGTGGTTTCCTCTTACCACATTTCAAAAGGTGTTAAGGTGAACTGAAGTGATAGATTTTTTTTAAATTGTTACGCATAGGTTTTAGGTTCTAATGAAATCGGTTATCCGATAGATGCAATTATTTTGGTTCTATTTTTAACCATATTAATTAAAAACAGCTTTATTATCCCAACTATCACATTCACAAATATAAACAATGCGGTCATATTGGGAACAAACAACAAATAAAATACATTTACAAAATACAAAATTACAAGTTACCAATTAATTAAAAAACTAATATGAAAACATAATTCGATCGCGCGTGTCCTGAGCTCGACGCAATTTGTTATTATTCGACGTCGCGCTACGAAAACCGCGAGCATTAACAATTAATATAATATATAATAATAATGTGAACCGTTTCTATTATTATCATGTAGTTTTCATAAATATGATAGTGGCGGGCGGCGCGACCACGATATCACAATTAGTAGATAAACCCTTTTCTTCCCACGGGAGTCGGCGCTGATATGCCGATTGTCATGTGTTTTTTTTTACTTACTTTATTGTTGTAAACGTTTTATTTATTGCGAAGGTCATATTTTGTAATTGAAGTATTGTGTAAGTAGGTTATCGGGCTTTTAGAATACTCCCAATTTTATGTATAAAATATTATAAGCAACTTCGGTTTAGGAGTTAGGACATGGTCAAATAAATCGCTGTCACGCATCGGTAATCACTTGCTTCATCAGTCTAATTTAAACCAATATTAATAATAACAGGTTCCTCTAAATATCTCCAACCACCAGCTTAAACTTCACCCTCAAAACAATACGAATAAACTTTTACTCCCCATCAATATCACCCCACATACAACCAATATCTAATTAATAACATAAAACATCGTCTTCCGCCTGTCAGTCACGCGAAACTAAGGAGTTGCTCAAAAGGAGTTCGAAGCTTCGAACTATCGACGAAATTGGAGGGAAAACATATGAAAAAAAAAACACGTTACGCCATATGGAGCGGCGGAGCCGGCGGCAAACAATAGTGAAATTATATCAGTAATAAGTTGCACTCACGCACTGCACAACTGCTGGGACCTTTGTGCCTTCTGCCGACATGACGCAGAGCAGACTCAGGGACAATATTTCTTAAAACATTAATATATTATCAGCTAAAAATGTAATGAAAGAACTCGTGATGAATATTCTGGAGTACAGTTTTCAAAGTGTACTCCAGAATGATGGCCAAGTGACAGAACTTGTTATGAATAATGACTATTCTTTTTCTTTTTTTTAAAAAATCCTTTGCCCCACTTTAGCAATTTCTCCTGTGTCGTGGTGAACTCTGCTGATTGGATCCTTCAATTTCATTGTCATTGAAATAACCGTTATTTTTGCATCACCAACCACATCAATGGGCAATTTATACAGACAACTGACTGTTTCACCCGCTACGATTCGATTCGGGATAAAAATATCCTATGTGTTAATCTACGGGCACGCCGCAATCGCGGCGGTAAGACCCCTCTTTGAGGAGTGGCTGGATAGGCGTCACGGCGTCCTTACCTACCGCATGACGCAGGTCCTCACCGGACACGGAAGTTTCGGGAGGTTCCTGTGTCTGATAGGGAGGGAAGAAACGCCTGGGTGTCACCACTGCGAGGATCGTCCGGAGGACACGGTGGAGCATACGGTGCAGGACTGCCCCGCTTGGGCAGAGCACCGCCGTGTCCTCACGACGGCGATAGGCGGAGACCTCTCGCGCCCGGCATTGGTCGAGGCCATGCTGCGGGGCGAGACGGAGTGGGAAGCGGTCGCCTCCTTCTGCGAAGCAGTAATGCTCGTGAAGGAGGAGGCGGGCCGCCTGAGGGAGAGGACAGCGTCCTCCCTCCACCCCAGCCGCAGTGGTAGACGCCCACGGCGTCGGACGTCGCAGGACGATCTCCGGCCACCGTAGGCGCGGGCATGCGGGCAGCGAGTAATGGGCGACTTGCTGTCCGACCATGGACCATGCCCGGGTCGACGGCGCGTTGTGTTCCACGCGCGCCTCAAAGAGTGTCAGCATATTGACGGGGCCTGTAGAGGGCCAAAGCCTGCCGGGGTCGCGGGACCAAGGGATTACCGTGACCCCGGTACGTAAAGGGCTAGTGAAGGACACCGTGGATTTTAGTCAGTACAAGTCTGACAGTCCCTCCCGCCCTGCCCTGGGTGGGAGGACTCATTTGATGATTTTACCACGCAAAAAAAAAAAAAAAAAAAAAATGTGTTAATCTAGATTAATATATCATATATAGATATATCAAATTTCATCGGAATCCGTTCAGTTCACTCCGTTTTTGTGTGAAAGAGTAACAAACATCCATTCAAACAAACTTTCACGTTTATAATATTAGTAGGATTGTTCTTGCATGATCCTCTTAATTAAATTAAACAATCCTCATAAGATATCACGACACAATCACTACTTCATTAAAACCAGATCTTTAACAAACTGCACGGACACCAAAAATCCTTACACAATATCAAACAAAGAGTATAAAGGGCACAAAAGGCTAGTACTTAACGAATAAGCCCCAAACTCTGGGGCACAAGAAAGGAAGATATCGTATGCTGGACTTAATAGACTTAATTTCTAGGTGGGACATAAGCCGCTTCGCAGTGACCCTCGCTAATTGCGCTGTACTCCCGCATTACACGGACTATCGACTATCGATAAAATGCAATTTATTTGTAGCGGTCGAAACTGCGAATGATGCTTAAATAGTGTAATGCATACAATAACTGCGTTGCGCTTGGAAGATTTCAATTTGAAGAGGAAATTACATTTTGTTAAATAATTAATTATGTTACTGCAACTGAATTTATCATTAACTGTAGAAATGATATTTTAAAGAAAAGTTATAATATGTGTTAATTTTCTAAAAGTAAAGGGCTAGTTACATAAAATTACATACAAATCTACTCGTAAGCTCCTCAACGAGGTGTAAAAATGTATCGAAGTGTATAAAAAAAAAACCACAATTCTAAAAATAAACATCGACATCTAACACCACAGCCCACCACTATCCTATTATTGTAAAACAACAAATAATAATTAACTGGCTGCATTTGTTTGCGTCAATTCACTACATAATTGCGGTATACGACCATCTTACATTGTGTATGCTCATAAACTAATTATCTATGTATTTTTTTCTAACACAAGACCCAAATAATTAGGGCGGTACCTTTTTAGACGTCCGACAGAAGGACCGCCAATTTTGGCCCCAGTGGAAAAAAAAGGACCACCTTTTTCTGTAATAAGGTGATTGACACTTTGATGTTTAATTGAAGATCGGTCGCCGGAAACTTGTAGTTTTAAGGCTTGTTAGAAAATTAAATTAAATATTAACTGTAGTGCGTGACAGTAGTTGGTGAATTAGTTACAGTTTTGGGTAGTTCAAAATTGGAGCTGGGTTTGTTATTGAATTGTTTCTTGGAAAATAAACAGTATTCGATTAGTCTGCAAATTAATTTAAACGGAATAATAGAAACGAGTATTTATTCTAGTAGCACTCTACAGCATCTCAGAGAAGTGTCAAATGAGTTCTACCGCCCTGGGTGGAGCAGAAGAGACTGTCAGACTTGTACTGACTAAAATCCACCTTCAATTGAACATGTTTCAATTCAATCTTAAATTCGTGTTTGACGGCACGTTTGGCGCAGTGGCTTAGCAATTAGGCTCCTGCACTATGTATCGCGGGTTCGATTCCCGCACGGAACAAATATTTGTATGATCTACAAGTAGTTGTTCTGGGTCTGGGTGTTTGTGTATGTGAGTTTCTATGTTTGTAAACGCACCCACGATACAGGAGAAATTCCTAGTATGGGGCAATGTTTATTAAAAAAAAAAATTGTCCATTCGGTAGAGTTACCAGTTAAGACAGCCTCCTTCAATTTCAGTATTCGCAATCCTTGATTCATTAAAATATTTTATGTAATGCATATTTTTTTCATAAAACTAAAAGTCGTTCCCTCACAGGTACAAACGCGTCACCTCACCAAATCCGGTCCTTCGGACTACAGCGGTCCTTAATCACATGCGACGCATCCCTAGCTCTTCGAGAGATGGAGTACAAGAGCTCCCCTGTGAGGAGCCTCCGGTCCCTCTCTCATGAGGAACGAGAGTACAAGACTAATGCGAACCTACCCGCGGGAGGTATGTACATAGACGGTTAGTCAACATTTTATATTTTTTGTAGACAGTTTTTTTTTTCAGGTAGTCCAATGGACCCACGCGTTATTTGCCATTATTGGTTTTTAATATGTACTATGATTTACTTTGATTAGGAGGTAGAATTTCAATTTTAAGAACATATTACTCTTGAGAACTGAATTTATTATAAAAAGCAAGTTTTAATCATTGATTTCATTTATTACATTCATTTTATATTTTTTGTAGACAGTTTTTTTTTTACGTAGTCCAATGGACCCACGCGTTATTTGCCATTATTGGTTTTTAATATGTACTATGATTTACTTTGATTAGGAGGTAAAATTTCAATTTTAAGAACATATTACTCTTGAGAACTGAATTTATTATAAAAAGCAAGTTTTAATCGTTGATTTCATTTATTACATTATACTCCTTTTTCAGGAACTATAGCAGTATTCACAAAAGCTTTGATTAGGAAAACCTCTTTTACTTTCATTATGTCAAAAAAAAATACCACTGTCCGAATCAAAATAAACACGTTATTTAATACCTCGTTAATTTTTTATGTAATCTGACTATTACCTAATATTAATAGTCTCTGAAGCTGACATTAGTTTAATGAACCTAGATTTAATAATCATAGGCCGAGTATTTAGAGTATGTAGATTACACGTTTGCGAAAGACGCATAATCAGGCATAGTTTAATCTCGTGAACTCAATCGGCCTTATTACAAAAACTAAATAAATCTTGGTTTAAACCTGGACTATCAAGTCCAGACTTATCCGCAGAACCAGGGTTTAAATTTCTCCGTATTAGAAAACTTAGATAAACCGTGTACCTTAGGACTCTCATTTGAACCATTGTCTAAACAATTAAATCCACTATGTGTACTTACAATTAAATCTACCATGTTTAAATCCATTTTGGGTGAAAATAACACAAAAACAACAACACAATGAAAAAGTTGCTATGAGAAACTTTGACACACCTTTGACAGCTACGACTGTTAGACCATAGTTTAACGCAAAACCACGATTTGTAGTAACGTTTGTGTAAACCGTAGTTTAACGAGATTTAAACCTGGGTTTTTAGTTAAACCCCATTTTGTAATAAGACGGAATGGGTTAACCACTTGTAATACTTGCCGTAACTTGCCTAAATAAATTCAATTTTCCTCAAAAGTGTGATATAAACCAATACTGCGACAATCGACATAGGTATTTGGACACTTCCTGTCGACCCAAACTGAACTGGTCAAATGGACATTTGTGTAACTAATTTATTTGTGATAAGTTGCATTTATCATTTTTATCGAAATCTTGTAAACCATACAAGTCACAATAACAATTTTGGTTGTTATTTTTACACATTAAAAGCTTTTTTATTAGTGACTTAAATATAAAATATGTTATAGTATTTTTTAAACAAAACCCTGAGCATAATCTGTGATCCGTCCGAAGGACCGTCCTTCGCCTAAATTGATTCAATAAATCACTTGCAAACTTAGCAAGTTTTGAAATATTTCTAAGAATTGAGTCATTATTTACATTTAAAAATACGGCTAGCATTGAGTAAGATAGATCGATTAAAGCTACCAAATTATTTTTGCAGCATTGCCAATTCCTTTATACGAGTAGTTCCCAAGTAAAAACTTCTAATTATTATCAAAAAACCTACCAAAACACCCTAATTCACCATAAAAAAACAACCCAGTAAATCATGTAACAATAACATCAGACAGATAGGTAATTTTCCAACGTAATTATGGCCTAAATAACTGTAAAGTGTCCCGGAGTTGGCTGCGTTAAATTTATTAATATCCGCGCTCATTTACCGCGGCTCACAATCACGAAGCTCTAACTGACTGCCGCCTTATTTACCGACGAGCTGTTGCGAATGGACTGATGCTTCTAGTAGACTAGGTAAATCTGAAAAAGGGATATTTTTCCTACATTTGTCTTCATTTTCTAACCACTACGTAAGTTACATCATCAGCTTACTTTAAGTAAGCATACCAGTATTACGAAAAAATCGGTACCTTCTTTCCAAAAAGCTCCAAATTTACATTTTTTAAATTAGTAAGTTTATCATTAAAAAGGCCTTCATATCAGTGCCTCAGCCCAAAATGATTTCACCTTACATAAGGTGAAATAAGTTAAGGGAAAAAACTGTTATCTAGAATTTCTCATTTAGGTTTGGTTTAGATCTCAATTTAAAAACAATTAAAAACTACTACAAATTGCTTCTGACGAAGTCCGTGAAATTTTTAACAGCAGGCTATCAGTAATGCTCTTTTCCTTCTTCTTTATTTGATTAGGCACCAATTATTGCATGCTTCTCCAATTAAATAGCAATTATATAGGTAACCATAACCAGATTTTAATATAACTCGATTTCACTGTCGAATATTTAATGAAGCAATTAAATTCAATTACCAATTTTTGGACCGAAAATAAATTCTCTTAATCTTTTTTTATCCAATAACAAAACAACACAAACACTGAAATCTGCCCAATCTACCCGTTCTAAGTGCACGTTCATACTCAAGGCGTTTACAAGGCAATCCCAGCGAGTTTCATCAGCGCTCCGGCAATCTGCGCGCGCGCCGCTAATGACGATCCGCCATTACGCACGTTATTAGACGTCTGCGCCGCCGACAGCCCATGTCAACTCTAATGCTTGTTGCTAACTGTTGGATTGCTTCGTGCATCTGTATTAGAGTTAATTATTTCGGTAGTTATGAACCTTCCCTTTTTTCGTCCTTCGAGCCGGATTATTAAGATGGCGGATTTGTCATCGTGTTTTAGCCAATCTTAAAGTTACTGTTCTTTTGGATTTTGAACAGTATTTAGAGCCTTTAGCAGCGTCCGTCAGTTTCTGTAATGAGAAAACTATAGGATAGCACCAAACGGACTTTTCATATAACTTGAAAACCGTACAAGAAAAATGTTAACAATTTCTTTTCATCCTCGCCCGACTACGCTGATGCGTTACCGTTCCCATCATGACCCGTAAAATTGCTTAGTCTTATAACTTATAAATTACAAGTTGTTGAATGGAACAAAATTGTACTTAAATAAAACGATCGATATTGCATCGGTAATGGTTTGTTTCCTGTGTAAGATATCTTCGTAATGGTCCAGTTCGATTGCGTTGTGATTCACGGTTGTAATTTAACGACATCTACGTGATTACGGGCGCTAAGCTTCCTTGTGTTCTCAATTTCGGGTTGGAATTTATTTTACTGTATTGGTTAATTTGATTCATTGATGCAATGGACATCGTCAACTATTAGTGCTGCGTCCTTCTTCTTGCATACTTCTAGTATATTTTCTTGAAAGATATTTAAAAAAAATATCTGCAATGGGATATTCACCTTTTTTTAATTTCCTATATTTAGACATGATTTTTTGCTAGCGAATCACAGATAATGAATTAATGGCGCCTGTTTCTCATGTTTATCATTCAATATCAATATTGTGCTAAATAAAAAGTTAGCTAGTTTATCTGAGAAGATCTAATAATTTATCTGCATTCAGCATAAAGTTAAAAAAGCTTAACTGAAAGTTATACCCTAGTTTATCTTAAAAACAGTCCAATACAGACAGGGGCAAACAATGCGGTCATGGGATGATGACGTAGACGGCTAGTGATGGGGGGCTGCGTCGAGCTCCCGAACAATCGGAACCGGCCAATTACGAGCACTGATCGAACACCTTGCAAGCTTGCGCGGCAAATAATAAATGAACGAAATTTGAAATTATACGTTGTGGTGACGTCACTATTATTGGTATTCTATTTTTAATTAAAAATAGAATTGGTTTTTAAAAGTTTTTAACAGACAATTTTTTATTTGTGTTTTACTTAAGGTTATCGTTGGCTTATCGTCGGCTTTATTTTAAAAATCGTTTAGACTAACCAGGTTATTTCTACGAATGCGAGCTGTTATGAGAAACAGCCAGTCATAAAATTTTCAGCATGGGGGAATTAACCGAAACGTATGAAAAGTTTTTAATTAAATAAATAGGGAGTACTATCGCCAACAAAACTAATAATATTTTTCCTCAGGAAATAATCGTAAGATATTTAACGTCAATGACGTACATGGATGACCAAATAAGGTCTACGCTAGCATTAATTTGTTAAACAAAAGTGAATGCTATCAGTTCTACGTACGTATTCAGGAAAAACTAAATAATCAAAAGTAAGTTTCTCGACTTCCTTTTCCTTTTGCGTATTTTTTTTATCTACTTTTGTGAACCAATACTTTATATCGTATTATTTAGACTACCTATAGCTAGCACCAATGAAATTAGACAACATATAAAAAAATGCTGGCTTCTCACGGGGTGTGATATCCACTATCGCTACCTATGCTATAGACGGTCGCGGCACTGTACGAATTACCGTGACCCCGGAACGTAAAGGGCTATTGAAGGACACCGTGGATTTTAGTCAGTACGAGTCTGACAGTCCCTCCTGCTCTGCCCTGGGTGGGAGCACTTATTTGATGATTTTACCACGAAAAAAAAAAAACTATGCTATAGGTAAACTATAAGGTTTACCTATACAATAGGTAAACTAGATAAGAGGTTCTAACTGTGAACATTCCCGCAAATATATAGAATTCTCGAGAAAACGTGAGACATTTTTACCCAAAAATACAAATTTCCTTATAAGCTTTTCTTCCTCTATAGAAAATAACATGCTTCTAAATACAGCGGTTTAGCCAATTTCTTGTCTGTCAAAATATTAGGGTTATTTCAAAGTACTTCCATAAATTAAGAAATATCATGTAAACAAACCACTCCCATTTGTCCCTAAATTTTTCTATTAATCTGTATTCTAACTTTTCTACATCTAACATTTTATACGACCCCGAAAACTTCTTCTCCCCCTAAATCCATGTCCCGATTTTACACCATTAAATTCATAGTTAGAAAAAGCTTTCCACTATCCGACTAGAAGCTAAGACAAATGTCATCGACCTCTAGATGGGCTACGAGAGAAAAATAATAACAATAACATCAAATGCGATGAGGAGAAAAAACGGACGCGCGGGCACAATGTCATTACGACGACGGCTTAACATCGTGCGCCATAGACTAGCGAACACCTAGATGTTTTTGGATTTAGAATAGAGCAGACGCCGTTTAAACCTGTATGGTTTTCTGAAAGGTCGTTGGTAAATGTGTTTGGCAGTAATATAATAATGATTGCTTCGGGTTATAAATCATTACTATATCTTGAGTCAGGAGGAATAGACGCAGTTTCAGAGCTTGTCATAGTTAGATAATTAACCTAAAAGTGACGTTCAATTGTCACATCTATCGCATCTTTAAAAATTTCGTAGACCCTCGTAGCGATTAAACGTAGAATGCTACGAAAGTCTACGAAACTTTTCGTAGTCACAGTAAATGTGCCTAAAGATGTGTCTTTAGAATAATTTTTGTACAATAACAAGTCTATGAGTTTTATGGGCTACAGTGTGCGCTTGTCTATCACTATTTGAATCCAAAGTAATCAGAGTGGCGGTCCATTCACTGACGGCTGCTATTGCCGATGGCACACCGTGTAATCACTACTACGTCAAATACTATCAATTTCAACGGCTCCCGCCGCGGCCCAATAATTACTCCACAAGTACAATTGTATTGAAACTTCGAAATCCACGCAAACACTATACAACCACAAAATCACCACTTTTCACACTTTTACTAAAATTGTTATAAAATATAAAATATGTTTTGGAAAACATTCAATTCTAAGACGCAATATAACATCGCGCCTTATTTCCGGTAGATATTTTCGATTTGATTGATCAATTTCGATGATCAATATCTCGGGCGCCGTGATTGGCTACCGACCGACAACCTATCCCATTATAACGATACTTTTCACTGTTTCACACTCCAATACCTTTAATTCACTAGAGAAACAATTGTAAAATGGTATCGAGACGGCTATGTATCGTAAAGCGGAGTCAACAGCGTCGGTTATCGAGTGTTAGCCTGCGTTGGCGCGTACGGCTGCGGTTACACTTACTCAAATAAAGTCAATCTTGGTGCCGGGACTGCGGGCCGAGGGTCCGTGTGAAAATTTGATAACGAAACTATAGATCGATGGGGCTGCAGAAATCAGGGGCCGCAGGTTGCGGTTTCAATCGGTGTGCTACTGTGGGATGTAATAAGCGGCAACGGATTAGCCTCCTACGCACCGTTGGTGTACACGCGCTCTATCGTAGTGTATTGCCAGTTGCCACCTCACACCTGGCCCAATTTGCGCCAATATTGCGATAGGTCTTTGTGTTTCTGATTGAAAATATTATTTTTAGCTGAGCCAGCAAGTAGATGCCACAAAAAAAAATATCAAGCAACCTTTATCTTGATCAGTTTTTGGTCTTTTGATCCGTGAATTGTCTATTAGTTAAATAATTAAAATTGTGTTCAATAGCTTTAGTAATAACGAAGCCTAAATCTACTTAACAAATGCGTAAATAAAGAAAAATCCAGCTGCAAACCAACACACCGGATATGAAACATTCAGATTCCAAACACCTTGAGATCAACGAAATTGAGCAATAAAACCAAAAATATCGAGCCACCCGCGTCTTAACCCTATTCCGGCAACCTGCGTCTATCGAAATTATTAGAAACTACGTCCTGTTGACCTCACACGATTTCCGACCTTCGGAAATGAATCACGTGCGTCGTAACGTCTTCATTTCTTGTATTCTATAACTAGCTGTTAGAAAAAAGTTATTGGATCTGTTGTAAGTTGTCTATGGATGGCTATTCGGTGTAATCGGCTACTGAAGATAGCTTCTTGGGGCATTAAAACTATTAAAATGTATGGTGGGCGGAGCGGCGCGGGTAGAATTAAGTCCGGCCGCAAAACCACAGCTCCTGGATGGAGTGGACAGTTAACCCGCTACGTGCTGAGTATTATCGATACGTCAATTTTATAATTGCCTTTTTAGAGCCATGTAAATTCTTACATGGTTTTCTTACAGTTGAATTTGGTGACGTGGCTTGCTGTCACAGCCATAATTATTTTTAAACGCTTAAGTGGCAATTAAATCGGCATAAAGTGTTAACTTCTTCTTTAAAAACTCGCACTCGCAATAAAATCGATAACTTTTTATTATAGCATCTCACAGAGAGGAGACCTGTGTCCCAACAGTGAGACAAATACAGACTGATTATGCTAAAGTCTTACCTCCCCAAAATTCATTCAGCTTTTTTGTTAATTAATGTTTCTTCAGCTTTAAGAATTTATTTGAATACTTACTCAAATAAATTCTTAAAGCTGTGACAGTTTCTCTAAAAAAAACTTATAATACTCCGACAAAACAAATATATTAAAGCGGACATGAAAACATCGACATTTTGCTCATCGACAACCCAACCCTTCTCGTGCCGCGCCGCACAAAAAGCAAGCAAAACTTCTAAACAGTTAACTTCTGAATGACTTTATCGACGTTTTGCCGACAAACGTTTGTATTATTCATCTAACTTCGCATGTCCCCCATCTCATTACAGACACTATTTTCCGATGTGGCAATATTCGCGCATTTTAAATGTACTAAAGTGCACTGTAAAAGCGCCGACCACAAAGATTGGAACGAAATTTTAGTTGCTTTAAAATTAACCCTAAAACATGTAACAGTTCGCAATACTAGCTGAAAACGCAGAGTGGGCCTGAAAAACTTCTGGAATTTTTCATAGATTACAGAACATATTTTCTACTCAAAGAAATTCATAATCAGTTTTGGCAACAATTTGAATTAGCCACTCAGTCTGAATACTTTATTTTATTTACTTTTATTTCGTATATTAATACGAAATCTTAAAAATTCATGCACACCTATTTAAAAAAAAATCTTCTTCTAACTGAAACATATTTTAGAGGCATTATTGTTTTTACTTTTTAGCTTACCTACTATAAAGTTAAAAACTCGGTAGATAATACAAACTTATTGAAAACTATTACCTATTAATTAATTACTTAGTTAAGTCTTTTAAACTCATTAACAAAATTTTGGATGGATGGATGTTTGTTAGATACTCAATTCTGTCATAAATATGAAGATATCTGGATGAAATTTGAATAACACATAAGATACCCCTTATCTCGGTATTACGATCGAGATAAAGGGTATTTTATATGTGCATGTGCAGCTAATACCAACAGCTGGTAAGTTCTCATTGTCAATTACACCCAAAAATTCCACCCACTTTACATTGATTTGATTAATTCATTCATTCGTTCGTTCGTCTACTCCGTACTATCAGATAAGTATTTATTGTTCGGTCTGCGGTTCGGTGGTAGCGGTCGCCCCTAACTTCACCGCAGCCACCGAAACACTGTTTCAATAAGTTCACTCACCAAGATTTCTGATGGCTTTCATGGATTTATATCCCCCACTATAGTTAGTTATAGAAAGAATTATTTAGAAAGAATGAAAACACAAGAAAACAGGATAGTAAGTAAAGTTATAGGATGCCAAGAAAACTTTTAAGCTCATTTTGTGCTATTCTATGTTCTATCTCATTCATTACTACAAACTGTTGTATAAACGAAAAGTAATGAACAGTGAAAAAGTTTTCATCAATACCCATGACGGTAGCGAAACGGCCAAGTCTCATATTTTGACTGACGTGTAGGGTAGAACCGAACTACAGCCAGCCAGTACACCAGATTTTATGAAATTAGGAGTTAGAAACTTAGCTCTACATGAGATTTGATAATTTATTGTTAAGCTGTCTCGTCTTGACGACATTTTACATGAAAATGTTTTTGGTGGGTCAAAATTTCTGTAGCTGTAATAATAATTCATTTTACAAACATCCATACAAGTCGTTGCGTAAAACTTTAGTTTCTTCCACAACATTTCTATCGATTCCAACAAAGTTTTAGCACCTGTAAGTCGATAAACCTTTTGTTTTACAAAACGCTGGCTCGATAGTGTCGGTGCACGTAACACGTATGAAGCATTAAGTGCAGAAGCCTCGGCTGCATCTCGGCTCAGGTGGCTCCCCTGATCCGTAATGTCTCGCATTTGCGGTCGCCGGCAGGATACGCGCTTGTACAGTAATGAGCAACACATAACGAAGCCTTACAAATAATTCCACCCACGAAAAAAACACACCGAATCACGTACTCGTATAGTCGTATCCTTCAGAGGAAAACGCATATCGAATAGCATCGTACACGACGTCTTTCTCCCTTCTTCCTACTCAAGCTTATGGACAAGAACGAGATGCAAAATTAATATTCGCTCCTCATACTTACCGATACATTTTTGAGGTGTCGGCCGGCTCAATACAATCAATTATTGTTCTACGTGCAGTCCGGCTGCCCCGGCTACCTTCTGTCGGTAATGTGTTTGAGTTTGTTACTAAAAAATATTGTAAAAATCGTGTCGGCAATTTGCGTTTCGACTTACGACATGATGTTCCAAGTTTCAACTACAATTTAAAAGTGGATCATATAATTTGGTATCGAACGAGCTCAGTAAACGGATTAAAGGACACTTTATTTTATTTAGGTTTAGCTCTAAATAAGTGCCCGTTGTGTTGTGAGGCGGTAATGATTTGATTATCTCGCTGAAAGAGCACGGGCAATGCACAAAGCTTACAGCACACTAGTAGACTCGCCACGGACAACTACGAACTGCTAATTTTAGTGTAATTTTCCTTTTGTACCATCAAGCTTGGTTAGATACGTTTAGCTGAAGAGAAGTTAGTGGAAAGTGTTCCATTCATGTAATTTGCGAGATGATTGGGCATTATGTTTTTATGATGGAGTTTATATGGAGCAGTTTCACAAATCGTAAGAAACGGCCGTTAATAAGTCAATAAAGATATCGATAAGTGTGTCTGGGTGTGCGCCCGCGCCGTTGACATGTACCAGGGTAGGTGTATAGTTGTATGCGCGAGATAGGTAACGCTAGCCCGCGTATCGCGTGTACGAGGGATAATGTTACGCGCCCGGCCGGCTGTATCAACGATCGTCAATCGGCCGGATCCATTCCGTGTAACAATACCTTCGGTGGAGCCACTAAGACGGCGAGTTTAGACAAGAAAAGGGCAATGCGGACACGCGATGCAAATGCAGCTTACACTGTGTTCAAAAAGTAGCCACAGAAACAAAGTTTATCGATGTTGTAGTTCAAACATGAATATTTGCTACGAGTATTTTTACACCTCCACCTTCATTGGGATCATCTTAATGACTCCTTTGCATCCATCCAATAGCACTTTGGGCAAAAAAATGGGCACTTATAAGCTGTATATACTTTACAAACGACAAATTCTGTGAACTGTTAATTAGTTTGTATATTTCCTTTTTCCTTTATTTAGTTTAAAATATTCTTGATATTGAGTTATGTTACGACACCCATAAAACTGGAGGCGTTCATTTACCGACCCGTGTATAAGATATAACCAATCACATTTTTTTTTATTTACCTACTTAGCGAATCGCGTTTGAACACCTTTTTCGCCTGATTTTAAGCGATGATGTGGTCGACAGTGACACACGCTTGCCTAGAAATAACCTATTCCTTCTTGACTTGAAGGCTCCAAGGTTGAAGCTATCAGAAAACAAAGAACTGTCTTAATTTGAACTGAGTTAAAAATGTGCTGATCGTACTCGCTTTTATTGGTGAAAATCGCCTTTAACTTACTAATAGTACGTTTCATATCTACTCAATTGTTTCAAAGACCAAAAAGAATACCGATGAAAAAGGCAAAATGTTAGAAAAAGCAAAGATCTCGCGTTTAGTGGCCACGCATCTAATCTCAGCAACTTACATTACCCACAGTGGACGACTGGACGTGTCTTAAGAACCAAACGCATTCGACCGGACAATGTTACCGTTTGTACTTATTGACCCGACTTTTTACCATTATAGTATACTATTACATTTTTTTTGTGAGTTTTGCATAACAGTAAGTGTAAGTGTGATTTTAGGCCCTTAAATAATTTTTTAGTTATACTTACAACACACCGTGAGTTTCGTCATATAATGCAATCGATAATGGATTGTTTTTAATCGTGAACGAATGTGAGTACTACACTACTAGATCATAGTTTAGTATTCAAATTCGAAACAATTTAAAAACATGAATGATTGATGTATTTCATCTCGAAAGACCACGTTTTTAATAAAATGTATACTTAGAGATTATTCGACCCATCTTAAGATGTGACGTCCGAATCTTTATCTAATCCATCGACTATAATCTAAAATGAGAGTTTTTTCTTAATTGTACGTTTCCAAACCCAATTAATTAACTACATTTGGGAAGCGCTAAGCATTTTCCGGAAAATGGACCTAAATCGACCATTTTCAACCTCTATACAAGAAATGCTGTTTGTGTAAGATGAATAAATGAAGCCGGACATCCGGTGTCCGGCTGTGCGACGTAAGTTTAGACCGGATTTCCGTCATCCGGCTAATAATTATTGTCAATGCCGTTACCATTTCGTTCCCGATGACGTTCCAAAGAGATGAATATGCCAAATGGCCAACGTTCCCGAACATTACACACAGAAATTATAACAACGATTTTCTGGTTCTTCCTATTTAAGTTAACGATTAACTTAATTAAAATAATTATTTCCCCGTCTTTAAAGCCTTTGTCAAACAGACAGGCGATAGCGAACCGGACCGAGTCCTAAGCGATACGAGACGTCAAACTGGGTGCAGCGAACCTAGGCGTGACAGTTGTATTAGCTGACTTTTTATGAACGACGTCAAACAGAGCAAATACGCCTTCGCCACGTCTTCGCATCGGTTCGGTCACGCTATCGGATTGCTTTCGCTTTACTGTGTGACTGGATTCAAACAATTCCATACATTACAAGTAAAAACGCCTCGCTTCGTATTCGCCACGCCTGTCGGTTTGACAAAGGCTTAAATGATTGACAGAAATGGAACTGTAATTTAAATACGACCATTAAATGCTAAGCACATTTATGGTGGTGGAGCAGGCCTTGTGCGGCTTTTATCTTTAGAACACGAGCATGTTATTAAATTAAAAAAAAAAATTGAACCGCAATAATCTAAACAGTTAGGGAAAATAAGAAATATAAGTAAATTCACACCTTTTTCTGTGATAAACCCATTTTTGTGTGCATTTACGTCATTACAGCATACGAAATTAAAACCAAATATGGATTTTCTTTTAATGGTAATTTATGAATAAAATACAACACAATAAGCATGTTTCTCATTTTTTCCTTGGGAATAATATCAGTTAGACCAGAGGTTCCCAAACTATACGACTGGTGCACTATCTATATATATAAAAGGAGAACTGACTGACTGACATATCAACGTACAGCCGAAACTACTGGGGCTAGGAATGTGAAATTTTGCACACGGCTTCCTATTATAATGTAGGGGAGCACTAATTTTAGTCAGTACAAGTCTGACAGTCCCTCCCGCCCTGCCCTGGGTGGGAGGACTCATTTGATGATTTTAACACGATAAAAAAAAAAAAAGGGGGAGCACTAAGAAGGGGTTTTTGGAAATTTAACCTTTAAGGGGGTGAAAAGGGGGAATTAGGAAAGTACGTAAACCACGCGGGCGAAGTCGCGGGAAAAGTGCTAGTTAAGAATACAGAGCGGCGGCGCTGTGAGCCGCTCCCTTCGATCATTCTCCGTATATCCGTAATTTTAATATTAATTTCGAGCGAAGAGTTCACCACTGAAGTACGTTTCGCGCAGCGCTAGTGTCTATGTAATTATATCAGCGATAAAAAAATGAACTACCACATATTTTCCTCGGGCCTTTTTTCGTGGCACGCACTCTAAAGCCCGTATTACAGAACGTCCCTCAAGACTCAAGCTTTACTTAAAACTAGCTCCAACCAATCAAATGTCTTGAATCTACTTTTAAGTAATACTAGAGCGACGTTCTGTAATACGGTATTAAATCTATAACTACACCGCGAGCTAAAAAAGTTTGGGAACCCCTGAGTTAGAACCATTCGCGTGGTTCAGCATCCATCGCCGGCCGCTATGCACAGGATGTATCGAATTACGCCAACTTACGATGTAAGCGATCACCAATAAAAACAAAACGTCTCACTGAGGGGTGAGAATATTCTTATGGGACTATAATGAGATTTATAAAGCTTCATCCAAGTATGTGCTCTGTTTTGGTTTATTTTGATACTTGTAAGAGTTTTCGTAACGATGGGATTATGTAAGTGGATGATTTTTAATTTTATTAGAAGTTTTTAAAGCATTAATAAGATACCATTGGGTCTTTAACATCGGAGGTCGGAAGTTTTGTGGGGACTGTCAGTAAATTAAAATTTTACACTTTATATAATTATGATTTTTTATTAATTTTTGACCAAAGAACAACAAAATTAAACTTTGGATTTGTTTTGTATGAAAGTTAAGAATTTTGAAGCTTTTATCCTTATCTTTTATATACCTTACCATAATACTGATATTCAGCTGTATCCGATTTGACTTAAAACCATATACCCAACATATAGAAATAGGAATGGATAGAAAGGACAAAATAAAGAAGTAACAACGACGTCACGTAATCCGAATCACCCAAGATCTAATAAGCAAATTAGCTCACCACCATTTCCTTGACAACCTCGAAACCGGAACACGACATCCGCCATAGTTCACACCGCATACTACATCGATTATATATTGTGTAATCATACGTTAAACAAGAACAGGCGCGGCACGATCAAAGGAGCCTAATTACACCCCCTCCGCCCCTAATCAAGGCCCTTGATTGGCTCCCAGACGTGTTTGCATACGACAACCGTCACTTGACGGTGGCGGAGGTAAGTATAGGTAGTTGTTGTTTTAAAAACAATATAGTTAGTACCTATTTAGCACACCTATTGTAAATCAATTTAACTATATGGAGAGGGATTCTCAGATAGCGTGGTGAGATAATGTAGTCGTAAAGACTGCTTATATCATAAGAGCATTGAGTGTTCACAAAGAAAAAAACTTATAAAGCATTTTTTTCAGAAATCTTCTGTTCTCAATTGTTTGTCGCGCAAATGAGGAGCATGCTTTATTATATAGAGCTTGCTGATTTTTTTTTTGGCAGGCGATATGTTTTTGACAGCCCTGCTTCTTGCACTCTCCTAGCCCCTGCAAAAATTACCAACTGTAAAGCATAATATTTAAGTAATAAAATTCAGTTTAGCCTTAACAATTCTAAATACCAGCACAAATCTCAATTACCCCACCTCTCATAAAGCTGTGATTTTCGCTACAAACGGCCAATTTTAATCGCTATTTTCATTTATTTCATATTCGTTAAACACGACGCGATGTTTTGACAGTTTGCACGCGGACGCCCGAGGTAGAAGTGTTAATGTGGCATTACCGTGGGTGTCGCACGAGGGGGCGTAGCGGGGTGAAGTGGGGTGCAGCGG
The DNA here is from genome assembly GCA_943136025.2 of Agrotis puta. Classification (NCBI taxonomy): domain Eukaryota; kingdom Metazoa; phylum Arthropoda; class Insecta; order Lepidoptera; family Noctuidae; genus Agrotis; species Agrotis puta. The sequence continues at coordinate 5,981,561 of OW964184.2, read as the reverse complement.
GGGACGGCCGGTAATTATCCCACGTCACCGGCAGGCCTAGGCTCCCTGTCCGTGCCTATGTTAACAGCTAGCTTTCATAACTACCCTGCTATGGAGTCGGCAAATGTTAAGGTTTAAATGAGAAAAAAATGGCCGACAAAAATTTTATACTTCGCTGACTCCAAAGTTTTTAATAATTAAGAACGTTTATTCATAGAAAAAAAAAAAAAGAGTTAGTTATGATACTTAAAAGTGAATGACCATCATCTTATAGCCAATACACAAACCAACACATTTTTAAAACCACCCCAAACACGACATGACAAAACGCTATTTAATTTTACATGGCAACACTATCGTTACCGCAGCGGGCAACACAGAGCGCTTTTATTTAGACACCTAATTAAATATTAATTAAGTGCATATCACATTTATACATTAAACCGATTTTAATTTCATGTCCGAGCGCGCAAAATTAGGAGTGTTTCAGGTTGGTACCACAAAATGAAGTGGATTCGTACCACGCGGCCTCGCCGAGTGCTCGTGGCATCGGCTAGGGAAAATCATTATCGAATACAGTTTTGATTTATAAACTAGTGGCTGTAATTATTGCATATATGCGCTTGTTAAATGAGCTTAAGTGGATAGATTAGATTTTATGAATTGCATTGCGATAAGAATATTTAACGGTTTTAATTGCTGTAAGTAGTGTAGGAATGAAATCTGTTATGTACCTTTAAATTGTTTATCAATCTCTCTCTCCTCTTAACATTTTGATGTCCCTTTCTTATCCAAGGCAAACTTTGCTTACGCATCCTTACATTGTACCCGCCCAAAGACAAGGCATTGGAAGTTTAAAAACAAATTGTATTTAATTTCCGAACCCTTTTGTTCTATGTATTTCTAACTACTCTGTGTCTTAGCTATTTATTGAAGCAAAGTTGATAATTAATCTTCCTATATGTCCTCGTAGATTCCTTTTTCTTCCCCTGGTGTTATTCATTAGATATCTCTCAGGTCTAAAACTAACGCGGGAAATGAAGTTAATTAGCCCAATGATGGAAAACGTCCATACGAACATTTAAAAATTATTATCGCGAAAATCAACGCAATTTCCCGTTAGTGTGGCCCCCACATTAGTAGTTTTATGAATGACTTGTGCCTGCAAAGTCAGACGCTTATTTAAAAAAAGAACGCAAAGAGAATGACAGGCACAAAAGTGACGTAGTTTCAAATGTAGAACTAATACTGGCTGATCAGAATGTAGCGAATATTGGTATCTATGCGCGACCAAGGCCATGCATACTACCTTGAGGTCTGGGGAATACCGACTATTTACTTTATTTCATCTAACCTCACAAGGCGTATGTAGCTATGTAATGCATACAGTGGCCATAAGGTGAGTCAGGATAAAAAAAGTATTATGTTGATATTAATAGAGTTTATTGTTGTTTGAGAAGTGTATTGTTTATTAATGTTAGATCTCGGAAAGTTAATTATCAATTTCTTTTACCGATAAAAAACTGACCGGCTGGCAAATCGACGTGTGTCGATTGTTTAGTTTCTGAAGGCAGCGCTACCCAAGTCGTGGACCTGTTAAGTATATTGCCATCGACACGTTCAGAAACTAGAGTTGTTCCTTTACACGTAAACATTCCTTTCACTTACCAACCCATATAACGAAAAAAAACCGCATACAATTCCCACAAAGAAAAATGGGTCAATGCCTCGCCTCACAATTTTCTGTGAATTAATTACCAAAGCCGTTTGCCGTGAACGCTGGAACACTATCGAGTGAATCATGCGCAGGCGCAGATGTCACTAGTTGACGTAAATCATTGACGTACAGTTATAATTATTAGTAAGTCATTTTATGGGGTGATGGTGATGATGAAGATCATAATCAATAACGCGGGGTTGGTTAAGTATTTATGATAATTGTATTAGTTGCATTTATTTCCTGTTTGTATATGTGTGATTAAATAATTGATGAATAAATTAAATTAATAATAATAGTTATTATGTACTGGACTTTTTCTACTATTGAGTGATAATGCTAGCTTGAGGTCTTTGTTTCCGTTCGATCCCAGCTTGGGCAAAATTTTATAGAGTTTTTGCCAAACCAGACTTACAAATTAAAAAAATATTGTTTCATGAAAGACAGTCTCCCACAACCTCAACCCTTGGTAATTGGTGAAATATAAAAGTACACCTCTGTCTCACCTTTCAAGAATTACAGGCTTTATGTTAGTTTTATTTCATTTAACATTAAAATATCAGTCAAAAATAAATCATTTCGAGTAAGTATGAAATAATTGAAAAGTCACACCTACAGGGTGTTTTTTTAATTGTGCGGGAATTAAAAATATGTAAAAAAGATTTTCATTTTTCAAAAGTGAATTTTTAATATTTGATATTGAAAGTTAAATTCCAATAAAATTGTAACATTGTAAACAGTGTTTAATACCACCTTACAAAAATGTTATTAATATGAAACATATTCATTTGCATAATTAAACACCGTGTAATGTATGTGTGAAATACGGTACTGATTCGAAGTATCTATTACCATATTTCCGTAATGAAGTACCTACAAATACCCTTATTTTCTAACGTAATCGTTCATAATTGTAAATATAGCATAGAAAGGAAGATTTATGAATGTTGGGTTTTACCAGGGTCACTGGTGTGCGTCAATGGATAACGAAGTTCTAGTTACGACAGTTTTATTTAATTGCTGGAATTCATTTATAAACCTTTTGTGGAAACTGGGCGTGCATTAGTCATTTTAATCTGTGTGTCAAACATTTATATATTTAAAAAAATATCAACATTTGATACGTTTGTAATATTGGCTTATTAATATTATTGATAGATTTTTTTCCAAAACACAGTTTCTGGTTTAGTAAACAGCGGTGTTGAAACAATACCACAGAGTATTTAATTTCCAAAGTAATTTTTTTAGATGAATATAGGTAACTGTAAGTCAAGCAACACAAGTGAAACTGTAATCTAATATATTAATCGTATGTATGTATACTCTCCCAATACATAACCGCCAGTTTATGTAATTACTATGTGCTAGGCACTTGTGGTTTGTGGCAGCAACAAAGAGTTGAATTGTTAATTAATTTACTTGGTTCATTGCTGTCTACAAAGCGTGATTATGACAATTAATAACAACGGAAACTGTGTATGTATATATATAGCAATTGTTTTTTTTACCTCATTGTTAGCTATCAATGGTATATGCATTCATATTTGTTTACAATTGAGCTTTATCGAACAAAAGCTACTTATACAACATTATTTTTAGTATATGCGAAACTTGAATATAGTTTGTTCAGAATCAGTAACTGGTTCGATTCCAATAATTTTTACATCATGTTATATTTTTTTCAAAAATATTTTAATTAAATTTTATTACCATTTTATTACAATACAATCACCGTACGGTTAGGTCCCTATTGCAAAGCTGTTATCACGAGTGTATAACACAGGAGACGCGGTTTACGCGGGTGTACCGCGAAGTGAGCATGTTTTTGAACGTACAACCACGTAATATACAAACTTATAACCTTGTGATTTTTTATGATACGGTTTTAAAATTTTGTACATAGATTCTTTACACAAAAATACTAGACAGGTGTATCGGGTTTCGCATAAACAAAAAATAATGTTGTATAATAAGGTATGTATATTTCATAATTATTACCTAAACAAACAAATTACTTTTCCTGTTTGTGCTCCCAAAACTTCAAACAGCCTTGACGCGCAAATGATACTGTTCAAAATTCTTGGAATACCTCTAAAAAGTATATTCTAACAGACTTTATTTCCATTGATGCCCTTACATACGATAAGACGTTGACAGGTTTCATAAATCATGTCCTACGTGAGAGTGACTCATTATCAAACTCTACATACGTCTGCTGATGTTCGCAGTTCATTAACACCGTTTCAAATGTAGGATTAAATTAAAGATTATAATATCAAATCTAAGTACAATCATTGATAGTTTTGTATTATCGATAGACATGTTTTATTTCAAAACTTATTTTGATACTCATTTTGCTTTTCGAGAAGAATTGAAATAAAATTTAGGTTTTACACATTCTGACTATTCAAAATCAATCATAACAACATTATCTACATCAAAATTTTCATTCACTTTTTTCCTTCGTAATTGCGCCAAATAAGAGTAATATAATAAATAAGTATACATCGAAATAATAAATAATTAAACCTTATTTAACGATCCAACGTTAAACAATCGTCGCGACGTCTGGCTAAACAAAAACCAGACACTTCAAAATGAAAGATAAATATCAGTGTTCTTTAATGGCGACAAAGACAGCATTATGATTACTTTGAAAGCTCCAAAACTGTAGCCGTGAATTTGAATAACGTGTGTACGTGATGCGAGTCTCGTACAATAATGCATGTAGACAAAGCTAACATACGAATTAACATAATAATAATGTTTTTTTATCAAGTACCTACTGCCTAGTACTCAGAGTGACTGAGTCAGCAGTACTGAGTCTAAGAAATAATAAAGTAAACGACGCACGTTTTGGAAACACCCTCTAAGTTGTGCATCATCGTTGTTGATATGTTCGGTTCTTTTTAGTGTGTGCGTGTGTTTTGTTATTCATGATGATTAGTCGTACTTGGGTTTTATTGTTAAAATAAAATAATTGTCATTTACAATTTAATTTATTCTGTAAAGTTGCACTTAAAATGTTGAGGTTCTTTGCTCGGATTTGTGTCAAATTAAGAATGTAAAGAAAAATGTTTATTAGATACTTACTTTTTTTTGTTTTTAAGAATTAAGTTAATGTTTTACTACCGTAACAAAACTAAGTTATTGGTTATCATCGAAATTACTGATCCAATACCAAAAGTCTACTTATATTTAAACGATCACACTGTATGACTTCTGAACGATAAGGCGCGAAATACTGCGTGCGAAACCTAAATATAAATGTTGTCCTTGTCCCTATTCCATATCAACCTTCCATAACCCAAAAACAAATGGACAATAAGTCATAAGTTCATAACAGAACGAAACACTCCTGCCACGGCAACTTGGCAGCATGCCAAGGTCACAATCATTTACAAATAATGCACTTTCACCAGGATTTCGATGTACTTACTCACATATGAATGTGTCAGAATAAATCTGAGAAATAATTTGGAAACATTTTCATTAATAAAACGGAATTACCCTGTGAAACGATTTACTAGAAAATGTTGAGCAACCGTGACTTTGCATGACGATGAGGTCTTTTTTTGAAATTATGTGTTTAACCTGCGTGGTCGTTTAAGGTACACTCCCCCTAATACAGAGAGGAGGCCTGTGTCCCAGCAGTGGAGTTAGTATATATTTTTTAACTTTTGCCCCCACACTAGGAATTTCTTCCTCTATCGTGGGTGCGTTTACAAACATAGAAACTCACATTACACAAACACCCAGACCCGGAACAACTACTTGCAGATCCTACAAATATTTGTTCCGTGCATTGAGTGAATCGCTCGGGGATCAGGAACTTTGAATTCCATTGCTTCTACGTATCGCAGAAAACTAAATTTACTTGAGATACTAGATGTCTCATGTGCCTGTATTTTTGAACGATAAATTACTTTAATTTTACTTTGATTTAATATAAGGCCATGTCAGGCCTCTGGGCCCTCACACATGCATTTTCTCGCTCAGACACGGTGCCATGCCGTAGTGTTAAAAGAACTTATCAAACCGAAATAGAGCAATGAAACTTAGTCAAAAAAGGCATAGCAGTAATAGACAAACCAAAATGGTCAAGTACAATGTTTAATAAAAAAAACTAATATTTATTTATTTAATGAGAACTAACAGCTATAACAAATGGATAACAGTAGTATCATGCAACACAGAGCCAATAACAGGTTCACACGGATAAAAATAGGAAAAGTAGTAGAAAAATGAAATTAGGATCTAACAAGCACGTTAAATATAAAAATAAGTTTGACTAAGTAAATGAAAGATAATGGCCCTTTGAAAAAGCTCGCATTCAACTAACTGCGTACAGAGTAGGGTTTGGTAATAAACGGGTCAAATGAGAACTCTTTACAAATAATATTAAAGTCCTTGCTCGCTCGTCACAATTCATACAATAAACGATTCACCATTCTTACTGATCCAAAAACAAAACCTAATCTGAACCCAAACCCGTACCAAAAGTCAGGTGTCACCAACCTTGAGAGCGCCTATTCGCATTGTTTGGGCGCTGGCCTCACTTTCATTGAGTTCCATCCACTGACGGCTGATGAATCAGCCGGCAATCCCAAGCCGTTACCACTAGTTCCGTACGCGTGACACACATACTAATAAATATCGCATATATTTCATGGCGTAATATTATTAGCTTGTTATATTTTAAAGAACGATCAATTTGTATCTTAAAAAATAGATAGAATATTATTTTTAACTAATGTTTACAAATGTTCTAATGTGGTCCAAAATTACCGCGGGTCTAAACGGCCAATTAGCAATATTCCTAATGATTCAGGTCGTGAATGAGTACAAGAAAAATAGCCAATGACGTTGTTGGAAATTGACGAAGTGAATCATTAGGAATATTGCTTAAAGTGGCTGTTTTAGACCCTTTGATCTTCTGAACCTTTTTTTAAAACAGAATAATGTTAAAAAGATACAGTGAATTTTTTTAACTTATTGAGTAAGCTTTGACACATTAATCTAAGTTTTTCTCTTCATTATCACCTACTTATTTTATATTTCTCGCAATCACAATTGGAAAACTAAACTCAAATATTAACACCAAATAATGTCACACACAGCTTAGCGCCAACATTAAATAAATTAAATCACTCAGAGCCTAGCGTGAATATTAATTCAATGTCGCTTTCAATATGACTAATCAGTGAGAAATGTTGCATATCTCTGTAATAACGCTCGGTCATTGGTTCCGGTTGATAGTGTCAAGTGCAAGTTGCAGTTAGGGTTGCCAACCATACTTTAGAATAACGTATCCTACTTTATTTTTGGTAATAATACTTTAAAATACAGATAAAGTATGCAAAGATACTTTATTTTCAACTTTCACTAATATGCGTAAAACAAAATACTCATAATCTATATCTATACTTAATATTATAAAGAGGTAAATTTGTTTGTTTGTATGTAGGGGGTAATCTCAGGAACTGCTCAACCGATTTTGAAAATTCTTTTTGGTCCTGAGTGACATAGCCAATTCGTATTGGTCCTGAGTGACATAGGCTATAAAGGGGGGGGGGGAGGGGGGTTAGGAGCGGGCTAAGCCGCTGGCAAAGGCTAGTGATTTATAATTACTGAACAAAATATAAGATGTCGGTTGTAAATGTGACATGACAGAACATTCTGACTTTTGTTACAGATGTCATTCAATTCACTCACTATCGACAGAATTGTACAGAAATGGTCCATTGGTTTTGTTTATAATTGAAGAATGCATTTTAAAGTAAATATTAATGCTTAAAATGACGATTCTTTAAATATTGATTGTCAAACAAGCTTTGAAACATTTTAACATAACAAAAAAAATTAGAATGTGCTAAAAGCACACAAAGTAACGTTTTTAAAGCAAAAATGAAAAATACATTTTTTTTCTTCCTAATACTTTATTTTTTTTCTATCCAAACCAGTTTATACGTTTTTTGTCAAAAAAAGTTGGCAACCCTTGTTGCAGTGTTCAACCTTTCAGTTATGGAACGTCTAGGGTTCTCCCTATGTCTTGTGGGTAGCTACTATGTAGGTAGTAGTAGGGTAGGCTCATGTGATTCGCTGAAACGTTCAGAACATATTTCATACTCATCATCCAACACGCGGGCCGTGCGAGTTTGTAGACATAAAATTTCTTCAAATTTTTGGTTCACCGTTTCGAGAGTGATGAAATAAATTAGACAAAGTAATGTGCCTGGCTGGGTTCGAACCCACGATCCACAAATCATAAGTCGGGGCTGATCTACTGGGCCATTTACCTATTTTAAAATTGTGTCGCTAATAAAAAGCTTCGTTATTAGAAAAGTAACATAATTAATAAACACAAAAAACGATTTCAATAAAATTAATTGCATGCGTTTGTTTGTCTCTCTTGTAGTATGTAACGCTATTTTTCGCTAATTAATTATACCCGAGCGAAGCAAGGCGGGTCGCTAGACGCGAGCACGTGAAGATACCCTAATCTGTTAAATTTTCCCAATCAAACAGAAACGGTCGCGGGACTAACGAATTACCGTGACCCCGGTACGTAAAGGGCTAGTGAAGGACACCGTGGATTTTAGTCAGTACGAGTCTGACAGTAAGGGTGGTAGGACTCATTTGATGATTTTACCACGAAAAAAAAAAACAAACAGAAACCTTTCACTATTGTGATAAAGTTGAAAATCTATTAAGGAAAATTGACTTTAGCTTGATGTGCTGGCGTCTGTACAAAAACACGTGGAATTGACGACATATTCAGAATGTCAATGAAGTACGATGACGATTCCTAGATTTAGGATCGGTATGATCATGCCTTTAGTTAATTTACAATGAATTTAAGTTGCGTAGGTAAAGAACTTCTTTATTGAATAGCAATAAGGCAATTGTTTACATTAAGTCATATATTTTAACATTAATAAATACTTATTAAGAAAATACGTGGTACATGTTGTGTTTTTGAAACTTAGGGTCAGGTGACTGATCAGTAAGTATAGAAAAAGCGATGTGACAATTTTCTTTTTTAAATATCGCAGTACAATAGCCTTTTGGCCTCGCACAGGACTAATTTTGTTTATTTAATTTTTTTAATTAGGTATGTAGTTTTTTTTTTGTCCCCTGGATTTTAACAATACTTAGTTACTTTAACTCTGGCAACTGCGTCTATGAATGGCGCGTGGAGGCGCAGCGCCGGGGCGAATCCCCGCTGCCTCGACAAGTCGAGGCGCGGCGGGAAGAGCTCCGGCGCGATCTCAGGGCAGTATGGAGGGAGCGACTGTCGCAACCGAGGTTCGGGCACGCCGCAATCGCGGCGGTAAGACCCCTCCTTGAGGAGTGGCTGGATAGACGTCACGGCGTCCTGACCTACAGCATGACGCAGGTCCTCACTGGACACGGAAGTTTCGGGAGGTACCTGTGTCTGATAAGGAGGGAAGAAACGCCTGGGTGTCACCACTGCGAGGATCGTCCGGAGGACACGGTGGAGCATACGGTGCAGGACTGCCCCGCTTGGGCAGAGCACCTCCGTGTCCTCACGACGGCGATAGGCGAAGACCTCTCGCGCCCGGCATTGGTCGAAGCCATGCTGCGGGGCGAGATGGAGTGGGAAGCGGTCGCCTCCTTCTGCGAAGCAGTCATGCTCGCGAAGGAGGAGGCGGGCCGCGTGAGGGAGAGAACAGCGACCTCCCTCCACCCCAGCCGCTGTGGTAGACGCCCACGGCGTCGGACGTCGCAAGACGATCTCCGGCCACCGTAGGCGCGGGCATGCGGGCGGCGAGTAATGGGCGACTCGCAGCCCAGCCATGGACCATGCCCGGATCGACGGCGCGTTGTGTTCCACGCGCGCCTCAAGGAGTGTCAGCATAGTGACGGGGCCTGTAGAAGGCCAAAGCCTGCCGGGGTCGCGGGACTTACCCATTACCGTAACCCCGGTACGTAAAGGGCTAGTGAAGGACACCGTGGATTTTAGTCAGTACAAGTCTGACAGTGAGGCCCTGGGTGGGAGGACTCATTTGATGATTTTACCACGACAAAAAATAAAATAAAAAACTCTGGCAACTGTCTTTAGTGCCAATTTATATTGGTTAGTTAACATCCTACATGTATGGCTTTCTTCAAGATCAATCAGTAATACTACCAAGTAGGGGAACAGTGTATAAGACGGGGACGCGAGCTATAATGGGGACATACACTCTTTAGGCATACTTAACACAACACTAAAGTATGGCAAGCGAAATCAGGACGCAATTTGCAAGCGGCCATTAACAAATGGCGTCCTGTTGGCGCTTGCGCTACGTTAGTATTGTGTTATGTTTGCCTTAAGTGTATGATTTCCCATCATACCTCACGTCCCCGTCTTATACACTGTTCCCCTATGTATAAGTGTCTGCCTTCTAGTTCTATAACATGTATATTATAACAATACTTACTTGAGTCAAATGTATGGGGCAGCTGATTATTTACCCGCGATTGCGATGTTGTTCCCATGATAAAGGTAGGTCGGCTTGATAGTCTTTACCTACCACATCCTAATGTGACCACACCCCTTCTGATAAGTTATGCTGTATAATTGATAGGTAATTCTTTGATTTCTTTTTTCATTCAATAATTAATCATATTTCAAGGTTGAAGTATATCAAAAATAAATCAATCGAAACAAATTCTATCGGGTGCCCTAAATGCAACTTAGTAATGAAACAAACATTGTCGCCGTACCAACCCCCATTCGACTGAAAATATCCTGCCCACTCCAAAAGGTCTACTATGGCCACTTTAAGCAATATTACTAATGATTCACTTCGTGCATTTCCAGCATCGTCATCGGCCATTCATTTATGACTCATAAATGGATATTCAAAATTATCTAAATCCACTCATTTGAATATCGTGGTTATTTTATGTTTATAAAATAAAAATCATAGTATTAAAATAGGTCAAATGCTTGTATGCAGACTACAGAAAATCGAGGGTTCTGTATTTGGCATAAATAATTGAACATGCTCAACATTGATTTTATAGACGGAAATAATAAATTGCGATTAATTAATAATAGGTATGTTATAAAAAAAAACTGTGAAGCAAAGTTGTTTAAACTTAAAATACAACGTCATACCATAGTCAACTGATACCTAGTAGTTAGATAGAAAATACGACGCCTAAACTTTAATGAGTATCTTAAAAATGATATTGTTTCGAACACTTTTTTAAAGTAAACGCTGCCCTATTCTAGGTAATTTCTCTTGGTGCGTTTACTATGATTTAAATTCGCATATATACAAGCACCCAGACTCGGAAAAACTACTTGTACGAGTACATCATGCTGTGCGGAAATTTAACCCGCGATACGCATTACAGGAGTTCATCGCACAGCCGCTGCGCTAACCGTGCCATGCCGACTTTAACATTCTTTAGAAATGACCTTTCATTTTTTTATCATGGTAAAATCATCCTCCCGATGAGTCCTCCCACCTATGGCAGAGCGGGAGGGAATGTCAGACTCGTACTGACTAAAATCCACGGTGTCCTTCGATAGCCCTTTACGTTCCGGGGTCACGGTAATTCGTAAGTCCCGCGACCTTTAGAAATGGCCTTCTAAATAATATTGACTTCATCAATTTCAACATTTTGGAAAACTATATACAAGTCTAACAGATTCATATTATCTATTCCAGAGACGAGCGGGAACATCCTAGGCGCCAGCGAGTGGAATACGGGCTATCCTTCAACAGCGTCTATGTACCCTGCGTACGCGCCACTGCAGCCGCCTTATTACAAGCCGGATCCTGCCATACACATACCTGCAGGTAAAATACTGATAATTTGTTAAGGTAGAAAGAAAATTGGATAATAAAGTGATAATTTATTATTTATAAATGAATTACTCCCTCTCACAGAGAGGAGGTCTGTGTCTCAGCAGTGGGAACATTATAGATGACATATTGATGATGATGATGAAATGAATTACAACTAGCGACCCGCCCCGGATCCGCACGGGTGCAATCTGTACTATAGTAATTAAAACAGAAAAGTAATATTGCGGCCACCCTATTGAATTAGGAAAATCCAGTAATGATAGTGATGATGTGTTAATAAATAATTAATTAAATATATAATGCATGTTATATACATATAAACCTTCTTCTCGAATCACTCTATCTATTAAAAACTGTTACCTCTTAATATTTAACGTTCCAAAAGTTAGTCCCATTTATTTAAGTTGATTAACATATATCTATGTGATCAGAATACTTATCACGACCACCCATTTTTGTGACGTAAACGGGGACTTTGAAGTTAATTAGAAGGATAAAATTAGTTCCTCGTTCCTACACTAGACGCAATTATTCATTATCCATACAATTAACATCATAATACTTCAAGTAAGCTGTACGGCCAAATACGTAGAATTTATGCTGAGGCCTCAATACCAATAGTCCTTCAATCCGTTTCTCTGTCTCACTAATCTACAGCAGCTATTTCTATTATATTATTATTGTAAGTTAACCTTTGACACAGAGCAATAACGTATTCGATTAGAAGATTACAGTAATGGTCATGTCGTGACCATTCATATAACTTATACACACGTACCATATAACTATACATAGGTACAATTTATTTACACGTAGAATACATATAATGAGTAGGTAAAGCTTTTCTAAAACAGCTCCGCTCGTACGCGCGGTCTGGCGGTGGAGCGGATCTGGCTTAAATGAAATCCGTCAATGTCAAAAAACACGTACGTTACACTACCACGCGCCGAGACTCGGTCATTCCCATACCGCTCGACAAATACATCTCTCCCCATCGCCGGCTCCGCCCGACCGCGCGGACAAGCGGTCGCGTGTGCGAAGTCCCTAATTCACAGTAATGTTTATGTCTCAGTTACTGTTAATGTTAATTCGTCATATTAGTGTATAAACAAACAAATGACTCAGTCTATTGTCGAAATGATTCGTTTTATTTTGAACTCACCACGGAAAACATTAATTAAATGTAGGAACAATAACAGGAGTTAATAAGTAAAGTTACCAAAGCTGCTGTTCACACGACGCTATTTTGTGGTAATTTTGAAATCATACGTCAACCTGTACCTTTAAAACAGTTAATGACAAGTTCTTTATGAAGCTGCTAATAAACCATGTGATTTTTTTGAAAGATTTTCACTTAAGTTACCATAGTTCTTTTTGAGCTTGAAAAATATTGATAGAAGTGCACTGTTGGTAAACATTCTTGGTAGGTAACTGTATTATAATATTACGATACGAGGGCGATGTTAGGTATGATTAAAAGCACGAGCTGAAAAAATCATGCAGCACCAGCAAGTTTGAGGGATGCTATAATTTCTGAAAAATGTTTTATCGCGTTCGGAAACGAGGCTTACGGATAGTTTTGTAGTTTCTACGGGTGCGGGAAAAAGGAGCAAGACTTTTTGTATATCCTTTAAACAGGACCTCATTAATATTATGTTTTTCTAACACCATTACAATTTGCGTCACACATTGTTAAATGCTGATAAACGGACTTCCTCCATTCAAGCCGTGGTCAGCCGTAATGGAGCGGTTGACCACATGATAGGGACCGAACAACCACATACCTATAATCCTTGTGAATTATTATTGTATATGATATAGAGCCCTCATACCTCGTTATTTGATCTAAACGGGAGCGCAAAATATAGTTGTCCATATTTGTGTATTATTTTTCCTGGTTATACGTACCTGACAGAGATAGAATATTTTACATCTAAACGGGAAATATTTTTACAAGCGCATTCCTGACATTTTGCTTCCATGTGGCACACGCTGTGTGTGTTGTAACGGACCATGGAAGGTTCTTTCGTACGGTGTTCCCTACTCTCACGTTGAAACTGTCCTTAAGATTTGTTTTTTTTTTTTAATTCTACAACACACCCAGTATTTTAGATTTTAAAATAATGTAAACCTTCCTTTCTTCCACAGTGCTACCTGAAATCCCGCTGGGCCACTCCGACTACAGCGGCTTCCAACCGAGCACGCCTGGCTACGTGAAAGGCAGCCCCAGTGGTACTGGCTCTGCACTCACCGAGCTCAACTCTCCCCCCGCCATGCCAACGCAGCGATACGACCCCAACTACTACAACTCCTGGCCCAGCAACACCTACAACTACAACAACTATCAGTACAACAACATCAACAACAATCCTACCTGCCTACAATCACACGCGCCCTACATCAACCCCAACCCTCAGATGATACTGCCGAACCTCTACTCAACAGTCAATCAAAACCAAATACACGTCCATCTGCACAGCTCGGGTGACAAACACAACCTAGAACAATGTTTCCCGAGCGAAATTAAAATTAGCGATATAGACGGAGGTATCTCTATAACCACGGAGTTACAAGGGGCCGGAGAAGCCAGTGGCATGGTCCAGAACTGCGAAGCCAACGATGAAGTGAAACACGGTCTGTACGGAACGGGCAACCAAGAAGTGTGGAGACCATATTGACATTTCGCAATCTCAATCCCCCCGCAAATAAAAACATTCCATTGTACATAATTATTGTGATATAAAATGATCTGTTCTATGATTCTTGATAGTGTAATATAAGAAATTCCAACTAAATTAATGTTAAACATTAATTAGATGTTATTGTTAAATTAATTATATAAGTAATAAAATATTAAATTAAAAATAGAGGTGTTATAGTTTTATTTTTGTTGTTGACTGGTGCCACGAACTGCTGACGAGATATTATTTTTACTGGTTCTGTCGTCTTAGGGTTTTCATATTATGGAAAGGCATATATTTTTATTAAATATGAAAATCAACCGCTGAGCTGTTAATAAGAATAATAAACAGTAAAGCTTAAGCATTCCATCACCTGATGACTGGCTTTTTTGGGTGGTAAAATCATAAAATGAGTCCTCCATGCCTGGGTGCGGTGGAAATGAGACTGTCAGACCTAACTGATTAAAAATCCACCTTTTCTTTCAATGGCCCTTTACGTTCCAGGCGGTGGTGAAATAGGATAGATGACCAGACTCACCAATTTACTATGAAATTCTACACATCTGTGTCTTAGTGAGAAAATAATTTTAGGTTTAGCTATGAATTAATCCAAGTAAACAAACATTATTTTAACATTAGTCTAACACTACAGTAGCGCAAATATTAGAAATAACTACAACGCTGATCATATTATCATTCCTTCCAGTTCAATTTCATGCTTCAATAACAAATTTAAATTTGGTAATTTGATTACTTTTACAAACTACAAAAACGGTAAGGTTTTGTGAGAGATTATAGAGGCGATCGCTTTTTTTTTACATCATGGAGTGTAGGCGGTTAAATATGTTGATAAGAATGTGTAAAAATATTAACCAAAATATAATTAATTTATTTGAATTGTTGAAGCAAGTGTACAAATAAATACCCAACTTTTGATTAGACTGGAATTCTGCATTGTTGGAATCTAATTGTATAATATTCATATAATTTCCGAAAAACTGGTAAATCATAAATAGCGCCACCAAGCAGCATGACGCACAACTTTAAATAATGACGTATTCAGACAGCTGGCAATACAATAAAAAAGAACTTTGCATTATGGTTCATTCAATTCTTTTGGTGACTCCCGTGCTCTTTGTTCTCTGCATAGTTCTCTGTTTCAAAAAGTATCAAAAAAAATTACTTTCTTTTTTTGTTTAAAGTCAACTACTATATTGATTAAATAAAGTCAAGCAAAACAAAAACAAAATGAAAAAATCGGTTATCAATAACCGTAAGACATTTTACATGTGGGACACCACTAGTTCTGTTAATGTTGCCAAGTAAAGTACAACTGTCAAGATATAAAAAAAATAGGTTCATAGGTTGATAATATTCTTTTATGAGAAGAAGTAATTTTGTAATAAAACGCCAAAAAGATTCAAGTTATTTTTAGTAGATTATGAACTAATTTTATTTATACAATATCCGGAAGTTTTTATTTATTCGAAATTATATTACGGATTGGTCACACTGTGATGGTATGTGATAAAATGGCGTCTGTCTTGTCGTGTTTCTTTTGATGACCTCGTAAAATACTAGAGATAGTTTTTAGTGTGTGATAGAAATTGTAAATATTAGTGATTTCTAATTAAAATAGGTCTTTATCAGTACACTAATCACCTGTAAGTAACCTAGTCTCTTGATAACCACAGTTTACGTTACTACAGGTTTATGATAACGGCGGAGAAATGCAAATGAATCTCTTTGTAAGATTTAACTGTGATTATTTGCTTGCAGTTGAAAAGAGACTTCTAACGTAGTTGTAAGAGTGAAATGTCCGAGGAGACAGAGCGGCATGGCGAGGCGTCGTGTGAAGGTGGAGCAGGTGGCGGAGGGTCGAGCTTAGCCCGCGTGTTATTGACCCCGCACCAGCTCGAAACCGCTGCAGCTGAGTCGCTCCGCGCCGCGTGGAGAACCCAGGACTTGTACATTGACCATCTCGAAACTTTGAACAAACAGTTGGAAGGTATTTAAGAAAGTTACCATCGGCTTGTAGCGCCAGGTCGGCGACGTTACGGCGCACGACCCGCGAGTTCTTATGTTATCTCTATATCGACAATACTTTAACTAAAATTAACTAGTGATACTGTTATGACATATTGAAATGTTACTGTGATACTGAAAATTGTTTAGTTATAAAACAGATTGTGGTACGGGGTGTATTTAGGTGTTTAAAATTATAAAAGGTGAAGATGAAGAAATGGTGTTTTGCTGTGTAAGAGAGGTGCCAGTGGAGTGTTTAGTGGAAGTGCATATATCGGCGCGAGGCCGTGTGATGTCTCCAGATGTCCCTGGAGCTGTGTCCATGTTCAGTGGTGTTCCGCTACCCTCAGCAACTTACAATGTTGCTGAGTTGTCCGGTCTTTGCTCAAGTGAAAAAGTAATTATGTTTTCATCACTTTTTTTGCTGTATAGTTAAGATTTTGTTTTGTACATGCTTTATTATCTTCTGTCTTCAATTATTGTTAATTGTTATTTATAAAACTTGTTTATATTTTTAACCCAAACTGTTTATGTTTCTGCTATCTATCAAGTGATAAACTGTTTGAAAATTAATTTGCTGTCTTTGATAATGGGTTTGATTGAACTGAAGGTTAATCAAATGTAATCTTACATAGGTAATTTTACAAACAAGCTAAAAAGACAAAATAATATAAGTTCAAAGTTTATTATTATCATAATAGCTTGAAATTAATTGTGTATAGGCTGCCTTTGCCTTGATAATGTTATCATGGTCATATTAAACTCAGTATATAATTTCTCTTGCAAGCTTTCCATCTTCTATTCTCTCCATTGCTACTTGGCTTGAGTCATTGCATGTAGCTCATAAATAAATACTTACTTGAACCATGTTCATAGCTATCTCTACTTACTTTTTATTTCTATAAGTTTAAGACTTATGCACAGTATTATTAAAATTAAATAAAAGTATTCACATATTATTGTATTAACAACAAAGTTAGGGTAAATACGCTAAATGTCGGCCCCCTTACGGTTTTTCTGTTTTGGGATCGGTTTGGCACCATCAATTTGCAACGAAAGGATAGCTTCCGATGCGGTTTTGGACAGCTTGATAAATATATTTCGTGTTTATGGGCATAAGTTTGACTTTTCTATTGCTAGGAAAAAGTACTAAGGTTTAGATGCGTCGAAAACGAAAAAACCCTAAAGTCGGCCATTCAAGGCCCATGGTCGGTCGCGTTTATCCCAAATGTCGGCCGGGTATAGGGTGTTTTAAATTAAGATAGACAAATATTATTAATATGATATATTTTGGCAGGAGTCTCACTAATTATACATTATTAATCGTATTTGTTTAATAGTAGGTAAAGTATTATTTTTATTTGCACTAAAATAAAGTTAGGTATTACAATTTTAAAAAATCTAATTAAATACTTCAAAATTCCGTGTTTGTTGACTTATAATTTTCTTTGTTTCCGTGAAGGCCCTGGATCTCCCTGCTATGTCATTGTAGTACCTTAAATTAAAAGCATTAATTCTAAAGGCAGATTTTTGTGATATGCCGGTTAATTAATGAATGAAAGATCCACGACCAACCATTTATATTTTTTAAGCTAATTAACATGGGTTTATTAGGTAGCAAGTTCCAAAGAGCAATTTACTACTAAATATTTAATTTTGAGAAAATAAGAAAAAGTTATCAGCCTGTATAGTTGGGCTCGAATTCGAGGCTGGTCGACATTACGATCTTTAATGTTTCTAAAGCCGGCCCCTATTTCGTGTACATTATTTCTCGAGATTCAACTAATATCACCCCGGCCGGTATTTGGCGATAAAACGTAAAATAGATTTATTTGCCTATATGCGTTGCAAATTCTCTTATTAAGCCAGTGGAATTAGTACAATTGGAATTTATAAAACAGACTGCATTTACTTTAAGTCGGCCACGGCCGAGAATCCGAATTTTAACTCAAAATTGGTATTCTATTGACGGCCTCCTATTTTTCCTGTAAAACAATACGTAAAACATTGAAAAAACTATCTCAGAATATAGTAAAAATGACTAATTACTGACAATAAAGCTTAAAACAACAAAAAAGGAATGTCTTACCGTTCTAATATCAATCCCCGAAGTGTGGGTATCCACAGCAAGTAAGGTACTTTAGATATGAACTTGACGCTTTGACGGCGCAATTGCTTCGGATGCTCGGTGTGCGAAGAGTGAGTGACGTTATCGGAAAGTAACAGTTTGTACATAAAGAGCATAAACTAAGGTTGTAATTAGAATGGCAAATTTGTCACTTCATTACGTTTTAAATGAACGCAAGCTGAAAATGTGCAGACGGCCGAAGTTTGGGGAGGGGCCGACGTATGGCGTATTTACCCTACTTAGAAAGTTTAGAATGTAAAGCAAACAGTCTGTCTGTTTTCATTAGGTGGTCACTTTATTAATGCCTAAATATTTTTGTACCATTGAACATCTGAAAGTGCAGTTTTATTTAGGCAAATATTAATGAAAACTGTCAATATTATAATTTATAAATAGTGACTGCATAATAATCTATTGACTAAATAATTTTATTATGAAAATAGTTAGACCATGCAATACAGAATTATTGTTTCTATGCTTGATCAAAAAACATGTGTATATCCTAATATGTTAAGTAAATAATTCAAAATATATTAATAACAAATAGTATTTGAAGTAATAACACTCATAAACTTGGTGGATGTCTGTTCATTTTAAAGTTTTTTGACAAGTACTTTGTTTAAACTTTATAATATTTCTATGATCTGAGTATTAAAGTAATTTATTACATATGTTGCTACTGTTGCAAATGAACATAAAGTTAATTTATCAACAAGTATCAGAACAATTGTGACTATCGGTGAACCATGAAAAGTGTAGCAAGTATTTTATGGGCTACAATAACGAAGATAAAATTAGTATTAAATACACAATAACACATACAATAGGATTTATAGGTGACCCCTAAAAGCGAAATTTTGTGAAAAGATAGGTAAAATGTGTGTCTAACACATTTTTAATTTTAAAAATGTGTTAGACAGTATATTTATACTGTGTCAATAAATATTTTATTCTGGTGTGCTACAAAACCTGTAGGACTGTCTTAAAAAAGGTAATGCTGTCCTGAAATGCAGAGGGTAACTGAAGGAACAAGGTGATTATTATTAAGACAGTCAGTCTGACAGTTTCTTCCACTCCACACAGGTTGGGAGAAACTCATCTGATGACATTCCAACAAAAAAACATGTTGCCAAATGAAATAAATAGTTTAGGAAAAATTTGTTGTGTAAATCTCATATTAATTTTTGAGTTCATCAAACAATTACTACCGTAGCAGACATCACATTTCACAGCATAGAAGTCAAAACCATTTTCACAAGTCATGACTATGATGGCTCTGCTAGGGAAAGAGTTCAGAAACTACATTCAAAACAAACATTCTCCTGCTATTTAATACACATTTTGTCATTTTACTAATAGAATAGGTCATACACAGATTTACTGTTTCAAATTGTTACTAAAACAAGACTTAATAATGTTTGTATAATTTAGTTAAGGTGTTGTCGATTATAATGTTGTATTAATTTAAAAAAACATATACTATGCTTGATGCATAACATTCTGTTCACAGTACTGTCACTTTTGAGATAACCTTTATCTTATCAGTTTATGTATTAATGTAAAAATATCTCATGGTAGACAAAATGTTATGCATTTAAAGTAGGTTTATGAATTTAGCCTATTATAAGTTACTGACATTATAGTGATGTCAAAACAATACTGTATGTTTGCAGGCACAAGACAATCTAATGTTAAATACCAGCACTATGTAGTAGTCACAGACTAGTTATTAATTTATTTAATTGATGTGTGCAGGAAGCCTGGAAAAGGCGAAAGAGGTAGAAGATAGGATAAAACAGCAGTATGCTGAGTCACAACATAGAGAGAAGGTGTTAGTTAGAAGGCTTGCAGCCAAGGAGCAGGAAATACAAGATTATGTAGTGAGTACTCACATTATGATAATGTAGAATTTCACCTTACAGCAATCTCATTAGAATTAAATGAGATTACCTGTAAAAAATATAGTCTTAACAAAAATCGTTTTCTATTTCAGAGTCAAATTACGGAACTAAAGTCTTCCCACGCCAGTCTCAACGGGCGGCCGACACTGCTAGACCCAGCTGTTAATGTACTAATTTTAAGGCTAAAACAAGAACTAACGTCAACAAAAGCGAGATTAGAAGAAACTCAGAATGAATTATCGGCGTGGAAGTTCACGCCTGACTCAAACACTGGCAAGAAACTTATGGCAAAGTGTAGGCTGTTGCATCAAGAGAATGAAGACCTTGGACGAATGACTTCGAGTGGTCGGATAGCTAAGTTAGAAGGCGATCTAGCACTCCAAAAGAGTTTTAGTGAAGAAGTTAAAAAGTCACAATCAGGTGTGTACAATTCCAAATCCCTTAATGTTTATAGTTGTACAAATTTCGATAAAATTAACACGGTAACTGTAAATTCCAGAACTCGACGAGTTCCTGCAAGAGCTGGACGAAGATGTGGAGGGCATGCAGAGTACGGTGCTGTTCCTGCAACAGGAGCTGCGCGCCACACACGCCACGGTGAACGGCAACCGACCGCCCTCACCCGCCGAGAAGCGCACGTACTCGGGTAGCGACTGCAGCGAGCCGCCGGTGGGCAAGAGGAGGCGCGCGTCCGTGCTGTCGCTGGACTACAACGAGGACGAGGAGCCGCTCACCGTCGCCAACGGTGACGCCGACTAGCGCAGGAGCGCGCGCTTCACATACAGAACACGCTACTTTAATATCAACTAGTGACTTGTGAAACGCTCTCGTATCTATTTAGCCCTACGGCCATTTCGTTGACTCGAAATTGTTATCGATGAATTATTGTGAGTGATCATTGATGTTCAATATGAGAAGAAACGCTGGTTCGGTGTATAATCACTCATTTCAAAACATGTGAGATGCTTATTTATTAGCATATAAAGTGTATTCTTTAAAAATCGATGTACTTTCATTAGAAGACATAATAAATAGACTAATATGTGTCATTTCCATTGACAATGAATTGGTGATGATTGTGTCTATCGTGATATGAGACTAAGGAAACATTTGGTAAAAGCATAGTTTGCGTTTGTATGCACAATGGACCACGTGATCAGATTTTATAGTGAATCGTTTTTGACATTGTTTTTACACTGAAATATTAAGACTAGACAGTTGACGATTTTATAATTTATTTATAATAAGTGAATTTATTGTGATACTTATTAGAGACCCAATATGGAGTAATGCAATGACTTGTGTTGCGAGGATTAAATGTTTGGTGGCATTTATTTTATGTATATGCCGAGTATGAAAATGATGTCGAGCCTGTTGGTAGAAATAATGTGTAACACCAAGCCTAATGTTTTAATAATTGTCACGTTTTTAATAAATTTATGTGAGTTTCAAAATGAAATGTTTCTATTTTCAAATTACAATGATTGTATATAGTAATGTTAATAAACATATATAACTTGCATCATCTTTGGCGTATTATTTGTGTGTGGCAAAAGAAAAAACACCAAGCCAAACTGTTATGAACAATAAAAATAATATTTTATCAGATTAGTAGTGAAATTAAATGCCTTTTGTATATAAATAATATTCTCTGTAGGTCAGTAAAATCGATCGAAGTAGTATACACAAAAAAGTACTTAGTTAAATGTTGATAGGTACAATATATTTTAATATTATAATATTCCTATTTTACTGTGTGTCAGAATTTTAAAAGAGCACTAAAGAGAAAACTGTACAGTAATGGTAAACAACATAATACAGGCAATGGTGGATAGGCAACCACTTAGTTCGTTAAACGTGATCGTATTTGCGCATACCAAAACGATTCCGATACAAAAAAAAAGTCGAAACATCTAAATAGATGCGCTTCAGTGAAATCTGGAGAACTGGCATCAATATAATTATTATTGACCTACAGGTTCGTGTGTTATACCACTATTCAATAACTACTAAACATTTACTCTCATTTCTTACAACTACCCACATTAAAAATATGTTGTAGGTAGGTGCTACTTTACCTATGTCGGGTAGGAAAACAAGTTGCAAAATAAAATGGCAAGGCTTTTAGATAAATGGAGGAAAAGTTGTTAGGCAAATGCGGGCTTTCTCTTCATTTCATAAACTAGTTTTAAACAATATCTAAGTCAAGGCTTTTATAATATTTTCTAATAATAAATACTGGAAAAAAACAACGCTCGTGCCTACTATCTAGGTTCATACAGGTAAAACCGGCGATAAGAATTGCATATCAACCTTTGGATAAATATAACTAGCTTCGAAGAGCATTAATGTCTCTGTCATACACTACATAATACGTGACGTATGTTTACTAAAAGACTACATGAAAGTTAAATTAATCACGATTATCGTGATAACACCCCATTAATGATTTAACCTTACTAAATAAGAGTCGCAGGTTCAAATCCTGCTCGCAATCAATTCTATCTCTGTTCTGGTAAGAATAAGATACAAAGTTCGCCATCATCATTCTGTGTTCGTCCACTTCTGGATTACGCCTCTCCTAAGTACGACATGCCGTCATACGCTACTTGAGCTTTCCTCTTGCTGATTTAAATCTTTTCTTCGATTTGGTGTCTCAGCAAAATATTCCCGCCAAAAGTCCATAGTCTCCAATAGATTTTTTACTTAATACACTACAGCGTAAAGTTGAAAATTTATTAAAACTTACAGAGCGTTTTCGTTCGTTCCGTTCGCTATCGCTCAGCAGACTTAAATGGATTTTCAACTTTATAAGCTTGGGTATTAAGTTGAAAATATACTAAAGTCCATTGAGCGTTAGCGTTTATCGTTTGTTACTTGGCTAGGACGGCTGCTTATCTCACGATGGAAAACTGTGTCTACCTGCTAATCTAATTATGTCCCAGGAGAAATCTCACTTAGATGTAAACTAGTGAAATGTGAATATTGTGTGCTAACACTTTCTTTACTGACAGCTTATTATTAAACAGAAACACCAATTAAATATGCTGACAATAATTACTTATCTTTTACGCTTTTATTCAAGATAGAATAAAAACCGGTTAGCGCGACTGCAAACTACATAATTTCTATGAGATAAATTCTGATACACGAATGCTCGCCGGATGCATGTGATGAAAATTGATAGCTTGGTGAGAATCAAAATGGCGGGTATACCTCAACGAATCAAATCCTCATAGGTATCAAAAAATGTACCAAAATTGTACTATTTAGTTCCTGGGTTTAAAAAAATAGTACCTTCATCAGAACAAAATTATATCAAAAAGTTAAATACACCCGCCATCTTGACGTCAAGATGGCGGGTGCATTTAACTTTTACAATATACAATTTTGGTACATTTTTTTGATACCTATGAGGATTTGATTCGTTGAGGTACACCCGCCATTTTGACTCTCACATAGCTTGCGGGGTTACAAAAAAATTGATCCGCCAACTTTTACAATACGAAATGTGAGAGTGCACCGAGTGCTGCAATAGATGCAGCGAGTGCCTTCCGAGAATCAACTTATAGTTTGCGGTCTCGCTTAAGCACCCACTGAAATAAAACACAGTTTTACACAAATATACTTATTTATTTTTAAATTTAATTACAAAGGCACCACAGTATGACTCGCTGTTTCGGTGGGTTAAAAGCTTTATAAACACTCACGAAAATATGACTAGATTTTTTTTGTTACTCTAAGGAACCTTTCAGTTTCGAGTATACTTAGTTGGTAAAGACGCACATCAACCTACACCAATATGTCAAATTTCCAAATCAGACTTTTTTCTATTGTAACAAAGTTGAAAATCTCTCTGTATCCCGAAATCCCGTTCTTTATTTTTAAAGGCTGCTTTTGATTGGACAATACAGACTAGAATTAGGAATTTCGGTTGTTGATCGGTTACAGACAAAATTCCAACCGAAGATGCTCGACGAGCATAATTCGACATATCGGAGTACCGAGACGTGCTGGTATCTGTATAATAATAAAATAATGCTATTGTGCGTTATCTAATTCAGCTAGAACAACCGACAATCACAATAATCTTAAGTAGGCACTTCTCTAGACAGTACAAGCTAAATTCCTTATTGACTAATAACATGGTCCCAGTGTTTTAACTACGTATAATGAAAACCTTGACATTGTTTCGAACAAATCATCATTCTTTTAATAATACAGTAATCAAGATTTTTCTGAAAGATTTCTCGTCATATATTTTTTTAATGACATTTGCATAGTTTTGTCATAATTTTAGATTTATATTTTAGCATTTTTCTGACTAATAATTAAGTAAATTATCATACAAATCTTTTTTGAAACTGTAACATAAGTTATCGTAACTTATGTTACAGTTTTGAAAGGAAGTGAATTGCAATATGGCGGTAACAAGACTTATGTCAAATAAAAATTGTCGTTCTACAACGTCTAATTATTTCAAGAGCTGAAAGCAGTACTATAAGTTGGCCATAAAAAAGTAAGTATATAATTTCCACGTTTGATTCAAACATTTATATTCTGCCTACACCCAGGGTACAAAATTGAGGTTATGTAAGTAGTTTAGGTAAGTATAATAATTTAGGGTGTTTTTTCTACGAAAATTATGAGAAAAGGGTGCCTAAAAAGGCCACTTTTGCAGAAAAATATGAATAGCGATAAAACTCGTAAAATTGTCTTTAATTGACAAAACAAGTCATAGGTACAGACGCCAGCACATCAACCTACCTCAATCTGTCTAATTTCTTTAATAGATTTTCAACCTTACTACAATAGTGGAAGGTTAATGTTCGATTGGTAAAATTTAATAGATTCGGGTCGGTTGACTTGCTGCCGTCTGTACATAACTGCATATTGTATTCGCGATAATTTACAAATTTTCTCGCAATTCAGCTTATTATCTTATTCTGCTTACTGACTTTTTAGGCCCTAAAGTCACACACAAAGCACGTCAGTTTGTCTACCTTTCCTCTATTTTTAACATTAATTTATGTTTAAACATCTAATTTAAAAGTAATATATTATGACTAAGTAATTTTTATTTTATATCTTATTTTAAAATAAACTTTCTCTTTTTTCTATCAAAAATCGAATACATTTAACAGTTCCAAATTTAAATCATCAAATAGCTCTTATTCTCTTCTAACGAGCCATTTCTCTTTTCAAAAAGTATTGGCCGTTATATTTTTTTATAAGTTAGAAAAATATAATGCTCGCCAGTTCTCTTAGCGCACCCGCGTGTCTGGATACCAATCGCAAAAAAAAATACATACTCTTTACAAATATCATTCCCAATAACTTGTTTTTGTTAATTCCTTCGTTCCGGCCATCGACTTTACCGCGTTAATATTTAACAGTCCATGTCTTCATAAATTGTCATCAGGTAATCGATGCGCCTGCGTCGATTGCGTGACCAATTCCAATGCAAACGGCCGAAGATTTAGGCGATCGACCGATCTTGCACGCCCATTAAAAATGTAAAACGTTAGGCACTTGTATTTGTTTTGTCACTCTTTAATTTTGGGATAAATTAACACTTTTATAAGTATAAATACCTACGCCAAAATATAGTATATGGTATAATTTCCTAATTTGTGACAATTGACTTTTTGTGCTTGTCCAAAATTATCTAAAAAATATTCTAAGCATAATTATTTCATTAAGCAAAAAATTGCGATTTTGAATTTGCTTAACTAACCACGATAACAAATCTTGAAACAATTCTCATCATCTCTAATTTCAATTCAACCAAAAACCAATTAAGGTGAACGCTCTTTAACTCCTATTTATAATACAGCAAGGTTCTTTTGGCGCGGAAGTACAACGCCATTTTTTTTATGAAATATCCAGAGACAATTTGAGAAAGGTTTACCGACAGCGCCCTCCTGTCAATATTATGGAAACGCCAAAAGATCCTTGCACAACTGTTTCTCTGAACTACATCCGACAACTTATACTAACGGTCCCTTTTATTTTTAGCATTAGTAGATTTATTGTCACCGCCCGCTAGCACATCGTCTTTCATGCCAGCCTGGTACCTCATCACCTTGTCTTCGGCAGTCCGCACGCGGTCTTGAAGGATCTCCACTGTTCTGTTGAGGAGTTTGATCTCCTCCTGCAGCGGGTAGACTTGCATGTTCATCTGCATGAGCTCCTTCTCGTGGGCCAGTTGAAGAGTGTGGAGCTGAAGAGGAATATACAGAAGTAAGTTAGAAGATTTTATAACACCAACAACCCATAACTACTGATAGATTTGACATTACAGGTACAATCTGTTTTTTTTTTTTTTTAATGTGCGCGCTAGGAATTTCCCCTTTATCGTGGGTGCGTTCACAAACATTGAAACTCGCATGCACAAACTAATACCCAGACCCGGAACAATTTTAAGTCATGTATATTGGTATTAGTTCCGTGCGGGGATCGAACCCGCGACACGTAGCAGTCGATGGGTCAACCGCTGCACCAACCGTGTGCTCGCTATTCTACCGTGCCGATCTAGTCTATGGTTCGTCTACGTACAGGGATTTTGTCTCTGGCACATTTATTTCTTTGGATAAAAATATAATAAACTAGCACTCCGCCCGCGACTTCGTCAGCGCGTGTTTCTAACTTCGAACTCGAAATATTAGTGTACACAAACTGATTTTCCGATGTTCGCCCGCTAGGTTGATTTTTTGAATAAAGATAATAAAACTTAATCACCCCTTTTCACCAATTTAGGTGGTGATTTTCGAAAAACGCAAAAACACGTTTTTGATTATTTTTGATCTAACTTCTATATACTGAGTTTCAAATTCATCGGTTAGGGCGTTATAATTTTCCCATACAAACTTAAACATCGTCTAGTTTATTAATGGAGGGTAGTTTATAAATAATAATAGTGCAAGTCTTTTTTATTTACTCCTGTTCTTATTCATGGCAAGTTTCAAATGTATAAACCCAAGGAATAATATTTTGCATACAAACGTTTTCACCCCTTTTCACCCCCTTAGAGGAGGATTTTCGCAAAATCCCTTCGGAGTGCTCACCTACATAACAAACGGCAACTACCATCCAAAAGTCAGCTTTCTACGTTTAGCGGTTTAATATCCTTCCCTTAAAACTTGAACATCCCTTTTCTCTAACTTGGGGGGTGATTTTCGAAAAACCCAAAAACACGTGTTTGATTATTTTTGATCTAATTTCTATATACTGAGTTTCAAATTCATCGGTTAACGCGTTATGATTTTCCCATACAAACTTTAACATCGTCTAGGTTACCAATGGAGGGTAGTTTTAAAAAACTATTAATGTCCATCTTTTTTATTTACTTATACTCATATTCGTACTCAGTTTCAAGTTTATAAACCCAAGGAATAAGATTTTTCATACAACAGTTTTCACCCCTTTTCACCCCCTTAGAGGAGGACTTTCGCAAAATCCCGTCTTATTGCCCCCCTACATAGTAGACTGCAACTGCTGTCCAAAATTCAAGTTAGTGTGTTTAGCGGTTTCGGCTGTAGTCGAGTCTTAATAAAAATCCTGTTCTTTTATATATATAGATAAGTACATATTATATTAGCCCCTGCCCGCGACTTCGTTCCCGTGCAGTTTTTACCTACTTATCGCGTTGGATCTCATCGCCCAATCGTGCTTTTGTTTTTGTACTTTAAACATTTTTAAATCATAGAGGCTAGCGTGATTTCTCAATGTTGATATTATCATTAGTCTCCCACATAAAGTTGTACGGTGGAGCATGGCACTGACCAGGAATACCGTTAGGGAAGCCAGAAAATGGGAAGAAGCGGAGACTGCTTCTTAGGTTTTTACTTTTTCAGACTTGCTAGACAAGAATTGTGCCACCTCGGTTAATATGCATGGTATACATATAATTTATAGGCTATGAATAGGCACTCACGAACAACATAGCTTCCAACCAGAAAAAAAACACTAGACCATTAGTTTCCGGAGATTACTCCCTACATGCAAACTTATTAACAGCCTGCTTTATACTATGTCAGCAAAGTTATAGTACCGCTAAATAATTGAAACCGACCCTTTTAAAAACGGAGGTACAAATTCCAAAATATGGACAATGGGCACGAATATCGAAGTGCGAAAAAAGAAACGAGGGACCAACCGAACAATTTTTAGCTCCAACAAGGTAATTGAACGCCTAATCTAAAACCGGATCACTTTATTTACGAAGCCCGTCTTGATAAACAGACTGGTCATGCCGACGTCAGACCATAATTTAGCTGAGGGCCCTTAACATCTGACTCACCATGTTTTCGTGATTTTGTATCATTGTGATCCAACAGAAAATTTTAGCGCTTCGTCGCCATGAGGGAAACATATGCTTCCCGACTTTTTTTTTTATCGTGGTAAAATCATCAAATGAGTCCTCCCACCCAGGGCAGAGCGGGAGGGACTGTCAGACTCGTACTGACTAAAATCCACGGTGTCCTTCAATAGCCCTTTACGTACCGGGGTCACGGTAATTCGAGATTCCCGCGACCAAATGAATGGATTTAGATAATTTTGGAATATCCAAATCCACAAAAGTAGGTACTAGGTACTTTGCTTCATTCATGCTTCCCGACTAGGGATCCTTTTACTGTACGTGTGTGTGGATCGACAATCACTTTCAAAGGGGAAGATGACTGGAAAAATCTAATTAGTACGTCAGTTAAATTATTATTGACCAGTATTTTTTCTGGCCTAAGCTGAAATTGAAGAAGGTACGAAATATATTTACGTGGCTTAAAAATCACAATACGTCACTTTTACATAATTCTGAAATCACGCGCCCCGAAAACCCGATTTTTGATGCGTTTTATCTGTGATGCTGTCCACTGATCTAATTTAAAACAAAAATACTTGTCCATAACTTTTAAATGCACTATCACTGACGGAATAAATAGATTTGTAATTTATTGATACTGTCATCATGTCTATTATTTAGCCTACGAATTTATTTTTAACTTTTATTTAAGTGACATTACAGTATCATTCATTTTTATTACGCTCTAACCAACCGAGCGTAAAGAATGCGGTGAAAATTA
The DNA here is from genome assembly GCA_943136025.2 of Agrotis puta. Classification (NCBI taxonomy): domain Eukaryota; kingdom Metazoa; phylum Arthropoda; class Insecta; order Lepidoptera; family Noctuidae; genus Agrotis; species Agrotis puta. Next base: position 5,952,217 of record OW964184.2, on the reverse strand, counting down.
TATTTTTTTCATAGTTACACGTTCTCAATATGTTAATATGGCATTATACTGTTGAAATCATTTACTATATGTGAGTGTAAATAACCGTACATAACATCCGGATTTCATAATGTGGACATTTATCTTTATTGTATTTTTCTATAGATAAACTTTCAGTAGGAATTGACGTGACATGGATACTAATTTAGTGGCACAACACAAAATAAGCATTTCTACTCTAGAATTTCTTTTCAGGTGGTAAAATCAAATTAGTCCTACCGCTCTGGGTGGAGCAGAAGAGTCTTACACTCTTACTGCTTAACAGTCTACCCTGATCTTTCTTGTTGCCCTTTATGTTCTAGGGTCACTGAATCCTGGTTAAACAGTCCCGCAACCATTCCTACTCCTGTATGAGACAAAAAGTAATATTTTCATTCTATGATGCACTTAGTTGAAAAGACATGAACATTAAACCCGTATTTAGAAACTTAGGTACTTACTTAACTTATGCCAGAAATCATAATTCTTGTTACCGTGTCGCAATCTAAATGGAGTAAGCCCAGAAATAAGCTACAAGAAAAAATCTAACGTATCTAAAGAAAGATTCTCAAAGAAGAAGCGTGTAAAAGGACGACTAGCAATATTAGCAAAGAAGTTAAAATCATTAACTGGCTCTAATAATCTACCATCCGTCCATCATGCCGTCTCATTATTAGATACAAACAAGATGCCTCAAGGACCTTTTCTGGGCCCACAAAAAAGCGCATCTTAAAACATTTCTGGCTTGGTTCAATCCCGCTACTTCTGCCAGGCATCAGGCAGGGAAAATCGTATCTTTAAAAATGTCTGGCATGGTTTAATCTCGCTTCTTCTCACCCAGGTTTGCATTTCTGTGCTTAGGGATCATTGATGAAGGATTGGAAGTTTTCAGTGTGACTTAAACATTTCCCTAAGATTGCACGTAGCTCTTGGGCCATGACAAAAACTGTTTGATCCTAGACTGTCGTTACCTACAAGCATCGACTTTTGCACTTAATTTTACAGTTGACCAAGCAATTGCTAACAGAGTACGTTCACCAGTGATTAAAAAGATCAAAATGTTTCATACGAATTTTACAGACCAATGGTGGTGGCGTTGCAAAACTCAATTTCATTTGTTAAAGGAGGGAATTCTAATTGTAATATTACTTAAGCGATGAATTCTATTGGCAGTATTGCTTTTGACAGATTAATTGGGTACTTACAATCATACTTTAAAATTATTTAAATGAAAACTGATTATTTAAATGTTATAAAAAGCATTGGAGGCCTAGTGGTATCAGCCCCGACCTACGAGTTGTATTCGAACCCACACAGGCGCATTTCTTTGTGCAATTTATTTAATCTACTTCTCTCTAAACGGTGAAGTTAGAAAAGACATAAAATGTAGAAACCGGCATGTCTTAGACTAGAACAAAAATTCAAAGACATGTGAAGGAATTGGGGGAGGCCTTTGCTCAGCAGTGGGACAGTGTAGGCTAATATAAAAAAAGTGAAATCTACGAGTACCAACCCGGGCACGCGTGTTGGATTATGGCCCACTCCCTCTCAACAGAGGGGAGGACTATGTTAACATTTATAGGCTGATGATGATAAAATGAAAACTACCCAACTACCTGTGGATGACAGGAAACCATAGAAGCCTACTTTCCAATACTGTTTCCCTTTCCGTAAGGAAACAACAAATAAAACAATATTTGATTCATAGACCAACGGCTACTTACATCTTGAATCCTCTTTTTCTTCAGCAATATGAATTCCTCGTTCGTACGCTTGAGTGAGTCGAGTAACGTGTTCCGTTCTTGCATTAACACTTCCTTTTGTTTCCGTATTTCCGCTAGTTCGGCTTCCATTTCCGTGTTCATCCTTGCCAATATATTCTCTGTCGACTTCGATCTGTTGGCTGTCTTCTTGTGTGGATTCAAATTTAGTAACACTAGAATAAATATATTAGTCAATAACTGGAAAGCTGAGTGAGTTAACAGTTATATATTTTTACGAAAGGATATATGTTGTGACGACCCCAAAAAAATTGGTCTAAGATGCTGATGATTGTATAATTTATACATAGAATAACTACTAATATAAATCATAATAATCAATTTAGATTTTTGCACATAGTTTTCCAACTCACTTGTCTAACAAGGAATCATAATATACCGTAAGTAAATATTATGACTCTCCATTACTTCCAAACAATGTCAATACATTCTGACTCAAACTGTTATTTCACAGAGGCAGATGTGCCGTTTCACAAATTTCGATACCTACTGCTAATGCTTTATATGCCAGTGTTGTCACGAGAAAAGCACACGCAAGCAACACCGTTGAAGAGTCGGTAATTTATTGTATGTAAATTAAACCAAAGAGGTTCCACGAAATGTAAAAGTGAAATGGAATCTTATGTCCTTTGTTTGTCAACAACTAAAAGAAATCTTAAGCTTAACACGAAATCACAAATGTTGGAATTAATTCTTTGATTACGTACCTTCTTTTTCCTTTTGTAGATTGCGCAAGTTTTTCCTTAACTCCTCTGTTTCTCTATTGATCTTAGCAATAGTTCTTTGTTTGACAGTTAGCTCTGATTGCAAACCTTTTATGGTAGCTACTAGGTAACTGTCTTCTTTCAACCTGTTCAAAATTAAGGCTGAGTTTTGTGACAATCGGCTTACAGCTGACGACGCTCTGTCTGGTTTAATGAACGTTTGTGTCGATACTGTATGTTTGTTCCTAGGTATTGTTTGAGTAGCCACATCAGTCCTATGTCCTCCATTCAACTTGTGTTTCAGCTCATTGTTCACCTTCCGGTCATCCATCAACTGTCTCTCTACGTCTATTATGTGACTTTCGTATTTCTGTTTCATGTCGCCAAACTTTTCTTGTAATGTCATCAATATTCCTTGGAAGTGATCCTCTTTGTCTTTCAGCTCTTGTTCCAGTCTTGCAATGCGTTCTTCTAATAACTTTTTCTTATTATCTTCCACCGTTGACGATTTTGATGCGACTGCAAATGTATTAAGTTTTTGATTAATCATCAAACACTTAAAATAAAATTGAAAGCTTTTACCTCAGAAGGCTTAAATAAATTACTAACCTATCAAAGCAGATACCGAATCGGGATGCTTCCTTTTCAATATCATCTCCATTTCTTTGACTTGTCTTTGTAAATCATGTATAACAACTAAATCCTTCTCATGCTGTATTGTCAAATTCTTCCTGTCATTCCGTTCTTTATGGAGCTCAGCAAGAATTCTATTCTCATTATCCGTAACAGAATTTAATTCTGTACTCTTATGTTCGTATTCTTTACTTAGTCTACCTACGAACTTTTCGCATTCCGCTAATTTTAAATCGACAACATGTTTCTCTTCAGTGACTTCATTTAATTTCCTTCTTAGAGCTTTATTGTCCTCGTTTAACTTAACATTTGTTAATTCCAATCCCTTAGCCCTTTCCGTTGTGTCTTTTAACTCTTCTATCAAGTTATCGTGTTTACAATTAACTATTGATTTTTTAGGAGTATTAGTCACCGACTTCACAATCTTGTGTGTCTCTCGTTTCTTTGAATCGATGACGCCGGCGGAGAAAGGCCTTAACTTTGGCTTACGACGTGTTTCAGTGATTTCCTTAGCAGTTTGTTTAGCATACTGGTTAGCCTACAAACACATTTTAAGGTTATTACAAATACAAGTACATAATTCCTCAGCTTTCTTTAAGTTATAAACTTGATATAGGTCGATGCCGTTAGCTTATTTAACACCCCTCTGAATTATTTAGAGATTTCTTACTATGTATTTAACACAATATGTGATAGAGTTTTGTTTGTAGAGTAACAGGTAGTTAAGTCTAAGTGTTAGGCCCATCAAGATAAACCAAGCACCGAAACGGTCATAAACCGTGAAAGAACATTACTTAGATAAATAAATCGTTAAAAACGTGTTTACAGTAAACAAAGTTTGTCATCAGAGTTAAATAACTGCAACTTGGTGGCAACGACCGGGCATGGCGCCCGCGCATGTCACGAGAAAAGTTGTCAATCGAGTTCCAAACGAATACTGTACCTAAAGCCGATGTGACGCGTTTTGCAAACACTGATCCGAATCTAATCGCCTTATTCATAATTTTAGTATGCTACGTTATAAATTTAAAAGCTTTTGATCGTAAAAGAGAGAACCTTTTAGGTTTCGCATTTTACTGGTCGATGTAGTGAGAAAGAAAAGAATTAAGTTGTAAAATTATATATTTAGACTAAGTGGAACCTGAAATCAAGGGTTTCGGTATCAAAAGTATTCAATAAGCTGAAGTATTTAGGTACTAAACAACACCAGCTATACATAATCCTATTAAAACTGGAAAGAATTCTTAATATGAATCTTTTTTAGACTATAAAATAAACCTAGCGGTAAACTTATAAGGAAGTCACAAAAATAACTCATCAACTGTGTAATAAACATAACAACAAATTACTACAACCGGGTTTCTATACAAGAACTAGGTCTTACTCACAGATGTTATTAAATCTCGTAAAGTTAATTTCGTATCCCGAACAATCAATACCGACAGCTTGTTTATCGGAGCTTAAAAGAGGCAATCGACGTGCGCAAGCGCATCAGTGTGATCACCTGCGGCAAAGCGCCCGCACCGCCAGTAGCCATGGGGTCCTTGATGAAGATAGTCGTGCTCCTGTTCGTCACTTCCTCGGTTTTATGTACACCGTTCATTAATAAACTACAGCCAGGACAAGGTATGCATTTGTTTATTCATTTTAAAGGGATTTTAATTGATAAGGCTTATTTACTTTAAATTATTTTTATTTAATATCTGACACTTCCTATCGAATAAATAATGGTGCATTATATTGCAATGCTAGTGATTTTATTGATTAGATATATTTGGTGTGCATTTCACGTTAGGCAGAAAAACTTTTTTTTGTTATTTTTTTTAAAATGAATTCATTGCAAAATTCTATTTATCTTCTATAGTTTTTGGACCATAGTCTTCCCATTATCAGTTTCCTTGCTCGTATTTTTCATAACATTTACAAAGTTCAAAAAACGAATAAATCAAGTGACTTGAATTTGTAAATAAAACACAATTCTTTGTTTATTATTCTCTAAAGTTCTGTTCATCTCTATTCTGTATGCAACGTCGCCTTCGAAACGCGTGATCAAAATCGAATATTGAAAGTCGCGGAAACCCTTGGACGAGCTACAAGTTCAACATGCAGAACCGTTACACCGGCAGATTGGCCGAGACCGGCCAGACGCGAATGGAAAACAAGCAGCGGCCAGAGAAAGTCATTAAAACATGTCACGGGAGATACGAGGCTTGCATTCTAATCTATTCCATTATCAATTCGCTCTATGTCGCTATCGATACTTCAAAACTTAACACATAATGTGTGAATGTGAACGCCACTCGTATCCGCAGTAAATCAATGTAGAAATCGCTCATTAACTTTTATGAACGCACTTCAATAAAAATCGATCGTATTTCTTATATGAATTAGGTATTCTTGATGCATTCTCGTTGTTAGAGGAAAACTGTTCAATATTTTTTCTGTGAATCTTTTATTTTTATTTTTTTTATGTTGAATGCCTATAATGGCAGTACAAAAAAAAATGGCAAGACAGTATAAAAGTTCACATTGACCTTGTTAGCCACTAAATTTATCCATTCATTTTATTCATAAACATTCAGAATGGAAATGTTTAGTTGAATACTTTTTATATTGTTTTAAAAACAATGCTCAACAAAACTATGACGCTATGAATAAAACAAAGCGTATGTAATCTGTTCATCTCAACAGACGATTACATCTGAAATGTGTATATATATGTAGGACAAAAAACAACATTAATGCAATTTTAACACTCGTTAGGATTGAATCAAACGTAAGACAAAATGATGATACATAATAAGTCACGATTGTAAATTACTCAGATGCAAAAATACAGACGTAATCGTAATTATCGCTGATATGAGTGACCTACTCACGTAATGACTTGTTCCAGAATGGCCTACCCGTAGTTCAGTTAAACAACCGTATAACCAAGCTCAAAATGAAACTGACTCTAAATCAGACTCAGTGGCTGCTACTGAAGTGGGAGCTGATGGAGACAAAGCGCCTGAGGCACTTGATGACAATAAACCTAAGATAGCGGACGATGCAGAGAGGATAGACTACACTGGATGCCAAGTTTGGAAGGTCTCCACAACGAAATCTAGCGCTCAACGTGTCATTAGCAAACTGGCGTCGGAAAAACGTAAGCTGGCCATCAACAAGATTTATAAAAATAAAAGAATTTCCAGTCAAATTAAGGGTCAATAAAAAAAATATTTATTTTCTAGTCATCGCGTCATGGGGAGGCAATCACTCAGCTATCGATATCCTCGTGAAACCAAAAGCACTTGAAAACGTAACAGCTACATTAAAGGATAAGGACATTTCTTACTATGTGATGATTGAAGATCTGCAGCAAAGAATCAACGAGGAAAACCCACCGTTAGATGAGAGCGAATTGGAACTGCAAGACAGACGAGGTTCGTATACATTTTGCAGCAATTTCGTTTAGGCTTTTTAAAATAGATTAACAATATTCCAAGGGTCGATGTCATTTTGTTCCAGCTAGAGCTTACAATTTTTGGCGTTACAGGGAATCTCATCGCCGACTAGGTTTCATAAGTGCCTACATGGGGTACAATTCTCTCAACCTTCCCATGGAGTATTGGCCAAATGCAAATTGGGGTTCGTTGTTGTTGTCAGGCACCGAATGATTGTTGTAATGCACTCACCATCTTTGTTTTAATAAAATTGGTTTCATAAGCTCACATGACGTGTCTCTAACCTTTTGGATCTGGATTGTGTTTATTAACATTTTTTTAAGATTTTTCTCTAAATTCGCTAACAGTTGAAAGGCCGAAAGGTTCCTTTCGTCACTAATCCGGAAGCAAGAGAATTCTCAAATTGAGAGAACCGTGTGATTAAACACAAATTTTGGACAATGGTGTGTTTAAATATTTATATTTTGTTTAAAATTTCTTATTTCAGGTCACCGCATGACATGGAAGCAGTATCATAGACTAGAAGATATTCACGGATTTATGGACTACTTGGCCAAAACGTATCCGTCTATTGTCAGTGTTAATACTATAGGAAAATCTTACGAAGGCCGCGAACTTAAGGTAAAACAGTTGTTCAATAATAAATGTTCCCTTCAAACGAACATCTTATAAGTTATAAATTCAAACTGCTTCTACCACAATCAAATGTTTATGAGAATTTACCACTTTCCACATTATTGTTGGTATGACGAAACATCAATCACACCAATTCGCGGTATTTTTCATTATTACAGTATGTACTTTATCGCATCAGACCATATCCACTGAGGAACGAATTTGTGATACTTTAGTTAGCTATCGACGCTTCGAATAGAGAAGTGGCTGAACACTCGAGGAGCTTGTCAAGAAAAACCCAAAAGTTTCTTACCTCTTGCTTTCTTATCACCACTTAAATTGAGTCTCGAATTTATCTATTTGGAAATTCCCAGAACCTAACAATTTGTAGCTGATAAAAAATAATCCGAATACTTTTTTTCTTCAGGTTTTACGCATCTCTGATGGCAAACCAAGCAACAAAGCGGTATTTATAGACGGTGGTATTCATGCGCGTGAATGGATCAGTCCGGCTGTTGTCACTTACTTCATCAACCAATTCGCTGAAAACTTTGATGTCGAATCTGAGGATATCAAGAACATTGATTGGTAAGAATTTATGAACCTATTCAACGATCCTGTCTTTTATACGGTTTAGATTTAAATATTCTCAATTGTAGAAAGCCCTTGAGGGACTCCTAAGCTTGCTTTTGTCTCACATTTTTCATTGGTTTCCAGGTACTTCTTGCCCGTAGTAAACCCAGACGGTTATGAGTACACACACAAATCGGATCGTCTATGGAGGAAGAATAGAAAATACGGATTAGGACCCAGCACTTGCACAGGCGCGGATCTAAACAGGAACTTCGGGTAATTTGTGATATTCATCCGAAATTCAGAATAATTTTACCAAGAATAGACAAAGTTCTTTCTTTGCAATTCGAAATTTCTTTTGCACGATCAAGATGCGACCTACTTAGACGACTGAATAATAGAAACATTCATTCATTTAACGCGATTCATAAAACTACAAAAATCTTTCTACATTGTCATTTGGTATATTCTTCTGTCGGCAATACCCGTTTCTACGGTAGCATGATACCGTAGAAACGAGTTTAACCATGGAGTTAAGATAGGTGGGAATGTGTAGCATGTGACGCCTCCATCTAGATGGAATGACGATTTTGCAAGATTACTAAGACAGACTGGATTTAGATAGAGAGTGGGTACCAAGTATTGTACCACAATATGGAAGAGGCATTATGTCCAGTAGTAGAATAATGCGATAAGCTGAGTTGATTGAATGAATGATTGATCAAAATCGATCGGATAATGTGCCGGGCCAAGGCTAGCTATGAACACGGGCCAAGGACAACTATGAACTTGTGCAGGGTATGCCCACTTAATATAATGAGAAAATGTATAGTGTAGATAATGTAAGAAATTATTTAGCTTTGTCACGGAAAACATCGTGCAAGAGACGCATTAAAGATTCTTCAGTTAGTCTGTCTCAAGTGAAGGCTAATATTTAATTTCACTATCAAATACGTATTAGGTGCTAATTTAAAATCCCCAATTGGTCCGCTTACCATCAGGAGAGATAGAGGTCAAACGCGAACGTATACGACATACGCCAAAAAAAAAGCAATATAAACATTTTTGATGCCTGTGTTAGAAGTTCAGTTGATATTGGCATTTATGAGAATTGGATTTTTCCCGCTTAGATGACGAAGATTATTGACCTTTAATATTGTTTAAAGCGCATTTTTTTACGAATTAGTAGGTAATGTTAAGTGTCTAACCAACATGTTTTTTAACCTTTAGATACCATTGGGGAGGTAAAGGATCTTCAAGTTATCCGTGCAGCGACATTTATCGGGGCAGCGGACCGTTCTCTGAACCTGAATCTAAAGCTATTTCTGTAAGTGGTATCTATAATACATTATTAAGCATCAGGTAGGCAAGCGCTGCTTCCGAACTTAACAAATATGTCTATGATCTACAAGTAATTGTAACGGGTCTGAGTGTTAAATGTTTATAAATGCACCTACGATACAGCCATACTATACTAAAGATTGCTATTCACTAAGCTACTGAGAGCAACACTATAGCGATTACCGCTCGCGCCGTAGAATCGTACGATCTTAAAGCCGCCTCGTAGAAGAGAACATCGCAGAGTCCAGCGAGGAGATTTCTTAAAGAGAAAAGCAAACCTTTTTTTTTACGTGCTAAAATCATCACATGAGTCCTCCCACCCAGGGCAGAGCGGGAGGGACTGTCAGACTCGTAGGTACTGACTAAAATCCACGGTGTCCTTCAATAGCCCTTTACGTACCGGGGTAACGGTAATTCGTGAGTCCCGCGACCGAAAATAGCATAGCTACAGAAATTCCTAAAACAAGGGCAAAAAATGCAATATGCAAATGCAATGGTTGCAAGTAAAGTCACCTGCCGCGACTGCCCGGCTGTCTGTTCACGATAAACTTAACTCAACGGAATTTTATGCGCTTTTCACTAATAGAGGTTGATTCATAAGGAAGGTTTCGGTGTATTATTAGTTTAGGTTTTGTGTAAATTGGTTGAAATATACCGACGATTGAAAAATTTCGGAAACAATCACGTCGCCTTTTGAGATATACCTAACAAAACTTGTAGCAATTCCGGGGCAGGTCGCAAGTTATACCTTGATTAAAACGTTTGGCTGTTTTTCTACCACAAGTTCTACTATACAATGTTTAAAGAATAATCGAACTTGCCATGCAAGCACTAAACGAAAACACTACAAAACCCGTCGAACGTAAATTCTAGAACACACAATTACCTACCCTAGATATGCCAAGCTTTTCAACGTAATTAGGGCAAATGACTGACTCCCCAAGGGCAACCACACCCCAAGGTTTTTAAACATGCATATTGGAAATGCAATTTTATGTAACTCAAATCTAAAGGCGCCCTTCGACTGCCACCCAAATGTATCATGTTTTTTTAACATTACTTGAGTAGCTTTATATATAATACTTTTTCTACAGGATTTCTTCAAGAATACAGGAACAAAATTCTCTGCCTACCTGACATATCACAGTTATGGACAGTACTTGCTGTACCCATGGGGATATGAAAATGCATTACCCCCAGACCACAAAGACCTTCAAACTGTGGGCATGCTGATGGCTCAGGTAAGTTGAGACCAAGTTTTCAGATATATGCTCCTTCTGATAGACTGAGCTTTTCGACATTATGGAGAGTAGTGGTTGAGAGGTGAATTTGATTGACTGGGATCAATTCCCGCCATGGAACAAATATTTGTATAATCTACAATTTCTGCAAATAGTTTTACCAGGTCTGGGTGTTTGGTATTATATGAATGTAAATGCATCTACGATACAAGAGAAATTACTAGCAATTTCTTTTATTTAAAAAATAGACATGAAAACAAATTGGCCTGATAAAAAATTACTTTAAAAACCCCATAATCCATTCTCAGTACAATTAAAAAGATATCTATCTTAGCAACTACAGTGAGTAACCTAAAAAAAAGAATAGTGTTTCTAACTTCCTTGTTCTTACAGGCAATCAAACAGACTGGAGGATCAGAATACCAAGTTGGATCATCAAGCGGACTCCTCTACCCAGCTGCTGGGGGCTCTGATGACTGGGCCAAATCTCTACACATCAAATACACCTTCACTATTGAACTCAGTGACACAGGACGCTATGGCTTCGTACTACCGGCTTCTTACATTGAGCCCGTAGCAAGAGAGAATTTAGCTGGCTTAAGAGCTTTAGCTAGCCAAGTAAACAAATTAGCATAGAAAACATTATTTGCATACTAAGTATGCATGAATTATTTATTTTAATATTTAAAGCATTTCTCTACTCATGACCGTACAAATGATAATTAGGTTGAATAGTCTAATTGATATCCGAGACTTAATGAAATGAAAAAAAAAAGGCTGAATGTAAGAAATGTAACGCTGTACAGCAGCAGCATTATTTTTAAGAATAAATAAAATATTTTATAAACTTTGTTTTTCTTTTTGAAAAGTGACATTTTTATAGCTGCATCAATAAGCAGAGACTATGTAGCTGAATTTTGGGTTAAACAAGTTTGAACCTTATTATTTTCACTGACACTCTATGAAGACAGTAAACTGGATGCACAATCCATTTCCATGATTCAGTTGATGGCATTATACAATGTTTCACTATATTAAGGTATTATTAATGAGGTACAGTTGAATATATTCTAATAAATAACATAAATTACCTTTGTATTACTGTTTTCTTTTTGCTCCAACATATCCTTTCCACTGTCACTAGGTTTAGTCACCTTAATTTGGGGAATAATACCAGACTCACATTTATTTGGGCTGCTATCTTTCAAAACAGCTGCTACAGGGCTACTTTTCAGCAAATTTTTAGTCTCATGTGCAATATCTTCTGCCCTTTTGAGAATTAAATCTACATCATCAATATCCTCACTAAGCACTTTCTCTGATTTGTTGGCAGCAGACAGCTTCTTGATTTCGTTAAAAATCATTTTGATTTCTTCATCATCATCTTTGTAAGCTTCACAACTCTTTTCAAATTGTAAGAATTCTTTTGTCGATATGCTGTTCTCATTCGACCCCAAGTCTTGAGCCATTCCAATTAAACTCTGCGCCATAATTAAAATGGTTTCCTATTATTTTTCACAACAGAAAAGTTATAAAGAATTATTTTTCCGTATCCCTCGATTATTTTCTTCCATTCAAATACAACTATGGTTGCTAGGCAACAATCATAGACAAAGTTTTGGAAACTTTCATTGTGTAGAGGTGAGATGGTAACTTCGGAAAAGTTCGGTTATTTTTTGGGTATGTGTGGGTCGGGCACGGAATAGCAATGTTGCCAAAAAGTTGACCACAAAACTGGTCACACTTGAAATGGAAAGTCAAAGTCAAAAATAAAATTGACAAAAATATGTCAAAAAGCGGATTGTTGATAGAAAAAAGCGAAATTGAGTGTTAATATTCAGCAAAAGAGGAGTTTGCTGTGGTTATTGATCAATAATTACGCATTTTCAGAGAACTGACTTAGTGTATAATCCAAAATGTCTGTACCCCCGCAAGCGTTTGTAAACAAAAACAAAAAACATTTCCTGGGGATCCCAGCTCCCCTAGGTTATGTTGCTGGTGTCGGTCGAGGGTAAGAAATTGATTGTTCACCAATATTTTATACGGTTTTAAATAGAAGAATATATTAATGATCGTATCATTTCTTTTACAGTGCCACTGGATTCACTACACGATCTGATATCGGTCCTGCAAGAGATGCCAATGATGTGTCGTAAGTACTGCTTTATTTTACTCTTTTTTGAATTACTTTCAATTATAATACATTTACTCCCTTAATTTTACACTTCTCAGTGTCATATTCCAGAATTATAAATAAAGGAAATTGATTGTATTGCCCTTGTACTTACGTATTTCGTTTTTCTAGGGATGATCGTCATGCCCCACCAGCAGCGAAACGCAAAAAAACTGAAGAAGAGGATGATGATGAAGATTTGAATGACTCTAATTATGATGAATTTTCAGGCTACAGTGGTTCTCTGTTTTCTAAGGTTTGCTTACAATGTTTTTACTCTTCAGAATGGTGTTTGCAAGACAATTGTAACTGTATATTTTATAAATATTATATACAATTTTAATATTTTTTTTTTATAAATATTATATAAATTTCATAGATTTTCCATGGACAGAAAAAATTGAATGGTGAGCAGGAATTAAACCTGTAACCCCTGGATTCAGTACATCCGATGCCTTTTCCAACCAAGCCACCGAGGTTCCTGCTTAAAGCGGAGGATGTTGGTTCAACTCCTGCTTGCATTTTGAATTTTTCTTTCCATAGAAAATCTATGATTACTAACAGTATTACTATGTGTTATAGTTGAATTCAGTTTACAATTCCATTTCCGCCATATTCAACTCTCATAATGATTTTCTATTTGCCTGTTTCTTGTTTCTGCTTTTATAAGAACTGTGTAAATACTCCTTTGCCTAACCCCTGAAGTAGGTATGTATGGTCATTATAATGTTTTTATATTTTAATACTGGCAGTTATATAAGCCTTCGTAGTAGTTCTACTAACAACATATTCACTTCTAACCTACTTAGAGCTTATTTCATTATCTAATGTGGTCCCTTTGTCAGTGTCTAATTTTATCTTCACTTTTCTTTCGTCAGGATCCCTATGACAAAGATGATGCTGAAGCAGATGCCATTTATGAGTCAATTGACAAAAGAATGGATGAGAAGAGAAAAGAGTACAGAGAGAAGCGCCTCAAAGAAGACTTGGAGAGATACCGTCAAGAGAGGTATGGAAGTTACAGTGACCTTGCTTATAATTTCACTGTTAAAAATGAAATGATATTTATTTATGTAAGTAGGTTAAGTTGACACTTTTACATGTCATTTTACGAACTAAATGAGACTGGTGTTTCGCACTGACATGCTCTGAGATGAAACAGCAAATTGTTTCTCATCATAATATTCTTTGCAGTGTACAAAAATGCTCAGTTAGCCTTTAGCAAGTGAAGTAATTCAACTTGTAAAATGTCACTTAAACCTCATAGGTGGACAGGTGCATAAAAGTTTAATTAATATCTGCAACATATAATATATTAACAAACAGCAATGAAAAATGAAGACACAATCTTGTTTTTTTTTTAGGATATAATATTATACCGACACATTGTAAGTTAGTAACCTCATCTGAGGAATATCTGTTACATATTTGAAAAAACAGATTTGCCTAAAAAATTATAATTACTTTATTATTGAACCTTATGAACTGTGTGTGGAAAATAAACTATTAAATTAAAGGTTATCAGAGATACTCACTGACATTTATTAATTATTTTACTGAGTAATATAATGTTTACAGGCCAAAAATCCAACAACAGTTCTCAGATCTAAAGCGTGAACTGAAATCGGTATCTGAAGATGAATGGTCCGCCATACCAGAAGTAGGAGATGCTCGTAACAGGAAGCAGCGCAACCCTCGGGCCGAGAAATTCACCCCATTGCCTGACAGTGTCCTGTCCAGGAATCTGGGAGGAGAATCTTCTTCATCTATTGATCCTGGATCTGGGTTAGCTTCTATGATGCCCGGGGTTATGACACCTGGAATGCTGACACCTTCAGGTAAGTTATTTATTTAATTTTATACAAGTATTTACTGTATTTGTATATGATCAAGTGAAATATTTTAGATTTGTAGTTTTTTTTTATGTTGCCCCACACTAGGAATTTCTCCTGTATCGAGGGTGCGTTTACAAACATGAAAACTCACATATACAAACACCCAAACCCGAAACAACTACCTGCAGATCATACAAATGTTTATTCATAGCAGTGAGTCCACTGCTATTGGCTGATGATGAGGATGACACTAGCATTGAAAACCACAGAAATTCTTACCAAGATTATAAATTGCCTAGTAACAACATCCAAATTGTCATCTTTCCTCATGATCTTCAATGATCGTCTTCCTTTGCGATTTTTCACTGAACTGTGTAATAAGCTATCTTTTTATCTACAGGTGACTTGGATTTGAGAAAGATCGGTCAAGCCAGGAACACTCTTATGACAGTGAAACTCTCACAAGTATCAGACTCAGTAACTGGTCAGACAGTGGTAGACCCTAAGGGTTACCTGACGGACTTGCAGTCCATGATACCGACGTACGGAGGTGATATCAATGATATTAAAAAAGCTCGGCTACTGTTGAAGTCTGTTAGAGAAACTAATCCGAACCATCCGCCTGCTTGGATCGCTAGTGCGAGGTTGGAAGAAGTTACAGGTATGTTATTTTTGTGTTTATTTAATTATTGTCTTGGCGCGTTGTGTTCCACGCGCGCCTCAAAGAGTGTCAGCATAGTGACGGGGCCTGTAGAGGGCCAAAGCCTGCTGGGGTCGCAGGACCAAGGGATTACCGTGACCCCGGTACGTAAAGGGCTAGTGAAGGACACCGTGGATTTTAGTCAGTACAAGTCTGACAGTCCCTCCCGCCCTGCCCTGGGTGGGAGGACTCATTTGATGATTTTACCACGATAAAAAAAAAAAAAAAAAAAAAAAGGTGTAATTGGTGCCAGCTAAATCGAACATCTACAGTGGTGAGAGCGTCGCGACCAAGTGACTAAATCGAAGATTAAGTGTAGATTTTTTCATAGAACAGCGACACAGTTGCTGCGGTTCCTACACGGGAACAAATATTTGTAGGGGAACAGTGTATAAGACGGGGACGCGAGGTTCACTGGGGACATGCACTCTTTAGGCATACTTAATACAACACTGACGTAGCGCAAACGCCATCAAGCGGCCATTAACAAATGGCGTCCTGTTGGCGCTTGCGCTACGTTACTATTATGTTAAGTTTGCCTTAAGTGTGTGATTTCCCATCATACCTCCTGTCCCCATCTTATACACTGCTCCCCTGTGACCTGAGATAGTAGTGATTTTTTTTGATACCCTCGCGAAAGGATAGCCTTGATGGATTGAATCAAACCAATTCAAATTATTACAAGTCTGAACATTTGTTGTGGTTTTATCAAGAGACGCAAATAATACGTAAATAATAGTAATACTGTACTTACATTACTAGAAAAACTAAATAAAAAAACAAAAACACAATATTCCATTACATACTTCTTCCAGGCAAGGTACAATCAGCCCGTAATCTAATAATGAAAGGCTGCGAAGTGAACCCCAGCAGCGAGGAGCTGTGGCTGGAGGCCGCGCGACTGCAGCCGCGGGACACGGCGCGAGCTGTCATCGCACACGCCGCCAGGAACCTGCCGCACAGTGTCCGGATATGGGTCAAGGCAGCCGACTTGGAGCAGGAGACTAAGGTAAAACTTGTTCAGTGATCTTCTTATTTATAAATACGAAAGTTTGTGAGGATGGATGGACATTTGTTACTCTTTCACACAAAAACTACTGAACGGATTTCGATTAAATTTACAAGACAGATGGTTTGTAGCCTGAATTTACAAATAGAATACTTTGTTACACAAAAATTAATTAATGAATTTAGATGAAGAAGTACACGGATATTTTATAACTTTGATTAACATGTAGGATAGTTTTTATCCCTGAATAACGTTCCCGCGGTATTATTACCGGACTACACGCGCATATGCCAGTCTTTGATATTTAAATACACCATTCCATAACCTAGTTTTACGGTTTTACATACCTATTTGACTTGCCAAGGTCAGAAAATGATGTAGCCGTTAAAAATTTACATTTCTAACAGTTACATCTTACAACCAAACTAATTCATGTTTTCCACGATGTTTTATCTGTATCTATAACTAAAGCCATATATTGTACAGTATTTCTTATTCTTAACCCCTATAACCTAATTAGACCCCATTTGCAATATAGCGCTTAATTATTATTAAGTATGTCATATTGGAGCATATATTTTAATGCAAATACCTACCACATTATCAACACACCCTTTTTCTCACAGGCTAAACGCCGAGTCTACCGCAAGGCTCTAGAACACATCCCCAACTCAGTCCGTCTATGGAAGGCAGCCGTTGAGCTGGAGAACCCAGAGGACGCTCGCATCCTACTGTCGCGAGCGGTGGAGTGTTGTCCCACTAGTGTGGAGCTGTGGCTCGCACTGGCTCGACTGGAAACTTATGAGAACGCCAGAAAAGTACTCAATAAGGCCCGCGAGAATATCCCTACTGATCGACAGATTTGGGTGACGGCTGCTAAGCTTGAAGAGGCGCATGGTAAGAAGATTTAACTTACTAATATTAACAGCAACATATTCTTTCCCTATTCATACTATAAGAACATTTTATTTATTTCTTATGTGGTATGGGACAACAGAAGATTTTACTTCATCGAAAATCTGCATGTTGATACCGATTTTCTGTAATTATGTGTACCTCTTAATTTTCAGCCACCAATTGTCTAAAACAATCCTTTTTTTTTGGACAGTCAGGTAAAACTGGGTAAACAATGACAAACACACATTGTATTATGTATTTCCAAATTTCCTGTCAGTAAATTCGGTATTGTGTAAATAATTCTAAATTTATTATCACCAGGCAACACCCACATGGTAGAAAAGATCATAGACCGTGCGATCACATCACTGAGCGCGAACGGCGTCGAGATCAATCGCGAGCACTGGTTCAAAGAAGCTATGGAGGCTGAGAAGTCAGGCGCTGTACATACTTGTCAGGTAAGATATTAAAAGTTTAATCTGGCAAATTAATATGATTGTCAAAAATAAATTAATACTGTGGATAAAAGCCAAATTTTGCAGTATTGAGAAAATTAAATCTCACAGAAATATTTCTGTGAGATAAACCAGACTATATAGTCTGGTTTAATATTAATTAATGTCTTCTGTTTGTTTTACCAGGCCATTATACGAGCGGTCATAGGTCACGGCATTGAACCTGAAGATCAAAAACACACATGGATGGAAGATGCTGAAGCTGTAAGTATTTTGATACACAAATTGTTCTCCGACTCTAGATTATCAAAGTTGACCTGATTTAACAGAAACGAAGGTTTCTTTTTACTTGAAATTTATGTTATAAGATACTAGTATCACTGAAATACGTTTCTTATGATCTTAACAATAAACCTGTAATTTATCCAACAGTGTGCAAACGAAGGCGCATACGAGTGCGCCCGCGCAGTCTACGGGTACGCTCTGTCCGTGTTCCCGTCTAAGAAATCAATATGGCTGCGTGCGGCATACTTGGAGAAACAACATGGCACCCGCACCAGCCTGGAGGCACTGCTGCAGAGAGCTGTGGCTCACTGTCCCAAGTCTGAGGTGCTGTGGCTGATGGGAGCCAAGTCAAAGTGGTTGGCTGGTATGTATTGATTTTTTTGTTCAGGATCTAGTGCTCAAAAGGTGCCAAAACTATTATTATTTCCCGAGACTGTAACTGTTATACATAGAGAGTCGTAAATCGAAGAACAAGATCTGTATTGTAGATTTATTTTCAGCCGATATTCGCTTTTACTAACTTCTAAAGATTCACATTCGCCTTTAAAAGTTAAGATTCTTCAACCAGGTTGGTGGGTCTATGGTGGACCGACGATTATTTTCGGGCATACAAACATACATCAAATCACCCTCTTTACCCACGCGAGGTAGGCAGAAACTACAGAGCGCCACCTGATACGATCCTTTCCTACTCTTTTCGCCTTATCCACATTCATACATCTGGTCCTACAAGTTTTTTTTTTTTTAACTATCACACAACGCCATCTGGTACCAAGCTAAGCAGAGCTTGTGTTATGGGTACTAGACAACTGATAAACATACTTATATATTTCTAAATACATACATATTATAGATAAATTACACCCAGACACAGAACAAATGATCGTGCTCATCACACAAACATTTGTCCTGGGTGGGAATCGAACCCACGACCTCCGGCATAGCAGTCAGGGTCACTAACCACTCGACCAACAGGCCTGCCATTAGTACGCCGATATTCCATAGCAGTAGCCTAATAATAGCCGCACGTGTATTTTAAGACCTATTATTTTAATTAAACATTCCATATTCTTTAGGTGATGTCCCAGCAGCTCGAGGTATCCTGTCACTGGCCTTCCAAGCGAATCCGAACTCGGAAGAAATTTGGTTGGCAGCCGTCAAGCTTGAGAGCGAGAACAAAGAGTATGATAGAGCGAGACGACTGCTTTCTAAAGCGAGAGCGTCCGCTCCTACGCCACGGGTGAGATATTTGAACTATTTAGCCAACTTTCTCAGAGATTCTACAACTTCAGAATCATATTTTACGATTACCTTCTGTAATATACCCTTAGAATATGACGTTTCCATTTAATTGTATGTATGCAGACAGCAATTATCAAACGTTTTTTCAATGTTGTGCTAAAAGTTTAAATGCGTGCATAACAAACTCTTTGACTTCACGTAACTTACAGCAAATAATTGTCATATAGTATGCAGGAAAACCGATTGTGAAAATTACTGCCTGCATACCTAATTGCTTTGCTAACTGTACTCGCACTTTTTATCGTGGTCTTTTTTGGAGGTCTAATGACAAATTTAATTTTACTTATTAGCTGGTAGAACTTGAATCATAGGAATAGGCTCGTAACACTTACCTTATAAGTATAGAATTTGGATTTACATCCGTGAAAACATATTAAATTTGTGAAGTGACAATATAATGCTACTATTTGACTCATAATTTTCATGCAGGTGATGATAAAATCTGCCAAGCTAGAATGGGCTCTAAACAACCTGGACGTAGCGCTGAAATTGCTGGAGGAAGCCATCAAGGTGTTCACAGACTATGCTAAGGTGCACATGATGAAGGGACAGATTGAGGAACAGATGGGCAAGGATGAGGAAGCGCGGAATACTTACTCGCAAGGGGTAAAGATACATTACATTTTTTTTTTTAGTGTCTTTGTCTCCACACTACGAATGTCTCCTGTACCGTGGATTCGTTACAAACATTTTAACTCGCATACACAAACACCCAGATCCGAAACAACTATGTGTAGATCATACAAATATTTGTTCCGTGCGGGAATCAAATCCTCGACACATAGCGCATTAATTTTGTTTATCTGCTTGCCTAGCTTGCCACTTGTTTTGAATCATATTCCATTGAAATAAAGTTGAGTTTAAAAATGGTCTATACCCTTTTTGCCATGCCTGTATTCTTATCAGTAATTCATTTCAGCTCAAGAAATGTGCAACTAGTGTGCCAATGTGGATACTACTGGCAAGGCTGGAAGAGAAACTGAAGAATGTCACCAAAGCTAGATCAGTATTGGAAAAGGCCAGGCTTAGGAATCCGAAGAACGCTGAGTTATGGTAAGAAGTTCAGATTTGGGCATGCGGGCGGCGAGTAATGGGCGACTCGCTTTCCGACCATGGAACATGCCCGGGTTGACGGCGCGTTGTGTTCCACGCGTGCCTCAAAGAGTGTCAGCATAGTGACGGGGCCTGTAGAGGGCCAAAGCCTGCCGGGTTCGCGGGACTCTCGAATTACCGTGACCCAGGTACGTAAAGGGCTATTGAAGGACACCGTGGATTTTAGTCAGTACGAGTCTGACAGTCCTTCCCCCTCTGCCCGGGGTGGGAGTACTCATGTGATGATTCTACGACGTAAAAAAAAGTAGTTCAGATTTTATGGCAATTTACCAAATGATGTGTGTTTAATAATAATATTTATAGGAAGGAGTTTTGACAATATCATTTTAATTAATTACCCCTTTTTTTCTGAGTGGCAAGACAGTATAAAGACCTATACAAAGCATTACAAACTTAAAAAAAAACCCTTTTTTTTATGTTATAAAAATCATCAAACGAGTCCTTCCGCCATGGGAGGAGCGGAAGCGATTGTTTAAAAACACCGTCTTCCATTGCCGCGGTATCCTGCTTAGATAAACCCGTGAATCTTTAGAGTACTTGGGGCCTACCATGACGTCAAAGGAAGAGTAGTTCCATTGTGGGAAAGAGACAAAGCTATACAAGTCGTCTAGTGCCATCTCGTTCCCACAGTGGAACTACTCTCGGTTTATGACGTCATGGTAAGCCACCTTATGAGTGAGATTGACGTGATAGTAAGGTAGATAGGTAGGTCAGTTTTTATTTTTAATATTGTCGATGTCTGTCTATCTATGCTCCTATAACTCAAGAAATTTAATCCGACGGACTACTTTTTTTCACTTCATGGCCCACAGTGCATTTTCATTTTAACAATACTTTGGACCTTTACCACAGGTTGGAGAGTGTAAGACTGGAAAGGCGGAACGGCAGCGCTGAAATCGCTAACGCAATGATGGCTAAAGCGCTGCAGGAATGTCCCAGCGCTGGACGGTTGTGGGCAGAAGCTATTTTCATGGAGTCGCGACCGCAGAGGAAGACTAAGAGCGTAAGTCTAAGTTATTAACTAGCGAAATTTTACAAACCGACTGGATATATTTTTGTTTTACCCGTGTTTTTTTACCTGTTTTGTATATGCGATTATATCATGATTGGATCTTGAGTCTTGATATTCAAATGGACTTTATGTAAGACATATGCATGTAACTTGAAAATAACACATTACTTCTGCTACAGGTGGACGCGTTGAAGAAATGCGAGCACGATGCTCACGTTCTATTGGCTGTGTCGCAGCTGTTCTGGACCGAGAGGAAACTCAACAAGTGTCGGGAGTGGTTCAACAGAACGGTGAGTCTCATTTAAGCCTCATTTATATACAAGAACTCGAGTTGCATTACATTGCGGACTTTATAGATACAACGAATTCAGTTGATCAAACAAATACCGCAATGTAGTGAAACTCGCATGCGAGTTCTTGCTCCGTCTAAATGAGGCTTTATTTAAAAGAGGAATTCCCTTCGATAGACAAAAAAACAATATTTTATTCACCCTCACACTTGTATCTAGTGTCTCTCTTCTATCTATATAAGTGCCACAAACCCACAGACAGCCAACATTTGACCATCAATAAATTCCCTACAGGTAAAAATCGACCCGGACCTCGGCGACGCCTGGGCTTATTTCTACAAGTTCGAGCTTCTCCACGGAAACGAACAACAGCAGGAAGACGTGAAGACTCGCTGCAAGGCCGCCGAACCTCACCATGGAGAGAACTGGTGCAAGGTTTCTAAAGAGATCGCCAACTGGTGCTTCAGTACCGAACAGATACTACTACTTGTCGCTAAGAACTTACCTGTACCTACGTAAGGAGGTATGATAGATTAAGGATATTAAAAAAAAAGTTTAAAAAATAAAAATATTTTATTGACAGAAAAAATGTAGTCCTTTCACAGAATTTTAATGCAATGTTTTAGTAACCTTATTTTTAGAGGAATAAAGATCAATTTTATTTGACAATGACAGAAAGACAAAAACTTTATGAGAGTTAAACAATAGATAATGAAGTTCTGCGACAGTATACTTTAGGTAAAAAAAAAACATCTTCGTTTTGTTAGTACGTAAGTAAAAAAATCTATGTTCAATTAGCGAAAAGTATGGTAGTAATATAATACATTTTTGATTTTAGAAAATCATTTTTTTTTTGTGCGAAAAGTATGTTTGATTATATTGAAAGATACTGTTCCCACAAGTGTATAATGATTGAAACTTCTTCTTAATTTATATGTGTGTGTGTATGTGCGTGAGTGTATGCAATTCTTCTTCTTCATTTAAATTAAAGAAAACAAATTTAAAAAATACGACAGTAACACATCTTAGTTCTAATTTGAACGCATGGTTGCTGGTTAGTGGGCGTGTATGTTAACATGAACGTAATGATTTAAACTTCCATTTTTAAAATAAATAAAAAACAATAAAATATTTAAACGTCATAGTTGCACTTTTTCTCAAAAGTAGGACTTACAGTCAGTTCACACCGAGACGTGACGTGACACAACGACAATGCAAATGTGTATCATTTCGTGTAGTAAATAAAGTTATATTTTGAGTCGCTATTAAAACGCAACGCGGCGCCGCGCTGTGTGGCGAGACGTGTACCTTTTTGTGTAGGAAATAGAGTTAGATTTTGAGTAGCTCTTGAATATTACGCGCAGCTTCGCGTCTCGGTCTGAGCTACCCTAAACCCTGCACTACTACGTGAGTGAGCTAGTAACGATGTCATAACATCACATTAATTTTCCGTGGAATTTCTTTCGTGACCCTCGCTCTGTTAATTTTAATAAACTTCAATAAATTAAAAACAAATGCACTACATAGTCCTACTTCTTTTGCGAAAAGAGTACTCACGTGAAAAAATCTGATTAGTCCATTAGTAAGACACTGACACTGACATTGACTGGCCTGTTGGTCTAGTGGTTAGTGACCCTGACTGCTATGCCAGAGGTCGTGGGTTCGATTCCCACCCAGGACAAATGTTTGTGTGATGAGCACGATCATTTGTTCTGTATCTGGGTGTAATTTATCTATAATATGTATGTATTTAGAAATATATAAGTATGTTTATCAGTTGTCTAGTACCCATAACACAAGCTCTGCTTAGCTTGGGACTAGATGGCGTTGTGTGATAGTTGTGGAATATTTATTTATTTTATTTAAGACATCAAAAAATATTTGACATGTAGTTTTCTTCTTACGTTACGTAAACCAAAATTGACGAAGATACGACACTTACGCACACAAAAATTTGCGAATACGTCACAAGCAAATACCGATTTTACTTGCTTCTGACGTCACGAGCACGCATCGCAGTATAGCAACGCATCAAAATTCGAGAGTGGTGCTTTTGAATTTTGATGCGTTGTATCTTCGTAAATAAGCATTATTTCAATTTAAAAAAAAGTATCAATTATTTTTCCAAACTCTTACTGACAGACTAATTAAAGGCCCATGCAACTTTTAGTATGGACCTTGGCATCAATTTTTTTTTTCTTTTCGCCACTGATTAAATTTTGACCACAATTAGACTACATTCTAAGAAGTCCATAGAAAAAAAATAAGTTTCTAAACCGTAACCAACCAGAGATATAACGGATTTTATTTTGTTCTAATCGGGAGTAAATCACTCCTGATTAGAACAAAATTAAAACCGCCTTGCATGGGCCTTTGCAATTTATTGATGCTATCAACCAACATGCTTATTATGTGTGTTGGTTAATGCTCGTTTTAGCGCATACGGGTGTATATGTGTACGAGTGTGTGAATGAGATTTCTACTTTTTGTTTTTAGATGTAGACTTCATAGTTCTTATTTTAAACTAATAAACGTAAGTTTGTTAATGCGCGTGATTAAGTGCGTGCGCGCACACGCTTTAATGTATTTATGGGCGAGTGTGCATACATGGTTTGTTATATAGAAGTACCTCTCCTGACTACGACACGAAGCCACTCTTGCTGAACAGTCAACAGATAATACAATATGAAGAAAAAACAAAAACAGATGTCTAAATATAGTTATTATTTTTAAAAACATAAAATAAGATCAATTTATTGCTGTTGTAAGTTGTAATTCTGATAGAAATAAAATGATTAAATTAAATATTATAATATTTATTTAGACGCCTAACTTTTACATGATCACACCTCTAATTCCTGAAAGGGTTAGGCAGAGATGTTGTAGTGGGGCCTGTATAATATGGACCATGTAATGTGAGCAGTGGTATCGGCTACTCACGAGTTGTAGGTCGTGGGTTCTAACCCAGCCAGGCGCATTACTTTGTGTAAATTACAGCACCACTGCTCTCAAAATGGTAAAGGAAAACATCGAAAGGCATGTCCTAGAACCACAAATTCAAAGACATGTGACATCTACCAACCCGCACTGGGCCCGCGTGGTAGTTAATGGCCCACTTCCTCTCACAGGGAGAAAGCCTGTGTCCTGAAAAAAATTTAAGGCCCGGCGCCCATTATCGGCATCGGCATGACTGAGGATTTTAGGTGGCAGATAGCAATATACATTAACATAATGACAATAAAGTAGAAATTTCCATTGTATATGGTCGTAATAACAAAAATACCGCTTCGGTATGCTTGAGGCTGCTGTATCGGCTGGCTTAAAACTGCGTCGGGATGCTTCGGCATCCTTCGGTACGCTGCCGGCGCCGAGGCACCACTCGGGGATAGCTTGCCCTGCGGGGCGAGGGGAGGTATCCGCCATTTGAATCATTTGACTCACTCTACTTCAGCAAGAGCTACTGTGAGCACTAGATTCCAGTCCACCATATTAAATACAACTCAGACAACTAGCTTGTAACAACTCTGAGACTGTTTTGACGAGAAATACGATATTGAGACGCTTCGGCAAGCTACAGGATGGTGCGGCATGCTAAAGGACGCCTCGTCATCCCTAAGAACGTTACAGCATGCCAAAGCATAGTTTCCGACAGTGTGCGCTTGCATGTAGGATGCCGAAGGATCCTGTTCCTTGCCGATGCCGATAATGGGCGCCGGGCCTAAGAGTCCCTGTGGGAACACTTATAGGCTGTTGATGACGATAATGAATGAAGGGCATTGACTGTACATCCCGCTCTTATTCTAAATTCAAACAGATAAATTATACGTTTCAGTCTTTAAATAAGTCATAGTTTTCAGCTGTTAGCTGCTCTGAACACAATTATGTCTGATGCAGTTGTAATAAAACGCAATATGTCTCACACATCGCAATAACACAGTAACAAAACTCAAAAATCTAATTTTATTACAAAACCGTTTAAAATTACTACACAATACATTTGAACGTTTTACATGCCAAAGAGTTTAGTTTCAATAACATCAATAAAAAATATGTTTACATTTTTTAAACTACTTCCTCTTAGTAATTTGCGCCAATAAATGAATTAACGCTAAACACAAGACTATTAAAATTTAAAAAAAAAACAAACAAAAATCTATCATTAAAACTCCCGCGCAAGATATCGTTCGGAAGATCTCAATTTTTATGATGCGAATCCAGTTTATAATAACAATTGCATACGCCACTAGCTGTAAACACCTTTTATAAAAGTTCTAAAAATACAGCGCGAGTTGTGTGAGTTTGAATTATAAACGTGCGCTGGCGCAGTGCCAGCCGCGCTCCGCGCATGCGCGAGCTAAATAGCACAACCATTTTTCAATTCTTTCTCTTCCCAAAACTGAAAGTCGCAGCACTGATACTGCGATGCTCAATTAGTGTGACATAGTGACGTTTTATAGTGAAAGTGATATTTTATAGTAGTTGAACTTTTAGTGTTTTGTGCAAACATGTCTCCCAAGATACCCGTGCCGCCGCTACAGGAGATCACACTATCGTTAGTGGCGCGACAGTTGATACACGCCCTCACTCGCGTTTCATCCGAAGAGGATTCTGAACTGGAGTTCGCGATGGTCTCCTCTTACTATGAGAGCATGGGCGCAACGAACGACATATTCCAAGATCTCGTTAACTTAATACTTAGTTCTGAATACTTAGAACCATCCGTTAGATACTATACAATGAAACTGCTGCTCAAAGAAAACGTCAAAAGCTTAGCGACGGGGATCTTCCCTCTTCCCTATTATAGAAAAGTCCTTGAGCTCATTATGGAGCAAGGCCACCACTTGACTGCTCTCAATTTGAAAGGCGTGTGGGTTAAGGAAGATCATCTTCCAATTATGTACCAGCTGCTTAAAAACCTGCCTAATTTAACGTGTCTAAATATTCCTTACATCGCTAACGATGAAGTGCTCAAATATATCGGTAAATATAATAAAGTGTTGAAGTTATTAGACATTTCTGGTGAAACGGACATTACAGAGATAGGTATAGAAGCGATGTTGTCTGGGAACCCGCAATTAACTCAAAGTCTGACGGTGGTGAACATAGGAATGTACGGCGAGGAGAACATTGATCACACAGACGTCGCTTTATTAATACGGCGGCTGCCAAACCTCACTAATCTTGGCAGTTACTCGTATGTTGGTAAAGCTATTTACTCCATATACAGGACTGATCCAGATTTCAAAACAAAGCTGGCGTACATGCACGATGTGCAGACAAATCAGCGGACGATGAAGGCGATCGTTGCACTGTGCCCGATGATAGAGACCATATACCTCGAGGAGCCAGACCCAGGAGTTTTACAACAAATCAAAGAGTTAAACCACGTTAACAAAATAAAGTTGAATAAATTCCAATGTCACGAACTCCATCAGTTATTAGACAAGATTGGACACAGAGTAGGAACATTGATGCTCTCGGGAGCGACGGGGTCATTCAACTTCACTCGAGTAGCAGAAACCTGCAGGAACTTGGAGAGCATAGAGTTCTACCAGATTCAGACGGCTACTCATGAAGAAGAGATACCGTTCAACAATTTAGAGCATATTGAGATTATTCATGGTAATTTATCGACGTCGTGTCTCAAGTACCTCATGACTGCTAGTCCTAAGCTAAAGAAATTGGTAATTGGCGATGAAATAAAGCTTGATGACAATGATATGTCGCGGTAAGTGTCTCATATCGTATTTCAAAAAACAGGATTTTAGCTTAGAATGACTTAAACTCACGATTCAGTCACTGTACTCTCTCTCTGCGAAACATGTTCCAGTTGATCTAACAGTCCAGTTTACTCTGGTGTCTGGACTTTAAGAGTGTAGCAATTAAGTCCACAGTTAAACTTTGCCTTTATCTGCCACATTATCGAACTAATGACTACTCTAATGGACTACTCTAAATCAGATGGTAAAAGTGAGATTCTAAATATGTTTAATAAAAACTGCCATCAAAGTAAGTACGAGTAGAATCTCCTATTACCCAGGACATAATCTCCTATAATTCTGACAGGAAAGAATATCGCTTCTCAAGACTTCCATATATGTATAAAATTCTTATTCTTTTCGTACGATAGAATGACTTTTTAGAGTAATATCGTACAGTAAGTGGCCACGCAAATCGCGGCGCCTTTAGCATTCGTCTGATCCTCCAAACTGCAGGTTTAAAGACACTTTAAACCTGCAGTTCGTTTAAAGAACTTTCGGTTTATACCTCCTTTATTTGCTCTAGTCATCTTGTACTTACGAAACTACTTTTCCCATTCCAGCATACTTCGCCGACACAAGTTCGAGCACCTCGAAGGCATTTGGTTCCCCAACGCACCTCGTTTAACGTCCAGTACAGTGGACCTACTCATTGAGTGCTGTCCCAAACTCCAGAGTCTGGGACAACTGAGCGGCTGGCAGTTCACCCCTGATGATATGATGCTGATGAGGGCCATCACAGCGAGTACTAACACTGACATCGTGTTATCACCGCTTGGTATATTCCAACAAGGGCATCCTTGATGCCCCTCTCTGGTTGATGCCTTATGTATAGTCTGGTGCATTTTTTTGGTGTACGATGATCAAAAATTGTTGAGATGAGGCATTTTTTTAATAGCAAAAAAGGTGCTCAACATTTTTTTATCAGTGTATGTTTTTTTCACGTAAATTTTGTTAGCTTTTATAAAAAGGGATGAATGTATTTATTTATTATACATTGTGTAAATTATATTGATGCTTTTACATTTTTTATATGGAAATAATTTATAAATCATAATAATATTCTAGTCAATGAAAGGGAGACTTAATTTATTTTATCTACTATCATGCTATTAATCCTCTATAAAAGAACCTATAACAATTAGCTTATTGCCAACATTAAAACACTCAATGATATAATGATCATTATATCATCCAAACGCGTGTTATAATGAATTTCAAAAAAAGAACATTCTCATGCAATGACATTTTCACCACCAGATCGCAAAAATTTTGAAAAAAGAACAACTCGTCTTATCGTGTTATATCCCGCCATTTTTTCACTCCAATATGGTATGTTATGAGAATCTTTTATAGAGGATTCACAGCATGATTGTAGATAAAGTCTTGTATGCAACCGTTATAATTAGGTATTAAAACACTCATGTGATACTATTATCACACTCGGCTACGCCTCGTGTGATAAACCCACATTCGTGTTTTAATACCCCTGATTATACAACAGTTGCATAAATAACTATTACAATTAATATTCGACATAAAAATGTGGAATTAACACAAATAAAATATTTTATTACGTTTTAATCAGTTTATTGAAAGGCATGAATATAACCCTAATCATCGTATACACATATGATTACCCAATTGTCTATTTGACTGAAAAAATCTAAATAGTCCGTCAGTTAGATAATCAAAAAATATTCGACCCGTAATTTTTATTTTGTGACGTAAACCAAAATTTACTGAGATATGATGCTTTAAAAATATCAATACGTCATAATTTAGTATTTTTTACTGAATTCTGACGTCACGAGCCCCCACGCTCCAGTTTTGATGCGTTATATAATGGTAAATATTCATGATTTTAAAAAAGAAAAAATACGTGTCCGTTATTTTTCTCTAAATGACGGACTAATTAGATTTGTAATTTATTCATACTGTCAAATAGCCAATTATTAAAAACAATTGATTAAATTAAATCTAGGACCGATTTCTACCGTCACAGTACTGTGACAGACTGGACATTTTCTTGTCTCAGTCTTGATCTTGTCATTCGACATACAAAAGTAAGCAATGACAAGTGAGAAATGACAGTGAGAATAATGTTTATCAACCTTAGTTCAGACTCTCTTATCTACACGTACTTAAATAAAAATAAGAAAATCATTAAGTTTAATCGTGAGGCGTTTTTTTTTTTGTGTATTTTCACAGTATTTTTGCCTCGTGGTCGCAAGATCGAATTTCGCTTCCCCGTTGACAAAACTTGCAATTGGAGTTTTTACATTCAAACTCAACAACCTTAATAACGAATTTTTTAAAATGTATAGCATAATAACTCAGGCATTAGTCACACGTCTGTCCTCTCCCCGGTCGCATTAATTGCTGTCCCATCGGACTTTAAGAAGGCGAGAAGAAAGAGTGCACCTGTGCCTAGGCACACAGAAATGTGCACTAAAACATTTCTCACGCCGAAGGCTAATCTCCGCTAAGTCACCATGACCTAAAACGGCAAGGAGGCCTTTTTATCGTGATAAAATCATCAAATGACTCCTCCCACCCAGGGCAGTGCGGGAGTGACACCCAAGCGGTTCTTCCTTCCTCATCCGACACAGGTACCTCCCGAAACTTCCGTGTCCAATGAGGACCTGCGTCAGGCGATAGGTCAGAAAGCCGTGACGCCTATCCAGTCACTCCTCAAAGAGGGGCCGCGATTGCGATTACTTGAGCAAGCAAGACTGAGGCAAGAAAATATCTAATCATTTTATTCTTCTTCTATTTTGCACTTGCAATCTGAGTCTGACAATAACGCTTGTTTCCGGCCTTATTTCTTATAACTACACATAAATATTTAAAAAATGATTAGATTAAGTCTAAGGCCGATTTCTAACTTTATTCGCACAGTACGGTAGCTAACCCGGGAAATTAATAATCTATCTAGGTCGCTATCTTAATTCCGATATTAAAAATTGAACTTAACCAATCAACGTTTGAATTCGCCTATCCGCTGTAAATGGCCAGTCAAAAGCAGCCGTCAAAGACAAAAGATTTGGATTTAGATAGAATATTAGTTTCTTGCGTTAGGCTAGTCATTTTCCAGTCTCAGTCTTGCACTTGTCATTTATTGACAGACACGATAACGTTTGTTGGTTATTGTTAATTTAATGGTTAGATTTCGGCTTTATTTCACAGTTTCTTAAAGCTAACATTTTAAAAACAATGATTAAATTAAATCTAAGGCCGATTTATTACGTTAATTGTACAGTTCTGTGGCTTACCTAAGACGAGTTTTTTGATCGATAGTTACAACTATTTGTTAAATCCTGTACATTTTATAACTATTAGTTAAAGAAATGTGTGGGATTTTAACAATAGTTAGTTTAACTTTTGATCAAACAACTGGCCTTTAAACGGTTTATGTTAGACTAGACATTTTCCAGTCAAAGGGCCAAATACATAGAGCGAACTTAGTCTTAACTCAAGCTTAGCCGAATATCGTTTCATCTTAAAATTATCATACAAATAAAACCGTTATGTCTGTTTGCCCGCTACTTCTTTTGGTCATAGCGTGTTGTTATATAGCTTATAGCCTTCCTTGATAAATAGACTATACAACACAAAAAAAAAAACAATTCTAACCAGCGCGTTCAACCATACAAACTCTTCAGCCTTATAATATAAGTATAGATTTTTCGGACTGATTTTAAATTAAATTAAAACTAAGTTCGCTCTATGTATTTGAACCCCTGTCTTGCATTATTAATTTGGCACGACAAGTAACAAGTTATCGCTTTCAGTTCCAACAATTTCGGCCTTTGCATCATAAAATGGATTACATAAATAAAAAAGGGTATTCTTCAGAAGTCCTCGAGAATAGCTTCGTTGGTTTTATAAATATTTTTTTTGTTTAAATAATGCAGTAATTCATTTCTTTCTTCTTCTTTTTCGCACAGAACCGAGAGATATGGCATAAAAAGGGGGACCTATACCCAGCAGTGGGTGATGCCGGGCTAATATGATGATGATGATGAGTAATTCCTTTAAGTTGGAAATCAGGAGGAGTTCCGAATCCATAAGAGACCGGTAACGTTAGCTCTTTTTATGTAAATCTGCTTGATATTATGATCTACTGTGAGTTGTTCATAAATGTAATGAATGTAATTTACCAATTATTTTTAAATGTCTTTCGATTCTATTTCGTGTAAAAACCATTTTATAAAATCATACAAATTGTATGAAGAAACATTACCTACGGTACCTACGTTACATTTTGACTCGTCTCTGTTATCCAGATTTTTTCCTGATGAAACTAAGTCAAAAAGCATAAAGAAATTGGTCAATATTGCGTCCATACAAATCGTATGAACAATATATGATACAAAAGACCAATTTCCACCGTCCCGTTTTTATCTTCCGATACCATGAAATTATCTTTACAAGAAATAGAGTCAAACGGCATTAAAAAAAAATCAACGTCATTCATTTTTATGCACAACTAACACTTGATGAAAATTTTAGTTGTATATCAAAATTATTTACATGAATTAAGAGCTACATTCCAAACTTAATAATAATTTTAATAAACTCTGTTTCTCTTTTAGACTCAGATTTCCTCCAACTAAAAAGCATCAATCTATTGATTAAACAATACAAAGAAATTATTTCCGTCCTCTGAGCTTTCTGATTTTAAAATAATATAAAAAGAAAACGAAAACAGAAAAAAAAGAATCATCCATATCGGATTGACGCGACATCACCTCAGTTCACACATTTATTAAAAACAAAATAGCTTAAAAAAAACAGTCACAATAATCAGTCGTCAAAAAAAAAACGACAGGGGCGGACTAAGCCTTTTAGGAGCCCGGGACGGCAAATCTGAATACGCATCGAATTTTTCATAGGAGCAGTAGTGGCCAAGTGGAAAGGGCCCCGAATTTCAAATTGACTTCATGTAATTTTTTTCATCACCACTCCTCTCGAAACAGTGAAGGAAAATATGGTGAGGAAACCGGCATGTCCTATAACCAAAAATATGAACCGGCATGTCCAATACCAACTCGCTACACGCGTGGCGGATCGTTTTTTTTTAAGATTTAGCGTCCCGGGCCAATATTATTTGCAGTGTAATTAAAAAAATAAGGACGGCACTTGTAACTATTTCATTGCGTTTTTCAAAAACGAGCATAAATATGGGGAGCGAGCAAACCTAGCTTGCATTTTCTTTTTACCAGCCTTAGAATATAACGCGACTTCGAAAATTTTAGCATATCGCCTCGGGAAGATTACCTAGATTTTTAACCTATACGAAATCACTTTCATATAAAGACATGAAACAAATAGATGCAAGTTTACGAGCTCGCTTTTCAATGAAAATTTGTGTGGATCTGTCCGCCACTGCATTATAGCACATATAATATTAAAGGTAAGTAACATAAAACAATGAGCAATGGTCATAACTTTGAAAGAAAAATCACATGACTTTTTATTCTTCCATGTTTTTCACAGCAGCCTGCGGAGGAGGTATGTTCTCATCATTCTTCCTGGATCTCTTCTTATTCATTCTAGTCTTCCACATTTTGCACTCGTCAGCACACTTGGTTGTGATGATGCTCCTGCAAAAAAAGATCAATAAATTCCTGAAACCTTCGATAATAAAGGTTATCTGCAAAAAATTGGATAGCAATCTTGACACAAAAACGCCAGAAGTGGAAAAATTTGGAAGAGACATACAATCAGCATTGGGGGTAACAACAGAGGTAGAAATTTATTGCTGGACATAAGCCTCCAGCTCTAATGTTTAAAAAATAAATATCCGAAAGGTGAACAATGTAAAAATAGGGATGTATTGTGTCTATCCATCTAGCTTTAGTCTTCCTTATTACTTCTAAGCACGAGGTCCCGAAAAATATTCCATATCCAAACTATTATATTGAGTATTGCTTGAGCATTCCATTTAACAAATTTTATCACAATTCATATTGTAATTCTGCTAAAATGGCATTTTTAGACCTACTGTTCTGTCGTCCACTTGATTTCAGAGGGCATTCCAATACTGAATTAATAAACTGGCAATCTTCCAGTTACCCAGATAAACATTTATGAAAGTTGTAACTTCTCCACAAGAAGTTTATTTCTCTATAAAAATACCGGTCTGCTGTCACCGTTTTACGATAAGCTACGAATTTATTTGTTACCACCAGATGCGGCCGAGTATACATGCATTTTTATTGAACAATTTCGAATTATTCATTCAAAATCTCATAGGAATACTTTGTGCAGATGTGTCCCAATGGTAAAAGCAAGGAAGGCTATGACTTTTGTCATAGTTTCATCACCACTCACACAAAACAGTAAAGGAAATCATTGTAAGGAAACCAGCATATCGTAGACCTAAAAATTTCGAAGACATGTGGCCTCTACCAACACGCACTCGGCCTACGTAACAGATTATAGCCCAGCTTTCATAGGCCTGTGACCCAGCAGTGGGACATTGTACGCTGATAATGCTAGGTGTAGTAGTTAAAACAGACTTACCTAACAAGATTTTCTCTCACGTGGAATCTGTCGGTAATCTCCATAATGACATCAGATATGATCTTCGGATCCAAGCACATTTTAGCTGGTTTGTTTTGAAAAGCTGGAGATCGCTTTCCGGTCAATGAGTGAGTCGCAAGTATTCTGTGGAATTCAGAGCATAATTTTCTTATTAGTTAATTATTTGGTTTATCAGGTGGATGTGGGATGTGATTTGTGATCATGCGAAGTCAACAGAATTCGTACACTGCGTTTTTGTTATTACTTCTTAAGTTGACTCTTCAGTTTTTGGTTTCAAATGGAAATAATAAATTATTTTGGATAAAAAAATAACTAAATTTTATGGCTTATTTTTGTGTGGACCTTCAAAATTCATTTTGTTACTAAACTATGCAATAGGGTATATAG
The DNA here is from genome assembly GCA_943136025.2 of Agrotis puta. Lineage (NCBI taxonomy): Eukaryota > Metazoa > Arthropoda > Insecta > Lepidoptera > Noctuidae > Agrotis > Agrotis puta. The sequence goes on along the minus strand of OW964184.2, from coordinate 5,918,096 downwards.
GCAAAAGCAGTGATAGCCGTGTGGTACGACCGTTGGACTGCCAGTTCAAAGGTTGCAGGTTCGAACCCCGGCACGCACCAATGTCTTTTAGAATTCATGTGCGTATTATAAATTAATTATCACTTGCTAAAAACGGTGAAGGAAAACATCGTGAGGAAACCAGCACACCTGAGAGATTTTTCAACGGTGTGTGAAGCCATGTCAGAGGCCTACGGGCGGTTTAAACTCTGACACCAGGTTGTTCATCAACCATAAGATAAGAAGAAGATAATAGGTTAAAAAGCTTATGCAAGCGAGATATGATGCAGTTAATCGTCAAGTTGCAGTCAAGCACGCTCTGGAAGCGTGCATGACATGCATGCATAACAAGTTTTACTTGACGGTAAACTTGGTCGTGATCATGCATAGCTTAGATTATAAACAAATTAATTTACAACTAAAAATAATTAGTACAACATAAACTTAAATATTACCAACCTTCTTGGAAAAACAGCAAGGAGTAGCGTCCTTGTAGCAATAGTGTATGATTTCCAATTAACTTTCCTGAATTGGTCTCGGTGTATTAAAGTCTTTCCACTTCCAATCGGCACCTAAAATCATGACTCTCATTTCTAATTTGATTTGTACAAATACCTGTATGATAGTCAAAAATCTCATTGTATTTTACGTGGCATGTCGAACAACTCCAAAAGATTTTTTTTTTTTTGATTTTTTTAAAACGTTGCCCCACACTAGGATTTTCTCCTGTATCGTGGGTGCGTTTACAAACATAGAAACTCACATACACAAACACCCAGACCCGGAACAACTACTTGCAGAACATACAAATATTTGTTCCGTGCAGGAATCGAACCCGCGACACATAACGCAGGAGTCCAATTTCTGAGCCACTGCGCCAAACGTGCCGTCTAAAGTTATAGTTCCTCCGAAACTACAAGACATAGTTGTCTAAAAATCTTATGAAACTCTCATAAAATTATATGTTTCTTTAAAACATGATTTCCAGGTATCTTTTCTCCCTTTGTTGAAACCTGATTATCTAATAAGCATTCCATCCCTTGAATTGTTTATAAAACACAATTTTAAAAAGCTACATACCCATTCATCTTTCCCCGCTTCTTTTTTCTCAACCTCTTTCCGTCTTTCTGTTTTTACAGGCAAATTGTTGTACTTGTTAGTTATGAGAACATTGTCATCTGACCGGTTTAAATCCTCTTCATCATTTTCGTAATCCTCGAATTCATTTTCTTCTTCAACGGTCTGATTGCAAGGCGTCTGGTCCAAGTCTTCATCCTTTAACGGGAATGGCACGTCTTCTAAGGAACTGTCGTTGACTAACGAAGGTCCATTCGGTTTCAAACTTTTAAACAATTTAAATAACACCATAAACATTTTATTTATGTTGAATACTTGCATTCTGTCAATTTCATTGCCTCCCTCGTTTTTCCCATTATTTCTTCCTGATAAGGATATGTTCCTTTTTTCGTCAATACTTTGATTGTGCGCAGTTTTGCGGTTCACTATCGATATATTTCTTAATTGTTTGATCATTTTTGGTGTCACCGAAGTTCGTTTCGAAGGAGTAATGCTTTTGCTTGACCTTCTGTTGGAATATTTTCTCAATGACTTTTCGAATTTCGGTTTGCGTTCATTTACAATCTGCAAAATAAAAACGATGTTTTAAATTATATACATACCCCCAGAACTGCAAATAAAATATTACAAAACACAATTTAAAAAACGTATTGAGGGTTAAAATTAAGTCCATTACACATAGTGGAATGATCTTTGAAAGTAAATATTGAAAATTATTGCAAATCAAGCACAAATCGCCTTAATTAGAATGAAGGTGCTCCTTGATTTTCGAATGAAAACAACTTAACTTATGCTACCGCACTAGATTTAATAATTTGTCTTTTTATTTGTTCTCATGTAAATGTAATGTTGATTGTCTTAAGGCGTAGAAGTAGCCCGCGAAATCAATACATCGCTCAACTAGATTTGTACAATATTGGTCAAATTTCCGAAACTGCAAGTAAACATAAACTTATTCCATTGTATTAAGATTAGACAAAGTACTAATTAGACAGGTAGGTCTTTTAAGTAGTAGAGTACTGTAAGGACCTAGTCCATACAGTCAGTAACAGTAGGTGTCTACTCTAAAAACTTACCTCAATTGAATCTCCGGATAGTGCGCCTTCGTCATCACTCGGCGCCCACGACGATGCACTTGAGGAGAAGCCATCTGCACCGTCCATTTCCACTTCCTCCTTCTTACTAGGACCTGCTTCTTCCATCTTCTCCATTTCTCTCAGCATCTTATCGAGATCTTCGCGATCTATTACCCCGTAAAAAAAACATTGATTAAGTTTGGTACACTTATTACCAAATTATTTTAATTTTACCTTTTTTTTATTGATCATCTTAAAATACGCTCTGACCGATCATTAGGGTACCGGATATTTAGAACATCTTCAAGACTAAGGTTATTTAGTACTATAAGCCGTTTTAAGAATGGAAACTGTGCCTTGGAATAGAGTTACTAACTCCTAAAAATGTTACCCTTTATAGCTATAGGCAGATTCTTCTAGTTTGTATGAAATACCTACCTTGATCATTCGATTTAGAAACAAATAATATTAGCAGTTTTAAAAAGTTTTTTTTTAGTCCCTATGAGTAAATTAACAGCTATATACGAAAATATTGAAATCCATTAAGATTTTTGATTTCTTAAGGCAGCTGCTTTTTATCAAATTGAAGGAAACTTTTGCTGAAAAACCCCTGGTATAACCAACATATTCAAAAAGTCCATAAAAATATAAGCTGCTAAACAAAACCCATGAACTGTTTATTTGGAAACCTTGGCTTAGGGGGGACACGCTCTTTTAATACGTTGCTGTGCCTTTGAAAAATTTGCAATTTGAAAGTACGCAAGGACATGCGCCTCAGTAAAACTCGCCCCAAAATACTTGCGATTTCACTGTTTGAGAAAGTGAGAGGCAAATATTCTCCCCGCCGTAAATGCTTGCTTCAGGAAAAAGGTCGTTACACAGTATGGTTATTTTACTTGAAGTGACTGTAATATTAAACTAAGCATATTTGCATAATAGGACCTATTTAGTAGGCAAGTTATACATGGATAGTTAATTCTGGATTTTTGCTATTTTAAATGATATTCAACTACGGTCAAAACTGCGTTAGAATGTGGGACTTCCGGGTTCATAGATAGATTCCCAACCACTTTTTTTTTTGTTCTAATTGGAAAGAAAAGAGTAAAACTTTGGCAGCAGTGAGATAAAACAGGGAATTATAGTAATAAAATACTGATAAGCAATAATACACATTTATATTGGTATACCTAGTAGGTACCTACATGAAGATGAGTTAAAATATCGATTTCATGTTTTTTTTATTTTATTTTAGACGCTATCTTGTAAAGTGTTCAGTTTTATTTATCCGTTTGTATGGGACAAATCTCGCCTTATATAGACTTAAGTTTTTGCAAAAATGCATTTAATAAGATTCAAAATAAGGTTCAGTTTTGCCTGCTTTGAAAGTTCAACAGAATTTAATAACACGTGGTTGATATTGCTGCGTTCTTCTGCTTTGATACTTACCTAATATTAAATACCTACTAAATACAATTTCTTCTTCTAAGTAGAAAAAGAAACAATAGGTAAATACCTATTAATTTATTCAACTCAGTTTAAAAACAAGTGACAGTTTTAATAAGTTTGTTGGCATTCTCAAAGAAATCTATTAAATTCTATTAAGTAATTTATATTGTGATACCCATTGATTTATTCAACTCATTTTAAAAACACGTGACAGTTTCAATAAGTTTGGTCGCATTTCCAAAGAAATCTATTAAGTAATTTAAAAATAGTATAAAATACTAATTAATATTTTCTAAAAAAAATGAATCATCCTCATTTGCAAAGGCACAGTACCTACTGAGGTAGGTTGATAAGCTGTTACTATCAATTCAAACGTAATAGCTTATCAACCTACCAAATCTATAAATTTTCCCAATCGGACATGAACCATCTAATTTTGTGATAAAGTTAAAAATCTATTAATATTTGACACATTGGGGTAGGCCGATATGCATTATTTCAGTTACTACGTGCAAACCGTTACCAAAATGGCAGCAAAAATTCAAAATCAGAACTCACTGCCGCGCGCAATCATCGTCGCCGCTTCCTCTTCCCCGCGCCGTCTCACCGTCATCACGTCACCAGGAATCAGCTCATCGTTAACCGGGCTCAACACTGATCTAATAAACACCACATTTCGTCCACCACTTTTCCACTCCACGAGAAACCACTGTGCGTTATCAATTTTCATAGACGAAGACATCACAAAAAAACTCTGGTGTCGGAAGAACTGAGTATGAATCGTACGAATACCACGAGCGATGGTATACGACTAGATCCTTCACTGCATGGTTCCCTCAGGTAAAAGTTTCATTACAACGCACCCTTGTTGCAGTTATTACTTCCCCCGCCCTTCGAAATGAACAATGGTTTTCGCCAACGGACCCTACGAACAAAAAACGCATCCTTTTTTGCAACGTACACTTCCCTCTAAGTTTCTAAGCGGAGATTATTCTTTTGTTGTATTTTAGTTGTCTTGCCGAAAGCCATAAAAGTTTGTAAAACAATTGACTTGTCTTTCTTTTTCGTTTTTGGAAGGGCCAGTTTACCCGTACCTACTCATACATAAGTGAATAAATATAAATGTAATGATGGGAAATTAATACCTAATCTTGATTCATTCATTATTTATTTTAATTGATTTCTTATAGGAGTATTATTTGGATTTACCTACTTGAGTCATTTCATTTCATATGTGTCCATTTCTACTATCAAAATAAGAATGACTTGATAATTTACAAGATATTTCTCATTAGAAACTTTCTGATTTTTTATTCCAGCTTTGATTAATACGGATTTCATGCATGACCGTTATATTAAAAATGGCAGAAGTAAGCCAGGCCTTAATTCATAGAAAAATATTCGAACCCCTTTCTCCGTTTATATATATCCGATCTACAGTTGATTTTGGTTATAAGCGTATCTTCGGGTAGGTAAGGCAGGGTCGGACTAGGTTGGAAGTTGGCCCAAATTCGGGCAACTTCCATAAGCCCGGGATATTTTTGAAATATCGTGTGGATTTATTGTTTAGTAAAAGACTTTCCGTACACACGTTGGATAATTTTATTATAATGACAGTTCAACAAACCATAGATTTACATCACAGACATTCATCTTGACATAAGAGTTCCACAGACTAAAATTCTCTTCACATATCGTCCGTTTTGGACGGACTTTCAAATAATATATTATTCATGTTTTTATTATTAAAAGTAACTCTATTTATAGAAGTCAAACCAGGGATGCAAAATCTATCAAAAAAATTAAAAAGTTCATTAGCGTTTTTTTCTGATAATGTTTCTATCTAAATACTGAAGCGACACACAGAGGTTACGGGGAAAGGAGGAACTAATATTTATGGTGCCCTATACACGTTCCACTCCTTTATGAGAAGGCGTTTTTTTACACCACCCCTCAACATAATATTTTCCTGTTTTCCCTGTTTAAAAACACAAATATTAAAACATTTAATTCTGACTAAATTGTTAGTGATGCATTTTATACTGGCACATTCAAATACTTAACTTACTCCTTTATTTTTAACAGAATTTAACTCTAAAAATGCATGACCAACATTACATAGATTATGTGCATAGCCCTATATTCTTAAAAAATTAACTTAACAAACTTCTCAAAAACAGTTTTTCCTAACGGCTTGGTTAACAAATCAGCCAAATTATCCTGCGTTTTAATATACTTTACTGAAATACACTTATCCTTTATTTTGTCCATAATGAAGTGATACCTAATATCCAAGTGCTTTAACCTTTTATTATTTTCATTATTATAAACAAGTTTTATTGCTGACTGGTTGTCTTCATACAAGATCACTTCATTACCGACAACATCAAAGTCACACAACAAATTTTTCAACCAACATGCTTCTGAAATAGCCATACTTAATGCAATATATTCAGACTCAGTGGAGGATAATGACACACTAAGTTGTTTTTTACAACACCATACTACAGTACAATCAAATATTTTAAACAAATAACCAGTGGTAGATTTTCTATCTTGTGTGTCACCGGCCCAATCTGCATCAACAAAGCCTTGCAATTCTGTGGATGTGCTATTATATATCAAAGAGTAATTTAATGTACCTTTTATATACCTTAGAATACGTTTCAATGCCTTGTACAACATAATACTAGCACAGTGTTGGTACCTACTGAGGAAACAAACTGATACACATAGATCTGGTCTTGTACCACAAACTGCATACATTAAACTGCCTATGAGTTGTCTACACTTTTTCTCTATTTCTGGACTTTCAGATTTTTCCCTTTTTAGTATTTCAAACTTAAAGTTTTGGTCTATTGGAGTAGAAACTGGTTTGCAATCTGACATATTATAATGCTCTAAAACTTTAGTAAGATATGTTTTCTGACTAATTACCGTTGTACCTTTCTTTTGATCAATATCGATACCCAAATAACATTTGGCCAAACCTAAGTCTTTCATCTTAAAGTTATTGCTTAGCTTGCTTTTAAAATCTTCCAAAACCTTGTTTTCAGTGCAAAACATAAGAATATCATCAACAAATAGCAAAACATATAGCATACATTCATTTACCTTTCTGAAATATAAGCAATGATCATTTTTAGATTTACTGAAATTTTCTTTACTCATGAAGTCATCAAACTTTTTATTCCAATATTTAGGAGACTTTTTCAAACCATACAATGATTTATTTAACTTGCATGTTTCACCGCTTGGTAACTTTATGTATACACTCTCATCTATGTCACCATGTAAAAAAGCACCTATAACATCCATCTGATGAACTGAAAGTTGAAGTTTATTTGCAACTGCTATAAAAACTCTAAAAGTAGGCAATTTAGCCACAGGAGAATATACTTCTAAATCACAATCAGACTGTTCAAAGCCTCTTGCTACCAACCTAGCTTTATATACTTTATTAGTACCTACTTGTTTAACTTTAAAAACCCATTTACTAGAAATTACTTTATTCCCCTCTGGTACGCTATTTACTTCTGTCCATGTGTTATTTTCTCTCAGAGTATCTAGCTCAGTCTTCATAGCAATCTTCCACTCTTCCTTTTCTTCAGAGTCAAGCGCTTCCTCTAGAGTAGCTGGCTCTGTACCGATGGATAGAAGGTTTGTTTCGTAGTCATCTAGCCTTGATGGTTTCTTTATTGCTCTGCCTCTCCGTGAATGTGTTGATACTTGAGGTGTTTCTTCTGCCTCTTCTTCTTTTTCTGACTCTGATGTTTCTTCTGAATTTAGAATTTCCTCTGTTTGTACTTCTGTATTTTCATCAAGATCTGATAACTGTGTTACATCTTCTTCACCTTCCTCATTAAAACTGTGATATTCTTCTCTTATTTCATCCTCTTTATTATTTATTTCTTCTTTTAATAATAATGGGGTTATATTATTATGATCTTGAAAAGTATTACCTAGCTTTTGACTACTAAAATTGCCTTTCAGGAATGTTACCTCTCTTTTAATCAAAACATCATTTTTATGGGGAAAATAAATTCTAAAACCTTTTGTTGTTTCACTATAACCTACAAAGTATCCTATTTCAGCTTTGCTATCCCATTTTTTGCGATAATGATCTGGAATGTGTACACCTACCTTTGAACCAAATACTTTTAAATTATTTATATCATATAATCCCTTTTTATACCAGAGCTCATACGGAGTTACATTTTTAATCCTACTTTTACCAGTTCTGTTTATAACGTATACAGCTGTATTGACAGCTTCAGCCCATAGAGACTTATTTAAATTACTTGATAACAATATTGTTCTAGCCGCTTCAGTTATTGTACGCATTTCACGTTCTATGCAACCGTTTTGTTGGGGTGTGTACGGAGCACTATTTTGGTGTACAATACCTAAATGATTGAAGAGAGACTTCACCTCTTTGTTTATAAATTCTGAACCACAATCTGATCTTATTATTTCAATTTTATACTCTAAGTTTTTAGTAACAAAATTTAAAAAAGTTTTAATTTTATCAACTGTTTCAAACTTATTTTTCAGAAAATAAACCGTTCTATACTTTGAAAAGTCATCCTTTATGAGTAGATAATATCTTGATCCACCTAATGATATTGTTTCCATCGGTCCGCATAAATCCATATGTAGCCATTGACCGGGCCTATCTGCCCTATTTATACTTATAGGAAACGGTCTCTTATGTAACTTACCCAAAAGACATGGCTCACATGTTATTTCCTTTTGTTTACTAACACTGAAATCTATATCATATTTATTTAACATGTTTTTTACCTGTTCAATATCCTGGTGGCACATTTTTTCATGCCATTCAGATAAACTGTCACTTGATTTACCAACACAAGCATTTTGAATTTTATTAGACCTAAACTTCATTATAAACAAGTTATTTTTCCTATATGCTAGTGCACAAACATTTTTACTGTTATTTTTCCTCAAATAACACATTTTACTATTAATTGTTAAAACATAACCTCTATCTGTAGTTGAACTTGCTGAAAATAGATTCATCTTGATGCTGGGAACATGTAAAACGTTATTTAATGTTGTATTTATCCATTGTTTACCTGTAAATGCTTCTAAAGAAATAACTCCAATACCAACGGCTTGTATGATTTTGCCGTCTCCAATAACTATGGATCTAGGACATTCTAGTTTTTTATAGTCTATAAACATATCATAATCATAACACATGTGCTCTGAAGCTCCACTATCCATTACCCAACAATTATCACTTTCTAATTGACTGTAAAACAATGATGATAGCTCGAACACAGAGAATGCATTGCCTTGTTTAATTTTGTTTACATCTTGACTTTTCTCGCTTTTATTTTTAAACCAACAATCTGAACTTTTATGATTATTCTTCTTACAGAACTTACAACTAGTATTATTAATTATTGTACCTCTACTTTTCGATTTGCACTCCTTTTTCAGATGTCCCACTTTTCCACACCAATAGCATTTTCTATTAGACTTGTGTACAAACGCAGATGACTCATCTTCTTTGTTTTTGGCTGAGGCGCGTTGCTCTTCGATCAGTAATCGCGCTGTTAACTGGTCCATGGTCCTTTTTTCTACTGGCACCGATTCCCACGCTGACACAAAGTGCTGAAATTGTGATGGCAGAGATGAAGTTATCTTTGTGATGGCCATAGTTTGACTCACTTCAGCGTTGAGATTTTTCAGTTTGCTCAGGAGAGACTCGAACCTTCCCAGGAACTCTGACACGGTTTCCCTTTCTTCAAATTTCATTGAAAAGAACTTCTGCTGAAGTATATGCACAGACAGCTCGCCTCGCTGTTCAAATATTGTATGTAGCTTATCCCACATCTCTTTTGACGTTTTGCAGCTTACTATTTGTGGTATAACCTTTTCAGATATGTTTGTTACCAACATACCTTGAGCTTTCGAATCTTTCTGCATCCATTTCTCCTGATCCTCGTCGGCCTTGAACGTGCCTTCAACGACGTCTAAGAGACCCATAGCTCTTAGTAAAACGCGTATTTTGAAACACCACGCTGTCCAATTTTGTACACCTTGAAGCTGCTGAGAGCTTTGTCCAGAAGCCATATTTTCGACGGAATCCATCGCCCGTATTATTATTGCTTTACCGCAATTACCAGATTTATCAGAATCTGAGCCGGCGACCGCCACACCTGGTCAGACAGCCCTGGCCGACGTATGTTTATGTAGCTACTTTACCGCAGCGTTTCTTGATAAAAAACCAATCCAGCACGATTATTAGGCCGTAAGTCTGTGTCTGGGCCCATAACCTTTTGAAATATCGTGTGGATTTATTGTTTAGTAAAAGACTTTCCGTACACACGTTGGATAATTTTATTATAATGACAGTTCAACAAACCATAGATTTACATCACAGACATTCATCTTGACATAAGAGTTCCACAGACTAAAATTCTCTTCACATATCGTCCGTTTTGGACGGACTTTCAAATAATATATTATTCATGTTTTTATTATTAAAAGTAACTCTATTTATAGAAGTCAAACCAGGGATGCAAAATCTATCAAAAAAATTAAAAAGTTCATTAGCGTTTTTTTCTGATAATGTTTCTATCTAAATACTGAAGCGACACACAGAGGTTACGGGGAAAGGAGGAACTAATATTTATGGTGCCCTATACACGTTCCACTCCTTTATGAGAAGGCGTTTTTTTACAGATATTGCCGTTCAGAAATCAAAACTACTTAGTTTCTGGGATAGCAGCCTACTTAGGTTCTAGTCCATATTTATTTTTTTCGCTGTAATTATGGTATGAACGAACTACTTATCTGATCTAGTTCACATTCAGATCGCTAGAGCTGGGGCCTGCTTGGGCCCCCGATCCTACATACCGCGATATTTATGCGGCAAACAACTAACTGGAGGCTTGCGGGGAAGTAAGGCCCATGGGGACATACTGGTTTCCTGACAATGCTTTCCTTTACGTTTCCCATATTGTAATGTACGAGTAACAGAACGAGTTAAAAGTATGTGTTTAGATTTCCAATAAGCACTTTTTTAATCTGCCTAATCAGTAAGCAAAAAAGCAAAAAATCATTATAGAGTAAAAACAGATTACTTTAATTTATAGCTCACTCATTTTTGTGATAAGAAGTGTTAATCAGAAAGGACGTGAGTCATCAACAAAAGATGACTAAAATTATAGCATAGATAGACCTAGATATCATCAACAGTACTTCTGTACAGAACCTAATTTCATAGGCCACAAGTTCAAGTGCACGTGTTCTTTTAATTTAAGGGACTTTTACCCATGGCGCGACGCGCTTGCAATTCGACCGATTCCAACTAAAAGTGAAAATCAACCTTGCTACTACGATATAATGACGCAATTTGATTGACTTGACGTCGACGTGGCGATCGTGTTTTGTTTTTCATTTACCCGTAGACAACCGCTCAGCAGTCTTTAATGAATTTTCAACTTTATGTACTGTTGCATAGAGTTGAAAATGTATTAGCGACTAACGAGCGTTAACGATTATCGGTTGCCGTTTTGCTGTAGACCCTGTTTCGGTCCTCGACGTTAGAGTTAGACTCTAATAGATTTATAGCTGAAAATCTATGATTTATAGTCGTTCGTTGAGCTTATAGATGACCAGACGTGGGAAATGCTGCGTGTGCGACAAAAAGGGGTTTGAAACATTTCGATCTGTAGGTGGTTTTGTTCTGTATGTAATTCTATGAGTCAATTTAAATTGATTTCTAATAAGAACATTGTTTTGATTTTGACCTTATCAGTAAGCAAATAACGATGAATCATTTTATCAAAAACAATTAAAATTAAACACAAAATTTATACCAGTTTCTTACTCATTTCCTTTTTATAAGAAGTGTTTATCACAGAGGACGTGACTCATCAAAAAAAGATAATTAAAATGATAAGTAAGTAGATAGATAAATTGTATGTAACTATGTACAGACGCCAGCAGGTCAAACTGGCGCATCTGTCAAATTTAACGAACATTAGCCTTCCACTATTGTGATAAGGTTGATAATCTATTTTAAAAAATACAGATTGACGTAGGTTGATGTGCTGGCGTCTGTACACATCTTAGCGTCACTTTGTACTATCTTTCCCTACAATGAACGATCAGATTACACTGGTTTGGTGGAACTTGATGTGGATGTACCAGCTGTATTTCTTTAAATCTAAAAATATGAATTATTGTTACGACAAAACTGTTTAAAGGCAGGCAGTATAAAAGCAGCAGCAGCCAGCAGCAGTCAAATCTCGAAAAAAGAAGTAAACACTATGGTGCATCACGCCATTGACAACTTCGAAAATACTTTTTCCAAAGCATGTCAACATCTGTTTCAACAAAGAAACAGATTAACGCCAGGGCTGGCGTAACCCTTGGGCGCTTTAAAACGATGAGGCCACGCACTGTGGCTTTCTTAATTGCCAGTTCGTAGGAAAGTCGACTAATTATAACTTATACAAAAAATCTTAATGGTTATGAAGATATATTAATGTAGTAAGTGAAAGCGAGCTCGAAAATGTTATATGTCCTGTGTTCGACATAGCCTATGGGAACTCGGGGCCCCTAAGGTGCCTCGGTCAAGTGTACCCTTTGTAAAATTCGCAGACAGAAATACCCACATAATTTAATCATCCCTTGAAATGTCATGCCTTGTAATAAAATAACCAATTGGTTAACTATTTTAAATGATGCTAGGTTGGTAACTTCATCTACTTTTCAATCATCTATATGGAAGTAGAATTACTTAAAAATCCTAGAAGTTGCGTTCTTATATCCGAAATAATACTTATACCCGAAATAATAAACAATGCAGGAGTTCAGAACAAAAGCTGTAAGTAGGTACAAAGGACACAAATTGTTTTAGGTATAGTGAACTATGCGCGAGTCGAGTTATTGGAATGAAAGACAAAACAGATACGGATTACCTGCCGTTCCTTCCGAGAAAAAGATCGAAATGGAAGAAATATTTAATAATTTATAATATATTTTTTTGGCAGACTACTCACTCCCACTCCTGGACAAAGGTCTCCCTCCACTCCTTCCACCTCCTTTCTCCTTCTAACGAACTAGAAGGAGGACGACCAGTATGATAAATATTATTATGCAAATAATTTTCAACACTTTTAGCCAATGTCCTTGACATTGTCCAAAAGTGTGATTATAGGGTTGATTTACCTAGTTTGAGTTATGATCTGTAAAGGAAAATGTATATTTCTCATTAACAGAAGCCTGTTATATCATTTCGAAGCTTAAATTTTACTTATCAGAATCAAATCGAATTTATAAGAATTCTTGTACGCGTAGGTCCTTGGATCACGGTTCCAGTACGTTATGAATACGATATTTTAATGACTTTAAACAGTAATTATTTAATTATTATTAATTCAATCGCAATCCAAATCCGTTTCTTGTTTTTTGACGGATGGTTCTGATTGGACATCTTAGAAGACTCGCATAGGCCGATTCGGTCGTTGATTCGTTACAGACACAGATCCAATCCAACAGAAGATAGCGACCCTGCGTTTATTGTCTCAAATGGAGGTAGAACACAACCTTGAATATTTTTTTTTAATTACTGTCATTGTTGTATCAGTTTACAAGTACGGGTCATGACGTGTTTGACAATAGCTTAGCTTCACAGGTACCAAAACTTGAATACAGTTGTAAACAATAGTAATGAGTTCGGGGTGTGGGTACCTGCGTGAAGCTTAGACTGCGTGGTTTCATGTTTAAAGACCCACCAATAATAAAATCCGAAGAAATCACCAGTACTTTTTACAATTGAAGTAAGTTTTATAGATTTTTGTTACGTTGTATGTTATCACCGTGCTCGACTTTTCTTATTCGTTTTATTAAGATAAATGACTTAAATAATTCCAGAGTTTGTACAGCGAGCATAAGTTTATAATGTAGTATTTTATTTGCAGTTCGAAAAGTTTGCAATATATCGGAATGAGAACTGACCAAGAATACAGTGCCGCGCAGGCACTACTTGACCTGTCAAACAATATTCCACAATCAAATCATGAAATTCGTAAGTTTATAAATATATCTAAGGTGGGTGGACCATGGAAGGCCATGCTCCTTCGAAGGCCAATTATTAAAATTTCATAGTTATTTCCATGTGATGACAGATTCCTTCTATTTACACAAACATCCATCAAACTGGAAATAACAGACGCGGCGGCGAATCGCTCGCGCATCTATTTTGGCAGTACGGTCCCTCGCTTCTTTGATATCGGGAATTGACGACGTTCAAATAAGGTGGTGTACCATGGAAGGCCACTGTTACAATTAAACAGTTATTATTCGTTTATTTACTGCATAAATGAAACTAACAAACATTTAAGTAATACTTTGTTTTAAAAAAAAATTAAAAATTTGTAAATAAAAACTACTTTTTTTATTGTAGATTTAATACGAGTAGCTATTCAGTAACTTTTTTAAATGACTGATTTATTATAATGGCCTTCTAAGAAGCCCTTGTTCCTAGCAAGGCAATTTGAAAGAGTTCAATGAAACTTAAGTTCAATCAATATTGATTAAAACTGCAATTCAAAAAAGTGGTTTATATGTTACGTAATAAAACAAAATATTACTTAAATATTTGTTAGTTTTATTTATCTAGTAAATAAACGAATAATAACTGTTTATTTGTTAGTGTGGCCTTCCATGGTCCACCCACCTTATATCAGATTCTGATGAGTAAAAAATTAAATTGGGGCTGTAAACATTCATTTCTTATTTGCAGGTGACCGAAAAACTGCAAAAATAATACGATGTTTAGTAGAATCTCACGTAGCGGTAAGTTGATAAGTGTAGTGTAAAGGGCAGATTTCTCATTATATATATATATTTTTTATAAGAGTGGTATTTTAATGTAACACCGGATGTTTTATTTCGTATTTTTGTGTTTTTTTTTTCGGTGTTGAAAAAGCAAGATGGAGAAATAATATTAATACCAAGCAATTGCCAATAAACGAAATTTCCTCTATGTATTTTATTTGAATTTGATATAACTAACATTGTGCCATTTTAATTTCAGTTTAATACACAACAACCATCAACCAGTCGTAGCTCTTTGCCTCATGCGTTTGTTGTACAAAATGACAACGACAACGATTCAGAGGTAGGTGCATTCATAGAAGGTAATATACCTACTAAAACAAGAACTAAAATACGATCCTGATTTTGACCAGCCCCTCAACATTTTTTTTTCTTTGCAGACAAAAAGTATCACCATAAAGTGTACAGACGAAACAATCTTATATCGTAATCTCCAGCAATTCAATCATGCTCGCAACTCTCTTCATCAAAATGACGAAAACGTTCCGCCATCTGCAGCCTCAGCGGACGAGGCGAGCCTCTCGCTGCTATAAATTAATACGTTGAAATATTTAATAATGATTATAATGTATTTTCCTACCTAGCCTACGTCAGAGGCTGGGCATTTTGCACGTCAGAAGCAGAGCATTTTCCCGCCGAACAGCACACATTGTATAGTAATCGTGGCCTATTGGACACCTTAAAGAGCTTATAATTAATGTTTTTGCCACGGCTTGCGCCTTCGTCATGCGCGAGCACCCACACATGCATGCACTGTCTTTGTGTCCCACCGCGGATTTCTTTAAAGCGCTCTAAAATGTCGCGAAGGGCATTTGTCTGTATTTTCTGACTACTAGAGGACGTATAAAATTATGAAGTACACTTTGAATTAAGATAAATTGCTCTGCCCTGCCCTCCCCGGTGTGCGCTGGCCCTAATTATTTTGACAACTTTTGCTAACTTATCCAATATTTGTACAAATAATTGAATTATTTTAATGTTATTTGACTGAATGAAAATAAAATGATCAGTTTAAAATTCAAAGTTAAGAATATTTATGCAGTCTGGGTTTATTATCAGCTCGAAATGAGCTGTCTCCACGAACGAGAGAACCGCAGCGATATTAACGTCGCGGACTCGTAAACAAACTGAAAAATATTGGGTAAGGGGACACCGAGAATTCGGAAATTCCCAGGCTTGATCTGGCCCTGGATGAAGATTTACAATTTTATTTATATTTTATTTAATCGTAAGGCAAGTGACGTAGGGCAGGTCGCAATCGTGGCGGTAAGACTCCTCTTTGAGGATAGGCATCACGGCGTCCTGACCTACCGCCTGACGAAGGTCCTCATCGGAGACGGAAGGAAGAAACGCCTGGGTGTCACCATGCGAGGATCGCCCGGAGGACACGGTGGCGCATACGGTGCTCGACTGCCCCGCTTGGGCAGAGCACCGCCGTGTCCTTACGAAGGTGATAGGCGGCGACCTCTCGCACTCGGCATTGGTCGAGGCCATGCTGCGGGGCGAGACGGAGTGGGAAGCGGTAGCTTCCTGTGAAATGTCATGCTAGCGAAGGAGGAGGTGGGGCTCGTGAGGGCGAGGACAGCGTCCACCTCACAATCCAGCCGCAGTGGCAGACGCCCACGGCGACGGACGTCGCAAGACGATCTCCGGACACCATAGGCGCGGGCATGCGGACGGCGAGTAATGGGCGACTCGCTGTCCGACCATGGACCATTGTCGACGGTGCGTTGTGTTCCACGCAGAACTCAAAGTTTGGCAGCACATTGACGGGGCATCCCTTTAGAGGGCCAAAGCCTACCGCCGGGGTCGCCGGACTAAACAATAGCCGTGACTCCGGAACTTAAAGGGCTATTGAAGGACACCGTGGATTTTAATCAGTACAAATCTGACAGCCTCCTGACCCTGGGTGGAAGGATTCTTGATGATTTTATCACGATGAAAAAAAAGGCAAGTGACTAAAATTTGAAAAATGATGCGATTAGTGACTGGTCGGTTGGTTTGACTTGGTTCAATCATCGACCCGTTTAAATGCCTTATTAAGAATGGCATTGCTTCGCGCAGTGCGCACTCATTACACCTATCCCAAGATTTGGATAGATATAGAGCATGGACCAGGCATCCATCGAGCATGCTAGCTCACATCTATGATTTTGATACTAAATGACAGTGACATTAGTGGAATTGATATGTCAAACAGAGTCACGTTTTTAGGTTAGGATGTTAGGATTTTCCAAAATATTATTCATTTTCAGCATGTGATTATTTAACTTTTGTCAAGGGAATATTACTTAATATAAAGGTCAGTGGTAAGCTGTAAAAAATGAGTGCAGGAAAGGTCGCTTCGACTCTACAAAAGAAGAAAAACACTATCAGTAAAGGTAAAATGAAGAAAACTATAAAAAATGTTTTATGTCGGCCTGATCCAGTGTTTTGGTAAGTTTGTGGCATTAAATCATTCAGCTTTTTTGCTCTATCTCAACTATGTCATCTTAAATATTAAGATACGTTACAGGCCGGAGATAACAGAAGACGAGGGGAAGAGTTTAGAATCAGCTTTGAAAAAGCACAAAATCATTATTCCCGATTTCAAGAAACCTCATTGGAAAGATCTGAAAGATATTCCAAAAGAACAGCGCCCAAAACCGCCGAAGTTAAAGTAAGGATTGTTTCTAGTTTATTTGTTTGTTGAATTCATAAAACAAATCATTTCAATAAGTTTTATTAAGACATCTTCATTAAAAATATGTGTTTTCAGAAAAGTGGATGGGCTTCTACTTGGTATAAAGGAATGCAGTGAAGCCATAGAAAATGGAGTATGCTCAGCAATAGTTATTGAAGCAAAAGTTAACCCAAGACTGATAGTTCAACCTATTATAGAAATGTGCATGGCTAAAGACATTCCCATACTCTGTCTGCGGGACTTGCGAAAAGTGTCTGCAGTAAATTTTGGTCTACCAACTAGTTGTTTAGGAATAAAATGCAACAGCCTATTAGATTTATTGAAAGAAATAGCTGATATAGCCAATAATCATCCCAAGCCGAAACAAAATAATCAACAGAAAAAAGCAAATGACAGTTTAGTTGAAAAAATGGATGTGGATGAAAAAGTTGACACAAATGAAAAAGGATCACTGAGTGACATACCCACATTTGAATTCTTATACAGAACCAATAAGAAAAGTAGAGTATTTGTGCCAACTGCTCCAGAATACACATTAAAACCAACAAAAACATTCATTGGCCAAGACTTCATAGAATTCTCTGATAAACCAGACCTTAATAACAGCAAGGCTTTCATGAGAATGTTAGTGAAGAAGTTTTCTAACAATCCAGACAGGGTTAAAAAGAAATAAACAATGTTTCTAATGAGAAGATGCTTTATTTTCAAAAATATTATTGCTATAATGTCACAATAGACATAATATTATGTTAAACATTCCACAGGGAATGTGACAAGTAATAAAGAAATGTATGAGATGTCTTACTGAAATCATCCCATAACACTTCCTATTACATACTACCCAAATTTTACCTCTCAACCAATATACTGCCATTTTTCGAAAATTCATCGACATTTACTTTGAAAATTGTGTTTCTTATACAAAACATTGCCACAATCAAGCATGGCAGTCGAAAGGTTTTTCAGGTAAAACTTGATTAACTAACTAAACTAATAATATCATGCCATACTTCACATAATGAATCTATACAAATATAACAACTATCATTGTATGAAGTATCGCATGAGAGTAGATATATGTATCTTACATTTTCAATTTATGCATTGCATTTAAGTTTTTAACAGTTCAATTTAATAAAAATCAAACAACAGATTGGTTCAATGTTACACCTACAATAATGACTAAATTAGTCAATTAGTGCTGGCCATTGCTTACACCTAAACATACTTAATTAACCAAGAAAAATAATAACATGAAGAGTTTTTTGATGTACCCTCAAATAGTCAATAAATGAATGTCGCCATAACCATGGTGCAATATATCTACAAAACATTCATACAAAAAACAAATCATGATAATATAGGCTTTTAATTAAATAGAAAATAAACTTCAACAAGTTATTTTTTGTAAACAATATTATACTAATGCTCAATATTATCATAACATTATAACTTTATTAGTATAAAAATAATAATTGGTACATGGTACCAATAATGATTTATTTGATCACATATTTAGCTATTTATATCAATAATTAATTGTCTTAATTTCATTATACTATGTGTAACAATTTTACATCCACGCAAAAAGTAAATATTGTGAAATTATTCACTGGAAGATAAAGGAATGAGAAAGCAAACATTGCCATGCTAGTCAAGCATCAAGTCATAATTAGCTATACACATGAAAATATGTATTTGTACATTCTAGAAACTATTTAATAATTATTAAATATCAGCATACGCTTCTCAGAAGCGCATGGCAGAAATCGTAGAATATGTACAAAATATAAATGCCTATTTATCAGTGATACGTGCGAGTGTCGCGCTTCCTCGGCCAGCGCTCGCGGGCCTTCCACACGGTGTCAACATTTGTTCCCGACCATATCATAGCTGGAATTTATCCTGACTTTCATCATCAGAGCTAGCGGAGATCTACTGGTCCGGTTTTTTACCAAAAGCCGGCAGTGAGACGCGGACTCGGCTCCTCAGCTCAGTGCGGCACCCGCGCCTCGCTGGGGCGGTAGCGGGCCAGGATGATGGCGCACATGGTCTGCGCGTCCGTCTCCTCCGGGTACGCCGCCATCGCCTCCGCCACCTGCGACTCGGGGAAGATGCCGGCCAGGTGGTAGTGCATGCGGCGTCGCGCGTCCCAGTGCTGCAGCGCGCCATCCGACGCGCACGGCGACACCAGCGGCGCCAGCAGCGCGGCCGCGCCCGCCGCCCCGCCACCCGCCCCGCCCGGCGCACTCGCCACGCGCGCCGCCAGCGAGTGCGCGTGCGGCTGCAGGCGCGGGTCGCAGGTCGGGTTGAGCGTCAGCTGCCGCGCCAGCTTGCGGTGCGTGTTGACGGCAGGCGGCGGGCCGGACGGGGCCAGGGACTGCGGCTGGTGCGCGGCGTGCGGCTGGTGCGGGTGTGAGGGGTGCGACGGGCCTGACGGGCCCGCCACCTGCAGCTGCGCGCGGTCGAAGTGCGTGGCCAGCGTGGCGTCGGCCAGGCGCGGCGCGGCGGACTGCGCGCGCGCCAGCTGGCGCTTGATGTCGGCGGGGCGGCCGCCGGGCGGCAGGCTGACGGTGTGCAGGTGCGCGCGTCGCAGGGTGGTGGCAGCGGCGCGCTCCGACAGCTTCTCCGCGACGGACTTGTGCGGCCGGCCGGCACGCTCGGGGTGGTGGAACTTGCACTTGTTGCCGTACGTGCACTTGCGACCGTACGGGCACGCAGGCGGCGGGTCGGCGCGGTACGCGGGCGCGCGCAGAAACGCATCCAGGGTGGGGCCACTGCGACCGAGCGGGTCGTCGGGCGGCATGAAACGATCATTTACGAATGAAAACATCAGCAGTCGCTCCTCAACTACTTTTCGGAAGTCGGGGTTTTCTACGGCGAGGTCGCGATAGTTGTCATTAGAAACGACGATGCCATCGGTTTCGGCGGCGAGGCGCAGGATATATCGGTCATCGTAACACACGAGCCGCTTGCCTCCGAGCAGGCGGCTGGGCGTGTACACGAGCACGCGGTCTCGTTCGAGTCGCTCCAGCACGTCTCGGTCCACGATAGGGTTGTGTGGTCGTGACGCCTCCTTGCGCCATTTAGGCACGAAGGCGGTTATCTCACGGTGCCCTCGAGCGCGAAACCAGTCCACGCAGATTTCAATGCCGCGACACGAAAACACCTCTTTGTTGCCATGGCTGGAGACAAGAGAGACACCATGGTTATAAAGTGCGCCACAACTTTATATAATTAGGTTAGAATTATACACTAATAATAATACAGAATCGTTAAGATAAGATTGCGACAATACGAGTTATCAACCGGAACTCTCCGAGTGATTGATATCTAGGAACTCGTACGATGTTGAACGTGGACTCTTTATCTTTGACTTATTATGATAATGATACTAAACAAAATATTTATTTGATTGCTTAAATTAAATTTCATTCTTTACAAGCTACATATTTCAAACTAGGATTGAAAAGTAGAGTATTGATTACGCCAGTCACCTGAGGTAGAAAGTAAATCACCTTTCTAAAATTAAACGTATATTATTAAGGTGCTATGCTAACTCAGAAAGAAAATTTTCTATTAACATCCAGTTGAAGACTGCTGCTATAATCATCAGTTACATACCTCATAGCAACATTACTGCCATCTATAACGATGTGTCGAAGAGGCGCGCGATCAGGTGGCGGGTCGGGCTCAGCCGGGGGCGCAGGCGACAACGCTCGCGGCGGTTGCTTAGCAGCCAACTTGATCAGCTCGGCCAATAACTCGTTGCATGGAGGGTCAGGACCCAGACGCTGCAGAGCTGTCCGCGCCAACCTCTCCGAGTAGCCCAACTTCAGGGCAAACTCGATCTTTGCCTATAAATAAAACAGCAATTAAATTGAAGAACAGTTGCACACTGCAAGGGAGTAAAGCAAGATGAAAACGTGAGTATTAAAATAAGAATGATAACCAGATTGGAAATCGGGAATTCCATTTAACTTTTAACATTGACAATCGCAAAATCGTCTCTGTCGATGAAGCTCCCAGTTCATCTCTCCATATAGAATTATTGCGAATGGCCTTTTATCCTGTAGATCGCAATCACAGACACAATAAAGCCATTGTGCCTCGAGTAGATCTACAAAGGGAGATACACAGGAAACAGTTGTTAGCTGTTAGGCACTCTGCATTGTCAAATACCCAGTGCAACTGCGTATGCATGCGGTGCATATAAATGAATTACTGAGTAGAACGGTGAAGGAAAATATTGTGAAGATACTGGGATGTCCTAGAAAGACTTGTAACTGTGACATCCACAAACACGCAGTGGACACCCGAGGCGGATTACAGGCTACTTCGTCTCATAAAGAGGAAGCCTGTATACTTGTCATGGGACCGATTCATTTATTAATATGCCTTATTCAGTACAATATCTTACCGGGTTGGGTTGTGGTGGTGTAAGAGTGACATATTCAGCGAATTCCGCAGCGAGAGTGTCCGAGGGAGTCCTCGAGGCCGCACGATGCGCACTCTCGTCCTCACACTCCGAGTCATAGCTGGAATCTTCGCCTCTCTCGCCAGCCCATCCCACTGATGACTCCACATATTTCTGAAACAATAACGACAATATTAACGTTGATACCAACTTTTTTGTTCACAAAAAATAATGAATGATGAACAGTCTGTGCCTAATTATGTAGCAGGTTGTCCGTTTTTTTTAATGAATTGGCCGTGGTACCGTCATACATTTAAAGTCTATTGTAATTTTATATCTTATATTTCATAGTATTGTTGTAGCCTCTAGTTTTCATTAAAGTCGTTTGATAGACTAAAGTTCAACACCTACACCATGTTTAAATTTTAGATTCCAATCTGCCAGCATGAAACCTTTAAACATAGATATACAGATAATTGCAAACGATTGTAATAATCTATCCTTTTACATATGATATGACTATGACTTGCATTTGATGTGACGAGAACGCAGTTGGAATTTTCTAAGATTAGCTCTGCAAGGTGAATAGTTAGCTTCAAACGGATCTAATACGTTAATCCCCGCAGCTAGACATGATCTTTTTATTAAAACATAAAAATAGCGCTTGTGAGATATACTGGTTTATTTGCAATTTCAATAAGCCTATGGTGACGCGATGCCTAGGAAAATCTAAAAATGTAAAGTGAGCGTGTGAGTGATGATTATTATCAATCAATAAGCAAATTTGATATTACGGCGACCGACACCGGCTCAGCACAGGGTCACGAGGGCGCCGAAGCGGATCTACAGATGATCATTGACCTTTAGCGTGTGCGCAACTGACGGCCGTACCGGTTGGAATACATTATTCTTGAATTGACAGATATATTTCTGAATTAAAAACCAAAAAATAACCTACTGTCGTCTACTATCGCGCACTGGACACGTTTACAGTTAGAAAATTTACTTAATAATGTACAAAATAGCGGTTAGTCATACCCGCAAGATCCGCGTCGAGACCTAGTTGGCTGAGAAACTAAAATACAAATCTAGATTTTGGTTTGATGTAGGTGGATAAAATAACAAACAGGATATAAGGGTAATTGCTATATTACTATCATCGTTACTTTTAGTAATAACTATCAGCTTAATCAGACACAGCAGTCCTGACGCAGCGAATTTTTTCAAAAACGATATTGATAAAAAAACAATCGAAGATTGTAAATACTGAGGAGAGTATATCCAGAACGTAATTCTAAAACATCTACCAGATCGACAACTCATACAGATTTGAAACAAAAATTAATAGAAACGCGCTGCAAGTGCACGGCAACTGGCAAGTTCCTGTTAGAAAATCGGTGGCTAAACGTATAGTCGTGTAAGACCAAGACGATAAAGTTTAGTAGGTCTCGGGAGCCTACATCCGGGCTGGGCAGAGTACGGAAGCGCCCCGCCTACAGCGCGGAGCCGGATGCGACTTTCTAAAAAAATCGAGGCAAGTTACAGTTGGCGGCTAGAGAACGATACTGAACTATGTTGATTATCATGAGGCAAATGTTTTGGAAAATTATTTGGTGTATCTATCTTCATTATTTCTTTGGCAATTATTTTTATAAGCACTTGGCTTTATGGCTCCTTTTATAACGGCAAACAAGACATACGCGTACCTACCTAAAATCTTTTTATTACTATGTTTTCAAATTTTTTCTCAAAGAGTCAATCTGTATTTTTCGATACTCAGTATATTTGGGCCCATTGCAATACTTGTAGCTAGTAGAGCTCGTTAATGAATGAAGTTAAAATTGAATATAAGTTGACAGTTTTATTTATCAATGCACCGTCCTTCGTCAATGAATAAGTTCACTGTGTCTATTGATATAATAATGTCCTAAATGCTTCCTACGATAGTGCGCGTTACGTCAATGGATCGTACGATGTACGTGTTTGGGGTCATAATGATGATTGTGTATCTCATTTAACAAACAAGTTATTAATAAAGCGTTATCTACTTCAATCTTTTCTCTCACTTCTTTAACTCGTATGGATAAATCCGTGAAATTAGTTTGAAGGAATTTGGCAGGCTATTAAGGATCGGTAAGTTGACGAAACACAAAAATATTTAAATGTCAGTGACGTAGTTATTTCCTCGTAATAGCAGCAGCATTTTAGGCAAAACAAAAAAACCCATCGGATTATCCCGACGTGTTCGCCACGCTCGTTTACGTTGGACGAACTATTTGTTTACGTTTTTTTCGGTCTTAATTTTCGGAATCTGGACGGAATCACGCTAGACTTCTAGCAAAACACCAACGAGCCCATAATATAATAAACAAATAACAATTACTGTGCTCAAAGAAAAAAGAAAAAATCTTCGCGACCCATCTAAGCTATGGAGGTCGTGCAAATCAACCGAATCATTCAGTTCATTAGTGTACTTATAGATTTGTAGATAACTAGATAATTGATTTAGAACGTTTCATAGCATTACATCACTTGCACTGCAAACGTTGAAAGAATTTCCGTTTTTGTTTAATTTATATCAGTAGCTACATCAAGACCACAAGTTTGTCAGAAAATTTAGCTACTTATGCAAATTTCTTGAATTCTTGAATCAAGACAGGACTAGATTAAGTGTGAAGTAACAGACTCCAACCAAAGTGATGACGTAATCAGTTTACTTGTGATTGTGACTTTTTTCCATTAGTATTCGCATAGCAGTTAGATTTCCTCACAGGCTTACTTTTGGTTTGTTACGTCACTTGTCTAATCTATCTGTGTAATGGCCTCGTTCATAAACCATATGTTTTCGCTTATACCTGTGTAAATGGATTTGTAATGATTATTTGTTTTTCGAACCTTGTCCCGCTCCCGATGCATTCGGACTTTGGCCGCGAAACTTAACTCTTCCTGTACATTGACGTCCTAAGTATGATTCCATTGATAGTATTGACGTCAGTATGAGACCGTTTATCTCGTTTAGACGCAATTGAAGGAGGAACTACTAATTACGTAGGAAGGTCTTAATATCGTACATTTGCAAATTAAAGGTTATCTATCTCACTACAGATTAGAAATTCAGATGCTATTAAAATTTCTTGTTTTGAACGGCAGCTATCTTTCTACTGATTAAGCTTTGATATCATTATATAGGTAGATTGGTATGCTTCTGGCATTGATTAACAGAAAACCGTAATTAGATAGACAGCCCAATGTACGAAGAAATTCAATTACGCTTTTATAATAAGCAAACAGTCTGTGATTTGGATTTCTGAAAGCGATTCTCATACGACGACTAACTTACTAATTCGTAATCCCGGGAAAACTTGCCTCATTTCTATCCGTCAATAAACGCTACCGAAGTTAATTTACATGAAGGCATGTCTGCACTGTACGCCGATAAGTAAAGTCTGGGTGAGTGAGTACAATTAGTTCCGTTTGTAGAGGAGAAATTCTATCGTTGGTTTGTTGAAGAGATAACAACGGCCAATAGGGTGGGAGCATTCGGGCGACGTCCGCGCACGCCACCTCGTGCGATGTGGCGTCAGCGACGAACAGGATGCGGGCATGCGACATACTTTATACAACACATATGTAGACACACACGCGTACCGTACAAACTGCACTGTACTCAAAGATTCGGTTGCCATAACAAAAGTATTGTCTCTCTCTCTTTATTGAGCAGCGTTAAGTCCAGATACGTACTGAGGTACAAAACTCACTACTCACTGTTGATTATTAATTTTCTAATAAATTATTTAAGAATTAGACCTGTTGTCTATAAAACAAACTGTAATAAGAAGCCAGTTGTTTTTATAAGGTCGTTAATTGATATTCACGAGCTTGCAATTAGTTCGTGACGTAGGTCGATGTTGTGACTTGTGCTCACAACAATAATGACAAGATTAGATGAAAACGGAATATGACGTCAGTAGATCTTATCAGAAATAAAGACCACGTAACTATGAATTAATTAAAGGCTTAACAAAAACATTATGGGCAAGGATATTTCTGAGGAATCAGACATGAAGATTTTTATAGCAATGTTAGAACCCTTAGGTACTAAAAGAATACTTTGCCGACGGAAAAATAAAAGATGTCTCTCGGACAGCTATCGTAGATAGTAATTTATCAGAAATAGTTTGGCGTGGCGAAGGCTATGAAACTAAAATTTAAATGAAAACCTCCTCCGCGATTACGATCACTTCGAATTCGATGTAGTGTGGTGAAGCAAGCCAAGATCTCGCTATAATTTTCAAGCTTTAAAATTCCGGTCATAACAACATTCTAGATCTAGAGGTCCACTAATCTAAATAAAATGTAGTCAGTCTGTTTATACTTAGAAGGGGCGTGATGCGGTGCTGCAGTAGATTTGACGACTGTAGGCTGCAGCTAGCCATTCTTACACAAACGTCATCAAATATTAATAGAGAATGCGCACGTAAATGCCGCAGTCTAGTTCATAATAGGTTCCTTGAGAAAGAGGACACTAATAATTATCCGACATGAGTACCTGATAATGTGTGAAAAGGCAAATAAACATAGACGCTTTATAATAATTTGATAAAAATGATAAGCTTATGGCAATTCATAAATCAGAAACCTAATATAAAACACATATTGAATAATACTTCACAGGATACTTTAATAAGCCTCCAAATGTCGTGTGGTTAAAAAGCGCTCTGACCACAAATTAGCATTATGATCTACGTCACATAATACATTCGTTGGATGTCGACCGAGTTCGTTTTTACACGTATTCGGGTACTTTGTCATCAGAAACCGCAAGTGGGGCCCTATCGTTTCACTCGTTGGCTGTCTGCCTACCTATTGACATTCATTACATCAGAGCATAATCATACCGGATACTAATAACATTAGAAGGTTACCTATGCCTCGCCACTCTTTAATAGGTATCAACCAAATCATTTGATTGACTTTGGCAAGAACCTTAGTTGCACTTTAAAAAATAACGATAAAATAATATAGTTTTACTAAGAATGCTCTTAATTCTCATTCATTATCATCAAGAAGTTTAAAAATATCTTAGGGTTTCCCTATTTCTCACGGGTCTCGGTTTTTTAATTCTCAAGAAACATCTCTAACATTGTATTAAAATAAATGAAAGTGACGTCTTTTGTATTCAGGTTGTTTACTTGCAAAACATCCGTGAATGTTTAACGTAACCTACGCGTGTAGTAGATTCTTTGGAAAGCTAATAAAACAGAAAAGAAAACTCATCAAAGATATCCTGAAAGTGTCGATGCTCTAACCAGCGTCGATAACTGATATTCCACAGGCAAACACTTAAAACATCCGATCAGAACAAAAACAACAGCAAAAAAACTTCAATGGAGTTAGGTCAAGTACAATCAAAATTCTCAGAAACGTCCTCACACTTATTCAATTCAAATCCGTGATCAGATGTCGTAGATAACGAAATAATATAAATCACCAGTGCTCGGAGGCGAAGTGAAAGTTTGCCATGATATCCGAACAGTGCCGGACCTGCGACACTTTGTACAGACGACAGATGAAGACATGCACATTAATTAAACATTGCTTTCACAAACTGTTACAAAAACAAAACATTGCAACGTGATGCTGCGAAGCGTCTGATGACGGACGACCACTATCACGTCCATATAGTATACGTGATGGTATTCTAACCGCACTAATTATGTTCACTGCAATATCTCCATCTTGCTAATGTGCATCATCAAAACATTTTCATTTTCTCGCAACAAGCACTGACGTACAATCCACAAAAACTTAGTAATTCCGACTCACCCACACAAGCACAACAAATCATCTCAAAAAGCAATCCTAGGCATTTCGTCTGTGTTTGAGCACTGTATACAATAATTAGCATACCTACATGATGTTAACGAACCGGCTCTACTTCCGGGATCGTTATATCGGCCAATCGTGAATGAACATCATTACAATGCGATGTACGAATCGCGGCTCACTGTGAAACTCGCGAGGAGACAAGATCCGTAAACGCAGGACAGCCTGTTGTACTAGCCGGGTGCAACAGGTGTCCTAACGGAGGATATGAGAGTCGCGCTCACCTGGGAGTTGTCGATCGCGTACATAATATTTTATTAATGCTTGCGCGCGTCGCATGGCATCACGCGCGTGTGCGAGCGCGGCGTGCTTCGCGGCAAGACTATTGACTAGCGTATCATGTGGCGCAAGCGCATGCACACCTCCACGCACGAGCCCGCTGAGTGAAGGGGAAGCGGGGCACCGCGAGATCCGGGTTGTGCGCCCACTGCACCCGGCGGGCGGCCCCCAAACAAACCGCGCACCGCTGACCTCTGCTACTACCGACCAATATCGTTTCGGATTTGTCGCATCCATACGCGACACTAACGAATTGTACCCGGAAATAATATGACCTGAACTTTCTAACACCTTTTTGTTAAGGAATAAAATAATATTCTAACTGTTGCTTTAGGAGTAAATCTAAGAATCAATCGAAGTCAGTTTCGCCTTGCCAGATTGCCGATAGCATAATGTAGAAAGCGCTTCTCAGGGGCAATATGGATTACTTACATTCTTATTTAAATTAGTTTGTCAAAAATGTCACCAGTGAAATAGCAGTTCTTATCAGGGGTTCTTCTTTTTCTAATAAATTGAAAACGCTCCAGATCGTTCATCTACATATTTGTATACTTCCTCCAAATTCTAATTTTTTAATACGCTCAGCTTTGCTTGTGAATTCATAAAGCTCAGAAGGCATCATAACAAATCGTCAATGTAGAAATGATTCCGTGAGACTTCTGCTGACTTATCGTTTAGCGATAGGTTCGCGTTTGACCACTATCTCGCCTGGTAAGCGATGAAGTGGTAGACAGTGAAGCACGCATGTCTAGAAGTAACCTATTCACTCTTGACGTAAAGACTCCAAAGATGTAACTATCAGGAAAGACCTGACCTCATGGCTATTGATTCCTCAGGGGTCTGTTCTCTCTGCAACTCTTTTCCTGCTGCACATCAATGACCTACTTCAATCTGGTATTGTTGGGTACGCAGATGACAGTACGGTTTCAGAGATACTTGTCCAGCGTAAAAACCACCGGGGATGAAGTTTGTTCCTTGAGAGCGGTTATGGTTGAGCGGACAAATTATGCCTTAAACCTTGTCTCCCAGTGGGGTGATGACAATATGGCCCTCCTTTTACCGCAAAAAGTCGTTTGGACCAAACTCCTTCTTTTCGGGGTGCATCTGTACCTGTCAAAGCCCAACTTGCGGCCAAAAAGCTGGGCATCCTAAATAGAGTGAAGCGGTACTTCACGCCTAGACGGCTTTTAACTCTTTACAAAGCACAAGTCCGATCCTGCATGGAGTATTGTAGCCACCTTTGGGATGGCTCAGCTAAATACCAAATTGCCGATCTTGACTCGGTGGAACGCAGAGGTCAGGTGCTCGTTGGCGACGTAAAAGTGGTGAATGCTAAGCTCCATAGCTTGACTCATCGCCGCAAGGTTGCCTGTATATTCTTAACTTAGCCTTTGTCTCAATAAATGGGCCAAAATTGAGGGTCGGTGTCAACGTAGCCACAAGAAGGTCGAGATGGTCCATTTAATTACTGTGATTTGTAAACTTGGATAAGATTTTTGTTTATCTCGGCCTAAGGCTTATGTACCATACAAGGAGGGCCTTTGGACTATGTTAGTAGCTACGGTGCTAAGATTAGCAGCCCATAATTTGGAGTATCGTGAGTGACATTTTCACTGTAAAGTATAACGAAAAAACATGAGTATCGAACAGCAAACTCTTGGTCAGAAAAACCATATTACAGTTGATAATAAAATTTAATAAGTAAGTACGTGTGCATATGTTAAGACGTTGAGAAATGAGCTATCTGTTTATATTGGAAAGATTACTGCCTTGACCTACCACAATAAAATTTCTTAATATACATTATAGTTAAGCGATATCAGATTTGATTGGGATTGCATGCGTGGGATACGTGATGTTCAAGCAATAGCGCGTTAAGTAGGTACCTATTGTTCTGTCATATGGAAGCTTTATACGATACGAGTTCACCATTTTCCAGTTTACCATGGATAAATTATAAACTATCACAAAATAATGCTTAAATTAGAAATAGTTTGATGCAGTTCACAATATTTGGATAGTTTTCAATTTCGCGAGATAATGTATCTCACGATCAATAAACTAATGATGTTCACCATCTTACGGTGATGTGGTTATTATTAATCGAAAGTGACGTGGATATCCATGCCCAACCATTTTAGAACGTACTTTTTAAGTGAAGTAGATTATAGCGCATTATAGAATCTTAAAGAACTGTTAAACACGGGATCTTAAAAAAAACATGCGACTTACAATTGGCTATTTACAGTATCAATAAATTATAAATCTAATTAGTCCGTCATCCGTCATTTAGAGTTTTGAAAAATAACGGACACGGGACACGTACGTATTTTTTCTTTTGTAAAATTAAAAAAAAAAAAATGTACAAAATTGGACGTATTGCCAATTTCGAATGCATCTTATCTCCGTCAATTTTGATTTACGTAACAAAAGAAAAAATATGGGTCGAATATTTTTTGATGATCTAACTGACAGACTAATTAGAATTTTTCAGTCATATAGCCCAAATGGATCCAAATAAATGGGTATCAATACTGTTCAATAAATGTGAATTCACTTTAATGCTCACACATTTAGGGGTCTTTTTCAAAAAAAATGTTCATCAGAAAATTGCGTGTCCTACGACTTTAAGCCTCTATTCTTCAGGCAAATGCAGTTAAAACGCAGTGTTTTAATAAGAAAACGACAAAATATGTTCGAAATTTACTATTAACATATTCAGAAGTACGAAAATCTCTGTAATATTGATTAAATTAATCATTATCAGGAAGATGAAAGATGATTTTTGACGTGTCCCACGCAGGATTTGTAAAGTTCCGAACGTAAAATATCACTATTATCCGACCTTTTGTTCAGTAATTTTATGTAATTTGGCAGGATTATATGATCTAAATTGAATAATAAACTTAATTCATAAGGTGCTAGAGTACAAAATTATTTAAAATACACGTTTTATCTTGTCCCTCAAAATAACGTTGATGGAAAATTCCATATACGCTACGCAAATTTATTGATTTTGAGTAGAAAATTGAATAAACTAAGAGAATTTTTTTAGTGCTGACAACATTTTAGAACGCAAATGTCCGCCATATTTGTTAAATGACAGCAGTTTTGTCTAAAAGCGAGAGTGAGCGGTCGGGCGTCACGGAGTCCTGTTCGCATTTTCCACTACGAACTTGATTTTATCATGTAAGTAATGTTTTTTTGACTTATAACTTTTCATAGCTTATTAGAAAAAAGTGTCTTTAATTCGAATTAAGTGGAACATTTCCTTAAATTGCTTTCGAACTGTTGATTTCTTGAGTTTGTTTTTGTGAAGCCATCATACGTCACGTCCATTACGCTACGTATTGTACTGGTGGAACACCAAATGTGACGTAGTGGAATTTTAAAGCATGGTTTACACACGTCAATATAGTTTTTACAATCAAAACAGGTTTAACATAAAAAAAAAATGTTTTTAAATTGTTGAGAGATTGATTAATTATTTTTAGTGAAAAGTAATTGAGTAAAGCATTAAGGTTTAATTTAAATAATTTAATCGATCGAATAATTACAGATTTTTGTAATAATCATTATTTTCGATAATCAAAATGTAAATTATGCAGCTTTAGACAAAAATTTTTTACCAGATTATGGTGTTGACGGCAGCGGAGCGGTCTAAAAGATACAGGGAAAAAATAAAACAGGATCCAGTAAAGCACGAACTTCATAAAAAAAAGGAACTCAAAAGACTGAAGAAGCATTTTAAGAAGATAAACGAACTAACTGAAGAAGAAAAAGATGCCAGACGAAAGCGATGGAGGGAACAAAAATGTCACGTTACTTAAGAATTCCTCAAAATGTTATTTTAGAGTGTTTTTAATGACTTTTCTTGATTGTAGATGTACGTTTTAAAATTGATTAATTCTAAGTAATGTAAACTGTGCCTTATAATTCCTAAACGTGACGATTTGTTCTATTAACGTCACTTGTCCTACTTTCATGGTGATATTTAGATTTAATTTAAAAATAATTCTCATATGATTAATACTGTGATTTAAATTGTTTATAATAATATTATTTAAAAGTTTTATGAAACATAATTTTATATAACATATTTTATAGAAAAGTGCCAAAGTAGAGGCTTGACTGTGCAATGAAACGTGCCATAAAGTAACGTAGAGGAATAGTTTTCGTAGAAAAAATGTTGATTTTACTTAAATAACTAATTATAAGTTTGTGATTTTGAAGACTTTTCTTGTTAGAATATATTATAATTAAAAGTAATTTTATTTCATTTACCATTGAGTTTTAATAGCAATCTAAACTTTGTGACGTAACGGAACTTTTTAGTTACCATCCTTCCTTAAAATATATATTTCTCGTTTAATTAGAAACATATCATATTAAATTTTATTATTTTTTAAAACATAATATAACTCGTTAGCCGATAACTTGTTGAATTTCAATATTTTTCTTTTCTTTCTGGGTGGAATTCCATTACGCAACGAACATTTTTTTTGAAAACCACCCTTAGATGTTACACTTCTTTATCTTATGATTACGCCACAGATTGCAAATTTCACTTGCCAAGCATGTCGTGTCAAAGTGGCTGACGTCAACTGACCTTGCAGATGCCGACAGCCCCGAAAAACGACTAAACAACATTCTAGTAAACAGCTGTTAAGGTAACTAGGTGTTTAAGAGCAGAGAACTGCATTATGCTGATCTGTTTTTTTAAGTATCTCATTTTACATTTCTCGTCATCCATATCCATAACTCTGACACTAGAGGTATATCATCCTATTGTCAATTAAACTACAATCGGTACTCCGGACTATGCCCGTAAAAGTTGTATTTTTTATGAACATTGCAACAAAAATTAGGATTATATACAAAAAATTAAGAAAAATGTAGTTCTGTTATACAGGGTGACTAGCGATTGGGTGAATGGGTGGCTCTAGACCAAATTTTCGACAATTTTTTCAGTATGGCTGTTTTAGTGTTAATAAAAAATTGAAAGATTTTTCTAAATTGCAATCTTGTTTCGAGGAATGCACACATTTTCTTCTGTTTTTGCATATTTATATTTAATCCTGTTTTTGCAGTGTTACGAAATTCAGTTTGTAGTGCTCTGTACCAGAAGGATAACCAATGAGACTCAATAATCTATTTTATGATCTGTAATAGGTAGACAGTTGACAGAATGTGTATTTCTGTTGTCACTTCAACAACAAATAATGAAAATAAACGGTACAAAATTCTTTAAGTGCAAGTTTTTTTAAATGGTATTATATAATTATAGTCCACATAAACATCTTAATAATTGTTAGCTTGAGCTTATCTCAACAGTCAAATGATAAATATAATTTTTTGCTGGCCTTGTTATGTTCAAGGCATGCAAGTCAAGTTGTTTGCAAATCAAAAGTAAATTCATTGTTTATCCATTACTGATTCTGAATAAATTAACAAATGTATTGTGCCAATTGTTGTTACAATTGTATTGAGAGATATTCATTATTTTAAAGACGTGATTTAAAATAAACAGAAAAAAGCAAACAGTAAAAATTAATTCTCTATTGTCTAAATGCTCAGTGAACACAGTTCAGTTTTTTAAATTATCCTAATTATAGTTCACCTGTTTTACACAAACTACTAATTAAAAGTGAAAAATTG
Source organism: Agrotis puta (assembly GCA_943136025.2). Classification (NCBI taxonomy): domain Eukaryota; kingdom Metazoa; phylum Arthropoda; class Insecta; order Lepidoptera; family Noctuidae; genus Agrotis; species Agrotis puta. Next base: position 5,884,675 of record OW964184.2, on the reverse strand, counting down.
TAATGTGCTTTAATAGAAATTACAGCACCTTGGAAACACTAAGAAATGAGACAGGTGCGAGTGAAGTTGCAGGCAAAAGCTAGTACCTACAAAAATTTATAATAATGCCGATTTAGATATGTAGATGAACTTACAAGGAATACAATCTTATTTCTGATAAGTCTTATCTAGCGACAATTCTTGACTGTTAAGAATGAGATATTGCTTTTGTCTAATACTTAATCAACGGGTGAAAATTATTTAAAGAAATGTTGATGTTTGCGGCAAATTTCTTTCAGAATTGTTAAGCCACAGAAGAGTGAAATGGCAACACATGAATAGACAGAAATAGATATCAACTTCTGTATTTAGATAAGATTCCCAGTTTTCCAGTTATAAGTTTGATTAGGTAAAATTACTGCATATCATCAGATAATGCTTATTAGTATCAATGATTCATATATTATCACTACATTATCTCAATTAATATGATGAATACACATGGAATAGGTAGTATATAATTTGTCTAAATAGGGTACAAGATCCAGAACGCAAACAACAGGAGAAAAAACAGGATGGTTTTTCGTCAGTGTCTGACAATTCCTTCCACGCCACCCAGGGCTGGAGGAAAAATGCCCAAGTAAAAGGGTGATTACTAATTATTTTTACATTAATTTAACAAAATTTAAAAAAAAACCATTCCTATAAACCAAAAAAAGTTATGGATAATTCACAAATGTATTATTATTTTAATAAAAATGGGGAAGTTTCAAGAAATGAGGTCATTCATTGAGTTTTAGGCAGTTTATGTAAATGTATCTAAATAAATATTAATGAAGACGTTTCCCAGTCACACACACAAACACACACTTAAGTCTTTACTACTCACTCACAGTGCTCTATGATTTAGGTAATAATAAAAATCTTGCTTTCAACTAGATTCTAATAGGATGTATTATGTACTAAAAATGATGATGACGATACGACTTAATTATTCAATAGATCCTTTGTTACATTTACATTTCTTTCGAGAACAATAATAGTTGACATTTGCGGAACTGCGTCATAGGTATTTACCTGTATTCTTCCTGCTAATTCCTTCGGATTAAAACTTCCATCTGCTGGATTCAAGTTGAAAGTGACGTTGAAATACACATAATCAGGTTTTTCTTTCGCGGAACACAATTTACTCTCAGACAGAGTGACACAATAAAATGTTTCAACTAAATTATAATATTTCGAATAAAATTCATTAATACGGGAACGCGGAACCGATATAGAAAGATCCGTGTCGTGAGACATTGTTTGCTTTATGTCGCAATAATAATCAAACACGACTATCGCAATTTTTATTGCATAATGCGTATCAAAACAACTGCGACGACCCCTCCAATTCCAACACTGATCAAATTTAGTTTGACACTTGAAGTAAATGTGTAAGCACAGACAACACAATAAAGTCGACTAATCATAAACCAAATTTTTCGATGAAATGTCACGTCGTTAGGCAACTCGCCTAACGCATTACGGTTTACGTGAAATGAAATATGTTTTTTATTTCTGGGTCCGATGATTACTTTCAGGGAAACATCCAATGAGAACTCTCAGTCTTTTAGATAAAACATAAATAATTTGAGATAAAATATGAGTACCATGCAGATTAGTTTAAATAATTATGGAACTGTATTTCTAGATAACAGGTGGCCTACCATGATGTCTTGAAGCGTGAGTAGTTCAGCTGTGGGAACGAGATGGCGCTAGACGACTTGTATAGCTCAGTCGCTTTCCCTCGACGGAACTACTTACGCCGTCTCGTTTAAGACGTCTTGGTAGGCCACCAGGACCACAGAATTTGTAGGCACATGACGCGGAACAAGTACTTGAAAGGCTTACAGGTAGTTGTTCCTGGACAGGCTAAACGGTGTTCGTTCTAAAACAATCGAGTACCTAACAGGTATTTCCTTTTCACCCAGAGCCTAATGTCTCATAGTGATGATTATCCACCCATAAAAAAAGCGTGACTTACAAGTAGTCGCATTTGAATGTATAATGTCTAAAATATTTACAACTTCGGTCACCCATTTTCAAATTGAACTAAACTGGGCAAAAATGGTGACCAAATTTTTGCCCATCCAAAGACAGACCAAGCCTACTTTGCTTTTGTCACTTTTATGATCTAACTAGCAACTGCCAGCGGCTTTACCCGCTACAACTCGAAAATTCTCCCACGGGACCATAAAATCGGGATAAAAACTATTCTATGTGTCAATCCAGGTTAGAAACTATCTGTGTACCATATCCAAATCCATTCAAAGGTTTTTGCGTGAAAGAGTAACAAACATCCATCCATCCAAACATAATTTATAATATAACGTTATAAATTAATAATAACGTTTATAATATTAGTAGGAATAGAAAATCAAAGAAAATAGAAAATCAAAACACAGAAAATCCTAAAAACTGGAGACCAATAGCTTGTTTACCTAGCATTTACAAACTATTGACATCTGTACTAGCCAACCAACTGTATAAACATTGTCAGGAGAACAACATCATGGCGATAGAACAGAGAGGGTGCCGTCGCGGAGCCCGAGGTTGTAAGGATCACCTCATGGTCAACAAGGCGATTTTAGAGGACGCTCATCAGTACCAAAAGAATTTGAGCATGGCGTGGATAGATTATCAAAAGGCATTTGATAGTGTGTCCCACGAATGGCTTCTGAGAAACCTAGATATTTACAAATGTCCACCCATGATTAAGGCTTTCCTTAAAATATCTATGCCCGCATGGAAAGTGATCATGTCAGCTCGCGGAACCAATGAGTGTTTAACAACTGAACCGATCTCCATCAAACGTGGCATATTCCAAGGAGACTCTCTGTCGCCGCTGCTGTTCTGTCTGGCAATTAATCCAGTCTCATTCATCTTAAGCAAATATGAAATGAAAGGGTACAAACTTAAAGAAAACTACTGGGTCAATCATTTATTATACATGGATGACTTAAAAATATACGCTAACAATAAAAATAATTTAAAAAATTTACTAGATAGTGTAGAAATATTCACAAATGACATAGGTATGAGTTTCGGTTTGAATAAATGTAATACAATACACATTAAATCAGGATGTAGAAAAAATACAGTAAGTGAGGGACATATACTACTAAACGGAGAAGCATTTGAACAACTGGGAATAGATAGTACATATAAATATTTAGGAATACACGAATCAGGGAAAATAGAACATAGCAAGATTAGGGAACAGGTTACTAAAGAATATTTTAAGAGGATTAAAAAGCTACTGCATACACATTTAAATTCGCGAAATGTCATTAAAGGGATAAATACCTATGCAATACCAGTTCTACTGTACTCATTTGGAATAATTAATTATAAGAACAGTGACCTAAAAGCAATAGATATAAAAACTAGGAAATTATTATCAATTAAAAAAGCACACCGACAAAAAGCAGATATAGAAAGATTGTACTTACCTATAATAGAGGGGGGTAGGGGGTTAATAAATGTAGAAGATATGTATAAAACACAGATACTTAAATATAAACAATATTTAGAAAGAGAATATGACGATTTGATTAAAATTATAGTACAGCATGATAAAAATAGGAATACATATTCAATATTCAAAGAAGCACAAGGAATAGAAAGAGAACTACAACTACCACGAAATAATATACATACCGATAAAGAAATTAAACAAGCAATAGTCAAGAAGCATTATGATAAATGGCGCAACAAGCAATTACATGGACAGTTTCCGAAAGCAGTTTTGGACCAAACTAACATAGATAAAGAAAATTCGTTTAAATGGACGAAAAAGCAACAAATATCATCCTCTATAGAATCAGCAATATTTGCCATACAGGACCAAGCTATTATGACACGCCAGCATCAGCGTGACATATTAGGCACAATCTCCAGAGGCATTTTTTTTCGTGTCGGGCTGGATAAACCCATTTTAAAATCGAAAACCGTTTTCATAATATTTTTTTATATACAGTTCGGTGTCTAATCTACGTGGTACAAGGCTAATATTATGAATAAGTTTATTTTAAATATTAAAAAAAAAATCTTAAACCCTAAAATCCTGATCGCTCTGGGTTGACCCGACTCCCGATTGAATGAAAAAAATATTTTTTAACTTTTTAATGAGATGGTTCATATGAAACAACTTATTTAGATTACATAACAAATAGTTAATCTTCATAGTAATAAAATATTTTCAGTTATATTAACAATACTTTTGCCTCAATTTGAATTTAAAATCGTGACCGGGCATTTTGTCTCATCGCTCTGCGCTGAGGTAAAACATCACCCTCATTCCTAGTTACGCGTTATAGACACTATATTCCTCTCCCGCTGGGCAGCGCCAGCAGTGGTCTAACCGCCGAGGAGGATACCTGTCTGCCACGTTCCCGCGAAGGTAAGTTTACGAAGGTAAGTTTATGATTGCTCTGGATTTGGTTCTCGAATTTTATGATTACTATGGCTCGTTATTTAAATTAAATAGTAAGCTTGTAAATGTGTTTGCTATGTGAATTAAGAGATCATGATAGTGTTTTTTATGAGACGAAAACACAACTTTCTACTACTTTTAAATTCGGCAAAATTTATGATTTAGTGACTTTTTATGATCGCTGTGGCTGTGATTGCTCTGTCCAAAAAGACCAGAGCAATGATATTTTGCATTAATTGTACGTTATAAATCTGTTTTAAGTCCGGACTGTAACAATGACAAACGAAGAACTATGCATATTGTCATAATAATAATATAAGTGTAGCAACACTAGTAAGCTGGCAACATTATTATTAAAAATGTCGTATCATCTGTGGCCTGTATAATTGTCTTAATAATGTCGTCTCCACTGTATTTAATTAAAGTCTTTCAACAGTATTAACTATTTTATTATGATTCTGTCACACCTTTATTATATAACATGGTGTCAGAAGTTCAGTGAGTCAATGTAATAATCTATTCAGTGAGTGCAAAAACAAAAAATTAAAAAAATGCCGGACCAGCCAGGAGCGTCGACGTCGTCGTCTTGTAGTCAAAAGGCTCAAACTATTCAAGTCAGAGGGTCAATACCAGAATTTAATTACAATGCAAGTAATAAGGCGCAAGAATGGAAAAGGTGGATGAGCCAGTTCAAAATTTATATACGAGCTACGGGACTTGAAAATGAAGGTGACAAACGAAAAGTAGCCATCTTGCTACATTATTTAGGCAGTATGGGCCTCGAAATTTTTAATTCTTTTGATCTAGATATTGACACAATTGGATATTCGCCATTATTAACGAAATTCGAAGAATATTTCACGCCTAAATTGAACCTCACATATGAACGCCATAAATTTTTTACAAGACAACAGCAAATTAACGAATCAATTATTGATTACATTACCGTGTTACAAAACTTAAGTCTAAACTGTCAGTTTGACACACTAAGAGAAAGTCTAGTAAAAGATGTTTTTATTTGTGGATTAAATGCAGACAACATTGAAATTAAAAAACGTCTAATCCAAGAAAACAAGACCACCCTTGATGAAGTCGTTCAATTGGCCCAGGCTATAAAGCATTCCACAATTCAGACAAACGAAATATCAAACGAAGAAAACGTTCTTGGAGCAGTATACAATCAAAATAGAGGAAAAGGTTATAACAGGGGCAGAAGCAATAGCAGAGATGAAGGTCATACCAGGAGTCGTACCAGGTCAGGTCAAAGAAACAGAAGCGACAACAGGTCAGAAGTTTGTACTAGATGTGCTCAAAAACACCGTTTTAAATGTCCAGCTTCAAATGTAGAATGTAATAATTGTCATAAAAAGGGTCATTATGCTAAATGTTGTTATTTTAAAAAAGCTAATAATAAAGGTAACAAGTCTTCAGTAAATGTAGTTAAGTCACAGTCTCAAGATAGTAATAATAGTCAAAAAGTGGAAGAATTATTTATGGGTTCAATTTATGCATTGGGTGAAGTTTCAGTTAATAGTATGGAATCTTGGAATATTCAAATTAAAATTAATAATCATGTCATAACTGGTATGCTAGATACTGGTGCTCAAGCAAATGTGATGAGTATGAGTACATTTCAAAGTCTAGAACTGTCTGAAAATTTAATAAAGCCGTCTTCAATTACAATAGTAACATTTAGTAAACAAAATCTGCCTGTTAGAGGTCAGACTGTCTTAGGGTGTTTTATAAATGAAAAGCAAAGTCAGATTCCTTTTATAATTTTGGAAATTAATTGTGCTACTGTCATAGGGCTGAAAACATGTTCAGAGCTTAAAATTATTAAAAGAATTAATACAGTCTCATTTAATTCAGAAGTTGAAAATAATTTATTTAAAGAATTTAAGGATGTATTTGAGGGTCTAGGTTGTGTCAAAAAACCATGTCATTTAGAAATAGACAGATCAGTCAATCCGGTTATAGAACCACTTCGTAAAGTTCCTTTTAGTCTACTTAAAGAATTAGAGTCAGAGTTAGCTAGGATGGAAAAATTGGGTGTAATAGTAAAAGTCGATGAACCAACTCGTTGGGTCAGCAGTATAGTCATCACCAAAAAACGAAATGGTGCGCTCAGAGTTTGTCTTGATCCACGAAATTTAAATAAAGCCATTTTGAGACCACATTATCCATTTCCTAGTATAGACACAGTCAAGTCAAAATTAAAAGGTGCTACAGTGTTTTCAACACTAGATGTAAATTCTGGATTTTGGGCAATTCCACTAGATAGTGAATCGTCACAATTATGTACATTTATTACTCCGTTCGGAAGGTATAGATTTCTTCGTTTACCATTTGGGGTCTGCTCAGCACCAGAGCTCTTTAATGCCATTATGGTTGATCTATTCAAAAATATTCCAAATATAATTATATATTTTGATGATGTACTAGTATATGCGTCGTCCCAGAAAGAACATGACACAATTTTAAGAACTGTGTTAGAAAGGGCTAGAGAAGTCGGAATGAAGTTCAATATGTCAAAGTCTAAACTAAACAAACAGTCAGTCACATACATGGGTCATTTATTTGATGCACAAGGAATGCGTCCTGATCCTAATAGAGTCACAGCTATTGTAAATATGTCAAAACCTAACAACACAAAAGAATTAAGTCGCTTTTTAGGAATGTTAACTTATCTGTCGCCTTTTATTAAAAATTACTCTGAGAAAACTAAAAATTTGAGGGCACTCCTTAGGAAAAATGTAGTTTGGCAGTTTCATGATATTCATGAACAGGAATTTAAAAATTTACAAAGTATAATTACAAAGGCTCCAGTTTTAGCATATTTTGATCAAAATGAAAAAGTAATTTTGTCATGCGATTCGTCACAATCAGCTGTTGGTGCAGTCATGTTGCAAAATAATAAACCAATAGCATATGCTTCAGCAACATTAACAGATAGTCAACAACATTATGCCCAGATAGAAAGGGAATTACTCGCAATTGTCTTTGGATGCCTAAAATTCCATCAATATATATATGGACATAAAATAATTGTTCACACAGATCATAAGCCGTTAGTACCCTTATTTAAAAAGTCCTTAAATAAAATTCCTCCCAGACTAGTACGCCTAATGTTAAAAATTCAACAGTACGACTTGGATGTCATGTATGTCCCAGGCAAGAAAATGTATATTTCTGATACCCTATCGAGAGCACCCCTACCAGAGTCTATGTATGAGCTAAATGAAAATGTTGAAGTTCATGTCGGAGTATTAATATCAAGTCTTGAAATATCTAAAGATAGGCTCAATAAATTTAAAGAAGAAACTCGTACTGACAAGTCATTGACTAGTCTTATTCAATTTGTTAAGGAAGGGTTCCCGTCTGACAAAATTAATATTCCTATTGAGGTTCGTCCATATTTAAAATTCATGGATCAAATATACCTCGCTGACGGACTTGTCTTTAAAGGTGAAAGTGTCATAGTGCCTCAGTCTCTTAGAAAAGAAATGTTGGAAATAATCCATCAGGGTCATTTTGGTATGTCTAGGTCGGTTCAATATGCTAAAGAATCTTTATTTTGGCCTAATATGGTCAATGATATTAAAAACGTAGTCAGGTCTTGTGCAACATGTCAGCAATTCAGTAATAATAACAGTCCTCAACCATTGTTAAGTCATCAAATAAAACTACTTCCTTGGAGCAAAGTAGGAGTTGATTTCATGGATTTTCAGGGACATAAATATCTGGTCTGTATAGATTATTTTTCTAAGTACATTGAATTAGCTTTAATGCAAAGAACAACAGCTCAATCTGTAATTAAGGAATTAAAATCAATTTTTTCAAGGCATGGTATCCCATCCATTATGGTCTCTGATAATGGTCCTCCATTTGGTTCAATTGAATTTCAAAATTTTATGAAGTCATGGGACATTGAACATGTTACTAGTAGTCCAAATTATCCTCAGTCAAATGGACAAGTCGAAAGAGCAGTTCAAACTCTAAAAAATATGCTTAACAAATCAAGTCATGCAAATTCTGACATTTATTTAACTTTACTTCAGTATAGAAACACAGCAACAGACATTCTGGCTTCCCCAGCACAACTATTAATGTCAAGGAAATTAAGAACAGTCATTCCAACCACAACAGAACAATTAAAACCTAAAGTAACCAAACCTCAATTGTATTATAAATATTTGCAAAATAAGTCAAAGTCATTCAAAACTAAAGGTAAAAATTTAAGTCCATTGCATATAAATGATGTTGTAATCTTTAAGTTGCTTCCTTCTGATAAGAAATGGAGTAAAGGTGTAATAATCAAAGTAGGTCCTGAACCTAGAAGTTATGTGATTAGTAGTAATGGAAGAACATACAGGAGAAATAGGATACAAATTAAGAAATTTTATGAAAATACTTGTGTGGCTACTGACTATTCTACTAGTGTTGATGATAATAACTGTGCATATGAAAATAATACAGACATTGATTTTGAAGTGCTTCCTACAGAGGTTAGTCCTGAGCAAAATAATACAGCTATTGATTTCGAAGTGCTTCCTACAGACATTAGTCCTGAGCAGAATAATACTGGTGAATTCAAAACCAGATCTGGTAGAGTTGTCAATAGGCCAAAGAGGCTAAATTTGTAATGATGTGTCATGAGCATCTCATTTAGTATTTTGTATAAGTATTTTGTGTAAGTGTTTTCTTGTAATGTTTAATTATTGTACTTGTCATAAATGTAACTTGTGTAAGTTTGCCATTTAATTTAAAAGAGGGGAGATGTCATAATAATAATATAAGTGTAGCAACACTAGTAAGCTGGCAACATTATTATTAAAAATGTCGTATCATCTGTGGCCTGTATAATTGTCTTAATAATGTCGTCTCCACTGTATTTAATTAAAGTCTTTCAACAGTATTAACTATTTTATTATGATTCTGTCACACCTTTATTATATAACACATATAACCTTTAATTTATAACCTTTTCTGGGTTTCTTTGGGTAATCTAAACCCATGAACAGATTTTGACGTATTTTACTATAATGATAAGTATCTATTATTATATTGGCATTTAGCTAACCGCAAATATAAGCTTTTCTTTTCTTAAATTTAATATCAACTATTTGTTGCAGATGGAAACCATGCCTCGAAGAAAAATATTTTATAGAGCGGGAAAAGGGGGAGCAAAATTTCGTCAGTGATTTCTTCTTAAGTCATGATAATAGTAGGATACATAAGGGAGTTGTATCATAAAGATTCGTGGAAGTCAGCTGTGGTTCCGTTGGTGGGATAAGCAGCAATAGCCGTTCAAACACGTAGAAAAAAAATATTATCATTTCCTCCCAACTGAAACCTGGTTTATATTGAAGATTATCTTATATCACGAAAAATAAAACCAATCAGTTGACTGTACCATGGTTGAAAACACGTCAGCTGGTCACCCAAAATTGTAATTTTTTTATTTTATTTTACTTTCAGTAATTTCCTCTCGACTCAAATTTCACCTGATGATAGTTTACATGAAGTTATGGATAAAAACAAATGTGAGCTGGCTGTATCTCAGTGGAAATATCGTCAGCTGATACTTTGAAAATTGCAAGCAGGATTCAGTTCAAAGTTTTCAATTCCTCCCAACAAAAAACTGGTTTATATCGAGGCTTACTCTTAAGAAAACAAAATATTCAGCCAATATTTACTCGAAGGTATGGTAAAAAATACAGAGTTATTCTATTGAGTTCGACAACAGAGAGGTATCTGAATCTGTTGATTTTTTAAAGTGAGAAACACAAAATAATGATAAGTATTGCTGCATACAAACAACATAACATCACACCTGTAATCCCCGAAGGGTTGGACAGAGGTGTACCTAAGTAAAATGAATTATAATCTCCACCAATAATTATAATATGACCAATTTCCGCTATCCCCATTTTTTTCTTCCGATACAACGAAATGATCTTTACATGAAAAATAATCCAGATCTATACGGACAATGGTTTGCAAAGTCAAGAGAAAATCACCAAAGGAAAAAAGCTCGGGGCACAGTACTACCAATGAGTGATTTGACTCCAAGCCAGCAAAAGGTTCGTAGGAAGAAAAGTAGGGAAAGTTCGGATAATATAGTCCAAATAAATGAAACTAAGCCAAAAGTTGTTTTTTATAAGTATGTTAATTTGTTATTTTAAAATTATAATGTAATAGTTTGAAATTATAACGATATTTTTCTAAAATAATACATTTCTCTTACATCAATCTTGTTATTCGTACACTGAATATGACTGAAAACGGCTAAATAAATAATATTTCATCAATATTATTTTTTTTGTTTCGTGATTTCACCATTTATGATCGCTCTGGCACCAATTATGATTGCTCTGGTCGCGAAATATTTTGAACTTAAATATTTTTATAACTGTTTGTGTAAATTGAAGGCCAATAGTAAAAATATACTATTTGAATATCATTCTTTTTAATGAGATACATAATTACTATTAAAAATCAATATCTGAAAAGCACCAGAGCGATCACACGAATACGCCCGTTTTGGAGATCCATCCATTAAAAGTAAACATTGACGGCAAATGCCGCCTATGTGATAGCAAAGATGAAACAACTCAACACATTATATCGGGGTGCGAAAAGTTAGCGGGCTCCTACTACGTCAAGCGACATAATAGCTTGGTTCAGTATGTGCATTGGTGTCTGGCAAAGAAACATAACTTTGAGGTGTCGAATCTGTGGTGGAAAGAAACACTGACACATCCACAGGTTAGAGAAAATGAACAGGCTAAACTCATGTGGGAAATACCGATACAGACAGATGTTACAGTAACGCATAATAGACCAGACTTGATATATGTAGATAAAACCAATAATATAACCCACTTGATTGACATTTCTGTACCATCAGATTATAATATAGGAGCCAAAGAAATAGAAAAACTAAGCAAATACCACGTATTAAAGACCGAGATACGGCGCCTATGGGACACGCAAACCAACGTGATCCCAGTAGTAGTGGGAGCAACTGGAATAATAAGCAAAAGCCTACAAAGGTACATAGATCAATTAAACACAACAATAGACATAACAATATTGCAAAAACAAGCAGCCATCCACACAACTATTATACTAAACAAAGTATTGGGAAACACAGTGTTTGTGACCGGCGCATCAAACTCACAGGAGCCCACGCCAGACACACAGCAAACATCACACACGTCATTACCAGCCACACAACAAATATCACTCATAGTACCCTCACAGCAATCATCTATCACACAACATTCATCTACCACATACACAACAAACACACAAAATCAGCCATCAACTAGTATAAATATCAGACGAAGAAGAAGAAGAACACTCAGGTAGGGGGGAAATGGATATCTTTTTTTCTGCGGGATGCGGGACGGGATATTCATTCTACCGACCGACACAGGGTCGAGTATCGGAGGACCGAAAACACAATCTAGTAGGAATAGCATAATAGGATAGTAGGAAGTAGTATTTAACAGATGAACTGAAAAAAATACAATTTTTATATTTTGCTTTTGGAAGTTTAGAACGAATAATCGATCACATTCATAATGTAAACAACTTTTGACTTGACGGGCAGAATACTTAATAATACATACTACGCTTGAGTCCCTTTTAAAAAACTTGATAATTTAATTGACTCACAAACTCATAATTTAGTGATTAGAGGGTAGTCATAAAACAAATTTAACGGATTTTATGTTTGTGTCATTATAGTTTCTTAATTTTGAATTCGATATTTCCTTGGCAATATAAACTCAATAGACGAAGTCGCTTGTCTAATGCGAGTTTCTATTAATTCTGTGATCATTTTTTTTTTGCTTGCACATTGAGAAGGGTGTACAAACGCGAGGGCAAATATCCGCCTTGAATTGTCGTGATTTTTTACCTGAGTGTGTGCAATAAATAGAGGATTGAACAGTTGCATTTTGAATGCAGTGAAGTACGGAGAATCTGTGTGCTATGGCTTGTAGGATTTGGCTCCTTGTAGAGTGGTTGGACGTGAAGGGAGTGGTCCCTTCCTACGGTGTGGTGAACATAGATATCACAGAGTACGATGACGAAGATCTGGCACCTGGTAATGAGATTCACGTGCGTGCGAAAAAACAAAAGAATCCTCGACGAGCAAAGATTGTTCGGATTCATGGTATGTTTTGTTTCTATTCCTTTTATTTTGCTTTGCTTCTGCTTCGTCTCCTTCTTACGTGAATAGGGATTAAAATTTAAGAACATAGTAGGTAATGGTAGCTTAAAGAAAAAGAATCCAATAATCCTCCGATTGTGTTTTTTTTTAATACTATCCGTTACAGAATTTATTCAAGTTTTGTGACTGTAGTTTTATAGTTGACATTGTATTTAAAGACTGGCCGCAAATGCACGGATTCCGTATTCGTTTCCTCTTGTGGAATTCTGATTCGAGATTCCGTTAAATTAGCGAAGACTTTTCAAAACGAACATCAGGATTTTTTCATTTGAAAAATATATGACGTGATCGTGAGCGCCACGTAAAATACTTTGTATGAAATCACATATTTCATCAGGTATCAGGTTTTAGAATCAGAATTGCAAGTCAGGAAACTTAAACAACAGGAATCTATTCGTTTAAGACCAAATTAAAATTGATGACCTTTATTTATTTACCATTTATGTACACACAATATACAACACAGGACAATTATAACATAAAACTCAGTACAAGGGTACTGCTTATTTCTTTAGTTTCTGCCATTTCTGAATTTTCACCTTCTTGAATTCCAGAGCGAAAAAGCTATATCATGGAACAAAGAGACATCCTACAACAGCAGGATCGACAGGTTTTCAATGTCCTGCAAGTATGCATGAAGACTCTTAAGAATAACATGGACACGAGGAATTCGGTAAGTGTAACAAACACAACCCTACCCACACGTTCGACGTCTTTGGTCTAAGTGATGAGCGGAGCGACAGACGGTGCTAATAAGACATTATCATCATCATATCCTGATACCTATAGGTATTTGATGAGGTGTTATGATTCGAAGGTCAATAGTTAGTGTACAAATTAAAGATAAATGAGAATAGCAAGTACCCGAAACTTCTTCTATGTATTTCTGAATGACATTGGTTGGTTGGTTTCAGTTAAACGCACGACCCCAAGCGAGCAGTCGTCGCTCTTTGCCGCCTGTGATGGTAGCACAAAATGACTACAACGAAAGTGACAGCGACAGCGATTTAGAGGTACATGGTTGTTCTTATTTTTTTATTATCGTGGTATAATGGGGTCTGTCAGACTTGTACTGACTAAAATCCACGGTGTCCTTTAATAGCCCTTTATGTTCCGGGGTCACTGTAATTCGTTAGGCCCGCGACCGTGGTTATTCTTACTTACGACGAATATTAATAATGTATCCAGATCTTTGTCTGCAACTAAGCAAAAACCGACATTGCCAATCTCAGTCTTTAAGATGTCCATTAACAAGCAGTCAAAGAACACATACCAGGCTTTACCATGTTAATTTCGGGTGATCATTTATGATCATTGATATCGCCCGACATTATTTTTCGATTCTTAAATCCTGTGCTCCGTGTTCAGATCTTTACTACATTTTTTTTTTTTTTTTCAGCATAATGTTAAAATTGAACGTAGAAAAACTAGCAACTCCAGAAAAAATACACCTCAGTGTAGTCGTAGAGAACCAATTAGCCAACAAATACGTGGTTCGGTGTATGAAAGTAAAAGAAGGCGGCGATCTATCATCAGTAGCTCACCAGTCCCCAGCACCAGCGCCCAGGAAAACATAGTACTAAGTTACGACCAAGGAACACAAACAGACGAATTAACACGTTATCCTCCATCTTTTGCTGCTAAATTCGACCAAATGGAAACAATACTCACAGAGCTTTACAAAAGATTTTCATATTTGACAACCACAATAAATGAGAACTCGAATGAATTGACCTCAGTTTCGGAATCGGACCATAATGACGATAACGAAGTTGTACTCGTTAATAATGAAGAGAATGTAGAAGATGAAGAAGACCAATGGATAGAACCAAATAGTAGCGAGGATGAGCAAAACGACAACCTACAAGAAGTTGGTGGTGAAGCACTAGTAGCAGAAGCACCAGTAGTAGAAGATAATGGTAGAGAGCAACAACCGAGTAGTTCGAATATTCCAGCTGGAGCTAGGTCGAATCGTAACACATTACAGGTTCGCAGGGTGTCAGCACATACTACTAATCATGATGTTGACTTGGTAAGTGCTTTTGCAAATGCAAGAAAGCAAAATCAGTTTTTTTTTGTCTTTGAAAAACGTTGCCCTTATTGTAGAACTTTCTCTTGTGTGGCAAACGCACCCAGCGTTTACAAACATGGAAACTTACATACACAAACACACAGACCCGGAACTACAACTTGAAGATCATAGATTCCGTGCGCAGCAGTCGAACGGCGGTCAGCCACTGCGACAACCATGCCGTCACGTTATATATCTTCCATTTTTTGGTTCTAGAACATCGGTTTGCTCACGATGTTTTCCTTCACCGATTAGAACTTTTGGTTATTCATTATTTCACAAAGGACTAGCAGTGCATGATCACATTTTCAGTCATAATAATCGAAAGGAACCTTGCACAAAATTACATTGTCACGAAATTAACATAAGTCCTTTCAGATACCGATTGGAAATGGAAACGCTAGAGTGCCTGCAAAACTGCTAAATGATATGGATTGGAATTCGTATTCTTCTGCTACAAGGCAATTACTGCAGGCAGTCTTTCCACGAAGGTAATTAACCTAAATCTGTAGCATATTTTGTTCAGTCTTTTATTTTTTGGCGTGATAAAATCATCAAATGAGTCCTCCCTCCCACCCAGGGAAGGGCATTAGGGACTGTCAGACTCGTACTGACTAAAATCCACGGAGTCCTTCAATAGACCTTTACGTTCCGGGGTCCCGGTATTCGTTAGTTCCGCGACCATTAGGTCATGTTTTATATAGGTTCGTAAAGCGCTTATTTTCTTTTAGGGTATTGGCAACGCACTCCCTGACAGGAAAGCAGTCTCCAGCATTTATGAATAGACCTCCGAAAAAAATTTTAGATCCTAAACTTGTTGATGACATTGTGAGGACAGTGTCAGCAAAATGTGGTGTTCCAAAGAATATAGTGAGGTAGGTAAATATTTGATTCAGAACTTAATCACTATTACCTGTATTTTTATTTTCCATTCGTTACTGACGGACTTAGCTGCATTCCGAAAGTAAAAACATTTACTTACTTAAGCAGTGGCTGTTCTAGGGATACAAGCAAACATTCTGTTTATTTTCTTCTTTTTTGCAGGAAAAGTATTACCATAAAGTGCACCGACGAAGCAAAGTTACATCGTAATCGACAACAATTAAATCAAGCTCGCAATTCTCGTCGAAACGACGAAAACGTTCCGCCATCTGCACCCTCATCGGACGAGTCTCGAGCTGCTATGAGTTAATATAATAACACCTGTAAAATAAATTCTTCAAACCGAAAATAATTAATCGCGAAAAAATAATTTTACCACCGCATACGAGAGACGGCAGGGCAGAGGATTTTGCCAGGCTTTAAGTGTTGACCAGCTTTTTAAGTATATTTAATTTCCCTTATTGTTTTCCATTTGAATTTTGACTATGTTGAATAACTTGTTTAATTTTTATGGGCTGACTGAATGAAAATAAAAGTGACTGTTTAACAATTATTCGTATTTTTACTTGGTTTTGAATGTTGAAGACTGCATGTCCCAATTTTTATCTTGCCAAGATGCAGTTTTATCTTATCCTTTTCAAATGAGGAACGACTAGTGAAGTAGTGACATGACACAAGCAAATAGGTAACACGAGTGCTCTCGTTCCACGTTCCAGAATTCAGTAGAATTCACGTAAGTTTGATTAAACGCAATAGGAAGACAGCTTTGAATGTAATGATAAGCAATGCAAGTGAGGAGGTTGCGGATTACTAGCTGTCTCGTCCCCGGGGGACTAGAACCCACACAACAAAAAAATAAACATTAATTGAAACATATTCAATTACGTTTTTAAGGACATTTAGTCGACTCTTCAGGTTACCAGAGGGCTGGCCTATTTCTAGGCCAACGAATCAGCATTGCCATACAGCGTGGCAATGCTGCCAGCGTTCTGGGCACTGTTCCCGTTGACAGCGATGTGGTCGTATTCTTTGACGCCCTTTGAATGTTTTTTGTTTTATTTTTATTTATTTTTTTGTACATATTACTAGTAAGTTTTTATTTATAGTCTGTATATAATCATGAAACAAGTAAATAAATAATAACTAATTCAATTATGTAAATACTGCTGTTAGTATGATTTGTATTGTTAGGGCTAGGTGGCATACGACTATAACTTTTTTATTGGAAGTTTAGGATAGTAATGAATTACTATTTACTACCCACCTACAGTACCTACATTACCATTATTATGGCAAAACCTAATGTGACGTTCATTTTATTGATTGAAAGGTAGACACAAAACAAATCCAACAGATACTATCTTTGAGTCATTAATTTAAAAATCAAACTACAACGGTTTCATTACAAAATACACTCGATTGACGACGCCAACTTTGCTTGCCTAATGCAATGCAAGTTTCTATTCATTCTATTTTTTTGCTTGCACATAAGGAAGGGTCTACTAACGTTAGGGCAAATCTCCGCTTTGTATTGTCTTGATTTTTTACCTGAGCGCTTTGCACGTGCAGTATTCACTGGAAAGGGCAGTTGCATTTTGAACATCGTGAGGTTCGGTAAAGCATTATAATAATCTGTGCGGTAAAGTGTACTATGACTTCATCAAGGGTTTGGCTCCTTGTGGAATGGGTGGACGAGAAGGCTGATTTAGTCCCTTCTTATGATATTGTGAAAGCAGACGTCAGGGAGTACGATGAAATAGACTTAGATCCTGGGAATGTGATTCTCGTGCGTACGAAAAATCGTAGTGATCTTCGACGAGCGAAGATTATGCTGATATCAGGTATGTCTTGTTTCAGTATCAGTTAATTTCAACCGTGTCCGGATCTTAAATCTGTCTGTGAAAAGATTCGTTTATGAATATCGTAATGCTAACTGAATTATTTAATTAATTCAGTATCACCCGAATATCACCTTTTTTGCCTATCATGCACGACACACGTTACAAAATTGAAACTAAATTCCAGGTTTTTATATATGTAGTTTTTAGGTTGAAATTATATCTTGTGTCACACAAATAAGCACCCATCACAGAGATAAATTTAAATAAAAGTTTACCTTCTTGAATTACAGAGAGCAAAAGATTCATCAAGGAAAACAGAGACATCTTGCTGCAAAAGAATGAGCAAGTTACGAATGTTCTGCATGTTTGCATACGGACTATAAAAGATATGAATGCGTGGGATGCGGTAAGTTACAAACCTGTTTACATGTAATTTGTTAATGCTAGGTATGCCATATTAAATCCATGTGAAATCAGCAGTGCCATCCTTAAGGGCACGGAGCTGATACGGCGTCACCGACAGAACTACAGTTTGTCTTCAGTTGATTTTTACGTAATGCTATAAGGATCTAAGTATAAAGTTGAAAATCGATTGTTTCGACGCTGCGCGCGATACTGTCTTCAGAGAATCTCTTCTTAAGTTTGTAGTTAAGAAGTTAGCTAAAGATATAGACAAAGAGTCTCATTTCAAACGAACAATGCATTTCTAAGGTATTTTCTGTTCATTCGCATTAATTTTTATGGCAGGCAACCTAACCCAAAATCAAATTTACCTAACCAATCGAACACGAACCTTCTACTTTTGTGATAAAGTTGAAAATGTAATAAATAAGTTTGGGATAAGTTGATGTGCTGGCGTCTTACATCCGGTGTTGATGGCGCAAACAATGTCGCAGGTACCTAGAGAACAATACCCAATAACTGTGAAAGCCATTTCTGTAGTTTTCATATCTCTCTACTGTGGTCTGAGGTTTAAATGTTCCTATGAACTGTGTGAGTTGACTATTAATTTGTTTAAAAAATTAAGGATACTGTGAAAAACAAGCAATTTGTTGTCAATTTTCAGTTTAGTCCACTGCAACTGCAGCGCAGTCAAAAGCAAAGGCTTTGGCCTCAAATATTATTTTCACAAAATGACAACGACAAAAAAGTAAATGGATCCTTTAATGAAAATAATTCAAGGCGGCGATCTACCATCAACAACATACCACCCCGTAACAACAGTGTTCAGAAACAGAAGAAAGTATGTTTCGACAAAGGAACACAGACAGAGGAAGAGTATATACCTCCATCTGCCCTCGCGAGACTCGAAGAAATGGAAGCATTTGCCAAAATTCTTTACAGAGAATTTCAACATATAATGTCGCAGCATAATCTGAATGAGGGTTTATCGTATCCGTTGAACGATCTTTTCGATGAAGAGTCTTGGGTGGAACCAAATAATAATCAAATTCAGCAAAACGACTACCCACAACAAGTTCCTGATGAAGAATTAGTAGTAGAAAATGGACTGCAACAGCTAAATATTTCGAATGATCAAGCTGAAGATTTAAGAGTTCGTAAGGTGTCGACAAACAGTACTAATGACGATATTGATTTGGTAAACTCTTTTCTAATATTCTTATTTTCTACTTATATTATTTTTGGGCAGATCGATCTGTAGATTCTTAATGATATTTATTGGCTAGCGTGATTTTCCTGTTATTTGCTATTGTACATCCAACAAAGGAGTACAGTGCATGGTCACTTAAGTACTCAACTTATTATTACTATTAACCGACTACATACAAGACTTAGTTAAGAGGAGTTTTGCATTTAGACAAACGAAAGAGTCATTTTGTCCTGACATACTAAATTAATCACCATATTCTTTCAGATACCGATTGGAAATGGCAACGTTAAAGTGCCTGCAAGACTTCTTAATGATATTGATTGGAACTCCTATACTTCCGCTACAAGACAATTACTGCAAGCGGTCTTCCCACGATGGTAAGTTAACAAAAAATAAAATAAAAATATAAAGCTATCTATTAAGTTTTGTATAGATTGTAAAGTATTTATTTTCTTTTAGGGTACTGGCGACACATTCTCTCACAGGCAAGCAGTCTTCAGCATTTTTGAACAGACCGCCAAAGAGAATTTTGGAGCCCAAACTTATCGAAGATATTGTGAGAACAGTTTCAACAAAATGTGGTGTTCCAAAGAGTTTAGTGAGGTAACATTTTTATTTATCTTTTTTCATTTCCCATTTCCATTCGTTCTTGACGTCTACCCACAGAAAGTAAAAATGATAATAGGCATGCTGACAGCATCAATAAATTGCAAATCTAATTAGTCCGTTAGTAAGAGTTTTAAGAAATATATACCTATATATGGCTCGTGACGTCAGAACCAAGTAAAAATTAGACATGCTTGTGACGTATTTGCAATTTTTAAAAGTGTCGCATCTTCGTTAATTTTGGTATATCAACAAAAGAAAAAATACGTGTCTTTTTTGATAATACAACTGTCAGACTAATTCGATTTTTTTAGTAAATTACCCCTATTACGCACCGCTAATCTAACATTAAAAATAAAATGCATTTCTTTTCTTTTCAGAAAAACTATTACCATAAAGTGCACAGACGAATCAAAATTATATCGTAATCGGCAACAATACAATCAAACTCGCAATCCTCTTCGTCAAATCGACGAAAACGTACAGCCACCTGCACCCTCAGCAGACGAGTTACACGCTGCCATAAATAAATAAAGTAAAGCCTGTGAAATAATTATTGTTCGTGAAAAATTTCATTATAAAGGCCAGCGTACACTAGGACAGGAGAATAATATTACAACCGAACAGCGCACACTAATAATTTCAGCGGCTTGTTAGATACTGTGGCATGCTAGCGGAGTTACGAGACATCCCGCAGCACGCTGAAGACCATCGCACATAACAGACGGAAAGGCCATGGCATGCTTGCAGCCTTACTCCCTCTGCCTCACCCCGCAGTATATATGTTACGGCTAAAGGTAGGTGTGAACCTAAACTTAAGATTAGCCGGCTAAACCTAGGTTTATCTTCGACGAAATGTTAATGTTAGTTTGTTCTATCTTTAGCCGGCTAAACTTAGGTGTAGCTGCAGGTCCTTGGCTAATGTAGAAGGAAATGGAATGGTCTTGCTTTCGCGGGGCGTCCACGCTTCCCAGCATGTCGACGGAGCCCCGCTTCGCGGGGCTCCTACTTCTGGGTGGTTTAAAAAAAAAATAACCACGAAGAGGATGGCGGGGTCTTTCAGACCCCGCCATCCTCTTCGTGGTTATTTTTTTCTTCTAACCTAAATTGTCCAAGTCGGGGTGCCAGCGAGTCCCGAGCTCGCTTTGCTCGCTCATGTGTAATGAAAGTGATTATTTTTTAATAAAGTTTTCGTGTTAAAATAGTAAACATTATTACATTGTTTCCTTTTCCATTTCCTTCTACATTTTTAGCCAAGGACCTGCAGCTACACCTAAGTTTAGCCGGCTAAAGATAGAACAAACTAACATTAACATTTCGTCGAAGATAAACCTAGGTTTAGCCGGCTAATCTTAAGTTTAGGTTCACACCTACCTTTAGCCGTGACATATACAAGACACACCGTCGTATGTCTTTGCGAATCTAAACGTGCTGTTGCAACCGTGCCGTAACCCTCTCGTCTCGTCAAATCGCATGCCATGGCATCCTTCAAGGCCAATTCGGCACAAGATGTTGCTAGCGGCCTACTCCACTATCGCAAGTCAGCATACTCAACCGTCGCATGCCATGGCGTCTCTCAGCATGCTCTTGCATGCCTTCGCGACTCTTAACATAAAAGCCGTTTCAAAGTGGCGTTAGCAGCCGTTACGTCCCTTGTCATGCCATCGCATCCTGCAGCTCCCGTGCCATCTTGTAGTGCGCTCTTTAATGCCCTTTGTAACTTGGGGTCGATTTCTAAACATCCATCTACGTGTGAATTTAAATCCTCTGCTGGCCTTAAATGTTGACCAGCTAGGTAGCTTAACATAATGTATTTATTTCATAAATACCTATAATATAAGTATAAGTACGTAATTTCCCGTATGACTTTTCTTTTTGGGTGTTTAATTATTTGTTATTAAAATTGTTTTGAAGTTGATTATCTTTTTAATTCTGATTATTACTTAATAACTGACTTAATGAAAATAAAATTACTATTTAAAATTGAGCAATTTTATTTATAAAAAACGACGGGTTGCACTCTGGGAGTGCCGGCAGAAGTGAAAACTTGAATAGTAATTGTTGGAAATATCTTGTGAACAGATTTTAGTAAAACTCGCAAAAATGGTTGAATTTTCATTTCAATAATTTTCCAATGTGACGTACATCTTTTATAAACAATGTTACCTAGCAACGAATGTATCCAGCATACAAACTTCTTTAAAAGTAATAAAGTCACACGAACATTCACGCAAGCGCCCTGCGCCGTCCTACGCTTTTTCGGTCAGGGTCACGTGTCCTGACGCGAGTTTAAGATTTTATACCCATTACAGAAAAGTGCTCAACGCCGCTAAAGAAGTTTTCACTTCAAAAACGACGGGTTGCACTCTGGGAGTGCCGGCAGAAGAGAAAACTTGAATAGTAATTGTTGGAAATATCTTGTGAACAGATTTTAGTAAAACTCGCAAAAATGGTTGACTTTTTATTTCAATAATTTTCCAATGTGACGTATATCTTTTATAAACAATGTTACCTAGCAACGAATGTATCCAGCATACAAACTTCTTTAAAAGTAATAAAGTCACACGAACATTCACGCAAGCGCCCTGCGCCGTCCTACGCTTTTTCGGTCAGGGTCACGTGTCCTGACGCGAGTTTAAGATTTTATACCCATTACAGAAAAGTGCTCAACGCCGCTAAAGAAGTTTTCACTTCAAAAACGACGGGTTGCACTCTGGGAGTGCCGGCAGAAGAGAAAACTTGAATAGTAATTGTTGGAAATATCTTGTGAACAGATTTTAGTAAAACTCGCAAAAATGGTTGACTTTTTATTTCAATAATTTTCCAATGTGACGTATATCTTTTATAAACAATGTTACCTAGCAACGAATGTATCCAGCATACAAACTTCTTTAAAAGTAATAAAGTCACACGAACATTCACGCAAGCGCCCTGCGCCGTCCTACGCTTTTTCGGTCAGGGTCACGTGTCCTGACGTAAAAAACGACGGGTTGCACTCTGGGAGTGCCGGCAGAAGTGAAAACTTGAATAGTAATTGTTGGAAATATCTTGTGAACAGATTTTAGTAAAACTCGCAAAAATGGTTGACTTTTTATTTCAATAATTTTCCAATGTGACGTACATCTTTTATAAACAATGTTACCTAGCAACGAATGTATCCAGCATACAAACTTCTTTAAAAGTAATAAAGTCACACGAACATTCACGCAAGCGCCCTGCGCCGTCCTACGCTTTTTCGGTCAGGGTCACGTGTCCTGACGCGAGTTTAAGATTTTATATCCATTACAGAAAAGTGCTCAACGCCGCTAAAGAAGTTTTCACTTCAAAATACTATCCTAAACCAATTTGCAATAACTAGAAATGAAACAGGCTCTGTGTTTTATTTAAATCTAGTCTCGAGAACATGTCTTAAGTTTTAATCGAACATAATTTGTAGAAAGCATGTAATCGCAAGCAAATACGACTGACGGCGATTGGTGACATGGATTTGATACTGAACAGTCTTGAAAACTCATTAGCAGTATCGCTCGTATCAGTATCATGTCCAGCAGAGCGGGCGAGGAGGAGAGTGCGGAGCGCGACGTATTGCAAAATTTCACAACATATACGTTAGCCAAATGTAAAATAAAAAAAATCCCTAGTCTCTGGGTCTTTCGATGTTTCTCCTTCTAGAGTAGGTATGGTAATTTTTGGCAGATAATGCTAAAGGCATGTTCTACGTGTATCGATTTACGATATTTTGTTTGGTTTTTGAACTGATAATTGACTGCATAAGGCCACCCGTGCATTAGGCACCCTAGCTGCGTAGCCAGTCTGCCTAGTGCGTGGGGGGCGTAAATTGCACATTTTTTTAACTTTTATGTCCCCCTAAACCCTTTTAATGGTCTTCTTCACCAGTTTTCACCATGCTTTCTGACCTTGAGACCTTATCATAACTTTTCCGATTTTAGAACTTTGACGTTAATTTTAACAAAGTTCCTAGTTCGGACAATAGAGGCGCTCTTCAATAAAAATTAAAGAGCGCGTCTCCATACATTAAACGCAGTAAATATGTAGTTGTTAAACAAAATACAAAAATCTTGTGATATGGCTTTTGTATGGTGAATAGAGTTAAGGATGAATAACTGTGCTATAGCCACCTAAAATTAACCACCACGCTCGAAAGAGAGGGAAACTATTATTTGCAAGTCTACGCAAATAATTGTTTTCGTCTCTGTCTAGAGTCTTTTTTTTTTATCGTGGTAAAATCATCAAATGAGTCCTCCCACCCAGGGCAGAGCGGGTGGGACTGTCAGACTCGTACTGACTAAAATCCACGGTGTCCTTCAATAGCCCTTTACGTTCCGGGGTCACGGTAATTCGTACAGTCCCGCGACCCAGGCAGGCTTTGGC
Source organism: Agrotis puta (assembly GCA_943136025.2). Lineage (NCBI taxonomy): Eukaryota > Metazoa > Arthropoda > Insecta > Lepidoptera > Noctuidae > Agrotis > Agrotis puta. The sequence goes on along the minus strand of OW964184.2, from coordinate 5,860,573 downwards.
CCTCTAGGGGGGGAGCCCCGTCACTTTGCTGACACTCTTTGAGGCGCGCGTGGAACACAACGCGCCGTCGACCGTCTAGAGAGTCTGGACAATTTTAATCAAGAAGGCGCAGTTCATTCTTTTAAGTTTATGGTTTAGTCTGTCTATGACAGACAAAAATCGAATGACATCCTAGTGACAGTGACATTTATTCCTGACAGACGACACACGTAATTTGACGTTTACGCAGTTATTTTGTAGGTTATGTCATGCTAGGTTATTTTAGTGCTGGTGCCAAATAATTACTATTCTTGATTAATTTGTTTATTAACTCGATAAACCACTCATCAGCAATGGATGATATTGATGAAACAGAATTAGTGGCCACAGAACACGACCGCCTAGTGAGTGCTATATCAAAGTTAGATAAAACTCAACACATAACGGAGCCTACACGAAATGAACCAACTAATCTTAGCTCAGAGTTCAATCTTATAAAGAGGACGAACAGATTAAACCTCAACAATGTCGCTAAGATATTAGAGGACACCGCTCACCACGTACAAATAAGTAAGAAATTAAAAAAGACTCACAGTACGTCTAAAGTTCTGAGCAAACCGTTAGAGAAGCCACAGGCTGAGCGAATCAAAAGAGCAACAGGTTACGAAGAAACGAAAAAGAAAGTAGGAAGATGGGACCCAGTGGTAGCAAGGGCTCGGACTGTAGATTATGTGGCCTTCCCAATAAAACATGTCTCTTCTAAACTTGAACCTACAGGAGATTTTCTAACAAAGCTAAAGTTAAAGTCAGATTTAGAGAAAGAACTGGATGAAGTAGATCCATCTCCAATGGTGGAAGATGAAGAGGAAGAAGAACCGGTGTTCCCAATGACTTATGAAGAGATGATTGAGCATAGACAACATCTGGCTAAAATGAGGGCACAACAGTCTTATAAAGCTGCTAAGGCTAAGAGGCAAAGCAAAATAAAGAGCAAGAAGTATCATAGGTATGTTTGAAAAATTAAAGCCACCAACTTGCACATAGCCAGTGTGGTGGATTACTGACATATTTATGTATTTATTACTGTACTCTTGCATGATGTTTTAATTTTGTTCAAAAACCTTGCTATTAAATAGTTTTTATTTATTTTAGAGTACTGAAGAAAGAAAAACTAAAACAGGAACTAAAAGAATTTGAAGAACTACAAAAGAAAGATCCAGAGGAAGCTCTGAAGAAGTTGGAATCAATAGAGAAAGCTCGAGCTTTAGAGAGGCACACCTTGAGACATAAGAGCACTGGAAAATGGGCCAAGAACAAGTTAATTAGGGCCAAGTATGATAAGGAGGTAAGATAAGCTTGTTTTATATATCTTATATTATTATATTTGGTTTCAAATCATATTATAAAAGTAATCGACTTTTTTAACTTAACCCTTTATAGGACGACTCATACAAAGTGGCCAGTAAACTGGACACTCACTTCTAGGTCGTTATCTCATAGATTTTTATTTATATATTGAACCTTATAAACATTTACGACCCGCACTTTACTGGCCGTATGATTTTCATGACTGTCGAAAAACAGAGATTTTCAGGTCTTTTTTCAAGAACATGTCATTATGATTTACGGCACAGAATATATATTTATCACAAAATATTAAGAATTAAAAAAAAAGTACGGGTGTGCGTTAAAGGGTTAAAAGCAAACCAATTTTACTGGACTGAATATAACTTGGATAATAATTATGTGATTGTGCTGACCATTAGCTTGTAAACAATAAGAAAATAAACACCTTTCCTATATAGTAACAGTGCTCATTAAAGTATTCTTTATAATATTCTAGGTGAGACAACAACTAGCTGATCAACTGGCTGTTGGTAGAGGTCTAACTAAAAAGGTACAAGACACAGAAAGCACAGATGATGAAGCAGATAATGAAGCATCAACTAACATAGCATTGTCACAAGATCCTTTGAACCCCTGGATGATGCAAAGGTCAGACAAGTCTAATGTTAATGCTGAATTTGACTTTGGATACAAAAAATTCATACAAAATAAATTGAACAAACAAAAAGATGACAGTGATAGTGACTCAAATGATGAAAATATGAATGAAGGTAAAAATAATGAACTCAATGTTTTGAAAGCAAGTATCAGCAAACTATCACAAGGAGAAAATCAAGATGAAGAAAGTAGTGATGAGGATGCTGAAGAAGAACAAACAGAAGCTAAAACTGTTGAGGTCAAACCTATAAATAAAAGAAAAAATCATCAAACTGAAACTGAACAAATAGAAAGAGAAGTTAATCAAGTCCTTAATAGTCCTTTGTTCAAAAAGACGAAGAAAGCAGTAGTTAAATCAAAAATAAGTAAACCAGTTGCCACTTCAAATTGGGAGGTAGAAGCTGTTAATGATACTGAAACAAAACCTTCAGAAGATGTATTATCAGCTTTTGAAAATCATGAAACCAGTATAGCACAGAGAGTAGAAATGAAGTTAGGAGAAATAAGGCGAAATATTGAAAGATTGGAAAAGGCTGGCAGGGCAAATAAAAGGGAAACACAAAAAATAAAAAAAACACAAGAGAGAGATAATTTAGAATATCTTAAGCTTAGAAACAAGAAACTCAAGGCGGTGATTGATGAAGAATTAATTGAAACCACATCTAAAACAACTGAAGATCTGGCAAAAGGAGAAACAGAACAACCTTTGTCTAAAATGCTTAATTCTGCTGAAACACCTGTACAAGAATCAGGAGACTCGAACATTGATCCTAACAGATTTATTGCAGTGAAGCCAAAATACTTGAACAGTGCTATTTCACAAGGTGAAAATGAATATGACCAGTTGGATGATGACCAAGTAGTGCCTAGAGTAAACATAGAGGAAGTGTTTGAAGAAGATGATGTGGTGGCAAGTTTCAGACAAGAGAAAGAGGATGAAGCCAATAAAGATAAACCTGAGGATATAAATCTTACATTACCAGGTTGGGGAGCATGGGGTGGTAAAGGAGTGAAGCCTCAGAAACGTAAAAGAAACAGGTTTATTCTAAAAGCTCCACCAAAAATCCCGCGTCGCGATGAAAACAAAGGCGATATAATAATCAAGGAATTTAAAGACCCAAAACTTTCAGTACATAAAGTAAAAGATGTCCCATTCCCCTTTGATAGTGTCAAAGACTATGAAGCGTCTATCAGAGCGCCTCTAGGAAATACTTTTATACCTGAGAAAGCACATAAGAAGTTGATTCGTCCAAGTATCATTACTCAAGCTGGAAAGATCATTGAACCAATGGATGAAGAGGAACTTCTGGTTCCCAAGAACAGGAATTTCAAGAATGAAGCTGTCATTAAACTTTTAGGGCAAAAGAAATAAATGCAATTTACGTAAAAGTAGTTTTTATTTTAACTTAATTATTAATCTTATATTAGACACCAACTCTAACTGGGGGAGACACAAGTATGACACCATCACCCCTCACAAATAACATGGGAATGTTTCTTTTAGTTGTCCTGTACACTTCTTCATAAGTTTCTTCATCTATTTCAACTGTTGTTATTGTTTCTTCTGCATCACCAAGAACCATGTTCAAATGCTGGTCATAGGCCTAAAAAAACAAAACTTGTAAAATTATGTTTATATTTTTAGGAGGTTGCTCTCTCAAAAGCTCTTAAAACTATTTTTTATTACATTTTTAAATCCATTTTAATAAAAAAATAACTATAACAGATATATAAATAAAGGGCTATAACAGAGGTCAAAAACTAAATTAGTTTTAGATTGAGGATCCTTCAAAGATTTTTGAATAGACAATGTAAGTAAAATAATTTCAATTAATTTTATAACATCAATATAATTCACTCCTGGTCTTACATGTAACTTCCCTCTGAGTTCGCGCTCATTGCGCATCTTTACGTATATTCTCTCATCCAAGCTGAGTCTTATGAGATCTAGGGGCTCCTTCACTGTCATCACAGATACCTGAAACAGAAAAAAAGAAAATTATCCTTGCTATATTACCACTGTGGTCTGTCGAATTGGAGCCTTACATTGAGAATTATTTTGGCCTAAAAAAGAACAAATAGTCTGCAAAGGCAAACAAGTTCAATTACAGGTGTACACTGTGAAGAGAACATTCATATTGTAAGGTATTGACTTACGATAATAATTATGGAAATATCTTCATTCCTCGAGTTACTATAATAATTATATTTGAGTCTTATTAGTTATATTTAAACAGCTGAGAGAGATACAGACAATAGTTGTGTTTGTGTAAAGAGAACTTACATTTTCACCATCATCTGCCATGACTGTTGGTTAAATTTATAAAGCGTTGAATAATTGTAAACTGCTCAGTAAGGTGGATTGGAGCAGAGATTTCTTCCGTAAATAGTTAATTTGTAGTAAACAATTAAGCGGTTATTTTCAGTGTTTGAGGTTAGGTTATTTTGACGTTTTCGTTGCCTTTTTCATAGACAAGCTAAAACTTTTTTGGCGTCGTGAGTGATGTTGTAAAACTGGAATCAACTTCCACTCGACTCAACTTTGATATATACATTTACGTAAAATAAAATGTAAGGAATCTGGATAATATAATTTTCAGACTAATTTATTTGCGTTAATAGGGTTTTTTTTTGGGTGGAAAGTTGTAAAATTGAGTCCCACCAGGCCTTAGGTGGAGCCACGAGTTATATCAGTTACGTATTGACTAAAAACAAAACCATCCCTTTGCGTTACAGGGCTGTGGCGTGGCACCCTGTTTGGACAGTCCCACGACTGCTTTTAACAGTCGCAGGACCATAATTTTCTGTGTGATGCCACGTAAACATCAAGTCAACGAAGGCCAAGGCCAACAAATGTATTGCTGGCTTTCGTTGGTCCTGTACGCACGGCTTACTAAACGGTAACGCCAACGACTGTTCTTTGGCGTTTTACCGGCGATCCGAAGTAAAATTAAAAAAAAAAAAAAAAATTTAAAACTATTTATTTCAAAGGGAGAAAACTAATTAATTATGGTTAAACACACATCGCTTAATCTTAATTATGAAAGATTATGTGCGAGTGAGGCGTCTCGCTTGTTTACAGTATAATAAATGTTGATATACATAACTAAAATGATTAACATAATTATGTTTTAATTTATTTGTGAAAGATCTGGAGGAACTTTGAATTGATCCACTGTAAGGTAATATTTTATTAGTCGTTTTCTTTGGAAATTTGTCTTTGATTTTAATTTGTGAATTAGCTGCTTAGGGAGTTTATTCAATAGGTTAGGTAACAAGTACCTCCAGGTCCTTCTTCCATATTCATTGTTACATTTCGGCAGATTATATAATGGTAGGTATTCTAGACATCTTAAGTTATTGGGTCTTGTTTTCTTACTTAATTTATCAATTTCGTTAGCATATTGTGATATTATAGCTAGTTTTACTTTGTCAAATACATTTATTATTTTACAATATTCAAATAATTGTTGATAGTTGTCTTTAAATTCAAAAAAATTTAAAGTGTGGCGGTAACCATTCTCTGTAACTTGGTGTGAATGTTTAGCGAAGACGTTGGCCCGGTTTGAACGAAACATGAGATAAATATTTAAATAATCACGAAAGGTTTTTAAATCATACTACATTTTTAGTCGATTATTCAAATTACTCTCTGGTAGACTAAAAGGACACAGATTTTCGGAAATTGACACCACTACAATTGTCAAACATCGCGTCAACGCGTGTCACAGGTTTTATTGCGAATGCGAAAAGGATTTATTAATGGTTTATGACAAAACAGAGCTTAATTTCTAGTGTTTAATGATATTAATGTAACAACATGGTGAGAGGAGGGTAAGTATTTTGTTTAAGATATGAAGAATACATCTTTAATTGGTATTTTGTGTTCACTATGCAAATGTTTACAGGCGTGATCGCGATAGAGACCGTGATCGTAGGCGGTCTCATAGTCGGTCGGCGACGCCCGATCGCAAAAGGAGGAGGTCCAGGTCTCGGTCGAGAGACAGAGCTTCTAAATCGACCAAGAGGAAGCGCAGTCGTAGCAGGGAAAGGGAGTCAAAGAGGGAACGTAGCAGAGATCGAAGCAGAGAACGCGAGCGGGATAGGGACCGCGAGCGGGACAGAGATCGGGATAGGGACCGAGACAGGAAAAGGTATGTAAACAAATTTATGTAATTTTTATCAAAGGTCAATGACTCAATCAACCATAAGAGTATGATATGTGGATTATGATAACTCTATTTTTGCATTCATAGATACATAAATGTATGTATGAATGCAAAAAAAGAGTTATCATATTATATTTTCTATTTTATAAATGAAATAGTTGCTGACTACAGCAACTATTAAAAAAATGGTACAAAGTACAAGTTTGGATACTAATCCAAACTTGTTCTTTGTACCATTTTTTTATGTATGTTTTTTCATCATGTCGTTTTATGTATGTTTGATACAGTGATAAAAGGGACGACAAGAGGAATGGATCTGGGAAGTCCTCCAGGAAGAAATCACCCGACAAGGATAAAGAAGAGAGATCCAAGTCTAAGGAGGAGGCTCTCAAATCTGATGCTGAATATGATCCTGGGACTGTTGATAAGGTCAGTTTTTGTTTGAATGTGTGGAATAGGAAAGAGGCTGGTTTCAAGCACTCTGACAATTATTTGTTATTGTAATTTAGGTTTTATAACATGCCATATAACAGTTTAATGTCTGATTTTATTTACAATTATTGTCTATGTTAAGAATACTTTTTATTTTTTTACACGACTGTACTTAATATTGTGCAATTAAGAATTTTCAGCATGTCGCTTTGAGAAGGAATGTTTAATATTTCTACTTTGTCCTTGGGCCAAGTGTGCAAGCATCAGAACTTTACACCATCCTTGTCTAATCTAACACTGGCTTATGTTAAAAACAGAAGTTACTGTTAGCCTGCATCATACTGCTGGGTAAAGGGTTCTCCCCATGTCATAGGGAGCCCTTTGATGGCAACAGCCTATATGTTTCCACTATTGGGATATGAGCCTCCTCTCTGTAAGAGCGAGTTGCCTGCAATTCACCAGACCGTGTGTGTTGGTAGCACATGTCTTTGAATATTTGATTCTAGGACATGCCTGTTTTTTCAGGAAAATATTAACACTAAAATTAGAAAAATGGGCAGTGACTTAAGTAGCATGAACTGGGCATCATAGGGCCTATGACTTCAAGCTCTTCCAAACCAGGGCTTGTAATTTCACATACACAAATGCCCAGGCCCAGAACAACTACTCGTAGAGGATACAAATATTTTCTCCATGCGGTAATTCAACCCGCGACACAGGGCACAGCAGTCTAATTGATCAGCCAATGCGCCAATCGTGTAATAAAGATTTTCTTGTCTTTAGGAAGAAGAACAATGTCGGCTGGAAGCTGAAATGCAGAAGCGTCGTGATCGCATCGAGCGCTGGCGTGCAGAGCGTAAACGTAAAGAGCTGGAGTCTGCCAAGAAAGAAGTGAAACAAGGAAGTATTGTGAGCAATATACAGCTGCCAGCCAGTAAGAAATGGTCTCTGGAAGATGACTCTGGTGATGAAGGTAGGGTACCATAACATTTTGGTTGAAGATGTGTGCTTTTTAATGTGGATGATAATGTATATATGATAATGTGGAGGATACAATAAATAAGTGATAACATTTTCAGTACAGATACTAGCATGTCAATCTATTCCATACTTTTAAAAGAGTATCAGTAACTTTCTTGTTTTGTGATAACGTTGAAAATCATATAATCAAGACAGATCAACCTACCACAATCAGTCAAATTTCTTCTTTATGAAAAACGTTAATTAGTCCACATGGAGCAGCATAATCTAAGCTGTTAGGTGCAAACAAACAGAATAAGCACTAAGCTGGTGTTCAGAAATAGTATATCCAAAAACTTGTACTGTAAATGATGTCCAGTAAAACTACATATGGCACTGATATTTCAAAGCATTGTAATTTAAACCCAATAACCTTTAGCAGAAGATTAATATTTCTTTTTGCTTACGATCTTAAAGCGGGTGAAGACCAGGGAGTTGAACCTAAAGAAAAGCCAGTTGTGGAAGAAAAGAAGATTGAGGAAGAAGATGAAATAGATCCTCTAGATGCTTACATGCAGGAAGTTCAACAGGTCAGTGTCACTACAGATGGAAAACTTATTGAAAGCTTTTTACTTTTGTAGTTTCATTTATTCATTTTTACACTTATAAATTACATTTTTAAATATTTTTACAAAAAAGCAATAAAAACATTTAAAAACATAAAAAATAGTCGTCCACCAGTTTATTATTAGTAGTCCATTAGTTTTATCATTATACCAGCTGTTTCCCGTGATTTCATCCCCGCTGCTCGGCTCCTATTGGTCGTAGCGTGATGTTATACGCCTATAGCCTTCCTCGATAAATGGACTTTCCAACATAATTTTTTTTTTTAATTCAAACTAGTAGTTCTTGAGATTTAACCCGTTTAATCGAACTATCAAACTCCATGGCTTTATATCATTACTTAGTATAGATTTATTGCGGTCGCGGGACTCTCGAATTACCGTGACCCCGGTACGTAAAGGGCTATTGAAAGACACCGTGGATTTTAGTCAGTGCGAGTCTGACAGTCCCTCCCGCTCTGCCCTGGGTGGGAGGACTCATGTGATGATTTTACCACGCTAAAAAAAGTATAGATTTATTGTAGCATATCAGCCCTTATTATCCCACTGCTGGGCAAAAGCCTTCCTCTTCTCCCTACACTTCTGGATGGCAAAAGTTCTCCATAGAATAATCTAATTTTTCTTGCCACTTTTGCTTGGGCCTACCACAACATCGAATTGTTTTAGCTATTCCAATATTATTAAGTAGTTTTATATTATTCATTTATTTACATTTTCTTTTCATCGTTTTTGCATAATATCATCATCTTCCTGCCATTATCCCATTATACTTGGGGTCGGCGCAACACGTTTTTCTTCCATTCTGCTCTATCAATCGTCACATTTACTCCTTTTTGCTTTCACATCATTCCTTAATCCATCCATCTTTTCTTTGGCCTTCCTCTTCTTTTCTATCCATCGACATTAAATGAATACGATGAACATTAAATAAATATTAAATATGTTTGGTTTTCAGGAAGTACGTAAAGTTAATCAAATGGACCAAGCGCGCGGTATTATAAATGTGCCCACCACCGCTGGAGGCACAGTTGTAGTCCTCACTGGCACTGCTAAGAAGAAAGTCACTGAGCAGAAAAATAAAGGTAGGTTACATGTATACATAGGCAGTAGGCTAGTTTCCATCAATAAATTGCAAATCTTTTTAGTCTGTATGTTGATAAATATAGAACTTCTTTGTTACCCAATGAATATTGGCAAAGTTACGGAGATTCGATTTCGAAGAATTTGTTTGCGAGCAGGATTTGAACCTGACCTAACCCCGTTACCATTTGTTTCAGTACTTCAGAAGCCCTTACCAACCAAGCTAATATCAGCCATGCTCGACCCTCCTTTAATATTACTTAAAAATTAAAGGGGTTAATTACACTAGACAATTTGGATTCATGTTTGATTTTCTAGTCTTTATATTTGTTTTCAGGTGAACTGATAGAACAGAACCAGGATGGCCTAGAATATTCATCAGAAGAAGAGACTGAAGACATTAAGGATGCTGCTGCGAACCTTGCTTCGAAACAAAGGAAGGACTTGGCTAAAGTTGATCACGCTAGCTTGGACTATATGCCTTATAGGAAGGCTTTCTATACTGAGGCAAGACTTAAGAAGACATAACACAAACACACACACCTACACACACACACACACATACACACATTCACACACACTCATACACACACTCATACACACACTCACTCATAAACACACACATACACACACCCACAACACAGACACACACGCACGACACATACACACATTCACACACCCACACACAAGTACATACACACATGCATACACGCACAACACAGACACACGCACACACACACTGTGTAGCCCTTTTTTCTTATTCACATTCTATTTTCAGGTCAGTGAATTATCTAGAATGACGCCAGAAGAAGTAGAAGCATACAGAACAGAGTTAGAAGGCATTCGAGTGAAAGGGAAAGGATGTCCCAAACCTATTAAATCATGGGCCCATTGCGGTATTAGTAAGAAAGAGATGGATATATTGAGGAAACTTAACTTTGAGAAACCGACGCCTATACAGGCGCAAGCCATTCCTGCTATTATGTCCGGAAGGTAAGATTCATATTTGCATATTTGTTTTTTTACAAATCTAGTAATAGCCAAGCTTTTTGCAAACAACAGACTAAATCCGGAGAAGTATTACAAATTACTATTTTTTATCTTCAAGCATTCTTGCTACAGTTTGTGGGATATTTGTGATACAAAATTTAATTTCATAACAGGAGACATTTCAGTTTCGAGTTGCTTGATACTGAACAATTTTGAAGAAGTTCATCCTTAGGCATCTAACAGGCTTCTACGACTATTGAACATTGAACAACTTCCTAAGTCTCGGACCGCAATAGTCATAACATTAACACCATCTTAACCATTACTTTTCTTTCAGAGATCTAATCGGCATAGCAAAAACCGGTTCAGGCAAGACCCTCGCATTTATCTTACCGATGTTCCGTCATGTCCTGGACCAGCCCCCTCTAGAAGACACAGATGGGCCCATAGCCCTAATCATGACCCCTACTAGGGAGCTCTGCATGCAGATTGGCAAGGATATCAAGAAGTTCGCCAAGTCTTTGGGCTTGAGGGTCGTCTGCGTTTATGGTGGTACTGGAATCTCGGAACAGGTAAGCTTCATAGCATAGTAAGGGTTGTCACATAAGATTATGATTGTATAAAAAAAATTATGTTGACAAAAAAAATCTAGGCTGGTGTGAACTTAACCTAAAACTGTTGTTCCTCGTAACTTGGCTTGTTGAACGTTAATGGGGATATTCGTATATTTATTCCATTCCCTGGTCAGAGTGATGTAATCGACTTAGCCGATTTCCTCATCCCGTCAGCCACTGCCGTGTCTTGGGTTATTTTGTCGGATGATATTCATTTGCTTTGTTTTTGTTTTGAAATTTTTTTCTGCAAATTATTAAACTTAGCAAAATTACATGTTATATGTATTTGATCGTAGATCGCCGAATTGAAACGCGGTGCAGAAATGATAGTGTGCACGCCAGGTCGGATGATCGACATGTTGGCGGCCAACTCGGGTCGTGTCACCAACCTGCGACGAGTCACCTACATAGTACTGGACGAAGCCGATAGGATGTTTGACATGGGATTTGAACCTCAGGTAACTAGAACAACCTTTTGATTTGTTGTCCGCCTAAATATTGGCACCACGATATTTGATACTGTGTGATTGGATCAAGGGGCCTAATACCCAGCCTGTTCTGTGTCCCACTGCTGGGCAAATGCATTCTCTTTCTCCTTCCAAACCTCTCTGTTTTGGGCAATTTCTGTCAATGCTTGCCTCACGAACATAATAAGGTCGTCGCACCGCCTACGTCGCGGTCGACATCGACGGTTAGGGGCCGTTCAAGTATTACGAAAGCACTATTGGGGGGCGGGGGGTCTTTGCTTTGTTTATTTTGGATGACATAGGGCAGTAGCGTGCGGTGGATTACAGCACAAGGTAGGCCACACATAATACATACATACTGACGAAAAAAACAATGCGATACAAAAACGCTAATAAACAAAAAAAAATATAAATCCCTTAAAAACAACGGACAAAAAGATTTTAATAATAAGTTAGAGATTGATCCCTCCCGCGATCATAAATATAGCAGCTATCAGCGCTTGAAATAAATATATTTAGACAGATAGGTATTGTTCGATTAATGTATAAGGATAAAAAAGTAAGTAAAAGTTTAGTATAAGACAAAGAAAACAAAAATATAAATGCAAGAACTCACCAAACTTCTAAGCTTATCACGATGTTCATTGTTAATAAAACAAAGATTCGACGATTTGGCCCTATTTCACACGATCCGCATGTTTTTATAAGATGTATTATCATATTTCCGCGTTATTCTAGCTTCTATTTTATCATTAAACGAAAATTTTGAATATTTACTGTTTTTATCTTCGTACACACACATTATTACCAAAGTTTTAAGAACACAAACAAAACACTTAACCTCACTAATTTTGAAAGTAAACTTAAACATTCATGCAAAAATAAACCATTAACTAATATATTCACACTACTTTAGTTTCAAAAACTTTTTAGCTTTCATTTCACGTACGACTTGTATTGTAAACAAACAATACAAGTCGTACAAAAAATTAAAACTTCCAAAATAAAATATCTAATAATCTGCCGGGTTATTACTGACAGTACGGTTGTGAGTTGCCAATATAAATTTTCTAAATTCCCCTAAAATAAAAGCGACATTTCAAAGAATTCAAATAGAAAAAAATCCTTGGATAAACAATAAAGTAAAAAATAAAACATGCAGTTTTTATTTACATTTTGTTACTTAAACTTACTCAATACTCAATACTCAATATATTTATTGCTTCCACATGTTAACTTAGATGGTAGGTTACAAAATTCTGATCAATGTGGACCCTGTCGGGCACAGCAAAAGTAGGAGAGAGGAAGAGGGCTTTTATTTAAGTAGTTGAATATTTATAATTATATTTATACCATAGTTGCATAATTATTACATTCTAAAATTTATCGTTAAAATATTCATTAATATTATAATAGCATTTGGATAATAGGAATTGTTTTAATTTATTTATGAATATATTATTTTTTTCTTCTTCTTTAATTATATTTGGTAATTTATTATATATTTTAATTGACATGACTAGAGTACTTGCTGAGTGCATTTTTAGTTTGGAGCTTGGTAAGTTTAATCTATTTTTATGGCGTAGTGTGTATTTAGATTGTATGTTTTCTCTTGTCGTGTAAAAGTGTGGGTAGTGTCGTACGAATTTACAAATTTCTAGAATGTATAGGCACGGAAGAGTAAGTATCTTTTGCTCTTGGAAATGGGGTCTGCAGCTGTCGATGTCTTCTATATTTACTATTATTCTTATAAGCCTTTTTTGTAACGTGAATAGAGTTGGCGCATCCGTGCTATTTCCCCACAAAATCACGCCATAACTAAGCCACGCATGTGCGTAAGCATAATAGGTGACAAGTGCTGTTTTGAGGTTAGTGGTCTTTTTTACTTCACGAAGAGCGAAGCTACTTTTTTAGTAAGTGTAAAAATGTCAATATCACCCTGGTTTTTTTACCATTAAAATAAAAGAAAGGGAATTTTCAACAAAATTGCCACCCTGGCATTCATTCATACTTTCAGCTAGCCAATGGCACGTTTTAGGCCAAGCCTAAGCCGCGCCCATATTTTACGATATTTTACGCACATCTTCACATTTGTGCAGTTCATATACACGGCCACGCACCCACACTCGCGTGATTTATCAATGGCGTTTAGGCAAATTCTGTCCAGCGGAGTAGAGTAAAATTCTTGTCAAACGGCGGCTGTGAAAGTTTGCTATAAACTTTTTATTAGGAGTTTTCACTTTATTAATGTATTTGTTTTGTTTTATTACATATTTCCAATAAATGCATTTGTATTATTTTTGCGTTGTTATGGCAGGGTAGGCTGTGCCTAAATGCCTCTATGAAGGGCACGCGCCTGACATAGGGGGAGGGGAAAGTCTAGGTGATGATTACGTCATGGGTAGTTATTTACCTTTTTACAAGAATGGCAACCCTCACATTGTCTTTGGTTGAAAACGAAACGCATTTTAGGGGATTCCCGTTAATAATGCATACGTTTAGATAAAAACAATACAATAATTAAAAAATGTTTACGTAAGCATGGGGGGAGGGGGTAAATAATTGTAATAAATCTGCTTACGTAATACTTGAACGGCCCTTTATGTCTTTTCTAAGGCGTTCAGTGAGTGACGATCTTTGCTCACCTCTCCAGGTGCATTCGTTCAACGTGTCCCACCTTCAAACAGTTGTAATCTACTATTTTTTCTTAATTTTTGTTCAGGTTATGAAGATTATCGACAACGTAAGGCCGGACAGACAGACCGTGATGTTCAGCGCCACCTTCCCTCGACAAATGGAAGCCCTCGCCAGAAGGATATTACAGAAGCCTATTGAAGTACAGGTATGGCAATCCTTACTTGATTTATAAGTCGCTTTTGGAAATTATAAAAAATTAACACCAAATCAAGTGTTTCTCGGGGCCCAAACATACAATAACATAAACATACATTGTGTTCCATCAGGATATCGAATAAGGTTATTTATTTACATATTTTTGAAGTACGAAATGTACTTGTATGTTTGTTTACACTAATAAGGAAAAACTTGGCTTAGCTTATATACCTAGTTTTATTTAATTTACCATCTCAATATTTTTTCGCAGGTCGGCGGCCGAAGCGTAGTCTGCAAAGATGTAGAACAGCACGTTGCCATCCTAGAAGAAGACGCGAAGTTCTTCAAGCTGCTAGAACTGCTGGGGCTGTACAGTCAGCTGGGCAGTATCATAGTCTTCGTGGACAAACAGGAGAACGCCGACAGTCTGCTCAAAGACCTCATGAAAGCCTCCTACTCATGCATGAGCTTGCATGGAGGTGAGAATTCGACATTTGTTTTGTTTGTTTATTATTTTTGTTGTTGGTAAGTGTTAAATGTAAGTGAGCTCTCATAGTAGTGCAAAATGGCGGGAATAATAGCTGATTTATACACTTTAAAATATTCAAATTCCGATATAATGCCCAAATATAAAAATGAATAACATTCTGGCATTACATTACAATTACAAACAAATTTAAGTTATTTTTAACGATCATTACTAATGTATATAAATATTCAATTAATTAGGTTTCAAATTACCGGATCATTTATTAAGATAATTAACCAGAAAATGGATCAAAAACACTACAAGCTCTTATATTTTCTTTTGCAGGTTGCCTCTTGTCTTCGTGATTTTATAATTTTTTAAGCATCATGAGAAAAGGAACACTTTAAAATATTAAAATATCCTGTTTTCTCCTAGATAAAAATATATTTTATATTTTTAGTCAGAATTAATAACTTAAAGGATAAAAAAAGTTAGAATTCAGATAACAATTAATTGAGCCTTTGATTATAAAAATCTACTAACGGACTATTTTCATTTCAGCGACCAAAGCGGATGTGGGGAGTCCTCGATTATAAAATAAACATACTTAAACTGTTGTCAATTATAAGCTTACTGCCACTTTAAAGTACATTTTCTGTATTTTGATAATTACCAAAACATGCTGTAATTATTCGGTCGGAATATTTTAGTTGGCAAAACATGCAAAAAGGTAGAATTTATAAGTAAAATGAGTACTGAATTACAATTGATTATTTGACTAAAAAATTCTAATTGGTCCGTCAATTACCCGTATATTACCCGTATTTTTTCTTTTGTTACGTAAACCAAAATTAATGGAAAAACGACGCTTTTGAAATTGACAATACTTCACAACATAGTACAATTTTTACTGAGTTCTGACGTCACGAGCCCGAGCACGAGCGAGACATTGATGCGTTTTAGATTGATTTAATGAAGAAAAAAAATACGTGACAATTATTTTTTAAAACTGTAAATGAAGGACAAATTAGATTTGCAACTTATTGATACTGGAATGATGAAAAAATACAACTGTGGGGCGTAACTAACACTCCAAAATAAATAATCTCGAGCAGTACGCTTATAGTTGCGACACAAATCCATCTTGTCTAGTGACGAATATATTAATGGTGGCCTGTTACAGGGATTGATCAATTCGACAGGGACTCCACAATCGTGGACTTCAAGTCCGGCAAGGTGAAGCTACTGGTGGCCACCAGCGTGGCGGCGCGAGGACTGGATGTGAAGCAACTGGTGCTGGTCGTCAACTACGACTGTCCTAATCATTACGAGGATTATGTTCATAGGTAAGTAGCGAGAATTCTGGACAATCATTCCACTTGGCCCTTGATTGCTTAAGACATGTAGAAACCATATTTGTTGGGTTTTATTTTTTTCAAAATATGGTGAACGCTTCAAGAAAAATAGAAATTTTAATGTTGAGGTGCTTTTACAAATATTTAAACTCACATAAACAAACACCCGGAACCTGTAGGTCAATCGCTCAGCTACGGCGAAATCCGTGCCGTAAAATTGTAGTCTAATGTCCTAAATGCTCACAATAGCATCGTGTGCGTTTGCTCAAAGTTAAACACCGTTCAGTCTTTGGAGTCGTTATCCTTATTTCGGCATAGAATGCCTACTAGTCTTATCATCTTGTATCGCTCTCGATACTTACACTCGAAAAATCATATTATTTTCTACTATCGACCCACCCTGGTTTCCCAAGGGTTGAAAGTTTAGACCTACCCGGTGTTCTTTCCGAAAGTATTCTTCTCCTGACAATAGAAAATGTTGTCCTTTTTTTTATCGTGGTAAAATCATCAAATGAGTCCTCCCACCCAGGGCAGAGCGAGAGGGACTGTCAGACTCATATTGACTAAAATCCACGGTGTCCTTCAATAGCCCGTAATTTGTGAGTCCCGCAACCTTTGGCCCTCTACAGGCCCCGTCACTATGCTGACACTCCTTGAGGCGCGCGTGGAATACAACGCGCCGTAAAATGTTGTCCTGCCAAAAATTAACACAAAAAAAAAAACTAATAATAATTGAGCGTGCAGACAGTCTTAAGCGACTTACATTTTATACCCTGTAAAGAAGATAATTGTTCAATGATAAATTTGTTGGTAGATGTGGTCGCACAGGCCGCGCAGGCAACAAGGGCTACGCGTGGACGTTCCTGACGCCGGAGCAGGGTCGGTACGCGGGTGACGTCACGCGCGCCTTCGAGCTGGCGGGCGCCGCGCCGCCGCCCGAGCTGCGCGCGCTGTGGGACCGGTACAAGGACGCGCAGGAGAAGGAGGGGAAGAAGGTGCACACTGGAGGAGGGTTCAGTGGGAAAGGTTCGTGTAGTTTTTTTGCTACTATTGACCTATTTAGCATTCCACCAATTCGCTCTAAGCTCTTCCCTTCATAATGCCCAAAATAATGAAATGCACTGCAATGTCTCTGTCACCTCTGACTGAACTAGACTATTATTTATAGTTAAGAGAAAAAACTTGAAAAAAAAACATTATTTTGGGGCCTTGACGTACCTCA
The DNA here is from genome assembly GCA_943136025.2 of Agrotis puta. NCBI lineage: Eukaryota > Metazoa > Arthropoda > Insecta > Lepidoptera > Noctuidae > Agrotis > Agrotis puta. The sequence continues at coordinate 5,843,377 of OW964184.2, read as the reverse complement.
CTATGTCGTATCAGAATGGAGAAGATGATCGAAAGATTTCAGTCTCAATTTTGTATTTTGCACAACAACATGCAACACCAACAGCCTTATTACAAAAACTAAATAAACCTTGGTTTAAACCTGGTCTATCAAGTCCAAGCTTATCTGCAGAACCATGGTTTAAATTTCTCCATATTACAAAACTAGACTAGATAAAACGTTGACCTTAGTACCGTCATTTGAACCAGTGTATAAACAATTAAATCCACCATGTGTAATAAAAGTTATATCTCCCATTTTTACATCAATTTTTGGTAAAAATAACATAAAAACAACAACACACTGAAAAAATTGCTATGAGAAACTTTGACACACTTTCACACCTACGACTGTTAGACCATGGTTTATCGCAAAATCAAGATTTGTAATAACGTTTGTGTAAACCGTAGTTTTACGAGATTTAAACCTGGGTTTTTAGATAAACCCCGTTTTGTAATAAGAAGGCAAGGGTTTATCTCTGCTGTACCTCACATTTAATTGAAATCAGAATAGGAAATGAAATAGAAATTCGTTATATGTTATTTGAAGTTGTGCAAAATGATGTTGGATACAATTTTTCTGTCTCGAGTCACTATCAGTCCCACTAGGCAACAAGTTAATTCATTACAATTAAATCAATTTTCCCCAGGTTTCAAATTCGATGAATCGGAAGCCCAAGCAGCCACTGAAAAGAAAAAATACCAGAAGGCTGCTCTCGGTCTTCAAGATTCTGATGATGAGGATGTGGAGGGTGATCTTGACCAGCAGATAGAGGTCATGCTTGCTGCTAAGAAGATTGTTAAGGAGATCAAGGTAAGTTGGTATTACCATCACCATCATTATTGCTGTTCATCTAATGCCGGCTGGCATGCACATTATGGTGCACCAGAGAGGCCTACCTGTGCAGGTATGCCTGCGCAGATAGACTGTAGCGTGTATGGGAATACCTGTGCAGGTTTTTTTACCTCTGCAGGTGTACTTGAAAGTATTAAAGACCGCTCCGGTACACCGGAACGGTCTTTAATACTTACTTTGCCGTCCTGTGCAGGCAAACCTGCTCAGGTAACCTCTCTGGTAGACCGTAACGTATATGGCTGACATGAAAGATGTCACTGCATTGCGATAAAATTATGCTCTATTTATCATCTACTATTTTGCCTGAACAATAGAATTGAATATGCCATTTTACAAATTTTTATCGTTGGTCATATATGGTCAAAGTGTTACAAGTTACCAGTACCCAGGCTTTTAAAGGTCTCTTATGTCACTGAAATGTTGACAAAGAATTAAAGCAGATGTCGGTTAAGATCTTGAACTTCAAACATAAGTAGCCATCAGATAAAATTTGGTTCTAAATTGGTGTAAATGAAACAGTGAACTTGGTTTCTCATCACTCAGATACGAAATATAAATTTAAATAAAATATAATGGTGCCATATAGAACACAATTTAAAAATAGCTATTGCAAATTCTGCACCGGATAACACTTAATATAACTGACAATAAAATAATGATATGTATTTACAAAACCATATTATCATTGTAAAATATTTTCTTATTTAATCTATTATTTTTATAAACACAATTCTTATTATAGCCATTATAGTCTGGTTCTCTCGATTTTTTCTTTTTTGGGTGCGAATGTTGATGCATTTGCGCATATGACCATACATCAAATGCAACACTTAGACTCCGAAAACAAACCTTATTGCAAGTTTGTAATCATTGCTTTATCTTATTAAATCCTTTATTGATTTTTTTACCTTATTATATACATTTTAAATATTTTCACAAAAACAAATAAAAATAAACATTTCAAAATATAAATAATAGTGACCCACCGGTATCGGGAACATGGTCCAAGTTGTCAGGGCTCCAGAAAAAGGAACCTCCTAATAATGCGCGCCGTGTCCAAAATAACTGCTTTCTGAATCAGGCCCCTGATCCAGCTGCCTAACGAGAGCCTCCTTAGATGTTGGTCGAGGCTCTTGGTAGTTAAGGCATGGACCGACACGTCTATCGGCACAATGATCGCTGAATTCACATCCCACATATCGACAACATCGCGAGCCAAATCAAGATACTTGATTTGCTTATCTTTTTCAGCTTTCACGAGGTTCTCGTCATGAGGGACGGTTATGTCTTATTAACATTGTCTGCTATGTTTATATTGTGACAAATAGGGATTTACTCTAGTTCATAATTAGTTTTAGTAGGTATCCAAAAAACATATTATACACACTTTTTTTAAATTGAGTAATTGAGGCATCCTCGGTACCCCAATCGGTCAATGTAGTGCAACGAACTGCTAACTGAGGCGTCAACGTCAACCAAATAGTTATATTTTAAAATGGAAAATAATCGTTATTTATGAGGGGTACAAATTATAGGGTGGTATTTAATACTTTAACTGTAAATTCCCTTTTTTCAATCAAAATATTCGAAATTACCACCAAAAATACTGAATCGCACACTAAATTTGCTCATCAAATGAATAAATTATACTTTACTGTTAGATCTTTAAAGCTTAACTGTTTTACTGAATGACTATCTGTTAACTAAAAGTAAATCTAATAATTCTTCGAGTGCAACAAAATATTGAATCATTTTTTTTGGAATCCATCACCTATTAAACTTTTAAGAACATGGGTTATTCTAAATGAAACACCAGTTAATCAGTCATATTTATGTAATTAATATAGCTTCTGTTAAGTACGGACACGGGACAAGTAAAACAACAGCGGGCTGTGAACGCACTCACTTTATTTTCTAGAACACACGTACACTCGCCCGTGGCGGGGGCGCGGGGCGGGGCGATGCGCGGCGCCGTCTGCGCAGGCAGTCCGTGGTGTGGCCGCGCATCGCTACACATACATTTACTTATATCTAACATCTCCCGACCTTATTTCGAAGATATAATTTCTCACCGAAGTAATGTTGGAAAACCTAAATCTACTGGTCCATTACTGGTCACTTGCCTAACGCAAGACTTCTGTAGTCCACCTTTGGGAGCTGGCGTAAAGCCCTATCGGAACGGCCGGGGCCGGGCGCTACAGGGGCGAGCGGCGAGGCTGGAGAGGCCGACGACGCCGCCGGCGCCTGCCCTCCCTCCCCCGCGGTGTCAGCTTGGGACGCGGGTTGGGAACACGGTAGTGTCACTGACGATATGTCATCGTCACCATTATGTTCTATTTCAACGGTATCCCAACTTTGTTGTACGACGTTGCCCTTATATAACACAATCTGATTTTTGTGTTTTTTCACTACACACCCTGTTGAATTATCACTAATCAAATACACAACTCTACCAATCTTGTCTATTATTGTGCCTCTGCACCAAGTGAACTTATCTTTATTACAAAACTTCTTGTATAACACTTCATCTCCATTTTTGAAAATGTGTGTATTTTTGCCACCATTGTATTTACGCTGCAAACACTGTTTTGATTTTACTGTGCTGTCCAGTGACGCGTTTGAGGGTGACGACTGCGGTTTTGGCAACAATAGATCCAACCTTGATCTTAGTTTGTGTCCAAAAACTAATTGAGCCGGGGAGAACCCTGTCACTGAATGTACCGAATTTCGGTAATCAAATAGATATTTTAGCAGCTTGACCCTAGTGTCTTTTTGGCTGTTACTGGATAAAATACACGATTTTATACCCTTTTTCGCGATCTTTACATAACTTTCGGCCTGTCCATTGCTCGCAGGATTATAGGGCGGTGACGTCACGTGCTCAATCCCGTTAATTGTACAAAACCGTTTAAAATCTTGTGATGTGAAAGCCGTGCCGTTGTCGCTTACGATTGTATTTGGTAACCCGAACCTTGAAACAAACTCGTATAGTTTTTCTACTGCAGCTGATGAGGTCGTTGAGCCGCACATATCGTAAACTTCCACCCATTTCGTGTATGCATCTACTATAATTAAATAATGCCTATTATCTAACGGACCCAAGAAATCTATGTGCAACCGGTAGAATGGTTGGGGTGGGTATTGCCAGGGCGAAAGCGGGGCGCGCGGAGGGGTAGGTCGTAAATGTAAACAAACACTACAAGAGTTGATCATAGTTTCTATTTGTTTATCAATACCCGGAAACCAGAAGCGGGAACGAGCTTCGGCCTTTGTTTTTACAATTCCCAGATGGGAACTGTGAAGTTCGTTTATTATTTTGAATTTTAGACTTTCTGGTAAAATCAATTTATGCCCTCTCATAACACAGCCGTCTTCATAAGACAATTGATTCCTGCATGCGTGGAACGGTTTTAACTTCACATCAGACACGCTTCTAGGCCAACCCTTAAAAATAAAATCAATGACCTTCGTTAAATTGTCATCTTGGCTAGTTTCCTTGCGTAATTCGTCCCGCGTAACTGGCATGTGTCCGTCTATTACGAAGTGAACATACGACGCGCGGTCGATCGGGGCGGCCGCGGCGGCAGCGTGCTGAGCGCTGTCCGCGGTCATTGACCGCGATCGCTTATCGTCGTCAGGAAGACTCGCGCGGGACAAATAATCCGCGCTGTTATTTTCGCTACGAACGTATTCGATTTTATAATTATATGCGCTGAGGAATAACGCGTATCTCTGTAAACGGTTTGCTGAAACCTCCGGTATACCTTTGTGCGGTCCAAAAATTGAAATTAAAGGCTTGTGATCAGTGCGAAGGATGAACGGGTCTGACTTACCGTACAAGTACTGATGGAATCTTCGAACTCCAAAAATAATAGCCGTTGCCTCTTTCTGAATTTGAGAATAACGTTTTTCCGCTGTGTTTAGAGTGCGGGAGGCAAACGAAATAGGACGCTCGCATCCATCCTTATCACTTTGCGATAATATCGCACCTAACCCATTAGGTGAAGCGTCCACCGTGAGGATTAACTTAGCATTTGGGTCGAAATGCGCTAACACCTGATCCGACGTTAGCTCTTTTTTTATTTCGACGAACGCTCTTTGATGTGTGTCAGCCCAATGCCATTTAACACCCTTCCTCAAAAGATCGTATAATGGACTTAAAATTTCGGACGCCTTAGGTACGAAATTACGGTAATAATTTACTAATCCTAAAAATGATTGAAGCTTGCCTACGTCTGTGGGCACTGGGGATTTCTCAATTGCTATTACTTTATCAGATGATTTCTTTAACCCGTCCTTGTTTATTACATACCCTAAATAACTGATTTCATTCTTAAAAAATTCGCACTTTTCTTTTTGTAAGGTTAGTCCTGCATCTTGCAGCCTCTGTAACACTGCCGTTAACCGTTGTAAATGTAAACCCGGTCCATCAGCTGTGATAAGGACATCATCTAAAAGACATAACACACCGTCCATACCCGACAATACATTTTCCATTGCGCGCTGGAAAATAGACGGCGCGCTGGTTAACCCAAAAACCATACGTGTATACTGAAACAACCCCCGGTGAGTATTTATGCATGTAATTTTTTGTGAGTCTTGATCTAAAACAAATTGATTGTAGGCCATGGATAGATCTAACTTTGAAAACTGTTGACCTCCGTGCAATTTTGAAAACAGCTCGTGGACTGTAGGCAACGGGTATTGTTCTACAACTAATTGCTTATTTATGGTTACAGAATAGTCTGCACACAGCCTAACACTTCCATCACGTTTTAATACTGGCACTACGGGTGATGCGTACTCCGAGTGATCAACTTGTTTCAGTATACCTAAGTTTACAAGGCGGACTATCTCTTTATCTACCTTGTCCCGCAGTGCGAAAGCGATGGGACGTGCTTTGAAAAATATTGGCTTTGCATCATTTTTTAAACGTAATTTGACCTCGAATTTATTGAATTTACCTAATTTATCTGAAAATACGTCTCTAAATCTATTTTGCAAGTCTTCGATTGTTTTTGCTTCATTATTTATGAAATTACAGGGTGCTAATTTTAACTTAAATAGGGATAGAAAATCTCTTCCGAGCAATGGCGGGCCTTCGCTGCGTACCACGTAAGCATCTAGTGTGTGTGTGCTCAGCCTATATGTGACCGGTAAGCGAATTATACCGAGACACACAATACTACTGCCCGTGTATGTAAATAGCCTTTTCTTAGGTGATAACAAAGGCAATCTGCTAAAACATTTCATGTATAAACTTTCGGAAATTACCGTTACTGCAGATCCACTATCAATCTCAAATTTTATTTGTGAGCCGTATATGGACACGATTTCTGTCATGGGTTCCCCCCGCTCTGAAGTGATGTTACAACATAAAAACTCACCATCGTCGTCCTCACTCACGTCACCCGTCACCACAACACTCTTTACTTTGCACATTCTTCGTAAGTGACCCTTTGTGTTGCATTTCCTACAAGTAAAGTTCGCGAATCGGCACTGAGACGTTGCATGGTTCTTTCGACCGCACACGGAACACTTTTCCATTACTGGTTCCTTATCAGAACCCGCACTCTTGCCCTGCACCTTGAACACTGAATGTTCTTGCTGCGTGATCGATGCCGACGAGGACGCACCGGCCGCGGCGCTTGCCCGCGCGCACCGGATGCTCTGCGACAACTCCACTGCCTTGGCCAGGGTCAAGGTATCTGTGTCCATTGTGAACAGTTTGTCCCGCTCGGGACCCGCCAACATGCCCATCACAAAACGGTCTCGCAGTGCCTCTTCTACGTTGGCGAACTTGCAATGTTTCGTGAGGCCACGCAGTCTTGCCGCCCACTGCGCATGCGTTTCACCGGTTTGCTGCGTTGCCGCGTAAAATGCGTACCGCTCCCCGAATCCACACGTTTTTGGGGAAAAGTGAGTGTCAAGGAGCGCATAGATGTCTTCTATTGGCACCTCTTCCAACTGTTTTGGCAAAGCCAAGTCGGCTGCGAGCTGGTAGGTGCTGTCCGCGAGTGCGCTCAGTAGGATTGCTCGCCGTCTTGAACCCGTTGCGTCGTTATTTTCCGAGATATCGTTCGCCACGAACCACTGCCGCAGACGACTTTTATATGCCTGCCATTCGTGCACTGTGTGGTCGAAATTACTTAATATTCCGAAACTAAACTGAGCCATCGTGATGTAGCGTGGGTCGCTCTCGTCGCCACTGTTAAGTACGGACACGGGACAAGTAAAACAACAGCGGGCTGTGAACGCACTCACTTTATTTTCTAGAACACACGTACACTCGCCCGTGGCGGGGGCGCGGGGCGGGGCGATGCGCGGCGCCGTCTGCGCAGGCAGTCCGTGGTGTGGCCGCGCATCGCTACACATACATTTACTTATATCTAACAGCTTCTATTTTTATATTATTTACAGCAGTTTTTCTAAATAAAACAGCATTTTATTAGTCACAGTCGTCTTATTATTTATTAATTACCACATACCAGTAATTTATTGAACTATTAAAGCGGGTCTTGCTTTCGCGGGGCGTCCACGCTTCCCAGCATGTCGACGGAGCCCCGCTTCGCGGGGCTCCTACTTCTGGGTGGTTTAAAAAAAAAATAACCACGAAGAGGATGGCGGGGTCTTTCAGACCCCGCCATCCTCTTCTAACCTAAATTGTCCGAGTCGGGGTGCCAGCGTGTACTTACTGGTTAATATGCGACTGGGATAGTTATTTTGCTATGAAATATGGAATAATGATGAAATATGGTAATATTGAATAATTTGTGTGCAAATCAGTATTTTTGTTTTACGGTGAGTAATATTGTTTCAAAATGCGTATATCTGTGGTTTCAGCTAGATTTTTGCTGTAAATTAGATAAAAAAAGCCATCAGATTTCGATGAATTTTAAACATTTTTTAGTACAACATGTTTAGGTAATCAAGTAGTTAATTTGTAGTACAGTAATTTATTTGATATGCAGTAGGTTATTAGTGGAGATATTTTGTTTGCTTAAATTTCTAAATAGAGGTGCAGTTAAAAATTCCCCCAAATTATACATTTTGCCAAAAATTAGGCCAACATGCTAAATATATATAGATAGGTACTTCTAATTTCAATTGAAAAAAACAGCTTATTTATTTTACGTTTATGGCACTCACGTCTGCGTGTCGTGCAAGTACCTCAGCTTTATATTTGAGGAGTATAAATGTTAGGCCAGTTAAAATCGATACAAAAAATCGTAAAATGCGCAAAGCATGATGTATCTCTTATTTTTAATTATGGTGTTCCCATTATGGCTATGTATACCCAAGTTTGCAACTCTTAAACAGGCAACTGGTAAACCGTCAAATGCTTTTTTTTTTTTTTTTTTTTTTTTATCGTGGTAAAATCATCAAATGAGTCCTCCCACCCAGGGCAGGGCGGGAGGGACTGTCAGACTTGTACTGACTAAAATCCACGGTGTCCTTCAATAGCCCTCTACGTACCGGGGTCACGGTAATCCCTTGGTCCCGCGATCCCGGCAGGCTTTGGCCCTCAACAGGCCCCGTCACTATGCTGACACTCTTTGAGGCGCGCGTGGAACACAACGCGCCGTCGACCCGGGCATGGTCCATGGTCGGACAGCGAGTCGCCCATTACTCGCTGCCCGCATGCCCGCGCCTACGGTGGCCGGAGATCGTCTGGCGACGTCCGACGCCGTGGGCGTCTACCACTGCGGCTGGGGTGGAGGGAGGACGCTGTCCTCTCCCTCAGGCGGCCCGCCTCCTCCTTCACGAGCATGACTGCTTCGCAGAAGGAGGCGACCGCTTCCCACTCCGTCTCGCCCCGCAGCATGGCCTCGACCAATGCCGGGCGCGAGAGGTCTCCGCCTATCGCCGTCGTGAGGACACGGCGGTGCTCTGCCCAAGCGGGGCAGTCCTGCACCGTATGCTCCACCGTGTCCTCCGGACGATCCTCGCAGTGGTGACACCCAGGCGTTTCTTCCCTCCCTATCAGACACAGGAACCTCCCGAAACTTCCGTGTCCGGTGAGGACCTGCGTCATGCGGTAGGTCAGGACGCCGTGACGCCTATCCAGCCACTCCTCAAAGAGGGGTCTTACCGCCGCGATTGCGGCGTGCCCGGACCTCGGTTGCGACAGTCGCTCCCTCCATACTGCCCTGAGATCACGCCGGAGCTCTTCCCGCCGCGCCTCGACTTGTCGAGGCAGCGGGGATTCGCCCCGACGCTGCGCCTCCACGCGCCATTCATAGACGCGCTGGAGGGCAGTCGCCTCCAGATCCCAGGGCAAACCGTCAAATGCTTAGCACGCATAAGATAATTTGGGTTTAGTTTACCTGTATGTATCGGCGCAGGCGCAGACAGCGCCTGTTTCTTTATAAAAGCATAGACAAGAAACACGATCTGAGGAAAAGGTCATTATGATTATTCCTCTTCCAGCCTGGAGTGACAGCGGGCGGCACTCCCGCGGCGGCTGCGGGCGCGGACGGCAAGCTGGAGCTGGCGCGGCGCCTGGCGTCCCGCATCAACCTGGCCAAGGGGCTGGGCGCGGAGCACAAGGGGGCCACGCAGCAGGCCGCGGAGGCCATCCTCAAGGGGGCGCCCGCGGCACACACGCTCATTACGGTGAATTTTGTAGGAAACATTTTTTATTACCATCATCTTCCTGCCCTTATCCCATTTTACTTGGGGTCGGCGCAATACGTTTTTTTCTTCCATTCTCCTCTATCAAACGTCACAGTATCATTCACTCCTCTTTCTTCCATATCATTCCTTATACAATCCATCCATCTCTTCTTTGGCCTTCCTTTTCCTCTCCATCCATCAACATTCATACTCATCACTCTCTTAGTCACATGAGTGTCATCCCTCCTCATCACATGTCCATACCAAGACAGACGACAACATTTTTTATTACCACTATTGTAAATGCCATGCTGGAGCTTCAAAAACACTCCAATCGGACGAGGCGAATATAATGCTGTTGTAATATAAACTTGTGAGTATAAAGTACAACGATAACGGATCCAAGACAGTTCAATCAATTCTTCGGGACTTGGTCGAGCATCATTGTCTCTACGTTTTTCGGGTTATCTTCACTGTTGGTTCCGACTTTCAGGAGTTGCAGTGATTCAGGAGAGGTAAGGTTGGATTGTTCCAAATAAAGAATAAGAAAAAGATTTTACGTTCACGCAACCTCTTCGTTAGAATACGTCTCGTCATGACGACTATGGAAAAAACAAATGAAAAAAGTATTTAAAAAATTATAAAAGTCATTGCGTCACATGATTCTTTCATATATTTAAGCACCCTTGTTCAACATCAATATCATCAATCAGGCAAATAAATTATTCTATTCTATTCATGTTCCGTTTAAAGAGAGACATGACGCACACGCGCTTGTTTTGTCGCGAATCACCTGAGGTCGTGAACGTAAAGCTACTCGAATTTAATTGTAATTGTAACTAAATTGCACAATTCTGGGAATTTCGAAATGAAACTGGGAAATTTTGGATTACGCTTGCTTTGTAATTTAATAATGCTCAATTGCCCAACATTATGCAAAATAGTTTCCTGGGTAGTTTAAGGATGTCATTCAAATCTTGACGTTTATTTCGTTTATTAATGCTTTGAGTTACAAATTATTAGCATCTGTTTAAGCATACATTTATTTTAAACGTGGGCTACGTTTAAAATAAATGTATAACTTAATGTTTAGAATTCGTTAAAAATAATTAAAACCCCTTTTGTTATAAGACCTGCCAATTAAACGTACGTAATTGTCGCGATTCATCCCAAAAGGAAACTCATTTGCATAAAGGCCCATGCAACTTTTAGTATGGATGTTGGCATCAATTTTTTTTTTCTTTTTGCCAGTGATTAAATTTTGGCCACAATTAGACTACTACCTAAGAAGTCCATAGAAAAAAAAATTAGTTTCTAAACCGTAACCAACCAGAGATATGGCGGTTTTAAGTTTGTTCTAATCAGGAGTGATTTACTCCCGATTAGAACAAAATAAAATCCGTTATATCTCTGTTTGGTTACGGGTTAGATTTTTAAAACATTTTTTACGAAGTTCTTAGGTTGCGGTCTACTAATGACCAACATATCATTACTGGCGAAAGAAAAAAAAAAATTGATGCCAATTAGTTGCATACCCCTTTAGTGTTCCTATTCATATGATACACTTGCCTATGTCCCTTTTACATTTATTTTCGGATGAACTGCGATTGCCTCAAAGTCACAATGCTGTATTTTATCCGTTGCTCTTCACATTTTTCTTCACCCCACCAGGCTAAAACAGTAGCTGAACAGCTAGCGGCGAAGCTGAACACCCGCCTGAACTACCAGCCGCGCGACGAGAGCGCGTCAGAACCTGCTGAGGAGGTGTTCCGCAAGTACGAGACTGAGCTGGAGATCAATGACTTCCCGCAACAGGCACGCTGGAGGGTCACTAGCAAGGTACAGTCATAATGCTATCTTAATTACAGGGTCGTAGCTACCGCCGTATCAATGATCCGGTGCCCCTAAATATCATATATCCGATATTTTCTTTATTCTGCAAAACTATAAACTTAGATTAGAAGGGCCCCAAAAGGGTATGCAACTTTTTGGCATCAAAATTTTTTTTCTTTCGCCAGTAATGAAATGTTGGTCATTAGTAGACCACAACCTAAAAACTTCGTAAAAATAATAAAAAAATTCTAAACCGTAACCAACCAGAGATATGACGGATTTTATTTTGTTCTAATCAGTAGTATTTTTTGTAGGAATCCATAGATTTATTGATGTGGTAGCTTTTGCCCTTGGCTTTGCCCACCCCAAACACTTTTATGTATAACCTATAACCGTCTCTAGAGTCCCATCTATCTCTGTACCAAAATTCATCAACATCTGTTCAGCTGTTTTGACGTCAGACGGAACATATCTAAATACTTATTTTCGTATTTGTAATACTAGTAGGTTTACGAGGAATAATGAGTGGTTTGTTTATAACAATGTTAACATCTTTTTAACCGACTTCAAAAAAGGAGGAGGTTCACAATTCTTCGGAACTGTATGTTCCATTATTTCGCAATGACGCCTGCACCAATTTGGGAAATTCTTCTTTTGTTTGAAAGGGTATCTTAACACATGGTCCCATGGTTACTAGGTCAGAATCTCATGACGGAATCTTGGAGAAATCGAGGGAACTCTTTAATAAATGACAGCACCCGTACTCACTAAAATACTCTACTACAAACACGAAAATAAGTATTTAGGTATGTTCCGTTTTTACGTCATAATGGCTGAACCGATGTTGATGAATTTTGGCACAGAGATAGATGGGACTCTAGAGACGGTTATAGGCTATACATTAAAGTGGTTGGGGTGGGCAAAGCCAAGGGCAAAAGATAGTACATCAATAAATCTATGGATTTCTACAAAAAATAACTCCTGATTAGAACAAAATGAAATCCGTCATATCTCTGGTTGGTTACTGTTTAGAAAATTAATTTTTATTTCTATGATCTTCTTAGGTAGAAGTCTAATTGTGCCCAAAATTTAATCACTGGCGAAAGAAAAAAAAATTGATGCCAAGGTCCCTAGTAAAAGTTGCAAACCCCTTTGGGACCCTTTCTGGCGTAGTTACGCCACTTCTTTTTCACAGGTATGTTTTTCAAGCAGCTGCTGGAAGAGATTTTTAAATGAAATGAGTAGAGCCCGCGCTGCGATTGAAATTCTTCTAAGTGTCCCATGTCATTACGTCAAGCATTAAAAAAGTTGTATCACTAATTTTCCACAGGACTTGAGGCGTGGCGCAGACTCTACCTTTGTACTCTTTTATAAATATGTTTTTTCCTATGTAATTACAAGGTCTGTTCAATATGAGGTTCCGAGTTCGATTCCCAGGATTAAGTTATATTAATTTTCCCTGTCAAAATTTTCTCAGAAACGTCTAAGCAAGTCTACATTTGATGGACACAATAATTTTCTCTGACTCACCTATTCAATACGTAAGCCCAAACTAGTCCATATAAAGCGAACAATGCTGATGTGTCATTGCGATTGCAAAATAAATTTACCATAAATGTAATACCAATTTATTTATTGTAATATTCGTTAAAACGAGACCATATACCTAACTCTCGTTAAATCATATGTAATAATTTAACGAATTGAGACACCTAACGTAATGATGCAATATTTGACGTTAATTTCTGGAGATAACGGATATAACCTACAGAACTATTGTGATAATTAACTGTTTAAAGATTTAATTAGTCGCCTACGTCATATGATAATGATGACGCGTTGTTCGGTAGACAGTACGTCAGGGGTTACAAAGCACCCGGAGTCTCGGTTTTTGAAGGTTACCTCGTCGCTAAAACGTAAATAGCGGTTTATTATTAAATTTTGCACCACACTAGGAATTTCTTCCTGTATCGTGGGTGCGTTTACAAACATCGAAACTCAGATACACAAACACCCAGACCCGAAACAACTACTTGCAGATCATACAAATTATTGCTCCGTGCGGGAATTGAACCCGCCAACCGTGTCGTCACCGTGGGTTTTAGGCAGTACATCAGTCACTGACAGTCTGACAGTCTTTTTTGCTCCATTTGAGGAGGACTTGATGATTTTAACGCATAAAAAAGGGGATACAAATCTCCTGGAGTCGTTTTAAAAGGTATTCAACGCCTTGTAACTCAAAAGGCAACTGATAGCACAGGTTAATTTAGTCAGACCCTTGTGCTAGGTCGCGGGACTCACGAATTACCGTGACCCCGGTACGTAAAGGGCTATTGAAGGACACCGTGGATTTTAGTCAGTACGAGTCTGACAGTCCCTCCCGCTCTGTCCTGGGTGGGAGGACTTATTGATGATTTTACCACGTAAAAAGGGTCTATCCCTTGTGCTACACCTAGGACGGGAAGACGCCTTTATGGGATTTAAGCCCAAGAGCAAACCGGCGACGAGCGAAGGTACGGATGACCCAGTCGTCGCGTGATCGACTGTTGCGCAGCGAGTCGCGGGTTTGGTCCCCGCACGGAACAAACATTTGTATGACCTACAAGTAGTTGTTCCGGGTCTGGGTGTTTGTGTATGTGAGTTTCTGTGTTAGTAAACGTACCCACGATACAGGAGAAATTCCTATTGCGGGGCAACGTTTAAAAAATAAAAACTCATAGCAAGTAGTAAAAATGCAAGGAAAAACTCAGTGGTAGTCATGTGCTGCTTTGATAGCAGAAGCCTTGTCTCCTAAACATATGAGTATACTCCTGCCTAACCCTTGATAGATTAAAGGCGTTCGTGATGTTATATTGATTGTTTTTGAAACTGCTGCGTAATAATGATATTATTTTTCGAGGCGTAATCAAATCGGATGTTGGGTTAAACTCAAGGCAATTATATTTATGGACTTAATAAAAATATAATCTATCGGATTTAATTGCCCCCCCCTCATGCATCTGAAAGAAATCACCAACCGACCACGCGCCACTTCATTGCGTCATCTACACGTTATTAAAACAAAAGATAGGGAATTATATTATTACTTTTTTTTTCTCGATAAGACTAAAAAGGCGACCTATAACCTCCTTGGATAGTTTTTTTTTATTGAGAGTAAATAACCTTGTTTTTTTTTAAATTTGTTTATTTACTTAGGGGTCGTATTGACCTTTATGTCGATAACCTCAAGGTACAGACATGTTTATTGCATATTGTATGTACTGCACTCAGTGCAATTTCTCATTCCGCTGTGATTAGACGTCAAGATGTTGCTTAAATTAGCTATAATTGGTGCTTTTATTTTTATGTGTGTTAAGTTGCTTAGGCGACAGAGGGCGTACCACGGGACATGTTACCACTGCCATTAATTAGTATAGGTCGAGGTAATAAGCCCCTTTTGTACTACAGTTTTGATAATGATTCCCGAGTCACTGGTTATAATTGCCCTACGATTTATAATGCGTAGTTTGTCAACGGATTTTACTGGATTTGTTTTTTGTTACTCCAAGATAAAATTATTTCATCATTCTCTCATTCATCTGATATCTCGACGAGTTCGATACTATTATTAACTATTTCTTTGTTTAACAGGAGGCGCTAGCGTTGATCAGCGAATATTCGGAGGCTGGTATCACAGTACGAGGCACATACGTCCCGCCGGGTAAGACACCGCCCGAAGGCGAGCGTAAGTTGTACCTCGCTATAGAAAGTTCTCAAGAACTAGCCGTCGCCAAAGCCAAGTCAGAAATAACACGTCTCATCAAAGAAGAGCTCCTGAAACTACAGACTTCTGCTCACCACATGATCAACAAGGCTAGATATAAAGTGTTATAAATGGTCGGAATATAACCAGCGTAACTATGTTAATATTGTTTTATTTCTTCGCTGACCCCTGACTGGTAATGTCGCAATATATACGAGGGAGATTAATAAACAGTCGTAAATCTGAATGCTGTCTCCATAATTACACATTGGCCTATGAAAGATACGAATTTTACTGTTTTTTGATAAGTGATCCACTCCGGGCAACGACACCACAGTCTAGCTTTTACCTGTAGTGACGGCTGAGTGGTCCCACTGGCGGCGGTATGCTGTACTAGAGCCGCCAGGCTGGCGACCATCCCGTCAGAGACTGGTGCCAAACAGTTTTACTGGACCGTCGGTGCGCAGTAGTTGCAGTTTCTTCTAGGTGATTTCGCTCGATCTTAAATCTCATCTTTGCAGGGCTAGATTGAACTCAATCTAAAACAAAAACACGTAAACTCACGCCCTTTTCCTATAGGTGTCGGCAGAAACCACAGAAAGCTTCACTAGAAACTCCTTTCGCCTCGTTCTTTTATCTGGTCATACAAGCACGCCAGTTACGCGTACTGACGCATCCGATCTTTCTGAAGAACCACACCTATAAGGTCGGTCTTGGTCTTCGTATGGCGTCCCCTCACGGCGTTGCTAGTATCAAATCTGCGATGGTTATTTGATAGCTAGGCCACACTAATGGGAAATACCTTTAATTGTTATTGATGTTTAAAGACTTATCGTGAATTTTAACGTCATTTCCCGTTGGACCCTGCATAAGGCTATGATTAGATTTTATTGTTGCATGATTACGATAGTGTACGCTGTTATCGTTTTCATATTATACGTATAATTAAAATGCTAAACAGTAGAACATACTTATTGTAATAATATTTGAACTATTTCAATGTCTGGGTCTAGGCAAGAGTGATAACGCCACAATAGGCTTAATAGATAATTGGCAGTATTTGCAAACGGATAAGACAAACGGCCAAGTGATTGTGGTCGAATGTGCCAGAATAAGACATGCTTTAATTAGCATTTTGATTATGCAATGTCGACTATATGGATTGATAATGTGTTGATAAAGTAAGTAGCGTAAACCTAAGCAGCTGTTGTAGCTTAGTAATGGAAAAACTAACAAAACTATTTTGTCATAAAATAAGTAATTTTAAGGAATATTATTAAATTTTCTAGCGTCAGCAAGTATGGTAACACCAAAGATTATGGTAGGGGAGCCCAATAAGGGATTTTTGAAGTGACTCGTTTTTTTTTACTTGGCCTCTCCTAGCGCAACAACTCTAGAAGGTTTATGCTACTTAACCGGACAATCCTGTGATGGCCAGAAATTATTTTAAGGCACCCAGCCAGGGCTTACGAACTAGGGTTCAATTAAATGAACGTCACTAAGGGGCGTCCTTTGGGATTCGGGCCTAGGCTTAGTGCGTCATTGAGGGTGGGGGGGCAGCAAGGGTCAGGCTGGGTCGAATTATTATTAAGGGAATTTAAAGTTACTTGCTCAGCTTCGCGGGCTGGCTTGTCGGGCAAGGGTTGGGCGGTTGAAGTGACTCGAGCTAATCAGATAATCATATAGGGAGAATCCTTGCACCCTTTAATGTACCTCTACCAAGTATAAACCGGGGAACCTGTCAGATTAGTAAAACAAAATCGATCCACAGAAAAACTCGAGCGTGTCAGATTAAGAATAGGTAGAATAAATAACGTTAAGAAGAGTGTAAATCTCAATAATCTGAAAATTTTAGCGTAACATTAGGATATGAGTGAGTCCTGAAGATGTAAAAAAACACGTAACGCCTGCTCGTTCCCTATTAGCAATCAACGTTCTGTCTAATTAGTTTTAATTACTCATAAACTTTTCGTTTTTAGTTTTTCAACAGCTTGTTAGGACAGCCCCCTTGAATTAATCGGATTAATATGTAATGGCTATCAACAATTTTTTTTACATTTTTAAAAAGTAGCCTCTACCATAAGCTCGATACAGATTTTTTGCACGCCGTCGACTATTTAGATGTATGTAGACTCACTTCACACACGGAAAAATGCACCTCCAGCATTGACGGAAAGGGACAATTTTCAACGAAAGTCATTGTTAACGAATCAAATAGGGGCAGATTCTTGATCTCTGTTTTTTTATTGGAACTGTCTTCTTGAACAGAGGCTTTCGTAGACGGTGAGGTAACTTTCGTGTAAACACTCTGCAATCAAGTCACAAGTTATTTTTACCGTCGTATATTTAAGAAGCTTCATTTTAGATTCTTCAAAGCCGCTCAAAATCCGTCGCGACACAGCCATCGCGTATGTGTGTGTACGTCGGGAAATCACGAAGTCACGCCGCCACACTGCACTACCCAGCACGTGGCCCGCCAATGTACCAGTGCTTGCCACAATTGTGTCATCCTCTTGATGATAAATTATAAATAACCGTGCGTACAGGCTCGGTCTCCTGCGCGGGCGCCGCCTATGCGATAACGCGGGTTATCGACAACGCGGGAAGATTCCACGGCAAACAACTGACGACAACACTACTCAGAATCTTACTCCACATCTCTAAACGATTTACGACCTTATTGATAAACACAAATCAATGTAGAAAGTTAAATTAGCTCCTAATTTTTACGAGCACGTCCCTTGCCTGATAAGAATGATAAGTTAGGGTTTATTTTGATACCAAGGTCAGGCACGATTCCAATTTGAATTCACGAAGATAAGTTAAAAAATATTGCGTTATCTCCGTCGCTAGGCCACCTATTGATCTCCGATGTATGAATTAACAGTAGGTACTACGACTTCATCAGATATTTCTGGTTTTCGCGTGCTTTTGTGTTGCTAACTCATTATATAATGATAAAATAATATGATTTAAGGTTTGCGGCGTAAAATAAACGTGAGGACGCAAACTGTAATCAATGTGCGTCAACTTTTCGGTGGTTTAGTAACAATAAGTAATTATTTTGGTGATAAAGGAGAAGCGGGCCGTTATTGGTAATAATAGTTATAATCTTGTATATATGTAGGTAGGTACACAGAATTCAAACGTTAAGAATGATAGATTAGATCTATACCTATGTCTTATTATGTCGCTAACATGTTTTTCATGTTTTACAAATTCTAGAAACTAAGTCGGTGCAACAACATTGCAAAACATTAATTTATTCCAGCCATCATTATATTATTTATTGCGAGGCAATAACCCGTTTATATAATTGCGCAATTAAAAGAAATATTCTTCTTATTTGTTCTTTGCAATTGCTGTGATAAACAATGTTTATTAATAGGTATTTAGTAGGACAAAGTAAATAAGTACAACTTTAATCGATGTGCAAAAGTTCATAAAACGCGGAACAAATAAAGTATTTAATTATAATGTTGTTTTCTTTATCAAGTATTTAAATATTGACATCAGGGACATAGAAAAAAACTGTTTTAGTTATGTTTTCGTAAACACGGTAAAATTTTCCAATACATTTATCATGTTATATTGTAATAATTGGCATGGCAACATACCTAACAAAGTTATGAAACTTTAAAGATTTGTAGCTTGGTATAAAAGGTTAAGATTAGATGACGAACATTCTACACATGAAGAAGGTGTAAATAAAATTCTTCAAGTCCGTTGCTTATTCTCTTCTTCCAAATCGACTTCTTCTTGGTCCAGGTCCATTAAATTGCGGGTGGAATACACAAAAATCAATGGTTACTGAAAATTTGTGGTTGCGATAGTTCAATGTTTCGATTCTGCTCATGAAGATGCAGCCTAGGTCTGGAGCACGTTTGCCTTGAAGAAAAATTTAATTTTTCCAAGCCAATTAAAATTCAATTAATCTTAGTAACCTATTCCTACCTATAGTAAATGTTACTTAAATAAGATCCATTCTGACATAAGCAGTGATTTATTTAGTGCAATATAATGACTGCAATACGTAATTAGGTATTTGACTACTGTGCCGTTAAAAGGTCATACGCGAAGGTACATAATCAATAATCATTCCAGTCAAGGTTCAAAAAATAACAAATTTCCTATCGTGCTTTTGTGACCGCGGGACTTACGAATTACCGTGACCCCGGAACGTAAAGGGCTATTGAAGGACACCGTGGATTTTAGTCAGTACGAGTCTGACAGTCCCTCCCGCTCTGCCCTGGGTGGGAGGACTCATTTGGTGATTTTACCACGCAAAAAAAAATCGTGCTTTTGTAGCTTGCTACAAAAAGGCCGTAGCTGAGGCTCATGAATCGCTACGAAAATCGTAGCTGTGCTACGCAGCAGAAAATAAACCTTCTTCGAAATAATGATATTAAAGTTTCTACTACGCGGTTACAAAGTGGAATATTACAATAAAGACGAAAATTAACGTACTACAAGTTAACTATGAATCAGTGGTCTAATTAAACACAATTGTCTCTATTATGTAAATCGCTGCACTTTGCATTCGATTACAAGTTATCTACAGCAAAGAGACGGCCACATTCTGTCACACGACTTCGCGGAATTATTAGTAAGTAAATAAAAATAATTATATTTCGTGAGAACTTATCAAGAATGATAAATTAATGTTTTAACCTAACACGTTGCTAAGTCACGTGGTTTGACACATTTTTTTTATTTAGCTAAAGGTTCACGTTTGACCACTATCTCGCCTGATCGTAAGCGAAGATTTCGTCGACTGTCAAGCAATCTTGCTTCGAAGTTACTAACCTATTCACTCTTGAAGAACACAAGGTCGTAGCTATCAGGAAACACAGATCCCGGCAGGGAATTCCACTCCTTCACATTGTTGTAAATAAATAGTAAGTACTAGGTTATGCTCGCTGCTTCGAAAATCAAATCGTTTTATTGTGGGCACAGGTTATACAGATGATCAAACAATAAGTCAAGTTCCATTATGTCCTGCCGAGTAGGAGGCATATGTACAATAATTATGTATTACAGCATAAACATATTCTGGAATAACTTATCTACAATTCGCGCTTGTTGGAGTTCGGGAATTGGCTAACGGGATTTTACTACCGTTAGTGAAAGTATCCTATGTGTTAATTCAGGTAAAAACTATTTGCGTGCCAAATAATATCCCAGTTGCTCCAGCCGTTTTCGAGCGATTGAGTAACAAACACCCAAACATACAAACATTTACTTAGAATAACTATTTATTGGAATGTTTTGTTAACACTAATGTCTTACCTTAAATGAACTAAGCAGGATTTTTTTACAATCATATTCAATTAGAGTGGGTAATAAGACCGATTGTTATCAAACAGTTCTTACAAAGGTTCTTATCATTAGCTATCAATAGGTAAAAACTGTTATTGAGCCAATATAGGATTATGGTGCATGATATCGTATGGACAATAACATAGACAAGCCTCCAAAGTCATGTTCTGATAACAATGGCGAAATTTTTGGGCGTGACAAAGGCGTGAGAAAAGATATCTGATATGAATCACGCAGTAATTGATAGCGTCTTGAAACTTTGTCCTAAAAACAGGCGTGTTACTAATATTTGCCAGTCATTATGATGTATGTATATTTTTAAGTGACGATTGCACTTTTTTCCAAGCACAAGATCAAAAACGATATAGCCGACTTCCAAGATTTTTTTGTTTTGCGTCAACGATGCATAGATATGCGATTGCAGATTTTTTGTCACTTATCGAAGAGTTTCGTTGTCTCCGAAACTCATCATCAGATTTACAAAAAGGTAATGGGACCATTTCGGAATAAACGTCTTGAAAGAGTTATGCCTAAAGTCACGTAAAAAGAACTAAGTTTTTTTTCGATTTTGGTTAAAAATAATAAAAAAGAACTAAGTTTTTTTTCGATTTTGGTTAATCATAATAAAAAAGAACTAAGTTTTTTTTTGGATTTTGGTTAAAAATAATAAATATTATTTAGTTGTTTATTTAGCAGGTCATGAAGGAGACGCCAGAACAAGGAGGACGTACGGGTTTGCGTAAACTGGCGGGAGTGGATAGATGCGTCCAGGTGTGAGAGAAAATAGGCTCGTAATTAATAATGGTAATAATATTTTTCATGACCATTCGCTTGCATTATTTAAAAATAAATAAGACATCGATTTATCTCCAGGTAACTTTGGCCCCGATATTTGATGGATACGTCTAACTTAGGGTTGCCATACGTCCGGAATTTTCCGGACAAGTCCGGAAATATAGGTCTTTGTCCGGAATGCGGGGGGAATCTTAAACCGTCCGGAATTTCTACAAATAAGTGAAGAGTGAAATCAAACAAAACCTTCAAACAAACAAACTGAAAGCAAAAGCACACGGTGCGCCGGTGTATCATGTGCGCGGGCGAACGCAGGCGACAGAGAGGCGCTTCCCCCTCACCCCTTACCATTTCACCGCGTGCGTGTCAAAATTCGAACGATTTGGCAATCGATTTGGTTAGTTTATTTACTTGCACGATGCGTAACGATTTTAATAAAAAATTAACAAGATTGTCCGGAAATTTCATGGAATGTCAGGAATTTTCTCCGGATTTTTGATATTTTGATCTGGGAACCCTAGTCTAACTGGAGTTGCACAGAGGGAATTTCAGAAAAAAGAGAAGACGATGTCTTCTGGTGGTTTCGATTTAATGTGAAAATAACAAAGAAAAGGAACTAAAACAAATAAATATATTATCACGGAAGATGTAAGTGACATCAGTACATATACTAAAATTGGAACGATACAGAGAAGATTAGCATGGCCCATGCGCAAGGATGACACGCAAAATCGTGAAGCGTTCCACATTTTTACCTGCCGGGGTCGCGGGACTTACGAATTACCGTGACACCGGTACGTAAATGGCTAGTGAAGGACACCGTGGATTTTAGTCAGTACGGGTCTGACAGTCCCTCCCGCCCTGCCTTGGGTGGGAGGACTTATTTGATGATTTTATCACGATAACAAAAAAAAGTGACGTTTAAAATTTAAGAAAAGTTTTAAAACATTCAGTAAGTTTCAAATGTCGATATAAAAATGTTACACGTGATAAAAACGAATTAAAAATACTTATAAACGACCTCCACATGGTGTTTAGAATTTATGTAAGAAGCTAATTTCATATCGTAGCGATAAGTAGATTGTACTAAAATTAGATTATCTTATGAGCTTATGATACCTACTTATAATTTGCTGTTACTACAAGCCTTATCACTTGATAATAATAGGTAGGTGATGATGATAATGTGATGCGAACGATCTCGGCCAAGGCGACTGTAGTTGTCGTTCATGTGCTCCCATGTGACTTATGTAACCAGTCTTCTTTGTGAATATCCTAGCACATTGCGGCCATAGGAGTAGACCATCAAGTAAGACCATCGAACGTCATGAAAATGTAAAAAGAGATTTTTTTTTTTTTTTTTTGTCTTTTAAAAAAACATTGTTCCACACTAGGAATTTCTCCTATATCGTAGATGCGTTTACAAACATATAAACTCACATACATAAACTCCCAGACCCGGAACATCTACTAGTCTACTAGTAGGTTATACAAATATTTTTGCTCCGTGCGGGAATCGAACCCGCGATACGCAGCGAAGCAGTCCAATCGCTCAGCCACTGCGCCAACCGCTTATTATAATTTCAGTCTTAAAATTGCCTGAATGAAATGCATTTCAGGCCTTTTCTGTACTCCTGACAAGGTATTCGTACATGCATTTCAGGATGATCGTGTCTGTGGTTAAGTCATGAAAAGGTTACAAAGTTACTTTCGTAGTTGCTACATTATTTATTTATTTATTAATCTATTATATCATACGAGTATATATCTATATGTATAAGGTAGTTAAAATTATGGTTCATCATAACATAAGAAGAAAACCTTACTAATAACTTACGGGTAAGCTAAATTAGGTATTAACTGTAGGAAAATAAACACGTTCCAACAAAATCATATTTTACAAAAACAACGAATTAAAATATACAGTTTACTAAACAAATCTGCACACAAAACAAATGACCTCGTACGTACGTAGCAATAAAACAAAATATACAATTTCGTCGTATCCATCTTTATCTTTAGTATATTGTGACGCAAATCTTTTCCTGTACGAACAGGACATCTTTTATGTAATGCGTTGCTGAAGTTGGCGTCATACAGATATTCGTCGTCGAGCAGATGGCGTCGTTGGGGCATTGTTAAATGTTCATATTTTCCTGAAATTCCTTTTATTATCGTCACAAATACGACGTATAGGTGCAGTCCCTTGTATAATAATATAATATAATATTTATTCCAAATAAGAATCGTCTAAGTACACGTAGTTTGTGGTTTGCATATTAAAAGCGAGATGTGAAACACGTAGGCTTTTCAGCGTCTGGTGTTTGATGATAATGAGTATGATGACATATGTTAACTGTTTCTTGTAACTTAACGGATGTTTGGTACGTGGTCCTTACGACTTAAGTATGCACATTATACTTACAGTGATTTGTAGCAATTATCATTGTAAAACTAGTTGAGATTTTTACCCTGTACATATCTCTTTCTGTAAATTGCTTACCTGACAATGTATACCTACACTGAATTTCAGTGTGATCCTTTCCGTGTTTTAGGCGTGATAAGGTTACAAATATGATTTATTTGTGCGTCGTAATAGATGAAAAGGTGGGTCAGCTAATTGCTATAAGACCCAGACTCCACCAAAGCGGGAATGTGCGGAGGCAAGAAGAGATGTGTTTTGAATAACCAATCGGAAATCTACATTTCCTCTTCGCCCAGCTTCGGTAGAAATCTAATTGGATATACAAAACACATCTCCTCTCGTCTCCACTTTGGTAGAAACCGGGCCTAACTCATTGTACAAGAAACGTTTTGAAATAAAATTGTTTTGTCTGTTCTCAGGGGACCAGTCGTTCAAATCACAATTAAAACTCCAACGAAATGTTATTGCTTCAAAAACTGTATGAAATCGAGTATTTAGTTAAAATTTACATACGTATTTACTATCGCAGTTTAGCTCTGGTTTCAGCATTGCCATGCTAAGCAGAATTATGCTTAAGTTTTTGAAATGGATCTGGTTTTCTGTTACAAAAGATTGAACGTCAAAATGCTTAACGGAACAAAGATTGGTGAATTATCAGCCATAAACATAACACGTTGTTTTTCAACTCGAGCCACGGAAATCATTAAATCCTCCACAAACTTATCTATGTTGTCTACCGAGCTAATACCGATTGGCATCGATAAAATCATGTGCTATTCGAATGAGACTTGCGCCCGCGCCGCTATGATTAATATCCTTATTTACGCCGCCTTATCTTAGGAATAAACTTTCCATTTGTTCATTACGTGTGCTCTTGTTTTAATGACGTACATCTAATTATAGACTACTATCGGTATTTCGTCTTGTTCTTGTTTTTTCTCGACTGTAGAAGGAATAACAGACTTTGCATTGTTTTTTATTCCTGGCTATGATTAATCGAATATAATGGTAGCTATTGATACTGAGTCGCGGATGTTTTCTTCTTGATAGTACAGTTCACAATTGTTGCAGTCGCGGCATAGTGGCAGGGTAAAGTCAAGTCGCCATTATGTAGACCAAGCCTCGCTACCGCGCCATGCAGCTGGTTTGATTCCTGCACGGATGAAATATATACTTTTGTCATGAAGAGATCCATTCAACAGAATAGGTAGGTTTCTTTCTCCCACTTTCAATATCATTATGAAACCTCCATCCAAGTGTTAAGTCCTGAGCGTGTCAACATAAAATTTCAGAGTTAAAAGAACCTTCATCCATGGGCAATTAACCGTGCATAGGTTCACACAACCTTCTAAAAAAAACACCATGCAAATAAAAGAAAAAACTATGGCTTTGTGAATATTGTCACGGTTTACCGGGTTGTAGCTTGCGGCGATCAAGGTGACTGTGACGAAATAGATTTAAGACTCTGAAATCAACTTCGATAGCGTTTAGGTAAGTCTTAACTTATAAATGGACTTAAAAAAATATTTCATGGTAGTGCAGTAGGCCCGTTTTTTTTTTTTTTTTTTTTTTATCGTGGTAAAATCATCAAATGAGTCCTCCCACCCAGGGCAGGGCGGGAGGGACTGTCAGACTTGTACTGACTAAAATCCACGGTGTCCTTCAGTAGCCCTTTACGTACCGGGGTCACGGTAATCTGTGAGTCCCGCGACCCCGGCAGGCTTTGGCCCTCTACAGGCCCCGTCACTATGCTGACACTCCTTGAGGCGCGCGTGGAACACAACGCGCCGTCGACCCGGGCATGGTCCATGGTCGGACAGCGAGTCGCCCATTACTCGCTGCCCGCATGCCCGCGCCTACGGTGGCCGGAGATCGTCTTGCGACGTCCGTCGCCGTGGGCGTCTACCACTGCGGCTGGGGTGGAGGGAGGACGCTGTCCTCTCCCTCACGCGGCCCGCCTCCTCCTTCGCGAGCATGACTGCTTCGCAGAAGGAGGCGACCGCTTCCCACTCCATCTCGCCCCGCAGCATGGCCTCGACCAATGCCGGGCGCGAGAGGTCTCCGCCTATCGCCGTCGTGAGGACACGGCGGTGCTCTGCCCAAGCGGGGCAGTCCTGCACCGTATGCTCCACCGTGTCCTCCGGACGATCCTCGCAGTGGTGACACCCAGGCGTTTCTTCCCTCCTTATCAGACACAGGAACCTCCCGAAACTAGTAGGCCCGTTTAGCGCTAAACATAAATTGATAAAACATACATTCTGCTTCTATCATCTTAAAATAATTGAAAGAAGCAGGAACTCAACAACTTCATTGTTGTTTTACAAGCAAGTCCAAGCATGGAACTCGCCCACAATATATCCAAATAAGGATTGTCACAGTAATTGAAGGCATGGAATTTTGATACTAAGTTAATCTTTCAGCAATCGGCTTTCACCGAATGCCACAACCGATCGGTCAGACTTATTATTAGCTATTACTGATAAAGTGATAAAGTAGCCACAATCGACACTAGCTAAAGGAGAGAAATTTCATTCATGGGTTTTGAAAGGAAACGGTTATCGATATAGCCGTGATGACGCAGTAAAAGCTGTAATTCATTTAATCTATAAACTTTGTGTAATTCAATTCATTAGCACTGCGCTTCAAACATTGTAGCATTGCGAGAAATTGTCATTTTCAATCTCAATAGAATCGTGTTAAAATTATCTCGCCAAATGGGCCAGACACATTGACAGTGTGGAAGGAGATGGAGCATATCTGCTCAAGATATGCTCCATCTCCTTCCTTGCCCATTGTGCCGAACTACTTGCACTTTCCAGAATTCAAACGATAGCTACTATGCAGGTGGCTTCGTATTGTTGGGATATAAGAGTCTATGGACAAGCAAATATGAAGACACGTAGAACGGTGAAGGTAATAAAGTCCGGTCAAGCGTTTGCTTTTATTCGGGAGAGCCAGTACTTGAAGAATCAGTGAGCCGAGATCTGAGAGATCTACGGTGTAAACTCATTCCACCGAAACTTTCCCTACTTTACACATCCTCAAAAAGGGCATGACAAAGTTGTAGGGTCGTAAACGCGCAGGCGGGTTGCAAACGTCTATAGGCTATGGTGACCATTTTCTATCAAGCTAACCGTATGCTTGTTTGTCTTCCTTATGGTATAAAGGAGGAAATTATCATGAGGAATGTAGGATATCTTAAAAATTCCAAGTTATGTGACATCTATTCCACAAATCCAAACTGCCTGTCGGCGTCGTCCATCACAGCCTCACGAGGTGGATTCCTGTGTCCCATCATTTACCATTATATGCTGATTATACTTACGCAACAGTTATCACATTGATAATGCTTATCAATTCGTCTACCGATGATATCGTTTCGATGTGGTTCTCACGTGGGATACCAGGCGGTCATGAATCACAGACCACGCGCGAAGCAGTGTGGCGACTTACAATTCGTTATCCGTACATACATAACGATCGTGGTGATTGATTTTGATAATTCTCGAAGGACATTTTTGATATGTAGACTTGTTTTTCGAGTATGATAGCTTAATTTTATGATAGGTGTATTAAAAACTTTTTTGATAATGATTTAGGTATCTAAATGTGTTGAAGAGGTATTTGTCTGATTCGGACTGCTATCGTTGGTCATTTTAATTTATGTATTATTTTAAATGAGTTTGCTCCTGGCCTCAGTTTTGAGTTCATCTCGTTCAGACAGATCAGACAGACAACACGACGGAAGGACCTGATAATGTACAGATTTTACGTACGTATATTCAGTGTAGTACACAAAAAAGAAAAAGTTATGTATCATGTACTGGGATCGTGATGAACGGTTGACAATTTTACCCAATCACGGTTTTACGTAAGTGATGATTGATTGGGTTGCTAGGTAAATTCCTACAACGGGCACGCCGCAATCGCGGCGGTAAGACCCCTCTTTGAGGAGTGGCTGGATAGGCGTCACGGCGTCCTGACCTACCGCATGACGCAGGTCCTCACCGGACACGGAAGTTTCGGGAGGTTCCTGTGTCTGATAAGGAGGGAAGAAACGCCTGGGTGTCACCACTGCGAGGATCGTCCGGAGGACACGGTGGAGCATACGGTGCAGGACTGCCCCGCTTGGGCAGAGCACCGCCGTGTCCTCACGACGGCGATAGGCGGAGACCTCTCGCGCCCGGCATTGGTCGAGGCCATGCTGCGGGGCGAGATGGAGTGGGAAGCGGTCGCCTCCTTCTGCGAAGCAGTCATGCTCGCGAAGGAGGAGGCGGGCCGCGTGAGGGAGAGGACAGCGTCCTCCCTCCACCCCAGCCGCAGTGGTAGACGCCCACGGCGACGGACGTCGCAAGACGATCTCCGGCCACCGTAGGCGCGGGCATGCGGGCAGCGAGTAATGGGCGACTCGCTGTCCGACCATGGACCATGCCCGGGTCGACGGCGCGTTGTGTTCCACGCGCGCCTCAAGGAGTGTCAGCATAGTGACGGGGCCTGTAGAGGGCCAAAGCCTGCCGGGGTCGCGGGACTCACAGATTACCGTGACCCCGGTACGTAAAGGGCTACTGAAGGACACCGTGGATTTTAGTCAGTACAAGTCTGACAGTCCCTCCCGCCCTGCCCTGGGTGGGAGGACTCATTTGATGATTTTACCACGATAAAAAAAAAAAAAAAAAAAAGGTAAATTCCTACAAGGCGTGATAACCCTTTCTTAGGTCACTCTCTCAACACAACTCAAGTAAATTACTGATAGCCTCAGGGACCTGGGACTCTCGATTCCTTTAGCTGTTAGTAATGATGTACGTAGTGTGCTTTACGTCTTTCCGACATTAATTGTCCAGATCTGGAGTGGACTGTTTGTTTTGGAAATGGATGGTAAAGAGAAGGCGTCGGCGCAGTGACTGAGCGATTGACTGCTGCCTTGTGTGTCGCGGGTGCGAATCTCGCACGGAATAAATTTTTGTATGAACTACGAGTACCAACTAATAACTAAGCATTAGCAAACATTTAAACTTATATATACAAACCTGTGTATGTTGTAAATGTTTGCTAATGCAGCTACGATGGTCGCGGGATTCACGAATTACCGTGACCCCGGTACGTTAAGGGCTATTGAAGGACACCGTGGATTTTAGTCAGTACGAATCTGACAGTCCCTACCGCTCTGCCCTGTGTGGGAGGACTCATTTGATGATTTTACCAAGGTAAAAAAAATGCAGCTACGATACAGGAGAAATTCCTATATTGAAGCCATATGAAATGATTTATAATGTTATAATGAGAGTCATTATCACAATTGCCATAATTGAACAAATACTTGACAATTAGTAGGAAGGTAAAAAAATGCACTGACAACAAAAAAATAAAGATTACGCAACGAGCACACGCTTTAATTTATCAAAAGGGAAACATTTGAAAAGAATGTTAAGCACTTCCGGAGCACGGCACCATAGATAATAAAACTTGTCAAATTGATCCAATTCTTATTGGATTATAATGAAGTCGTTAATACCGATTCGATTAATCAGTGGTTTGACGGCAGTTTATCTGTATGTTGGTAGATAATGATGCAATAGGAAGCCGTTGTGAACAAATAAGCTTATCTGTTATCAGTGCATGGAACTGTCTGACTGGTAAAGTGGCGGGTTGAGTAATTAGACGATAAATTAAATCAGTTTATTAGGAAGAATTGCGGTTGACTTTGCCCTCGTATTTTGTGTCCGGTTCTTGTGTCTTAACAAGGTTTATATATATATTACGTAACATCATGTTAGTTAGTTAAAACCAAATAAGGAATTGAAAAAAAATATGTATAAAAATACAATCATCAAAATTTTGTTTAACTTAAAACCCACTTTAATCAAAAATTGTTTTTTTTTTTCTTAGAAATTGAATAGTAGTAGTTCAGCACTCGATCTATCTATACGATACCTATAAATAAAATTGCAAAATATCAATACGACCGCTCTGCCTATTTCTACACAATTAAAAGCGTGATGATAAGCTATGCTTATAAAGCGTGCATGAGTACATACTTGATAATCCAATATTTGTATTACTAATCTGCAGTATAATTTAATGGAAAAAATAACTTCTAAAAGTAATCATTTCTCGCCTAAAATAATGTCACCCAATAACGATTGTTCCAACAGTATCTTACGTAGCTTTACAAGTTGACATTTCAAAGTTAGCTAAAGTAACAAGATTAAAAGCTTCGTAAGTTCGTATTGCATTCTATGTTTAAAGCTCTCATAAGTTCTTAAGCTTGACGTCAGATGTCGCCAGGTGAAACAATACCAAAATTTCCCGTAGATCATAAGAGATGGCGCTGCCTGTATCGTTCTGCGTAGTGTCATGCTTACGAACAATTTTATTATAGGACGTGTTTAGTTGGGACCAATCGATTTAACTAAATGACAGTAATGAGGTGATATTATAATGACCCTTAATGTTGACGTTGTAATTTATTAGTTTCAGGTAGTTTTTGAATCGTATGATCTAAAACTATTTATAACTAGCTGTTTCCCGCGGTTTCACCCGCTGCTTGTCTCCTATGTGTCGTAGCGTGCTGTTGATTAGCGCATAGTCTTATTACATAAATGGACTATAAACACTAAAAAAAAAATCTAAACGAATCGTTTCTGAGATCGTTCAAAAAAACTAATCCACAAGTTCCAGTCAGATTTATATTATTAAAATAATATTTATATACATAGTATAGATTTATAATTTTTTCCTCAAATTAACAACAATGTTGACAAGAGTGACGTGTCAATGTAAATTGTGTTTTTATATCTCACCTTGATAGGCAACCGGGTTTAAATGTATTCATCGATATCTACATTGAATAAGGAATAAAAACACTGGATAATGAGCCTCGTACCTTGGACGTGTGATACCAGACGTAGTTTTCTCTGTACTGCGTAAATGAGGTTCCAAAGAAAGATATTAATGTATAGTTTTTCCATTTCAATTACTGCTCTGGAACATCTATCTTAATTATGGTGGCGGACGTCTTAATAGACAGCTTGTTTACAAGACTCGTGGCCATGTGTAGCTGACAGCGACATCACTGTCCGGAGGAAAGTACTGAACTACATATACTAAGTTACTAAGTGTATATCAGTGATGTGCGATGTGTACGAATATTGTAAACAGGAAAGTTACCGAGCACGCGCTCCAGGCCACCGGGTCAGAGGTCCGAGTCGTGCCCTTAACCCCTTTATATTATCACAGTCTGATTTGTTATGTTTCATTTATACTTCGGCAGATTCCAGTGGAATCTATTTATAAACAATGCAACAAACATGTAATTACTTTAATCACATTTAAGTAGATTCAGGGTTTCGTAGGTCAGTGCAATAAAATGCAGAAATAAGGTAGATAATAGTTTTTTTATTAACTTACTCTTTTCAAGTATTGTTTCACAATTCTGTGAATTCTTTGCAACGATAAAAATATAACAATACGAACTTAATCATGTTCGATACAACATTTCTTATACAATAATATTTACTCTTTAATATCACAAGTACACTTACAACCTAATTTTTTATTAAAGCTTTCAAGTTTGGACTTACGATCTATGATTTTAACTTATACTAACTGATTGTGAGATCTACAGTTATCTTGATATCTTCCACACGATTCACTAAACTTATGGATGTTAGCGGACACAAGGGGCGCGTGCGACTCCGGCGGTGCTGGAACAGATGTGACCGCGGAGCCGGGTCCGCCAGCTCCGGGGCACTGTTTACCAGGGTCGCCACACGGCGGGGCTCTTGCTGAACGAGTTGGTGGAGCAGTCCAGGGGGGTCGCCGTGTGCATGTGCACGGGCGAGGCCGGAGGAGACGGAGTCACGTAGCCGGAGGTCGAGGAGGCGGTGGACAGCGCCGGGCTGGGCGGGCTCGCCGGAGGAGTGTCGGCGGAGGCCGCGGCGCGCTGCATGTCGTTGAGTCTGTGGCCCAGGTGGGTCATGAGCTGAGTTCCCAGCCTCACGTCCACACCAGGGATGGAAGCCAGGCAGCGAGACACTTCGTTGGCTGCATGAGTGAATCCAGCACGGAAGCGGTCAGCGTCCACGGTGGGGTTCAGCGACAGGCGGCGCTGGCGACGGAGCTTGTGAAGGTGGCGAACGGTCAACTCCAAAATATCGGCTTTTTCCAATTTTGCAACATTTTCTCCTTCAGACTGAAGAGCGCTGACCATCAACTCCTTGAGTTCGTCGAGGCAGCGGTTGATGCGAGCACGTCTTTTGCGCTCCAGCATCGGTTTCATCACTTTGCGATATTGATAAGTACGCGAGACTGGCTGCGGGCCGTCGTCTGCGAGCGAGTACGCGATCTCGTAAGACATGTTAGACATTTGTGTGTAGCGAGTGGAGGTGTGCGTTTGCGCTGAGCGTTGAACGCGGAATGCCGTACGTCCGGCTGGCGGGGGTTTATATAGGGAGCGGAGGGCGCGCGATCGTGGGAACGCACGGAGCCGTCGAGTTCCCACACGCGCCACCTGTGCGGAGCAGCTGCCGCCGGGGCGCGGGGTGCGGGGGGACACGCGCCGCGCCGCGCGTGCGCGCCGTAAACAATCGTCGGCGCGGGCGCACGCCGCGACGCCTGGCCCCGGTAATTGCCGGTGTTGCGGACGGATTCTATGCTAGCCGCTACCGAATGAGCTAGGACATTGCTTAGAACTTGCCATATACGGATAATAACTACTATGTTAGGAACAATGATGATCAGTAGTAAGATTTATTCAACGTTCACAACATTCATAACAGTAGCAAAATGGTCTTCACACAGAAGATTTTTCATTACAGTACAGTATTAAAAATACGGTTCGATTTTTACAAAGGGACTTCACTTCTCGTAGTAGGTGTATCAATTAAATTGTTCAAGGGTCTCGTAGCGCGTAGCTACGGCTACGGGTGCCGCGTAGCACAGTGTTTTATCGTCTTCAATTGCTCTGATTGTTGCATCAGCAATTAATCAAAATGTTATTGCTGCACAAACAGAGCTTATATTTCATCAGCACACATTTAATTAAAGCTGCGTCTAATTAAGATCAGATTTATGCACGTAATGTCGCAACGTAATGCCGGTGTAAAGCGATCAATCAGGCGGGGCACAATGGCAGCGTCAATTATATTCTGATCGGCTCTCGGCTACTGTTGGCGTTCATCAATCACGGATTACGCGCCGTAATAATTATTGACAGACAGAATTACAGTCGCGATACGCTGCATCGTCCTAAATCAGAGTATCTTGGGTAATGACATGGAAGTAGTTGAGAAGGTTTCTCAACGGGTGTTGTGTGATGTGTAATGTAATGTGCGTTGGTATTGGTGTGTTGTGGCGCCATGGCGCTGGCGGCGCGGTGGTCGGTAGCTCTGCGGCGCGCTCCGCGGGACGTAGGTGTGTATTAGTCAGAGCGGCGCGCGCGCAGAGTGGGCGGCGGCCTACGCCTGACGCCGATGAGATATTGTCCACCGTCCGGTATCGACACGCGTTCATTATCGCCGATCGCGCCGCGTGCTTTCTCCGAACTACACCCACTGTAACACTCCAAATGTTTATGTATTCCTCTTTATATGAACGTGTAGGTTATGACATTAACATATTTTACGAAGTACATCATGCTTCTGAAGATATCATTTACATAATAATTGATAACGTCTCTTATCTCGTTGGCGTGGGTTTTGTTTTTATCAGTAACGGCCGCGAATTATTTAAAGATTATTTATCTTTGAGCGTTAACAAATGACTCACTTAATCAAATTCTATACTTTACCCGGAATTATTCGTAACTAAGTAAGAACCTACATAATTGAATAATTTGTGGCCATTAGTGGCTAATGCTGTATTACAAAATTTATTAAGAAAGCCGTGTCTTGTTGTTGATGGGTGATATCGAAATATTCCGCTAGTTAGTACGAGGTGACGGAAAAATGTTAATTTGTACTAATGGTTATGGAACTGTGCCGGGCACGCTCCACAGCTGAACGACATGATGAGTATGACCATTATTAAGAATATTAATTACTTGTTGCATTAGAGCGTGGAAAGTTACGTTAATTAATGAGTACACCTTAGTCACACTTTACTTACACAAATTGAGGAATTAATTTAATAGATTTCGGAAAAAAATATATAGTGATGTGCAATGTTTACAAAATCCAGAACTACCTATAGATAGTATACTCGTGTGACCCAGACTGTACGATTAATCGATACCTAGAATAGGCAAAACAACCTATTACATACTAAGCCATCCATTATTGTCTGGCACAAGCATTAACGCTTCCATTATCTCCGGATTACGGCCTGATAAGGTCTTATAATGAAACAAAAACACTATTACAATAATCATTTTCAACCTGTTCGAAGGTATGCACAATAGTGTTGTACCCAATCCGTGCCTGCTACCTGTCGTCAGTAATAACGGTGGGTGCATCGTGCATCGGGCCTTTCATGCATGCCGCCGGGAAAAAAAAGTGCAGATAACAGAGTTAGAAATTGGGAGAGGGGAGGCAATGCGGATTTTTTTTTCAGGTACTTAATTTGCTTTGTTTTTTACCGAAGTTCTTTGAAG
This sequence comes from Agrotis puta, assembly GCA_943136025.2. Taxonomy (NCBI): domain Eukaryota; kingdom Metazoa; phylum Arthropoda; class Insecta; order Lepidoptera; family Noctuidae; genus Agrotis; species Agrotis puta. The sequence continues at coordinate 5,809,189 of OW964184.2, read as the reverse complement.
CCAAATATTTTTTTGGGAAGGTTAATTTATTGAGTATTGTTTTGTACTAATGTTTGTGTTAGGTTATTTTCTAGAAAAAATGTTTCCTACATACTTACACAAACACGAACCTTTAGCTTTAGCCTCCTCTTTTTTTAAATCTGCGAGATTAAAAAAAAATCCCTGTGGGTGTGAGAAACACAAACTTTCTTGCAAAAGTTGTAAAATTGCAATGTTACAATAAAATAAATTGGCATACTGCAGTAAGAAGATTCCCATTTTATTAGTATCATCACTACGTGTCGCGGGACCAAGGGATTACCGTGACCCCGGTACGTAAAGGGCTCGTGAAGGATACCGTGGATTTTAGTCAGTACAAGTCTGACAGTCCCTCCCGCCCTGCCCTGGGTGGGAGGACTCATTTGATGATTTTACAACGATAAAAAAAAAAAAACATCACTACGTAATAAAATATCTGAGTTACCCAAAAAGGACATGTCCAATATTAGGTAACATTCACATTGATTTCATCAATGTTGCCACTTTCAAATAATATAAGGAACAAGCGTAGGACGGCCGGATGCAAGTAATTGCATGTCATTTATTGCAACGACAGTTCGATGCCACATTATGTATAAAATTGGGAAATAAAAATGTAATATAAATATAATGCACGCGACATTTGATTGCGTGTTATATTTAGTGAAGATTGTCAACATCCTTAAATGGCTGTGTAAAAATATTTTGAATTTTAGTATATAACTTAATTTTTCCATAAATGTCCTGTATGTTAAGTTCGTTCTGGTTTAGGTTGCAGGACATTTTTTAAAATAAAGAGAAACAAACCAAATTGTGAGTTCAATTCCCGCACAGAACAAATTAGTTACGAGTATATAAATAATGGTACGGCTTACGGATAGTTGTTCCGGGGTTTGGCTATTTGTCCCGTGAATTACCCTAGAAACGTCAATTGTTGAGGGTTTTTTTTTGTAAATAACTATAATTTAACCAAATAAAGTTATTCCACTACCAGCCGTCCAAATCCTTGTTCAAACAATTCAAGTATTTTTATACACCGACTACTCGTGTAGTCGAAAAACTAAGTAAACAAGATGATAATGAAGAGAGCGATGACTCACAGCCTCTCAAACGTAAATACCAACGTCAGTGATACATACATTTCCCATAAGACGGATCCTTGAATATATAACCAGTTGATCAATCGTTGACTCACCTCAAAGAAGGTTGGATCGGACAAATTTTTAAAAAAAAAATAATCAAAGGAGTCCTCTCATCTCGTCCTCGTCGAAGACTGATACTCTTCATCATCATCATCAGAATGTAGTAGTTCACTGGTTGACACAGGTCTCTCCAATCGCAAGCTATTTCACTCGATCATCAGCTACTTTCATCCAGTTTTGTTTTGCGAAGATCAACTTCAGACACATACTGACTTAAAATCTACTGTTCTTTCAGTTGCCCTTTGTGTTCCAAGTTCAAGGTTACCTTTACAGACGGTCCCGTGACCTTGGAGCTTGACCCTACAGAAGTTTTGGTATGTTGACAGTTCCTTGATCAAAACGAGCATTGAATATAAAACTAATTGATCAATCGTTGACTCAGCTCAGGAAAGGTTAGGTCACTCTGAAAACCTCCGGATCTAATATTTCATCAGTACTTTGTAATGACTATAAATCGTATGTTTGATGTGTCACGTACAACGAGGAAGTTCGGTACTGCGTTACTGTAAAGTAATTTTTAGCTAAACGTAATATTCAGGTCGCGGGACTCACAGATTACCGTGACCCCGGTACGTAAAGGGCTATTGAAGGACACCGTGGATTTTAGTCAGTACAAGTCTGACAGTCCCTCCCGCCCTGCCCTGGGTGGGAGGACTCATTTGATGATATTACCACGATAAAAAAAAAAAACGTAATATTCAAGTGACAGTTGTGGTGCCCCAGTGGAATCGGCCCCGATTAACGTTTTGTAGGACGTGGGTTCGAAGCTTCGAACGCGCATTACTTTGTATAATTAATTTCATCACCAATCCTTTTAAAACGATGAAGGAAAACATCGTGAGGATAACAACCTTCGAAGAAAATCAAAGAAAATTCGAATTTAAGTGACATATTCCAACTCAGGCTGGGCAGACATGGTGGATTATGGCCCACTCTCTCTTACAGAGAGGAGGTCTGTGTCCCAGCAGTGGGTTTATTATAGGTTGATGATGATGGTGATGAGTTGCTAGGTGGAGGTCATTGACGTGTTTCCCTCAGCGTAGTAGCATAGTAATTTATGTAAATCGCAAGAAATCGTATACGTTCGATGTGTCATGTATTCCAAGGTAGATAGGTACATACTGTGTTACAGTGTAAATAACCTTATGTAATAGGCTCATTATTTACCTGCATTATATAGTGAGTGACGCACGAGGCGTGTCATATTGAAATAATATAACAAATACATAATGTAATTACGTTGGTTGTTAGCAAATTAACTTGTTTGAAGGTAGGTCTTCTAATGTATCGCAATAAGTTTTGTCTGTTTTTATGCGCTGACGTCTCTATAATCTGTTACGATAACACTTTGTTAACAAAGGGCTAATTCTTTGATCAGTAGTTAAATTAACAATTAGGTAAAATCTTATAAATTATTAACAATTTGTTTAAAAAAAAACATTTTTACATTAATTTTTTTGCTTTCCTACTTTTCAAATAACTCGCCCTTATTGTTTGCATTGAGCAAAGGAACATAAAACCATGAACTATGTTTAGCAACTAAGAATATAAAAAAAGAAAAGTAAAATATATGCACGCATTTGCAGCTTAAAAAATACACTTTTTTTTTCAACCCTTTAGATCACAGAGAAAACTTCTTTAGCCAAATCATGATGTTCATGCGGGCAGCGAGTAATGGGCAACTCGCTGTCCGATCATGCCCGGGCGACGGCGCGTTGTGTTCCACGCGCGCCTCAAAGAGTGTCAGCCTGCGGGACTTACGAATTATCGTGACCCTGGTATGTAAAGAGCTATTGAAGGACACCGTGGATTTTAGTCAGTACGAGACTGACAGTCCCTCCCGCTCTGCCCTGGGTGGGAGGACTCATTTGATGATTTTACCACGCTAAAAAAAAGCCAAATCAAGGTGATAAAATGACGTTGGTGTCATCTTTCATATAATCTTAACAGCCTTGTACTTCCTCCTCTGATAAAATAATGATTGTATGACATGATTGAGGAGTCATTCATTGCACCGGAAATACACACATACTTTACTTGATAAATATTTATTAGATATGTGAATGAGTTGTAAAGATTATGGTATGAAACAGCATGTTATTCAGTGCGTCATTATTTCTGCAAGTCTTAATTTGGCTGGGGTGCTAAAACAGGAAACCTCCACGTGCGCCCGTGGACTGGAGTTCCCTCTCGGATACGTCCGGGGGGAATACCAGTTTTTCGGGCCGGTGCACCCTGGGATGCGGGCAAAAACTCTTCCTTAGGCACTGTGTGCCTAAGGGGTCTCTTTGCCCGTATGCGAATAGCCTGTCCGGTGGACGCTCCAACGCGTGTCCCTCTGAATAGCAGAGGGTACAGCGGCGGAGCGGGCTTGCAGACGCTGAGTAATGGGTAAGCTCGCCGTCCGACCAAGGACCAAGCCCGGGTCGGTGGCGCGTCGTGTTTCACGCGTCACCGACGGGGCCAAATGCCTGCTGGGATCGCGGATTTTTTCTTAATCCAGGATACCGCGGCCGGAACGTAAAGGGCATCCGAAGAAACACGGGTGGATTTTAGTCAGTAAGAGTCTGACAGTCCCTTCCGCCCCACCCAGGGCGGGAGGACTATTTTAATGATGATATTGCTACCCAAAAAAAAAGTCTTAATTTGGCTGTTATCTTGCACTACCTTCTGCTTGCGAATCATCTGCGTACACTCTCTTAGTGGGATAAAAAACATCCCATGTATTAGTCCAGGTTATTATCCATCTATACATAAAATATCATCCAAAACCGGTAAGCTGTTTTTGTGACAAACAACTGTCGATCCATCCATCCATCCTTAGAAACTTTCGCGTGAATGATATATGTGTAGGATAAACAAACAGGAAAATTTACTCTAATACTAAATTGTTTAATTTCAAAAACTACATGTACTTAATATAGTTAAAATTAATCACCAAGTTCAACTATACGATTTTGGGTTTTTTCTTACTTTAAGACACACGTATGTGGTAATGGAAAATTTTAACACGTATTTTCTTAAAATGATGTGTTATAAACCTAATGGGTATCACAGAATATAAACATAATATCGTGTGTTGATAACGATGTGGTTTCGGCAGCGGTCTACATTACCTAAGCCTTGCGGTTTTGTAAATATATCCATCCTGAGTTGCTGCATTTCATGTGGTATATAGTAGTATGAGTAGATATACCACCTTCTTATTAAGTAAATACTTTTTTACGGGCGGGAGGGACTGTCAGACTTGTACTGGCTAAAATCTACGGTGTCCTCCAATAGCCCTTTACGTACCGGGGTCACGGTAATTCGTGAGTCCCGCGACCAACCACTGTGCCTTGGAAAGCACGCATAGCTTTTCTGCATCTGTATATCTTTCACAGTTGTTGCTGTTTAGTCAGTAGGACGAAGGTCTGGCCAGTATTACATAAATCGTGGAGGTCAGTTAAGCCGTCGCTCCATTTCAAATAATGATATTTAGCTGCCTATCTGACCTCCACAATCCAGGAAGCTGATTCCAACATTGGAAAAAAACTAGGCATATGCTGACTGGCTTGAATTAACTGGTTGTTTCAGCATCGATTGTGTTCATTTTTCATGACCTTTAAAGCGGTCCGGTTATTTTGTTATCATCTTGCTGAGCACCATCTACATATCAGCCGTAAGATTGATAAACATATCCCTCCCATATAGATTTTCCAATAGGAGCGGTTAGGAGTGGCTTGTATCCTGAGAGATCCTTTGGTCTCCATCTTCATCGTCGTCTGACTTGACTGATTAAAAATTAAACAATCTCTTCAATTGCCTTATACGTTACAAGGTGACATACATACGTACCACGTGTTACACACGTCCTTGAATTTCTGTTACTTTTCTTTTTTTAAAAAAAACGTTGCCCCACAGTAGGAATTCCTCCAATGGTATTTACAAACATTGAAACCCGGAACAACTAAATGTAGGTCAAACAAATATTTGTTCCGTGCGCGAATTGAATTCGCGACACGTTGCGTAGCAGTCCAATCGCTCAGCCACTGCGCCAACCATGTCCATCCTTTTCAGTTTGAGCCATGATATAGGTGCCGTCAATTTAGACTAATAAACCTATTCCGATAATCGATCATGAGTATATACCTAATGTACTTTGTGTAACAGATTAATTCTCACGTTCACAGACTCATGTTCAAAGTATGTATTCTTTTCCTGTTCCCCTACGTAGGTCAAAGGAATATTTATTAAAATTAACGACCAAAAAGCGATATTGCTAAATTTTCCTTTTTCTTAATTGCCCTTAACGGGCGGGGACATTAAATATCTATTTGCAATGTTGTCATACAGATAATATATTCAGGCTAATGGCTCGAGTCATGTTCGTATCACAATTATCTTGCACTTGATTATAATAATAGGAATTTTCCTATTTATACCACAATTCTTTGTTTATTGTTGGCTAAGGAAGCACGCGCTCATAATTACTGGCGGATAGTTAATTATAATTAGTTAAATATAGTTATCTGATAACAGAGGTTCACAATGCGGTAGTTGTTTTCGTGACACGCGGCTTGTCGTGACCTATTATTAAATTTTAGTTTATTTTAGTCTCCCTTATTTATTCCAGATACTTCTAATTGTGATTTTTGTTTTTAGACGGCATGATTGGCGCAGCAGTTTAGCCGACTGCTACGCTGCGGGTTTGATTCTTGCACGAAATATATGATTATTTGGCTTACAGATAATTGATCCAGAAGCCTGCCGGGGTCGCGGGACTCACGATTACGATATTTATATACGATACGCGAGATTTCGTTATTTATATTTTTTATTTTTCATAAATCTTGCTGTCACTACGAGAAAAACTAGTAAAACCATTACCCTCCTTCTGGCACGGGTAAAAACTAATGAGGAGTAAAGTTTTTTGTATTTTTATATTATTTTATATTGGATTGAGATAACACTCATAAACGAATAAGTAAATAATGCATCACACACAACATAATGACACGTAACGAACAATAGAAATATCAGTAGCTACCTATATAACCAATACCTGTAATATAATATTGCATCACTCTACACGTGCATACTTACTTTTCAGGCCTACATGTCAGGGTCTGCGTAGGCGCCGCGGGTTTTCCACGAGGCGCTAATATAATATACGAGATAGCGTACGCATAATGTACTTATGCCTGTGTGTCTTGACTCACGGAATTGCGGCCTCTTTCATTTATAAATGACTAGCTTCTGCCCGCGACTGCATCCGCGTTTTGATCTGAAATTATTCCTCGTGATTTTATTAACGGGAATAAAATTAGATAGATTCCATGACCTATATAAGTTCATAGGTTCATAGGGCTTATGACCTGATTACTGTTATGTGTCTCGTGTGTTCGATTCCCGTATGGAACGAATGTTTGTATGATCTACAAGTAGTTGTTTGTGTATGTGTGATTTTATGTTTGTAAACGTAGGACCTATTATACAGGAGAAATTCCTGGTGTAGGAAAAAAAAAGTTAATGATAGGTAGATAGAAAGACAGAGTCACCTCTACAGTTGTGTTATGAATTTTGAGGATATAGCTGACTCAACATTATCGCTTCTGGGGTAGCCCGCGAAGCAAAGGACGATGACCTGATGGGGCAATATTCTGAGAAGGCTTGTATTAATAGTTATAGGTATACAGCTTCTCATTTCATTCATGATAGTTATGTCGAAAAAGCTTCCGAGAAAAATTCACGTGTGAGAGTGTGATATTTAGAATGCCACTGTACTTGCCACTCCCCGGTTTTAACCCGCTGCCACCAGCGACAAAGTAATACATAAAATACGTGCTCTAAGGCCTGTATAGAAACGTCCGGTTAAGCAGCTCACAACCTCCGCTAGGTTGACCTGCGAGATGCCTTAAAAAAAAAAACAGAGTTTAAACAACAAAGGTTTTTGTTTGTGCATAAAGTTCAAATAAATAAAATGAAACCACCAAGAGTTTCAGCATTTTATTGATATAATAAATAAATACTCTTTATGTCAATTCACTTCAGCAGATTCAAATGATAGACATAGTCATAAATTTTTCAGTCATTAATTTTAAGTGTATCCATAACGAATACACATATAGCAATTATATCGTAATTTATATTGTGATCGTATCATGATTCTGTTCAAGTATCCCTTTTAGAACCCCTGTTTAAAATACAAAACTTTTTATTTCATTTTCCGATAGTCTCGTGTTTGACCACTATCTTGCCTGATGGTGAGTCATCATGTTAGTATTTGAAAGCGGTTGACAAATACCTGGGCCGTCAGAATGTGAGTTGACATGGTGATGAATCAATTAATAGCGGAGTAGTCATTATTACTGACACTTCCTTATCTCTAACTACTAATCACAATTTTCGTCAATCTTTGAACTAGCCGATGAGGTGCAAAAAAGCTGTTAAACAACAGCTAATCATGCTAACGATGTTGTAACTGATAACAATAATATCAGAAGGTCTTCCGATCGCGTGCTACTAACACGACGACAAATTGTGAATATGAATGACCTCAGCAACTTATTGTTAACAACAGAACTGATAAGGACTGCATTGTTACGTGTACAGTTAGCTAAACATTTGCAATATTAGTTCTTATTACTGTTGCAAACGTTGAGCTAAATTGAAGAGCAATTTTCTCGGAGAAAAGAGTTTACAACTTTTGGGTAACCCCTATTTTTTGGTTAATACACACGCTAGCAAAAGTATGGAGTTACGTACTCTGATTCGACGCGATTTTGACTACTGTATTACTAGTTCAGAATAATAAAAATGGTAACATTTTAAAGGTTTACCTGTTAACTTTAAATTAATATAAAAATCGTTCAAATCACGCCATTATTTTAGGAGCTATCCCGGATCAATTCCAAGTGAGTAATTCAATACTTTTGCTCGCGAGTAAATGAAGTACAATTTTCTCGAGGAATAGAGTTAATAACTTCGGGGTAATCCCTATTTTTTTTATAATACTTAGCAAACAAGTCCACCCGCTCTGGGTGGAGTGGAAGGGACTGTTGGACTCTTACTGATCAAAAATCCACCCTGTTTCTTCGATTACCCTTTACGTTTCTGGGTCGAAGTTACCTGTTTTCACAGTCCCGTGACCTCGACAGGCGTTTGGCCCTCCGTGGGGCCTCATCACTACATAGTAAAAGACAAAGTCGCTTCCCACTGTCTGTCTGTCCCTATGTATGCTTAAATCTTTAAAACTACGCAACGGATTTTGTTGCGGTTTTTTTAATAGATAGAGTGATTCAAGAGGAAGATTTATATGTATAAAACATGCATAATATAGTAGAGATTGCACCCGTGCGGAGCCGGGGCGGGTTTGTTAGTTGGATATAAGAATAAGGCTGACTCAACGTTTTTCGTTTCTGGGGTAGCCCGATAGCAAAGTATGATCACCTGATGGGGCAATATACAACGAAGAGAAGGTCCGTATTAATCATTTAATATACCCACAGCTTCTCATTTATATAATAGGGTACTTTACTACATAAATAAATTGAAAATCAGTTTAGTCCGTCAGTTAGAGAATTGAAAAATAATGAACACGTATTTTTTTAAATCAATACACTTTGACAAAGATACAACGCTTCGACCGTTTATGATTTTTAGAATCGTTGTATATTTTGTAACAAAAAAAATATGGGTCAATTATTTTTTATCTGTTATGTCGAAACAGTCTTACGAATGAAACTAATAGCTTCCAAGAATAATGTTCGTCGTTTTCTTAGAGATTTTCAGTTAAAGAAAATCTATTTATAGAAATCACTTTTAAAAGTTGTGGCGCGTATCAGAACAACTGCTTCTGTACAGTCGACTACAAACCATTGTGCCAATTGACCTTAAACTATTTCAGCATAGTACGAACTTACAAGAAGCTAGCTTACATTTATTGTTGCCACTATGACGTGCGCCTCACTGTACTATGCACATTGTAAGCGCACGCGCGTGATTGATCGCAATTGCACGCTGTAAAACACGTGCCATTGAACGGATCATTATGTTCTTTGTGGGAAATGTTTACAACAAGTAATTTTAGACAGGTTTAAACACGTTATCTAAATTAATTGACCTATCATGCTGTCACGTAAAAGTAAAAATAGTCCAGTCATAATTACGCAGACGAAAATAGTAAACTATCACAAAAAATCTCTGCGGAGTTTGGGCAGAGGTGGACGTCACACACGCCGCGGTAAGACCCTCTTTGAGGAGTGGCTGGATAGTCGTCACGGCATCCTCACCTTCCGCACGTCGGGGTTCCCTTTAGAGGGCCAAAGCCTGCCGGGGCTACGAGACTGTCTTACGAAAATCAGGTAAACGCCGGGACGCTGGAACGTAAAGAGATATTGAAGGATCACCATCCCACCCGGGAGGACATATTGATGATTTTACCACGATAAAAAAGGTGCACCTACATATACACCCACACTTTGCCTGTTATGTCTCATTCCCTTGTTATAAAAGGTCAGCCTATTACTATCAACGAGGTACAAATCTGAGGCCGCTACAGAAAAAATTCTGATACCTCGCGAATAATCCCAGTAACACCCGACCTACATTTCGAACTGAAGAACGCATGCTCAACAGTGGTGCCGGAAACTTGGTACCGGTAGACCAACGAATAAATGTTATTATAATTAACATAAAGTAAATAAAACCAGCTACTTAGAGGAGAAGAATTCACCATTCCAGTCGCAAGAAACACCGCAACCAAATCGGTTTTCTCTGTACATTTACGAATAAATATCCGGTTGTAATTAGAATATAACATTGTCTATTTCAATAGCAAAGCGAACAAAATACAAGTTTCATTTGCTTGTTTAGTATAATTAGTTAGGTACATACCTACGCGAAAATAGTCACGTAGACAATGAGGACGGTTTATTAGAGTTTTATCCTGTAAACAGAAGTGCTGTGTGGTCGCTGAATAATTTGTACGTGCTATGGCATACGTGTGTAGTTGCCACACGCTCACCATACTACGAGTACTTATGATAATTGTAGGGTTAACAGAGGACCTAAAAAGGCAGGAAATGTGTCAAAAATATTCTATATCTATTAACTAGAACAGCGGTCAGCAACCTTTTGGTAGGCAAGGGCCGCAAGTTGCAAAATCAAGAAATAGCGCGGCGGGCCGCATTTCTTATTTTAGATACGGAAGGCCCCGGGTCGACGGTGCGTTGTGTTCCACGCGCGCCTCAAGGAGTGTCAGCATAGTGACGGGGCCCCGTGTAGAGGGCCAAAGCCTGCCGAGGTCGCGGGACTCACAAATTACCGTGACCCCGGAACGTAAAGGGCTATTGAAGGGTCCAGCCCTGGGTGGGAGGACTCATGAGATGATTTTACCACGTAAAAAAAGATACGGAAGGCAGTTTTGTTTAAATTAAATTTATATAAATATGCTTATATTTACTCCTTATTTATCAAAGAAAATTTTCAGTTTATAAAACATTAAGTGTCAGTTTACTCGTATATAACCATTCAAGTACAGACGCCAGCAAATCAAGCTACCATAATCTGTCAAATTTCTTTCATTGTTTTTCAACCTTATTACTAAACACAATTTATGGTCGCGGGACCAAGGGATTACCGTGACCCCGGTACGTAAAAGGCTATTGAAGGACACCGTGGATTTTAGTCAGTACAAGTCTGACAGTCCCTCCCGCCCTGCCCTGGGTGGGAGGACTCATTTGATGATTTTACCACGATAAAAAAAAAACACAATTTATACAATAATGGAAGGTTAATATTCGATTAGTAAATTTTGGCAGATTCGGGTGGATTGACCTGCTGGCGTTTGTACATTGCAGTAGAAGCGGGATTTCAAACTCGTGGCGTCTAATATATTATTTAATGATCTTGAACACTTCATAATGAATACCTCAGACATAAACATAAACGGAAATTAAAAGAAATATTTTCAAAACATGACTAGACATAACAACTGCGCGCGCGCCGCATAATGGCTCAACAGTAGTTGACAACCCTACCAATGACGCATGTGCCTGACTTATAGGGTCTCAGCACACATATGGGATCGGAAAGGGATCGTCACCGTATCGCCTCGAGCCGTTCAGAATGGTTTGTATTAAACTCCCTACTGCAACGCACACTAATCGGAATAATAACGTAATCGCCTCGCCTCGGAACAGGCTCCGAACTTGAATTCCCGCGCTTACGGCTCATCGTCCCCGCGCTTACGTTTCTCCGTCCCCGCGCTTACGTCTCTCCGTACCCGAGCTCACAACTCTTCGTCCACCCTTTCCCCTTTCCCCTCCCGCGACTTGCCTGCTAAAGACGAATAAAAGAGATATTTATTATATATTTTATTATAATGCTATAAAAGAGATATTTCGGCATATGAAAATAAATATAAAATTTCTCTTCATCATCCATCAAATGTTTTTTTATAGTCCGAAATTCCCCTTCAGTACTCCTTGCTTTATTCATACTGTGTACCCAATATCTTTTTCTTTTTTTCTTGCTATTTTCTTTTTCCTCTTCATCAAGTGCTATGGCTATGATAGCCAACTCACGTATTGTAAACCAAGACATAACCGTGCGCTACACTTAACGTTTGGATTCAAACTGATCTGGTGCCAACCAGGTCAGCCAGGGGGCGGCGAGGCGTAAGCGCGGTGTCGCCTAGCCGTAGCCGAGTTGACGTACAGGCGCTGCTGATACGCTTTCGTTACGTGCATACGGTAGGTTGACGCCTGGTTGACAGCGAGGCGAAAGGCGTTACGGTTACGATCCCTTTCCGATCCCATATGTGTGCTGAGACCTATAAGTGTAACACGGACAGTCGCACGTGCCGACCCGAACGTTGCCGACTGGCGCATGTTGCCCTCGCGCATGAGGAAACACCAACTTTATAAATTTTACCTCACTCGCGGTATTTTAATGGCGTCTTAGTAAGTTTATGCGGTCAGCGTGAGTCATCATATTTTATTTAGGTTTTGTAACACGTATGCGTACTAAAGTGGCGTGGTTACCGTGAATCACTGAATTTAATAGAGAAATTAAATTTTAAAGGGAAAGTATATAAATAATATAATATGAGTTTATTACTCATAAACTCATATTATATTATTTACTAGCTTCCGCCTGCGACTCCGTCCGCGCGGATGTCGGTCTTCGCGTGGATGGTTTATTTCCTCATTTTGAGTAACTCTGACAATGACATCTTATAAATATTACGGCGCTGAATCCACTGCGGGTAATGCAACGTGTGTTCGCGGTTCTACAGAACAACGTCTATGAATAAAACTGAAAAATAAGTTTTTTTTTCTACGTATTTTTCCAGGATAAAAAGTATCCTATGTTATGCCCAGGATAATAAGGAATATTTATACCAAGTTTCATCGAAATCGAACCGTTAGTTTTCACGTGATGCCTGCACAAACAGACAGACAGACAGACAGCCAGACAGACAGACAAAAATTTTTTAATCATATATTTGGGTTTGGTATCGATCCAGCAACAACCCCCGCTATTTATTTTTTCAATATTTTCAATGTACAGAATTGACCCTTCTACAGATTTATTATATGTATAGACTAGCGACCCGCCCCGGCTTCGCACGGGTGGACATTTATTTTTTAAGCTCGCTCACAATTTTAAATTTGTAACATCTTTTGAATGGATTGTCCCATTGGAATAAAATAAAAAGTTATTTATAGCTATTGAAACAATCTTGCTCAATAAAAAGTTTATTTGTATTATATATTATAATTTTAATTACTTTTATTCTATGGAAAAGTGGTTATAATGGCTAAAATGTAAATGTTTGATTTATACTATCGCGGACTTTTTTGTAGGCATTATTGAGTTCTACAACTTTTCTATAGAAGTCAACCATACATCTCTAACCATTTAGGCAGCGTTCGCGAGAATCGTTAACGTACGGCAGTTTTTTCGACGCCTTACTCCACAATTTTCACTACTACGAAAAATCCTATCTATTTTCCGGGATGAAATATAGCCTATACGAATTCGGAAGAATCCCTCTAAGTAATGGCAAAAGAAATTTTGAAATCGGTCCAGTAGTTTTTGAGCCTATTCAATACAAACATACAAAAATACAAAGGTTTCCTCTTTATAATATTTGTATAGATGTATAGATATACTTATATGACTTGAATTAATTGTCTTACTTAACATGCAGTGAACAACCGAACTTCTTCGTCATCAATGCTGACCATCCCTTCATTACTCAGAGTTGTTCTCTTTCTTCTTCCACAGTTGAGATGAAGTCAGTCAGCCAGGTACGGCCTTATTACAAAAACGAAATAAACCTAGGTTTAAATCTGGACTACGAGTATCAAGCCCAGGTTTATCTGCAGAACCATGGTTTAAATTTACGTGGACCTTAGTACCGTCATTTGAACCATTGTTTAAAGAATTAAATGCACCGTGTGTAATACCAATTAAATGTATTTAAATCATTTTTGGGTGAAAATAACACAAAAACAACAAAACATTGAAAAAGTTAACATGAGAAACTTTGACACACCTTTGACAGCTACGACTGTTATCGCAAAACCACGATTTGTAATAACGTTTGTGTAAACCGTGGTTTTTCGTGATTTAAACCTGGGTTTTTAGTTACACCCCATTTTGTAATAAGACGGGTAGTGTTTATACAAGGATTTTTTTGTAAGATATATTGCTCGCTAAAAAAAAAGACAATGTATTTGAGTACGAAATATAAGGGTTTTTTTACTTTATTTTGCATGGTAAGTCTATAGATTGTCTCCTTTGCGTTCCAGGGTCACGGTTACCTGATAAGATTGTTCCGAGACAGTATGGATAGATGAATCGATGTTACTGTTTCACGCAAAAACCACTGAACGGATTTGGATGTTTAGTACACAGACAGTTTATAACCTGGATTAACTCATTTTTTTTACGTTGTAAAATCATCAAATGAGTCCTCCCATCCAGGGCAGAGCGGGAGGGACTGTCAGACTCGTACTGACTAAAATCCACGGTGTCCTTCAATAGCCCTTTACGTTCCGGGATCACGGTAATTCGTACAGTCCAGCGACCACAAAAACAAGACTAACCAAATATGTAATACAAGTGGAATTTGCTTACGTCATCAAATTTAGCGGACCAAAAATTCACAAGAAATCAAAATTCATGACAAAATCGTTCTAAAATCAGACGGATTTTAGAATGAATCTGCATTCTAAAATCCGTCTTTTCATCGAAATAAGATGCGTAAGAAATAATTCTACATTCGCAAAATAAATTAAGACGGACGGACATTCCCTTCCGGTTTTTACAGATCCGATTAAAAAATAATTGATTCGTCATCGGTATGACATGTTACTATCACATCTTAACGTCACCTCGCAAAATTCTAATCAGGTTTATACCAAAGCCCAGGAACCGGCTTTACAAGTAACGCGTTTATATCACGGATCTCATGTTTATGTTTGCGAGAACCGAAAACCAGTTACTGAGGTGACGAGATCGATCGTAGTTGGATGACGTGACCTAATCGCTGCGACCACATAGTTCCACAGTCACCATAGTGACGTGATCTCTGATTCACTAGAAATCCTTTCGCAATTCTGTCATAGTTCTTTTCATTTGTGACGGTCACACTTCTGACATCGTTCTTTTGATTTATGACGTTTGCATATGTGTCATGTAAACGTCATTATGAAAGGGGAAGGTGTGTCACAACTCTGACGTTCATTTTTTTGGTGATGTCATTGTTTTAAGAGGTGGCGTTATGTTTACCTGACTGAAGCTGTCTATTAGGGATTTCCCTATTTATGTAACAGTCATAATAATAAACAGTACTCGAGTGCTAATTACAATTAATTGTGTTCAACAGGTAATTTACATATTTGAATTAGCGGAAGTCCTTTATACGTAACAATGTTTTCGAGGGCATTGTTTAGCAACTTTAGGAGGTATATAGTAAGAAACAATGCGGACAGTTCGAGTACTAACACTTTAACTCATTGTTCTCATAAGTTATCCTCTTTACTTCAAGATTTCTTGTCTCCTACGAAGCTTCTCTGAACCTTGAATACGTAAATGTCAAGTATCTATTGTTAAAGATGAGTGTTTTGTTATTGTGATTCATCTCGACATCTATTTTAGACAGGAAAAAATGGCTTATTGTATTTAATCTCAATGGTTACCTAAAAATAAAGTTATTTTTTCGATAGCAGTTCTTGCATAATATAACTCAAGGAAAAAAAATACAAACACTTAAGAATCTATTCTTGGCAATAATACTAAATATATCTTAGAAATAAACGACATGCGGTATTGCTAAATCTCTCTTAAAACACTGAAGAAAAATGATGAGGAAGCCGGCACACCCAAAAATCGAATAATTTAAAGACATTCTCACTGGCAAGAAAACAGAGGTCACATGGTGGATGACGGTATTTACGGTTCATTTCCTCTCCATCTCCAAAGAAAGGAGGCCTGCATCCCAAAGGTGGGAACATTACGACGATTAAGATTCGGGGTCATGGGGCTATCTTAATAGGTTAACGCGTCTTAAAACGATGAACGAACTTAAAGAGCAAATAAATAAGTATTCCACAACTATCACACAACGCCATCTAGTCCCAAGCTAAGCAGAGCTTGTGTTATGGGTACTAGACAACTGATAAACATACTTATATATTTCTAAATACATACATATTATAGATAAATTACACCCAGACACAGAACAAATGATCGTGCTCATCACACAAACATTTGTCCTGGGTGGGAATCGAACCCACGACCTCCGGCATAGCAGTCAGGGTCACTAACCACTAGACCAACAGGCCTGCAAATGAAGGAACATGTTAGATTTTATTCAGTCTAATCTGACAGTTCCTTCGGCTTCACTCAGGGAAGACTTATAGGTGCCCTAAAATCGTTGCTCAACAGGAATACGGCTTATTTGATGGTTTTCAATATAAAGGTTGTGAATGGAGCGCAACGGGTGATTGCGTCGAAGGATGGGTAATCTCAATTACTTGTTAAAATGCAATATTTTATTAATTGACGTAAAGGCCCCATGTTGGTCCAATGTTCATATAAAACAAGTCAGTACTGATTGATTAACTGACATCGATAAAAGTATGAGTCATACTCCCGGATAAGGCTATCAGTTGTCGGTATCAATCAGATTGTTTCCCGATTGCTATCAAATTAGCAAATGTATCCAATGTTGTGCAATCAACGCTACGTGTCAGTAGTCAGATATATTTTAATTTTATTATTTTTTGATTTGGTTATCGAATGTTCTGAATGAAACTCTATTTATTACACCAAAGAATTCATTTTGAGTTTTAGTGCAAAACACTAACTGTTGCTGCATATCTGAAAAGCATATTAAGTGCCTATTTGGCTGTAAATGCATACAATTTTATGCGAGACGTAAAAACGTTAAGAGCCTTGACATAAAACCATAAAATCGCTCCAAGAGTAAACATACCGAGTTTTGTGCTCATGAGCACTTCTCGATACCTACCTAATCCAACGGTCATTTGTGTTCATGCAGCGTCTCATCAAATATTGTTTTAGCTGTCGTTCCTTGAAAACGGTGGCGGCTTTCGTAAAAGGCATTCTTAAGTCGGTGGCTCGCCGGTGGCGCCGGGATTTGCAACCATCGCCAAATATTTGAGCCGACATGTCGGCCCTAACTAATGACTTACATGTGCACAGCATTTTTTGCATGTCAAGCGATAAGTTGTGATTTTTTCACTCGCCACTTGAAGCCATAAAGCTTAAGAGCTTAATGTTAGTAATGAGTGCCGCGGCGGAGTCTCGCAGATGCAGACGTTGATGTGTGGTATTAACGGCCGGGAGATGTTGAGAGGCGTCACTGCAAACGATGTTGCCAATGGAAGCCGAAATTCTTGACAGCATATTGTCGGTAATTTTGGCAACAAGTTCAAATTCCTTTCATGTCCCCGCAGTTAAGTTGAATGTAGAACATTCAAACTTAACTGCACTTTTAAAATGGCCCTATAAAATGTTTTTACTAGACCAAATCCTGTTAACGTAACCGTACTTCAACCATAAAATTATAGTGGGCAATAAAAGCTAGTTTCTTTCCTCAAAATATTTCGTCGTCGGCAACTTTAAAACCTCTCGAACGAGACAATACACTAAGTAACACGTGTTCGTGGCTAATTTTCCTCAGAAATAAACAAAAACCCGACAGTGGATGGCAGAACAGGTACAGAGGCAAGTGCATTTTAGAAATAAACAATAGAACGGACACTTGAGACAGTTACTGCACCCAGGGGGCCGAGATAACACAATGTGGCGCCAACTTTTTCTGTCTTTTTTTTCTAGATTAGGCCGGGAGGTGTCGGAACAAACGACGTGAAATGTCTGGCTTTTGTATTAAAACCGTCAAGTGTCAGAAGACAAGACACTTGAATGCGACTGCTAATGACATGCCGAAAATAAGAACGCCTCTCGAGACTATCGCGACGTGATACGGACCGTCCCGATAACCAGTGGGCGTATGATCTATGCACTTTAACGAACACTTTTTACAAAATTGAAGATGTATTTTCCTCTTCGTAATTCCTTTATATTTATTGTGTGCTACACAATATAATAACATACAGATTTTCACCGTAAAATTAACTTATCCTTTATTCTGTACATTTTGAATGGCAATAGACTACCGGATTTATTGGAAATCAATAATTGCTTGCATTGCAACTCAAGGAAGCGCATAATTTCCGAGTTCACATACAACTGCAGGTTTACTCGATGTGGAAGGATTTGTTGTGTTCTGTTATTCTTTAGAGCTTTGTTCAATAGCTTACTTTGTTAGTTTCGCCGTAAAATAATAGTTTGGTCCAAAGATACGTGAATATATCAATGAGAACGCGCTTTTGTGTTTTCGGTTCTGACGAGGCGTTACCGGGATTCCGGGAAAGATAAAAACCCTTTTCGTGTTAAGTGTGCAAAACCGTGCACGCGCTGGCCGTTTGCTGGGTTGCCGACAAACGGCCGTAGTTTAGGGTCTAATGCTCATAATAGTGAAGGACGCGCTAGAAATAATAAAATACTTGAAAAGGCTTTATTTAAGCCGCTCGAGAGCCTCCAGAGACCCTCTTGGCAGACCCTGTTGAATAGGAAACGATGTTTACGATTTTAAAAGTCATATTTTATTGTAGTGTCTAGTTTAAATTTTACGGCTGATTTTAGTTTTATACTCTTGGCCTTTGTATTTGGTGTCTTTGTGGTGTCACCGCAATTTTATGGTCCCTATAGAAGTAATTATCATGGACAGATACGACGTTAATGTGCCTGTTATTAGATGCTTTTAGCGTGGTTTTAAATAACATTCAACATTTATTATTGTTAATTTGTAGAGCTCAAGAATTTCGTAACCTTCTTTTTCATATCAGTTGAAAGAATTTACGTGATTTTACGACTACTAAAATTTGGATATTTCACTGTTTTACACATCAATGATTACCTTTAAATACAAAACAAAATAATTCTTCGAAAAAAATTAACAGCGACGGTAACACACGAATTCTATTAACAAAAAACAAACTTTTTAACAAAAAAAAAACCGACTTCCAAAAGTACAAACGCCCCACCTAAAACCAGCCTTATTTTTATTTTTCTTTTCTTTTTATTAGTTGTAATATCCTATACAAATATTTGCTTATTTTGCTTATTTATTAACAATATTTTTCATGGTAATAGGCTTATCCCCAATAAAATGGAAGTTAACATACCTAACTGTCAAAATATGGGTATACTGTACACATCTGCGTACCCCCTCAGAGCATACAGGCGTGATGTTATGCTATGATGTTGTGTAAACAATAAACATCCAAGCGATTGCAGCAATCACGACAGATTTGCTGTCTATTATTGAAGAGTTCCGTTCCATATCCTCGAAGTTCGTGATCAGATCATGACAATATTTCTATGGGACCAACTTGGAAGTATACCCTTTCAAACAAAAAAAGAATTTTTCAAATCGGTTCAGGCGTCTTCGAGTAATCGGTGAACATACATAAAAAAAAAAAAAAAAAATATACATACAGTCGAATAGAGAACCTCCTCCTTTTTGGAAGTCGGTTAAAAATAGAGGTCACATAGTTTGAACACTAACAAAATATCTACATATTTAAATCAGACATTAATATTAATTCGATCACGTTTGCGATGCGATGTGTTCATTCACTCGGGGATTTAGAAATACTAGCGGTATCATCGTTTTAGAAAATGTTTGTTTTTTATTCGCTGGTGCAATATTTGCTGTTATTTTATTTACCTATCAGATCTAAACAGGATGCGGGGTTATTGAAATAAGACCAGTTGTTGAATTTTCGGTACCCATATAGCGCATGGATATCAGCACACTGTATACCAACAATGTATACTAATTTTGAGTTATACCAGTGCTACAAATGCAGTCGTCGTTCGGCATGCTTGTATTTTTTTTCATCGTGGTAAAATCATCAAATGAGTCCTCCCACCCAGGGCAGGGCGGGAGGGACTGTCAGACTTGACTGACTAAAATCCACGGTGTCCTTCAATAGCCCTTTACGTACCGGGGTCACGGTGATTCGTGCGGCCCGCGACCCCGGCAGGCTTTGGCCCTCTACAGGCCCCGTCACTATGCTGACACTCCTTGAGGCGCGCGTGGAACACAACGCGCCGTCGACCCGGGCATGGTCCATGGTCGGACAGCGGGTCGCCCATTACTCGCCGCCCGCATGTCCGCGCCTATGGTGGACTGAGATCGTCTGGCGCGGTATGCTTGTCTTAGGGGGAGATCTTTGTTCAGCAGTGGATTTCTTCCAGCTGATGTCGATGATGGTGATCACGATGAAGTATGTCCGAATCATTAATTTTCTTGCTCTCATCCCAATTTCTATGGAGACAGTAGTGCAGTACGTCTTTATTTTGCTCTACTTCTCTATTTTAATCGTCATTTAATACCTATGTTAGTCAAAGACTAAATTTTTACCTTCATAAATTATTAATGCAGTGGTTCCATTCTCTAGTTCCATTATTGGACTACGGGGATTTTTCTCTAGCCATTTATAAAATAAATAGACGTTTTTTAAAATAAACCTTTTTTATACTCTTTAACACCGCCAAAGCATTCGTTACTTCCTAATAACATCCGACATTGTCTTGATAATAGTTGCTTATCTAGATCGTCTTTTTTGTTTTCGGCGATGCAGGTACCACGGTTGTTGAGAATTAATTAGATATTATCGCATCTGTAATCTTTTAACGACGTGTCTAACGTAATAATTATTGTCTGCATTTTGTTGTCTGATTTTCATAGAATCGTCTCGTAAATTAGATTTGCGGTGATCTTACTTTGTAGGTAATGTAAAACTAGAAATGATGAATTAAATGTCATCTGACGTCTGCAAAGAAGCCAACATTGAGGAAAATATAAATAAATATTATTGATACCAAAATAAAAACTTGTTTCTTCAAATGCTCAAGGTTTGTTTATTAAAAATGATACCATAATCTGACGAAATGTTTGTAGATGTGTAATGTTTTGGATAAACAGCCTTATACATTTCTATTGCATATGTATCTATGAAATGAGATCGACCGGGGAATGTTATGTTCGTTTTTGAGTTAAGGACATGCTGGCTTTCTCACGAAGTTTTCTCTGTCATGACAGTATGTTGTGTTACTAACAGATTATTATTTAATACCATTTAAAATAGCCTTATTGATCTAGCGGTAGCAAAGTCTTGGGTTCGATAATTCCCACGTCTCGTGTAAACTTTTTTTTTCTTTAAATAAACGTATGGGGTACCATGCTGGAGAATTCTCCTGGCGTGGGTGCGTTGACAAACATTTAAAATCACATACATAAACACCCACACATGGAACAACTACTTGTAGATCATACAAATATTTACTCCGTGCGGGTATTAAACCCGCAATACGCAGGACAGTCCAATCGCTCAGCCACTGAGCCAACCGTACCGTCAAATTGGTATAGTAGCCATGGAGTAATCGAAATACGGAATATACCATGCGAATCCACTCTAAACGAATAACGACCTCACAATTCGATTACTGCACAAAACAATAAGACGCCTCCCTCTTATCTCCGATTAATATCGATACCAGTACCGGTTATCGGCTGACGTATTTACGATCCGGTATTAATTGTGTACAATCACGGACCGGACTCGTCCGCTACCGCTCGCGGGCTAACCAAACACCTATCTGTGTAATCTCTTTAATGACTACCGGTCATATTTAGGGTTCTGTATCGGATTCGGGGATTTTTGTTTCGTACAAAATAATTGTTAACGTTGAGTCCGGTACCTATGGAATATTTTGGGTGAAGTTCTTATTTTATTTTTTAGGGTTTGACAATTTATTACACGATGATTGTTTTTGATGATTTTATTTTTAGGTTAGGTTTCTTACAAAGGAGATGGCGATGTAGACCGGGACATAACACAACGGATTAACTCGGGATGGAAGAAATGGCGACAGGTCACCGGAATAACTTGCGACCCACGGATGCCCCTCAAGTTAAAGGGGACAATATACAAATCCGTGATTAGACCTGTTGTTTTGTATGGATCGGAATGCTGGGCTGTGAAAAAGATGGATGAGAAACGATTGCACGTAGCGGAGATGAGAATGTTAAGATGGATGTGTCTCCACACATCCATCTTAACATTCTCATCTCCGGAGTGACAAGAATGGATAAAGTAAGGAATGAGTTTATAAGGGGAAGTATGAAAGTGGCGCCTGTTACAGAAAAAATGAAAGGGAATCGTCTGTCTTGGTATGGACATGTGATGAGGAGGGATGACACTCATGTGACTAAGAGAGTGATAAGTATGAATGTTGATGGATGGAGAGGAAGAGGAAGGCCAAAGAAAAGATGGATGGATTGTCTAAGGAATGATATGGAAGAAAAAGGAGTAAATGATACTGTGACGTTTAATAGAGGAGAATGGAAGAAAAAAACGTGTTGCGCCGACCCCAAGTAAAATGGGATAAGGGCAGGAAGATGATGATGTTTCTTACAAACTGTGCTATATCAGTTTCTGCCCTTTCTTCTACTAGGTACCTTTACTTTCGGTAACCACCAAGTTGCTCAGGGTGCTTATTGCTGCTCAGGGTGCCCATTGCTGCACGGCTCTCAAACAGCTCCTGAAGTGCCTCTGCTGAAATATGCGTGATGTCAATTTTGTCAACATTTTCTAGCATTTTTACTATCATTTTGACTATCAGACTTTTACTGATTAAAAGTACGACCTGTTCCTCCAATAGTTCAGCTTTTAAGATAGTCCCGCAACCCCAGACACTTCCCACCGTATTTTCTTCAAACTGTATCTAACAGTTGTATCTACAGTTATTTCTATTTCTTGGATTGGTAGATTAAGCGCAACAGAATTCTGTTCCGAAATGATTCAGTTTCCAGTTACTCAAGATGTGCCTTTAAACTTTAGTGGATTCTACAACTACGGAACCTCACCCACAGTATTATTTCAACATTTTTTATCACCATACTTCTAAGACACACCGCAAGATATCTCAGGATTCATGAAGTCTGTGGTTTTTCTAACAAATCTTGACATTCTCGGGGACAACAGTTCACATAACCTTTGCTATATAAGTTATGTATTTGTGTTAATTCGTTGGTTTTCCGCTTTGCCTCGTGCTGTGGCTTGTACGATTAATGGATTGACGTCATTGCTTGTAAACGTGATGCTTTTCAACCTACGTTGTGCAGTGAGTTTCTAGAATCTTTGATTTAGTTCCACGACGTTCTGTGAGAAATGCAGTTGATGATGTTTTTGTATTAACAGTTTTTTTTACTGGTTTTAAAATCGTGAATTGATTCCTACCGCCTTGAGTTGAGCGAGAGACTACCAGACTGACTTTAAATTCATCCAGTTGCTTCGGTTATACTTTGCTGTTTCACGACCACGGTATTCTGCTTAAACACCCTTGCGACACCAGCAGTGTAATTGCAGCTTAAAGCTGTTTTATGTGAGATGTTATCCACATATCAATAATTTCTTCAAGGTTACGCAAATAAACTAGATCTATCCTGACCTGTAGTATTTACGTACAAACCAGAATCAGCTCCAGCTGATGCTACAGTCAACTTCAGAGAAATTTCACCCCTTTTGGCAGTGATGTCACTAATAAAAGGGGTGAGTTTTCTCTGAATGTTACCATATCTAATAATATCGGCATTTCTCGTGAGGTAAGTGAGTTGATGGATGGACGATTGCCGTAAAATGAGGTAAAAATAATGTAATACCTTATGAGTACAAGGTAACAAAATACAACAAGATCGAGTTATCAAATTAAATATTGCTTGTAACGTAGCTAGACCCTGCCAAACAGTAGCGTGTTTAAGACAATAGTAATTGCTACGTTTAATGTTAATACCAATACTAAGTCAAAGTCATACTTCAGATTCTATCAATCGATTGGCATTGTTCTTGAACATGACAGTGATTTAAGTGATTGATTATTGAAAAGATAATGATGTCAAGGAAGAAAGAAAGCAATCAGATGATAGAAAGATTTGATACTTTTTATTAAACAGCAAACTTGTTCTTGATGGTCGCTCACGTGCATTGTGACCTTCGTAAAGAAAGTGTACCCAGAAGATAGAATTTTACATGTTTTATACGCATTTTTTTTCCGCAACTTCACTTTTTGATTGGCACACACGGAGGTTGTGTGTGCGACCCAGCGACCTAATAAAAAAATCCACGGCGTCCTTCAATAGCCCGTTACGTTCACGGGGTCACGGTACGGTGGCCGGAGATTGCCTGCGACGTCTGTCGCTGTGCTGACGCTGTCCTCTTCCTCACGCAAAAGTTTCAGCAGATAGAACTTTACGTGATTTTTGAGAAAAGAGATTTTCTAATCAGTGATTAAATGGAAAATAACTGATATAGCTTGAATTATTGACTAAGTTGAGTGCTTGTCGACCATGGACTATGCCCGGGTCGACGGCGCGTTATGTTCCACGCGCGCCTCAAGGAGTGTCAGCATAGTGACGTGGCCTGTAGAGTGCCAAAGCCTGCCGGGGTCGCGGGACTCACAAATTACCGTAACCCCGGTACGTAAAGGGCTATTGAAGGACACCGTGGGTTTTAGTCAGTACAAGTCTGACAGTGCCTCCCGCCCTGCCCTAGGTGGGAGGACTCATGTGATGATTTTACCACGTAAAAAAAAAAGTTGAGTGCTTGTGGGCACAGTGATTAGTCAAACGGCCGATTTGGTACTATTAGACGATATATTATGGAAAAGTCTTCCCAGATTTGTCTGAGAGATTTTTTTTTTTTTTTTTTTTTTTTTTAAAAACATTGCCCCACACTAGGAATTTCTCCTGTGTCGTGGGTGCGTTTACAAACATATAAACTCACATACACAAACGCCCAGACCCGAAACAACTACTTGTAGATCATACAAATATTTGTTCCGTGCGGGAATCGAACCCGCGACACGCAGCGCAGCAGTCCAATCGCTCAGCCACTGCGCTGACCGTGCCGACATCTGATGTCATCAGATGTCTTTCAGCTGTAGTATTCTCAAAGTTGCAGAAAACAGTTAACCCGTTCACTAACAGTCCATCACTAGTTTTCCAATCAGCGGGACATCAAGTAGTGCGTAAGTAATAGTAGGTATTAGATTAACAACCTGTCACTTTCAGATAGTCTCGCTATGGTTGACAGTTGATATCGTCAGCAATTTGCTGGTATCAGTATCGATTCCGTTAGGTACAAGTTCCACTCAACGTGGAGAACCTTGAGAAGGAAAAATAAATAATTAATCAAAATAAATAAGCCTGATTGCAAAAGATTATAATAATATGTTAATAACCTTCTCAAGATTAACGACAAATATTATAATTTAATATTTTTTGAATAGGTTGTCTGTTGAATAGAAATCACTAGTACCAACTTACAAATATGTAAAGCCGGTCTAATAAATGAAATTGAGTAGTTATTTTAAAACAATTAAAGTAATATATTACCGTACCAACTATGTCAATTAAACTCATACTTTCAGGTCTGAAAATAGAAACCGTTTCACAGTTATATTGTTTTGATTTTTACCTAGTAAAGGTCAATTCATAGCCAAAATTGTGTAGGCACCAGTAGTTATAAAATCATTATTATCTTTAATGGCACAGTGAATTTTAAACAAAGGAAGATCTTGTTTTGTTCCAAAATAGATCCTATTGTAATTAAAAGAAAGATGACGTTAGACGTTATTTATGCAATTTGACTAATTAAAAATAAAATTGATTAGAAGAATTAATACTTGATTTGCTAAGGACTCATAAAGTACGTATTTCACGGAAACAGCTAGTTTTGTACCGCTTACCCAAAACTAGAAGGGCCAGATTTGGATTAAAATGTAAATTATTTGCGGAGAAACTGCCGCTCCTACTAAAGGCGTGTCTGTCAGTCCTATGTCTGGTCTGAAGACAGTTGACACAAGTGGCAGGCACCAGATTAAGGCCCCCAGAGACGAGACGAGACGCCGACGTCGAGTCGCGTCGCGTCGCCGGCGTTTGTAGCGTCAAATACCCCGGCGACACGACAATTTCTCTCACGCGTCGCGACTTAACGAGATTGTATTAAAGTAATTTCCTTCGCTTATCGTTGTAAGTTTGAATTTACTTTTGTAATTTATCGTTTGATGGAAATGATGATTCAATTACTACAGGGTGTTAGACCGTAGAGGTATGTATGTCTTTTATTATAAAATTAGCATTTTTTTTTTTCAAAAAGCATGTTCTGTTCTTTTGCCTTTGTATGTTAGACAAGGAATAGTTTTTGCAACTGATATTTTAAAGAATACAAAAAAGAATAACAATCAATATTGTTCTTTTATGAAATACACCATATTATTATGTTTTTTTTTCAAATGTCAAATTATGTTAAAGCCACAAAGGTTCCAATCAAAATCATTAATAAATTAACCACTTTAGCACTGTGCCATAAAATAATAAACACGTACAAAGACTCGATAGCGTCTTTAACGAGTATTTGCGAAACGGTAATTACCGCCGTCAATCTATTCGCTTTGATTGCTCGCTCAGCTCCGCTCATTTCCGCTTGAGGATAGAAAAATGAATAGTTACACGAAACAGTTAAGGTAATGAGATCTTTAATGACGTTATTTATTCTGTTCAAGTAATTTAAGGCCGCGCATCCGAGGTTTTTTGTAGCATTTTATTAGTTTAATGGGATATCACCTTTATACCGTGTCCTATTAAATTATGGCCTATTTTTTTGTAATGGTGGATAAAATGTTAAGGTCAGTTTTGTTGTTTTTTTATTTATTTAATAAACTATATATTTCTCTGCCGCATTCCTAATGAGCTGTGGGTCAAAATAATCTCTTTGTGGAGTCCTGATACAGCCAGTAGGCGTCGCGGCAGACCTCGTAGAAGATGGCGGGATGAGCTGGACAAAACCAACGATCAGTGGACCACTTTGGGCCTGGATCGTGAAAATTGGAAGTCATGGGGAGAGGCCTTTGCCCAGCAGTGGGATGAAGTAGGCTAGCAGTATCAGTATCAGTATGATTCCTCATAAACTGTGTAACAAAACGATTTTATTTTACTATTAAGTTTATTTTAACATCACAAAATACAGTCCTTAAAAAGATTTCATCTAATACTTTAATTACTGTTTAACGACTAGTTTTTTAAGAGAAAATAATTAAAGAAAAAACAAACAAAAATACCTTTAATTGCATTTAAGATATTTCAACGATTTACGTGTCTGTATATTAATTACCCTTCTTAGCTTCATGTATGTGCAAATAAATGAATGCAATTATAGCCAAGTTCTAAGCTAATAACAGGAGTATAAATTATTTCAGTTTACAGTTAATGGCATTTTATAATTCCTTTAATAGCAGGTTTTGAGTCAAGTTTCTATGTAGCTAACTGTACATTTTATTAAGATATGCAAGTTTATTATCATGAGATTTCCTTTTGATATTTATTAAGTTGGTTGATGAGTTTTATTTATTAGTATTAACCAGGTATATAGGTAAGTAACTTACTGGCTATTTATGTATTCGCTTTTAAATGTAAAAAATACTTTTTCGTTTTATTGAAATGAAATAGTTAATAAATTATCAAGTTATAAGTATTTGAAGCAGTCATGCTCGCGATGGAGGAGGCGGGCTGCGTGAGGGAGAGGACAGCGTCCTCCCTCCACTCCAGCCGCAGTGGTAGACGCCCACGGCGACGGACGTCGCCAGATGATCTCCGGCCACCGTAGGCGCGGGCATGCGGGCAGCGAGTAATGGGCAACTCGCTGTCCGACTATGGACCATGCCCGGGTCGACGGCGCGTTGTATTCCACGCGCGCCTCTAGGAGTGGCAGCATAGTGACGGTGCCTGTAGAGGGCCAAAGCCTGTCGCGGGACTAACGAATTACCGTCCGACCCCGGTACGTAAAGGGCTATTGAAGGACACCGTGGATTTTAGTCAGTCAAGTCTGACAGTCCTTCCCGCCCTGCCCCGGGTGGGAGGACTCATTTGATGATTTTACCACGATAAAAAAAAAGTTATAAGTATTTGCAAAAGTTAATGAATTTTTCTATGCAGTTTCTTGAACTAAACGATAATATTATGATCGAGAAGGTTCAGCTCCTCCTGAAATGTTTAAACCAGATTTTAATTTTAAGTTACTTAAATCAGTAACCTAAAAGAAGTCTCACATTAAAAAAATAAAACAAATAAGATTTATTTATACTTCGATCTTTTAATTAAGATTCCACACCATTCAGACTTTGAAAGCTCTTACATATAAACTACTTTTATATAATTGATAAATTATAAATTGAAGAAAAATAAATTTCTTCCTCCACACACAACTAGATTTATATGAACAAGTCGTTCTCGTAACGTTAAATCGAAACGTTATTTTCACCGTTTCTCGTTAATTATAACATAATCAACAGATGATATCGGGCGGCTGTCATCCATCAACACGTAGTTCGCCAAACCTGAGATTCTCCTTTCAATGAGTCTTGTTAAGGAGTGGTTTCACTGGGCTCTTAAATTTTTAAAAAAAGAATACGGTGTTGTAGACTTATCGAATTACCGTGACTCTAGAACGTAAAGGGCTATTGAGGGGCACCGTGGATTTTAGTCAGTACGAGTCTGACAGTCCTTCTCGCTCTGCCCTGGGTGGGAGGACTCATTTGATGATTTTACCGCGATTTAAAAAAACGCCTTACGTGATTTTTTAAATAAGGATTTGAAAACGAAGTTCATTTGCTTAATATTCACAGATTTAATATCATTAATAATGAATGAATGAATTCTACTTTTGGATCTTTCGTGTTTCGGTGATATTTCTATTTATTTGATGCACAACATACGAATCATAAAAAGATATATCTTATTCTGACAGACATTTTTTTCATTTTAACTATGTTTTTTCATCGACATTATTGTTGTGATAAACGATTCAAAATTCAAACACAATCTTAATCGCGATGGCGTAGACTCACTTCACCATATGAACCATGAGAAAAACATGAGCTTAGTTTAAAGTACCACTTTGTTGTTCATTAATTAGTTTTGGACACTACACATGTGTATGAATCATAAACTTCTCTGTAAGCGAATTGTGCAATTGTACTTTAACGCCCTTTTAATGGGACCGGACATCCTATGGACATGGAAAATAATTGAAGAAAGTGGGTGACTTGTACTCTAAATTATTTTGCTTAGAAAGGACTTCCTTTCTAGGGACTTGGGACTTTTCAAGAAAGGACAAATTAATTCAAAAGGACTAAAAATATTTTATCAATTTATTAAAGAAAATATAAATCTAGAAATTTGTGAGTACAAAAATAATCAAGGTAAAACCTGTGTATTTTTCACTATACATACCTTCATGTCTGTTAATCCATTTAAGGTGTTCATGTTCATTCGTATTTGAATTATTTTCCTTATATTTGACCTTTAAAAACCCTCTCTTTACGTAGTTTGGTTTTAGTTTCTTGTTACTTTATTTTTTTGTAAATTAAATGGGCTCTTCTTAACAGATCTTTAGAAAAACATTATTATGTTCAGATTCTACGATCAAATATAAATGATGCGTCTAGCTAGCTACTCAACCATTATTCAATAAATATTCCACTGTTAGCCGAACGTGACATTAAATAAGGCCAGTCTCATACATGGCGAATTAAATATTCAATTTATGTGAAGCTGTCGACGCATGAGTGATCGTGTGATTTTACTCTTATTTCTTGTCACGAACCGACATCCAACAGAATTTCGCATAATATTCTTAATTACCACCATTTTTCATTAAAAAAACGCTTCGAAAATAACCCTTATTGATTAAAGAATAAGGAAGTTAATTAATCCAAAGTGGCGCCTATAAATTGGATCTCAGTACCAAGATTGAAAGTTAAAAACCAATTTGAAACAGCTTTAATTGCTTATGAGAGCAACCTGCGCGAAAATTGAATTTATCATTAAATTAAATGTCACAGTAACTGGTAAACATTCAATTAACTTCGACAGTGATTAATGTTTTAATTGAATGCATGTTTCAAAAATATGTAGAACATAACGCTTATGATCTATAAGAGATTATGATGGATTTTGTAATGGATGATGGTAATTAGCCCTTTATGGATTTTATTATAGCGAAAAACCCATATATAGTTAATGGTCATAGCTCTTACGAGAAGAAATAAAAATGGTACTGGAATTCTCCATTATTCTTCATAAAGAATGTCATGCAAATTAAACTATAATTATTTTACTCGAACTATTCGCAAAACATGTTATTAAGCGTCTCAGATACATTAAAATTCTACAAAAAAAAGGACAAAACACGGAATACGTCTCCAATACAAAATAACAAGTGACTGTTCAAGATTAAAAGGTTCGACTGCATTTTAATACGAAACCTTATATGTACATTAATTGAGCAATTTACCTATCAAGATCTGACCGAATAGGTAACGTGTGTATTGCCGAGTTGCGCAGACGCATGAATGGACGGACCTATTCGAATTGCGCTATTAACCGTTGGAGTGTTCACTCGGACATGCGCAAACGCAATTATCGTAGGCCCGATACATGAATGAATTACAATTATATTGAAATACGTATTATTGTTGGGAGATATTTTTCTACTTGCCTGTTTGTAAGTTTAATTGGTTTGTCTAGTTCAAAGAATATGGTATTTATTAAAACTGCAGAAATTATATTCTAATACCTACTGAATTATTCGTAGTCACATTATATAGTTTATTTATTAGGTAATTTAGACTGTGGTTTATTAGAGGATTATCAATGATATAACTTTTATTCGAGTAATACTATGCTGTGAGTTACATTAATATTAAATAGTGCGTCAAACTATTCAGATACGTAGTTGTATATAAAAAAAAATTGTCAGAACATAAAAATGCATCCCAAAACAATTAACGAAAGTTAATCCAAAGTTAAATCCGTGACGTGCGTCCGCCCACATGAAGCGTCTGTAAAAAAAAACGTTGGTCCACTACCAACTAACATCTCAAAAGACACTCACACAACTTACAGACACGTACACACACTCACGCGTCACCCATTAGTATGTGAGGCGCGGCGAGGACGTTGCGCGTGCTCGCCACTCGTTCCACGGCTTCTTATTATTATTATTTATTGTTGAATAATGTGAATGGTAATGCGTGGTTGTTCACGATCCCGCATAACACCTGCCGTCTTTTCCCACAGTCGAGCTCGGGCTGGAGGCGCGCGCAGGAAGTGTGCGGGAGTGAGCGAGAGCCACGACTCGCGTGCACTGCACG
Organism: Agrotis puta; assembly: GCA_943136025.2. Classification (NCBI taxonomy): domain Eukaryota; kingdom Metazoa; phylum Arthropoda; class Insecta; order Lepidoptera; family Noctuidae; genus Agrotis; species Agrotis puta. The sequence continues at coordinate 5,778,104 of OW964184.2, read as the reverse complement.
TGCGTCACTGCGCCTACGCAGCTACGCTGGAACGAGACAGCACGAGGGATAGATATCGTAGTAGCGTAGCGCGTAGCACCGTTGCTACGAAAAAAAGCGCAATATTGGGACGCAACTAATGTTCGTAGCCTCATTTTCGCGGTAATCAATTGCTACGAGCTACGATTTACGACTTTAAGCTGATTTCGATACAGATGTGCTGTTATTTGGACTTGCAAATTAAGACAATTAATTGATTATCATATCATGTTAATTTACTTATTTATATGTTGATTTTTTTTTTGTACACACGGATGTTATGGGAAAATTTCGTAATGTTTTGGCGGGCACGTTTTGCATAATACTTGACCCTTGATAATTCTGCGTACTAGCAACAGAGTATCGGATCATAGAAAAAAACTTTAAAATATAATTATGATGGAAACTAACGACTTTTTAATAATAATAACCTTGCGGCCCGCGGCGGTAAAAGCTCTTAATACCATTAAGTATTATGATCGCTTAATTTGGAGTCAATGGTAATGCACCAAAGGGTTGGATGGTGCATTACGGCATAATGACGATCTGATCAGTCAAATTATATATTGAGTTTTGAGATAAAGCGGTCCACATCTTTGGTATTTTGTGGTACAATATGGACTATCTCTTAATGAAGCGGTGCAATACTTTGGTATAATTTGAGTCTTTGATAAAGTGGGTTCTAAATTCAAATGAAGTCATGCTCTGTATAACTGTTCTGGGTTCCCGCTGAGTGCTTATTATCAGAACTGTGGGTGCCCCACACGTGTCCCACGAGACGCCTGGTTTATGTACGAATTATCTTATAAAAGCCAAGTAAAAAAGAAAAAAAGATGCGATCGATTCCAGAAAGTTTTATTTAATTATTGTTTTTGCAAATTCACTGAAGAATTTGAGTTTTGACCTTGGTGAAGGGTGAAAGCTTGATTTGCCTCATTTTTGGATAGATTTAAACGCAATCAATTTAGCTTAGTTAATCCTGCTGGACCCGGGGGCCACAGGCGGGGGCTACAGGCCTACTTTATTAGGCCTGTACTCCTTGGGAGATAATAGACAACGAGCTCAGTGTTGATTGATAAAATGACACAAGTTTTTTTTTTTCAATGACTTATTCCAGTATCCACATAAGGTACCTATGTTTTCTTTCGCCATTTTCCGTATTATTGATTCACTGCGATTTCAAGGTTAAGTGCGTTTTGATATTTAAGGATGCTAGTTTTTCTTAATTTAAATAAAAACATAATGTATATAAAAATAATAAAGGATTATCAGAAGAATATGAGTGACTTTGTGTAGTCAATGGGTAAAACCTAGATTTTTTTAGTTTTTGTAAGAAATGACGATTGTGTATCACTTGTGGTGACTAATCGTCATCAATGTTTATGATAATTCTGATAGCAATCTAATCTCTGATAAAAAAGTCCCCCTTAGGGGTTGAAAATCATCAAAAAAGTCCTAGCTCTGGATAGAGTGGAACGGACTGGCAGGTTCGCCAGATTTAACGGACAAAAAACCACTCTGATTCCTTGATTGGCCCTTTGCGTTCTAGTGTCGCGGGAACTAGCCTAGTGAGTTTTCTAAGACATTTCCATTACTCTAGTTGAAGTTCCCGGAGGACACTGTGTCTCAAACGGATTTGGAAAAATGTGACAATTAAGTATCATTTAAAACAAAAAAAAAATACTTTGATCTATTTGGTAAAAGTCGCGATGTAACACCGACAAAGTATTCTAATTTAATCAAATTAATTGATTAAATTATTTCAAGAATTTCAAGTAAATGTAGATTTGTATTAAAGTTCATTTAATTGAACTCGCGAATTATACTAATTAATTTGCATTGACGTCTGCTTTATAAGTAGTTGCATTGTTTCAACTAAATAGCACTAACTTGTTTAATTACACCTTTTAGAATAACTTTTTTGGGATCCAGCTCACCTTATGCAAGAATGTGTAATTCAGTGAATGGCTATAGTGATATGTTGTTGATCTACACTTTTACTCTCTTAATAAACTGAAAACCAATACCAAGTGACCGGTGATTGTTTTTAGTCTTTTAATATGATTGGATGTTATGTATTTAAAGGAGATAGCCAGTATTGGGCCAAAGTATGTACAGAAACGATATATATACAGGGTGTCCCAAAACTCAACGTCAAGCCGAAACGGGGTGACAGGATTGATCATAACCATCACGAGAAAAATCTGAAAAAAAATCTATCCCATGCAGTTTGTAAATTATGGGCATTTTAAGAAAAACCTAGAAATTTGATCAAACTGTACCATTTTTCGGTTATTGTGGTTATTCTTTTTTATTTTTGTTCATTTGAACTTTGGAAACGTAATCCTAAATAACATTTCTAGAATCCCAATAAAAAATAATGACACAATTGCCTCAAGTTTCCGAGAATTGAGACTATTTGTTAAACTACGAATTTAAAATTTTCAAGATTCGTCGACTTTGACAGGCCCTCCTATAAAAAAAATGTACTAGAGTGCCTTGGCAAGTGGCATTAAAAGTTGGCGCATTTAATCAGAATTCTAAAATGGTACAATACTTGTTAGTTCCATACAATAGAAAAGAGTAAAAAAATTAAAACCTCAAGTAACCCGATTTTTGCTATCACATTTTACTCAGTTAAAATGTTTTTAATTCGCACAAGCTCTAGGTAGGTTCTTAATTTTAAGACAAAATGATGAGAGAGATGGATAATGGGTATGGGTACGCATTTCGCAGTGCAAGTAAGAGATTTCCTTGACCAGGAATATCCGGGAAGGTGGATTGGACGTTCAGGCACTATCTTGTGGCCCGCCCGTTCACCAGATTTAAATCCCCTGGATTTTTTCTATTGGGGAGTTCTCAAAGAAAAAGTTTACTCAAAGCCCATTGATCACGTAGCCGACCTGCGTGAACGCATTTCTCAAGCAGCTGAGGCGATCAACTCTCGAAGATATGCCCGACTTATAAGTAGATCTTTTTTAAGAAGATGTAGGGCTTGTATTGAGGCTGATGGTAAACAATTTGAACATTTATTGTAATAAAAATGTTTTTTCTCTATCTGACTTTTAGTCCAACAAACCTAATTATTTTACTAACTTTTTTTCACTTTGGTAAAAGTGGCGTCACTATCTGTCTCGCTCACTCATGACAAACATACCCATTATCCATCTCTCTCATCATTCTGTCTTAAAATTAAGAACCTACCTACAGCTTGTGCGAATTAAAAACATTTTAACTGAGTAAAATGTGATAGCAAAAATCGGGTTACTAGGTTTTAATTTTTTTACTCTTTTCTATTGTATGGAACTAACAAGTATTGTACCATTTTAGAATTCTGATTAAATGCGCCAACTTTTAATGCCACTTGCCAAGGCACTCTAGTACATTTTTTTTATAGGAGGGCCTGTCAAAGTCGACGAATCTAGAAAATTTTAAATTCGTAGTTTAACAAATAGTCTCAATTCTCGGAAACTTGAGGCAATTGTGTCATTATTTTTTATTGGGATTCTAGAAATGTTATTTAGGATTACGTTTCCAAAGTTCAAATGAACAAAAATAAAAAAGAATAACCACAATAACCGAAAAATGGTACAGTTTGATCACATTTCTAGGTTTTTCTTAAAATGCCCATAATTTTCAAACTGCACGGGATAGATTTTTTTTCAGATTTTTCTCGTGATGGTTATGATCAATCCTGTCACCCCGTTTCGGCTTGACGTTGAGTTTTGGGACACCCTGTATAAAAAAATACTAGATTTTTTACTGATTAAAAATAACATGTAACAATTATAACTTTCTAACGGAATGAGCTAAAAATTATAATTTGAAATATGGTTTTCAATTGGATGTAGTTCTAAAACTAGCTCCGTAAACAAGCCGTCAGCTCATTTTAAGTTCGTTCTAAAACTTAGTGATTCTAAAGAAGTTACTAAAAAAGCTATATCTGTTTTGTTTTAGCATTGGTCATGAACATTATAATCATTTAGGAAAGAAAAAAGACATTTGATGAAATTATTATTGTTTTAGTAATAGTTTTTTATTTATATAACAATAACATCGTTCAAAATCGTGTATCGGGTTACTGTTTCAGAACGAAAAAATATCGATGTTTGTCAAAATGTCACTGTCACGTCACTCCCGTCATACTTTTTCGTACTCGTGCGCTTACGGATGTGCTTATTCGATTTCTGCTATTTTTTGTGCTATGCAATAATATGCTAATAGTAACACATAAATATGTTTTCAAACAATTAAATCAATGTGTTTATTTGATTATGGTATTTACAATACAGGTACAATTCTTACCATCTGCCGCATAATACAATATTGACCCAAAAACTTAATATTATATTTTATTCCTAATTCCCATAGAATTAAAAAAAAATCCTTATGGTATGAATATGGATGTGTTTTATCTATTAAATAATACATAAATGATTACTGTTCACATTTGGCCCAATGATGTATGGATGTCTGGCGATCTCCTTTATATTAATTTGGATTTTGATTATGATTTTATTTTTTATTTTTATTTGTATCAAGATCACTAAAGTATGTGCTTATTACTGAGTAAGTCAGCTTGACTTTGGTCTAATATAAATTAATTTAAGCAAGTGGTGTTCACTTATAAGTGTCTGTTACACTGTAATCCTATCGTTAAACATGTGTTTTATAGTGAAATTGTGTAAACTGTTGGCGAACCTATTAAAATAAAATAAATTACCAGTAGTTATTACCACTATACACAAAATAATCATCATGTTGGCACGGCTGGTGCAGTGGCTGCGCAATCGGCTTCTGCGTTGCGTGTCATACGTTCGATTCACGCACGCCGCACGGAACAAATATTTGTATGATTTGCAAGTAGTTGTTCTGGGTGTTTATTATGTGAGTTTAAAAAAATCTTGCCAGTCCCACGAAATAGGAGAAATTCCTAGTGTGGGGTAATATTTGTAAAAGAAAAATTACAATGTAAACTAGCTTTATGTTAGAGACCGTAAAACCGGGTTATATACTATAGTGCTATTCCAAACTATTAACCTATTCCTGTGTAAATTTCATGAATATTCGTTCAACTTTAGGCAGTTTAGCACAGTGGCTAAGCGATTGGACTGCAGCGCTGCGTGTCGCGGGTTTGATTCCCGATTCTACAAGTAGTTGTTCCGGGTCTGCGCGTTTGTGTATGTGAGTTTATATGTTTGTAAACGCACTCAAGATACAGGAGAAATTCCTAGTGTAGGGAGAGGTTTTTTTTTTTAAATCTGTTCGGGCGAGTTTGAATAACAATTACCATCCGAATAAACTTTCGCATTTATATTAATAAGATATAAAAGGAAGAAAAACAACAATTTGGAACAAGTACCGCAATATCATATTACTTACATTATTACTTCAAACTACATCTCCAAAACGGCTCAACAAAAGACGATGTAATTTTCTTGTTATGCTGTTCATCTTCTCTAATAAACGATAAATAGAATAGTCAGTGCATCAATAGACACCCCGGATGTTCGCAATTTGGTTACGTTCAAACCATTGAATTCTATAGTTGAATTAACAATAAAAATTGCTCATCCTTCGCTTTGGTAATACCCACCCTTCAAATTCCTACTCTAACTTCATTTCTCTAAGACTTTCTTTCCTTTGTGTGGTGTGTGGTCAGCTTTTGTCCACGAGAGACTGCCAACCTACGAAATACAACTCTATTTTCATTCCTTAAGGTTTTCTTTCGCCTGTGTGTTGTGTGGTCAGTTTTAGTGCACCAGAGATTGTCAACCGTGTAGGTCAGTCTATTAAATCGGGTTGGCGGCCGGATGAGGTGCTCGTGTTACAGTGATTTTAACAAAAACATCTTCTTATGTTACGTCACTTAATACTTTATTTACTTCGAGGGTGGTTTTGTTTTTAGCACGCCTTAGGACTTAGGTTTTCTTTTGAAGTTGTTATACTTCTTTACGACTTTTATACGACTAGATGCTGCACGTGTTTTGCAGTGTACCTTACTTATATTACACCTTCATTTCGCCAGTTGTGAATGAGTGATATAATAGTGGGCGAGCTATTGCCATCAACCAATTAGTATCCTTCTGCCAATCTAATTTATTTCGGTTTAGGACAGCATGTCCTTATTTACGCTTTATCCGATATCCATGTCACACCACATGTTGTCTCTAACTACTCATAAATCTCGTAAGGTCACGATTTCCAGGAGCGGCTTTACGGCTCAATGAGCGACGGACCTCAATGACTGGCTTTTTGCAGCATTTGGCCAACCCCAGAGCTAGTGTGGCCGCCAAATGTGCCGTTTGGCCTGTAACCCGACCTCCGCTAGCCGATACCTTTCGCCGAGATTCACGCCACATGCTAAAACACATGGCGTGCCAAAGGTCGACCAAGGAGGTATTTTTTATAGCCTTCCTTGTTTACGTCATGTTAAATCAAGCAAAAAGGCTGTTATTATTCAATAATTCTCTGTAACGACCGTTTTAAAATAGCCGCAAGTTATCACACTAACAGACAGCTAATAAACGACTCGCCACCAATTTATTTCATTGTAATCATGGCTCTCGTGTCGGCCGCAATTGCAAAATAACAAACGGCTCTTAAATACAGTAGCGACGAGTCTGGTCGGCAACACCTCGCAGATAAATCAACGTCTCCATTACAATTTTCTTCTTACTTTCGAATAAATAATACTGGCCTCTGTCCCTTTCACGCTTTGAATTTCGAACGCTCACAAATTATTGTTGGTTCTCGTTATTTTATTGTCGTATTATTATTTTTGCTTTCATTTGAATGTAGATTGTTGCGGTGTCCTTGTCTCGTTCGTGGGCGGCGCGCTGTGCGTCTCATTTGCTCTCGCGGCCACGGTAGTAGCGTCTCGAGCACGTGCGACACGTTAAAGGCAGATCGTTCCCACGGTCGGGCTCGAGCCAGACGCGCCTCCCGCGCCCCTCTGCACGCCCCGCGCGCGCCTTCCCGCCCGCTGCGCGTGATTCGACTCCGGACACTCGTGCCAATGAAATAAAGTGCCCGCACAGCACGTTCCAATTGCAAAATGCTATTTGAAGAGTTTAAAGCAGTGGAGTGGAGAAAATGCCAAGTCTTTCAATGGTTTCTTGGACTGTCGACTGACTTTTCAGCGATAATGGTGAAGTAACTGCACGAAGAAAGTCAAGAGCTTTGATAAAGTGCGCTAGTAGTGACGGTCAACACTTCAATCAGTCACTTGATTGGACAGCTTATCATAGAGACACACATGAAAGTGAAAGGACATGAGAACTAAAATGATATGCAATCTAATGATCAGAATGCACAGAAAGGTGATCAACCGATGAGGTTGTGCAACCAGGAGCCGTGTTGTCCAGTCTAGATTATCAAGCTACCTGTCAGCATTTCAAACAATAATTAATCGAGGTGATTGTGCAAAATTTAGAGGCTTGTCAAATGTGGGCGGTGGAGAAATCCCAGTAGCCAGTATAGTGGCAAGTACAGTAAGGCATTCGTTGTCAACTTATGTAGTCCAGTGCTAGAATGTCGTTGTTCCCAACTTTCTCGTGTTTTGTTGCCTTGCTTATCTGAGAGCACCAGTTTCTCCTTTTATGGGCGCATTTCTTGTGATGTTAGTTCTGACCACGGCTTCCTTAAACAAATTGGCAGGTTTAACAAGCGCCCGCCGCTTTTAAACACGGAAAGCCATTACTAGAGACACTAGTCGCTTCAAAATTGACGGTATTGTTTTTGTACTTTCCTTTTATGGAAGGTTGGTTTTTAATTGCAGAAAATCCTTGTTTTTCACTTTTAATTCTGGAAAAGAGGAATACATTGTATTTTGCTATTTTCTCTCGATTTATATGCATGCAGAACGAAAAATTAGTCCTAATTTATTTATCAGTGATCTCTATTTGGTGATTTATGTAACGAGACCAGACTATACGGGTGATTTATAACTTCCTCCCCGACTAATTATATTATTATACGGAAACTACGTAAAACAAGTCTGCTCCTAAATAAAAGGCTTTTTCAACAATATTGTTCCATAAATTGGATCTCCATATCAGAGAAAAAAAGTAAACGGAGCTCTATTTTTAAAATAAAAATAAATCTATTTCAGTCTCAATTGCATTAGATTGCTCTTAAATTTGAAAATAAAACATCAACTCTAAAACTCAACTTTTCTAAGTACAGCATGAACGTGCACTATGCCCATAAGTACGGCAACAATGCTAAAAGTTAACCCGTACAATGCGCGGGTCGCGTGTGTTATTCTGACTCGTGACATTGTTCGCGTGCGACCCTGCGACTCGCGACTGCGACAGCGCGTGTGCTCAAGCGCCGCGCATGACACTCCGCTGCCATAAACAGAAAAGCGAGCCTTATTTCATGGAATACCTATCATAACTCATATAAGGAGAGTTATGGAGTGTAGAACTGTTAAGAAAAAGGGATGGCTAGCGAGCTTCGGGATTAATGATTGTGGCGTTTTATAGAATCGCATCTTTATTCATGTTGGAGTCGAGAAAAGTTGAGGATTAGAAAGATAGCCCTTGTTGCGGTATGGGAAAAAGTACAGAACAAATCCTAGTCAGAGAATAGTGAAAAATTTACACGGAAAATTTATGGGAAAAACATCCTTATGGATACGTGTCTTTTACCGTTCAGCTTGCAACACATAAGTAACTTTACAATCCTATCCCCGTTAGCGGATAATCCAGTGCTTTTATGTTAGTAACTGTAATTTAACTGTCATGATTATGTAAAGGAGATAGCAATCACCTAAGATCTGCGCGCACGCATACATAGCGCGTGCTGTTTGACCCCGAGACATGCGCGTGCGACTCCACGGGTACGTCATGAATACTGCAACACACGCCGGCTATTTCATGGAATATCATTAAGTTGTTCAAACGCGGATGTCTTAAACTGCAGCATGGTTAGGATTATGTAAGAGGATGTTGAATGTTATAGGAATTTTAGGAATTTGAGGTTACGCAGTGTCCATCTATATTCTTCTAGAGCCTATTTTTTTGGAAATATCATCAAATGACTCCTCCCAAGAGAAATTTTGATACAGTGGCCTTTCAAGATTTGATATAAATTTGCTTTTAGTTGTACATCATCATCATCATCATCTCAGCCATAGGTCGTCCACTGCTGAACATAGGCCTCCCCTTTAGATCTCCACATATACCGGTTGGAAGCGACCTGCATCCAGCGTCTTCCGGCGACCTTTATAAGGTCGTCTGTCCACCTTGTTGGTGGACGTCCTACGCTGCGCTTGCTAGTCCTTGGTCTCCACTCTAGAACTTTTCGACCCCATCGGCCATCTGCTCTGCGAGCAATATGGCCTGCCCATTGCCACTTCAGCTTGCTAATCCGGTGGGCTATGTCGGTGACTTTAGTTCGTCTACGGATATCCTCATTTCGGATTCGATCACGTAGAGAAACACCGAGCATAGCCCTCTCCATAGCTCGTTGAGCGACTTTGAGCTTTGAGATGAGGCCGATAGTGAAAGACCACGTTTCAGTGCCGTACGTCATCACTGGTAACACACATTGGTTAAAGACTTTCGTCTTGAGGCACTGAGGTATGTCGGACGAAAAGACATTGCGTAGTTTCCCGAACGCTGCCCAACCGAGTTGGATTCGGCGGTTGACCTCTTTCTCGAAGTTGGACCTACCCAATTGGACTACTTGTCCTAAGTAGATATATGAGTCAACAACTTCGAGTACCGAGTTTCCAACAGAGACTGGGGTGGGCACAACATTGGCATTTGACATAATTTTCGTCTTGTCCATGTTCATTTTCAAGCCCACCCGTTGTGAAACTCGGTCGAGGCCATCGAGCATCATGCTGAGTTCCTCCATCGACTTTGCCATGACTACGATGTCGTCGGCAAACCGAAGGTGAGTGATGTATTCGCCGTTGATGTTGATGCCAAGTCCTTGCCATTCCAGGAGCTTGAAGGCGTCTTCCATTGCGGCAGTAAACAGTTTCGGGGAGATAACGTCCCCCTGTCTTACGCCTCTTCTCAATGGAATCGCCTTCGTGCTATGCTCCTGTACTCGGACCGACATGGTGGCGTTATTATACAAACACTTCAATACCTCGATGTACCGATAGTCAATACGGCATCGCTGGAGTGACTCAAGCACAGCCCATGTTTCCACCGAATCGAAGGCTTTCTCATAGTCCACAAACGCTAAGCATAATGGCAAGTTATACTCTTCGGTCTTCTGTATAACTTGCCGCAGCGTATGGATGTGGTCTATGGTACTATAGCCTTTTCGGAAACCGGCTTGTTCGGGAGGCTGGAAGTCATCAAGTCTGTGTTCGAGACGGTTCGTGATAACCCTTGAAAACAGCTTATAAACATGACTCAGAAGCGTGATGGGTCTGTAGTTCTTCAATAGGCTGTTATCACCTTTTTTGAAGAACAGCACCACCTCACCCCTGCTCCACGTTTCAGGCGTTTTGCCCTCGGACAGGACGGAATTAAAGAGTTTCTGGAGGACTTTAAGTACCGGTGTTCCACCCGCTCTCAGAAGCTCTGACGTGATTCCGTCCTCGCCCGGCGCCTAGTTGTACATATTATAGATAAATAAAAAAAAATAACAACATAAGTAATTATCGCTTGACAATATAAAGCGTCTCTTCATCTACAAATCGATTGAATTTTCTTATTATTTTTATTACTAGCCTGTAGTGTCCCACTACTGGGCAAAGGCCTTTCTTATTCTGTTCTTAATTGATATTGGCCATCTTCTTTTTTAATACTTTTATAATTTTCACCACCATCACTATCATTGTCAGCTTTATCAGTAACTGTTGAGTTTACGTTTCTTGCCTTTTTTGCCATGCAATTTTCAATTCAATTTTGTATGTTCAATTGAAATACAGTCACAATTACATTTCGCTTGTACTTTGTCTTTTACGACCTCGGTGTGCGCGTGCGCCGTCGTAGGCGCCGCTATCAGCGGAAGCGATGCAAAGTACTTTAATTTGATGCTACATTGTTCTCATGTTAATGTTTTGCTTTTCAATTTGGTATGTTACACGAAATGTTTCCTTTCTGTGTTATGTTTCTGATTAACAATTAAAATATATTTTATAATTACTAGCTTTTGAAGAGATATGTTTTCTATTACACATTTTATCACGTGTGCAACACCCAAAGGGTTGGGCAGAAATGATCTAATAAAACACCCAGCACTTAACCACTTATTGTTTTCAAAAATTCCATACTTATACATCATGCATTGACTGGCCTGTTGGTCTAGTGGTTAGTGACCCTGACTGCTATGCCGGAGGTTGTGGGTTCGATTCCCACCCAGGACAAATGTTTGTGTGATGAGCACGATCATTTGTTCTGTGTCTGGGTGTAATTTATCTATAATATGTATGTATTTAGAAATATATAAGTATGTTTATCAGTTGTCTAGTACCCATAACACAAGCTCTGCTTAGCTTGGGACTAGACGGCGTTGTGTGATAGTTGTGGAATATTTATTTATTATTTTATTTATGCATGAACAAAGGTAATTCTATTGCTATCACATCAAACTCAACTGCGGAATTTGATAGCAATAGACTTGCCTTTATTGCTACTGACAAATTCCTGATGGAAAAACCGAATAACACTGATGCGACCTGGGTATCAAATCAAGGGATCTCATGATATTGATCAGTGAGTCTGGCGACCGATAGACCAAAGAGACATTCAATACACGTTCTGTAAACGTCAAAGCTGGCTGTGTAATATGAAATGTTGAAGTACCTAGATGTCTGTCAGTATCTACTAATTGATGACGAGCAATATTAATGACCAACAACTTCTTAGTACAACGCCTTAAGAGAAAATCTGATAAATACTAAGACGTAAGAGGAGACGTTCGTTTGTTAAGATTAGCCAACGGTTCGCGTCCTGCCTTATAAGTAGCTGGTAGCTCTTATTACTATACTGTGCTAATAGCGCCCACAGCGTCCACGATAGCGTCACATAACACCGCGGCCACAGTACCGTACCCTTATCTACGTCTACTACACGCTATCACCACCACAATCACACTTTAATTAACGCACGAACTCGCTCCTCCATGATTTCACATCGCTACTATCCAAGCATAATAACATAATAGTTATTTATGCAACTGTTGTATAATCAGGGGTATTAAAACACGAATGTGGGTTTATCACACGAGGCGTAGCCGAGTGTGATAATAGTATCACATGAGTGTTTTAATACCTAATTATAACGGTTGCATACAAGACTTTATCTACAATCATGCTGTGAATCCTCTATAAAAGATTCTCATAACATACCATATTCGCATACCATATTCGAGTGAAAAAATGGCGGGATATAACACGATAAGACGAGTTGTTCTTTTTTCAAAATTTTAGCGATCTGGTGGTGAAAATGTCATTGCATGAGAATGTTCTTTTTTTGAAATTCATTATAACACGCGTTTGGATGATATAATGATCATTATATCATTGAGTGTTTTAATGTTGGCAATAAGCTAATTGTTATAGGTTCTTTTATAGAGGATTAATAGCATGATAGTAGATAAAATAATTTAAAAAACTAACGCACAGAAGCCGATGTGAAAATAACAACAATACGCTTCCTACGCGTGTGCGCGAGAAAATCACAAAAGAATCGAATAACTAACGGAGCGAGATCGATTATCATTTTCATACAATCGACTATCTAAAGGTCACGCGTAATGCTATTCAGTGTACACACAGCTTACATTACTCCATACTAAAGAAACCATCCATAAATTATGGAGAAAACAACGTAAGAAACCATTCTGTACAGCGAAAATCGATCCGAATCGTTCAAGATATAAAGTAGATATTCGGTCAAAAATCGATACCAAAGTAACTATTCGAGACTATTTGTAAAACATCAAAATGTGTACGTGTGTTATCGCAACTTCGCACGTTTGTGTTAAGTATTAAGAACTAGAATCACATGTCCTTTTTATGAACAGAATGTATCGTAAGCCAGGAAGCGCATTGTTAGGTCACGTTCTCACAACTCCCCTTTTCTTCGAGGGGGAATAAATAATTGCACTTTTTTCTGTCGCATATGGCCAAGGAAAGGGATTGTGCAAGATCGTTCCCACGGTTCGCCCCTTGGGCATAAAGGCCGATCGAGGTCAAGAAAAAATACGTGCCGGCATAATGTAGGGGTACGCTATTGTGCCGGCAGATGCGCGCCATTTCAAGGGTTAAGTGTGAGTCGTTTGAAAAGTGAATTGATTGACGTCATACTGCTTGGGAATCTTATTGGATACTTTTTGTTTGTCCATGTTCGCGGTTTAATATGCTTGACGGGTGAATAAAAAAAACTCAGAAAACCTCGCGTTTTAGAGACGTAGATTTTTTTTTGGTAATATAAAATAATTAACTGATAACAACTGACATGACTAGTCATGTCAGTTGTTGTCATGTTGTTATCAGTCTGTTTTTGCTGAATTATTGAGTGTCTCCCAATATTTTTGCAATGTTTTTGCAAAGGCATGGAAAATGGAAAAATCGCATTTACCTAAATGTTAGACGTAAAACTCTTTAGATTATAAGGAGTTTGAGTTATTGAAGATGCGTTGGAATTCGCATGCTACAAAATAAATAAGTAACATTTACGTCAAGTAAGTACTTAACAATATTTTCATGTCATCGCTGAAGTGATACCCAAATCAATCAAGAGACGCGTCTTTTTTTTCGCTAAACACATTCCAAATACCCCTAAACATACGGGTTCCAATTTTAAAATCCATTCGCGTTGCAAGACCACTATTAATATAAAAACTTGAACAAAAAAGGAATTGCACCTTTTCTAAGGCGTTCTATATTTGAAAACTGGTCGCGTTCCCACGATCGCTCGCGCCAGTTGCGCGCGTCTTCCCCTGATCTTTTTTTTCTCTATTATTATGGCGATATTTTGTGTGACAAGCGAATAGGAACGGTATTATATATTTTTTTCTGTTAATTACTTTTATTCTTGTACTAGAATAACTTGTTTTAAACATGGATATGCCAATTGAATGTTTTCATGATTACAAAGTTGGTTGTGGACTTCGTTTCTAAGGAAAACTCAAATTTATTTCTAAAATATGTTTTCCATTATCTCACCAAAATGTCACAGGCACTGTTCAAGACGAATGTAGTAATTAAAAACAAACACTTCATTATCCAAATAATGTTTTCACGCGTACTTACCCTATGAGTAATCATAATACACATTCAATCAATAAGGGGCATGTGCATAAAAAGTTTCTTACATCAGATTACCAAATCCATTCAAATTGTTATTCAAGTTTCGTGTTTTTAAAGTAGAATTTACCATGGCATTGCTATCAAGTAAGAAATCAAAATATTTTTGGAAATTGAGCTTTATGGCCCTGTTTACAAATTCGTGTTTGGATCGCGCGGGTCGGGGCCGGGTGACGACAGTTGAGACTAACACACATTGCGTTTTACGAGAGGATCCGTTCCCACGATCCACGCGACATATGGCGCGCGCTGGCTGCACTTACGCGTGATCAACGGTGACGCGTGCACAAAAAACTCTCGGACTTAGCGGATCTATAGGATGATGCTCTCCCGTAAATAGAGATAAGAAACCGGTATAATGCGACGACGGTTACCGGTTTTTTTTTAAGTTTTGTGATAAGGCTGTTTGTTGCTTTTGATGATGAGATTACTAGGTAGCCTGTCAAACTTGTAATTAGAAATTGCGGATTTGTAACTGTTATGTCTGTATTTTTTTGCAAATGGTCAATCTGTACCGATCACAGGATAGAAAAGCAGTATAAATATAAAATAGTGTCTTAGCGATAAAATAAATACTTTTCTCTTGAAATTATAGTCTGAATTTATTCAATTCTTTATTCAAAATAATTAATTAAGTCCACTCAAAGCTATTGTTTTTCAATGACCCATTGACAAAATCAATCGCACTCCAACCTCTAAAATCAAATTACAAAGCACATAACACCAAAAAGTAAAAAAGCAAAAAAAAAAAGTTCAAAACACCAAGGTCGAGCGATTCCGAATTTGAATTTCGGAATAGTATGTTTTTTAAGGCGGGGGGCAGGTGGTAGAGCGCGCGCAACTGTCGTTGTTCCCACGGGTCGCTCGAGTGAACACCGGGCGTCTACATACATTGCTATGTGAAACCGTGTCATGATTGCCAATTAACAAAATTATTAAGTTACTTTATACGGATGGTCTATTTGTACTGTAGTACTGTTTGATGATTATTAGAGCGTGGATTGTTGGCAGTCTAATTAGGGTTATGATTTGTGCCATGTGGTTGGTCACCATATTGTTTGTTGATCTGTCACGTGTCAGGAATATATATTTTTTTTTCGTTATAAAATAAAATTTAAAAGAAATGTGAGAAATTTCAAATTGTTTGTTCAGTCAGTCAAAAAAATGGGGTCAAATATTCAATGACCAACATCATTAAATACTTGACTTCAAGTTTCTATTAAATATTTAACAGAAGACACACAGTACTTTCTACGTATGTTAGGTATTTCAGGAAAGTTTATTTTAATATGCTGAAACATTTCAAGGTATGAGTTTAGCACACATAAATCCGCGAATTAATTACCTTTTTAAGTAATCCTCTAAGGATATATTCTATGTAGTTGCGGGACTGTCTAGCGGTTACCGTGACCCTGGAACGGTAAGGGCAATTGAAGAAACACGGTGGATTTTTAGTCATTAGGTAAGTCTGTCAGTCCTTTTCGGGAGGACTCATTTAATGATTTTACCACCCATAATAGGGTAGATTCTAGGTTTATCAAAATCATGATAATAACAATATCAAAATCACTTTAACTACAATATTACTTTCATCTAAATACCAATATAGAGCACGTAGTAGAAGCAACAATCAACAACGAACAATACGCTATTAAGGCATTGTCACACTAATTGTTAAGTAAATGGCAGCGCGTGCGCAGCCCGTGCCGCGTTGTTGTTGTACTTACACATACTTTATTCATGATATCATAATTTTATCGAGTTGTTTGTGCTTTACCTAGGTGTGACTTTAATTTGTTTTTCGTATGCACACACATGTGTTTTCTGTGTATTTTTGTCTGTTGGTTTATGGGAATGGTAATGAGGCTCTGTGGTAAGAAATAATTTTAGTTACCTATGAAATTAATGTGAAGAACATTTTAGTATTTTTTAGTTGATGGGCTGAGCACTAATGAAGTTGCCTTAGTTTTAGTAACAATAATATTCGAGAGTAAACTAAGATAAAAGCAACGTCCGCCTGAATTGAAGAAAAAATAAATATTATGTCGTATTCGAACGAATTTTATTCTCACATCCCAAAAACAAAGAAAAAACATTTTGACAATTTTTTTTTTAAACTTAACGTAAAGAGGTTTATAGCGTTCTCAAATCAGAGCCATCTATCGCGCCATCGCGGAACTAACCGGTACAGATTCCCTTTCAACACAGACAGGGGTGTCGGAATTCGGAAGTATTTGTATTTGCAAGACAAAAGATTCGCAGACAATGTCTTCAGGTCAGAGTGCATTCATTCCATGGGAAATATTGCAATATTGGAGGGTGATTCCTGTATATAAAGTGTACGTTACAATTTCATGTTCAGTTATTTGAGGGCCATCGACCAGGAAGTAACGGGACCTTGTGTCTGTGATTTGAAATTGGAAGTCTAGAGATGGGAATGTTAGTGCTTTTAAAAAAAGTTTGTGGTTTAGTGTCGTGAAAATGTGTGGTGAGGATAAAGTGAGTGTAAGTGTTCAAAGTGAAGTGCTTAAGTTCAAAAGTGACGTGTAATTGTGAAGTTAGTGCTCTAGAAGACAATAACATGTAGTTTTAGAATAGTTATGAGCTAAAATATTGTATAACACTTCAAAATCCGTCCTAACATTAGTGCATGCTAGAATGTGCAATCGTGCACATAACTCAGTTTTACAAAAACGTTTAAGTCTCAAATAGTACGTAGTAAGTTTATAATAAGTAGAATTTAAGAACTTGTAATCTAATATTTTAGATTCAATCAATACCTTTCTATCATACACGTTGTAATACCAACTCATCAATCAGACTTTACTAAGTCAAAATATTGGTATGGATAAACGGTTTTGGGAAGCAACATTAGCTTGGTTTTTTGCCAAAACTTTCTTGAAACAATCTTGAGCAAGCGCGCTCATCATGCTTTACTCAATACAGGATTTAGTATCTCACTGTGGTCTAGTTATCTCGCAACCAAAACTCGTAATAAAAAGGCGGGTCACACTGTAACCATGACTCATGTAATACTTAGTATGTATCTGGGTACGGACACACAATGTAATGAACAAGAATGAAGAATGAGGCAATGAGGATTGAGGGTAAAACCTGGTTAAGACTCGCCAAGGTCAAGGAAGTTTGGCACAAGAGGGAGAAGGCCTATAATTAGAAGTAGGTAGAACAGGGCTGCCAGCGATGAAGAGATAGAGATATAGGACTTTGAGAGAGGGAGTGGGATGTCATTCACCACACGAGCTCAGCCATGTTATTTTCTATAAGACTCTACGATGACCTCGTCGGCGAATTTGTAATGTATTTTCAACTTTATGCTCTAGAAATTAGAGAGGAGCTCGTGGCTAAATAATTAAAGTCGTACAGGCCGATCTTCCGGGTTAAGATGCGCTTGCCGAGGTTGGTCTGTGGGTGGGTGACCATCTGTCATAGCGAGTTTCCTCCCTGCCTCGGAAAGCACGTTAAGCCGTTGGTCCCGGCTGTCATTTGTAGATCTTTGACAGTCGTTACTGTTAGTCAGAATCTCTAAAGTCTGACAACCAGTCTTACCATGTGGTATCGTATTACCCAGTTACTGGGTTGTGGAGGTTCGACAGGCAGTCGCTCCATGTAAAATACTGTTATTCAGTTGCATCTGGTTTCACTGGAAGCCGACCCTAATATAGTTGGGAAAGGGCTAGGCAGATGATGATGCTTAGACCATAAAGTTGACATAAAAATACACTAAAGACAAACCGTAATTTCAGCTCTACTGCGGCGCTGTGTTTTTAGAGACTACCACTAGTTTATGGTTTAGTAGATGTTGCAAGTCTTCCATATTTTGGTTGCAGTACAATTGGGTATTTTTTATCATCCCTATAAAATGCCTTCCTTGACCATTACGAGAGCAGTTATGACGAAATAAATCACAAAAACGCATAGACAACTCAAAAGTCGTAGACTAAAATTGGGCCAACACTGCTCTCTCAACGTGACTCATATAATAAGTATGTAAGTAAGTAAGTAGCGAATTATTTGAAGTCGAGAACATATAATGAATTGTATCAGTTGTGTAATTAATGGCGTGTGTCGTTCATAAGTGCGGCATCCATGAGTCACTGTGTTTACTAGCACTAAGGAGAAATACTTCGATGTAATTACTAAGGCCGAACGTCGTAGAAATTGAACGCGATTTTACAGTGCGATGGTGATATTGACAGCTCTTAAACTAGATCAAATGTTTGTTTCTTGAGCGCGTTCAGTGTCTTTAGTGAAATTCGTCCTTACATGAGCAAAGAAATGTCAAAATTTAAAAGCATGTTTGTTTTTATGAAATTACGGTTTCCGTTATGTAAGACTTGTTTTTAGTGGATACCAAAATGATATATCAGTAGTCTGTAGGAGAAATTACTTTTATGTTGTACTTCTTAACAAGTCTACCTAAGTGTTCAGTCTTTTTTAGGGTTCCGTAGTTAACTAGGAACCCTTATAGTTTCGCCATGTCTGTCTGTCTGTCTGTCTGTCCGTCCTCGCTTAATCTCTGTGACCGTTAGCACTAGAAAGCTGAAATTTGGTACCAATATGTATATCAATCACGCCGACAAAGTGCAAAAATAAAAATTGGAAAAAAATGTTTTTTTAGGGTAGCCCCCCTATATGTAAAATAGAAAGTGATTTTTTTTTTAATTTCAACCCTAACGTGTGATATATCGTTGGATAGGTATTTAAAAATGAATAGGGGTTTACTAAGATCATTTTTTGATGATGTCAATAGTTTCGGAAATAATCGCTCCTAAAGTCAAAAACAATGTGTCCCCCCCCCTCTAACTTTTGAACCATAAGTTTAAAAAATATGAAAAAAATCTGGAAAGTAGAACTTTATAAGGACTTTCTAGGAAAATTATTTTGAACTTGATGGAAAGAACAGTTTTTGTGCAAAAAAAACAAGAAGGTGGTACAAAATTCCTGGACTAAGTTTGTAGTATAATCAATTATTTAAGTTTAAAAAAAGGCTATTTGTTAACACTTATTGTAACGGACGGGAAACTACGGAACCCTACACTGAGCGTGGCCTGACACGCTCTTGGCCGGTTTTTTATTTAAAGTGGTAAAATCATCAAATGAGTCCTCCCAGCCAGGGCAGACCGGGAGGGACTGTCAGACTCGTACTGACTAAAATCCACGATGTCCTTCAATAGCTCTGTACGTTTCGGGGTCACGGTAATTACGTAAGTTCCGCGACCCCAAGTCCCGCGACCCCAAAGTGTGAGTCAGTCAAGAGTTCAGTCTTTAAAAAACGAATAATGTAAATTGTAAAATATTTATATCTTTAGTCAAGTTGCATGTAAATAGATATCTTTTTGATTTAGAGTAATATTTTGGATGCCCGCAATTTTGAATTAAACATATCATTTTATAGTAATGTTACTTATTGAATGTAGTCTGTAAGCTTAAATCATTGCTGCAAACTTGGCTTGCATTCAGCTACCACTAAAACTTTCCTTGCTTAAAAGGTTAGGAGTCAATATTTGTCATCATCAACGCAATTAGTCTTAACAAGAGGGTTTACCAACCATTCTCTTTAATTAAACCATGACCCACAGTAAGCTCTATTGCATGTTGTCTTTGCCTGGATAAAACTGTTAACGCATAGTCATGCAACGAAAGCCCTTTAGACATTTAAAAAATGGAACGCTGTTTTTTTTCTTGAGTTTATGGTCCCGTTGTTTTTTTTTTAGCCTGTGTGAACTAACTGCCTGTAACCCTAAAATATAAATAATTTAATAAAGCATGGTAGATTTTAGGAGTAGTAAATAAATATTTTAGTTTAGTGTAGGGCATGGATTTTTATATCCATAGAGGTGTAGCCAGACATTGAGTAGAGAACGCAGAGTTGACCAAAATTTAGACTGGCTGACGTCGAAGAACTGAAAAGTATTTCTACAAGCTAAACAGAAAAAAGGAGATTTTATATTTTGATATTGATATTTCTGTAAATTATTATCTGACCAAGTCTGTCATTTGCGCCTTACACGCTATCGTGCATGTCCTCAAAACATCGCCTTAATGAAGCTCGAGCCAGCTCATCGTTGACGCAAGTACTTGTTGACACGATCAGTGTGTGATGTGTACCATCATCTGAACAAACAGCCACTGGATGATATCACCCGCCGGTGTAGACCCGGCTCACTTACACAGGTGTTTTAGGT
The DNA here is from genome assembly GCA_943136025.2 of Agrotis puta. Classification (NCBI taxonomy): domain Eukaryota; kingdom Metazoa; phylum Arthropoda; class Insecta; order Lepidoptera; family Noctuidae; genus Agrotis; species Agrotis puta. Next base: position 5,757,596 of record OW964184.2, on the reverse strand, counting down.
ACTCCACGTTTCTTTTCTACGTTTTATCATGTGACTTAGCTTTGTACAGTGAAGGCTGTATAGCAGTGTTGCCTTTGCGTATTTTTTTTATTTTTGGCACGTATGTTTCTGTCTATCTTGGCTATTTGTGTAATATTCATTGGTAATATCCAAGTCTAGAGAAAAGTCGTTACTTTTCTCTAGACTACCGTTGTATTAAGAAATGATGTTCACAAGGATTGTATTTTGTAAGCTATTCGCAGTGATTTGTGCACAATTTGCAACTTAATATGAGGATATAATCTTCTTACTTATTGTAACAGTAAACCACTGTCTTATCCTCGTAACATCTTCGACATATCAACCCAAACAATATCCAGAAATAACTACCGTTATATCTAGATAATAGTCCCGTGAAATAGTTTTATATTCTGTTCTAATTACCTTTATCGCCTCAATCCCATCGGCAACTCCCTAACAGCAATTTAATTGTAATTGGAAACTAATTAACTCTCCCGCCAAGCACAATCTTCAATTAGCTATAGATCATAATGATTACGGACTAATAACACGCCATGCGGCCCGATTCAATTACAGAATGACCCTTCTCCTCAATCCTAAATCTCTGCACGTGTATACATAAGAAATCGCCAATTTCTTCTAAAAGTAACAATGGTCATGCACGTGTACAAGAAAAATGAAGGAAAAGAAATTAGAACGAAAAAAAGCTTAACCCAAATTTTGCAAGAGTTGCGGAATTCGAAATAAGGGTTGCAAAAAATCCTTTCTAACCCGAGCGTCCGACGCATCGAACACGTGCATGAGGTAACAATGCGTCGATGAGTCACGAACGAGCCTCGAAACGTCGATACAGAACGCCGTATTATTAAACTGGAAAAAGAAAAAAAAAAGATAAGCGTTCACTCGTCGTACCGCGTCAAGGAATTGTACATCTGCCGAAATTTCTCACGGATCCGTCGCTCGAGCGCTACGTATGGTATTATTACACCGGCCCACTTCGCTATCTCTACCCGGGTATTATAGATCTTGTAGTGGTAATTATGACGACTGGGCTAGCGGTACCTCACGCTGGGCACTTTTTAATCAATAGCACCAATTAGCATATCTGGTTTAAGTCGTTTAGCGCGACGTGAACAGAGTTGTGCAAAGCTTGAGATGCAAATTATTACAGTTGGCTTGTTATTGATACTGAATGGGCTTTAAGAGATGAAAAGGTCTTTTAATTGCAAAATTGCAAGTTGTCTTTATGAGTAGTAAAGGTATGTTGGACATTAATGATTTAATTATGTTATCTTATATCTTTCTAGGCGGTGTTTTATTTTTGAGAAGCGAATATTTATTTTTGCAATGATCTGGGTTTCTCTTGGCTTAATAATTCCCGATCTACGCTACATAAATCTTTGATTTTGCATGTTATCGAACTTAGACTTTCCCAATAACCATTTCGGGTTATTCTAAGCAAGTGAGTGGGTTTTCAACCGTAGTTACGGCAGGTTGTAATGTCGGATAACATAGCCTCTGTAGTTCCTACTTACATCATTATTTGGGAATTTCGGAAAATCCTGATTTAATTTATTCCGAAACTTTCCGAGACATCGGAAAATACGAAACTGATGTTGTCTCAAAGCTTATCGTAATCGGACTGGAACTTTTTTGCAAACTGAGTGATAAAATAGAATGCATAATATCCACTACAGTTAACAACAGTTTTTGGGTATGAATAAGTGTTTGTTTGTTGTGTTTTTTCGTTTGAGACTTTTATTATTCGTAGTTTGAATCCCATTACAATATTTTACACTGGCCAGCTACATAAAACAGCATAGCAAATTATTTTTAATTTATTTTCGACTATTTCGTCTTTGCTTTAACAAAAAACGAATGATAGCTTGATTTTCATTTGTTTTTATTGATACTAAAGTTTTCCTACGGACTTGGCATGCTGTAAATAACAAAAGCTTGTAAAAATAAGCTGACTTGGTTACATTGTACTAACTCTTTGAAACTAACATTATATGTACCGGTACAGATTTTTAGTTTTTTTTTTCAGTGTTGTTGTTCGCTAGAAATTGCCAGCATGTTTTGTTTGTGTAATTGTTATTTTATGCATTTTCATAAGCCTTTCTAGTTCGCACGTAATTACTGTATTTTATTTTTCCGACGAACATTTTGCATATTTTTCATTGACACGTGTTTCATTGGGTTTTCTTTTTCATTTGATCTATTCACTTTTCTTGGCCTTATTGTTAATTTTAATTGTGTATTTGCACGTGACCTATAGTAGCTTCTTTCATCACGCTGTTCTCTTACTACTAACAAAAGCAAAGTTAACAAACAATAAATGAATGGCTACCATAGTAAATGCATTTCTCTAGTGCTTTCAAAAACGCACGTGCTTTCTGCATAATCTTCTCATTGTGCCGAATCGATTGTTCATCACATCTCTTTATCTCCATTATTTGATTGCACAATGCATTCTGAATTTAAATAGAGCGATTTTTTTACTTCTCTAACTTGTTCAAACTTGCTCGGAGGTTCGATTTTTGAAACAGGTTGGAGCTTGTCTCCGGGGTGGTTTGACTTTTAACTATATCTTTTTATGCTTTTTGTTTTCTCCGGAGAGATGCGTTTACGTGGTTTTGCTTGGAGAGTCTGTTATTAACGTCTTGACTACTATGTAAGGTGCTGGTTTTAAATTGAAGGTTTTTACATGAATAATGAAAGTGGTTATGTTGATGCGATGTATAATGCATGTGCGATGTGGGTGTTTATTACTGAGGCTGTATCGAGACGTGGCTTGTGTTGGCGCGGTCGTTAATGATCGTAAATGTTACATAGATAGACTAATGGGATTTTGTTTTTTAGATTTTCTATTCGATTATTTTTTGTTTTGTTATTTTATGATTTCTGTGTTTTGTTGTGGTTTTAAGTTATTATTTGATATATTATTAAGTTATCATTTGATTTTTTTACTATAAATAAAAATAATAAATAATACAACGATATATTAATATCGTTTTATTATTCAAAGCAGTATTAACACTGCTTTGAATTGAATACGAAAGTGACCACATTACAATGCATGCCAAATACAGTATTCTAAGCAAATATTATTAGAAATACATTCTAAATACTGATAAATCACTTTAATATTGATAAACGTCAATCTATTAACCCTAAACCGACAGATATCATACTTAAGTCCTCTTATCCTTCTACTAACTACAAGCATAATAAGTTACTAAAACATATTTCCGGACTAGCCACTATTAAAATTTATGACCAGCATTTACGTAACACCAACCAACAGTACGTGCCTAATTGTATAAAATAAATAACAGTTCAAAACAAGAGAGTTAAGCGCGGCGTCTTAAAAAAGCGACCATTAAAAGTCCGGTAGCTTTGCCTCAGGCTTGCACGTGCGCGCGCGCACAAAATGTTGCTCTCCGAGTAAGGCGACGCAGGAGTGCCGGCTCGGGCGAGGCGCGGGCGACTTGGCGCGAGCCGACCTCGTCCGACCACTTTTTGGTTCGAAACAAACCAAGAAAGCTTCAAGTAGGTTTTATCGATTCTGTCTCGTCTTATTAGTACTGGACCTTGCGGTTTTACTTTGCTTCTGTATTGAGTGTGTTTTTGTGTATGTTTGTTTGTTTTTGTGTGTAAGGGCATGGGTTATGGTCATAGTAAAAGATAGCAAATTCATTTCAATTCGTATATTATCATATAAAACGAAAAAACATCAATAAATAATCCCTAAAACAATTAAAGCTCGATAAGGAAGATCACAATGCTAAAGCTCACTAATTCCCTAACATTAATTTATACAATACAAAATATTTTCAAAAAATATCACAAACGCTATCGAAAATACAATTAAAGCTTTCGAGGAGTTATCACGAGTATTGAGCAGGCCTATCCTAACTTATCTCTATATGGCACCTTGAACTAAGTTAAAGCTAACATCACAGACGATTGTGGAAACCAACGGAGTAGGCACTGGTTTCACGGAAGACACTGATTGTTGTCAAGTTTTTGAGTTGCAGGTTAGGCTTGCACCCAGCGGTCCTGCAGGACTGGGTACTGCTGCTCCGCGGTCTGGCACTCGGTGTAGCAGTGCGCTGCTGCGAAGTCAGCTTCGGTCTTGGAGACGGTGGTCCAGAAGAAGGTGCCGGCGTCAGTCCGGGCGAAGTGCACAGGTACGTAGAAGGTGTCGGGGGTCACTGGCACAAGGTCGCACGTGTCGTTATCGTTGTACACGAGGAAGGCGGCGCCGGGCTGGCACGCCTCCATCTCTTCACAGATCTTGCGCTCCAGCATCTCGTTGCTCGAGTTCTGCTCCTCCTCGTAGCACGTGTCGCAAGTTTTGGCGGGAGCGCGCTTTGTAGACTTCTTGATCAGCTTCATCAAAGGCCTCAACAGCGCCTTGATGCCACTGTTCTTCATCTTCTCACTGTTGTATCTGTTCTCGTTGATTGAGTTGTTTGTCGCGATGATGTACTCGTTGTTAGCGTAGTAAGACATGTTGAAAGTTTTGATAGATAAATAGTAATAGTAGAGAGCGTGTGTCGCTAGTGAGATCACAGGCGGGAATGTGGGGCTGGTTGGGCCGGTCGAGCTTTTATACCGTGCGCGCCGCCCCCGGCACAAAAGGCCCCGCGTACGTGAAAAGCGCCCTTTGCTTGTGTGGGTGAGTCAAGTGGTTTATTCGATACCCCGATATGCATTTCGTATTTCGTGACAGGTCTTCATAATTTCGGTAGAGTTGAGACAAGTTTTTTGGATATCGTATTTTTGGGGATGAGTAAATTACTGCCAGCTTAATTGTTTGTTACTAACGAGTAGATCGAAGAGATTGCATAAAGTGTAAATGCTATTGCAAACAGATATGGCATGTTTGTCTTAAAGATGTATCTTAGACAAGTGTGAAACAAATACTGTGTTTTATTTTCTTCGCAGAGGTCGTTGTTTATTTCACATCTATGGATTTCTCATCGAGCACTTGTCGGTTAATTTTCACATGTGTCTATTTGATTCTTATTATCATATCAAACAAGTGTGTGACGGGGTTTCATGGGAAAATCGGTCACGTGCCGTCCACACGCCCAAGTGTGGGCAAACACAACACATGTTGATTGCCCCCTGGCCCCACGGCCCCGGTACCGCGACAATGCGATTGTTATCCCTTTACCGAGGTCACTAAGTCAGGGGGACGGACCCTCGCGCGGCCACTTCACGTGCTACTCACGCGCACGTCACGAGACCCTTATAACGACAGGAGTTAGGGTAACCTCAGTTATAATTGATGCACTTTTGTTTATTCTATCATTAAACTAATGCATTATGATAATATCATCGCCCACAAGGAAAGGGTGCAATAAATTCAAGTATTTCCATTTGTAATTCTTACACGTAACCCTATCTTAGATCCGGAATTTGAGTCATCCAAGTCAAAGTTCATTAGCATTTTGTTTACAAAAAGAATTATTAAAGTAGGATGCCACCTACACACAAAATATTCGGCTCGTACCGGTCCAAACATGTAGGATTTTTTCTTAACATGTCCGAAGAGAGTATTACAAAAAAATTAAGTTTAAAAGAAATCAGTGTAGCGGTGATAGTGGTTGCTCAGCCAATGGGGTGCGCGCGCGCCGGCAGGTGCTACGATCCGAAGGCTCTCGCACACACACGTTCGCAGTTTAAATATACGATCTTTGAACACGTGCATTCGAACAGGACGAACATATGCATTAACAGGGGTCGCGAGCGAGACATGCGATATTTTTTATCGATATGAATAGATTCACGACTCCCTCATATCCGAAATAGGGTAACGCAAAGGCTAATTTGGTTATTGAAAATTGAGGGGTTGTTCGTGGGAATGCTCCTCGTTCCTAGGTTCCCAGGGTTGCTCGCACATTGAGTTTTTTTCGGCTATTCGAGATTCGGAACGACGACAGATGGCAAGCGGTCGATCGTTCCCGTTCTGCTTTGTTATAATAAATAGTATGGGGTATTGGAATTAAACATACCATTTTGATGGCTCAGCGCGTTTGTGCGGGGGTTGTGGGGATGAAGATGTAAACAAGTGTAAAAGGGGTCAGTGGAACTCGACCGGCTCTATAATTAAATGTCTATTAGGAGCGTTTTGAGATGATTAGGAGATATTGTTAGGGGTTGAAGTTATCATTATAATGATGGCGATCAAAAGATTGCTTTAGATGATTTGAGTGAGAGATTTATGATGCAAATTAGAATGATTTAAATTATTGTAAATGACTTAAATAGGTTTTATTACTCGTTCATTATACATAGTTGAATCGTAAACGAGAAAAGGTGAATTAATTAGACCATACAACTTTTTACTATTTCTACCTTTCGCATACTCACCGAGGCTTGAAAGACGTGGTGAATCTACCATGAAATAAAACATATTCCCATACTTACCTGCCTATAAATTTGTCACTTTTTTCAGGTCATCACACACGCAAGTCCAGTTTCCCACGTTCTGAAGATGCAAAAAGTAACAAAAGAACGAAGATAGAAGATACTTTGCGTGATTTAAAAAGCGAAGTATTGTGTCGTGGGGTGTGACAAGTGACTGTGACGTCACGGCGTGGGGACGTGGGGTGCATAATGACCGAACCCTATTGTTAGCTGTTTGTGATTCCACTTGTTGCGTTAGAGGGTGAGGTCAGATTGTATTCGATTTTTTTTGGGGTTCGTGATATATGATTTGGCTTAGCTGAGGTTAATATTATTAATATTTATTTTAAACGTTGTTACAAAAGAAGAATAACAAAATGTTTGGTTTAAGTTATATTTATATAAAAAATTATCATGTAAATGAATATAAAAATTAGATTAAAAGTTCGTATTTCGGGTATTCTTTTTGCAATATTGTTGTGATGTTTTAGAAAGTGGGAAAATCATGGATGTTGTCTCACAAATTCCTTGCCTATGTGGTCAACAAATTAATTAATAAATGTTAAAAATAAATTATAATTTGTCTTTTTTATTGTTTGCCAAATTGAAATAGTATTGTTAAAGTCTATTACATTTTAATTCAAGAATGACAAAGTAAAATTTAGCTGTATTTATTATAAAAACAAAGTGATGTTATTTATTTATCAAGTACTTTGTAAGTAATAGTGCCTTCATACTTATTAATTTATGTATATTTTGTGTTGATAATAAGTTGTAAATATTTAGTGACAAATTGCTTTAATTAAATGTAAGTAAATAATCTAATTAGAATGTATGACTAACTAATTTGTGTTTTGTTTTGTAAATAGAATGTTTTCTGTTGATATTTAAAATAAGTGTAATGTTTGTATATACTCGTAGTATTTTAGTTTATGTAACATAGTATCTTTAGTTTAGTTTTACAGTTGTTATAATTAAACTATGTTGAATTTTTTAAAACTATTTTCAAATAATCATTGACAGATATACTTCTTTTAAATGAAAGTGCCTTAAAATGTAAAAGGAAAATCTGTAAATAATCTTTAATTTTTTATAGAAAATAAGATAAACGACCATCGTTGTAAATAATCTGGCTGTTTTAATTCCATCTTATTAAGAAAAGCTGCCTCAATTCTAATTTTTGTATTACAATAAAAAAAAAACTAATCTTCGTCCCTGATTGAAAAACGACATTTTCCAACTGTCAAAATGTGAAAAAAAATCACGTACAAGTCCCCTCTGTTCCGTGCGTGGGAATTTCAGTTACCGTATCACTTGAACTCAACTTGGGGGTGGAAAATAAAAGAATGTATAAATCACCCCTAATCGCTTCTTTTGTTGGCTTCTACACTTGTTGCATCACCACATTGTATGAGATTTTTGTACCAAGACATTCTGTAACACCTCTAAAATTCAACTTCCCTTAAAAGGACTTCCCTATTCCTTCGAAATAGAGATTAATATGACCTTTTCATTTGCTGTGGGTTGTTATACTTAATTTTGTGAAGGGCCAAAGTATATGGGGGCGGTAAATTTTAGGGGTTGTCGAACAATTAAGTGAATCACAGGTAAACTTATTTTAAATTGGATGAAAAAATTATGAAGATTTGCGTGAACCCAACCTTTATGAATAATGGATAGAGTATTGATATTTTATTTATTTATATTATAGGTTTTTATGTTATTATAATGTAAATGCGATGTGTTTTATTAATAAAATATTGAATTAAAATTTGTGTTTTATGTTTCCTTTAAAATATTCATTTCGTTTAGTTCCTATTTTTTTCTTTCTTGGCTTAAAAAAGTTTTGAGTTTGTTTATTATTGTTATGTTATAACATCCATATACCGCGTCAGAAAAAAAGTGAAGGTAATAAAAAAAGAATGTGTTGATACAAGGAGTGGTTTAAAGAATAGTTCTTCTCCCTTAATTAAAAAAAAAAAGATTAAAACCTTTTTCTTGATTCGTTAATTGTTACAATCTTCATAGTAACAAAAATAAAGGGTATAAGGCTCTTATAGTTTTTATATTTATTGTAAATGTAAGAAACTTCTTCTAATGAGGAGGAGGCTGTTATTAAAGGAGCGAAAGGAGGTTGGAGGTGATAATAAGGCTCCGTTTTTGGGTACTCTCGTTAGAGCTACAGTTCGACTGCGAGCGATATTAGGTAAAACGTTTGTAGGCGAAAAAAGAGGTGCACTTGTCTTTCACATAGTATTTTAAGGGCTCGTTGTTTGATCATAAGCTGAGCAAACTGTTTGTTAAAATCCAATACATTTTTATAGACTACTAAAATACAAGTAAAAGTGGTTTTGTGGTGAGAGCGAGTAAAAGAACTAGCGCTTATAAATAAGTATTGTGTGAATTTTATTTAATTTTTAAATTTTATTTTAATTAAGACAAAAGCTTAAACTGTTTAGTTTAAGTGTTTGTCTTAATCAGAATAAGATAATAATACTCAAACAACTTCTTAATAATCTCTATTGTGTACCAAAAAATAAAATACTAAGAGTGTGTTGCAACGCTAAAATGTCATTGCAAGGAGGAAAAAAAAGGGACGGAAAAGGTTGTCGGTAAACATTTCATCAAAGTGTGCGTGGAACTGATTTTGCTAATCAAGATTACAAATCACGAAAATTGTATCTATTGCTACGTCAAAAACAAAGTGCTACGAAATGCTACGCAGCTACGAGAACCAACTCGCTACCTAACATTGAGACGTAGCCTTACATTGTTGTTTTATTTTGAATACATCCAGAAGATGAGTTCGGGAGTATTACTTAATAGCTTGGGAGTTGTACTCGGGTATTAAGTTTTATAACGATATTCAGTAAAAAGGATCGTTATAACTTTGAAGTATTAATTACTAATTCGACGCGCTCTGTTTTGGCGGCACTATAAAAATTAAAGTTATGTTTTGTCTTTTTCAATTTCGGATTTATACAGCGTGTATCAGAAAATTAGAGTAATTTTTAAAGGGTTTAAGTTCATAAATAATATTGTTTTTCTATGAGATCAACATTACATTCGCAAAAATAAAATACATTCAGAATCAACTATAGATCGAAATTGTATATGAGATGACAAATTTTTATTTTGCGATTACTATGTTATTCCTGTAAATGTTTTTTTTTTCAGTTTGATGGGCTGTATCATTATCAGCCGGAAGATGTCCACTGCTAAAGAAAGGCCTCCCCTTAGACCGCTACGTTGAACAACAATCGGCCACTTGCATCTAACTTGCATCGGTTGCCAGTGACACTCACGATGTCGACAGTCTACCTAGCGGGAGACCGGCCTACGCTGCGTCTTTCGGTTTAAGGTCGCCACTCGAGAATCTTCCCCATCGGTTATCAGTTCTACGAGCGATGTAGCCTGCTCATTGCCTCTTCAACTTGAGTGCTAAATAAGTAACTCTGGTTCTTTGGTGAATATCCTTGTTCCAGACTTTATCTCGCAAAGTAATTCCAAGATAAGCCTGTTCTGCCGGAACTCAAAGAAGGGTCGTACACCCTTCTTTGGGGAGTGGCTGGATAGGCTTCACGGCGTCCTGGCCTACCGCATGACGCAGGTCCTCACTGAACACGGAAGTTTCGGGAGGTTCCTGTGTCTGATAGGGAGGGAAGAAGCGCCTGAGTGTCACCACTGCGAAGATCGTCCTCCGGAGGACACGGTGGAGCATACGGTGCAGGACTGCCCCGCTTGGGCAGAGCACCGCCGTGTCCTAACGACGGCGATTGGCGGAGACCTCTCGCGCCCGGCATTGGTCGAGGCCATGCTGCGGGGCGAGACGGAGTGGGAAGCGGTTGCCTCCTTCTGCGAAGCAGTCATGCTCGCGAAGGAGGAGGCGAGCGGCGTGAGGGGAAGGACAGCGACCTCCCTCCACCCCAGCCGCAGTGGTGGACGCCCACGGCGTCGGACGTCGCAAGACGATCTCCGGCCACCGTAGGCGCAGGCATGCGGGCGGCGAGTAATGGGCGACTCGCTGTCCGACCATGGACCATGCCCGGGTCGACGGCGCGTTGTGTTCCAAGCGCGCCTCAAGGAGTGTCAGCATAGTGACGGGGCCTGTAGAGGGCCAAAGCCTGCTGGGGTCGCGGGACCAAGGGATTACCGTGACCCTAGTACGTAAAGGGCTAGTGAAGGACACCGTGGATTTTAGTCAGTACAAGTCTGACAGTCCCTGCCGCCCTGCCCTGGATGGGAGGACTCATTTGATGATTTTTGCCTGTTCCATTGTTCGTTGAGTGACACTTAGTCTCCAGAAATATGATCACACCAACGCTTCACATGCTGTAGACTTTACCTTCAGTTACTAGGAAGACATATTATTATTCGATATTTATGTTTTATTAGTGCTAGAAGCAATCAACGTTAGTTGGTGTCATAAAATAGTTCATTTAGTTTTAAGATTTAAAGTCATAAAATGTATATGTTCATTTTTCACCTGTTACTAATTGTCTATTAAAGTATCAACGAATGTGTTCTTTATTTGTGAATAACACATAAAATAGTTTTTAATTTCATTGTATATTGTACAAAAGCTCAACCTTTTTTTACAATATATAAAAATGTCATCTGAAATGTCTAGTTAGTTTTACTACTTTGATCTCCAGAACTACCCAAAGATTTTAGTGCAGCTTATACCGTAATTTAGGACATGATTTATTTAATTCGTTTTTTTTTGTATGACATATAACAACAGTAACAATAGCCCAACAACTAATTGGTTTGACTTAAATTCCTAAATTGCTTCATCATTCTTGCATTGGATGTAAGGCCTCGTTCACGACCACGGGAAATGCGATTTGCGACGCTACATGCACGTGTATCACTTGTTTCCTTTAGGTCGTGATACGTTCTAAACAAGTTCTTCAATATTTTTTTCATAGTATTGTTTTTCACTTCATGGTGACAAACCGAGCGAACTAATCGCCAGTCTGCTCTCCAATGTTTCTCATTTGACCGTACCATTACCAATCATCATAATCATCATCAATCGCCAAGTTGCCAATCGCGTGAACGTGTGGGTCGTGGTCAAGAGTTAAAACCGCGTCCTGATTGTTTGAGTCAAATCATTTGCTACCAGTAACCGCGGCAACAACAAGCGACTGGCTATAAATAAATAGTTAAGTGCAACGGACGGTTAATTCCAGCAATTTGTTGTTGGTACAAATAATGGTATGCAAGGTGTAGGCGGGTAGCGATTTCGGTAAGAAGTTTATAGAGGGCTTTCATTTTGAGTAGAAACATCTGGGAATTAGTCTTTTAATGTTAGCTTGAAATAAAAATAACTAATTTTATTGATTATTGTGGTACGAAAGACTTTTGTGCTTAAATTCACTTTTAGGTGATTACATTTAAAGTGGCGCAGCCACTCGCAAAGCGCATTTTATTTGCTTGCATACAAGTTTCAGGAGACACATGTATTTTAACCTCGATAATATTGCCTGAAATACTTTGGAAGGAAAAACAAGAGGCTGTAACCCAGCAGTGAGACACATTATAGGCTATCAAAAAATGTTAAGGTGTTCGACTGAATTATTTATTGAGTATCGAAATAGCTTTTGTTATTTTATCCCTATTTTATTCTTGAACAAAAAACTTAACGATTTTTGTCAATTTACTTTTAACTCAATTAAAAAATCGCTCTCCTCTCATGACTCACATTGCATGCGCACACGCAGTAGTCTGTAATTGTGGCTAATAGTTGTCGCGGAGGGGCATTACACCGCCCGACTGGGATAAGCGGCGATGACCGCTATATACTTATGTATCTCGTATATTGTTTAAACATTGTGCTGTTAATTTGCCAATTAAGAATTTTAATCGCTTTAAACGGATTGATTTTATTACTGGAGCGTCTTTGGCCTAATTATAAAAGTGGTTTTATTGTACTGCAAGTCAAGAATTACGAGTAGTAAAAATTTTTCGACGATTAATCTTTTAAATCTATAGGTTTCTTTTTGTTGTAAAATAAAATAATCAAATTTTAGATGAAATCCAACCGGGGATTAAAAAAAAGCCGAGTATTAAAAAAAAATGCTTAGGTATTTCAGTCGAGTCAGAATTTCTCGAGTCACTCGAGCAGCAAGTTGATTATAAATAAATTCCACCCACGACCACAAGTAGTATGTAATTTAGTTTAATAAATTGTCACGTGTCAGCCCATTGATTTAACTGACTGTGATTAGTGACAATTAACACTGTTTTATTTCTTCCATAAGTACTAGAAAATAGATGCGATTATTACGCGAGGGAAGAAAAAATCTCGAGGCGATTGTAGACCTCAGCGGGTATAAAACGGCCACTTAGCAATATTCCTAATGATGAATTCGGCTACTCATAAGGAATACTGCTAAATAACCGTTTTAGTGATCCGATCTGATCATGTTCGCGGAGTAGACATGGTCAGAAATTGCCCAAAATAGGAGAGGTTTGAAAGGATAAATGGGAGGCCTTTGCCCAGCAGTGGGACACAAACTAGGTTACTAAAAAAAACCGTTTTAGACCGACAGGTGTTACTAAAAAAAAACTTATTTAAAAAAACCTGCAGCAAGAGATGTTACAAAAAACATGATGTAATGATAATAGAACATCACTGATGGCCTCTGAAACCAACCAACATATAAATTATCAATTTCATTTCTCGTAGCCTAAAACACGACTTTCAAAGGACTTTAATTTTTATTTACTGTTGTTACAATATCACTTTGTCTAAACTCCCTTATTCATTGAGGCTATCTATCAAACGTTTCATCGCAATACGCTCTCCGCTTATCTCTTGGCCCTTACCCCGCACGTACTACGTAATTGTAGTTGTCGCGAGCCGGCCCATTAGACCGACCGCCGCGGATTACAGTCGCTTGCGCAGGCGATGGTGGTGTGTCCTCTAATACTGCTACCAATATATCTATTAGTGAGGATGTATAAATGTATGTTTGCTACTGTTTAAGGCCAAACTTACCGATTTGGGTGTGGGAGACGCCAACGGCAACGTCGTGAAGTGATTACCGGCCACCGTGGACGTGGGCATGCGGATGGCGAGTAATGGGTGACTCGCCGTCCGATTATGGACCTTGCCCAGACGACGACGCGTCGTGATTCACGCGCGCCTCAAAGAGCTGTCAGCAATCCCCTTTAGAGGGCCAAAGCCTACCGGGATCGCGGGACTGTCCGTCTTATCAGGTAACTATGATCTTGGAACGTAAAGGGTTATTGGGTGGGACGGGAGGGACTGTCAGACTCGTACTGTGATCCACCGTAATGAAATCCACGGTGTTCCTTCAATCGTCCTTTAAAATTGCTTACAGTTTTTTGAGGAACCTAAAGCGCTGTCGATCCGGGGGCTCTTATACATCAGAATTAATATTACTGACTTTTATTTACGAGACTAGCCGTCGAATGCGACCGTCAGGTTTCATATTTCCCCCTAAAAGTTTTAATTACCCCTTTGGGATTGGGATTCAAAAAATCTGAAAATACGTATTTTATTTAGTTGATAAGTGTACAGTCGAACTTTCAAGTAACTCAGGTGAAATTGAAATTAATTTTCTCATAAAGTTTCAGTTGATTTTTTATTATTCGAATCTATTCCTAGTGTACACTCGCCACGTCGTTTAAGGATTTTTACATGCTTCTAGACGCAGCGGTTTCAGCTGTGCGTTGATCGATCAGTCAGTCAGCCAGTAAGTTTATTTTTATTATTTTTGGTGTGAAAATTAATAAACCCGGATGATGCCGAGGGCAAAAGCTAGTGTAGTATAATAACAGAAAACATTGCGACTCACGCTGATTGAATAGCATTATTAGTGGAAAAACTGTCGGTGATTTTCTTTGATTCTTGTAAGTATGGAATTTTCTAGAGACTGGAGTTGAAGAAAAACTGCAACTTAAATGCGTGTTGGACAAATGTACGTCTTCAGAAAGCTTTTTACTTATTTTTTATAATGTTGCAGCAAAGTTGTTAAGGATTTTTTTTTTAAAACTAAATGAGTTTAGTATGTGGTTGGTACTTTTATGTACTGTTAGTGATGTTGATAATTAGAGACAATAAGCTACTTATAATTATAATTTCAGTTCTTTCTATTCACGCTTTAATCGGTACAATATTTCCGATTATAACAATATTTATTCTCTTACCACAAATTATAGAGAGTGTACATACTTACACAAATTTAATATTAATTTGTGGCAGACTAGTGCCTAAACTAAGTTTTTTTTTAGCAATAATAATGTGACGTCTTAATAATTTAATTGGACCAATGTTTAATTTTATTTTTGAATTGATTTTTTATTTTAATTACGACATATACAATCCACTTGGCATTTTTCATTTATTTTTTATTACCAATGGCATACTACTTTTAATTTGAATTTATATGTTCAATTTTGATACAATAATTGTTGTTTACTTGGTCATAATGGAATTTTAAAAATTAATTAAATAATTTGCACACCTTATTAGGTTATAGTACAGCGTACATATTATAGCTACATGTAACACCTTTTTATACTTACCTGTATTATGCAAATAAACGTATTGATTGATTGATTGATTTACAAAACTTGAATGGCAGCATTATAAACTTTTTAAAACTATAAAATTGACCCGAATCACTTCAAAGTTAGAGTGAACAGGCTTTTTCTGGGTAAGCTCGCTCCTGGGCTCCCCTCGCGGGCTTTGCCTCAGTCATCTTTGACCTCAACTAGAGTCAAGAGCAAACGGTTACAGAAGCTGATGGATGCTGCTGAGGACGTCGTAAACTCGTGGCCTAGTTCTGGGCCCAGTCAATTTAGATTGTCATCGACACACTTATACGAGGAACTATGCAATATACCGAAATATTTTTAACATGATTTGTAAAAGTATTGTAAACAAAATTGTTCTTGCAAATAATTAAATCATTATAATCAGCAGCCACAAGTCACTGCTGGGACACAGGCTTCCTCTCTGTGAGAGGAAGTGGGCCATGATCCAACACGCGGGCTCAGTGCGGGTTGGTAGATGTCTTGTGTGAATGTTTAGTTCTAGAACATGCCGGTTTCCTCACGATGTCTTTCTTCACCGTTTTGAGAGCAGTGGTGACGAAAATATACAAAAAGTAATGCGCCTAGCTGGGTTTGAACCCAAAACCTTAAAGTTGAGACCACTAGGCCACCATTACTCCTAATATAAAATAATAATTGTAAACAGAAGAAATTCTTGTAATTAGAAAAAGTTTTTCAAAGAAGGAACACGTGAATTTCACATCTCCTATTTTTAAGTCGAGTAACAAGCAGGACTGGTGTCATCAGCAAGCAAATAACAAAGCAGATGAGAAATAACTAAATAATTACACGACAACCAAGCTACCTTGTAAATACGTTCTTGCACCCCTTACTTTGTTGCAGCATCAATCAATTCCATCATTATACAGGTTGATAAAAAGAAGAAGCAAATCCTACTAGAGAGATTGAAGGTATCAAGTTATTATTTTACAAGTTATGTAGAAAAAATATCACTAATGATGAACACGATGATATAAAATGATAAAAAGAAACGTCTCCTTGTGTATGGCGAGAAATTATTACTAGAATCATACGAGGTGTCGATGAAATTTTATTTAATTTGTGTCAGTCTCATTTAAGAGCGAATAAAAAATAATCTGGGCCAATACTTTTGGTATAATAATAATCTGTTTCTGTTGAACAGCTACTGGTCTTCGGCTTGTCAATCACCGCTATAACAATGGAATAAAAAATCAAAGTCAAATCATTTATTTCAATGAGGTCATTAAGTTTCCCTTGCGACTGTAAAAATTAAGGACATAAATTATATTAGTTCAAAAAGATGGCATGGAAAAAAAATGAGCAGAAAAAACTATCAATTTACTAAGAATAAGAAAATATCCAATCGTTAGTTAATTAAAATTGTTATTGTAACAAAATCACAAATTCTACCTACGCATATTTCAAGCCTTTAGTAACAATACCACCTGATAGTTAAGACTGGAATGTCGGTCTATATTCCATTTCGACAATAATATCATCAATCACTCAAAAACAATACGCAATTAACAACCAAACTCCCCGATAAGGTTTCAACAACAATCAAACTAAAATACTTTACCCCTAATTAATGATTTGCCCCAAAATTAATGCTCTCAAAACATCACAATTCAAATTCCTTTATCACCAAAAAGGGCATCCAAGCTTGCACAATGGAAACTTGGGCATAAATATAAACCTGGCCTTATTAATCTAATCTGGTTGCCCGGTTACCCAACTTAGTCCTAACTTGGTTGACTTGTATCTTGAAACTTACTTATGAATGGCCATTCAGGTATTTTTGTTTCAACTTAGCCGTCCTCGGGAGATAAGCTCGTGGGTCCACCCTTTTCTTATTTTGTGGGTGACATAATCGTCTGGAGAAGGAATACCTTAAATGATCATTAAATACAAGACGTGAATAAAATTGCATGTAAAACTAGCTTATTGAGGTGTGTGTTCACTGGCGTTGCCTTTCGTCTGAAACAATAAAAAAAATCTTATTTGAATAATTTTATCGTAAGCAAGTAAAATCTGTAAATCGTTTGTTTAATGATTATTTCTGTTTCACAACATAATAGATACACACAAAGGATCATTCTCTTAGCGTTTTGTATATATGGAACCTAATAAACATAAATATAAATGTTTATCAACAGTTTCTGTTAAACGATATAATCTTAAGTATACAATGCCGCTTATATAATTGAAAAAGCTTCTAAAAGAGACTAATTCAATGCTCAATCACAAATACTAATCTTGAACTGCACTCAAGAACAGCGAACACGTCCTCACTGCAGGGGACGAGTCGTGGAGACTTGCGCTAATGTTTATACTCACATTACAAAGCAAAGCTACAAATAATCGTATACCAATCTAAACGCGAGTTCATTAACTTGTAATTGCAATGCATTGAAGAACTCAACATTAGTTACGAAAACGACATCATTGATATGTTTCGTAACCATTGAACGGTGGTTTACCAATCCTTGCGTGCTTTCTTGAACAAAATCAGCAATGGGTAAACATTATAGCGATGTATTCACAAAAGTCATTCCAATTTCAGCAAGGTTTAAAGTAGTAACAGGCCCGAGGCGCCTTCTTTTTATCCGAAGCCGGCGTTCAATAAAATTAGAAATAATTATGGTCGTTAGTAACTCTCAGAGAAAAATCTTAAGCGACTCACTCGTGTTTCTTTAGAAAATTAACTAAATTAACCGTGTCTACTTTGTAAGAAGGTTTTATTATGATAGATAGATAATCGAACTGCTTTGGTGGTCCGTCGATGAGGTTGATAGAAAAAGATCGTTCATCTATGGCAGTAATAAATTAACGCCAGCCTGAACAAAAGAGAATCAATGTTTGATACTGCCCTTTCAATTGAAAAATAAGCCGAAAGCATATTCAATAAAATACTACCTAAATACATAAATAATATACCTATGATGTACAGAATTGTTTAAAAGTTTTTAATTGTCATCATAATGATCAAAATAATTCGATTGTATAACCACTATCGTACTGCGGCACGTTGGTGGAAGGGCGTCAAAGGTAATCGCAGTATAATGATGGCGTAGCAGCGTTTCGTAGACGAGGCGTAGCGGTTCTTCCAAGTTCTGTCTACGTGGTCTAGCAGTATCTCGCAGGCGCTATGTAGTGGGGCGTAGCAGAGTTATAATGTAGACACAGCGTAGCAGCGAGCGGTTCGCAGATGCAGAGTTGCAGTATCTAAAAATCGTAACATAAACGCCGCGTAGTAACGTTTTGTAGACGCATTGTAGTCGCGAGCGTCAATACGGCGTGGCATAGCAGGTTGTCGTAGATGCAGCGTAGCAGATAATCGCAGACGCAGCAAAATAATTAGATTGTATAACCACTGAGTCTGCGTGGTGTAACAGTATCTCGCAGGCGCTACGTAGTGGGGCGTAGCAAAGTTATAATGTAGACGCAGCGTAGCAGCGAGCGGTTCGCAGATGCGAGAGTTACAGTATCTAAAAATCGTAACATAAACGCCGCGTAGTAACGTTTTGTAGACGCATTGTAGTCGCGAGCGTCAATACGGCGTGGCATAGCAGATTGTCGTAGATGCAGCGTAGCAGAATATCGTAGACGGAGCGTAGCAGATAATAGTGCACGCAGCGTAGCAGATAATACCCCATGCCCGCGCCTACGGTGGCTGGAGATCGTCGAAATCCGTAGATGCTTCGTAGCAGCGATTTGTATACAGCGTAGCAGTATTTAAAAATCGTAGCTTAGACGTTGCGTAGTAGCGTATAGACGCATCGAAGCCGCGTTGTGTTGATGTGGTTGAGCATTATTGTGTTCACGTGGCGTAGCACGGGTAGCATTAGAGGCAATTATTAAAAGACAAAAGCAAAAAGGTCTTTCCATATTAAAGGTAATTAATTATACTAAAGGCAACATGATGATACCAAAAGTATATCAAAAAATTCCATCGAAAACTTTTTAACAAATTATCTTCATCTCATTTACTGATTTTTCGAAAATAATTTTCGATGCTTCATTTATGAGATGGAGCATAACAAACCTCGTTCAAGCTCGATATTGTTATTTATTACGATATTAACACGTCAATGGAGGGTTGTTCCTGATTTGGAACAAAATTAACCCCTTTGTTGCGAAGGGACGGTAATTTAACCCTTCACGTGCGTTCAGGATTCGGTTAACTGGTAATCAATCGGTTAAAAGTTAACGATTACTACAATTAAGGAACATTTTGTCAGGTTATAGAGGTAAAGTGGGCAGTTAAGTTTTGTAACACTAAGACAGGTGTGTTTTGATTGGTTTTAAGTGATTGGATATTAATTTTTATCGTTTTCAAGTTATTGGTACTATTAATTTTATACCTAAGACAAGCTATTTAAATTGCTGAATGTCAAACAAAAGCTGAAAATATGGACATTAGTTAGCACCAAAAAAATGCTTAGATTGTAGTAGGTATTTATTTATCTCTTTGCAGAAAAAGGGTAAGATTATAAATGTATGTAAATTCCTAAGAAAAAAACGGAAAGTTCTTTTTTCACAATTGCAACGTGCAATTTGGAACCAAGTGCATATCCTGAAAGCACAATTTCATTCAAATAAGTTTATTATTTTCGCCAGCCCCAGTCATGCTCAATCATGTCTCATTACCTGAGGCATCGGTACTTTAACATCTACGCCCCTATAATAAAATTCAGCGCGAATTTCCTCGCTGAAATCACTCTTAGAACATCTGCTGTTGTGATAATGGGACATAACGATTTACACGCGTTGCCAGATCATTTCGAATAAAGATATAATTGGCTCACCAAAATGTGTTTAAAACCGCGATTTGCACTCTCAGCCTCCCAATTTCTCGCCTACAGCTCTTTCTCCTTACCAAACGACTGCAATTACGTGTCCTTAAACGATATTTTTAGTGTAAATGATACACTTAACCCTTCGTTCGCTCATATGAGTTTTTAATATACAAACTGGTTTAAAAGCCTGAAGTATAACACCTTTTTGCGCTAATGCAGTCCCGGAACACCTAATTTACGATGATTGGCGTCGTTCGGCTTGATTTGTCTTAATGATGGTAAATTACAGCAGTAAAATGTGAGCCGCCCGTGCGGTCCAGCTTGAAAATTGTGCTCGAAACATTCACGGAGAATTTTACTTATTAGCCGTCATTAGGTTCAGCTATTTATTAAATATTTATGAGCGTTTTACGTTTTTAATTGGCGATGGTTATGTCGTAAAGTATTGGCACTTTGGACTGATTGAATTGGGTTTAGATCTAATTTAGATTTGCGCTGGAAAGTTATCATTAGGGGCTTTTAAATAAATAATTGTGTATAAAGTTTTATATTTTGCGTAATCTTTTTACACGGTTTTAATTGACTTTTTTTAGTGTTCATTTAGATTTAAGTGTACAGTTATTTTCTTTAATTACATAGTATAATAAAATTAAACTTGCTAAAACGCTTTTTTATCCGTTATGCGTAAAATTTAATAAATTTTCGTTATTCACACAGTTAAGAGCATCCAGTAGTAGACGGTAGGACTGAGTCACTTATCAAAAATCCTTTTTATATCCCCAAAACTGAATTCCAGTTAAGTATGCTGATCAGGATTAAATTCCATCATAATTAGGATTATTCATTTTAATATCCTAATCCTTTTACATCACCGTCATAAAATATAAGCCTGGGACATATTTTATCATTTTATCATACCCCTAAATAATAGTGATAAAGTGCCGAATAAAAAAAGATTTCTAAAGATAAATATGTCGTGTCGTGGAGGAATTTTATCGTCCTGATAATAAAATATCGTTTAACACTACAATAAAACGAGGAAGGGAAAGGACAAAGTTATCTTGAATCGAGGGAGGCCACAAAATATACCCTTATCGAGGGTTCTAAGGTTGACTGTAATCTGCTAACATATTAAATGTTCCGACTGGGAGACAAAACATTTATTTATTTTCGTTTGTGGTAAGATAGTGGGTTAAATTTATGTCAACGGTACAAAACCCCAGAAAAAAAAATGTTGTACCAAAATAGGTACTGTTCTGCAGTTTAATGTCATTCTAAATTTAAATTCTCAACCCTCAAAATCTACTCGAAATCTTCTCCAAACATCCGTCAACCCGTAAAGCTCCGTAAACAACTAAATCGATTTACCGATAAACCTGTAAAAACAAAGAGTCATCATCGATCATTTTCTAGAACCGAGTCCGTTCCGTTGTCCAATTCGTTTGGTAAACCGAAAACTGTGCTCCAAAATTACGGGCCTAAGAAAACAAGACAAAAAAATCCCGAAGATTTATTTAAGGGAGCGTAAAGATCTGTTTATGGTATGCGTCGGTAATTAAGGGGCTGTGAGCACACGTGCGCGCGCGCAAAAACGTAAAAGAAAAAACTAATACCTGTTTCTGAGAGTCGAGAGCGACAGGTCCGCTGACACGATCTTTTGAGGGTTCGTTCTCAAAGTTTGGGGTCTTTTGAAGAGGGAGATATGAAGCTGTAAACTTAAGAAAGCATTGGAGTTAGTTTATTGATCTTTCCATGCGTAGAAAAATTGATTTACAATTTAATTTGCAGTTTAATTTTTGAGCCCTTAAAATTAAAATAAATGGAGTATTTAAATTGATTGATTCAATTGTAATATTAAAAATCAAGTGTAAAAAGGTGTACGAAGAAAACTATAAACGTAAAACTCTTAAGACATTCCATATGATTAAAAAGATTAATTCCGTAAAAATCGAACCAATATTTAAAGATACGAGTAATTAAATGCAACCCAAAAGTTTGAGTACCTCTGTCCTCGTCTTCCCTTAATGTTATCTTATTATAGCTAAAATGACTTCGGTGTTCAGAGATAATAGCTGGGTCCAGGGTTCTTCACCACTGTTTTTTACCACATTTTTTTCAACCATCCACGATAATGCTTTTAGATATCGTGTGTTAGAATATTTTGATTTCAGGAGCGTCGTTAAGAAAACACGTGATTATGTTTCGACGCTTTTTGGTGATCATAAATGTTGTGACTCATTTCCTGTGATTATTAGGCACTTGGCGATTAAACCACATGTCTTTTTTATTAAATGGGTTTGCTGCTGGCCTCAATCAACCCCAGAGGTAAAGATGAGGCCTAAGATGAAACGACCTCACCCAGAAGGAACTAGTACTCCTGCGCACCGATGGAACACAGTAAAAACTGTTTGGCGCTGGACTCCGATAGAATGGTCCAGACCCTGGCGGCACTTGTGTCTACCACCGCCAGTGGCAGGCCTGTTGGTCTAGTGGTTAGTGACCCTGACTGCTATGCCAGAGGTGGTGGGTTCGATTCCCACCCAGGACAAATGTTTGTGTGATGAGCACGATCATTTGTTCTGTGTCTGGGTGTAATTTATCTATAATATGTATGTATTTAGAAATATATAAGTATGTTTATCAGTTGTCTAGTACCCATAACACAAGCTCTGCTTAGCTTGGGACTAGATGGCGTTGTGTGATAGTTGTGGAATATTTATTTATTTTACTTTATTTATTTAGTGATCGTTCCGCCGTCACTGCAGGTTATAGATAGACTGGTGCCGTTGCTCGGGGTGGATCCAGCCTACCCTAAAAATGTGTCACGATCGTAAATCGAACTGCTAACTCAAAGGCCACGCGCGTTGCGTCAGCGTCTGTGCTTATCTGTGACTGCTGGTCATCATCATCAGCCTGTAATGTTCCTGCTGTTGGGATGTAGGCCTCCTCTCATAGAGAGCCCTGTAGGCCATCATCCACCACGTGGGCAAAACAAATAGGTCTGCGAGTAAAACAAAAGAAATGGCTTCGAGCATACTATGAGTCCATTGGCTCGAATTGATAAAAGGTGGCCATGCGGTGGTTACGTGTAGGTGTTGCAGGATTGTTTGTTTTATGGCGCTGTAGCTTTTTGCAGATGCGATCTGGCAAAATATGGATGTGGTTGATGCTGTTCTTGCGATGTGGCTGACCGTGAGACTGCGTAGGTACTAACGCACGCAGTGTCACCAGTTCATCACCCACACGGTTGATAATGAGGGCAATATCTGGTCCCGCCCACGTATTGTGGTTGTGGTACATGTGAAACAAACCTAAGGCACGTCTTGCGTTTCGTTGCGACGCGGCTTTACTGGAGGAAACTAGTAAATTGTGCGTTTTGCTTGATGCAAGTCTACTCGCAAGATGCATCGACTTTTTAATGTGGTACTGTCATTAAATGATTCCTGTCGTCCTGTTCGAAGCTGAAGAGACTGTCAGACTCGTACTGACTAAAATCTATCTTCGTTCCTTCAATTGCCGTTTATGTTTCAGGGTAACGGTCAGCAGCTTAAACAGTCTCGTGACCAAGACGCGTCGGCGTCGCCTGTGGTCAAGAACAAGCTACTTCATATCACGTACTATTCATACTATCATAAACAAAGCATAAAGATAAGTTAAAATCAAAATAAAAACTTTACAAAAACATTTTAATCTCTACTCCCATTCATCATACCCCATTGTCATTGGAGGGCACAAAAATATAATTAGCGCGTGTTCAAAAAACGCCATTGTTCTGAAATTCATATCACTCAGTAGGCGATTATAGCGTGTTCAATAAAAAGGGTATTGTAATGCCATAGTATAACTACTTTACAGTAAGTTAACGGGTGTGTTATAGGAGTCCCTACATTTTGGTGGTTGGCTACTATTCTAACCGAAAGTAGTGATGTTTACCAGTATTCGATTTGGAGCAATTGCCTTTCTGGTCAACATAACCCTGTTACTGAGTGGCGCGTTAGTTAGTTGGTTACTGTTATGTCGTTGATAGAGACGTAAGTATGTATTAATTTTAACATACTTTATGTCTTACTTGTACTTTTGGATTTTACCAATTAAATTATTGTCACTTTTTAGTACTTTTAGTCAAGATGCATTCTTCAAACCCTCTCACATATAGAGTATGTAATGACATTTTTGGCGAGTGCTCGGATACAAAATTAGCAATAATATCTTGTTTTATCAATAAAATGTTACAAAAAAATTAGATAACTTATGTTTACCAAAAGCAAACTTCTAAAAATCACATTCAAGCGACGAAAAAACCACCAATTTTTGGATTGGATTGGAGTTCAACTACTGGATGTTCTTATACTGTGGTAATGCACTATAGGAGGAATCACCGCGGGACAATGTTATCTCGTCACGATCGGCACGTGGCGCGCACTATCATCTGTTTTTGTTTATGAATTCCTTCGTGATTTTTTGTACAGATAATGGTTAATACCATAGACAATAGGGTTGTTTGTAGCATATTGTGCAACGTTATTTATTGTTGGACGGTGATATGCAATGAATATTCGTTAGGTACGCAAGATGTGAATACTGTACTTGAAGCTCTGGAACTCCAATATCCCTTTTATCAAGATCTGAAGTAGAAATTCCAACGATCATTTTAGTGACTTTTTTATTTTTTTAATTCTACAGATCCAGACAGAGACAGAGCTTTCGCGGGACTGTTTAACCAGGGTACCGTGGCTCTGGAAGGCAAAATGCAACCCAAGGAACAGGGTGGACTTTTTAGTAAATGAGAGGTATTCCAGGGCGAGAATATATTTGATGCTTTTGCTTTTTTTTTTTTTTTTTTTTTTATCGTGGTAAAATCATCAAATGAGTCCTCCCACCCAGGGCAGAGCGGGAGGGACTGTCAGACTTGTACTGACTAAAATCCACGGTGTCCTTCAACAGCCCTTTACGTACCGGGGTCACGGTAATCCCTAGGTCCCGCGATCCCGGCAGGCTGCTTTTGCTACCGAAAAAAAAGAGACTGGGTTAAATTATGTGTAAGGTCGATAAATCTTTCTTTCGTTATATTTAACCACCCTACAAGAAAGAAACAGCGTAGGTACTACTTTTCTAGAGAAGTTTTGTACATTAGTGAACTGTAAAAACAATTTAAATTTTTGTATGTTGCTGTGACACATATTTATGCTTGAAATAATACAAGCCATATCCATGCCATTCCAACGTGCTCAAAAAGCGCCCTTCTTGGAAATATTCAGAATATGTTACTCTATTAGTATTCACCATAGCAATTCCGCCACGACCTCAAACGGCCTCCAGCCTTGATCGTGACTCGCGTCGTGAACTCGTGCCGTGTCGTGAACTCGTGCTAGGGTCATAATGTCGTGAGTGTGACAAAATTGTTACGTGTGCTTCGTACGTGAACTTCGTGATTTTTATAACACGATGTAGAGAGTCATATCTCAAAAGATAACTGGAGCTATTGTGTTTATCACGAAATAGATAAGACGTAGAATAGTATAAGTGATTCGGATTAATGGCTCGATTTTGATTGCTGACTTTCAGTTCTGAAGGCAAATGGTAGGCGAAGACTAAATTTGACAGGTTTTATACATACTCGTATTATGAGCAATAAATGTCAATGGTTTGTTTTTCGATATTTCTAATTTATCTATACATATATTTTTTTTTATCGTGGTAAAATCATCAAATGAGTCCTCCCACCCAGGGCAGGGCGGGAGGGACTGTCAGACTTGTACTGACTAAAATCCACGGTGTCCTTCAATAGCCCTTTACGTCGCCTCCTTCTGCGAAGCAGTCATGCTCGTGAAGGAGGAGGCGGGCCGCCTGAGGGAGAGGACAGCGTCCTCCCTCCATCCCAGCCGCAGTGGTAGACGCCCACGGCGTCGGACGTCACAGGACGATCTCCGGCCACCGTAGGCGCGGGCATGCGGGCAGCGAGTAATGGGCGACTTGCTGTCCGACCATGGACCATGCCCGGGTCGACGGCGCGTTGTGTTCCACGCGCGCCTCAAGGAGTGTCAGCACATTGACGGGGCCTGTAGAGGCCAGAGCCTGCCGGGGTCGCGGGACTTACCCATCACCGTAACCCCGGTACGTAAAGGGCTCGTGAAGGACACCGTGGATTTTAGTCAGTACAAGTCTGACAGTCCCTCCCGCCCTGCCCTGGGTGGGAGGACTCATTTGATGATTTTACCACGCAAAAAAAAAAAAAAAAAAAGCCCTTTACGTATCGGGGTCACGGTGATTCGTTAGTCCCGCGACCCCGGCAGGGCTATACATATAACAGTAGGAAAGTCAAAACTGTACATTGCATTTTTTTTTAAAGAATACTTGGGGTGTGATCTACAATCGATACCGAAGCCAAAAATATAGTTTTTAGAATTTTTGTCTGTTTGTCTGTATGTATGTCCGGGATAAACTCAAAAAGTACTGCATGGATTTATTTCAGGCATGAATATTATTAAGAAGTCCGGTCAACATATAGGCTACATATTATCACGCTATCTCCTACAGGGAATGAGCAGTGAACCTTTATTTCTTCAACGCATTCACGCAGACGACGTTGCGGGCAGCAGCAAGTTTAAAATCTATTTGTGTCTAGAGATCTAGATTCAGACCCTCAGGACCCTCAGGACTGCCCACCAGGATGTTTTCAGGACAGTGTGAGTTTATGTTCATATTATGGAGGCTTGTGTCCCAACAGTGGGACCATTATAGGCTTATGATTATGATAATCTTTCAATTTGTTGTTTTTGTGGAGAGATAACTACCTAAAATCAGTTATTTTAAAAAGCTTGCAAGCAGGGTCGCGGGACTTATAAATTACCGTGACCCCGGTACGTAAAGGGCTAGTGAAGGACACTGTGGATTTTAGTCAGTACAAGTCTGACAGTCCCTCCAGCCCTGCCCTAGGTGGGAGGACTCATTTGACGACTTTACTACGAAAAAAAAAATTAATGCATAATCGAGCCTAACAATATATTATATTCTTTGACCTATAGTCTAATTAAACAAAACCCTACTCAGTAGTCGTTATTCCCCGAACAGCACAAACGAGACAATTGTCCCATTCACTTGTTAATTGATAATGATCTTTATTTCCATGTGTTACAGCTTACAGCTGCACGTGTCTTTAGGTGTGGTTTTTGTTAAACTGTAGATATCTGTTAAACATTTATTGGTTACGTAATTGACCTTTAGAACATCTATGATGTGGTATTGAGATATCTGAATACATTAAACATTGCTTAAGTGATTGCTAACAATGTACAATAACAGGTGCATTTTATTTTACTTTAAGCTCAGACTGATTTTATGATATAAGACCCCGAACAAAAATCCGTTTAGAATATTATTATGCATCGTTTTGTCCATAACATATTGATGGCCGCTTAAAAATAAAAGGGCATCAATTTTACTCATGGGCTTTTAAAGTTTACCTACGTCGCTTAAAGAATTCCTTGACGATGTGATGCGGACAGCCCATTGCCACTTCAGCTTCCTAATTAGATACATATAATATATTCCAAGATAGACAAACGTTTGGATAGAGTATAATGTCTTTGGATAACATGATATGGATACCGCGACAAGGCAAACGTAGTGTAGGGTTAAGGAGAGGTCATGACCGGACTACGATATAGAAAGAAAGAAATAACATTAATCTGGCACAAAACCACGAGAAAACACAATATAATAGAATAAAAATAGCCCAGAAACAACAACTTGAATCTAAAGGCTTATTCCTCAGCCCCAACTACCCGCACCTTGGACCTTGTTCCCGATGCTGGTGGGCCACTATTTTTTATATTTTAAATGTTTTTTTAAACATAATATTTAACAAGTTTGAAAAAAAATGAATAAAGCTTATAAAACACTTTTTATTTTTTTATAATAACAATATTGTTTTTACCAAAGATTATAAATAAATCAATGAACGAAAAGCCGTCTTCTTTCATTTTCTCGTTACGATTTGAATGTCACGTGCTATGGGCAGATCTTTGTTTATTTAAGTCCCAAGCTTAAATCTCACAAAAAACAAAGCTTCTTACTGTATCCTTTTAATCCTCTAATCTCTAAAGCTTCTGGTTGGGTTTTGGTTCGTTTTCACCACTTCATAGAGCTCTTTTTGGGTAAGATTTAGTAACATGAATGAATTCAGCATGGTTTTAGCCATCAGTAGACAATTTTTTGAGACTAATCAACCTTCAAGGCTCTCAACCTTTTTTTTTTGGTGCTAACAATCATTTTGCAACAACAAAAATAAAATAGATCTAAAAACATAGTTTTTCTTCTTCGTCGTGTCAGTGATTCCTCATATTACCTAATTATAGCCAAATAAGTTTCGACCAAAATCGGCCACATTAACGGTGCTGGCGGTGGTTTTGTATAGGTTGACGATAATAATATCCATAGACAAAAGTGCTGCTAATAAATGGTAGGTCCCATTATTACCATAGTTTTTCCATAAACAGAAGTTTGACTTATGTATGTCAAACCATGACTGTCTACGGTTTGTCAAACTGTCTCTAGTCACGCCAATCAAACTATTCCTGGAATTTCACCCAAATTGACTATAAATAATACACAGTTGACACAACAACCTATCGTACATCTCAGAGCCATGTGTCACCATCTTTGACACCAGATTTCTATCCCGTCGCAATAACCCTGACTTCCCGTCATTACCCCATGATAAATTACCCCCAGTATCGGGGGTATTCGTGAGCACAACGATGACAGATAGTCTTGACTTAGTTAATTCTAATTTGATTACTTTGTCCCCTTGGGAGTAGAAACCTCTTGTTTTTATTTCTTTTCTTGGCTTTTCGTTTTTGTGAACTATTAATAATACATGATTGTGTGTAGCTTTTGTTTAGTTTTGATTAATTTGATGTGGAGTTGTTTTTGATTGGGTTTAGCGATCGTGGTAGGAGAAAAGATTATCAGGGTTCCGTCAATTATAAAATCATGCCTGTAATCACCACAGGGCTAGGCACGGCGGTTTCGGAACGCAAAAGTGAAAGAATTGGGTGAGTTTTAGTCAGTAAGATGTTTAAGTTTAATAGTTCTTTCAGAGATCTGATAGAGCCATGGTGGGAGGACTCATTTCATGACTTTTACACCCCAAAGAAATCGAAAACCATAGGTGTATCTAATAGTATACCTACACTTCCCCATCTATGTTTAAAGTTCCATGTGAAAGAGTGTGCGCTTACCACCAACAATAAACAAAATTCAATTATCACAGTATCGATTCTCAAGGTGATTTTTGTGTCTGCATTTACTTAGATACCTGTTATGTCTGCGCGTCCGGATACATTCCGTTACCACGCTATAGATGGCAATTAGGATGCCTTAAGACATTTAACACTTAAGTTTATTAAGAGCAGTTATCTCACCTATTTATTACAACCAAAATCATCCAAAAATAGTGACAAACCGAACAAAAACTCAAACAAACGAGACCTCCACGCTCAATTTTTTCGATTATCTCTCTCTGGATCTGTGGTGTTGGTTACACCGAGAGCCGAAGGTACGGCAATAAGGAGATCATTGATGATGTGGTCTTATCTGATCACAACGTCTTTACGTCGACAACTTATCGTTCGGGACGTCTTATCAGATATCCGAGGACTGAGTGATTTCTGCTCCAGTGAGCTGAGATTCGGTTTGATTGCGTTAAAACTTGCCTCAAAACGGGTCCTGTTTTTATTTGACGCTGTTTAATTGTATTTGTTGTGTGGGCTATTTTGTTTCGGTTTATTGGGTCAGGCGTAAAAAAATATTGAATTGGTTTATAGAGCTATAAAGTTGGTTTTATTGAAGTCTACAACAAATAATGTTATTTTTATTGTCCATACCTGCATATCATTAGTGTTTCTACAAAGTTACTTTAATAATCACAAGTTGAAAATTAATTGTAAATTCTTAAATCCAATTAAAGACTCATTATTGATCGTTGAAAACATTAAATATTTTTATGCTGTTTCTTAAAATCATTAACGACATGCACCCTGACGAGTTTAATCAAATTTGCTCTTTATTTTTGGATATAAAGGGCATAAGACCGACGCAGAATTTCCCATTTTAACAAACAAAAGAACCGATGAACAAGATACTAAAGTATAATATATAATAACATTTACATTATTCTCTTCAACAAAACTTCAAGATGGCCCTTCGATTATGAAAAGAAATATTTGTATCTCATCTCTATTTTTTTTTTGCAAAAATGAGTTGTCATGCAAAATTTTTACTTAGTATAAAGGTCGTTACACAATACCGAGATTACGTATCAGCTATACAAATATTATGTCATTGTCGTAAGATGTTCGACACATAGCTTTATGGAAGGTATCTCTAAATATTTGTTGGAAGAATATTGATAAACATCTTCGGTGGTAATCCTTGATGAATGGATTCGTTATTGGTGTCAAGTGTAGCGTGACGAGATTACTGCATTGTGCAAATATGTGAGGGTAATGCGTGGGCGCAGTTTGTATGTTTAGTTTTATAGGAATACATATAAGATGGTTTTTTGAATGATGTTCTGAGATTTTTCATGGAATTTATGATGGGGTTGATGCATTTATATAGTGATTCACCTATTTAAAATGAAGGAACCCTAATATTTCTGTGTACTAGGTACTTGACTTCTAGAGTAGTTCAGTTTCGTTTGTATTAAATGTTCAAAGATCTTCAAAAAATTATTCATAAATATTATAGTCGTCCTAAACGCAAATAGTTCGCCTAACTATAATTTTAGACACTTAAATTCCAGTTTAATTTGGAAAAAATAAAATAAAAATGCATTATATTTTCACATATTAATACATAGCCGATCCATTTACAATAAATACGTAACACTACCATTAAATTCTACGAATAATAGTTTATAGAAACGCGGTGTAAATCTGCCACAGCCGGTACATTCGTCCTAAATCCTTCCTTATCTCGTGGACACCATCTTTATACGGTGTCCTGTTACAATGAGACATTCTACTAACTGCCAATTCAATATAAACCTCCTTTTAGAATTATTTTACCGTTTACATAAATCTTATATCATTAAACGTAAGGTTCGGTTTTCTACAAATTAACACCAAAGCAAATATAGTAAGATCAACCTCCTGTTTTGTACTACCAATGCAAAATTCACGCGTGAATTAATTTGAAATAAGAATAACATTTCTTTTATGTGTTGCTAGGTTTTTTGATGTAATAATCTAAGGTTTTGTTGCCATGTTTTATATTATCTTTTTGTGCTATGGTACCTTCTTTTTGTGGACGTGCGTAGTTGTTAGTAATTATTTGGTTATAAGTTTAAAGACGTCATTCAATGGTTCGTTGGTTTTCTCTCATCATTATTATTAGTAGGTTTTTGTGTAATTATTTGTTTTTCTCAAGTTACGAAGCTAATGACGGAAGCTATGGCTAGGATTAGCAATTTACATTGGCCCAAGTATATTCAGAACCCATACCCTTTTATGAGATGTAAAAATCATGGTTTATGTAATCACACCGCCTTGGGTTGAGCGAAAGTGTCTGTAAGACTCTTACTGACTAAAAACCTACCTATTCCTTTACATTACATTCCAAGTTCGCCATTTTCAGACAGTCCCGTGACCTATTTAGACAGTTCCATGACCGATCAGAACCTAACCTGACACGGCTTCAAATTCAAAACATCCTCAAGTACACCAAATCAATAAAGTAAAATGCCAATTAAACAATAACTAGATCATTACTTTCAATATCGTAAAAAATAAAAAGTAATGGAAGATACCATTATTTTTTTCAAACTCCAACGGATATTTTCGCGAAATTACAAAAAAAGCGGTTTCAAGTTCATCATAGTCAGCTATTCAGCGGATGAATTCCGGTATCTAGTGCGTCCTACCCTACCCGCCCCCGGGCGGTCCCCCGGCTTCACTTACAAATATTTTGGAAATATTTCTCCAACTTGTCGCTGTTTTATCTACCGCTCCTTTCCGTTTAGTTGCCTACTACCTTTTCAAATCAATAAAGCATAATTCAACCATCTCCACAACCTAATTTGAACTTTCCTTCCCTAAAACATGATTGATTTTCATTTGGACAGTGTTTGGTCCTTGGGGCGGTTCAAAATATGAAGCAGTGTATTATCTGCAGCAAAATCTTTACGAAAAACTAAAATGGATGCGCGCAAAAAGCGCGATGCCTGTTTAGGGATGTACGGGCTGTGAAATAAATTTAATTTAATTATATCGTTAATTTTATAAATTGATGGGTTTAGTTCATTAAAATATTATTTAAGTTGAATTTATGTCTTTTGGATTTGGAGCTTTTATTTATTGCGAGGTATTGAATTTGATTTAAGAATCTCGATATTTTTAAGTGGAACTGCAGTTTTGGTAGTAATTTATTTATGCAATATTTCAATTTTTTCTAATAATCTGTTGTTTTGTGTTTATACGAGTATAATATTTTGAGGTAAAGACCTAAATGATTTTTCATAAACTTACTAGTAATCTTGCCTCAGTTTTAAACATTTTGTGAAGGAACAAAATTGTCAACATTTAAGAGCCAGCCCTAATATGTTATCTCCCATCTCGTGCCACGTAATTTGACACTTTTCACTGACAAAGCCCACATTTGCTCAAAGACATACAGACAGACAGACACAAAAACTTACGCGGCGATACAAAAAGCAATTAGTATTTTTTTGCGAGCCTATTCCGAAATTAATTTTTAGGAGGAATTTTGTGAAAGAAAAAAAAATGGGAGCACGTGTTAACTAAAGACATGAGAATTGTGAACTATGTCTTATTTTTCATAATTAGACTGTGAATTTCTGAGTCTATTTTGGGTGCGGAACGAATCGGGGTGGTCGGTATGCTACAGGAACTGTCAGAATTCCGTGGAAATACCTTTGCGCTTTTAATTTTTTGGTATTAATTAGTTCCTAAATTAACAGTTGATAGAGCGAAGCTGGTTTTAAATTTTAATTGAATGAGGTAGTTTGTTACGCAAATTAATCGTTTGATTAGCACAAATCAAATTTTTGAAAGGACGCCGATTAGAAAAATGATATGAATTTATGGCCAGTTTGGATGACTTTAATGATTAACTTATGTTAATGATCTATTATAATTTATGGTTTCTATTACAATTAAAATAAATTTTAAATAAAGGTTTAGGTACTACGTGTTTGAGGAAACTAGTGTCAGTATATTCAAAATTATGTTTTATTTTTGTAGTTAACATAATAATCTTGCTATTGAGATTTGTGACAATAACATCACATCTGTACTTCCTAAACGGTTATGCAAGGGTGTACCTGTCGCCATTTTATATTGGTTATTTGAAAAATGTGAGTAAAAATATATAAAAACAAATAAAATCACATGCACATACACAACTAAAAATCTTATTCCAAAATCACAAACGCTTCAACAACAAAGATCTCAGTAGCGGAACATCAATCAAATCACACTTGCAAATTGACGGCTTGATAAAGTAAATTATATAAAGGCACCGTAGCCTCAGGGAAGATACCAATCGCAATCTAGTAATCCGAACAGGAAGCCCATTGTGCGAACAGATGCGAAATACTTTTAACAGTGAACTGTACCATAATGGTACCATTGGTACAATTTTGGGCGTGGTCGATTGTGCACATAGAATTTAGGTCCTATCTAACGTTTCGGATTTTGTTAAAGCAGAAAAAAACAGTGTTTTGAAGTCCTGTTCGGTTCCGCAATAAATATTGCATTGATAAAAACTTGTGGGCGTATAACTGTGTTGTATGGAAGGAACTTAAGTAGGAAATATGAGGATGCTGTACGAAAATATAATGGAGCATCAGTTGCGTTAATAAGGAAAAATATCTTTAGTTTGAACGCTTAGTTGTCTGGTTACATCTCGAATTTGGCAAAGGTATAACTGTATACGTATTACAAAATTCGTCCCCATCTCGCCTCGTCTGTCTGCTGAAGTTTAAAACAGAAAAACCAACGAATTAGAGAGATTATTTAATTACCAGCGATACGAGTGATTGCATTCTTAAAAGTTCTGGGTAAATTGATTGATATATTTATGGATGAAAAATATGCAGATTAGGAACTAATTAATGTTAAATTGTTCGAACGCAATTGTATCTAGCATTACCAGTCAATTGAAATATCTGCATGCATTTTTCAGCCCAATTCTCAAGTTGGAATCGAGCCTAGTAAAAGAGCTTGCATTTCTTACCTACCTTATTCTATTCTACATCATGTTGTTATCCTTATTGTTCAATATTTACCTTATCAAAGGCACATTACAATACAAACAGATAAAAAGCCCATAAAAGGCGGTAAACGATTTACCGCCATATTTTATTTATCTTAATTTTATCGCAAACAATTCTTCAACAATGCGAAAAGGAAGCGAAAAAAAAACCGTCCAAAAAGGAATGTTTTTAAAACACGATCGAAGTAGCTGAGGCGGCAAATTGGTACCGAAAGGGATTTTCTACTGTTTTGAAAATACTTTTCGGTAAGTCGGTACACTTTGAGAAGGATTAAGTTCGGGGGTAGACTAAGATTGTTTTTACAGCTTTTGAACCCTTTGTCGGTTGGCGGAATTACATTATAACTTGGCACGGTGTTATGTGGGATAGGAGCACCCATTTTACGGTTCTTGAATGGGTTCGGTATGGTCCTTGTATCCTTTGACGCAGAATCTACGTGCTGGTGAATGGGTTCGTTTCTGTTTCATGCCTTGAGTTCTCAATAGACTGAAAGCGCTTTCAAGTTCCGCTGCCAAATTCTTTGTTGGAGCTCGTTGAGTATTAGTAGTTGCTTTTTTTAAACTGTCTGTAGTTCCTTGGAATTCCACTTTCGTTTAAAATTGATCATTGAGCAGTTATGGGAAAGATGTATTGATCTAATGTGAAAGAAAAGTTTGTGGAACAATTTTTAAGTCTCGGACCATTTTGGTTCCGAGACTTAAAAATAGTAGTAGTAGTAGTAGTAATAGTATTTTACTATTCCCGTAAGCCGATAAGGTAAAGTGTGCCTGGGCTGGGTACTCTGCTGTATATGTAGTAAGTTGTGTACCCATTAAGCATTTTCTGGAGCCCTGAAGCAGACAGAAGGCGCCACTGCGGTGTGATGAAGAGAGAAAAATTTCTAACGTGGGGCACCGTTTAAAAAGGATTCATCGCTGAAAAATGAGAAATATAATTACTAAAAAATATGCTATTGTTCTGTTCTGATCGCGGGACTGTACAAATTACCGTGACCCCGAACACCGTGGATTTTCTTCAGTACGAGTCTGACAGTCCCTCCCGCTCAGCCCTGAGTGGGAGGACTCATAAGATGATTTAACCACGATAAAAAAAAATTGTTCTGTCCTCAATAATATACCAGCAATTCCTCACCATATCGTAATCAATTAATTAACTAATGAGGCAAAACCTCATCTAACAAACTCGCAGTTTCCTTCCTCTGCAATTTTCCCGTAACTTTAACCAGAATTAAGTGATAGGTAATTTACTTTTTCCTCATACATTTATAACGCCTTCTGTGAAACCTTATCTGATAGAGATCATATCTTAATATGCGTCATGTCGGCAAGTAGCTGTATGATTATAATCTTGTGTAAATTGCGCGGGCGACGATAGTTCAACACGATAGGTCACGGTGTACCGTCGTTAGAGGCATTTTCATGAATATTTATTGAGAAGAAAGTCGTCTTTTACACTGATTTTATCTTTTCTGGCGATAGGTGAAAGTTACGCTAAAAGTTTTTGTGGTCCGTGTTAAGAGGATAAATAAGAGGAGAGTCAACTGTGTTAGTATAAAAATGTTCTGGGACCCAGGTTTTCTTCTCGGGTGGGCCATAATCCACCATGCGAGCCCAGTGCGGGTTGGTATATCCCAGTTGTAGCGTCTCCGTTCCAAGTTTTCACGCGGTCTTGTATTTTTTTTAACTTTGATGGAATGCAGAACGCAAACTTAGCTTACGTATTCCCAAGCGATGCCTACAAAATATAGCAAGACACTGTTATGTACCTTGCTACTATTTTGGCAGTGGTCTGCAATATTTTTCACTGTGTTACGAAGTACAGTAGGGTATTAGAGTGACCGTACGATATTTCACATGATGCTGATGAGGCTACCTGCTATGCAGATACGAGGCTGTTTGTCGTGATAACTGTTATGAGTTTGTTGATCAGAAAGTTATAAATAGCTGAATAATGTAGCGATCATTAGGTGCACGGTGTGAATTGATGGTCATAAATTTATGTGTGTGTATAATGGTTTGTATGTAGCACACAGCTGAGGAGAAGAATTAGCTGTGTGCTATATAAAAACCATTATTAACACCGTGCACCTAATGATCGCTACATTATTCCTTGCTGGATTCTGTATTTCCTGATAACTACAATCTTGGGGTCTTTTTATGGTGATTTTGACCGTAGCACAGTTATTACGAATATTGTAACTTGGATTATACATTTTTTTATCTTGGTAGTCATCGAATGAGCCCTCCCACCCAAGGCGGGATGGGAGTGACTGTCAGACTTGTACTGGCTAAAATCCACGGTGATTCCTCGATAGTCCTTTACGTTCCAGCGTCACGGATACCTACTGAGACAGTCCCGCGACCCCGGAAGCTTGGGGTCCTTTAGTCAAGAGTGAACATTGAACAGGTTACTTCTAGGTAAGCGTGCTTTACGGTCGTCAACATCTTCACTTATCATTAAACGAGATAGTGGCTAAACTCTGGGCTATAGCTAAATAAAAACATATAAAAATGCAGGGGATTTCCATTTTGTGGAAAGTGGGTACAGTACTCGTGCTTTGTTTAGATAGTATGTCATTCACCGCTGGCTGAAAGAAAACTCCAAAAGAATCAAAGAAAATCTACTACTAATTTGTCATTCTACTACTATTTCGAATCTATTACTAATTGGAATTGGCAAACGACAATTCAGAATGCGAGTAACTGACCTACTTGAAATAAATGCTCTGATAGATTTAAAAGTTCTTTACGCAGTGAACATGGAGAAAAGACGTTCATCACCGTAATGTGGAACTTGATTTATGCGATGACTTAAAAAAGCTCCTTAAAAAACTCTTGAGTATCTAATTCTTCCTAAAAAGATAAGTTGAAGCATCTTCGAAGGACCATGACATAGATAATTCCTGTAATATTACTTTATAGCTTAAATCCTTTAAAAAGTGGGACGTGAAATTACCACACGTAAGCCGTGTGTAGGACACAAGAAAGCCCTACAAAATTAGGGGACAGCCATATATTTGGATTAGGGATCTATTCAAAAATTCGGACCGTGCCTAATCTTTTTGCCTCGCTTTTTCAATTCAAAAGGAAAATATATCATAGGACATTCAATTCATCGTGATACAAAAACCAAGGGTCTCTCTAATGTATTTTTTAGCATAACCCACTCGAAATAACCGGAAGCCATATGCGCACAAATATTTAAAAGTGGTTTGCCTACAGGGCCGCGGGCTACGGACAATTTTTTCTCCACTCTTTTTTGTACACTGAATTTATTTAATGGTTACTAAGTATTAGAATTGGACCCTTTTCTGGTTTGACATGCTCCGTTCGTGCCCCGAAAAGATTAGCGTCTCGCCTGCTTTGTGAGTCATTTTTTGGAGCGTAACTTTTTTCTAAATTTCGTGACAGCGACATTAATAAATAACAAATAGTAGGACGAAAAAGTTTCTGTATATTAATATTTTTATAATGGCGACAGCAGTTTTTGTTGATGTTCGAAATTGATTTTGGGTTTTAAAACTGTTTTAGCATTTATGACTGGTGGTTGGGATTTGGACAGTCGCCAGTTGTAAATTGTTTAAAATGGCGTCCAATTTTACAAACTTTTAAACCTCTTCAAATAAAATATTTTTTTTTAATACATCTTTTATTACAATAAAAATCTGCGCTGATCTAATTAGCCCGTTTTACTTGTCGCTGCGTTGTCTAAGCAGGGCTCTGGAATGCAAAGGTACCGATACCGAAGGGACGCGGTGGCCCTGCCGGGGTCGCGGGACTCACGAATTACCGTGACCCCGGTTCGTAAAGAGCTATTGAAGGCCTGGGTGGGAGACATCATTTAATGATTTTACCACGTAAAAAAAAAGAAAAAAAAGGGACGCAGTGGTTTTTAGTCAGTGAAAGACCGGAGTATGTCCCTTTCGATCCACCTAGGGATTCATTCGATGGGTTTCACTTACCGAAAAAAAACCTTTTTCGCTGTTATTAAATATTGTTGTTTGGTTAATTTTGTGAAGGTCTCATCCCATGGCTATCTCTAACCCTCGATCCACAGTCATTGAGTTATCTCATCATAACGTGAGGGTCAAATCAGGGTTTCTTATACAAATACCATATCCTTTACATCCTGAAAGAAAACCATCTCAAATCGCATTCCTTTCTTCATCTCACCAATCCTAACTTATAACATCCCAAACAATATTGTAGATCAATTGTCAAGAAATAAAACCATTCTGATTGATGATACACGGGACGTACAATTTAGCAATGTCGAGTTCTGTACTCCACAATGCACATTCATAGCCCCGTATGTGCCTTCCGACAGTATCCTATAAATAATACATTATACAGTCTATTGTTGAACTCAAAGAGAAGCTTTAACGGTGGATGATCTCTTAAAATAACAAGTGTTTGCTTCACTGATTATCGACAATACGTATACCTTTAGCTGCCTCTGACAGCCCTTGCAATAAAAGTAAATTTTGAAGTTGTATTGCTGTTTGATTTTGAATTCTGTTGCTGTAGAAATCGAATTGAATTTCAGTTGGCTTTGTTGGAATCGTAGTTCTGAAATGTAAGTTAGAATTTGAGTTTTGGAAAGGTCGTGTTAAAGTTTAAGTTTGTGTGTGAGGGATTCATAGATGATTTCAATAAAATCTTCAAATAAAATGTGCGTGAACATCACGGCCAAGTTGGTTCACCATACAAAGAAACATTCATCTATTGATACTTTGCTATTTAAATGGTTTTACACATTTATAATATGAGTTACGATAAATACGGTCGCATTGTGTGGAGGTTCCACTTTGTTCAGAACATATTGTATGAAAATAATGCTTTTAATACTATTTCAATATTTAGACGATGTCTTGAGGATGCTTGGCGTAATTTTTGTAATAGGTATTAAAGGTTTAGTGATTTAAATATTTGCGGAACTTAAATTGGGGCAATGAGGATCTTTCTGGGACTTATTTGTTGAGCTTTGATTTGTAGTCTGTTCGTAAATATTGATGTTTTGTATAAATAAGTACAATTGAACTTAAAGTTGCTACTGCAATAACGTGTCTTCTTATTTGACGTCATAAGTATTAATAAAATGGTAAATATCATTAGTACCTCTCTTATAAAAAGTTTCTGAAAAATAACTCGTTGATCTATTTGATCGTCATTACGGCTGTTGAGCATAAGGTTCTAAGTTCGACCCCCAGGAAGGACTAACACTTTGTCCGTCCCCCCGGAACGAAAAGGGCTATTGAAGGACATCGTGAATTTTAGTCAGTACGAGTCTGACAGTCCCTCCCGCTCTGCCCTGGGTGGGAGGACTCATTGGAAGATTTTACCACGATAAAATAAAGTACCTGTAGTAGTTAAATTGAAACTAATGCTATGGATAAAACTATATTTTTTTTAATTGAATCAAAGACTCTATTAAAACATCTCCGCCATATCAAATCCAATCCAATATCAAATTAAATCTAAAAAGGCTATATTGCTCCAAGCAAACCTTTTAGAGAGCACCTAGTTAAACAATCTTGATTAAAAATATTCAGCTGCTTTAAAACCACGCCCACTAAAATTAATTATTTGGAATAGCGTGAGTCACCTGCCTATTTTTGTATGAGAGGCTATAAGAGGCTATAAGTGGGTCAGTGATAGGTCTCCGCCCAAGGATCGCTCTCCGCCCAGAACGCCCATCAGGTTGGAGTAACAAGTTTCTTGTGAAATAGGCTGGCTTATTTGTTAGAGGCCATTCATTTGAGGCTATTATGTTGATTTGTGTTAAAGATTATTTTGGTTGTTGGACAAATTGTGACGGCGCAGTTGGTGTAGTGTCTGAGCGATCGGCTGCTGCACGACGTGCCGCTGGTTCGATCCTGCCACGGATAAAATATGAGTATGACTTACAAGTAGTTGTTTCGGGTTTGTATGTTTGTAAACGCACTCACGATACAGGAGAAATTCCTAGTGGGGGGCAATGTTTTTAAAAAGAAGAAAGAAAAAGAAATACTAGTAGTTCTATTTCATCTTGGGTATTCATTACAATGTGTGGTGAAAACTGTTGCCTTTGCGTGTTTTTGATCTGATGTGATTAAGCTCTTGCATTTTTCTGTTAGCGAGAATATATTAAGTTGGCTAAAGTGTCGAAATTTAACTCACGTTAGGTATTAGTCGGTGTTCTTGATAATTTTATTTCCTTGATATATATAGTGTAGGTTTTGCAAGCATCATTAGTTACTGTAGATTTGTATCACAATTTATGTAACTTACACGAAAATATGTTTTATGGACGCAGACAAAAGAATGCATTCAGCAAGATCACCGATCTTTAAAAAAATATACAAATTACGTGCTGTCAAATTTTATCATTGCTGATTATGAATTTAAAATATTTATTTCTTGAATGACTCGACAGAATCCGAAGTTTGCAGCTTGCGTCGGCATTTCTAACACACAGAAATTAATTTCACAAATTGGCGAAGTTTCTTAGAAGTAGTTTCAAGTTCAAATATAAAGTTTGTGTTCCCCGCCCTAGGATAGAGTGCCCCGCCCTATCACGCCTAGAGCGCGAACCCTCGCTTCACCCAACACTAGAGGTGTTCAATAAAGCTGGGTTTACAATACCCGCTAAGTATTTTAAGGCGGTGCTGTACTCACAAGTTGACATGTAAATTGTTTGGTCAAGATTGGGCTCTTTTGTGAAATGTTTCTATGCATGTACCGCTTTGTATTTGAAGTGTAATGTCGGCACTTTCGAAGACCGCTTTTTATTGTCAGTTGGTTTAATTCAAGAGATCTTCTCAGAAAACGGCTGCTTAAGATTGCTACTGTAACGGAAATGAAGTACTGGCTACTTAGAATGACAACATCTTTAATTTACATGAAATTTGGTTAGTGTGTCTAGAAAAAGCTACTAGTAAAACCTCTTTCAAATCAATAATCTCAACGAAAGAAGCATAAACTACTAATGAAGAAATACTTTGTATTTCTCAAGTACACTTTTAAATAACAAGAAAAAAATGACTTCGAGTGTGATGATTGACCGTCATTGTACTATGAACGAAACATTCGCAGACAAAAGTGCTCGTCAACTTCAAGTACCAATGACCACGCACATTTTTTCAGCTAAGGCGCCATCATTTCACCAAACTCAGGAAAAACTCATGACAATCATTTTCAAAGTACAGTTAGACAAAAAAGGGCGACATGGCCATCAGAGACTTATTTTTTCAGAACCCATTCTTTGTCCCACACAATAAGTGCTCAATGTTCTTATCTGAGCATCTACGTCTTTCGTATGAAAGGACGAAGATGTTATCTTCAGGACTTCGAGCCTTAATCCGAGTTTGGTCCCAAACAATAGGACGAATCATCGGGACACGTGGTCTTGGGACAAATTGGGCATTATGATCGTGTTTTTTATTGTCGTCGTATTAATGTATTGTTTTTTGGGACAGTGATGTATTGGGTTTTTGTTGTGTGGTGGTTTATATGAGAGGTTGTTAGATTAGAGATATTTTTGTTTAATTTTATTGTTTAATGTGCTAGTTTTGAAAGTAAATGCGTAATTTAGATTTAAAAGT
The DNA here is from genome assembly GCA_943136025.2 of Agrotis puta. Taxonomy (NCBI): domain Eukaryota; kingdom Metazoa; phylum Arthropoda; class Insecta; order Lepidoptera; family Noctuidae; genus Agrotis; species Agrotis puta. Next base: position 5,715,925 of record OW964184.2, on the reverse strand, counting down.
AGGAGGAAAACTTTGACCAAACAGTCTTCGAAAAAATGTAATTTCTTTCAATTGAAAAGTTCATTTAACCTCTTCAGCGGAGTTTTAAAACCAACTCTCAGTGTTACGTGAATAAAATACGGGATAAAAACTACTAATAAGTAATAATATAAATAATAACTATCGTCATCATCATGGGTCGGAAGATGTCCACTGTTGAACAATTGCCTCCCCCTTAGACCATGTTGTATGGTCAAACTATGTATGTTTGGTATATTTTTAAATTTAAATTTTCACTGTCATTATTTTACCTGGAGCCACTGTAGATTGTATGTATTTAATTTTACAAAAACAAAGAAGGTATTTTCGTTTGATCCCAGATTTGAAATCCAATGTAATATTTTTGACTTTGGATCCCACAGAACATTTTACATATTTCCATTGGATTCCAAATTCTAATAAAACAAGAGAATTTATTGTTGTTGAATCCGAAAAACTGTTTCTTATGCTTCGAAGTGTTTTATCGAGCTCTAAATGCAAACATTTCGAGTCAATCCTGAATCAACTATACCTAAATAATCAGGAGTCTGGCAAGTAATATTTAATCTTATTAATTCACGTAACACTTGGATTACCTTCATCAATGCACGATTTAACATGCCAGGAACATATTCAAAAATATCTCAATAACTAGTGGTATAATATATTTATACGACACGCTTTATAATTTCAACAATGTGAAAGACTCCAATTTATTCGCTCAAATGAACTGAATATCAAGACATTTGTCTTCATTGTCGCCAAATTTCTCCATCATTGTCAACAGTTTAAAGGTGCGTTAGGATTTATTAAAGTCGCTATTTGGAAGTCTTTGAAAGACTTCAAGTTAAAGGCTTCGACCAAGCGAGAGAATTAGAAGTCATTATACGAGTCAGTTATTGATGTTATTAGCTCTTTTGTCGTTTAGATGGTTCAAGTTTTTGCTAAACGATTTTAAATGTACAGGGTGGTTTTAAAAGGTAGTATAAACTATTTAATGACTTCGATATTACTAGGAAATAAAAACAATTCGAAATCTATGGATTTTTTTTTGTTTTTAAGTAAGAGAAAGCAACTGTTTTATACCTAGATCCATCGGGTTGTCCTTATTGTTGGAAATTATAAAGCGTCTACAAAATAAAGTACATATATTGATTTGTTCAAGATTTTAACCGCATTAGAATAAATTGTACCTTAAAGTAACTTAAACTTAGTGACAAGATACTAGACTTATGCAACTGAGCTTAAATTAGAAGATGTTATATTTATTAGGCTCTTTCCATTTTTGTTTTTTGAAGTGAAAACTTCTTTAGCGGCGTTGTGCACTTTTTTTGGAATGGGTAAAAAATGTTAAACTCGTGAATGTTCGTGTGTGTTTATTACTATTAAAGTTTTCACTTCTGCCGGCAGTCCCAGGAAATATACAGGATTTTTTTCTGTATATTTCCTAAATAAACTCACATACATAACCGCCCAGACCCGTAACAACTACTTGTAGATCATATAAATACTTGCTCATAAAAATATTTCGTATCTTACCTACTACTACCTACCTGAAATCATCTATTTACTCTAAACAAAGTATAAGTACGTACTACGTAGACATCATTACACTTGCAACTTAAAGCTAGAGACTGCTTTTAAGTATTTATAAAAATATAAATTCCTGTTTCACATACATTTGGTTCAAAAAAAGAAGCAGCCTGTACCATCTTCACGGCTTGTCTACCATCCAACTACAAATCAATAGCCAACAAAAGGCGATTTAATGGACCTTTTAGTAGTCAAAATCGAGACAAATTCACTTTAAAAGCCAATTCTATCGTGTTTGTAAGACCAATAGCGATAAATATCACACTATTTCAAAAAAGATAACATTCTTTGTCACATTCAAATATATCTTTTATAAAATAGCCATTAAAGATGGAAATTAATTAGTAATAAAAAATATTAATGCTGAATTATTTTGACGTTTCGTTAGATCGTATTGTATGGTATGTGATAAATGTTTTTATTTAGTGATATTGATTTCTTTTTTAGGGTATTCGATTATAAGCGACGGTTTTTTAAAGTAAATGGATAATTTATTCAAGTTATTAAGTACAAGTTTTACCAGAAGTTGTATAAAGTACTCACAATTTTTCAAAACGTAGCAATGGTTGTGCAGTGGGAGTTGTGCAATTCTATGGAACAATAAGGTAACATTGCGTATTGCGCATTACATTGCACATTTTTCTAGTAGAGAATACTGTAACAGACGTTTTAAGAAGACATTAATGACCAATAATTGTAAAAAAATGACATGAGACTGTTCTTCAAAACTATTCCAAGCTTTAATCTTGCTTACACAAGCTAATTGATGTCGATCTAGTAAATTGGATTCACAAACATATCTCAAGACCTCACTTCATTTAATATCAATACAAATATTCTTAACATCTGCTTATAAGCTGAGAAAACATCCTTTGACATGGCTCCCGTCAAAACCTTTCGCGTTCCGCCTAATATCTTCCAAGTTATGGTCTCCTTTAATATAATTATTGTCAAATGCCATGCGCAGACGCATATTCTTCCGCACCAATGAATTTCTTCGCAAAATAAAATGCGATCAATGGTCCAAATCTTTTGGAGGTAGCTTCACACAATGGGCCACGGGATAAAGCATCATATTTATTTCATAATAAATGACAATTATCGTAAATTGATTTCGAAGTCGACAATGTACACGCACCTAACCAAACATTGGCCGAAAAGGATCGTCCATTTTCATTGTTAAACTTTGTAGCGAACAGAAATATGAAAAGTGGAATTTGACAAAGGTTTGTATTTTTATTGTACTGGGTAACGTAACAAATATTATGTATGTATTCTGGTCCTGTTATTGGGCACTTTTGAATAAATAAATAAGTTTAGTTTAGCATACCTATTTGGTTTTCTTATGAAGTAAATAAACACTCAACTATTCGAATTTCTGCAATATGGGCGGGAAAAAACATACACCTTCCTGGTTGTGAGAATGCCACCCATTCATTGGCTTTTTATTTGATTTCTTAAGACAAATATAAGTAAATATGTATATAATTATATATGTATGATATTTTGGAACAACCATTCCCCTTTTTATAAGTTGTTAACAATTAACGGCATGAATCTTCAAAGATCCCAATAACTTTTTAAAAGTGTTACTGAAATTATTCAGTTCATATAAATAAGGAGTGATTTAGTAAATGCGGCTATTCATTAAATTCCCTGCTGGTTTCTGCATTTCCCGACAGCTATAACCTTGGGTCTTCAAGTCAAGAGTGAACAGGTTACTTCTAGGTAAGCGTGCTTCACCGTCGACCACATCTTCGCTTACCATCAGGCGAGATAGTGGTCAAACGCGAACTTATAATTAAATTTAAAAAAAAAGTTATTTAAAAGTAGTTCTATGTCTTTGATAACTAAGGTAACATGTACAATAATATGGAACATAGAGGATCAGTTTATCATCACTTCACCATCACCCACGTTCTTGTGCGACTCTTATCCAAGTTTAACCCGATGTCAAGAATTCCGTCAGCATAGACTATTTGGTTATTTTTTAATCCGTCATTTGGACACATCATCATTTCTATCTACTATAAATCAAAACATAACGATGTCATATACGGTTTAGCTAACAGTTGCTTAACCTTATATGATGTTGATTTCAGCTGTTTAGGACCCACGCTGTTTCAAGTTGAAGACTTCTACGTACTCCAGATGACAACTGTGTAACAATTAAAGGATACAAAAGAAACCACTGCAGAAATATTTTGACACGTTAACGAACATGTTCCAAACAGTTCCTCCTCATAAATATCCAACTCCTTCTCAGCAGATGTTTTCTCTAAACAACTAAAATTTCCTCATGTTCGCGACTTGTAGCTACAAGTACAATGAGTACCATCAATTAAAGACGACAGCTCCATTTAAATGCGCAGAATATGTCGTCCACGCTAAAAACTATATAAAAGTCCAGGTGTTTGTTCACAATTAGTGTATAATCACTATATTTGAAGTGTTGTCACGGAGGTTCTAAGAAAACCTTTGTTAGTCGCCACCCAGTAGGGCAATGTTTGCAAACGGCCTGAATAAGTCTCGACCAATATTTGCCTTAGGAATGAAAGAAACAATGCCTCCGGTGGGACAGTTAGCGTTTTCTTGTGAGTCACGGGACAATGTTAAGGTGGTGTTTCAATGTTGCGATTGGGGTGGTTTAATTTCTATTTATTGGTGATACATTTTACACAACTTACATGTTTATGATAAAGCTATATATTGAACTAAATAGTGAATATTGTATGTTATAATTTTACATTTAGCTGATGTGACTTAGTTTTTCAATGTATTTTTCTAGCTGGAACAAGAATTATGCTGTTCCAATTACAAAATATTTTCTTAAGGCTTCCTTGGAAAATTATTCACGTACTGTTAATTGTGCAAAGCTATAAATTTTCCTTACAACCTAGATAACCAGATTTTGTTACCATTCCTCAAAGTCCTCAAAATTATTCACAAACCATATCGTAGCATCAAAACCGTACCTTAACTTCAATTTTGGCGACTATGTTTGCACGTCCACAACGCTCACCGCGGGAGGTTCGACCACCGAGCATTTATTATCCCTCTATTTACCCATCTTACTTTAAAATGCTCTTAACAAAGTCGTTTCGAAGCACGAGCGTGATTTGCACCGAAATCTCGAGCATTTGTCTCCTTAAGCCGTCTTTTGTTATTTTCGAGCATGAATTAGAATTAATTGTTTTGAGACGTGTCTGCGTTTTAAAGAAGCTGTGGATGTTTTATTTATGGACGCTTATGTTTAATGCAATTGCAATGGTTGAAGGATTGATGAAATGGGTACTTTCGAAGCAAGACTGGACTATTTATTTTGCTTTATTGTGGACTGATATATTCTTTGGATTGCATGAGACCACCTGAGTTTCACATCATCTCTGGTCAGAAAAAATTAAGTTATATTTGTACTTTTTTTTTTGGCATGGTAATATCATCAAATAAGTCCTCCCACCCGGGGCAGGGCAGGAGGGTTTGTTAAACTTGTACTGACTAAAATCCACGGTGTCTTTTAACAGCCCTTTACTTTCCGGGTTCACGGTATTCGTTAGTCCCGCGACCCAGTTATATTTGTACTTTCCAACGACCAACAAACTATCCGTAATTTAATCGTGTTTTTTTACAATTTAGTGAATCGTGTGAGTCGTATAATAAATTCAGTAAAAGTTTGAGTTCGTTTTTCAAAAAGAAACTTTCAGTTACTGCTATATTTTAGTAGTAGTAGTCTTTAAAGATGAATTTTCCGTCTGTCCTTTCCAAATTACGATAAATGGTCTCAGACATAGAGATATCTGAGACCAGACTACTGAGACAGGACTAAGAGTAGTTCATTTTGTATCGAACAGTCAGAGAAACTGACTTTTTAAAATTATTCATGAAACATGATCAAATTCACATATAATTCTTTGAAATTTATACAAAATGACTACAACTGTCTTTTTTTTATCGTGGTAAAATCATCAAATGAGTCCTCCCACCCAGGGCAGGGCGGGAGGGACTGTCAGACTTGTACTGACTAAAATCCACGGTGTCCTTCAATAGCCCTTTACGTACCGGGGTCACGGTAATCCCTTGGTCCCGCGACCCCGGCAGGCTTTGGCCCTCTACAGGCCCCGTCACATGCTGACTACAACTGTCTATCTATAAAATAACAAGCTGATGCCAGTGCCTTTAGCTGCGTCGTGTTCGTTAATGTTGACTGTAATCACAATTTAAATAAAATGATCTTTAATTTCAATTGTTAAAATTCGTTCATTTATTCTTACGTGATTGAGTAACAAAAATCTATCTATCCGAAACTTTTCACATTTCAATTTGCTTGATTAGTCTTTACATAATACCAATTTATTCAATTCAGCCATCACACTTACACAATACAAATTCATCCAACCATAAAGTAAAGTTCAGACAAATCCAGACTAAACAACCCAGCTTATCTATAACATAAAGAAATACCAGCCGTCGTTGTGACTACCTCATAACTCGCACCGACACATAACACCTATCACATATGCACATAATTGTTTATAATAAGAGGGAACACTACATTTGAATACCTAGAAGGAAGTGATAAAACCTGTTAACAACCTTGCATCCTGTGTAGATACTGTCGGTTTACTTAAACAATACTTGACTTAGGTTAGGAATGTCATCTTAATTTACATATCCAACAATGTATTTCGAACTCTGAGTGAAAAGCCATAAGGTTGGTTATAAGTCTGAGGTGCTAGATAAGTCTTAACCCGTTAGTGAAGAGTTGTCGACCAATATTGGTGTAAAGGCACCAATATTTAAAGTACCTGATTACGTTAAGTGAATGAATGGTTGATTATGTGACGACCAACTGAGAAACTGGGGTACTTTAGATACGTTTTATGTACTATTGAGTAAATAACTCACGAAGTTCCAGTTTTTGAGATAAGTTCTCGGTATTATGTACCTTTAAAGCGCATCGACTGTCTTGAGTTTTTCCTTAACACGTATCTTCGAAGCCATTCATGTTGTTGGTTTCGACATGTTCCATTTTAGAGCAACTATTAAAGGTTACAAAGTAAGAAATTGATTGTCGGTACATTAAAAAAATAACTCTCCAAGGAATCTCTTTCAAGAACTATCATAACTGCCAAACACGCCAAGATCCACCGAACCCTATTGTGCCCCAAATAGATTCACCGCGTACAAAGCGTTTAGCAATCAGAGCACAAATCAAGACTCTCCGAATGGCCTCACACTGGGACATTATCCTTCAACCGTCACGCCGAACTTCAATACTTTGACACTATTGTGAAATTTCTCACTTCGGTCTCGGCGACCCGCAGCGCATGTCGGGTTAACCCGCTATTGTGGGCACACGTGCGCATTGAATGGGCCCTTAGAAGGTATCTTAGATTTGACAACCCTATTTATGTTTGGCCGCCTAATTGAATTATAGGGCGCGGCCTTATGAGGGCGATAGCGATCCGATTTTGTAATTAGTGTTGTGTGCTGTTTGTGGATGTGGTGGTATGCTGTGGGGAAATAGATTGGATACGGGCTTGTAAACTAATCTTGATTGGATTTATGTTTACGTAAATCTGTAATGTATTGGCAATTGGAATGATTGGTGAATGGGGAATAATGTTAAAGTAAAGGTTTCTAACTAAATAATATATAAACTTAGTTGTTAATGACGGTAATAAAACGACAATGCAGAGCGTTCTTCGTGCGTCTAGAATCTGGTCATCTCGTTTTACATTCTAAGTACAATACTTGAAGCCAGTTGGATTAGTTATTAATTTTCCGCTAAGATGTGATCGCTTGCTTTGAGTTGACCTTCTTTGACAGAGATTATTTCTTGACATTACTAGATATAGGTTAAAAGGAGGGTAGACAGATCTTTGTTTAGGGTTGGGACGATAGAAACCAAATATCTACTTGTCAAGCATAAATCTGTCCCATATGATGTCAAATATTCTGACAAACTCCACTCCTCAGTTATCAGAACCACTTCAACCCAAATTCGCGTGCCTATCCACCTTATTTTTATAATTATAAAAAATATACACCCAAACTATTCTATCAAGACCCACAAACATTTAGCTTTTAGCAACCAAAATGTACCATTTCTAAAGCTCTACCTAAACTGGTTGTTCTACTTCCAAATACGGACGTCCTTGAGAGCTGAGTACATATTTGTTTTGGTCTCAGAATTCTGTTATCTTTGCAAACAAGTGCGGGGGCGATGTTTGGTGAAGGAAACCAAAATGGCGGCAAGCGAGATACGGCTTACTAGATGTTTGTGTAGGCTATTCGAAGGCTTTAGAAGTTATTTTCAAAGTATGAGTGTTTATTTTTTGTTGGCGATTGGTTAAGAAGTTTAGTGGTTGATTTTTGTGCAAATGGTAAGCTTGATAGATTTAAGAAGTTAAAAGTAGCACCTTTTGTGTGGGATTAGGTTCTCTGGTGAGTTTATGAAGAAATAAATTATAATCAATAAAGAATATGATTCTTATAGCTTTCCTCCGCGGTTTTACCCGCTGTTCAGCTTCTATTGGTCTCTCAAAGATGGGTCTTACCGCTGCGATTGCGGCGTGCCCGTGACTGCTGTTGCTAGTGTAACTTCAAATCATCGATTGGTCTTTTACTATAGACCTCATTCGTATAGCTCAATATAATCCAACGAGCTATAGAAAGGGCTATGCTCGGAGTCTCTGTGCGTGATCAACTCAGAAATTAGGAGATTCGTAGACGAACCAAAGTTACCGACATAGCCCAATGAATTAGCAAGTTGAAATGGCAGTGGGCAGGCCATATAGCACGCAGAACTGGGGCCGTAAGGTTCTCGAATGGAGACCACGCACCGGCAAGCGCAGCGTAGGATGTAGCCCTACAAAGTGGGCAGACGATCTTATGACCACAAAATCATGCTGGATGCAAGCCACTTCCAACTGGTCCTATTGGAAGTCTAGGGGAGGCCTATGTTCAGTAGTGGACGTCTTACGGCTGATATGATTATGAATCATCGATTGTATACCAATCACTACAGTGAAAGAATACAAATATGATTACATCCAGTACTCAGATTACATGGACGTTGAAAAATGGAGCCCGAAATACCTTCGGAGAAGTCAGATATAGACACGTGACATTAAAGGCAAGATGAATAGCTTCCCCAGAATAAAACGCAAAAGCATTAAAGTGACATAAAGTGGGTATCAATGAATATTTTTACAAAAGACGTACAAAGTTGCAAAGAATTACAAACGTGCGCGTATCTAATCAACTCAATGGCGAACGTACTTTAAAGTCATTCATAAAGATTTACTGTACAATGTAACTTCAAGCTTGTATAATGGTAAGAAATATACTTAGGAGATAATAAGGAAATGCCGATTACATGCTCTTTCATTCATACGATTTACTCGTCCCATATTAATGTTAAAAATGCGAAAGAAACTTGTTTTTTCGCATTTCTGCTTTTTGACGTAGATGTTTGTCTATTTTTATATCAACATTTTCACGTAGATGATTGAAATTATTTGGATGATTGGCAACGCGGATAGAAATGGCCAGCAAAAGATGAACTATAGGATATTTTTTATCCCTACATGTTTATATCGTTATATATTTTCTAACATCTATGCAGGCGAGCGGGCATGCAGGCAGCGAGTAATGGGCGACTCTCTGTCCGACCACGGACCAGGCCCAGATCGACGGCACGTTGTGTTCCACGCGTGCCTCAAGGAGTGTCAGCATAGTGACGGGGCCCCCTGTAGAGGGCCAAAGCCTGCCGGGGTCGCGGGACTCACGAATTACCGTGACCCCGGTACGTAAAGGGCTATTGAAGGATACCGTGGATTTCAGTCAGTACGAGTCTGACAGTCCCTCCCGCTCTTCCCTGGGTGGGAGGACTCATGTAATGATTTTACCACGTAAAAAAAAAACTTCTACGCAGGCGACGTTGAAAGTAAAAGTACGTTTATATTTAATTCATACAAACATAGTCTTTCTTGCATAAGCCTACTCTTTGAAAGTATTTCAAGAGGCTTTCTCAGATTTGCAGAAACAGTTTATAATCTCTTCTGAGTGTTCAACTAATCTTCACATTGTTGCGTAAATGACAATTACATAGTTTTGTGGATTTTACAAGACAAAATACCCCTATACAAGGGTTATCCAAATTCAAGAAAAAATCCCGAGAATTCTAAACAACGAAATCCATTATTTCGTGTCCATTACTAATTAACATTCAATCCTCATTCATAGATACTGACTTATACTCTTCAAAAGGCATACGAACCTCACATAATTCGTACGGATAGCATAACAGTTACTTATGCAGGCAGCAATTTTTAAACGGTTTTCATGTATACTATTTGCATGTTATGTGCTTGTGTATATGTGTTTCTATGTTTGTAAACGCACCTACGATACAGGAGAAATTCGTACTGTGTGTATAGCGTATTAAAAAAAACATATATGCAGTACATGTGCAATGTGCATATTTTGGCTGTATGCTACATGCAGCCAAAGAGGCATTTTTCAGGCACTTTGAAACTTATAGCATATCTTTGGTAAACTTTTGACTGCATACCTGTTTTTCTATCCGTACAAGCAACCCACACATAACATAACAAGGAAACGTCGATTACATGCTTAAAATTCACGGAATACTGAAGAAGCAATTTTATGTAGTTCTCACGGAATCCCGCGAAGCCTTTTTCGTCAGTATCCGCCATTCACTGGACTGAGTGACCGTTGTGAAATCGATTGCGCGTGGGCCGCCCATTCATGAGCCGATACTAAGATCCTTAAGAGTGAATGAACGGGTCGTTTAAGTGGTGTTACGTAATGGGGGAGAGGGGGGGAGTAGTGTATTGATTTTATTGTTGTTGAAGATACGGTATACTTCAAAAGGTTGGACAATACTTTTTGTTGTAAATGAGAAAGTGTGCTTAACTGGCGGATTGTAATAAACGCAGTCGGCGCGAAAACACACCCATAAGAAACTGGGTGTGTTTTCGCGCCCAAGCTGTTGTCTAAATTCCTTGGTCTAATGAGTTCTCTCTTGGTCGAGTGTTTCTAATGAATTCATTCATTGTTATGACGAAGTTCAGAATTTAATATAAGAAATTTTGGATAATCTATCTCTTCGACCAATCTATTGTTTGTCCTCTTGGATATTACAGATTAATAAAAATGATATTGGGAGTCTTTTTAGCATTTTTCCAGCATTTTTTCCGCTCTGAAAAGTACTCACTTCTTGGCTCAAAAAAGGTTAAAGCTTTCATGGAAGCTTTAAATCGCATGTTAAAAAAACAGTGGATTTTACAATTTTAAGCAAATGACAGTAAAGTAAGCGAAACGTAAATATGAAGAGAAATGCGTGAGCGCAGTTCTAAGAGGTTTATTTTACGGTCGATATGTTCAATAACACAAGAGTGAGAAACCATAATATTTACAAATGCATTAGTTTTAATAAATTACCTTCGCGTGAGAAAATTTTTTGTATTTGCTGCTCCCTAATCTACTGTCATTTCTTCTAAATATAAACGAAAATAAAATTAAACAGATCGATAATTATTAAAATTAAAATTGCCCAGTCTTGTTGTTGTTGTCACGTTCCCGGATGACAGCGATGCGCGGAGTTCTTTGACGCCTAAGTGTGTCTTCCCCTTTTTATGATTTTATTTTATTTAATTTAATATCTTATATAAGTATTTAGATTCACTTAGGTATATACGAGTATATTGGTATGATTACTTTAATATTTAAATTAAACTGGTCCATAAGATTTTTGAATTTAAAACGGTAGCAAAACACAGGGTACTGGGTAGTAGGGTACCAAATAATCTATGCTTCTATTGGAAGTGTAAGAATGACTTTGTTTTGAACTTATACAAACTGAGGCTCTTGCATGACATTTCAAGTTTTTGTGACGTAAAGTAAACTGGAACCTTGACGTTAATTTGATGGAAAAAAATAGTTCTTTTTTCGTACACTAGAGACGTTTTTCATTTTTCCACACAATAAACGCAGTAAATACTTCAAGTACGCTGTAAATAAAATATAGAAAACTTGTGAAGCCTCTGATTTTATCATCGGGCGAACCCAGGGGAGGGCGGGAGGGATTGTCAGACTTGACTGACTAAAGTCCACGGTGTCCTTCAATAGCCCTTTATGTACCGGGGTCACGGTAATTTGTAAGTCCCGCAACCCCGGAAAATGTTTACCAAACAGTTGCAACAAATAATTGCTAATACAAAAGACTTCAACGCGTTACACTCAAGACGACAGTCTTTGACCAAAAGATCGTTTTTAGACATCATAAAATTAAACTAAAAAAAAACATATCCAATAAAAAATTACGAAAATTATTGGGACTATAATGAGCCCCTATACTCAGCATGGGTCCAAAATTCAATCAATAGAAATTTATTGCCCAGATTCGCAAAGGCTACGCTTCGTTTCGAATTTAGAATTGTATGAGGCGGGGTATATTTTTTGTTCAATGATAATAGGCCGGCGCGAGCTAAGGCATCACCTATTATGCGCCAGCGCAGAAATGACAGTAAAAGTTACGCCCACTTTTTAGATCCTTTTTGTGCAGTCTTCAAAAGTTTTTAAAGATTAAAGAATAAGTTTATGGTTACCGTTTTTGTGGCAGTTCAATGTGTGCTAAGGTATTGATGATATAATAGGTAGTGTGATGTATTATGTATCATTTTATTGTGTTGCATGTATTGTCACTGTGAGGTCATATGTACCTCCTTATATCACGTTGGTTGTCTTTATAGATATTTAAAAAAAAACCGCTGATAATTTTTTGTCTTTGGCCACTTTTGCAATACTGCAGTTGTAAGTTCATATCAAGATACGGCTATTTTTGCGTTGGTTTGCATGGCCTCGACCAATGCCGGGCGCAAGAGGTCTCCGCCTATCGCCGTCGTGAGGACACGGCGTTACTCTGCCCAAGCGGGGCAGTCCTGCACAGTACGCTCCACCGTGTCCTCCGAACGATCATGGCAATTTCAAGAAGTCTTAGAAATAAATTCAAATCACGAATTCAAAATCTCCAAAAACTATTACACACTTAAATTTCCTCAATAAAACACACAAAGCTGGACCATTAAAACAAACAATTGATCTATAGGTCACTCCTATTGTCAGTGGCATCCGTCCTACTTGCGATAACGACTGCCCATTATCTGTTAGATACATACAAACAAACCCTGATGCCTTCTAGTGGCCATCTAACACGTGTTCAAAATGCTTTGTTATTTTAACTGTATCGGCACAATACACTAAAAGAATTTGTAGGAAATTCTACCTAGAAATTGTGGAAGTATGGTTTAATTTTCGCTGGGGATTATTTTCGCACTTCTCAAAAGTTGTAGGGCGGAAATGGTGTAAGTAAATGAGGGTGTATGTTTGAATTTCAATGTAAAGTTAAAGAAAATAGAGTTGGTTTTGGGGTGCAATTGGTTCAGGAAGATACCTGTTTTCAGTATCAATAAAAGTGAAGAATATCTCTTGATTTTTAAGGGGCACTTTAAGGCTCTTCTAAGTTCTCTCGTAAAATGATTGTGTTACGGCGATCCATCAAATCGAAGACATTTCGAAGGCTTCTATTGAGCTTTTTGCCGCTCCGTCATTTCCTGTGCCCGAGGCCAGGATTTCGACCAAATTTTTGCGAGAACAATTAAACTTTTTTTACCTTTTTTTTCTTTTTTTCGGTCAGTCGGTAAGTATTAAGTTACCGAATCTTAGATAAAATAGTTTTTTTGAGAAAAAACCGTTTGCAGTATACGTGAGTTTTTGGGGTTTCTTTGGCGATTTTTTTGTATAATTCTATCTTTTAGAATGGACACGTTTTGTTGGAGATAAGTAGCCACGGTTTTTATTGGAGGTCTCAGTTATAGGTAAAGCTTGCACCTGCCTTTTAGGTGCTATGCTCAAGTTACATAAGAGCTTATAAATAAATATTTGTATTTTTGCCATGATAATATCACAATAACTAGAATCCCTGATACATGCACCATCCCTGACACATACATACATGGTACATTTGAGCCAACAATTATTTTGAAATGTAAGCAAGGTTCGTTTTGGTTTAAGGAACCATAATCAAACTTTCTCACCAAGAAGAACAAAATAAAAACAGCCAGCAATCAGTAAATGTTTTTCTATATTTCTCAATTGACTGCGTTAACTTACTTAGGTTCATTGGTTTGAAACTAGTTCACTCTATTGTAAAAGAATAAAAACTCGTCAAATATACGAGTATAACAACGGGATACACACCCATCATCACATAAGATTCGTTCAAAAAACTGCAATAACGACATTAACAGTCTTCGTCAAAAATTTCGCCACTTTTTTCTTGAACGCAACAAAAATCCGCAGTTTCCGGTAAAAAAATTGGAATGCGGAGTAATTTAAAACGGCACAAAATTGCCGCCGTTACACACACGTGCAGATGAAAATACCACTTGTTACTATTAAAAAAATATTGGTAGGTTACAAAAAATACCGCGAAAGATACAAAAAATACCGCGAAAGTTACAAAAAATACCGCGAAAGTTACATAAAGGAAGAAGAAACTCGGAATTTGAATGTTTAAGTTTTTATTGAGTATTTTGTGACACGTGTTTCTGATTTGTGTTCTATTTGTGTTTCGGGCTAATGGGGCTGTGTTGTCGCCACATTTCCTTTCCTTGATTGCGTCAAATCTTGCGGCTTTAGGCGCCTGGCTTACTGTTTCCTCGTGTGGCCAGGAATTTGGGTTAGATTTGAGATAGTGGATTAAATGTATCGTTTTCTAAATTTTAGTGATACTTGTCACCTTAATAAATGTTTTGGGAAGTTTATTTACTGTAAATGGACAGCATATAGATAAAATTGTCGGGTTTTTAAAATAAATCGAATAAATATGCGTGGATACTGGGTTTTTACATTAGGAATTTGTCGCCACGAAGCTTGGATCAGTACCTGGCTGATGGTAATACCCTCGCCCCTATAACATGGAACTTAATATATAATTGGCGAAATAAAACATACTAACACTTCAGGGATTACAAGAATTATTTTACGTGCAAATGTAATTTTCCCTCTGAATGGAAAAACACACTTTTCATTCGAAAAACATGTGTAAAGATTACATCCCTATTTCATTCACCTACTTTAATAATTTTGCAAAAAAGAAAATCATAACTCTGTAAGACTAAAATAATGATATTTTTTCGCAACTCCCAGAGTCACCCTACATACCAATCGGAAGCAACTAAGTGTTACTCAACGCACCTAATTATCTGCGTTCAGTTATAGCTTCCTGTACAAGCGGTGCTTTGCGAAAAACATGCCTCTTCACCACTAATGCGAGTTTCGTGTCAATGGCAGTCAATGGCACGCCATTGTCTACACAGTGGGAACCACTTGTGATAGCTGAATGTCTATGGAAGCGATGCTTTTTTGTCAATAATTGTTTGGAGTGTTAATGGTTTAAGGGCTTTTGGCACTTGATCTAATGGACCTAAAATTGTTGAACGTTTTTGTTGTTAATTACTGTATCCGCTATTTTTTAAAATGGAAACTTTGCTGATTTTTAATGGATTGTGGGATTTTGAGGACCTTTTATGACACTTGAATTCGCACTTTTGGTGTTGGTCAGAAACACCATACTCAAGTGGTTCTCAATTATTATTATTTTCATGAAAGGATGTGGTCACCCTGCGGTTTCCGAGTTAATTGACGACACGGTTGGCGCAATGGCTGAGCGATCAACTGCTGCGCAGTGTGTCGTGGGTTCGATCCCCGCACGGAACAAATATTTGTATGATCTGCAAGTGGTTGTTCCGGGTCTGGGTGTTTGTGTATGTGAGTTTCTATGTTTGTAAATGCACCCACGATACAGGAAGAAATTCCTAGTGTGGGGCAACGTTTTTTTTTTTAAAAAAAAAGGAAGAAAGAAGAAAAGAAAGAATTAAACCACCTCTTCTCAGAGGTGGTTACCCCACAGGTCTATAACATAGCTTTAGAATTGTTTATGGATTTTATTATATAAGTCCAGGTTTCCTCAGGATGTTTTCGTTCACCGATGTCGATGAACCATCGATGTGATGGTTAAGATAAACGTAAAACGTACATATACAGTCACATTGGTACTTACCCAAGATTGAGTCAACACAAGGCACAAGCCTAGTGTAGACTTTCATAGTCGAGGTAATAACCTCTGGGCCATCACGACTCATTGGTTCAAATTAAGAGTGAATAGGTTACTTTTAGGCAAGCGTGCTTCACCGTCGACCACGTCGCTTACCATCAAGCGAGATAGTGATTGACCACTATACTATACTACAAACTGGTAAAAGAACCTATCGTTAAATAAAAAATCTCTTTAAGCAATATTAATGAAAGCAAAAATAAAGGAAATGTGAACATTTAGGAAAAAAGAGACGATTCCTGATATGCTGGACAAACAGACTACAATAATGATTAAGTCAACAATAGGAACTAATCCTAGCATTCTATAAGCATTATCATATTAAAAGCATATCTTCATACACTCTTATCTAATCTCCATTGTCCCTAAACAAAGTACGAGCTGTATAGACGAAATTATTTCGATAACCACCGGGTTTCTTTATGAAAATTCACGCTTTGACCATGAATCAATATTAGCGTTACTTCTTAACAAACCTAAGACCCGTGAACCAGTTATTGGCACCCTCAAAAACCTTGAGGACTTGTTAAATACGGCACTTCGGTTGGCTTCCCTTGTTGAAATATTGAAGCGTGAACTGGTAACACCAACTTAATATGACAGCTGTCAAACTCCAATTGGGAACATCTTGATCTTTATCACGGTGAACTAAAGGCGCTATTTTATAGGGACGATGAGTTTTCTAGCTGTAAATCTTATGTTGGTATTTCAACAGTTTTACCAACAACATTATCTGAATTTCACGCAAGACTTATTTGTTTTAGATGAGGCCGTTTCTAAGGGAATTGTGTGGGGCCGTGAATTTTAACAAGGCAAGTGGCGGTATCAGTATTGGTGTTCACAGACTTGTGATTCTGAACGGGTGTTTGGTCGCGTTTTGTAAGTTGATGTGATCGGTATTAGTTGCGTCCTTGTTGGGTAATGGTAGCAAGTTAGTTTAAAATCTTGAACTTTTTATTTTATTTTTTTATCGTGGTAAAATCATCAAATGAGCCATCCCAACCAGGGCAGAGCGGGAGGGACTGTCAGACTCGTACTGACTAAAATCCACGGTGTCCTTCAAAAGCCCTTTACGTTCCGGGGTCACGATAATTCGTACAGACCCGCGACCCGCGACCAAAATCTTGAACTTAGCGCATTTTTTTTTAATTATTTTTACAAGTTTGCTTTTGACATCAATCTTGCAATCTTAGGTGTCATCTCCAGAAGCAAAGATAACACCAAAGATGGAGCCAGCTCATCCAGAAGAAACTGAAAAACTGTTTGGCGTCGGATTATGAAAGATTGATGGTCGCTCGCCAGGCGGCCCTGATGAGTCTTACCAGTACCACTGTCAGTGGAATTGCTGAGCCGTCACTACAGATTACAAGAAGCTCATGGTGCCGTCGCCTAGGGTAGACTGTTGGGCACGCGGGCGGCGAGTAATGGGTGACTCGCTGTCCGACCATGGACCATGCCCGGGTCGACGGCGCGTCGTGTTCCACGCGCACCTCTAGGAGTGTGAGCATAGTGACGGGGCCCCCTGTAGAGGGCCAAAGCCTGCCGGGGTCGCGGGACTCACGAATTACCGTGACTCCGGAACGTAAAGGGCTATTGAAGGACACCGTGGATGTTAGTCAGTACGAGTCTGACAGTCCCTTCCGCTCTGCCCTGGGTGGGAGGACTCATTTGAAGATTACACCACGAAAAAAAAAAGTACCATGTTCTATGCTTCAAACACAATTTTCTTTACATGAATATATCCTTACAACAATATCGCAATCAAAATATAAAATCTTTTTTCCAATCCAATCCATACCAACACAATCTAACTTTTATGTCAACCATACAATACCGCTCTAAATAACTGGGTATCTCAGTCGGATGACACAAAGGCGCCGACAAAGAGGCGGCGATCTTCACACAGTGGTCACAAATAGTCACGAGTCTTGCCTTATGCCACACATGAGGGTTTTGGATCCTGATGCGGCTTATCTGTGCCTTATGTAATACGGTGGATGTTTCTTTATGAAGTTGAACGGATTTATATGTGCGCAGGAGTAATAATATTATCCACTATTATTTATATTTTTAAATGTTTATTTAAAAACTAGCTTCCGCCCGCGACTCCGTCCGCGCGGATGTCGGTCTTCGCGTGGATGGTTTATTTCTCCATTCTGAGTAACTCTGACAATGACATCTTATAAATATACGGCTAAGCCTATGATAATTAAGGAGATACCTCTATTGAGCTACTGCTGTTGAGCTCGCGTTCTGTAGTAACTGAAAAATAAGATTTTTTTTTCTAGAGGATTACCGTGACCCCGGTACGTAAAGGGCTAGTGAAGGACACCGTGGATTTTAGTCAGTACAAGTCTGACAGTAGGTGGGAGGACTCATTTGATGATTTTACCACGATAAAAAAAAAGGTATTTTTCCAGGATAAAAAGTATCCTATTTTATGCCCAGAATAATAAGGTATAATTATACCAAGTTTCATTGAAATCGAACCGTTAGTTTTCACGTGATGCCTGCATATACAGACAGACAGACAGACAGACAGACAGAAAAAAAATATTTGGGTTTGGTACCGCTATTTATTTTTTCAATATTTTCAATGTACAGAATTGACCCTTCTACAGATTTATTATAAGTATAGATGTATATAATAAGTAAAGAAAATGAATAAAGTATCCCTATAAATTATTTTCTCTCATCGGAAATACTGATCATCACGTGAGTCCTCCCACCCAGGGCAGAGCGGGAGGGACTGTCAGACTCGTACTGACTAAAATCCACGGTGTCCTTCAATAGCCTAGAGGGAGCCCCGTCATTTTGCTGACACTCTTTGAGGCGCGCGTGAAACAAAGCGCGCCGTCGACCCGGGCATGGTCCATGGTCGGACAGCGAGTTGCCCATTACTCACTGCCCGCATGCCCGCACCTACGGTGCCCGGAGATCGTCTGCCGAACTGGATTAACACTGAGGATAGTTTTATGTTCCCGTTTGATAATTTACGAATTGTAGCGGGTGAAACCGCTGCAACAGCTAGTACTAAATAATATTGTCTATTCGTGTCAAATCCGACAAAGACTAGTCATTCTATAAATGGTAAGTGTGTCACAGATATTCATTTTGGTCCTTATTAACCTTATCTGTAGTACTTGACCCGACTTTTATGTAATATAGCAGATGATAGACTTTAAGATAAGCTTCTAAGTGTAATATTACGAGTACATTCTAAAGCAATCCATTATGTAATAGGTCCATTGTAGATAGTAATTCTAGGTTTCTAAATGTTTGAGAGAACATGGTCAAAAACATATTTAATAAAAAAATGGTTATGTTATTTAAGACCTTGTATAGTGATGATAGTTTCGTACTGTATTGGAGATATATTTTTGGACTTTGGGTATTTTGGATAACTTGAAAATGCCTAATAACTAGTGTAATTATTATATTTGAAGAGTATTCAATGCTAGTGACAAGATTTTTTTTTTCATTCCGTATACACTGATCTATAGATGTTGCCATCTATACAATTTTATGGGACATGTGACATACATAGTTAACATGAATAATGACCTACCTCTATTATAAGGATTACAGAATTCTGTAAAACTGCCAAAATCAAGATTCATAACTGAACAGCTGTGACGGAAGGTAAGTCAACATCAATGTAACGGATAGAAAACCATGAAATCGCGCGAAAATCTAAAAGCCGTGTCACATCTTTGAATAGCTTACAAACCCTGAATCAAAGGACATGTGTTTGTAAAGCTGACACCCGTTCAGTGTGTCGAATCGACGAAGAAAGCCCGTACAAATCTCTAAGAAATAACCGAAAAACCGAAATTTTTCAGCGATTCGATACGCACGCGATTTCACGGTGCCCTATTACTGTATCCTGCGTGCGATAAAACCTTTGACGGTGTCAGGAGTCGTCAACCTTTTTCGTTGCATCGTGCAATAGTGATAAGTATTATTGAAGAAAGTGAGGTTGACAATCGACGAAAAAAAAAAACTAAAACTTGTTATTCTATGTTATAAAAATGTAAACTACGTCTTTATGTACTAAACGATTACATAGAGGAGTTTTGTATCATCATTCGTGAAGAATGTGTGTTTTATAAGGGAATAAAGGAGAGTCTCATATGTCACTGGTATTCTAAAGGACGAGCAACATTAAGAATTCCTGGGGGTGAAATCCCGAAGCAGGCGACGAAGGGTTCGTCAGTTAATTTCAGGCAAAGTGAGGATTATAATGACTTGCTTTAGCTTAGGTTTTCATGACGTATTATTTGCCAATTACGAGCAGGTAGTGTCAAACAATATACTTCACTGATTCATAGTAATTTTTGCCATATTTGATCATAACTATCACCTTTCTAAAAACCTTGAAACGCACCACAGCAGTTCAAAACCACTCCTAAAACAGGTTTACAACCCCTGTCTACCTTAGTTGTCGCACTTTTGTGAGCACCGTCGAATCGGAACGAATCGCGGACAGAATAGCGAACGATTTATCATTCTTAACCGCTGTTCGCTGGCCGTCTTTGTGACGCGAACTAAATGGACATCCCTCGTCCTTAGTAAATGTCACGTATTCTGAACTATTACATGACACGTAGGTCTTTAATTTTTTATACAGTAGGTATACGTGTTGGTGAGAATTGTGTCTTGGTGACCCCCCGGGATTTTTTGCGATTTTTGCCTGAAAAACTGAACGAACTCGGTCTAAACCGTGCGCCAGAGTCATTGACGTCAAAAATACATATTTATTGTTTAGTTGTGTGATTCGCCTTCACCTCATTGTTGAAAGCCGTTATTGGTTCATTAGCTTATACGATGATCACACGTGAAGCCCATCTGAAACCATGTCCATTTAAAGTTTTTTGATATTCAGTGTAATATAACTTTGTTCAAGATATTAATTAAGTTATTATATGTGTACAATAGTACATCAATATTCGTAATGAAACTTTCAAGTGAAATTTAACTAATTCATGTGAATTGTAATGAAGATTGGTTAAATAGAACACAGATACTAAAAATTAAAACTTTCTTAATTTCTGAAAGCAAAAATACCTAGTAATGCACATTACAAGTCAAAATACTCTGGTAGAACGAAATACATGATTAAGTACAAATTATAATTGGTATACTTAAATATAACCGTGGCCAAAACCTGGTTATCATTTTAAACGCATGCAACATCATCATAAGTACAAGATAAACGGACATCAGACCTCACTGACCATTTTACGACAATTTTAATACGAAATAATTAACAAAGAAATTAACCAGCAGAACCAAATTATTTTTGAAATATTATACCATTTAAATGCAACTCAAAACTTTTATGACGAAAACCTTTTCAAGATTATTGTAATTATATTAAATAATGCTTAACGGGATGATGGAACAAGAAAACGCATTTCATTTTATTGCGTTAATTTAATTTATTTAAAAAAGATGTTTTTATCTTTACGAAAACACGAGCTTAAGAATTCCCGTGGAGTTGCTCGCTTGGAGTTCGATTATTATCCTATGGAAAAGTCATAGTGGGATGAAAAATATCCTATGTAGAAATCCAGGTTTACGGGGCCCCCCTTTAGAGGGGCATAGCCAAAGCCTGCCGGTGTTGCTGGACTCATGAATTATTTAATTATTTCCCACTCTGCCCTGGGTGGGACTTATTTGATAATTTAACCACGATAAAAAAAAATATAAATCCAGGTTGAAAAAAATCACCAACATCCGTTCAGTAGTTTTCGTGTGAAAGAGTAACAAACATCCATCCATCCACACTTTTCGCATTTATGATAATAGTAAGAAGATTGATTAGTTATATTAATTGGAAGTAATTGAAATTCGGAGATGGTAGTTTAAACTTATGTTAAGAAAAAGTATTTGAGTTAAAAGGATCGTAATTAACGGACTAATTAAGATGGAAGATAAGTCTGGATTTCGATTATTATAAAAATATCGATGGCGGTATCATGGAGATAATTAAAAATTTATTTGCACGGTTGGCCGAAGATTGTAATCTATATTTTTATTTTTTCCAATTAGTAGGAATTGGTTAAGTCAAAACTTTATAAATATTGATAGCACTTCGCAATTTTTGTTCAGATATCTCATAACATCTTTTGAACCTGTACACCGGAAAATAAAAGTAATGCATTGTCATGTTTTTCTGACATTAAAAAAAACCTCTGTATTACAATAATGCTAAAGTTATGTTTAATTTCTTCCCAATTTCACCTATTATTTCACATAGCCCCATGAAGGCGGTCGCGGGACTCATGAATTACCGTGACCCCGGTACGTGAATGGCTATTGAAGGACACCGTAGATTTTAGTCAGTACGAGTCTGACAGTCTCTACCGCTCTGCCTTGGGTGGGAGAGCTCATGTGGTGATTTGAAGAATGAAGGCCCTTGTAAAGCGTCGACAAACAGGTGGTCTGTCGACGTGAGAGGGAGACGTGTTTCCATGGAGAAAAACCAGCGAAAAACTCCATGGTTAGGTGACAAGCATACGGCCGAAAATGGTCATCGTAGCCTATGGACACCTGCAACACCGGAGGTATTGTCTGTGCGCTGCTGCCTCAAACAAAGGACAGGAAGCCTGTAGAAACAACAAAGTTCAAATTACTTCTAATGACTTTTAAATTCGAGTAGATAATTTCATATGCCATTTTTGAGTTATTTAACAACTCAAAGTCAAATCATTTATTTCAATCAATCATTAATCAATTAAGCCATCAAAGAGGCACTTTAAAACGTCGAATATAACATTAAAGGAAATGGGATGGGATGGGATTGATTCTACACCCATTCGCAAGGGTAGGTTTATATGAAGAAGAATGGGAAATAAACTCCATACTGTGAGTTTTAAAAATGTTTTACAATATTTTTATAGCTCACTTTTATAACTAATAGACTAGTCCACTAAAAAACTAAGATAGATTTTATCAAAAAGTTATTGGTTCTTTCCGACATCTGAAAGACTCTTATAAGCAAATTCAGCCATTGATTGGTTACACACATATATTCTATACACTTACACGAGCAGTAAAGATCACACAGACACCACCAGCATTAATTCATCTGGTTCTGGTATAATTTGATCTAATCTCCGAATCGAGGTTAAAAATAGAAAGCGTTTAACTTACCACTGTTATTAATCGATGAGACGCGTGCTTAAAGTTTTTTTGAACCAAAATACTACGTGTAAAATATTCTTTTAATCGCCCCATTTCGTAATAGAAGCATTCTATCTATTATAGGTCCGAGGTCGAGGGACTGTACGCCGGGGTCGCGGGACTGTACGAATTACCGTGACCCCGGAACGTAAAGGGCTATTGAAGGACACCGTAGATTTTAGTCAATACGAGTCACTCCCGCTCTGCCCTGGGTGGTAGGACTCATTTTATGATTTTACCACGTAAAAAAAATCTGTTATAGGTAATCGAATAAGGTTTTTCAATTTATTTATTTCATTAGCCAGACAATCAAATTGTCTATTTCACATCAGTTGTTACACCATAGAACATAATTGCAAAACTCAGAAAATTAATTATTCCTATGATTTACTAAAATTTATTTTTTAATTATTGTAAAAGAACTCAATAAAAAATAATAAGAAACCATACAAAGCAAAACCAACAATGTAACAATGCGATAATACATTTCTAAACCCTTTGAACTGTGCAAAATGAGCCACGAGTCGACACAGTACAGGGGTTATGACCTCTTTACTGTGTGGCCGACCTTTCCCACTGTGTGAGTGAATGAATGAATGAGTGAATGCATAGTGAATGCTCAACCCAACTGTTGTACTATAATATTATGTCTATGGTTGAACTATTGTGAGATTTTAAAACAGGGGTGTTTAAGCACAGAATGTTTCAACAAGTTTTATTTAAAGATTTAAGGGGTGGTCCAGCTTGTTTTACTCGTTCGGTAGAGGACTATGAGAAAATATTGATATTCCCCTTTACGAACAACTTTTTTTTCCCACAGATTTATGATTTGAGTTTTAATCTCCAAAGGCGATATATTTAGTGTGGATTTTTGACAAAATTCGGCAAAAGATTCAGCAATTTTTGTCATAACTCTTTGATTTGTGAAACCATGATTATGTGCCATTATGTATTTGGGAAATGTTTATAAATATTATGGCAATAACACTCCTCTCTAGTTTCCAGCTTTTTGTAGTTAAGCAGAAGTTGAGTCCCTGCCGGGGTCGCGGGACTTATGATTTACCGTGACCCCGGTACGTAAAGGGCTATTGAAGGACACCGTGGATTTTTGTCAGTACGAGTCTGACAGTCCCTCCCGCTCTGGCCTGGGTGGGAGGACTCATTTGATGATTTTACCACGTAAAAAAGAAAAAAAGCAGAAGTTGAGTCAGCCTATAACGTTTCTGTTACGAAAAGGATTTTATTGTAGTCCACTAAGACCAATTGTCGCCTAAAATGTACTCTCAAATCACCCACATAATTATTATATTAATGCACATTGATCAGAAACCAATAAAATAAACTCTCTTGTAAAATACAAGTAAAAGCTCTTTAAATAACATAATTATTTGGTTGTAAAACTTGATGGCTGGCGTTGTTTTTTACGAGTATAGCGAATGGAAATAAGTCAGGGTTGTCGCGAAGAAAAGAGGTCTCGTCTCCATTTTGACACAAGAAAAGACATCGGATTGACGTAAAAGTAGAGACTTTTCAATAAGTCATAATTCATTCAAAGTTTGCCTAGAATCATTTTTATAGTTTTCTTAAAGTAAATATATTATGTCGTAAAGTGTGGACAAGTCTGGATAAAGTACAGACGGGTCCGAAAACCGGACATGCCCGAATGGATGGTAACCCTGACTTGGGCTGCACTTGTAATTTACATAACTATTAATATAGATACGCATTGTTATTACTCTCAAATGTATTTTGGACATTATTTCAAAGTTTTGAGAGAGAGGTGAAAAAAAAATTATGTTCAACTAAAGAATGATGGTATAACCGGCCTATTTAATTAATATGTAGATTAAGCTTTGGTGTGACGGACGCCATTCAAATAATTATAAAAAACCATTCGGGTTTTTTAATATTATCTTGAAATTCACACACCACCTCTTCCACAACTGGGACAATGATGATGGAAGATAAATCCCAATTACAAGATCTATGTGAAATTCAAGTTATTTTTTATAAACTTAGATATTTTGACACGGTTATGAACTAGCAGGAACACCGAATACGAAGGGTTCCGAAAGAAATAGTCTAAAATAAATAAATTACTATTACATTTTACGATACGAGATGTGTGCAAATATCCCATATTTTTTTTTAAAATTTGGAAGGAATTTATTCATCTTCGATCGTCAGAGTCCCAGCCGTGGGTAAAATGGGAAACGTTACAGTCTTGTTTTACTCGTATTTTGCTTTACCAGGATATGCTAAATACTACAGTTGTTCTTAACTATGGAACATAAACTAGATATACAATTATTGGAGCCTGCTGGAAACTGTCTCGTGTCATTACGTTTAGTCCAGTTGTTACAGCAATTGTTGTGAATAATTCGAACATTACCTAGTTTTCTCCTTGTTTTGTATAAATAAAGGAGCCACTGTATCTTGACGGAAATTCGAATGGACTGTGTCGCTAAGTGGTACTGTATAAATGTGTGAAACTACTTGAATCTAGTTTGTAGACTGTCATTTCCCTGGGAGTTTTACAACAGAATAATTTTCAGCTTTTGAATAATACGGCACGGTTAGCGAAGTGGCTGAGCAAAAAATATTTGTATGACCTACAAGTAGTTGTTTCGGGTCTGGGTGTTTGTGTATGTGAGTTTCTATGTTTGTAAACGCACCCAAGACACAGGAGAAAATCCTAGTGTGGGGCAATGATTTTTAAAAAAAAAGGAAAACAAAAGATATTTTCTTAAATTGGTTCATTCTTTTCTGCAAGTGCTGAAGAGAAGTAATTATAGATTTTATCAATATCGAAATTATTATATATTGAAATAAGTTAGCTATGGCTGTTTTAACCTTTTTGATTCACAGGCAAAGGTCTTCCTTATAGCTTTCTTACTGCTTACTCTCTATCGCGTAAATGCGTCTAAGCCGTCATGCCAGAGTTTCTAGGTCTCTCTTGGAAATGACACCCATCTTCTGGCATCCATTGCGTGATGATTGTTGCCCATGGATTCTGATAAAACGTCCATATTGCTCCATCGAATTTACAACACCACAATATGCTACAAAACTGTAATAGAAAATGGCAATGATTCCCATTACCTTTTCTACTGCGATTTGGAATTTTGTATTGCTCTCTAGACCAAATAATTATTATGTCGATAGAATGAATATTTATATTATGTATTGACTTTTCTTAATGATGAATCTCAAATTGTTTTGCAAACTACCTTTTCATTACTTCTTTTACAAGATTACCTAGCTTTGCACAAAGAACAAGTTTCATGCCTTAATAGGATTTATAAAAAGATATTGAATGTGTCAGGCGATTCACTGTTTTTTTTTTCAGAGCCTACAAGCGTTGGGTAGCAGGTATGATGTGTCGTAGGCGTTGACTCCGAGACTTGTCGCGACCTGTTGATACAAGTCGGTGCCCGTATCATGTTGCATCAACACTGGAATAAGGTTAGCGTATGAAGTTTGCAAGTTATAAATGTGATATGAATCTTGAATTGTTTATGGTACTCGTAAATGAAATTTCGCCAGTACTTGAGCCTATATTATATTTTTTAAGGAGCAACGGTTTTGATCTCGAAGCCTTACAAGATTGATTTTGAATATCTTTAACAGTTATTTAGGGACATCCGTAATATGTAAACCATCTTCTTATTTTTTTATTCATTCGAATATTGTTTTTTAACACGTGTTGTTGTCTAGCATGAAAAATAAAGTTTTGGGATGCAATTCCGAGGTTATTTGATGTATAAAATATTTCATAACTTAATTAATATACAAATGCAACAGTCTTTACCCTACTGCAATTGATTCATAAATTCAATGACATAAATTGTGAATTTTCTGACCTTTTAATTCGTGAGTTGGACAACATGGAACGCAATTATGTGAACCTGTAAAGTACTGTATATTTTACACTACAGTCTTTAGAGTTAGTACTTTTAGTTATTATTAATTAAATTCAGATTTAGGTGCCATAATTTGTACGGCTTGATAGCAAAAAGAGGTTTTATATCAGCGATAACGATGAAAATGTAAGTTTGTAGAAAATAATAGAAGTGACATAATTACAGCTACCGAAAACACTACACCAGTATAATTGTTCACTATAGGTTTAAAAATACAAATTGTTTTGGAATCTGTTATCACATGTCTAGGTCCTAGAATCAGTAAAAGTCCATTAATTAATGTCCAATAAAAGGTGTCTTCGGTTAAAATTACTTGGTTGTGAAATTGCCCATACTTGTTCATGAATAAGATAAAGACTTGATATCAAAGTACTTTTAAGGTGAAAATTAAATGAAAATTTACTGACCTTTTTAATTTGATTTGTTGTTATTATTGATTCAAACCTTGCTTTATTATTTATGAAAATACCAGAGAGAAGAGACTATAAATGGTCTTTTGTGTTCGAATTACGATTTTCTTTTTTGTTCTTGTTTTCTGATGCAAAGCGCGGGAACTCTGCGTGCTTTCCCGCGCGAATTACTCATTAACAGAACAGTAGTCGATAACTGTAGTTGGAGCATCTTGTCTATGGTTTTTCTTTTCTTTTAATGTGTAAGTGTGTTGTATGAGCAATTAAACTTGTTTAATTATATTATTTCTGGTTTTACAATTTGAATAGCTGTACTAAGCACGTGTCTCTCACTTGGTTTTATGTGTGTGGTACTTAAATATAATTTTACGATGTCTGGGTAATGGTTATAGGGTGATTAAATAAGAATCTTGCATAATTATTACATTCATGTTTATTAAGAATCGGAGATCAAACGAAAGTCTTGAATTCTTAAATTATCAGTCTAAGATACGAGTGCTTATCTAACTTAATTACTTAACATACTTAAAGAATAATGATAAGAGAAAATAAGTCACCTTAAACAATTGACACAAATGGAAGAATTCATCAAAAAATTAGAAAAAGTAACTTAACTAAAACTTAACAGTACTAAGTTACAACTAAAACTTAACTAATTAAGATTGGCACGCTCGGCCCACTTCTGCGAAACTTACAAAATTTTAAAAACAATTTAGAAAAACGAAAAGATCTAAACATTATACAATGAGACAAAAATGGAAGTTTCAATGGATAACTTAACATATATAACTCTTAAAAACTATTAAAGCTCCATTCTACTGATATGTTTTGTTCACATCAATATAAATCTATAAACTAATAAAGTTCACTTAGTGTTGCAAATATCACATGAAAAATAAACTTAAGTTACCTACACAATATTAAGTGATGTTCAAGAACACTTAGCGAACAAATCTGATACTTAGACACTAATAAAACTTTTCTTATACAAAAATAGACTTTACTTATATCTAATTAAAGCTTTCAATCGTTATATAAACTCTGTATCACAGACAAAAACTTAACACTACTGGAAGACGTTGGATTTTAAGCAAGAGAAACAAAGCAGACTTGTTACGCATTAGAAGTTCAGGTGGATAGCCAGAGATTGGTGCAATGACAATTATACAGTGCAGTTCAATTAAAGCTGTCTACCAAAACTTGTGACAATTTACTGTTACAACACTAATTTAAAGGACGACACAACGCCTCACTACTAGCTACTAGAGATCACGAACATTAGGCTACATCACAGGCAGAGGCGCCGCACCAATCACATCACTAAGTCTAATGGAAGACATTGGATCTGTGCTACCGAGCACGTTTAAAACTAACTGATGGAAGACGCGATTTTGTTTTCACTGCATTTAAGTACCAAAGGAAGAACTGAAGCGAAGGTTTATACTAATACGAA
This sequence comes from Agrotis puta, assembly GCA_943136025.2. Classification (NCBI taxonomy): domain Eukaryota; kingdom Metazoa; phylum Arthropoda; class Insecta; order Lepidoptera; family Noctuidae; genus Agrotis; species Agrotis puta. The sequence goes on along the minus strand of OW964184.2, from coordinate 5,687,134 downwards.
CTAATAACAAAGTTTACATACGAAGCAGGTTTTAGTGGCCGAGTAGCAGATCTCCCGCACTTCGTTGGCCAAGTTGTCGCTGATTTCCAGGTTCTCGTTGATAAGCTCGAAGCGGTTGTTCGCGATGTTCTGGTTCTCAGCATTGTCGTTCTCTTCGACTGGTACCGGTTTCACCGGGTCCAAAGGCATGAAGAAGTCCGAGAAAGGTATAAGAACAAGTTCCTCGGGGTATGCAGTCTTTTGCGATGGTAGGTCAGTACGGGGGCCCGAGTTGGAGATCAACTCTCCTAACTTGGACCAGCACTTGTTAAGATTAACCCGCGTAGAGGTCGTCACCTTGCGGGGAAGTCGGGGCTTGGAGCTCTGTAAAGAAAGAAAAACAAAATAAGTACACATGTTACTAGACAACTAGTCGCGAGTTGGGGGAGGGCGTCGATAGAGGACAAGTTGTAGCGTGAACATGTCAGTGACAGTTAAATCTGGAAACTTACCTGACGGTTTAAAAGCTTCGCCCAAGGTGAACGAGGTGACGGGACCTCCTTCTGCGGGGTTTGCGTGTCATCCTTAGCCAAACACATGTTAATTATTTATTTACTACTGTTATACTACGAACTTAGACTAAACAAGTTACGACTACGTATGTACAGGGCGACTATTATAGGAAACAGAGCGTCATGCGCGCACGATGCGTCAGCAGGGAATGATTGAATCAGGAAGGGCGAGGGGTTTATATAGTAGGGCCGAGGAGCGCGCGCCGCGAGTGCGCGTGTGCCGGGAGCGGGGCGACGCGCGCGCAGCACGCGAGCGGTAGCGCGCGCCTACAGACTGGTTTTTACGAACAACTTCTACGAATAGAGACTTTGACGTGCCGCGACTTGGAATAGTTACAGAGTACGAGAAGATTGTGCTCGTAAAGCTTTATTGATGACTAACTTGCTTTGATATGGGGCTCTCTTCAAAATGAGTTTTATATAGTTTGTTTTCCTTCGCCATAATGACTTGTAGTTATTTTAGATTTTGTGTCCGATAGAGCTACGTATAAATCAGTATTCTTGTTCGTCTTGGTTGTGAATGTCGCGCCATTTTATTAATATATGGCTACATAAACTAATCCATATAAGGAAAGTTTGACGATACTCAGCGAAAAAAGAATTAAAGTGGCCATAGAATTAATTTGACATTAGTGTTTCTGCTATAAATCTGTTGTTGGACAATAAAACACGGCATACAAAGAGGCCGATGTCTGGGATAGGTAATAGTGTATACTAGTTTAGCTAGCCGTCACCTGAGGCGGTTCCTAGTAAAATAAACAGCAGTATCGCTGCATTATGAATCACGGGTTGCAGCTGGCCATCGGATAGATAAGTTCCTGCAGATTTATCACGGCACGCCGGTGTTGCTTCCTGTGATTAAATCGCGTGCGCCCGCGCTCGCAAATCACGTACACAGTACTGATAAATCATTTCCTCCGGTCAGTTGAGCGAGCGACGGCTAAATTATAATAATGTTAGCTGATATTATTATAATATTTTGAGTTTTCTTGGCATTTGCCTTCAAGCCTTCAAAGTAAAACCAGTTTAGTACATCAACATTGAAATGGACAGTAGCAGTCAAAAAGTAAAGTTATCATACTCATATTAGTGCAGGTACTTAAGTTACCTAAGTTAGCATATGTCTGCCTTCCGCGTCCGGATACAGGATATAGGCTATGTCGGTCCTTCGTATCCTAAAAGCCTACGTCGCTACAGTAAGGTTAAGATATTTAACCAAAAGGAATGTTTGCTTCCGTCTTTTGTTTTAAGAGATTCTTTAAGCCATTGAGAATAAGAACAATAATGTACAGCAAGTAAAATGTCTACTATCCAAGTAGATAGTTTTTTATGTGCCAAAACACAGATTAAGCACATACGTACTGAAAACCTTTTGACAATAACTTTGTTCTGAAATATATTAAAGTTTGTATATGCCAGAATCCATATGAACAAATTGCTACACCAAAATTTTGTTTTTACGGTTTTTTCTATTTTGATTGTTCTTTTTACAGACTTATAATATGACAGATATACTATGAGAGATACGAATCTTGATTCAGTCTGCACTTCGCCTCAAGATCCATGCTTAAGCAGTTCTCAGTAAAATCAACAATGTTTCATTCAAATCGCATTTCTAGTTCACAGTTGAACAGAACTCTGCGCTCGCGCCGTGTGAATGGAAAGACCGTTAAAGGTAGCGTTTATTGTGTGTGACGGTTAAATGGGCACGTTCGATATTGTCTCGTACACAAATCAACCATATACTTCGAAGAAATTGTGGAAAAAGTTTGGGTTTTTTGAAGTTACAAACTTTTTGGTTACAAAACTTAATGGACAAGGTTTTCAAAAATTTATCGTCTATGCATACCATTTAAGACCCCAAAACAAAGATTGAGATAGTAATTACTAAATAACTAGTCTGCATCAACAAGAAATAAAAATAAAGAAAAAATGTTCTAGGGTCTACGCGTGCTACGAATTCGTAGCACTCTCGTAGCACCCAAATCTCGTAGACCTTTGCTAAGATAAGGACGTGTTCTAGTTTGAATTAATACTTATCTTGCAGTCAGTGTTAGTTTCAAATGTAAGTTATCATTGTTATTTAGTATAGCGCCTGTTGTCCGTCTGTTTACATTGTTTCTGCTTTAAGTCATTATTTTCGAAAGATTTTTAAACTGATCTAGCTGCCAGAAACCCCTTGTTCCCCTTTTTTTGTACGTGAATATTTTCTTGAAAAATCTACGTAAGTCAACTGTAGCAAGACACCAAGATGCTCTGAACATCAGCTTTATAATATTATATGTATGGTATTTTGAACTTCTGTGCAAAAATAAACATTTTCTTGTGATAACATATTAATTCAATCTCAATCAAAAAATTTATAAATTTACCAACGGCTTATAAATTATATGAAATTAATATGTACTCAATGACACCGTCATAATTACAGTAAAATGTATAATTTCACCATTTACAATACGATTACAACAGATTTTTTTATAATATACACAAAATTTTTTTTACATGATAACTATCTATTTGAATAGCCATTTTACATAATAGAACGCGCATTTAAAGCTACTGATTATTTTATTTATCATTTGATATAATCTTTAAACCGATTGTTCGGATACCAAACGTATAATATGCTAATTCAATGGCTTATTGAACATTCTGTAATACAATACGTTTTTAAAATCACGAAACTTTTCGTTAATCGGTGTCATTTTATCACGGAATCTTTTGTCTATTATTTTTATTGTTTTTGAATTGTTTTGTATTATTGTTTTGATAGTGTTTCTTTAAATTTCGTTATTATATATTTTTTTATATGTTTTTTTTTATTACCTTCTCATGAGAATATTCTTGCTATTCTTGCCTATGTTCTGCAGACGTCTTACGGCTGATATAATGAGAATATTCTTCTGTTTCAAACATTTTGGAGCTTTTTTCGTGGGTGATATTATTGTTAATTTTTATAATGTGTGTTTCAATTTTCTCCAGAAATAATATAATACGTCAACATCAGTAAGTTTCACATTTCCAATAAGTCTGATAAGCTTTTTTATACTCGTCATTATTATTTTATGGACTCAAAAAAATAAAACATATAAAACTTTTGTATTCAATTAAACGACTGATGAAGATATTTTAATCCTTGTAATTACGAGAGTCTGTAAATAAAAATTAAATATCAAGTCTTAATAGTTGAAACGTTATCACATTTCATTATTATTTTTTCATTATTAAAACACTGTCTTAATAACACTACGTGCGACATATTGCACTAAAAACCATTTTTACGACGCAAATATCAAACGGGTCCTTGTTTTAGTGCCGCCACTTGAATTAAAATAAAAAAGTAATTATTTTATATCAAACTAAAAAATTAAATACTCTTTTAAGTGCCACATTTAAATATTATAAAAAAAAAGAAAAAAATCAATCAGGCTATCACTTGGCAAACTGCAAAATGCGACATTATTTCGCTTATTTAATGGTTAATAAAACTAAATATTTATTTGGTGTTGATAAAATTATTTTTTTATCAATAAAGGTGAGATGGTATTTTAAGTGTGCAATTACGAACATGATGTAGTCTAATGGATTTTTCTTTTAAGTTCTGAATTGCAACTGGATGCCATATTTTTTATCTGTTACCAAATTCGGATCGTTTCATGATTCTGTTTCTTTTTATCATCAGGTTAACCCATTTTTTGAATGGATTAAAGTTGTAATGATAACTGTACAGAGGAAAGAGTGAAAAGCTATGGGAGAACCAGCAATGGGACAATACTGGTTAAAAAAGTAAATACCTATGTGTTAATATAAAAAAAAACTTGCTCTTAATGTGCGTTTTATAACATTTTTTAATCATAATTATCATTGATACAAGTTAAAGTGTTGATCCAAATATGTTCTAAAAAGATATTAACAAACACTATAAATCTTAAAGCATAAAAATAATTTTATTTCTGTAAAGAAAAGAAATAAATGTATCTTTGATACTAAAGATTTTGATACTCCTTGTTTTGTTTCAGCCTTAATTAAGAAGTCCTCTAAACACTGCCATAAAATACGCTAATTAACCGAATAAAGATCCTACCATTTTATTGTTACGATCTTTTAATGAACCTTAATTTAAATTAATTAAGGGCCTGTGATTGAGAAATTAAACAATTGTGATATTTTGCCAAAAAAAATATTACATTCGCTATCAAAAGTCTAATGAGAATTATTATTAGATTTGTATTTTCTTTCCAATTGGACTAGAATTTCTAAAAAAAATGACAACCCATATTGTGTTTTAACTTTTTATCCAAATTTATATCTTTAACTATATCTGTTGATCGTGTTTAACATAATTCAAGAATACATGCTTAAACATAAACATTAAGCAATATAAGACACAGCTATCTTAAAATTAAAAATACCAAAGACATAAATAAGTAAACAAAATCCAGTTTAACTAAAAACCTAAAGGGTAACCGATATCCTTCACTCTACTGAAGAATTTCACAACGTAATACTTTCGTTAAAAGGACAAAGAATATCCTTCGACCACAACCCGACCACGTGCAGCGATTGCTTTTTAAAAAAAGTCTTCACTTTTTGCCCCTTCTCCTCTGGGGTAGGGTTACAAAATGGAACATTGTATATCAGGGTATACAATGGTATAATGTGATGTGTAATGTATGTGTGTGTGTGTGTGTGTGTGTGTTTGTGAAGTGTGGACAACACACGCCAGTGTACTGTTGACTTTAGTTTAAGGGATTTAAGGGTCGTTATTGCGTGATAGTGTGGTACATATTGTCTTGTTTGATGAAGAGTGATGCTTTATATTAATTGTGTACTTAATTAGGGACATCATAGAAATAGTTTCAAAGGGTTGAGGGTTGGTTCTTTTAATACATCATTGGGGTTGAATTAATTTTGGTTGAGTTTTAAACGAAACTAGATTGTCTTCTTTTAGAATTATATACGGGACTATCTAAGTTAGATACCATGTTCCTGGAAAGCAAAGAGCATACGTACGAACTGAGTGAACTGACTATCCCTTCAGCTCCATCCAAGGCTAAAGGACTCATATGACGATTCAAAAGAAAGGGACATTATGATTTCTCGAAAGTATAAATAATTACTACAAAGTGAGTTATATTAGTTATACTGCCATAAAATGATTAAAGTAATAATAATATTGAATGCAAAGGTGATAAAATTTGAGTTTGAGAGTGGAGACAAACAAAATTACTATTTCCAATAAGATTTCCAATCACTTAGCACACAATAAGAATATTCTTTTCCCTTCATAGTTCAACCATTATTTACCAAAACAATGCTATTCGTTACACCATTATAGTCTTATGAGCTATAATTATTCAAGAGGCAGAGGTGTCAATAAAACAATCACGTTGTCAGATATGTGCGCCCGCGCAAGACAGGCGTTGTCACAATGACATTCCGTAGACGATGCGGGCTGTCATTGGTGATGTGTTGCTGTAGAATTGGGTATTGGGGGAAATTGGGAAAATGACTAGAAAAATACTTTTTTGTTTTAATTTATTCTAAATATAATAATTTATGAATATCATTTTATTTTGTTTCTTTCATACTGCGAATATTGCTGTATTGAAAAATTGAAAAAATATATAAGAACGAGAACTTCAAAGCTTGGGCCTCTCCAAAATTGCGTCCATAAAACCCTGTCCACCACATCTTATCTGACTCGGCCCACATTAAAGTCGTTCCTTCATCCAACAAGAACCGTGTAAACCTTTAGAACAATATAATTTGCCCACAGTTCCAAACAACTAAATACTATCACGAACTCGAAGAACGTAAATAAAGTGCTCACGTGGTCAGAGCCTGCGTGTGCGCACGCCACGCATCCCTTTGCGTGCGTCGTGACAATAGAGCAGCGGGCAAGATATGGGTTAATTTTATTGTTGTTCGGCTGCTGAGGAGTGTTATTATTATTTAAGGTAGGAAAAAAATAAAGAAAGGTCTTGGGTATGAATTCTAACTACTCTTTTGTTTTTTTTTGTGCTTGGTTACTTAGTACCTTAGAAACTGGGTAGTGCTTAGTCCTGGTTACGTAATGTCTTTTATGTTTGACAATGTAACGATTAAATACTGAGATGTAATTTAAATGACCACTACTAGGGTTGGTTTTGATATTATATTTATCGTTATTTTTTATTAGTTCTGACACCAGAGGGTTGCTACATCTTCACACAAAAATGAGAGATTTTTTTATTTTCCTTTTCGAACCCCGAGAGAAATATTTCAATAAATAAGAATTTATTGGGTGGTTGTTCAAGTACATATCTATTGATTTTCTAAACATAAAGACACTCTCCAACGTTCCTATATTCCATGTTTGACAGCTACAAAAGCCGCATTTACACGTTTTCTTTAAAAAAAAGACACTCTTCATCTTTCCTAGATTCGTTGTTTATCAGCAACAACACACGCGCCTACACGCTTTCATATTAGTAAGGGCGATCATGAACCACTCATCGACGCACGCCGCTCGTTTAGATCGCGTACCCCATTGTCAAACGAAGGGCACCCATTTGTATGCATACCTATCTATCATAAACTACGATAAGCCCCCAAATCTATATTGGTTATTAATAAACGGACGCTAATAAAATAACGATGCTATCTCATTTAGGACGTTGACACTTTTTTAAGTTGTCATCGTCAACATACCTACGCTTAACTTTTATTGAATACTTCATGAATATATTCATACAGTTATTAATGATAAATTCCTCATTGAATAAGTATTGGATTATTTAACGTGTAAATTGTAAAGCCACCACTATGTATACGAAGACTTTCATTAACTTAAATAAAAGCATAATGGGACAAGACTCTCAAGAAAAATTACATTTGCATAATGGCTTCTTTTCTACTATCAGGATATCAATATCATGAGATTGTCGTACGCTGAAGATTTTATGTGACAGCCTCCTTCTTCTTATCGTGTGGTTGATGAACAACCTGGTGTCAGAGTTTAAACCGCCCGTAGGCCTCTGACATGGCTTCACACACCGTTGAAAAATCTCTCAGGTGTGCTGGTTTCCTCACGATGTTTTCCTTCACCGTTTTTAGCAAGTGATAATTAATTTATAATACGCACATGAATTCTAAAAGACATTGGTGCGTGCCGGGGTTCGAACCTGCAACCTTTGACTTGGCAGTCCAACGGTCGTACCACTCGGCTATCACTGCTAACAGCCTCCGTTGATTGTATTGAAATTTAAAAACATTGTGCGGGTACTTATCATACAGATCACTCTATAAAAATAAATTACAGGAGCAAAAGAAAATGTAACACGGCCGTCGTTATCATAAAACTAACATAAGCGAATAAATCAAACGCCAACACACACACACGCCACCTGTTAAAACACATACGTGTGAGCGACGTAGAGCATAACGTAAACAGCCCTTCTACGGGCACTTACTTGAATAAATCGTGTAACTCGAGCTGCACACACACATATGAGATAGTCGCGTGGGGACGCGCCGGCGCGCGCACACTCGCGTGGCACTTCTAATCGGCGCTTTCCTTCGCGTGGCGGGCGTGTGTGTAGCATCCCCGTTAAGGGGCGCAGGTGTGGCGTGGTGAATGACGCGGCCGTGGGAACTCGCCTCAACCCCGGGTTCCCATGCTCTCGCCACCTGCCACCTGCCGTACTACGCATAATTCGCGTTCGTAAATGAACGGTAGTGACCACGTGTGCCCAGTTTTTTCATCTCGGCGAGGACGCGGAAGCCGGTGGAGCCCAATTAATTTTATCTTAATGATACCGAAGCCGATGGTATCGGGACGGGGGTGTGTCGATGAAGATTTCTCCGAGTTAATCGATTGCGTCAATAATTTTGTATTATAGAAAAGTCATTAAAAGGTTTTTGTCGGTGTCCAGTGTGTATACTTTGCGGTTGTTGTAACCCCTTTCTTGAGATTTCAGAAGTCATTTAAGCACTTTTAATTTCATGCAATGCATTAATACATCAATCAGTAAGATACGAGTTTCTGCAAACTTGTTTGATGTACTGGAAAAAACATATCGTGTTCGTTCAAAACCTCCCTACACGTAGTTGATTCCAAACCTGATTGGATTCGATGTTATCAGTGTAATCAGTTAATTGCCTCTAGCGTATCAAGCGATCTGTAAACGTGTTTCTCTTATCCCTGATTCACGTTCAACACGAACACGACTTGCTGATTTGCTTCCATCTTATCAGCGCTTCACCCGACACTTTGCACTCGTCTGTAAATATAACCACCCTGTTTTGTAAGCTGAGTGACTGTTCCAACAACGATCTAGTAGAAAAATTTATTATTTATTTTCAATTTGCACAATGTGTAATGCCATGATCAGCAGAAGCCCGTCTTTTCTAATAACAGTTTAAGCCAAATTTTTTATGGGGTAAAATCATTAAATCAGTCCTCCCACCCGGGCAGGACAGGAGGGACTGTCAGACTTGTAATGACTAAAATCCACGGTGTCCTTCAATAATCCTTTACGTTCAGGGGCCACTGTTAGGTACCTGATAAGACAGTCCCGCGACCCCGGCAGGCTTTAGCCCTGTCATGTTGCTGACAGCCCTTTGAAACGCGCGTGGAACACGACGCGTCGACCCAAGACAGTCCCTTGACCACAAATCAATCTTCTTCTTCTTCTTCTTCTTCTTCTTATCGTATGGTTGATGAACAACCTGGTGTCAGAGTTTAAACCGCCCGTAGGCCTCTGACATGGCTTCACACCCCGTTGAAAAATCTCTCAGGTGTACTGGTTTCCTCACGATGTTTTCCTTCACCGTTTTTAGCAAGTGATAATTAATTTATAATACGCACATGAATTCTAAAAGACATTGGTGCGTGCCGGGGTTCGAACCTACAACCTTTGACTTGGCAGTCCAACGGTCGTACCACTCGGCTACCACTGTTATACCACACAAACCACAAATCAATACCTAACCCTATAAACGACCTTTGCACCCCGCATACAAAAGCCGTTAGTACCCCGACAACAATCGGTATTCATCGTTGACCTTTCCGCACTTGTTCCGGAACCTGTCACGTGTTCCGGACCGGTACGCGCCCCGTTCCGGCCCGTGCCCTATGGCCGTTGATGCCACCTTCACTATAGTTGTAATAATGTTACCGTTTTTGTCACTACTAAATGGGTGGTAATTTGTTGATGTTATGAGGGTTAATGGGGGTTGAAAAATCGTTGGTCTATAGTAATTTGCGACACGATTGAGCCGAGCAACTGACATATAAATGTGTCTGAAACACACTCTTGAAAACATTTTATTATTCATATATTTCGAACTATTTTACATCATTAATTTTGTGATTAAGACTACATAGAAAATGTTCCTGACATTAATTAAATAAATTACCTGTTAAGTTTATCGACAAGAATCTCAGCTATAGTGGGATATTAAACGTGCCTAAATGAAAGGGTTTTTTTGTTTGTTTTTTTTTTTTAAGGAGATTTTTTAAACAGTTCCTCGATCCCGGCAGGCGTTTAGCTTGCCCTGTGTTATATTTTTTTCCCAAGCGATTCGTTGTTTTTTTATTATTATTATCAATAGGCTCGAGTTTGACCACTATATCACCTGATGGTGAACAAAGATGTGATCTATGGTAACCCACTCCTAACTTACATTCTTTTTTGATAAGGTAATTAATTTGCATTCTTTAAGATATGATTTTCTTTATTTAAATGACACGTTCCTACTCTACTTTTCCTTCAAATTACCTCTCCATTGACATTGAGCCTCCACAGTAATTGATAACCGATCACCATTAAGCCCGTGTCCTTAGGCGAAGTGACATTTTCCTCCAGTGATTATATATTATGAAGTATATGGACGTGTTCCTTATACGTAATTATGTGGAGGCCAGCCCTGGGGCTGCAATCATCGCGTCTCGGCGTTCTTGAGCTACTGTTTGGCGTGTCATCATTGTCGACTAAAGATTGGAAAGGTTTCTTTAAATTACTGTTTTTTTTTAAGAAAATGTAAAAGTCTATATGAAAATAGCTGTAAAATTCTGCAAGAAAGTTTATCATTTTGACTAAATTGTTACAGAGTATAATCAGTTTTCCGAAAATCATTAGCTAATTTTTCAACGTGTTCCGTAAAAGTAATAAGCTGAGTTGGGGTAGTTCTGGTTGTTTTGGGGCTTAAAGCAACGACGATCAACTTAAAAAAGTGTCTTGAGTCACTTTTTAAAAGATGATTGACGTTTATTTGTAGTTTATTTTAAGTTTCTTAATGTTGATAGACAATACCCATTGAAAAAAGTTCTTTTAGATTTTACTACTTGAATTGAAAGCGATCAACATATATTTTTACTGAATTCAGAAGATGTCACTAAGGCCTTTTTCAAACAGACAGGCGAGTCCGAAGCGTTAACGAACTGATACGAGACGTCAGTCCGATAGCTTGGTCACGCTATCGGATTGCTATCGCTTTTCTATGTGACTGGATTCAAACAATTCCATACATTACAACTAAAATCGCCTCGCTTCGCATTCGTCACGCCTGTCTGTTTGACAAAGGCTAAAAAGAAAGGTTTTATATTTGACAAATCGTTTTTGACTGTCCCCATTCTGTCAGATTTACTTTTTCGAGTTGTTCAGTAATTTGCCGCAGAATATATAATTAGTTCCTTAAACGTAATAATACGTTGGAACAGCTTGAGGCTATAATCAACGCGTCTTGTCATACTTGGGCTACTGTTCGGTTATTGTCATTATTGAGTGCAGATAGGAAATATTTTGTCTTTAAAAGAGGCGATTTTTGACAGTACGCTTTATTTTCGAGACCCTGGGTTGGTATTATTGAGAAAACTGAAACTAAAATAATAAAAGGCCTTGCGAATATGATAAAATGAGGACGTCCCCATTCTGTCACATTTATGGTGTTTCACACCAGTCGTTATAAAAACGAGAACCTGAAAAAGCTTTGTATTTAAAAAATGTTATCATTTTTTTTTCTCATTATTTAAGAAAAAAAGAAAACAACACTCTCGGTAATGCCGAAAAAGCATTTAGCGGTCACTATTTGACTTATTTTCAAATCTAGAAACACCAGAAAACTTTGAAATTTGATCTACATAATTCAAACTGAATCATCATCTGCACAGACTTTTCCCAACTATGTTGAGGTTAGCTCCGAGTTAAACGGGATTCAGAAAAGTCAGTATTTTACATGACGCGACTGTCTATCTAATCTTTACAACCCAATAACTGAGTTCAATATGATACGATATCCCTTGGTAAAAATAAATGTCAGACTTATAGAGCAAATGAAAAATCAAAAAATGATGTTATGGTTCCGAAATAAACGTATTACTATTTACTAATTCAAACAGTAGGCATATGGCAAAAATCACATAAAGAAGTGGGCATGGCTCTTTATTTTCCAATAGGTATGAAAAACTTCTTTTGTGAATTCCCGGAAAAATATGCCATAATTTTCTTACAGACCACTTTTTGTTATATTATTTATTTTTGTTTCATTAAAACTTTCTGATAGACACATTATTTTGTTGACTTAAACATACCAAGAATGTGTACCTAGGATGTTCATCCCTAATCTATAGTCACCATTCTGGTAATCACGCACTATGACAAATGGTACAGCAGAGCCTTTAATTACCTTTAGCAATTACTCTGCAGCCCACAGGTGTCACGTAATTGGCGAACATCATTGTACCTATTTAATTTAAACACGTACTTCTGTCGTATGTAATGGCCTATCATTGATTCTACGAGTATGTCGGCTTGCATTAATGAGAATTAATATTGAACATACATTGTTGCAACTATCTTAAGGGGATGGAGAATGAAGAATATTTCAAAAGATGTTGACAAAATACGTAGATGTATTTAAACTGACGAACAGTTGCATCGGATGTTTTTATTAATAACAAGACAGTCTCAAATACTAAAGTCTAGTTGTTTGATCATTAGTTAACTTAACTAATGGTCATTATTTAATTAATGGTGGTTTTTAAGTCATGATTAAAAATGTGTGCATTTTTACTAATACTTTACGTAATTACTGATAAAAAAACTAGTCTTATGTAATATCTAAATTAAAATCTGAATAAAAACGCACTGTTGGATTTCAATGCTCCGTTCAACGACTTTACAAACTGAAATTGCAACCGCATTAAGGGATCGATTAAGTTGTCTCTTAAAATTACTAAAAAATGTGACAGATTATGATAATAAACCTCACTTATACAATTTTTTTTTCTCAGTTGAATCAGTTACCTAATAGAAACTAGCCACATTTGGAACAACACGAATCATTGATTTAATTTGTCCTTACCTACCCTAATCTGCTAAATTTCCCTATTCAAACATGATCCTTCTCCTTTTGTAATAGAGTCGGAAATCTATAAAAGAATTGTGACAGATGGGGGTATTGATGTGCTGGCGTCTGTAGCTATCTTCGTTTTAGCTTTGGAACCTTCTCAAAGCAATCCGTTACTGAACTGAAGACGTTTAAAATGAAAACCATAGTACTCAACCGATCATTACAACCAAAGAAACCAATTACACAGAAACTGCCGACTTACAGAGAAGTGAGATTTTAAAAATACTACATAATGACCTAAATACAGGGCCATTATAGGATATACTCCATAATATAACCAAGTGTTTAAAATTATTGCCTAGGAACGCAAATAGTATAGAAAAATGAACGTCGCAACGAAATTACTGCATATTTTCTTTTAGCAATAAATGTAATTATTGTCATATTTTAGGGTACTTTGTGGTGGATGATAAATCGATTGTAATTGTTCGCAGTAAAATATTCGACACTTTGATGTTTGTTTAAGGGCCGGTATGTCAATTAAAATGTAATTGACATTCAATAAAATATTTTTATGATATCTAGACTTATAAAATTTAAGTATGTGATATGGCGTTCAAGCATAATATTATAATTTTGTGTTCCTTAAATGGTGCGTTAAAATTATAGCGACAATACAAGTTTTTTTATCGAATTAATTAACATTCCACTACTTTTCTTTTTAGTTGATATTATAAAATATCTACTTGACTATCTTGATAACCACCTTAATTTTTAAATAAAGTAGGTATCATTTACATTTCATCTGCTACTTTTGAACTATATAACTTACAGAATAAATAACTTTGATACCATCTCTTAACTCAAACAAACAGTTTATCATGGTAGTTCTATAAATGATAAAGGGAAAAACAGTTAATACGTAGGTGTGTCATTTAATCTCTTTCTACGAATTACTACGATACATTATAGCGACACGTGAGCCAATCTCCGGAGAAAAACACGATCTATCCACTTGATGAACGCCATTTCATACAAACTTACACCTCCTTATTTTTCGAAATGACGGAACCGATTTTAATAAAACTTCATATCCATATGCAGGATACATCCTTCGAAAAAAATTAGTAGAAATTATTTAAGCAAAATATTATTTAAGTAAAATTTAGAATTTTTTTTTTCCATACAAACATTTCTATTTATTTTGAACAAAATATTTTTTAAATTGAGTGTTCAAAGAAAAAATCGACAAACGTAACATGCATAATATGTGTGGGAGTTAATTTGTAAGTTTCATTAAAATCGGTTGGGTTATTTCTTAAACTACATGAAAATTTGTATGAAATGCCATTCCACATACAAGCTCTTAAGTTCTACATTAATAATAAAGTACACAGTTAACAAGTAAATGTAGATGCATCTATACTAATTATAAAGACGGATTAATGAAGCCGAGCGGGCGATTTTATCTTTAATCACTACGGAACCATTTGAACTAACGCGAGTTCGGACTTGGAAAACTGGTGTGGAGTGGGCGTTTCTTATTTTCTAAGAATCCTCGCCTCCATATGTGTTATTATGACAAGCTTATTTTTTAATCTCTATTTCGATTGCGTGTTGTCTCTATGTTTTTAATTATGTGTCCGGCTGTTATTATGTTTTGCTAGAATAATCATTGCTTTTTAGTAATAATCTAGCAAAAGTTCTGTTTTTACATAACACCATGCCTGTCGGTCGCGGGACTGTACGAATTACCGTAACCCTGGAACGTAAAGGGCTATTGAAGGACACTGTGGATTTTAGTCAGTACGAGTCTGACAGTCTCTCCCACTCTGCCCTGGGTGGGAGGACTCACTTGATGATTTTATCGCGCTAAAAAAAAGGGCAGTAATCGTAGTCTACAAAAAAAGTTATGTAATCATATTTTTTTTGTTATTTATTTTACACTCATTCGTTATTTTCAAAAAATCAGTATGTCAGCCGGCAATATGACAAGAATAATTTATGCAATATCCATTCGAAAGAAAAGAATAACTGTCAAAAAGAGAACTTTCCCAATCTTTAACCAATAATAATGGCACGTTAAACAGTAGCCCAAGCATGGCAAGTGACGCGTTGATGACAGTCTCAGGAGTTCTTGTCTCTCAATCATAATATTATAACCACTAGTGGGAAATATCACCCGAAGTACAAGTGTGACAGAATGGGGATGTCCTCATTTTGTCATAATTATTTCCAAGGCCTTTTATTATACAAAAAAAAATTCATGTGGCACTCGGAGACTGCCGTGGTAGAGCTATTGCATAGCATTTTTAAAAAAAACAAGAAAAAATTATCGCCCTCCGCGAATATTTAACTAGAATATCATTTACTTAAAATGTTTGTGGTGCACTACTGTAATAAAGAACTGCTTTGTTGACGGAGAATTTTATAAGTAGGTTTAATTGTGAAAACCTCCTTTTGTAGCTTGCCGTTAAGAATCAGTAAGAATTTTTTTTATGATTGCCGAAGTCTCCCGAACAGAAACGTCGTAAGACGATGTGGGGTGTTAGGTTTTATCGTTACGGAATTTCTTGATTCGGTCGCCGCGCTCAGTGCCCGCGATAAAAGCTATGCAATAGCTTAATTTTCTAGAAAGAAGTTCTTATTTTTATTAAAAAAAAAAACCAGTCTCCTAAATGGAGGCGGTTGCGTAAAAGAAAACAAAACCACTTAAGCTGTAGTAAATATTTATTAATCTCAAAATAAACGTATATTCTCATTAAACATAAGCCCTTAAAAGGCATTACAAAAACAAATTTATTGTTTTCTTTTACCATTAAGAGCGCACAGAAAAATACACTATAAAATATATTGTAACACTTATTTTTCTCCAGAAAAACCGTTTACGCATATATCGCGATTAACATTAATGCGCACATCAGCGCGATAGGTCACTATTTAAGTTTCTTTTTTCTTATAAAGATGCACACCGAGTGAGCTGTGGACAAATTAGCCCCTATTGGCCTATAAAAAAGCTACAAAATTCCCGGCAAAGAAGATGGTGCAACAAGCTGGACAGAACCAACGATATCAGTGTTCTACATTAGCCCTACATTACATAAGCTTTACGAATCATCACAAGAACGGTTTCAGGATTGGTTATTGAAAATTTTAAAAAAGAAACTGTGATGGGTAAAAGGATAGATCGATGCAAAAAAGAGAAATGATAACCAATGAGAGACATGGATATCAGGGATGAAATTAGCTCAGAAATAGTAGCTTGTTGTATATTAAAAAGCATAGTAATATAAGTCTACTACATTCATGAATCTACTTCAACAATCACAATATAAACAGAAAGGTCACGCGCACACTCAACCGCACCTCATTTAACCATACCAATTAAGGCTCCGTCAATAAATTTAACTAAAATAAAAACACACGAGTGCCCCTCAAAACCGTCGCAAAAAACATTGTCGTCTGATAACCGAGCCACACCAAAAAAGTAAGCAGTATCATTAAGCACACAAAATATGTTTTCCATTTACACAGACGCTTCGAGGCGGTTATAATTTTGTATACGCTGAATGTTTACTCAGTAAGAAGTGCTACGGATCGGTAACACCTGCCGCGTTTTCCCACGACAGCGTTCGGCCGTCTTCGGGTGAAGTCGGGCGCGGTCGGGTGCGCAGGCGTCGCTTACAGTGATAGAAACACGCACGCTTATCTTGTCACGCGACGAATCTGTGTGGCGCGACCCTAATGCTTTTATGTGCGTGACATGACGTGCCCATGAATATTATTCATTTATTACGTTTAGTTTGACGTTTGTTATCTAATTATAAGTGTGAGTGCTGATAATAATGTTATGTTTCGAACATTCAGTCTAAGTAGCTACATAAATAATATGTCCAATAAACAAATCAATGTCGACTAGACAAAATATGTAACTGCTGAAATTTCCGCAAATTATGAATAACGTTTAACACAAATACTTGTATACCCACTAAATTAAAGTAAACAAGACACACACAAACACGTCTGTTGTATATATTTTTTATAAAGATAAAAATACATCTTCCCAGTATAGTCTCAAAATAAACCATGAGAATAAAACAAATAAGAAACCGTACCGATCCTTAAACGGTTATAAAAAGTGTAACGTACTATTTTAAGTCCGATCCGTTACCATTAAAACGAAAACAAAAATGGAAATAAAAATAGTCCATAGTGTCAACGTAGGCTTTAAAAAAAAGTTGCAAACCCTGACCAAAGAAGGTTGTCTTGTCGTAGAGTAAAATAATAAAAAAAAAACGAAATGGCGCAGCGGTTAACCGTTATGGGTACCGGTACAGGACAATATTGTGACAAATCATCGGGACTATGAAAGTCGAGTCTGTTTTCAAGTTTTTATTCTTTATTTTAAATTGGGCTTAATTAGTAGGTTGTGTTCTTCAATGCTTTTGGCTAGACAAAAGTGGGGAGGAGTGGTTTTTTGTTTTATATTTTTTGGATATTGCAACTTATGGGATTATAAATTAGAAATTGCGTTTTATTTTCTTATAGCCATAAGAAATTGTTGTTTCACTGGATATAAGTTTAAAAAATGTTATATCAAATATTACACAGCTTAGTACCAACATGAAAAAGACATGATGTCATTATAAACATAATCATAATAATATCAAAATCCTTTCCTGTCGCACAAAATAACCCATCAAAAACAAAATTACCCAATCAAAACTTGAAACCCCAAAACGAGCACAATTTTATTTATAAGAAAAAAAAAAAACTTAATTCGAGGAGCATTAATTAAAAATCAATATAGTGGGTTGCAAAAAATGTACGTACGATCTCAAGTGTACCCGCTAGCTCACACCTGCCCATTCTCCCACGGTGTAACACACAACCTTTTTTTAAACAACCTTCTTGCATTTAAAATAACCACTTTCCTTCCAATTTTGAATTTTCGTGCGAGCACACCTCGTCTTTCATTTTATGGCACGTTTATAGTTGTCAGTTAACGGCCAACTTTTTTGCTAATATTTTTGTAACTTTTTTCGCTTGTGGCCAGTGTCATTTTTTTGGTTTTAGAACTATGAATGCCGGTGGAACTTTATGTTGGTAATAATGACAGTTGGCATTATTAATTTATTATGTACTTTTCATTTTGGAGTAAGTGAATAAAATCTCTTGAAATATGGTCTGAGTAGAATCTGTTAGATATTAGTTTTCTATGTAATTTTCAGTAGGTTTTGAAATGGAAAAAAATCATATCCGATTAATTTCGCAGGTGTAACATCTTTATTTTTTAATTTCTAGATTTTCTCTGGAAAAAACAAGAGTCAATAGCTTTTAAAGTTGTTATTCCTAATTTCAAATAATGTTATGCGAGGCGATTGACATTTCCTTTCTGCAACTATAGAGGAAGCTATATTTTATCAACCATCTTTAAGATTAGTTAATCAGCTCCTCACCGGGTAAAGGTGAGAAGTTTGACCCAAGGCGTTTCAATAGGTCACATAACCTTAGTCATAGAAGAAATATACGGATATGACTTGTCCTGTTGAGTGACCACACACAAGTTTTATCGTAGCATTGCATTAGACACACACAAGTTTTATCGTATCATTGCATCGGGTCGCGGGACCAAGGGATTACCGTGACCCCAGTACGTAAAGGGCTAGTGAAGGACACCGTGGATTTTAGTCAGTACAAGTCTGACAGTCCCTCCCGCCCTGCCCTGGGTGGGAGGACTCATTTGATGATTTTACCACGATAAAAAAAAAAAAAAAGCATTGCATTAGGAATTTAATTTAAAATTCTACGGATCGGAAAACAGCGTGAGTGATGTGTATTTTTTTTTACCTGGTTAAATCATCAAATGAGTCCTCCCTCCCAGGGCAGCGCAGGAGGGACTGTCAGACTTGTGCTGACTAAAATCCATGGTGTCTTTCAATAGCCCTTTACGTTCCGGGGCTACGGTTACCGAGTGTGTAGGTATCGCTTCGAGATTTGCTAACTCTACAAGCAATACTGTGGAGGATAATTTACACTTTACGACTTTGACGTGATTTTCATGCAAAAACTAAGAAAACTAAAATATAGTATAAAGCAATTGCAAAGTATAAGGCGTCAGACGTCGCAAGACGATCTCCGGCCACCGTAGGCGCGGGCATGCGGGCGGCGAGTAATGGGCGACTCGCAGTCCGATCATGGACCATGCCCGGGTCGACGGCGCGTTGTGTTCCACGCGCGCCTTAAGGAGTGTCAGCATAGTGACGGGGCCTGTAGAGGGCCACAGCCTGCCGGCTCGCGGGACTTACAAATTACCGTGACCCCGGTACGTAAAGGGCTATTGAAGGACACCGTGGATTTTAGTCAGTACAAGTCTGACAGTCCCGGGAGGGACTGAAATGATTCCTCCCACCCGGGGCAGGGTGGGAACCCTGCCCCGGGTGGGAGGAATCATTTGATGATTTTACCACGATAAAAAAAAAGCAATTGCAAAGTACGAAAATAAAACATGTTTTGTACTTTGCAACTACTTGTTACTTCCGACTTTTAACTAATTTTGATTGATATATTGAATTAGTGAAGACATACTTAATTGAGAAAATGTTTTTTTCACAAAATGTCGATTTTCAACACATAACTAAGTAACCAATCGGTTTAATTTGTCAAAAAATTACAAAAGGTGTGTGTGAGTGATCTCTCCGATCATCCCTCTTTTATAATCCTTTTAAAATCAGCATCGCAACTTAAAAAATCATACCTGAGCATTGTAATAGTCTACAAAAATTGTGGATGAGCAAAAAACAGTGATGTGACCAGAATATATGGCAATGCAACAGGTGTGCCTTTGTTATTGTTCAAATATGCATGGGTTTCGTATTTTTGTACCCCATTGTTCACTTCGAGGGCATTAGGGCAAAACTTGATAAAGATTTGGTTAATTTTTTGTGCACATGGGCTTTTGGTCCGTCACGTTTTTTGGGCAATTCCCTTTTTGTGTTTTGAGTAGGGCAGTTTTGAAATGCGAGATCTTGAATTAAAAAAAAATCTCATGTATAATTACTATTAAAAGTCCACATGGAATAAATATCTAGTTTAAGGGAATTCGATTGTGTCATGAAAACTTACGTTCAGAAAGTGCCTATTGTAACCGCATAATTTGATTATTTAAATGATTTTTGGTCTTACCTTAAGTGATGAATTGCGATTACATTCATGTTTAATAAATAATCCAATTATACGATATCTGGGTAATGACTGTATATCAGTATCAAATGTTTTTAAAAGTAGTATTCAATTTTCCAATAGAATAAAATCCCTTATAAATATAAACAATCCATTCTTTATTTAAAAATACATAATATATTTTTACCTTGAGTAGAAAACAACCAGTATCCAAAATTCTTATAAGAATCGTATTAGCACAAATTTTCCCAAACCTTAAAACAATTTGCGCGGAAAACTCCATCACGCCTAGGCCAGAGTCGGGCCGTGATTGGTTCACCTCCGGCCAATAGTAACGCTTGTTTCAGCCCACGGGCGTTAAGCGCGCATGCACGCCTTCCTAACTTCTATTTTTGAATTCAAATAGACGTTCGACGCGTTCTAATTCCGACCGTTATTCGACGTTGAATAGGTTTTGGCAAGTGTTTGTTTTATTCTGCTTAGAACGTTGAATGAGTTGATCAAGAAGGCTTTCTCATGTAAATATCATTCTATTTGTTTTTAAACTTTAAAGGTTGTCTATATGTCTGAATTTAGTAAGAGCTGATCTACTTTCAAAGTTATTTATTTCGCACAAAGTCACGATGACTTCATTGTTATATTTCTTTTCTAAACTAGTAGTAGGTAATACAAATATTTTTTCCGTATGGGAATCGAAGCCGCGACACACAGCGTAGCAGCTGATCAATCAGCCACTGCGCCAACCGTGCCGTCATGAAATATAGGTAGTTTATTAAAACCTAATTAAATTGGAAGTCAATCACACATCTATTTTAATTAAGGCTCTCACACCAAAACACCAATTCGGACGTAACGATCAATTAACACACATAAAAGATAAATCGACTGAAACGGAAATTAATATCACGCAGCGATGTGCTATCGTCAGACAAGCGCTGCGATATCGTCATACGAGCGACGATCGTAACATCCTCAGATGAACGATTCCGAAATCTTGATACACGCACTTGTATATTGTCGAACTTATTTTGTGAAATTCTTTCTGTTTTCAGTTCGCAGTTCGCAAAAATAATAATTTGAAGTCTGAAATATAATTAACTGCATCAAATATCCTGACAAATTCTTCTGGAAGTTTAGGTACCAGAAATGACGGATAATAAAATGGTAAAACAAGCGATTGACAACCTAATTAATTATAGAGAAAAAGACAGAAGAATTGGTAACCAAAAGCAATCTTCGAAGCGTCATAAATCAAAAAGGTATAAAGGAAGAAATTAAAACTTTTGCCCTGGCAACTACTGCCACTGGAAAAAAAATTCAATTAAAAAAAAAACAAACAAGCATATCAAATTACCGCAAAAATAAAAAAACAAACTGGCTGGCACAAAAAAAAACCGAAGAAGAAAATAAGAATAATTTAAATAATAATAATTTAAGTTAACGTTCTTAATTTAAATCTCACGGTTAACACCGGAAATTATAATCAAAACACGGGACTTCGATTACTTATCGAAACGTTTCTCTAAAGTTGTTGAACATCAACATTGAAATGATTTCGTGATCACTTACAATTTGAGCACGGAAATGGCTGTTTTTGTGGTGATGAGCACGCGAGGTTTGGATAAGTTAAGTGAAGATGTGTTTAGTAAAAATTATTAGAAAGGTAAGAAATACATGAATACACTTAGTTCATAGCTGATTTGAACAGAAATTGTTAGAATTTTAGTACAAATCTATTTTTTTTTGGTCGCGGGACACACGAGTTACCATGATTCCGGTACGTAACTACTATTGAAGGACACCGTGGATTTTAGTCAGTACGAGTCTGATAGTCTCTCCCACTCTGCCCTGGGTGGGAGGACTCATTTGATGATTTTATCAGGTTAAAAAAAATGTGTCCTCCCACCTGGTTGGTGCAGAAGGGACATTGTCATCACACATGTACATCGTCGACTCGGGCATGGTCCATGGTCGGACAGCGAGTCGCCCATTACTCGCCGCCCGCATGCCCGCGCCTACGGTGGCCGGAGATCATCTAGCGACTACTGGGGTGAAGGGAGGACGCTGTCCTCTCCCTCACGCGGCCCGCGTCCTCCTTCGCGAACATGACTACTCCGTCCGTTCCGCCCCGCAGCATGGCCTCGACCAATGCCGGACGTCTTGGTATGAATTAACTCAAGGAGAAATAATAACGATATTAAGCAATCACGTCACCCTACCCTTTCTTTAATAAATTTTAAACTTTATGACAAAAAAAGGTTGATATTTGATTGGCAAAGTTTAAAAGTATGGGATAGGTTGAATTGCTTCGTGTGTATCATTGGGTTTGCAGAAATTAATTAATACATACATGCAATTCTGATTATTTATGCTGTACCTATGTTATGACTTCCTTGGTCCATTATTTAATTCAACATTAAACATTTGAGATTAACAGTAATATTAATAATAATCTTTTTTATTTCTTAAAACAATCGTTAAACGTGTAACTCGTGCTCAAGATGAAACAAAACAGACTTTATTTTATAAACCACCTCAATATGATTCAAAACAAATGCTTCTTTAATTAAAAGCGTACTTTTCAATACATGAGTACAATTTCTTAGTTTAAAAATATCTGGGTGCGATTACAAACATAATCCGCCTTATTACAAAAAGGGGTTTAACTAAAAACCCAGGTTTAAATCTTGTAAAACTACGGTTTACACAAACGTTATTACAAATCGTGGTTTTGTGATAAACCATGGTCTAACAGTGGTAGCTGTCAAAGGTGTGTCAAAGTTTCTCATAGCATCTTTTTCATTGTGTTGTTGTTTTTGTGCTATTTACACCCAAAATGGATTGAAATAAGGTAGATTTAATTGTTCTTACTCATTGTGGATTTAATTGTTTAGACAATCGTTCAAATGGCGGTACTTAAGTCGACGTTTTATCTTAGTTTTGTAATACGGACAAATTTAAACCGTGGCTCTGCAGATAAGCCTGGACTTGATAGACCAGGTTTAAACCAAGGTTTATTTATTTTTTGTAATAAGGCCGATTGACTCTTCCAGGCCTGGAACACTACTTGTAGGTCCACAAATATTTGTTCTGTGCGGGAGTCAAATCCGCAACACGCAGCGCAGCTGTCAATCTCTCAGCTATTGCGCCAAATAAATACCAGCCTGCAGCAGTCCACTGGTGGACATTGCCATCTTCTATTCTTATATGTTTATTTTTTTTACGTTTTAGTGTTAAATTTTTAAATATGTCATCTTAAAAAAAAAACAAAAGACATAAAAAGAAACATTAAAAATAGTGGTAAAATATAATAATAATTATTAATTCATTTTAATCATTTTTAATACACATAGAAGTTTAGTACAGTACACATAGTAGTTTTTAATTGATAGTGTGTTGCCAATTGCCATCCGTGTTAATGTTTTATTTAAAATTACTATGTTTACTATGTTATCGGTTTTCAAACATTTACATATTTAATTTAAAGAAAACCGTCCAAATATTTCGTACATTGCCTTTACATGAATTGACAATAAATTAAATTCCATAAAACAAAATAAATGTGCTACCAAAATAGTTTGAAAAAATTAATAAAAAGCTTATCTTCAAACTGTTCTTCAAAATAAAACGCGTAACGCCATCTATGTGAAAATAACTGAACCAAATGTTTTGAGAAACGCCCACACGAGCGCTGCCATCGCTAGTTCGTTACGATTGAACCCACTTTTTACGCGACAAAGTGTTACAGGAAATATCGATTTCACGACAAAATTGGCAATTTGATTAGATTTTTACAACGGTGCATGTTTTAATAAGTCATGCTCGTGACTAGATTCGGTAAAATTGCCAATTTTCCGCTTTTCCTTCACGGTATCTAAAACAACGAAACAACGAAAAAGCTTAAATTAAATACTGAACTAATCTCAAAATAAAACCAGTGAATAGTTCTAACTGAAAAACACAATTCAAAACTTTCTATCCAATGGAAAAACTCCACAGGAACTGACGTTTACCGACAAACCTCTCTGTATTTACTAAACTCATAACTGTTTGCAAATTTCACTTTAACGCCATTGAAATCGATTTGTTATTAAACTCGCTCATTACAATAGCATAAAACCTTTCAATATGGCCACTGAAATGTAAACAGCGCCCTCTGTCGACAGAGCGTGGAAGGAGAGCGGGCCCGTGCTGAAACCGCCACGAGCCAAGCTGGTAATGCCATCCTTGTTTCTCAACAGCTGGATCTTATTTGTGTCCCTCTCACTCAACGGTATTAGAGCGCTTGTCGCGCGTCTCGCTCCTATCGCATCGATCATTGATCTTTGAAATTCGAATGCGGTAACTCGAGCGGCGCGCGCGCAGGCCTTCGGCCACCGAGTTCCGTCCCGCTCTGGCGCGCGGGCCATCGTTACCGTTGTCTCGTGTTTCTTTTATTGCCGTTTTATTATTTCTTGTAGATGATCACGCGATTGTGAGCTGTCGCTTGGCGCGCACACGTCACATTCTCCGTCTCTTTCTTTCTCTCCAGCAGCTTTATATTTTATCTCGTTTCGTCCGGCGCATGTCGGACTCGCTGCCGTGCGTCGATGTTTTGGGAAGTGCACCCGCCCGGCGTTCCCACGGTTCACCTTCGGCCGACTTCCTTACGAAAAAAACAAACAAGAGCACTTTGTTGAAGAAAATCGACGTCTGCCGGTCGCGCTGAATGATTAATACAATTATGATCGCGCACGCTGCTACCTACACGACTTGATGGTAATAATAGTTCTTTATACGGGACACGTGGTCCGTTGATCGGACTTTACAATTATTGTTGTATGGACACTAATTTTTCGGTCCATACCGTACTGTTACATCAAATTATATATTTTGAGAAGAATGTATAACATGTTTTTAATTCCGTACTA
Organism: Agrotis puta; assembly: GCA_943136025.2. Lineage (NCBI taxonomy): Eukaryota > Metazoa > Arthropoda > Insecta > Lepidoptera > Noctuidae > Agrotis > Agrotis puta. The sequence goes on along the minus strand of OW964184.2, from coordinate 5,662,152 downwards.
ATGGAAATGTTGATGGTCTACGCGTAGCGGAATTTTTTCGTCGCGTTTCGTAGCTTTTAGGGAAAACTGTGTTTGTAACGCAATTGGACATTGTTAGTTTTTGTCGTTTTTGTGAAAACTTGCTTAAAACGGTCGTATTTATGTTCTCTTATTCTACTCTGGGTTATTGAATTCGCATTTTTTATTGTTTTTTTCTTAGATAAACTAATAAGCAACGGTATTTTATTCGCTACTGGTGCCTTATGGATTTCTCTGAAGTTATTTGTTGCGAAAAGAGTTTTTTCGGTGATGATTTTTTTTGGTAGTAGACTTTATTCTCTTTGGTGATATTTCACTAAGAATTCTAGTTTTAAATATTCAAGAATACACTGTTACATGGGCCTCTGTATGACCTTTCTGTTATTACAAGACATGATGTCACATTTATATCATACCTATTACATCAATGCGACGGATTTTTGTGTTTCTCAGATTCAGAGCAAATTAGTTATAAACTTTTTTTATAGCACCCACTTTTAGGTCATTTTAGAAGAACATTTTAAAGACAAAGAGCTTTGTATGAAGTCCACATGTTGCAAAAACAAATTAATTAAATAGCAAAGACCAAATTAAAAACAATCTAGATTGTATATTTGATTTATCCTATTAACATTAATTTAGGCCAAGTATTTAGAACAGTGAATCGTTGAAAGTGTTCTCATAAAAATGTACAAGTGTACATTGTATAAAATGTATGTATATGTATAAAATTATAAATGTATACGTGTATACATTGGTGTCGTGTTATGTTTATGATTGAGTGCGGAGACGCGGCAGATGGCGAATCATCCTTTTATGCGGGACTTATTCAATCAGACGAGAGTTAAGGAAGAATAGAGTGGATGAGACGGTAATTTTTTGGATTTTTTACTTTTTAATTATCTTTTTTGAATTAAAATAAAACTGTTAGTTTTGAACGTAGACTTTTCAAACTAGGGATAAACTAGCTTGTTCTGTAATTAAAAACCAAACATGTTCTGTAATTAAAAATATCGTGTGATATTTACTTTCAATTTTCATAAAGTTTCTGAACACCTAATCTTTAGGGTAACTTATTTGAATTGGGTATCACTGGATTCGCAGTAAAAACTTTACCTATTATATAATTTGAAGACTTTTCTTTGGATGTTTTCTGTAAAGTTGTTTGGAAGTTGTGTGGAAGATCTACAGAAGATTAAGATATATAAATCCTAAAGCAAGACCAAGAGGCCATTCATATACAGAAGGGATGCGTTACAACAGAAAAATAATATTCAGCTGTGAGTTGCGAAATACTAGCAATGATGGTGATGAAAACAAAAAGAAGTTTCATCACTGATAATCGATAAAATAAAATTTGTCAACTAAAGACTGTATAACAAACTGTATCCGTACAAAAAAATGTAATTCTTTAAGAATAAAAAAGGTCTAAAAAATTTAATAAAAAAATATCGTACCGTCTTATCCACACTACGTCCTACGCGTGGCAGGCATGTGCTCAAGAAACAATATCCCTACTTGTGTAAGACGTCCCTCGCTCCCTCGGGAGCGGTTCTCACGGTCTGCGCGCGCGCACACGTGGCACGTCATATCACACCTAATTACTTTATGTACATAAAGTATATTATGTATTGGGTTTTTATGTGCGGTAGACATAATTTTTGGTGGATTCATGGACACTGTTAGAAGGTATCGTGGCAGACCTCATAGATGGCCGGTCAAGCTGGACAAAACCATGTAGTCAACATTGGGGATTGGGATACTGGCTAGCAGCAGTAGAGAGAGATTAAACATGGATAGTGTCAATTCTATTTACCACTTGTAATTTTACCTACTACACTTACAGATGTACTGAGATTTTTTTTTCATCTCAACAGTAAATTAGTGTAGTGTATAGTGGGTTATTGCTGAATGAAAAAAAAAAAGTCTTATGAGACTATATTATGAACTATTTCTCTTAAATATTGTTTTGTCGTATATTTTCTCTACGATTTTTTTTAATGATCAATGAAGCTCTTCTTTCCTTAACCAATCTCAAATTATGATCCTGTAGTCTTCCCAAATAAAATCTAACTACAGTAAAGACTATTATTACCTACGTATAAGTTAAAAAGTACTAGTTAAGTAAGTACTAGATAATTTTACTTCAAAATAATAAAATAAACTTGTTGTGCGTATGTAGGATCTGAAAACATGAAAATTAAGATTGAAACTTTTTCAAATATAACTTGAGGCAACGAACGTTACAAAAACATAAAACGAATTATCTAAGTCAATTCTAAATCTTTATCTACTTACCTACACATGGAAGATATTTTTTTTTATCTTCCATGTGTAGGTATAAAGTGAACTTAATTAAAACTTTTTTCTAACGAGTGCAGTCTAATTAGCGGCTGTAGGAAGTGTGATATTATCGGAGTGTTTCAAGTGTGTTTCTTTATTTTTATGATGACGTCAAACAGACAAGATAACGACTCTATGGTGGCTGAGATTTTAACTCATAGGAGTAGCTGCGTATTTTAGAAGTGATAATAGTTCTGTGTTGGGTTTGAGATGTTTAAATCCGATTGTAATATGTTAAGTGAAGCATAAAGGCTCTTTTATATTAGACAAGCTATTTCCCTTGGTTTCACTCCCGCTGATCAGCTTCTACTTGTCATACCGTGTTGTTTTATAGCCCATAGACTGCCTCGATAAATAGACTATTCAACACAAGAATTTTTCAATTACCACCTGTAGTTCCAGAGGTTAGTGCGTTCAATCGAACTCGGCTTTGGTAGCTATAACATGCGTCGCGGCAGACCTCTTGAAGACAGCGAGACGAGCTGGATAAAACCAACGACCAGTGTTTCACTTTAGCACTTTGAACTGGAAGTTAAGGGGTGAGGTCTTTGCCCAGAAGTAAGACAGAAGAGGTAGGAGATGGGGTCTTTGCCCAGAAGTTGGATAAAGCAGACATGCTGTGTAAATACTGCCAATGTTACCATAAAAGAGACGAGTAAAAACCTCGGTTTTTGCGAGTTTAATAATGGCTTTGGTTCCTCTATCTACGTACCTATAACACTAAGCAAAGTCAGTAATTATATATTGTCGCTACAGGTTCGGTGGGGGTTCGGCAAGAATTATTTATATGTACTCACATATAATTAATCACAATTACTCAATTGTGATTATTTTTCATTTTTTTTAAAAACGTTGCCCTACTCGTGGAATTTCTTCTGTATCGTGGGTGCGTTTACAAACATAGAAACTCACATGCACAAACACCCAGACCCGGAACAACTACTTGCAGATCATACAAATATTTGTTTCGTGCGGGAATCGAACCCCGACACATAGCGCAGGAGTCGAATTTCTCAGCCCCTGCGCCAAACGTGCAGTCAAACACAGATTATTATTAGTGATACAGAGATTATTATTTCAAAATCTTTTAAGTGTTTTTATACAGTTTACCATATTTATTTTAAGTATGAGCGTGTGACCAGTAGAAAATTTCCAAAAAGGTTTTTTGGCGCGTTTATCAGGCTTTACGTAATATAATACAGATTGTGCACTTTTTACAGTTTGGACAGATTTTAAGGCCGTTAAGGAAGTGGTAAGGACATGATATTGTGAATCTTATAAGGTTTCTTTCGCACGCTAAAAGTTCAGAGAAAGAATATGTGAATATTTAAGTGGGTTCCGTCGTATAGAAAACACGAGCGCTGCGGGTATGCAACCCTGGTAATAACGTTCTAGTATAAATGAACTAATAAATTAATTAATTCCTACTATGCACTCATGTATACTGTTTGTTGTTGTTTTCAGTAACCAGTTTTTACGATACACTCTATTTTATGCCTGATTTCACCGTAGTTTGTTATGTGTTACTTTTGATTTTATAAACATTTTACTTGTGTATGTAACGGATGACGAAAACCGACCGCCAAAAATAAATAAATGCAACTCTAAAGTTTTTTGACTTCATAATATATTTTTTTGAGAAACAAATAAAAAAAGGTAAATTGCAATCATTTCTCGAAAAAGATGGCTACACTAACATACTCAATGACTAATTACACACAATTAATACTGTAATTCAAAACTGCGTGAAACAAAAAAAGAAACGTGAAACATATCTTCATTTCAATACTTCTTTACGACTGTATTGATACCTTAGTCTTTCATTTGACTTGACTTGTCCCAACCCATAAGATCATAACTCACTCCATACTACACTCAAAACTCTACCTTAACTGTGAAGATAGAAGGTGTATTTTTAACTGTGTAAGGTAAGTAATTAAGTGTTTTATGATATTTAAAGGCGATATGTGACAACACCTGTCGACTTTTCCCACAGGGCAACGGATGTCGGTTGTCAGGTTATCTGAAAACATATACGAACGTCTCGGAACACCTACTTGTGTTAAATGAAATGCATTTACTGTTGATAATTGTGTGATTTGTTTGAACATCGGTTAGGTAGGACTGTAGGAATGGTGACGTCATGGCACGCTATGGGTTGAGAAGTTGGAGGGTTAGGTGTGGCCATTGCATGATGAGCTAGTTCTAAAGGGACATTTGAGGGATGTCCGGCCATGACTGCAGACCAGACGCGTGATGGACCAGACTTGTGTTAGAATAGAGATCAGTAGACCACGTATGGACAAACGTAGCGTGGGACGCCCTGCAGTACGATGGATTGAACATTTGAAGAAGGTTGCTAACAGTGGATGGATGCCGTCGAAGTCGATGATGATATTCCGGTTCAAAAGGCTTACGTCCAGCAGTATGGCAATTAGCTGAAGGGACATTTGAGGGTAAAGGCCCAGGGCAATTAAAGGAATGTGTGGTTTTAGTCAATGAAGTTTGATAGTCCGTTTTGATCCATCTTAAGTGGGATACAATTGAGGAATTCTCTCTGAAGGGAAAATAGTCTAATAAGTCCTAACTTAGAATGGAACGAAAAGGGGTGTCAGACTCGTACTGACGAAAACTCACTTTGTTATTTCAATTAACCTCTTTTGTATTCTGTCATAGCGAGTTTCCTCCGTGCCTCGGAAAGCACGTAAATCCATTGGTCCCTGCTGTCATTTGTAGATCTTTGACAGTTATTAATTACAGTCAGAAGCTCGAAAGTCTGACAACTAGTAATTAAAAAGTTGTGAAGGTCCGATAGGCAGTCGCTCCGTGTAAAATACTGATAACCAGCTGCATCTGGTTCCATTGAAAGACGACCCCAATATAGTTGGAAAAAGACTGGGCCGATGATGATCTACCTATTTCTTTTTCCCAACTATGTTGTTGTGTAGATATCGACATTCCCCCAACCCCGGCAGCGGGCATAATGACCTATCATTTAAATAAGGCTTTAAATTATATTCAGCAGTTCTGTGAATTGCGTGCTGAAAATGTTATAGCCAATTAAAGGTAATTTTAAGCAATATTTTGCAACATTGTTTGTATCCTTTGTTTTAAAGAGCCCAGCTTTAAGAGCATATTATTTAAGACAACGTAAATCTTGCTTTGTCTTTTAAATACTGATAAAGTAAATAATAGTAATAACGACCTTAACCTATACATGAGTACATAAAAACACCGTTAATATTGTGTCATATTATTTTCTCAATGATCCGGTATGAAACATAATAAATATCAATAAAAAAATGATCCCCAAATGAGATCAAACTTGTTTTAAAAGGTCGACTCTCGTGTCTTTGGTCAATTAAACAAAGACCATTAATTATCTTGTTTGAATTAATTATAGATACTTTATGATTCGGTTGTTATATCCTTTTGTTTTGACTAATGGCTTATCTATTTATTAAGGTACTTATAGACCAGATACACAGATATGGAGGCAGAGTATATTTGTAATGTACAGACGCTATCACACCAACCTACCTCAATCTGTCAAATTTCTTTAATAGACTTTCAACCTTAACACAATAGTGGAAGGTTAATTTTTGATTCATATAATTTATAAAATCTTAGATTTTTATTAAGAGGTGAAGTTTGTAGGAACGTAGGATGTAATCTCAGGCAGTACTAAAACGATTTTGAGAATGCTCACGAACCAACCGTTCTCGAGTTTTAGCGATACTAACAAACAGCAATTGATTTTTATCTTCTTCTGTATATATAAAAGGAGACTGACATATCAACGTACAGCCAAAACTACTGGGGCTAGGAATGTGAAATTTTGCACACGGCTTCCTATTATAATGTAGAGGAGCACTAAGAAGGGGTTTTTGGAAATTTAACCTTTAAGGGGGTGAAAAAAGGGGAATTAGGAAAGTTCGTAACCCACGCGGATGAAGGCGCGGGCAAAGTGCTAGTATAATATATAGGTAATGTAACAGTCCAAAACCTTAGCTCATGGCGCTATCACTTCAAATTCGACGATTACTGCCTATCTATCGCATACTGAAACACTGAAAAAAAAACGGCTACAATCGCATTTATTAAATAAACATATACCAACTGTAAGATCTTTCCTATACTCGTATTTTAAAAGAAGCTCTGCATACTTTATAAAGCACGTTGATTTTTAAAAGCCGGGACCGCCTTTATTTGCCGCGGGGCAGAGCTGTCCGAGAACTGCCCGATTGAAAATGCTACCTAAATTCAGCTACTGTTTCTGATATTTCTTAAATGTTGTATTTTGTTTGAAATAAATTCTAACTTTGCTACTACTTGTATCAATTTAAAAGACTACCGGGTGGTTCTTTAATCTGTTAGACCCTGATTTCGATCATATTTGTATAAATTACAGAAAAACATGATATTAATTTCTCAATCTAACCTCGATCAAACTAATAATTAAAAACAAATTATTAACGAGCGGTTACCTCAACTTCAGTCTGCATTCTAAATAATCAGAGTCAGCATCATTAACAGAGATTCAAACAGGTGTTTGTGTATTATTAATTATTATAATTATATAAAGACCACCCAGCTATCGTCGCTGTATAAATCATCGGTAGCAGAGATCGGCAGTAAATGTGACTATTAATTAAAATGGGAGCCATTTGTGTTTGACTTTCTATGGTTTTTTATTGTGCGTGGGTTGGTAGCATTGCAAGATTGTTTTGTTTTTTTTTTTTATATTTAGGTTTTTGGTTCACGATTTATTGTAGTGCAGTGTTGCAATCACAACTAGAGGTAGGGCTCAGAATCAAAAAATGCAATCAGAACTAAAGGGCCCAAGCCTACCGGGGTCGCGGGACTGTACGAATTACCGTGACCCCGGAACGTAAAGGGCTATTGAAGGACACCGTGGATTTTAGTCAGTACGAGTCTGACAGTCCCTCCCGCTCTGCTCTGGGTGAGAGGACTCATTGGACTCATTGATGATTTTACCACGTAAAAAAAGGTAGGTCCTTTTTTCAGTGATACTGAATCTTCTTCTTTCCAAGACTTTAAGTTTCCTCGATTCAATGCCAAATTGGATCAGGTATTTCAGCGGATGAATTAAATATTTCTTTTTTTTTTTTAACTCACTAGGAATTTCTCCTGTGTCGTGAATGCGTTTACAAACATAGAAACTCATATACATAATCACCCAGACCCAGAACAACTACTGGTCGGCCATACAAATATTTTTTCCGTGCTGGAATCGTACCTACGACACGCTGCGCAGCAGTCCAATCGCTCAGCCACTGCGATAACCGTTCTGTTTATTTTGTTTTTTTTTTATATATATATTCAGAACGAATTCTACCCATGAAATTGTGCGATTTACTGGTCCTTCAGTTTTTAAACAGTATCCAACCATCTATAGAATATATCTGGATTTTTGGGAGTGATGGGCTCAGTATTGTCACGCCGTGGTTGCCAGAAGATGAGGGCGTCGATGTTGAAAGAGGCTTAGAAACCGCTGGCGGAAGAGAGAGCGTTTATGCGAAAGTTGACAGAGAAAACTGCACAGAAGAAAGAAGAGGAAGGCTATGTGGGGAGACCTTTTCTTAATAGCGGGACAATATTAGTAAAAAAAAATACGTGTGGCACTCGGGGATTGCCGCGGTAAAGCTATTGCATTTTTTTTATCGTGGTAAAATCATCAAATGAGTCCTCCCACCCAAGGCAGGGTGGGAGGGACTGTCAGACTTGACTGACTAAAATCCACGGTGTCCTTCACTAGCCCTTTACGTACCGGGGTTACGGTAAAGGGAAAGTCCCGCGACCCCAATAGTGGGAGAATATTAGTAAAAAAAATACGCGTGGCACTCGGGGACCGCCGCGGTAAAACTATTGCATAGCATTTTTTTATCAACTTATGCAATTATAATTATTTATTTTATTTATGAAAAAAAAAAGAAAAAATTATCGCCTAACGCGAATATTTAACGACAATATCATGTCATCGTTGCTCTATGGGAAGTTACTCTACTAATTAAGCTATGGTCAGCCACGTCAATCAATTGAAATGTCAAGAAAAAACTTCATGCATTCAAATTTTATTCATTCACGTTGACATGACAGATGTTACAGTGACAGTGTTAGGTTTATTTTCGTTACGGAATTTCTTGATTCGGTCGCAGCGCTCAAAGCTCGCGATAAAAGCTATGCAATAGCTTAAAAACCTTCACTGCTTATTAGAGCCTGTCACTAGTGATGTCACAAAAGGTTCTCAAAGAAAGAAAATAACATCTTTTATGTATATATATATATATATATAAATGTTATGTTGGTTTGTGTACGCTTCAAAAACTCAAAAAGTTCTGCACCGATTGAGCTGAATTTATCCGCGACCGCGAAAAAACAGTTTTTTTGTGCCACAGCGAAGCGTGGCAAGGTACAGCTAGTATATTATGTATTTAGCAAACAATATTCATGAAGTTTTCCATTAACTGTAACTTCATTCATTGATAGATAGTGGTGACGCAATCTAGCGGTACATACTTTTCATCAAATTTATCCGAAATTAATGCGTCATATTAACTATTTCCTATGAATATAAAGATGCAGCTGTTTCGGTAATCTCACATCCGTTGAAACTGGATTTTTAATCACAATCTATTCACTTGCACGTTGTAAAACTCCATGGATCCGTGTTTCTTGAGCTCTTTGATTTTACGGCGTAATATTGGTTTTTCAATGAATATTATTACAAAATTATCACTACTGTCAATTAAATTCACCTCTCGTCTTACTGTTTCAAAAATAAGGACTCTTTTCCTTTAACAATTTGAAGAGTGAGTGTAATATTAACGTGGTTAACTGTTAAAATATATCGGACTTCCTCCCAACTCAATCCAATTTGTCTTTACTATGCAAATTAGGTTCATAAATCGTATAAATTGATACAGGAAGCCCTTCCTTATCTGAAGGTATGTATTACCTTTAATTATGCGTGCATTACAAATTAAACTGTATTAAGATGAAGTTTCAAGTTATGTTTGAAAGATAAGAACCTACTTGCGAAATGAAGTTGAACTTTTTTTTAAACATTACCTGCGTTTACAAACACAGAAACTCACATACACAAACACCCAGACCCGGAACAACTATTTGCAGATCATACAAATATTTGTTCCGTGCGGGGATCGAACCCGCGACACGCTGCGCAGCATTCGATCGTTCAGCCACTGCGCTAACCGTGCTGTCACCCATTTCTCAAGTTACGTTGAAGTCCCATGTAACATAGGTAGCATAGCTAATTGACATCAACTGGACAAAGATACAGACTCCGTAACTGCTACTGAAAAGTTCCTGATGTAAAAACCCAATAACACAGATGCTTGACCGGGGAATCGAACCCAGAATAATATACTCAGTAGTCGTGTGTACGACCGCTAGACCAATGAGGCAATCTGGGTAAGTCAAGTTTAATGTTTGTAGACGCACCCACGATACAGGAATGATACCTAATGTGGGGCAAATATAAAAATAAAACGCAAATTAGATAAATATAAATAAATAAATATTCCACAACTATCACACAACGCCATCTAGTCCCAAGCTAAGCAGAGCTTGTGTTATGGTTACTAGACAACTGATAAGCATACTTATATATTCTTTCTAAATACATTCATGTCGTTTATTTTAGGTAGCGTTTGGACTTTTGTTTCTTTTTCATATACTATCAGGTGTTTGATAACAGAGTAACTTTCACAACATCATCATATCAGCCGGGATCACCCACTGCTGGGTATAGGCCTCCAATGTCTAAAAACTCACCTTTTTATATCTTAATAAGTGTCCTACCAACTATGACTTACGGTGTCGAGACATGGACGCTTTTAAAGGAGACTGTGCACCGAATACGAGTTGCACAAAGGGCCATGGAGCGTGTCATGCTCGACGTTACTATTCTAGACCGAGTGCGTAACACCGAAATCCGTCGTCGGACGAAAGTCTATGACGTCGGGGATAGGGCGATACGCCTCAACTGGAGTTGGACAGGGTATCTGGCTAGACGCAGAGATGGCAGATGGAGTAAGGTTGGCCGAATGGTGGCCAAGGTTCGGCCATAGAAACCAGGGCCGCCCAAAAGCCCGTTGGGTTGACGATATCGTCAAGATCGCGGGGAATAGATGGATAAGAGACGCACAGAACCGAGAGATATATCCAACAGATTAACTTTAAGAAAGCTAAAAGTAACCGGGATTACCAATAACTGTTTATAAGCAGTAAGTAAGTGCTCGCCAGCCGCTAAATTAGCGTGCAACCGTCAATGTCTACATCGAATGTCGCGAACAATTTAATTGCAATTACAGTTGTGCTTCAATTGTGGCTGCAAATCATTGAATTATACCTCTTTGGTAGGGCTACCACTTCTCAAGTTGTATAAACTTTATTTTCCTAGTATATATTAGTGGCTGAGGATGGACCACGCCGCCGACGCCGGCCAAAAATAGCTAAGATGTTTTCAACGCGCACGGTTATGGTTGGTCCAAAGAAGCGATCGAAAAGAACACTTGCAAAGGTGTACTTATTCAAACGGTAATGTTTGAATAAAAATCATCACTTCCTAGACTTTTCTGTATTTTGGATTCCTCTTCTAGTTGCAACTGTTTACCAATAATTTTATTAGCAACTGCCTATCTTATCTCGCTATCGATAGCCCTTGGTCGAGGGACTAACGAATTACCGTGACCCCGGTACGTAAAGGGCTATTGAAGGATACCGTGGATTTTAGTCAGTACGACTCTGATAGTCCCTCCCGCTCTGCCCTGGGTGGGAGGATTCATTTGATGATTTTACCACGATAAAAAATATGCTTTAATTACGCAGATGTCAATCATTTATTAAAAGTAGCAGCCCTGAATTGTTAGTCATCACCATCCTGCAATCACGACAATTGTCAAACGATGGATGGTCAGCGCATTGAAACAAATGAAACGTCGTAAAACAAGCTGTTGAACGATCGTTAAACCGCAGTTAAACCGATAATGTTAAATGTAAGCCCTAGGGAGCCCCTTTAGCTGGGCAGTAGGAGAAAGTAACAAGCAATTGTGGTGGTGGCACACGGCTAAAATATGAGACAATTTTATTTCAAGAAAAACTGAATTTTCATATCTTTATTTGTCACAATTAAAAAAACAAATCTTTATGTAGAGTATTGTACATTGCTCAATCTATATACATAATACTGGACAGGCATAATTATTTTAATGTGCTTGTCATATTTTTTTTGTAGATCATATTCGACGACTTCATGAATTTTTTTCAGAATGTTTGGATTTGTTAACCAATCATTGACTTTTCTGAATTTAATATTCAAACAAATTAATTTAGTGTCTCTTTATTCTTAATATTCAGTAGTATTCAAATAAATACATTACTAATACTAAACAAAGCTAAATCCTTCTTGTAGTTATAGGTAAGTTATAGTCGAACTAAACTCACATTGTCCAAATAAAACAAAAACAAAACGTACAGCAGAACATTCGATGGAGATGACATCAGTTGATTACCTCGTTCACTCAATAACAATACCCAATTTGTTACCACGAACTATAAATCCGAAGATATCCGTGACAAAATCGAGTATCTGTAATGACCACATTAACGTCACAAAAAGTTACTAATTCGACTTTACTTACGTATTTGTATGTACATGTATGGTAGATGTATGATGTATGCAAAAACGCAATAAGGTGGCCAGGAATTATGCACGGATACGCGTGGTCAGTTGCATTGAGCACGATAAGTCACACGTCGGTAGGATTACCATAATAAGGACGTATTCGAGACATGTCCCGATCACGATGGTCTGATGATTTCATCGTCGCTGTGTTGGAATTGTTCGGCAGCTTTTTGAACGTCCACATTCGTACCTACAATATTATAATTGTGTTGGTGATTTTATAATAACTTCGGAGCATTGGTTAAAAGCGGCTGTTCTATATTGCATTCTATTTTGTTTATAATAATGTGGATGTAGTTTTGATGACATTTTTTTCATATCTACAAAATTCAACTCGTAAAATACTTTAAATGAAAGTTGAAAACGTATTAGAAGAGAATCTTTGAAGTGTCTAAAAATTTTATAAAATTTAAAACAAGTTGCAGTTTTGTAAGTTTTTTGTGAACACTATTGGTACTATTAAAAATATGAATGGATTGCTGATCTAAGTCACCCAAACATAGATCATCCCGCTGCGTAGGTTTTTGGTGTGTATTTTAATGATTCCTGAAAATGTATTATTTCCAATATTATAATGTCTTTAATCATAATTATCATATCCAGAACACGTTATATTCATGGTGTTCCTACATGTAGACTATGCTTCTTGTCGCCCAATCGTTCCCATAGGTCGGCACAGGTGTCAAACCGCTCGGGGGCCAATTTAAATCGCATTAACTTGATAACTCAATTGTACGTGGAATATGCCTACAGACCTATGAATCTGTAATTTTAGCACAAGGATTTACGAAGAAAATGGGGGAGTATCTTTGCTAACAAAAAAATGTGTAAATGATTCGATTAAGGGTCAATATCACAAATTAAACAGAATGCGATCAGTTCTTTTAGACGGTATTTAAAAGTTGTCAGTTGTTAGTTTCCCATAGCAATTATTGCACTGACAGATTATGAAAGCAAGTCGTGACAAATCGCCTGAAGTAATGACCAAGCCTTTCAGGTGTCCCTTTAAGTATTTTTTTAACAATGAAAGCTTAACCAGATTTTCTAAGTTAATTTGGCTGTTAGTTCTAAATTACAATTATGATAATGATTAGAGTCATTTTTAAAATTACAATCTGAATATATGTATGCTTAAGACTAAAAATAAAATAAAAAAACAGCAAATACCTTTAGAATATTTGACTTTTACTTTAATACAGAGTACAACATACCATCTCCACACTTTCGCACCTCTGAACCTAGGACATTCGCATTACTTATGGAAATGGGTTCCATTAAGTCTGATTTAAATGTTAGTGCTGGTGCCCCGGGCAATTTGTCCAATAAAGGGCGACCATTAGCATCGCAACAAAATAATAATGCACAATATAACATATTATTCTTCTAGGGCGCTGATGTACGGAGAGATTTCCTTTGATAGTTCGCGAAGCCATTTTGTTGTTAGAGAAAAATGTTGATTGTTAGTTGTTACACTTTTGTATAGAGATGAAATAAGTAATGTTCTGGGGAAATAATGGGATGAAAATCTAGGGAGAAAAAACATTGGAAAGGTGTAATTTTTAACTCCAAAATGGAAGAAAAATTCATCAGTACAATTATAAAACAAAGAGCAAATAACCTATGACAATTTCAAACTCAATATCTTTGTGTGTCAGAAATACTTAATAGGCATGTTGAATTGGCATTGGCAGCGCAATGCATATTTATAAACATATAATGCATCAAAATTCGAAAGTGGGGGCTCGTGACGTAAGAAGCAAGTACAAACTGCACTTGCTTGTGACGTATTGACAATTTTAAAACACGTCGTATTTTCATCAATTTTGGTATACGTAACAAAAAAAAAGTACGTGTCATACGTATAAATATTATTTGATAATCTAACTGACGCCCTTTTCCCTCGCCTTATTGTCAATGTTCGTCATCTGACTGTGAATATGAACAATCAGCACATCATATTCTATGGGTCACTATTCTTTTCTGATTAATATCCTTGCAGGATGCAAGACAGGTAAATTCATTCTCCGGGACACGTCGAGCTTCATTGTCTTGGCGCTTTTCTGGTGGTTGCCACTGTTGATTCTGGCTTTCAGGAGTTGCAGTAGTTTGGGAATAGTGTGGTGGGTATGTCCCAATAAAAAAAAACTAACTGACGGAAAAATTAGATTTTTTCATCCAAATACTCTATTGTATAATTTAAAAAAAAACAGTTTTCTGTGTTTTACTATTTTCATTTCCAAATTGAGATTTTTGTTTCACTGACCCTTTGATATCAACTTGTCTTACAAAATAAGAAGTTTAGGAGAGATACCAATTCATACGCCTGGCTTTGTTGCTAACCTGACTACGTGTGGTCTACTGGACACCAACATCACTAAATAATGACTACAGTTATACCGTATACTATTTGTTCGATATGAAAACAAACACTACATTACAATGCCCTTATTATGCGCAATGTGTACCGCGCCTTAAACACGTAAATAGTGCTGTGTCGATAAGGATCGTTAGCGATTCGCTTTTTTTTATTTATTATATTATTGTTGCTTTATATTTTACGAGCGATATGTCGACTACCTAAAGGCAATTACATTACACTTTTGTTTTTTTTATTTACCTACAAGGCGAAAGTATTTTTTGAGATACTTCTGTCCTATGTAGTTTGTAATAAGTTGAATCACTACATAGTATAAAACAAAGTCGCTTTCTGCTGTCTGTCCCTGTGTATGATTAGATGTGTAAACTACGCAACGGAATTTGATGCGGTTTTTTTAAATAGATAGAGTGATTGAAGAGGAAGGTTTATATGTATTGAACATGCATAATATAGTAGAGATTGCACCCGTGCGGAGCTGGGGCGGGTAGTAATAAATAAAACGTTTATTGACCCACAAAATAGGTACATTCCTTCCAAGATATTTTTAGATATATTTTAAGAATTCGTGATGACTGGAAAAATATTTACAAAGTCCTGTAATCTTTAATTATAGGACTCTTAGTAACAATTCATCGATTATTCGATATTTGTGAGAACGAATGGCCCATAAAGGTGATAAAGTGACCTTAATGATGATTTGACCTCCGGAAATGTCAAGACCATGACGCATGTGTGTGTATACGAAGTTTTTTTATTTTATTATTTTGACAATTGTTTACATTTGTTACGGACACAAAAACAAGATAAACAATAGCGCTGAGTGCACAATAGTTACCGGTAAAGTCAGCACTCAAACGAAAGTTATATGTAGAACAGAAAAAAACTGACTAAATTTTAAATAAACTACATCTAGAGAGATGTAGGTAGTTATATATAATATAAAAATATTCACTCAATCTACTTCATTATGCTTGCAAGACACTCAAAACTATAGACACGTCAACAATACTTGAAATCTCTCTCTCTACGTATATAAACGGATAACGCACGCGCAGGTTTCGCTTCTACGCGTTTGACATGATGTGATTGTTACGGACGGACGGACGTACTGAGGCCTATAATTAAATCTCTTATTACGGTACTTGTGTGTTTACAGTTTGTTTATTTATTTAGAAAAAAAAACTTGCTTATCACGCACCTTTTTGAGCCGTATTGAATTTATATGACGCATAATTCTCTGCAAGTGGGTTGTTTAAAAAAACCATTGAGGTTAGTTTCATTTCATAATTTTACTCTTTTATGGTTATTTGGTTATATATATACAAATGTATGTAGGTACGGTACCTCTGATATATCAGAGGTAACATACCAGAGCGATTCACATTTCATAGTTTGTAAACAGCAATAAATTAATGTCAATTCAGACTAACTCTATTTCTAAAAAAAAATATAACAATATCCCGTCTTCTGCATCCAGACACTCCAAGATTTTTTGGATCTTTGTCCATCCATCTAAATAGAAAACTTCACATAGAGAAAACTGAAGAAATTTGAGCAGAACAGCTAGACAGACAAACCGCTTGAGCTGTTTTAGGGAACTATGTTTAAATTAGCTCGTAATTGCATGTGGACAAAAAATAAGTAAATAATATTAACGCATGGAGGCAACCGACTAGGTGGACAGACGATCTAGTTAAAGGGGCTGGAAGAAACTAAATAGCCATGACATAGAACCACCAGAAGTAGAATGATTTGGAAGATACCTACAGTCAGCATTGGGTGACCAAACTTTAATTTATTGAATTTACACACACTAAAATTAAAAGTAAAATATTTACACAAGTGACTAAATTAATACTCTTTTTTAGTGTGGTAAAATCATCAAATAAGTCCTTCCACCCAGGGCAGGGCAGGAAGGACTGTCAGACTTGTACTGACTAAAGTCCATGGTGTCCTTCTATAGCTATTTACGCTCCGGGGTCACGGTATTCGTTAGTCCCGCGACCAACAAAATTAATACTACAATTAAATTTTACAGTGCATCCAAAATTTCTTTCATATCGCTATCAATGGGGAAAGTGCCCATAACGCTTGCAGCATTGCCACGTTGGATGAATGGCAATGCTGATCCTTTACCCAAGAAATAGGCCAGCTCGCTGTTCACGCGAAGAGTCACGCTTGTAAGTATTATAAAATATCTGTCCCACATTCAGCATTACCTACAAAACATCAGCAATACATTCACCCAGATAAAATGTCAAGTGCGGCATTTTCCACGAGTCAGCCAAAAGGCACGTGTCACCTTCGATTTGATTTGGCATGTGTATGTCAATTAAAATAAACAATACTTTATAGGTAGCACGTGTCGCGGTGTTGCCAGAATGATACCGCGAAATTTGTGTAACTTGACACTATCACACAGAACTTGGTTATGGCAGAATATTGGATCCCACATTCAAATCAAATCAAATCATTTATTTCAAGTAGGCCAATTACAGGCACTTTTGAATTGTCAAAACTTCAAAAGACATAAAATAAAACTAGTACTAAAAATAGTTATGGTGCTACAGTCCCAGTCACAAGACATAAAAACTGTGAAAGTACCGTAGGTACTCATTCCAATGCGTAGATCTCTATGGAGAAGAACGGGCAAGAAACTCCATGGACACTCTTTTTCAATCGCCAAAATTATTACAGAACCTTTGTTACATCATTCATCTTCAGATGGTACATTATGTGAGAACGATGTGGCAAGTTAATAATGTCCATAGTCAATATAAAAAAGACAATTTAAAAAATAAAGTAAAATGTAAAGTTATTAATAATTACAAATTAAAATTGACCATTGTAGCTTAGAGATGACCAGTCCCAACTGACACCGCCCGTTCACCAACATGACACATATATCAGCACCATTCAGCTCAACCCTTTTGAAGGAAACTAAATGATCTGACATACGCGCCACCATCAGCGAGACATTTGAGTGAGCATGATATACTCTCAACCGCCAGTCATTCAAGTCAATAAAAGACGTAGGTATCCGGTCAGTGATAGCTCTTAAGTACATAGTACTCACATAACATTTAAACATTCAAAATGGACTGGTTTATAAGAAATACTTATTTATCGAATACATAATGAATATTTGTCTAGTGTCTTTCCAACAATACACTTCTTTAGATTAGTTTGAAATCACCAATCTCGTTGATAACGATGCTAAATTCTCATTAGTACCTATTTCAAAATGTTTCAAAAATGCTGTGTTACAATTTAGTTGCTGTATGAATCTAAGTTAATATTTCCATTGATTGAAATCTAGATGGAATAAAATTTTGCCAATTATTTGTAGGCAGGTATTGCTGTATGATATCGTAGATAAAGTGACTTTTTGAAGCACGGCTCATCTCGAATTGAATCTTCAATCTTTACACGCAGCGCAGAATTGCATTAATTTAAACCCAAAAATAGGAAAGAGGTTGGTTTTCAATGGTCGTTTTTGACGAGAACCGCCAAGAAACTCCATAGTAAGTAATAGGTAACTGTTGGCGACTGGCTGGGATGCCACCTTTTCTTTTTAAGAACTATTTTTTATAATGATTTTGTCTGTTCAAATAAATGTCAGTTGTTGTTGTCAAGTGTCCAATTTGCCTTGCAAGTATAGTTTATCAAGTTATTTCTGTTAATAAATTTAATTAATTATTCTATCAGTGTTTCCATCATCCTCCAATTTCAAATTACCTACAGTCCATTTTGCTCACCAACATTTTTGGTCCATTCTCGCCTAAAAACAAACCATTTTCAACATTTTCATTTTGACGTAAGTTTTTTTCAATTTTCATTTCGCTTAGTAAACATTCATTTCGTCATTCTTATTCATTAACCATGGTGGAAACACGTAGTCAAAGCAAGGCAAACAAGGATACTACGGCCACGGAAGTCGATCTGACGCAGCCCGAACGTCGCGAACGTTCACGGGGCGGCGCCCGGCCGGCTTTGGCAACAGCAACAGAGGATGCTTTGGCATTACCAATTAGCTCGACTACACAGCCCGCGGGCACTGAACCTTGCGACCAGGCACAACCTAGCCTCGCAATTTGTCCAAGCGTTCGATCTAATTCGGTTTTAGACGCAAATGCAAAAGCACCCTCACGCAGCGCAGATAGTGTTCATAGTTTACAGTCGTGCAGTGAACGCACTCACTCCTCGAGGTCTTCGGCGACCGTCCGCGCTCAAAAACTGGCCATCGAAGCTGACGCAATGCGGCGCCGAGTGGAGCGTGCACGACAACAAGCTGAGCGTGAGGCGGAACGTGACCGTGAGCTTGCCCGCCTCGAAGCTGAGGCGCAAGAGACGGAACTACAAGCCAGTCTAGCCGCTTTGGAAGCATCAGATAAGTCTTCTAAATCCCATTGTTCACGTTTGTCTTTTCATTCCACAAAACGCACCACGGCGTGGGTCCACGAGCAGAACATGAGCACGGTAACTAACGCAAACATGCCTGGTGAGGCACCGACTGTCACCTTGGGCAACCCCCAAGGACAACATTCACAGCCGGCCGCTCCTACCAACACGGTATCGTTCTGTGTACCGAATGTCAACCATGCAGCCCCGTCGTCATTTACATGCGCCGCCGGTAACAATTACCACAACGATACAACACAACAGTTAAATACGACTGAACGCCCTATCTCAGACCCCGTAATTCAGCTTACCCAAGCTATAAACGCCCTTTCCAACAGACCAAAGAGACCGGAACTCGTCACGTTCTCGGGCGAAGTTAGTCAGTGGATGGCGTTCAAGAGAAGTTATGAACGAACTAAATCTAATTTTTCTCCGTCGGATAATTTAGATCGTTTAAACAACGCTGTGCGCGGTCCGGCGTACCAGGCCGTGGCGTCTCTTTTGTGGACTTCTGGGGAACCGGACGACATCGTGAACGCCCTAGAGCAGACGTACGCGCGCCCGGAACTTCTCATCGCCCGCGAGGTCACCGAGCTGCGCAACAGTCACAAGCTAAGTTCTCCCGAAGAATTAAACCGTTTAGCAAATAAATTACGCAACTTCGTGACAACGCTTAAGCTACTTAATCAGAGCGAATATTTATGGTCACCAGAGCTCTTTCGGTGCATATTGATGAAGTTGAGCGAGCACACGCGCGCTCGTTTTACGGACTTTGCTTCCGTTTATGCACCCGACCAACCAAACCTCACAAAATTGGATATTTTGTCACGATTTCTTTTAGTAGAGGCTGATAAACAGTTAAAATATAACTTTGTTGCCGACAGTACGGTTAAGGCACAGAACACAACGCATCCTTCTAAATTCCAAGTGAAGAAGGAAACAATTCATGCTACCGTATCTAACGACAAAGTGCCCGAGCGTTGTACCTTTTGTAAACAAGGATCTCACAACATAAAAACCTGTAAAATTTTCTTAGCGCTTTCATTAGACGACAGATGGCGTTGGGTCCGAGAAACAAAAATATGCTACCGGTGTTTGAAGTCCAACCCACACACTTGGAATTTTTGTCGCGCCAAACGTTGTGGAGTAGACGGATGCCCGAAACGTCACAACGCGCTCCTGCACGGCACAATGACAGCAAACTCCAAACCTAGCGTAGCATCCAGCAGCCAATGCAACAACATTCAAACTTTGTTTGCTGAACAACCTTCTCTTGTCAACGTGGACAATTTAACCAACAAAAATGAACCATCTGTCAAAATTGGAAATACATCAGATATCTTAATAAACGTCACAGGGACTCCACAGTCAACCGATCGCCCTCGCGGGCTGCTGAAGGTAGTCCCGATCGTGCTCGAGGGTCCTGACGGCGAGTTCCAGACGACGGCGTTACTCGATGAGGGCAGTACCGCGACGCTCATTGACGGCGAGGTTGCTGCGCGCATCGGCGCCAAACCCACCTGTCAGGAACGGCTGCGCATTGAAGGCGTCAGTGGTATGACAAAAGAAGTTGACGTAAGTTACGTAGACTTTTATGTTCGAGGTCGAAATTTGTCTGATCGTTATTTAGTAAAACACGCGCGGGCGATCAAACCTTTGGGGTTGCGCGCGCAACACCCAGGCAAAATTATTTTCTCAGACTATGACCACTTAGTAGATTTATCCGACGAACTTTCATTCACTGACGTCACCCCTACTGTCCTCATTGGTGCGCCCGATTGGCACCTGTCTCTAAGTCGCGAAGTGCGATGTGGCAAGCAGAGTGATCCTGTCGCCTCGAGAACTTTGTTAGGTTGGGTAATTCACGGCGCGCTTTCCGTTTCGTCTAAGCCACTCGAATTTGTGAACCTCGTATCGGACGATTTAGACATTCTCATCAAAAGTCAATATGACATCGATGCCTTAGGCATAACGAAAAGCGCCCCTCGCCCAAACGATGACGATAAACGAGCCGTAGATATTATCGAATCATCGGCGCGCCAACTTGATGACGGACATTTTGAAGTTGGCCTACCCTGGAAGAAAGAACTGCCGAAGACTATACCTGACAGTTATTCGCAGGCATTATCGCGCTTCAAGGCCCTCGAACGCCAGATGGCAAAAGATGAATCGTTTGCCACAGCCTTTAACAAATTCATAGACGATGTTATCGCAAAAGGCTACGCTGAGGAGTGCGAACCGATCACCTATCACCATCGAAAACCACCAAATAGTTTCTGCGTTGACGTAGAAACTGGTATTCGCTGGTACCTGCCTATTTTCGGCGTATTTCACCCCCAAAAGAAGAAACTCAGAGCGGTCCACGACGCCGCCGCGGCAACGAAGGGTGTAAGTTTAAACAGCCTGCTCCTACAAGGTCCGGACTTACTTTGTTCTTTACTGGATATCTTGTTCCGCTTTAGAGAAGGCGCCGTGGCTCTAAACGGTGACATAAAAGAAATGTTCCCTCAAATAAAAATCGCTCCAAGAGACAGAGACGCCCAACGCTTCCTCTGGCGTAACAAAGAAGGCGAACTGAAAGAGTTTCGTATGTCCTCTATGATTTTCGGCGCGGTTTCGAGTCCTTTCATCGCACTCTACATTAAAAACAAAAATGCAAGAACACTCCAAGCTGATTACCCTGCCGCCTGTAAGGCAATAATTGACGACCACTATATGGACGACTATTTAGGTAGCCACTCCAGTGTCACCGACGCGGCGCAGTTGGCCGCCGACGTAGTCACCGTTCACAAAGCCTGTGGTTTTAAGATACGCGCGTGGACGTCAAACGTTCCGGAGGCACTTTCACTCATCCCAAAGGAACTTCGAAGCGACGCAACCTCCGACGTTTATTTACCGCCTAGTAGCGAGGTTGGCGTATTAGGTGTTAAGTGGAACCCACGTCAGGATTCGCTGGGTTTCCGAGCAGTTTCGCAGTTACCGGCCGACACCTTAACCAAACGTAGTCTCCTGTCAAACGTCATGAAGGTCTATGACCCACTCGGCTTATTAATGCCGGTCATCATCTGGGGCCGCATTCTGATACAGAAACTATGGAGGGCAGGGGTCGGCTGGGACTCACCGTTTCCCGATACGTACGTAAATGAATGTAAAGACTGGTTTCTACAATTGCAGGTCGCATCCAATATAAAAATACCTCGTTGGTATATGACTAGGACAGATGTAGTGGATACCCAACTGCATGTAGTAGCCGATGGTGGCGAACAAGCTTATGCATGTGCTGCCTATTGGCGTTTTAGTTACGATGA
This sequence comes from Agrotis puta, assembly GCA_943136025.2. Taxonomy (NCBI): domain Eukaryota; kingdom Metazoa; phylum Arthropoda; class Insecta; order Lepidoptera; family Noctuidae; genus Agrotis; species Agrotis puta. Next base: position 5,639,975 of record OW964184.2, on the reverse strand, counting down.
CAACTCCGTGTCTACGACTCTAATCGGCAGTAAAGCACGCGTTTCGCCCTTAAGGCCGGTCTCAATTCCACGCATTGAACTACAAGCTGCGCTCATAGCCTCTCGTTTCGCGCAAACAATTTTGCAAGCTCATCGAATCAAGCCCTCCGAGATCACTTTTTGGACAGACTCAACCACCGTCCTTAAGTGGATTCGGAGTGATGCTCGGACGTTTAAACCATTCGTGGCGCACAGGTTGGGAGAGATATTAGAAACCACCAACCCGTCCAACTGGAGGTGGATCCCTACCTCTCTCAACGTCGCCGACGATGCTACAAAACCTAAAAAATTAAACCTCACACAGTCTCATCGATGGTTTACAGGTCCTCCGTTTCTGTTACAGCCGCCATACGCCTGGCCGACCGAGCGAGTTGCTGACATCGAGGAGACTCTACCAGACCTCGAGTTAAAATCGGAGCTGGTGGGGTTGCTCCTCGACGTTCCGTTCTCGAGTCCAGTACCTGACGCGACGCGTTTCAGCTCTTGGCTGCGCCTTTTGCGCGCTACCGCCCGTGTTCTCCAGGGTGCGCGATTGTTCCGGCTTAAATTGTCTCGGCCAATAGATCAAAATTCTAATATATACATCGACGGCACCACATCTCCTTCACAACTTCACGCGGCGGACATCATAACAGCTGAGAAGATGATACTCCAACGAGCTCAGAGAGACAGCTTCCCCGATGAGCTGAAAGCAGTCGAATCTTCACAGCCCGTGCCCAAAAACAGCCGAATAGCAAAACTCGCGCCAACTCTTGACCAGGATGGCTTGCTGCGACTGGACTCACGGATAAAGTATGCGCCAGGAGTGAGTGAGAGAGCCATATCGCCTGCAATTCTGGATGGTCGCCATCACGTCACACGACTCATCATCCTTCATGAACATATTCACGCCGCACATTGTTTCAACGAACTTGTCCTTAATGAGCTCAGGCAGAAGTTTTGGATACTCAAAGCAAGAAACAGCATCCGTAGCGTAGCCAAAGCCTGTCTCCAATGTAGAAGGTGGAAGGGTCAACCTGCTCAACCTCAAATCGGCAATCTACCGGAAGAGCGTCTCGACCATCACAAGAGGCCGTTCACGCACGTGGGCCTAGATTATTTCGGTCCGATCACTGTCACAATATTCCGACGCCATGAAAAACGCTACGTCGCGCTGTACACATGCCTAGTAACGAGAGCCATCCACTTAGAACTTGTTACCTCACTTTCATCCGATGCTGCCATTATGAGCCTAAGACGTTTTATAGCTCGCCGAGGATCGCCTTCAACAATATTTACAGATAATGGCACCAACTTCACCGGAGCCTCCCGAGAGCTACGCTCGTTACAAGACAACGCAGTGCAGGAATACGCCACAAACCACAAGATTAAATGGCGTTTCATCCCACCGGCATCACCGTTCATGGGCGGAGCATGGGAAAGATTGATAAGAACCGTAAAAACAGCCCTGAGAGCCTGCCTCGCCGAAAAAGTTTTAAAAGAAGACGTACTCTCCACACTACTCCTTGAGGCAGAGGCCATAATAAATTCGAGACCTCTCACGTATGTGCCATCTTCAACCGACTCACCAGAAGCGATCACTCCTTTCCATTTTATCCTGGGTTCCTCTTCAGTCGTACCTTGGACCAGCACGCTCACAGACGCAGACTTAGACAGAAGGTGTGACTGGCGTCGAAGCTTACGTCTGGCAGATCAGTTTTGGGCACGATGGTTGCGCGAGTACCTGCCCACGCTCCGAGCAAGGGGACCCTCCACCAACACATTCAGTTTCAGTGAGGGAGACGTGGTTCTAATCGCCGACCCTACCCTTCCTCGCGGCTTATGGCCGTTAGGAAGAATAGTGTCGATCTACCCAGGGCCAGACGGAGCGGTCCGCGTGGCAGACGTCCGCACTAGGGGCGGCATACTGCGCCGACCGGCCCGTAAGCTCGTGTTAATGGAAGCTGCTTCCCAGCCAGTAGCCACAGGTTGTTAGTGTTCCACTGGGGGTCCGGTATGTTGGCGACTGGCTGGGATGCCACCTTTTCTTTTTAAGAACAATTTTTTATAATGATTTTGTCTGTTCAAATAAATGTCAGTTGTTGTTGTCAAGTGTCCAATTTGCCTTGCAAGTATAGTTTATCAAGTTATTTCTGTTAATAAATTTAATTAATTATTCTATCAGTGTTTCCATCATCCTCCAATTTCAAATTACCTACAGTCCATTTTGCTCACCAACAGTAACTATAGAGGAACGAATAAGCTCTTCACACAATGATATGAACGGGCAACTTTTGCATTGGTATGTGCCTGCATCGTCAATTTGACTGTTTCTTCTCAGACTCCTGGTGCGATACGCAAATAATGTGATAACATTATTTGCGTATCGCACCAGAGAGTCTGAGAACTTACCTCTTAAAGCAATCATAAGTCAGTGCTTCTGTCTATTTTTAGATGCAGTTAGCCTTGATCGGCAATTCACATAAAACTAATTTACAATATATCTTTTATATGTCCACCTAAACTACCTAACTTAAAACATGTTTTTTCATTGATAAAGATTTTCTGATTGCGTAAAATACATACTCGTACGTACCCACACACTTTAAAATGTCAATAAACTCACAAACATTGGGGAACTACAGTCAGACTCATTCAAAATTAAATTTAGCAGATACTACATCAAAATTAGCATGCATTAATAAATTGCCACAATAAATTGCCGCGGCACCGATCATTAATAAACGGGGACATATATTCCGTTGTCATTAATGCATCGATGTTTAGTATATGCCACGGAAGAAATAAGTAATGAAGTGACTTGTGTAATGAGATATTGAATACCCAAGGTTATCTGACAAAATACATTTTTCACAAAATAATTATCTGATCCACACCGACAAAGTACTTTTTCTTTACTTAAAGTGTAAGTTGGTTAGAGTATTAGTAAACCCTTTTAAATTCATCATCATCTACCTAGCTCTTCCCATAACGTAGGGGTCGGCTTATAGTGGAACTGGATTCAGCTGAACATCAGTACTTTACATGGAGCGACTGCCTATCTCAACTACACAACCCTATAATTTGGTAATATGATACCCCTTGGTAATATCGATTATCAGACTTTTAAAGCTTTTGTTTAACAGCAACGGCTGTCAAAGATCTATATGGACAGCAAGGAGGCTTAACGTGCTTTCCGAGGATTGGAGCAAACTCGCTGTAATATATAGGTAGTCCTCCCAACCTCGGCAGGCTAGAGGGTTTTTTCCACACCCAAATTCTACAAGTGTGGCTGCATTTAGAAGAAAATTACTTAGCTCTCCAATAACTCAATCATCGGTGGCGCACAATTTGTGTGGCTACCGTGTTTTAGCAAATCCGCCAGCCGGACCCGCGACCGGTTAGTTTCATGTTTTTTCTATCGTGTCCAATTTCACACGGACGTGATAAGTGAATGAACGCCCAATAGCGTGAGACCCGTATCCTGTATTTTATATAGAAATAATTACCATGGCAACTCGATTTATTTCTACAATTTAAATTAATTAGGATGCAACATTCAGTACTGGTTAATTTATTTATATCCATACTAATATTATAAAGAGAAAAAAATTGCTTGTAAGCAGTGACACCGTGGATTTTGAGTCAGTACGAGTCTGACAGTCCCTCCGGTCCCGCCCTGTAAATCTGTCAGTGATTAAGAAGATCTTGATTATTGTGACGTCATAATGACGTATACGTGATGGCGACCTGCCGCCGCACATGACGTTAACACTCGAGCAAATTTGAATACTAGGAATTATTGAAATACTGCGTCTCACAGTCATGTAAGTTAGTTATGCGCAAAATACACGAAATTGTCGTCATAAGGATATATAGTTGTATACTATACGCAAAGTATACGTCATTATGACGTCAGAGTATTCTGAAATGGTCGATCAATCGGAGTAACGCTAAAAATAGATACTAAATTCCAAAATAATAATATCTAAGAGCTGAGAGATCTTGGACAGAATAAGCTTCCTAAATTAATTGTATCACATTATACATAACACACATTCAGGTTTTTTGAATTAATTTAGTTTAACCACATCTATTTTGTTCATATATGTATTTTCTTCAATTAATTTTAACGTTACATTCAAAAAACAGTTACATACCAAATTAGTAGGTATAGGAATTAGTAGGTATCTCTCTCTTATTTGGTAAGACAGGAGGGACTGTCAGACTCATACTGACTAAAATTCACGGTGTTCCTTCAATAGTCCTTTACGTTCCAGGGTCACGGTTACTTGTTACGACAGTACCGGTTTCGGCCCTCCATAGGGGCCTCGTCAGATAACCTTTATTTTAACCCATAAGTGGTCATGTGGGATGTTACATACCCTCGCACACAATCAAGGCTTAGAACGTTAGAAAATTTTGAAAGCTGGTATTCCACAAGCAAATTCGTGATTTTGTATACTTCGCATTTTATTTGTATGGCAGAGGTGTCACGCACGCCACGGGAAAGTTTACGTAACTTTTTAAGCGCTACCAATCAAAGGTTAATCAGTATTATAATTAATGTTTATAATCAAGTCATTTAAAAACTAAAGCCCAAGAGAAAAAATTATAAACACCGATACCATAACCATATAGAAAGTGACAACTCCGTCTCTTCACACGATCATCGTTTTATCTCTTTTACGTAATAAAACAGGTTATTTCCATGTAGATCACATGCTAGACTCGTTCTCCCAATCAATAAAACTGCTTTTTTATATTAATTACTACCAAGGAGGTATGAATATTCATACTAAAATAGATATCTTAATTATTCACAGTAGACGTTACATGTCATGGTGTTTTCGGATTGTGTAACATATTAATCAGGGCCCTTTTTGATTTTGTGATACTTGAACACGGTAATTAAAGTGATTGGTATCAACATCATCATCATGGTGAAGGCCCGTGAATGTCAATTGAATAATTTACAGAATCATCCTCAATCACCTTACAAAAACTATGACTACCTATTTACATAAGTCTGTTAAGACAGTCATCATTCGTAATGACAACGTTATCTACTCTCTCTCTTCCTCGATCATTATAATTTCTAGATTACATTTTCGAAACTCGGTTTCTTTGAGGCAAGCATGTCCTCAACAAGACCGCATCATGGCTTTTCATGAAGTGATACTATACTATATATTACAGCATCAACATCATCATCATCTCAGCCATAGGACGTCCACTGCTGAACATGGCCTCCCCTTTAGATCTCCACATGTACCGGTTGGAAGCGACCTGTATCCAGCGTCTTCCGGCGACCTTTATAAAGTCGTCTGTCCATCTTGTTCGTGGACGTTCAACGCTGCGCTTGCTAGTCCGTGGTCTCCACTCTAGTAATTTTCGACCTCATCGGCCATCTGCATATAATATTACAGCGAAACGCAAGAATCTTTATGTGTAAAAAAAAGAATATCGAAAGACCATAGAGCACATTTTTTTTAAATTGTCATCGCAACTGGCCAGTTACTAATTGAAAACATAATCGAATCTTCAATTTTAAAATAACATACTGGCCAGTTAAAAATTAAATGTCAATAAAAGTATTTGAATTTAGAAGTGAAACAAAATCGACTAAACGTGGTAATTTTAGACACAATTTACGTCCACCGTGATTAATATTGTTCAGTGGCGTGTTCTTAAAGTTTTATGTTACAGGCTGGGAACTTTGCGTAACTGTCCTTTAAGACTACGTTGGCAAAACTGACACCTGGTTAGTAGTAACTCACAGAAAACATGTGATAATTCGCTAAGGGGCTATTAGGACTAACGTATAAGCAGATATAAGATAGATATAATGTCGTTTTTGTTTCTGTAAAGATCTAGGTATAGGTGCTAAGTTTTAGCCAGATACGAGTGTGAGAGTGACTTTTTTGTTGGTAAAATCATCAAAGGGTTCCCCACTCATTACGTGGAGCATAAGGGACTGCCACACTCATACCGACTAAAAATTTCCCCCTGTGTCTTCAGTTGTCCTATGCGTTCCAGTTACACGCTCACCTTTACTAACGCTATCAAGATATCTGAAAATGCCTTCCACTCACAAGTTGATTTATAATTGACATAGAAGTAACGTAACATAAGGAGTATGTATGTATGTATGTTTTTAGTGACTTTTAGAAAGAAAAAGAAAAAACTGAAGCTTTTCCTCATTCCAATCTTTCACTCATAAATTATACCTACGCATAAATATGCTACAAAAATATTTGAAAAAAAAAAACCTTGTCATTTGTCGTGAAGTGCGAGCGTGGGTGATGTAGTGACGAACAATCACAGGTATCTGTCAACATACATGTTGTTTGTACAAGTACGCGGCGCAGACGCAGGCGGGGCGGTAGGCGGGCTGTCGTATGTAACAACTGTACGATACTTGTATAGAAGTTAAGTTAGGTATGATTTGTGAGTATGTTTGTTCGACTTTTTGCGATATGATATTTTTCTGTATGTGTCAGATTGTAGAGATTTTTATGTTTATGTATATCAAATTCTTAATGATACTCGTAGGTGTATCTTAGCGTAGGTAAGCAGCAGTTGCATGTAAAAGCTTCTGCCAATGATTAGCTTAGCTTTTGGGTCGATTTGCCTGGTGACTAAGCCAATGCGGCTTGCTGCCGTATGGCGAAAATCGACCAAAATTACATTTTTTTACTAACTTCTAATTTTTGCTCGCGACTAGTGATAAATCGACCGAAAATCGCCCCGTGTTAATGCCCCGTTAGCAGTATGGTAAAAGTTTTGATGAAAAGCATAATCATTATTCCTCATAGATAAAAATAAATACATAAAATTGTGCTAACTTTAAATGAAAAACGTGTATTTTCAATTTTAAAATCGACGTATTTTCTTTACGTTTACGTCACACTCGTACGAGTGCCTCTGATTAGAAACCAAGTGTGATTTTAATTAAAACATGCATTTCTCTTGTCTGCCAGCAAAACAGGAAAGTCTACAAAACCAATCAACCTAATGCAATATCGATAAACAAACAGGACATCACTAATGTCACTTATTGAGGTAAAGTGCGGATGCGCTATATTTACGATCAATATTTTGTATAGCGGATCTTGAACGAGCTATGTCCGCCGACGATTAACTTGTCGACTTGATTGTACTATCGAGTCATCAACAACACTGGTATCGGTCGTTAAAATACATAGTAGTTTTAAAGTTATGTAACATAAGATCAAGTCTGTAATACCTTAAGTATAGAGGTGCACCTAGGGCTTGCAGACGGCGAGAGATGGGCAGCTCGCCGTCCGACTAAGTTCCTTACCCGGGTCGACGATGCGTTATATTCCGTTTTTTTATCTGGAAATATATTTTTATTTGATGTTTTATATTATTTAGATAAAATCATCAGACAGTCCCGCGACCCCGGCAGGAGATACTTTTTTTTTGTTTTTTATCGTGGTAAAATCATCAAATGAGTTCTCCCACCCAGGGCAGAGCGGGAGGGACTGTCAGACTCGTACTGACTAAAATCCACGGTGTCCTTCAATAGCCCTTTACGTTCCGGGGTCACGGTAATTCGTACAGTCCCGCGACCAGGAGGAGATACTACATACTTTATAGATAAAACTAGCTATTCCTTGTGGTTTCAACCCCACTGCTCGGTTCCTATTAGTCGTAGCGTAATGTTATATAGCCTATAGTCTTCCTCAATAATCGGACTATCTAACGCAAAATTTTTCAATTCTAACCAGTAGTTCCGGAGATTAGGGCGATCAACCAAACAAACTGTTCAGCTTTATCATATTAGTATAGATTATGCTAAAAATTAGAACATGTTCAACAGAACATGTCTAGATCTCCAACTACGTTATCAAGACAGCTGGCTGTCTCAACATGTTTCAAACTCAGACTGCAGTCGTGATAGTCCTAACCTATATACTCCGTAGATTGCGGTGAAGACCCGGTTCTCGCGGAACACCGGTGACTTTTGCTTGGACTTTCTCGGGCAGAGTACCTAACTTTTATGACCTTAGTTGGTTTTGTTTTCACTTTTAGAGCAAAGTCGTTATTATATCAATAGCTAACTAGCACTTTTCCCGCGACTTCGTCCGCGTGGGTTACGTACTTTCCTAATTCCCCCTTTTCACCCCCTTAAAGGTTAAATTTCCAAAAACCCCTTCTTAGTGCTCCCCTACATTATAATGGGAAGCCGTGGGCAAAATTTCACATTCCTAGCCCTAGTAGTTTCGGCTGTACGTTGATATGTCAGTCAGTCAGTTCTCCTTTTATATATATAGAAGATTATTTTATACATTAGAGATAACCGTAAGGATATTCAGATGCGTTTTATAAAAGTAGTTAAAGAGCATGTATGCAAAATATATTTTCTCCTAAAATTTATTTGTGTGAAGTTTTATTTACAAATCCATTCGGTCATTTCGAATAAAGAGGACTTGGAAATTGGTATAAAATGACGTACGACGTACACGTTCTTAAAAAATTGCTTCTTTTTTCCTTCTTGCATTTTTATACAGTGTACAAAGTTTAGTATTCACAACCTAATAAATAATATTAATATCGTCCTAGCTTTTTATTGGACGTTGCCCTTACTAACACGCTTCATACTGTAACCAAGTGAACTGCTAAATACCTAATCTCTAGTTATTACGGTCTTAAAAGTAACTTATAGAGAACAATCTCAACGGGAGAAAGTAAAAAAGAATAACAACAGTATTTGTAGAAAGAGAGAACGAGACAGACAGCCTGAAATCGACAGATTTTTCTAGCATCAAAGGCACCAAATTCAACACCTAACTCAATAATAAAAAAAATACCTAGAATTGCATACCTAATATTTAAACCTACAACATAAGACGGCTTTTAGCAAATCAAACATTTAAATATTACCTTGAATTTAAAAAAAGAGTTTAAAAAAAGTATGACATAATATAGGCTCGATCAAAAAATTCCATTGCCAACTAAATTTGACATTAACAAAGTCATAAAGTGACTTCTACGTGTCCTATAAGTACACACCTGTTTACTTCAGAAACTTAACTAGTAACCGGCCGATAACATATTTTCATATCAAGTGCTCAAAGTAAATATTAAATAAGTTCTGTGTTGATTTTTTATAGATTAAGTGGCGATATTACTCCAATAAAGTCGTGTTAAAAGGTCAATACTCCATAAACTGAAAATAAATATTTAAAAACGATTGCTGGAATTATAGTTTGTCTATTTAATTTTTTTTTTTTTCTAAGAATTGCGTGTGCGTTTGTAGTATTCGGCGACTGCCGCGGTAAACCTATTATTGCATAGCATTTTTTATCAACTTATGCAATTATAATTATTTATTTATTTTATTTAGAGAAAAAGAAAAAAATATCACCTACCGCGAATACTTAACGAGAATATCATCCCATCGTTGCTCTATGGGAAGCTACTCTATTAATACAGGCCATAGCCTGACCATAGTCAGCCACGTCAATCAAGAGAAACGTCAAGAAAAAAAATTCATTAATTAAAATTTTATTCAATCACTAGCTTCCGCCCGCGACTCCGTCCGCGCGGATGTCGGTCTTCGCGTGGATGGTTTATTTCCCCATTTTGAGTAACTCTGACAATGACATCTTATAAATATTACGGCGCTGAATCCACTGCGGGTAATGCAACGTGTGTTCGCGGTTCTACAGAACAACGTCTATGAATAAAACTGAAAAATAAGATTTTTTTTCTACGTATTTTTCCAGGATAAAAAGTATCCTATGTTATGCCCAGGATAATAAGGAATAATTATACCAAGTTTCATCGAAATCGAACCGTTAGTTTTCACGTGATGCCTGCACAAACAGACAGACAGAATTTTTTTTTTAATCATATATTTGGGTTTGGTATCGATCCAGCAACACCCCCCGCTATTTATTTTTTCAATATTTTCAATGTACAGAATTGACCCTTCTACAGATTTATTATAGTATAGATGTTGACATGACAGATGTGACAGTGACCGTGTTAGGTTTATTTTCGTTATGGAATTTCTTGATTCGGTCGCCGCGCTCAAAGCCCGCGATTAAAGCTATGCAATAGCTTAAAAAAGTGTTGAGTATTAATGTTGGTAGATGGAAAGGGAGAAGAAGACCAAGGACAATAAAGAAGGAAGATTTTTTATCATGGTAAAATCATTAAATGACTCCTCCTACCTAGGGCGGGACGGGAGGGCCTCTCAGAGTCTTGCTGACTAAAACACACGGTGTCCTTATTGAAGGAACCGTGGATTTTAGTCAGCAAGCTGAGACAGACGCGCGAAAAAAAAATTGTGGTGGGTTAATGACGATGTGACGTCTGTCAGACGAGAATGAAAAGTGAAAACATGTTCTGTGGACGATAAGTAAAATGGGATAAGGCCAAGAAGATGAATGTCAATTTTCTCTGGTATTTGACCTGTACCACATTTTTATTCTAGTTTTGTTCGATAAAGATAATGGATTAAACAATCTAAGTTTCTTAAAAAGAAACGATAGACCTTCGATAATCTAGGTTTCTTTTTTTAATTAGGCAACATTGTAATGCTTAAAGTACAGCTCTAATATAAAACAAAAGAAATATGCAAATTGCAAAAAGAAAAACATCTGCTATTTGAACAATTACTACCTAGACGACTGCTGCCGGGGTCGCGGGACCAAGGGATTACCGTGACCCCGGTACGTAAAGATCTAGTAAAGGACACCGTGGATTTTAGTCAGTACAAGTCTGACAGTCCCTCCCGCCCTGCCCTGGGTGGGAGGACTCATTTGATGATTTTACCACGATAAAAAAAAAACCTAGACGACTGTCTCTCTAGTTTTTTAACACTTAACCTTTCACACGTCATTTATATTCAGCCCCTTTCAGGTCATATCGATCAATCCTTCAACACAAAAAAACTAAATAGTAATATAATTATACTTCTCACAATATGTCCCTCCAAACGACACTGTTTTTTTTTAATGTTATAAAATCATCAAACGAATCCTCCCAGATCGGGACGGGAGGGTCTGTCAGACTCATACTCACCAAAATCCACGGTGTTCCTTCAATAGCCCCTTACGTTCCAGGGTCACGATTACCCGATAAAACAGTCCCGCGTTCCCGGGGACAGTACCATGACCCCAGAAACGTCACTGTGAACGTTTTACAAACGCAAAGTTTGAAATGCCTTATAGAGTTTTCATCATCTAACTTTAATAGACTACAGTTTAGAATTAATTCCAAGATGCTATCTTGAAACAGAAGCTCCAATATAGTAATAAAGCTGAATAAATCTAATCGTGAGGCGTGGCACGACTTCACCATTCGACGGCCGACGTCGACGATGCAGGGAATCTTATGAAACAGGAGTTACGGCTTATAGAGTAGAGACAAGACTGTTACATTGCTAAAAAAATGTCAAACTGACTGACATAACTGATTCTATCTAACTACTAAAAATAGACAAAGTTATTCCTGTAGAATTCGACTTTTTATTTTACCTTTGTTTGGTACGATCCGTAGACTGACGAAAATAAACATATGTATATTTTCTACATTTTAAACAGCTTAAGAAGATAGAAATCTTTCTATGCTATTCTTCCGTCGACAAAATCCGTCTAGACGGTGTCGTGCTGGTAGAAAAAATTAGGCTTCAGTTCCTCAATCATAGAATTGTAAGACCAATTTGCACCCCTCAATTAACGAGGCAAACGAAAGAAAAATTCAGGTAGCTATGGAACAATCGGAGTAATCAATTCTAGAATAAGGAAATACTACCGAAGAAACTGAATGCGATCCATCTGATTCTGTGACAATCCTGAATGCAGTTTTAAAATTAAACAGACGCTTGACTGATTTATTAAACTAAAACGATGTTTTGAACTGTCTCCGAAATGTAATTGCCTTCTCACCTTTTAACATTGACACTCCTACGTAATTAGGAAAAGATCATATTTTGATAAACATTACTTAGTGACTTGGAATATTCCAAGACGGAGTTTACCTAGTCGAGTAAGTATTTGGAATGTTTATTATCGATAGATGTAGATCGGCATATATTTACTCACTTAGCGTTACTGGCAGCTTGTATATACTGTTTTATGTATCTAGCTCAACAACGTGGGTGGAATTCTCGGTTTACTTTTCACACAAAAAACCCAACGTTAAGGTGTATATCATCACCATATTACGTCGTCTCCACGGAATTTATATCTCTTGTCATAAAATAGATACGTGATAGAAAAAAATAACCCGCGGGTAGGTCGACTGTATCCTTGCTCCTTGCGTCACCGTATCAACAAAGCAGTGCCCACGCGCTAATGTATTCAACGCGGCGATTGATGAAGTATAAAATTTCTTAGTACCGTCTCACTCACAATGGAATTATGATAATTTATCGGTTGGCTTGTGCCGGCCGAGTGTGTGGGAACGCGCGCGGCACGGGCTTTCCCACGACGCCGCGCTACGAAGAAGAACGTCTCATTGGCTACGATGAGGACAGTCGCTTACGCCGTTATCCGCTCGCGTGTCAGCGGACGCTTAGTGCCGACAGGTCGTAAGTACCAAGTGGCCCGCGCTTGGGGCACGATTCGCCTATTCCGAAGGCAGTGTTGACACATAGGACGTTTTGCCGTCTAGTGGCGTAAGACAGAATTGGAGTAAGTAGCGTCACGGCGGCTTCGACCGCACAATGGGTCGGTGTCGAGTCGACTAGCGGTGCTGGGAACAAACTCACACCTCTGCAAGGTGATAGTTAATGTTATTGTTTTGACTGACTAATTAGGATGATGTTTTTGTAACTCAAGGATGTTGTTTGTGACAAATGGCAATTTAACGTCGTGTTCTAGGATTAGAGTGAATAATTGCGTTATTAAATTATATTCATAGAAACATTAGGTTAAAAGTTAAATGGTTGTTAGTAGGATAAAACATGTCAACTTTAATAAATAACAGTAATGCCTACATGAAATATTATTTCTTGGTAAATTATAGAAAAAACTAGAAAGTTGTAGGAAAAATATTTGTAAAATCTAACTCACATTGCTGGTTTTCAAGTGGAGTTAGTCGTGAGCCGTGCAGGCAGTCACGGCAACATTTTCCGAAGTAGGCCACGAAGTATACAAATAATAATTAATAACACACGTAAGCAGTAAAAAGTCGGTGCGACAGTAATCATTTCTATTCGTCACTCTGTCTGTATGACCGACGAAGGCGATAACGCGCCTCATGTCGCCGTAGAACTGCGCCAGCGCCGACAGCTCAGGGTTGCCACAACAACAAAAAAACAACAAAATTGTTTATTCTTGATTTTCTGCCACGATTTGCACATCAATACTAAAACCGGTTTTTAAAACGAATGTCCTTTAACATTGTGTAACAATTGACCGGAGCATAACAATTAAAAAATATTACAACAAAACTCGTAATAAGTCTGTAATGCACATTTTTTTAAGAAGGAATAGTAAGTATCCCTTGACAGTTATTTAATTCATCGCCACGAGTCACCTTGTGACGTCAGAGCGTATTCTTTGACGCGCGAATGGGGGACCGTCTTGGCGTGCGTACGCGCAGGGTGGCGTAAGAAGGGTGGTGTAAGGAGGGTGCGCGTGGGAACTCGTGCTAGCCAGCTGCTATCAGCTGAGACCCTCACTTGAAGGCACAGCTGTTTGATCTTCCCGGCTTTGATTTAATACGATGTAATAGTAATGAAATAAATGGCGCCAATTTTTGACCAAATTGTCGGTGAAGTAACGGTTTTTCAGGATTTTTGTTTCTTTTTTTTTATACTTCTCTACATGTCTTTTCTGAAATTCAAAACAATTTGTAAAGTAATATTAAGCCAAAAATAACCTAAATCTTTACGCTTTTCTTCGAATAGGCACTTATGCCTCCCATCTTTTACTGTACTGAAAATCTTATTCTCAAACATTGGATGTTGGAATGAAGTAAACTGTAGATAAAAGCAAAATGAGTCACATCGATATTTCATTGAAAGAAATAAGCAATCTTAGAGATAAATTGATATATAAATCTAGCGTTAACGTAAATTTCAGAATTTCGCGAGTGTCACCCCTAGTTTTATCACGGGCGTTTTGCCACAATCGGTGTAGGGCGCATAAAAGCGGAGCGACGGGCGGCGCGCGCGCCATTCGCTCACAGACCGTCGCGCGCGCTCCAATGATCCTACCCGCCCGTACTATGTCGCCGCCGCACGGCGCCTTCCACCCGCCCGCGCACGCGCAACCCGACGAAGAACCCGTCTCCCGAACATACCAATATAGAAAAGTTATGAAACCCATGCTAGAAAGGAAAAGAAGAGCACGCATCAACCGCTGCCTCGACGAACTCAAAGACCTCATGGTTACCGCCCTACAAGCTGAAGGAGAAAATGTGTCCAAATTGGAAAAAGCCGACATTCTGGAACTCACCGTCCGACACCTCCACAGCCTCAAAAGGAGAGGCCAGTTAGTGCTGAAACCTGAAATGTCGTACCAAGAACGTTTTCGTGCTGGATTTACTCAGTGTGCTACAGAAGTGTCTCAGTTTATTGCCAATGCTACGTTAGCTGCCACTGCCATGCAGCGACAAGGCCCAGTAGATCCTCAGGCTGGAGCCAGGTTGCTGCAGCACCTTAGTAACTGTATAAGGAGGTTGGAGAATCCTCAAGTGGTGCAGCCTCAGCCGATAGCACCGAACGGTGTTGCGAGGCCGACGCCCCTGCAGGCCATCGCGCCGGCACCTCCCCAGCAGCAGCAGGCTATCGTCCAGAGGACATCGTTACCAGAGCGAGGGTTGAAGAGGCTAGCGGAGCCGATGGACTCGGAAGCGGCGCTCGCGAAGCGTGCGTACGCGCCGCCCTCACCGCCGCACAGCCCCGCCTCCGAGCCCGACTCCGCCCAGTCGATGTGGCGGCCGTGGTGACGAGGAACTGCTCCTCTGCCTCGCATGCTGGACCGTGTGACGACGTGTGATAATCATTTAGTTGTTGTTTGTTTCTATTAACGTTCCTAGAACTGATGTGTGTTAAAGAAGTATGGGTTGTTCTCGCTTTGCTTGTTGAAGTTTTACTTTTTTATTAATTTAATAAATTAAGGTTTTTTTGTTCAGTAGTAATCTGTTATTTTTGTATTCCTAACTTCAACGTCTTCCGCGTCAGTTAAAGCATTTACTTGTACGTTTAAGTACCACGTAGCGTAGTTAGCACCTAAGTTGTACTGTGATAAATAGTTATCTTTGATAGGAGTTGTTAGGTTAGCAAATTCGTAGAGGATGTTTACTGTAGGTTAAATGATAAAAGGAAAATAAACAATGTTTGCAGCAATATTTGTTTTGTTTCGGTAGCCACCTTGAACTAACACTGATAGTGTTGCACCCGCATTATTATAAATATGTCATATTCTATTTATAACCCATCCTTATTTTTATATATTTATTCGTCGACTAACTAACTCCACTTCATAAACTTTATCAATTCTAACACCATTATTTGTTTCAACAACTTAACCATAAAATTTCTCATAGTCCCGCAATATCTCATCAACTAACTAATTAGTTCTTACATACGACTCAGACTCTTCATTTCCTTATCACAAGATTTAATTCACATCTTAATTAGATATTGCACTGGTTAAACTCAAAACTAAAGGTCTCATTTCCTTACAATCTCCAGTTGCTTCAGAAAAAATCTTTGAGCTTAAGCTGAAAGATTTCTTATTCGTCTTCCATTTGAGTTTAAATTGCGTTAGTAGAACTATCATTGCACATCTACTGTAATAATGTAATGGAGTGCTGTTTTATTAAATTCTTGTAAATTTCTTTGTATTGTAAGTGGGTGTTGTTCACACGGTATTCACCGACCGTGCCTGATTTTATTGCCCAAGAGCATGATCTATAAAATCATTCCGCTTCAGACCAACGACCCGGTTTATTAAAACAGCATTTATTAAAATAAAACTTATAACAAATCAACATACAATTTATGTAGTGTTCCACAAGGTAGTATCTTAGGTCCATTTTTAGTTTTCTTCAGATTGCACTAAATACAATTTTGCGTAGATACACAAACTACACGTAACACTATTGTGTTCTTTGGTATACCCAAATCACACTTTATCCGAATTTTGATATACCATAGATCTATTTGGTGAAAGATACATAAGATACCTCAGTAAAAATAAACAGAAAAGAGATCATTATAAAATTACTACACTTGCTATATCTAATGCTGTATTGTTCAATTGCTTGGAATAATTATAAATCGTAAAAGTAAACCACGAAAGAATGAGTCACACTACAATTTATTTGAGAATGTAAACAATAGTCAAATGGCTTACTCAGAAATTGTTGATGCCGAAATATCTGACGATCTGTTGGTCTTTAATCCTTCACATCTAACTCATGGGCGGATTTAGATACTATAATGACCTAAGTTAAATAGGATAATAATTCTTATCCTGGTAATTTTCGACCAACTCATTGATAAAACCGCACGCTGCTATTCAATATCGCGTATAACTTAACGGTAAGCAAAATAACAATAATTTCTGTGCTACTTAAAACTCAAACTTGTGCTACTAACATCATAGTGATGTAGCTAATTTGATTATTATTTGCTTTAGACAAGGAACATCACTAAGTGACTAACAGTAAAGCAATAGAATTTAAAGTAACTTTGACCTACAAAGTAGGTTTAAAGTCTTACAGCGAGAGGTTATCTAAATATCTTAAAATCTGGAAAGAATAACAAGTCTGCGCAATAACATTTGTGAAGAAGCGTGGTATTTTATTTCAACACTAATTTCTTCTTGACTTTTTTAAAAGAAGGTATATATCTGTTGAACTTATGGCGGTCCAAAAGAAAAATAAAGTTAGTCACATCTTCTAATGTTGTTTAACAGGATTAACAGCTAAGATGTTCTACGAGGCATTAGATCAAAATGACTTAATCTAATGCCTGGTCGTCTTTTACGGATGGTAGCTTCTTAATGCCAAGTTAAACACCATTGGTTTATCGTTAAAAACATGGAAAACATGAACTACTGATAGATGTGAGTAAAAACTGCTAATCTACAATCATCTTGCTGCTGGGCAAAGGCCTCTGCCCATGACTTCTATTTTTCACGATCCAGGGCTAAAGTTAATCACTGGAGACCATTGGTCGTTTTGTCCAGCGCTTGTCGCTATCTTTTACAAGGTCTACAGCGACGCCTTCTGGTTGTGTCAGGGCTCGAACTTTTTTTTTAATTTTTTAGGTTATATTGGATCAACAGCACATTGGACATGCAGCGGACGTGGTAGCAGACTTTCGTTTGATTCCTTCAAAATTCCATATCTAATATTGTTAAGAGCTCTTAAAAACACCAGAACATCACTGACAGGAAACAATTAATAAGATTAGCAGTAATAAATAAAGCTTCTTCACAATCAAGCAAACAGTATTATTTAATTATTATCGTTGTGACCAAATCGAGCGCATCCAAAAAAGCCGTTCGTGTTACAAGACCTTTAGAAGGAGTGATTACGGGCGGAGAGGCGGCGCGCGCGCATGCAAGTAGATACAGAAGCTCGACAATTTAAAACAAGTATTTTTAACAACATTTTTGATAAGTATCTTAAACTTTATTAGCTGACAAGTTGTAAGACGTTGTGCCGACCCAAAATTAATTGAAATAAAAGTAGAGAGTCTAAAAAGCCCACTTTAGTAGAATCATAATATGAATTGCGAATGGGATATTCTTTTTTATTGCTCAAGCTTACTATTCTAATGGATAGTTAAAAGATATTTTTTCGGAATCCATATTATTATTTTGCTAGTGGCCTTTTTAGATCCCCCAGAGAATGAATACGTTATGAAAACAAAATGTGTCTCGTGTAAACTGCAAAATTACTTTTGTTTATATTGTTGAAAATCGTTTGTAGAAATAACGACGTGCAATCTAAGGCTAATTAAAGAAAAAAACTTTATTGGCTTCATGCTTTCTGGCTTAATAAAATGCACAATCTTGAAAAATTACACGCAATTTAACATTGATGTTGTTTCACCCATAGTAAACCTTCTGCACCCACCCATTCGCGGCGCATGCCCAGGAATTAGTTCGGTACAGTCTAATTGGAACGCCATTGCGTGCGCGCAGGCGTGGGAACGCCCGGTGAAAATACTATGGATCGCCGCAATTCGAGATTTAGTTACGGCAGTAAGCTTTTTTCATACTAAACGCTGGAGAACGTAATTTTGATGTGCAATGAATTAGCGGTTGATATTGGGTTGGTCGGGAATCTGGAATTACCCTTTTCTGCATACCGTAGTCTCAATATGTATGTAATTCGGATCAGGTAGGGACAGGAAATTCAAGACGAAACTTGAACTTTTCCATCTTGGATTATAATTAGACACATGAAAAATCTACTCAATTTACAGAATGCTGTATCTCATAAAAGTTGAATTCTATGTTTCTTTTAGAATGCTCCCTAGATTTTCTTTCCAGTTTCATGAAACTTTAAATATAGCAATGTTGATAAATAGACACGCAATCAACGATGAACCCACCTAGGACAGAGCGGGAGGGACTGTCAGACTCGTACAGACTAAAATCCACGGTGTACTTCAATAGCCCTTTACGTTCCGGGGTCACGCTAATTCGTACAGTCCCGCGACCATGCGATGTAAGATTTTTTTTTGTTTTCTGATGCGATGTAAGTAACAACAAAAACAGAAGTCAAACATATACCAAGAAAAAAATACCAGAAAGATAATTAGCATAACTTAATTAAAACAAAGCGTAGTTACAAAGTAGAAAGTGGTCTAATCACTGTCCGTATATCATTGACAATAATTGTTACAAAAAGGAACACAATCTTGATTGTAGCTGACAATTGCATTGTTACCAGTCATTATCAATCAAGCGAGGCTCTCATAATAGACGCCTCCTGTTTAATTTTTTTATTAGCTTTGAATTAACATAACTTCATGCGTGTATGATGATTGGGTCTGCAGACAATGTTTTATAATTATGTGTTAAAGATCAATCAGATAACACAAAACTACCTATCTCACATTTTTGGTTATAGAACTAGACCAATACGTCTTTAAATGTACATAAATACCCATATAGTAATATAATACAACCCTTTATAATAAACAAGTTTGGAATACCCGTGATGTATTAAAAGTTGCCTATCCCGCTTTGATATCCCAGAGGGAACAGAACAAGGCGTAGTATACTTCCCTGTGTTACACTCTTAAATAAATTATAAACAAATTGAGTTTAGTATTTTTCGATAGATGATTCAAGATTACCCTTTGCACCCTTCACTATACCAACAAAATATTGTACTCAACCGAAAGCTTACATATTGTTTTCAGAATTGTTAAATACTTTAAGATTTCGTACGCTTAAGTGTGGTTAACAATCATAAACAATGTGAAAAAAAGTACACGCAATGCAATCTACTAACTGATGTGAAGAGTAACCGGATCGCTAATTAACAATTACTTTGATCAACCTCTTCACTAAAATGGAGCGATAATCATTACCATTTTCACACTGGCCATTGTTCGCCATAACGGTATTATCAGAGACGAGAGTGTTTTGTTTTTTATTTAAAAAAGGAATTGATATATGGATATCGAAAGTACAGAAACAGCAACTGGTTTGCAACGGATTAATTTACAGTAAAGGTCACAAGGACGTAAGTGCAAATATGGGCATAATTATAAAGCCCATGCCAATAACACTTATAGGTCCTTTTTAATTCTACTAAATTGGATATTACTGAAGTGACTGTAGATTATTTTTGTTGTATTTTTAAGGTTGCTGATTGTATTATATTTCGCTACTTCGGGACGATAATTTACACAAACTACCGTTATAAAATGCAGGGGTTTTTCAAAACCAACAGTTATTTTGATAGTTTTTTTTTTTAATTGGTGACAAGAGCAACGAAAGCAAGACAAGGAAAATAGTAAGATTAAGTTAAATAATGATTTGTCTGAGAATTGCTTATTGCCCATAAACCCAAGGGTTTGCAATGTAGTAAGGTAATTTTTATTTTCCTGCTGGTTTTTTTTTTCTTATAGCTGCAAGAGGTTTCATCGATGAGCTTTAATGCTCAAACTCCATTAAGTCTACTAATAAAATTAATATCTCTAAGATTAATAAAATAGCTAAGCATACATCTAAGCAGGAAACTATTACAGATAATAATTAACGCCAAATGCAGGAAGACGGGCAATGTAGACGCCATGATAGCTTATTACAACATAAGTATAAATAAGTAACCGGATATAATACAGACTGAGATTAATCTTTGCTATATGTATCCGTTGCTTGTGTGAGCCGATGAGCTTATCTCAGCTGTGTCTAGACTAAACTTTACTAGCAGGTAGTTAGTGTACGCAATTCGTGGTAGTTAATAAACAGTATCGAGTATCATAATTATGTATTATAATCCTGCTGTGGTCATAGGACTGTCTTAAAAAGTCACCATGGCCCTAGAACGCAAAGGGAAACGAAAGGAACAGGTTGGATTTTGAGTCAATAAGAGTCTGATAATTTCTTTTGCTCCCCAGAGCGGGAGGATATATATGATGATTTTAACATGCCTTAAAAAGTGAAAGGCGAAATGAGTAATTTTATAAAACCATAATGAAACTGCAATTAATGATTTTGTAGAATGTCCTAATATATAAAAATAATAAAATGAAGGAGGAATTCAGTCAGACTTCCTCCTTCATTTTTTTATTTCATAACATGTTTTTGTTTGTTTTTACGTGGTAAAATCATCAAATGAGTCCTTCCACCCAGGGCAGAGGCGGAGGGACTGTCAGAATCGTACTGACTAAAATCCACGGTGTCCTTCAATAGCCCTTTACATTCCGGGGTCACGGCAATTCATACAGTCCCGCGACCAGATTTCATAACATCTAGATGAACTAAAAGGAGGAACACTGTTGATAATAATCTAGCAGAATTAAACACCTATTTGCTACTGAACCCAATAAAACAAGTACTTGGTGCAGTAGCAGATTACAAAGAATGATAAAAACTAACAAATAACACTAACATTAAACACCAGATCAATAAAAGATTAACATTAATTACAAAAGAATTACACAACGCATTCTCTACTAAACACATCATCCTGAAGAACTAAGAATTATTTGTAAAGGCAATGAATGAAGCAGAAACAAGTGATTCTGATCGCGTGCCTGTCTCTTTACATTGCAACAATTTAATTACATAAAACAAAACAAGTAATTGAATGGATGACTTCCTATATCAATGGTTATGGCAAGTATGATAAAGCTTTAACTGTTGAGTTCCGTATCTTAATCAACATCATTTATTTATGGTACATAGGCTAAAGTATTCTAGGTAGATATCTAACTTCATTTGGTTATATTGGAGGGTGACCCCAACACAGTTGGTAAGGGGCATTCAGCCTTACCTTTTTTTATCATGGTAAAATCATCAAATGTGTCCTCCCACCCAGGGCAGAGTGGGAGGGACTGTCAGACTCGTACTGACCAAAATTCACGGTGACCTTCAATAGCCCTTTACGTTCCGGAATCACGGTAATTCGTACAGTCCCGCGACCATGCAGCTTAGCCTTTCCCCGAATATGTAGGGGTCGGCTCAATCAGCATGAGTATGTCACCTGCTTAAAGAGAAATTCTTGCCAATACAAACTGTACAGTTTGATATAGACATGGAAGTGTCGAAATATTGGGCCAACATTTGAAGAAGACCGTCTCAGCGACTCAAAGAAGAATACTGTTCCTTTCGGCAAAAAAGTGTAGTTTTTGCAAATAGACTTTTAAAATGGCTAATCAATAGCCACAAAGACAATACTCTTGGACAATCTGCTGCGTCGGTATTTACTTTGAATTCTTTTTTTAAGGATAATTGCCAAAAAAAAAACTTACACTATTTACATTGTCTCTGCTGTCGGTTTCTTAGTTTCAATTTTATCCTTGTGTATCCCGTAATATTCTTTTGTTGAACCATAAATCCATAGAACCCTAACCCATTACCAATAAGTAACGAAAGCGTAACTTAACAAAAAGTAAAAGTGTTACTTTTTTTCTATTGCATTGCTCTACGAATCTGCCTCTAGTTTTACGTAAGTCCCTTTCGATTCCGATTCCGAGATGCCTCGATCGTCCATTTTGATACTTTCCTCAGATTCTATTGTTATGTCTGTGATAGATATTGTTATTGAATACGGAAACTTCAATAGCACGACGTGGTCGTAAAAATAATCATTTTCATTGATATTATTAAATCTACAGGATCTAAATCAGTATGGTGAGAAGTTGTACAATTGTTTTCTATCGTACTTATTTCACTCAAGTCATCGAATTTTCAATACTCTTTTTATAAGTCACTTCTGTGTGTGATTTTTATAGAAATAAACAGTATTTTTTTTATTCATTTCAAATTAATGTGTCAGAAAGGTTAAGGCCGGCACGAGGGTTCTCTTGACCCACCTTCCCACTTATTTTGCTTTATAAGATTGGTTATGTAATGAATTCTTACCACCCTTATGCCTTTGTCAAACAGACCGGCGAAAGCGAAGCGTTTCCGAAGCGAGACGTCAGTGCGATAGTTTTGTCACGCTATCGGATCGCGTTTCTATGTGACTGGATTCAAACAATTCCATACATTACAAAAAAACGTCACGCTTCGCATTCGCCACGCCAGGCTGTTTGACAAAAGCTTTAGCACAAGACTATTCTATCAGTTCATCAAGTTCATTATGGACTTTATCCAGATCATCCTGATAAACGCAAAATCATCACCTCATATATCATTATGTTCATCATCCATACCATCGTTCTCATCAGTGAACATTCTACCGTTTATGATGTTATTCCTACAAACACAAACTCATCTCCCAGAGTACCATCACGGTATTTAACAAGTGGGCGTGTGTAGGAGGACTGAATAATGCATAGATTATTAAGTATTTATCAAACTAATCGTGAGAATTGATGATTTTCTTCTAAACTCATCGATTTGTCATGCCCACATGACATACGACGGACGTGTTATGTGGGCTTTCACACTTACATTGTTAAACTTTTCAAGTGGTAATGCTTGTATCTATGTAGCTTTATGTTTATTTGATATTACATTAATGACTTACGGTGATATCTATTCCTGCATCAGGGGTCGAGATCGCGGGCTTGCGAACAGCGAGTAATGGGTAGCTCGCCGTCTGATCAAGGACAAGTATCGATGTCGCGTCGGCGTCGTGTTAAAAAATCTGACGGGGCAAATAAGGCAAAACGCTTACCGGTATCTTAAAAGGATCCTGCAACACAAAGGGCAACCGATGGAAACGGTGGATTTTTAGTCAGTAATAGTCTGAAAGGCCCTCTCGGTCCACCCAGGGCGAGAGGACACATTGCTTTGACAATTAAATCACTCCAAAAAAAATATGATTGAGATCATAAGTCGTACTCTTAATCGTTGTAAAAGCTTTAACAAAGTGTGATGCTAAACAATATTGCCGTAAGTAATTTTTTTTATAATTATAACGGTTTGTATTTCTCCAAATCTAAAAAGTGGCAAACATATTATAGTTAATTATTTCCTAGCTAATTAGCTCTGGCGGCCAGTAAGCCTCAATC
Organism: Agrotis puta; assembly: GCA_943136025.2. Lineage (NCBI taxonomy): Eukaryota > Metazoa > Arthropoda > Insecta > Lepidoptera > Noctuidae > Agrotis > Agrotis puta. The sequence continues at coordinate 5,616,310 of OW964184.2, read as the reverse complement.
AACTAATTTTAGTACTACCCACTAATTATGCCCATTTTAGCGAGGCTAAAGTTCGTTCTAAAATTAGTTGTCTAGTGCTAGCCGATCACTTACAGCTCTATTAGATAATCGACCGTTTCACAATTTATTCGTTCTTTATTGGTGATCGAAGATGTGGTCAACTAATTTATTCAAAGCGAATGTAGCATAAATATAGAATACTTACTAATTATATTTTAATGCTAAAGTTTGGATGATTGGATAGATGGATTAAAGGATGTTTGAATCACGTCATAACAGCTGAAAGAATTCTGTTGTGGGATGAGGTTAAAAAATATGTCATAATCTAGATTCTGGAATAACACGATACAGTTTATCCCTGTGTCCCTGTGATAGTTATAAAATAACACAATGGTAGTATAACTATACATAACATTTAAAAAAAAAGGTTTTGTAACCTGAATCCTCCTGAATTTTCCGCGTTATGTACCACATTTGTACGTAAAAGTGTAAATAAATAAATACTACAATAGACATATACATTGACATCTTTCTATAGAAATAGACATTTAAAAAATTAGACATCATCATAGAAGCTTTTAGTCCTCACTTTACATTCCATTACATTTCTATTTGCCAATAGATAAAACATCTAAATTTCATTTATTGACATCATTGTCTGCATGAAAAAGCAACGTTGCACTCGCACTTAAAAAAAATTAAAAAAGTAATTAGAATCGTGACGACCTCTCGCTCCGAAGCAATGGAGTTAATTGATTGTTGTAAAAAATGCGCAAATCTGTGCTCCGATGGACGCTGAGATTTGTTTTCAGAGTACCGTCCGGTTAGGGCTGACCAAACATTCAAAATCAAAGCATTTATTTCAAGTAGCTACCAAAGGCACTTTTTAATTGTCAAAGGACTAAAATAAAACTATAATTTAAAATAATTATTTTGTTACACCAATACATAATAACTTTGAAAGTCCCGTAGATGCGCATTTCAAAGCGTAGATCTCTATGGAGAAGAACGGCCAAGAAACTCCATGGATAACTACTCTTTTTCAATCACCAAAACAATTACAGAAAAATTCAGAAAGTCAGAAACTATGGAATGAAAGCAGTTCTTGCGTCCAAAATACAGGTATTGGCAATTCATATTGCACATCGACCTTTAGAAAGAGTTAGTCGGCTAGTATCGGCTTCGTATAGCGTTATCTCTATTCCACGAAGCAATATAACTAACAAAAAATGACACTACTTGATTATTTGAAAATGAAAATATTTTTCAGTATCTACAAATAATGATATCGTACAGTTAAACAGTATTATATACATTCACATTTGATTTGCTTATCTTTTCATCAACCCACATGCACAGTTGCACACTATGCGCAGCAATGCACTTTCGTTTTCAAATGAAGGGCAGCAATGCCAACTACTTATTGACCAAAAAAACATAAAGATCGTTACTCACTATACTCACTATAAATTTAATAAAAAAATCACGGAATGATTTAATGTTTTTTTTAATGCATAACTTATGCTTTTTTCCATGGGTAAGACAGAATCCCACCAACTGTGTCCCACGTTGTCGTCGTGGTGGGGCTTGAGTTTTCCGATAATCTCTGGGCCCCTGCCGGTAGAGGCACTCGTGCACTCATGCCAGGCTCAGAGGAAGGATCCAGACCAAGAGGGACCGGGGAGGGGGCGCGCCGCCTGCAGGATCGAGCAGAGTTCGAGCTTCTAGACGGCCCAATCTCAGAGATTGGGTCAAGTGGGGGAAAGGTTCACTTTTGATATGCGTCTGATCATCAGACATAACCGTGAAGTGAACCAGGGGAGAGGAAATGGGGTGATAGAGAAAGAGGATCTCACCTCTCAAGAAAGTGAAAAAAAAAAATGAAAAAGTCCTTGGCTAATATATTACCCCGTGCGGGTACCAGCTGCTCCGCAGCTGGAGAATCCCGTACCGGACACGTCCGGTCTGTCCCACCGTATTCTGGGGGGAAAACAATCACTTTGCCCCGGTAGTCGCCGCATCGAACCAGGGGAACTCACATGCCCGTGACGTGGAGTCGCTGGATCGGTCCAACACATCCATGTCACCGTCACCAAATGAGCGGGCATATAGTGCCGCTCAAAAAAAGAGGATGGTGCTGACGCCCACATCAAATTCGGAGTCCGACTCTGCGTCAGACGCCATGAGCGCTCAGAGCCCTAGCTCTAGACGCGGAGGAATGGGGGCCGCGGAGAGGAGAAAATTCTTCCTGAAGCGACCTTATTCGTCGTCGTCGGACGACGACGAGCCTGCCTGTTGCCGGAAGAACCCCACAAATGTGCGGGGTAAAGGCTAAGGCAGGACCAGAGGCAGAGGGCAAAACATCGAGCCCTCCTTGGAGGAGACCGTTGAGGCTGCCATCCGCACCCTGGCTCTGAAGAATCCTGGGAAAAGGGCTACTAAAAATAAGCCCATCACTGCGGCCACGGCCTCAATCATGGCGGCAGCGACGGCTAGCATCGGCCCGCCTCCGACCGCATCGACAGCATCGGACGAAATGTCCCAAATGCGAGCGGAGGTTGCCCGCTTGACGGCTGCGATGGAGGATGTCCATAAGGGGATCCTCCACCTTAAGGAGATCCTCCACCTAGTCCAGCCAATTGGCTGGACTACAGAAGGCAGGCGGCCGGGAAGAGGTCCAGCAGACGTAGAAGCGGAACAAGGAGCCGCCGGCCCAGCACGCACCAACAGAGGATAGCTACGCTGTCCTCTGTTGGCGCTTGAGCATTCCGACGCTACTACTAAAATGGTCAACCCTAAAAATATACGCAACAGTAGTGCAACAAAATTGGGCAACACAAGTGCACTGGACTTTGACAGATGGACCAAACATTTACATAAACGACAGTGCGCTCAACTAGAACATATCAAAAATGCAACTCTTACAAAAAATGGCCCAGACAAAGTATTATACAGAAGGCAATAAATTGAGTGAAACATCGATAAAGAAGTACGAGCTCTATTCGCTTGATATTAAATATCACGATTTTTAACTAAAGGTTTGTTCGACGAAACCGTATATTATATAAGTTTATTTAAATATTAATTGAACATTAATATAACTATACTGAACTTGTTCTATTCACTGATGAAATCAGCTCTTTAGAGTTAAAGGCTATAGGAATTCAAAATACAAATCCACGAAAAAAAATTTTTTCAATTTCATCAATAGCCTAATACCAAAGATGAGGTCCTAGATAGAGTGAGGCCACCCATAAGAAACTAACTATTTCGCACCAACGTAACACGTGTAAAAACTACTACTATTTGGCGCCGAACTCCGAGTCTCCGACAGGATGGCGGTCACTAGACAGGTGGCCCGGGTGAGGCCTACTACCGCTAGTGAGATCACTAAGGCCCGGACTCCACCAAAGCGGAGACGAGAGGAAATGTGTTGGAATAACCAATCAGAAATCCTCATCTCCTCTCCGCTTAGCTTCGGTGGCAATCTGATTGGTTATTCAAACACATCTCCTCTCGTCTCCGCTTTGGTGGAGTGCGGGCCTTAACCGTCATCGCAGGTAACAGGTACCCTATGGTACCGTTGCCCGGAGTGGACCGCTAGGAGGTAGTCCCAACCAAACATAAACTACATCATATCAACGTCGCAAACACGAGTCAAGACCAACCATTTTGCAATAAAAACACCTTAATTGAAGCCGAAACTATATCCATTATTCTTTTATTTATTTTACAGTAAAAGAACAAAAGTAAAGTAAGTGTTACGTTAGGCATTCGGCGCGGTTGCGTCAAAAAGTCGCACGTCAGAGCGGTCGTGATTGCGGCGCGCGCCGGCCGCCGTCACGCGCCTCTGGGTCGTGCACGAGCGGGCAGGGACGAACTGGGCTGCAGATAACTAACGTGAAATTAGGAATGATGATGACAGAATAGACTAGCAAAGAGATATCTAGATATTGAAGTACCTAATAGTAATAGTAAGTTGACAAAATCTGGAGAGAAAATGTGTTCAGATGTCGTCGATCTACTTCATATTCGACTCTATATCTGAAAGGGAAATTCCTAAATCTTAATACTTCATTATGACAATAATTAGGACCTTTTTTAGGTGAAAAAATCATCAAATGGGCGGGAGTCTGAAAGTCCTTTCTACTCAGGGAGGGATCCCTGAGTAGAAAGGACTTTCAGACTCGTACTGAATAAAGTCCATCGTATTCCTCCAATTGTACTTTAGGTTCCAGATCACCTGTTAGTCCGTGTGGTGTCCGGACTTAAAGAATAGCGCCACCCCATATCTTCCAATGGGTGTCGTAAAAGGCGACTAATGGACCCTAAGACCCAGTGCATGCTATCAAGCACCTTGAGTCACTCGAATGGTGGCGGGTAAACCACCAACAAACGCATTCCCAAAGAGGGTTAGTGTCAGGCAGGCGGCCGGCTATAAAATCAAAGCCAAATCCTTGAGCAATATGTTTGGAGAAATTGACATGCGCGATAGTGCAGCACCCGGCCCCTGCGGGAAATGGACAAGGGTTGTCGCACCAACCCGGACGGGTGCGACGTAAGAAGCGAGCCCGGGAAGAAAGATTGAGGTACGCTAGTTGGAATGTTGGGACAATGACCGGAAGAGCCAGAGAGTTAGCAGATGTATTGAAAAGAAGAAGAATAAATGTGGCGTGCTTGCAAGAAACTAAATGGAAGGGTACAAAAGCGAGAGAAATTGGGGAGGGATACAAGTTCTTCTACTGTGGAAGTGATGGAAAAAGGAATGGCGTGGGAATAGTGTTAGATAGTAATTTGAAAGAAAGTGTGATGGAGGTAAAAAGAATTAATGATAGATTGATAGTTGTGAAAGTTATGTTAGGGAATGTTGTACTGAATGTGATAAGTGTGTATGCTCCCCAGGTAGGATGTGAGGAAAGAGTCAAAGAGAAGTTTTGGGAGGATTTTGATACAGTTTTAATGAACATCCCGGTGCATGAGGAATTAATTATTGGAGGTGATTTTAATGGGCATGTGGGAAGAATGAAAGGAAGTTATGAAAGAGTACACGGGGGATGGGGTTTTGGGAATTTAAACTATGAGGGGGAAACTATGTTGCAATCAGCCACTGCATTTGATCTAGCAGTGGCCAACACCTGGTTCCAAAAAGCCGATGGACACCTAGTAACATATAAGAGTGGGGCACATAATACACAAATAGATTACTTCCTTGTTAGACGCAACAACATAAAGCTCGTCAAGGACTGCAAAGTGCTACCGGGAGAAGATTTGGTCTCACAACATCGTCTCCTGGTTATGGATGTAGTGTTCCAATTAAGACTTTTAAAACAAAAAGAGCGTCCCCCTCCTAAAATAAAATGGCATATGCTAGAGAAGAATGATTGTGCTGGAGAATTAAGAGAGCGAGTGGTAAATAAAATGATTGAGATGGGTGATATGTGCGAGAAAAGCGTAAATGAATGTTGGAATGAGATGGCTCGGTGTATTAGGAGCGCAGCAAAAGATATTTTGGGAGAGGCGAAAGGAAGGGGTACGATAGACAGGGATACATGGTGGTGGTCGACAGAGATACAGAATGTTTTGAGGGAAAAAAAGAAGAAATTTAAGGAATGGCAGAGTATTAGTGAGCGTGCTAGTTTGAAAGCTGAAAGAAAGAGTGAGTATGATGCTCTTAAGAAAAAAGCCAAAAGAGCTGTGGCTATAGCAAAAGCAAATGCCCAAAAAAAGCTATATGACACTTTGGATACTGCAGCAGGCCAAAAACATCTTTACAGGCTTGCTAGAGCTAGGGAGAGAAAGGCGAAGGATGTTTGTCAAGTAAAGTGCGTAAAAGACGATGCGGGAATGATTCTGTCGGAAGACGAGAAAATTGTGAATAGGTGGAAGGGTTACTTTGAAAGACTGATGAATGAGGAGAATGACTGGAGTGGTGTGCTTGAAAATAAACCAGTAAATAAGGGATTAGTAAGAAAAATAAGTGTGGATGAAGTGAGGAATGCAGTGAGTGGAATGAAGAATGGTAAGGCATTAGGGCCGGACGGAATACCTGTTGAAGTGTGGAAAATATTGCGGATGGATGGGTGGACGTGGTTAGCTTTATTCTTCAATAAACTGTTGCTGGAAGAAGCCATACCTGACGAATGGTGCAATAGTTCTCTAGTGCCCATTTTTAAAAACAAAGGTGATGTGCTGGAATGCAATAATTATAGAGGAATAAAGTTAATGTCACACAGTATGAAGGTTTGGGAGAAAGTTATTGAAAGGCGACTGAGAGAGGAGAGCGAAATTTCACAGAACCAATTCGGTTTTATGCCTGGTCGGGGTACGACGGATGCCATTTTCGCTATCCGCCAACTATGCGAGAAATACAGAGGTGCGCATAAAAACTTGCACATGGTGTTCGTCGACCTCGAAAAGGCATACGACCGGGTGCCCCGTGAGGTTCTGTGGTGGGCCCTTAAGGAGAAAAGTGTGCCTGGGAAGTATGTGCAGTTGATCCGTGCTATGTACAGTCGATGCAGTACCCAAGTCCGGTCTACAGCGGGCACTAGCGGCAGCTTCAATGTGGCGGTTGGCTTGCACCAAGGGTCGGCTCTCAGCCCGTACCTCTTCCTGATGATAATGGATGCTCTGACGTCGGACATTCAGGAAGAGGCCCCCTGGTGTATGCTGTTTGCTGATGACATTGTGCTTATTGCCGAGAGCGGCCTAGAGGTCCAGAGCAGATTGGAGGCGTGGTGGCAAAGACTGGAGAACGTTGGCCTGAAATTGAGCAGAACCAAAACAGAATATTTGTTTTGCGATTTTGGCGGTCTCTCCAGTCCTGTGCCCATTACACTTGCCGGAACGCCCATACCAGTCTGTTCCGACTTTCGGTACCTCGGGTCGCTTGTCCAAGGAGATGGCGATGTAGACCGGGACATAACACAACGGATTAACTCGGGATGGATGAAATGGCGACAGGTCACCGGAATAACTTGCGACCCACGGATGCCCCTCAAGTTAAAGGGGACAATATACAAATCCGTGATTAGACCTGTTGTTTTGTATGGATCGGAATGCTGGGCTGTGAAAAAGATGGATGAGAAACGATTGCACGTAGCGGAGATGAGAATGTTAAGATGGATGTGTGGAGTGACAAGAAGGGATAAAGTAAGGAATGAGTTTATAAGGGGAAGTATGAAAGTGGCGCCTGTTACAGAAAAAATGAAAGGGAATCGTCTGTCTTGGTATGGACATGTGATGAGGAGGGATGACACTCATGTGACTAAGAGAGTGATAAGTATGAATGTTGATGGATGGAGAGGAAGAGGAAGGCCAAAGAAAAGATGGATGGATTGTCTAAGGAATGATATGGAAGAAAAAGGAGTAAATGATACTGTGACGTTTAATAGAGGAGAATGGAAGAAAAAAACGTGTTGCGCCGACCCCAAGTAAAATGGGATAAGGGCAGGAAGATGATGATGGTCACGATCACCTGTTAAGTCAGTCGCGCGATCGCAGCATGACAATAATGTGTTAAAAATGTATTTTAATCTGTTAGAATTATCTTACAAATGCGACTTCTCAGTTACATGCAGTTCTAACTGAAACACAGCTTACATCAATTAAATCACCCACACTTTCACGGTCGGTATCCACCATTAAACAACTCATCATTAACTTCCCGCCATAACTTCCGTTCAATCATCAATCACCTACAATGGCCAATCAAAAAGCCGTTAATCCAAATCCGCGCCTGCGCACAACTCGCCACAGGCGATAGTTTTCCCACGGTCGCGGGCGGCCTGCTTCGTGGCCAAGTATAGCTCTACGATTTGCATACCCGCCCCTCACCACCTACCGTATTACACGGCTAAAGTACCAAGTTCACTTATAAGGTGATCTATCTAACTAACAAACGACTTTTTAAGTTGATAGGGTTTCATTTGCGGTAACGACGTCCAATTCATTTCTTAATAGAGCGAGACTGGCTAATGTATACTAGTTTAACTAGATTTGTTCTCGGCGATCGTAATTTTGACAACATTGTCATTACAGGACGTGGAACTCCTGCGCATAATATTATCATTTATCAGCTTGGTGGGAAGATGTTTTCGTGTTTTGACGTTGATTACTTAATTTACATGTGGTTTTTGGTCGCACGCTTGTGTATTTTAAATGTCACGTGTGTTATCTAATGTTTATCTGTTCAGGTCTTGGTGGCTAGTCTGTGAGAAATATTCTCAGAATGCGAGTTTAATAACCGCGTAGGTTTCCAAGCAACGGTGACTTATTTGGATGCTAGAAGACTTCAAAGATTCTGGCGTTGACAAATGGGACTGTAAATTTTCTAAGTAGTTTAAATCAAGACAAAGCTAGATTTGTCTCCGTATCAGAGGGTCTACTTTCTAAGTCCGTTAACAGAGACACGGGTTTATGTAGATGAGGATGTACGAACGTAACTAATGTCAAAATCTTTGTGTACGGAGAATCCTTAAAAACCGCGCCACGACTGAAGTTTTGACGCGGCATCAAATTGCATAAAAATGTAGTATCACTAATTTTCGGCAACTCATACTCATGTGTTACCGAAAATGTGGTGACGGAGCTATCTGTCAAATCGTAATGTCATTCATTCTTAATTCGGGCTCGTTGTCAAATCGCCCGTAACTGAGGCCGAAACCACGGGTTTCATGTTTGGAGATAAGACCTCCAGTTGTAACCGTTTACGCCGTTTACTACCAGAGGGACGTGTCGGCTATCTCGACGGCAAGTTCGTCATAGCGTACAGCTTTTTATTTTTTTGACGTGGTAAAATCATCAAAGGAGTCCTCCCACCCAGGGCAGGGCGGGAGGGACTGTCAGACTTGTACTGACTAAAATGCACGGTGTCATTCACTAGCCCTTTACGTACCGGGGTCACGGTAATTCGTAAGTCCCGCGACCGCATCAGAAGCCCTAGCATACCTTTTCAGGTTTTTGTGACGTTAAGTGAATGGGAACTTTGACGTTAATTTGATGGAAAGTATTAGTTCCTCGTTAGTACATTACTGACAGACATAGATAACTGACCCAAATCGAAGAGACTACTTGAAGAGTTCTTGAACTTGTACAATTTTATTAATTTTAGAAATCGTATTAAATGTTTTCCTCTTTCATTCAATGCCCCATAAAAAAGTTAATTCATCGATACCCACACAAAACAGAGAAAAACATCACACGATCCATAACACCCATTCACATTACAAAACCAAAGACACCATTAAAAGTAATCTTAAAACCCATTTTTATTCAACACTGATTTATGCCGACCTTGATTAGTCCGAGTCGCCGAGTAAAAGACGTCGGACTGCATTCAAAGGGTTATAATCTGTCTACTAAAGAAGCGGATAACCCTCACACTGCTACACACTGTAATCAATGCCCCGTGCCGCCCATTTCAATCCTCCTTAACCCGTAATAATACCGACATAAAATTAAATTAGAGGTCAGTTAAAAGTTCATCAATTTTTAACGACTTACGACTCCCAAAATTATCTCATTATATAGCTTTTAAAAATAATACGATTTTGTTAATCTTGTTTTTGTATATGGTTAGGTGATTTTGTACGTAATTTTGTGACCTTTCATGTCACTTTAGAGGAACTTTACGGTCTTAAAATTATTAATGAATGAATTGATTTAAAATATTGTAATATGTTTTGTAATTTACTGTCAAACGACAATAAATTTAAATATAATTTAAAATATTGTCGTTTGATTATAAATTAAAATTTTAATTTACAATTTTTTTTCATCAACGGGTGCGTTGCTTGTGTTTCACTGTCGATGTCGGCGACTTCATTGGACAGATATGATAACATAAGCGATAAATTCCGCCATTAATGATGAATGAAGCTGTGGGAGGGTTTAGACCATAAGTTTGTATACAGCAGTCAAAACCATCAGTTCTCTTCAAGTTTTAATACTTTAAAATACTTCTCTGTAACTTTATCCAGGTTAATATCCTGTCCGTCTTTACATCCTATAAGCAATCAAATAACCAAAGTTTATACTGAACATTTCAATTGAATTTGTAACTCTTTAGACAATATTTAAAGGAGGTCACCTTAATTTATTATCAACAATATCGACGCTGTCAATTTGCTGCCAGCATAAACAGAAACACTCGTAAAATCTGCATGATACAAGTGAAGAAATTCATAAAGGAATACGTGACCCCATCTTCTTTAAAGAACATAAAAAAGTTAAATCGAGAATCGCTAAATCGAGTAGCACAGACAACCGACAATCGAATAAAAACTCCGGAATAAAGAAACTAATTTCCATTCCAATTCACGATTCGCGAATCGAATAAAAAAATGTATCAAAATGAAAGAGTTATCTTTATTTGTGATAGATATAGTTGTTTTTTGAGAAAACCGATCGTCTGCGGTTCCCACGCCTCGCCATCCGGTCGGAGCGAATTTTGACAGATATCTATAGAATCGGTACCTACCTAACTATATCGACACTGGTACCGTCAGCAGACTCGATGATAAATCATTCTCAATTGATTGATTTAGTTCTTTACTGTCGTTAAACTTGTTTGACAACTATATCGTTGATGTTTTTAATGAGATAATGATGTTTGCTTTTAAAATTGTAAATTATTTTTGTTGCATTGTGATTTATTTTCTACACACAATTTTGAGACGTTCTGATGGTGTGAATGATTAATAATATCGTTCTTTTCCTTGAAATATGTAGTTTAAAATTTATTAAATTAAAGATATAAAGAAAAGAACTTTGTATAGGTATTCTCTTTGCTTGAGATATTTTGAAGCAAGAGTAGTGATGGTTTTCTGAATATGTCATCAATGCGCAGTGCTATTATTTCTAGAGACTTTATCTCACTGTTAAACTTTGATAAACAGAGGTTTCTACCTTATGTAGGTATATTTTAATCTTCATTTACGACACTAAAGCGGAAAGCCTAAACACTTCATAATTAAGTTCACATTGCGTGAATAATTATAGAGTATTTCGCATAAAGACTTTCCTTACTGATCTAAAAGTTTTTATTCGCGTACTGCGGCGTGTTCCATTTTTAAAATCATTAAAATCACTGGCATAAAAGTGCTTTAAATAACTACTGTCATTTAGCGCCAGCCCTAAAAGTGTCAAGATTGTAGGTTGACATAAGCAAGTGTGTCATTAAAATAGGGTTATCTCACACCTTGCGTGTGATTTTAAAAGTAAAATATTTATAGGTAACAATTTTACCTATCGGAAAGAAACTTTTATTGCAAATAAATACCACCTGAAGTACACTTAATTCGTTGATTTAATTTTGTTCAACGTGATTATTATAGAAACATTAAGAAAAGAGATTTTTAAAGTAATAACATAACTTGGTAAGTTGGCAATACCATACGTCCAGTATTTAGTGCCAATATCTTTTTAATGTTTTATTTTTAAACCACTTAATACCATTCTACCGAGATACGGCCCATCTACACTAATAATCGCTTAAGGGCATGCTCCCGAAGTTGATGACTACTGATACTGATCAGTAGTTATCTACTTATGTAACATGCGCTCTTCGGTAATATGAAGGTAGCACTGATTAAATATAGCCGCTGGTCTATATTTAATCTGAGCTACTGTCAAACGTTGACGTTAATAACTACATGTTACATCGTAGCGGTTAATCAGAACAATATTATTGTATCGTGTGAAGAAATTAGACTTGGTATACGGTGTGTACCTTCTTGGGTATACCCAAGAAGACACCGCGGCAGAGAATAAGGCCAAAAATTACAGGTGCTCTTGGAGTTTTTTTTTTTTATCGTGGTAAAATCATCAAATGAGTCCTCCCACCCAGGGCAGGGCGGGAGGGACTGTCAGACTTGTACTGACTAAAATCCACGGTGTCCTTCACTAGTCCTTTACGTACCGGGGTCACGGTAATCCCTTGGTCCCGCGACCCCGGCAGGCTTTGGCCCTCTACAGGCCCCGTCAAGGTGCTTTTGGAGATGGCGATAAAGTAAGAAAATAATTTTCTGATGAATTGTGCTGCAGTTTGTTAACGACTCCTACCATCCTTGAAGCACCTAAGTATATGGGACAGATAGGTACCTGGTAAAGTCTGTTACTGATCAGGAGGATGACATTGAACAAAAAAAAAACTCCCTTTTCCCATTGCTTATCTCCGCTGATGATTCTGCTATCGCTTCCGCCGTGGAAGACTGTCGTGTCAATTAGCTGCGCGGGCGCTGCGGACTAGTTCAGTAAACTGTTTAGGGCGCGTGCACACCGGCGGTTCAGCGGTTGATAAGCGCGCTGATAAACGCTGACATTGAGGTCGGCTTCCGTCCGTAATCGGTTAGTGGAAAGTGGCCATTTATTTACGCAAAGCTTTTAAATTAAGTAACGGTAGTATATTTTTTTCTTTCATAGTGAAATGATAAGGCATTTTGCTTGATTGATAAGGCTTATAGTTATCGTTCTGTTAAAAAAATCCTCTGATAAAATCTGGCTCTTCTAGGTATATCACAGGTTATTTTGGTATCACAAACAGCATAGATCAATTATCTCAAAATGACCTACCTAACAAAATGTAGGTCAGCATAAAAATAAAAGACTGAGCGCCTGATGAAATTAAAAGCCGAAACAACAACTCATAGCATCCTCAATATGTAGCCCGCTTCCCAAAAATAATAGTGCTTCATAGACGCCTGACAAAAGAACACTAACTTGCCGTTAAACCTTAAAAACTAAACGAGTGTTACCCCAATTTACGTCAACCACCGCACGCTCCGAAAAGGACGTTTAAAACTAAAAAAAACGCTCTGTCGGCATAAACCTTAACTATCCTCTGCCAAAGCATTTACATTATTTTTTTTTTAACTAAAACCTAACTGTACTGAATTGTTATAACCATAAACTGTGCTGAATTTTATTGCTAGTTTTAAGTTTTTGTTCTGCACAATATCCTCGAATTATTCGTGATGTTTTTATTTAAAAATAACGGTTTATGTTCGAACAAATGTTCTATAAAACTCGGTACGTAAATTGAACCGATTAATTGATGATCGATTCAAATTAAAACAATCGTTACTGATTTGTTTTGTTGTGTTATTATGCCTTTTTGTTCCACATAGTTAAATTGGACTAATTTTATCAAAACTTCAAATATTTTTTCAAACCTTATCACAAGATTTCTGGATTTTATTTACAGCGTAAATCAAGTATTTACTGCGTAAATATGAAAAAGCTCCTCTAATGTACTGACGAGGAACTAATATTTTCCTTCAAATTACCGTCAAAGTTCCAATTTGCTTTACGTCACCAAACGAGAAAAATCATGATAGCAACTCTGATTTTTCATCTCGCTTATTCTTCCTTTATTGTATTCAAAAGTTCATCATCATTATCCACAGACTGACTCCAGTCTATTGTGCTTATCTTTGATGGGTTACCCTCTCATCAATCTATATTCCACTTTCTTACATGACCCCGAACTCCAAAAAAAACTATAGAGTGATCCATGGAAGTTATGAACAAACTGTATGCCAGTTTTCTGACCTAGTCTTTCTCAATCAAAATTTAACATTCCTACATCGAGAGAGATAGAATTATATCGACTACCAAGCATACAACTTGCTATACAAACAAAGAGTAAAGACTATGTGAAACGATCTAGTTTGTTTATATAACCGGCCTTTAACCCCAAACAAGATTCACTTCGCAGGATAATCGTGATTCATCGTCACAATAAGCATTACTTAGAAACATAGTCAGTAGGTAAGTATACCTATGTTATGTTTAATATAATTATGACGTCATCGTCACCCTGACATAAGTAAATAGTGCTCGGCGAACGCGGCAAATCGATCATTAATCTGTGATGATTGTTTTGACGTAAGCAAAAACACAACATGTAGCCTATTACAAATCTGCAAATAACACCAAATACGTTCTTCAATGATTTAGGGCGAGTCGTTTGATCAGTAGATAAACTAACAATTGTAAAAATCCCATATATTTTTTAATCAATGGTTAAATGATGAGGCCTGTTGCCCTAACTCCCAAGTTATTCTAGACCATAGAGTATAACAATACTAGGGGAAAGACCCTGACAACGAAACTGTCATAAGCAAACGGACCACAGACTAAAATCTCTCTACAATGACTCAACGTTTTTTTTTTAAATAATAAAACAATTACCGACTCTTCACACATCTTCGAGCCATCAGTTTGGTGACGCACACGCTTGCTTTGACTTAGTGACGTACGTGTAAGGTTATCGATTTGGAATTCGAATACGATTTTGAATTTTAAGTATCGATTAAGGTTTACGTTAAATTCATCATCAGTCTCCTGCCCTTATTGCAATTTATTTCGGAGTAGCTCGTGGGCCTCTACTCGCTTTAGTAAGATTTCAGGGACACCCCGAACTAAGGCTTGGTCAGGTTCCCTTAAACCCTGCAAACAGAAATAGAAACCCTGAGAAGTGCACCCGACCAGCCATTAAATAATAATTCGAATTTTAAAACAAGAAAAATTTAACGTTCCAAAAACAAACAAAAAAAACCGATTCATCAGTCACGTGGTTCGCATCACTACGACAACGGCGGTAGGTATTTTGTCCTCATGTGGGAACAGATCGTCGCACATTTCCCACGGACCACGCGTGCCAACGATAAACAAAGACACCCACGCACGAATTTCGGCTGGCCGAAATGATAACGAAGCCATTAGGTATCTATAGGATTTAGATATGAGGTTTTAGGTATACCAAATTATAGAAAAAAATACCAAATAATATAAAAACAAGAAAGATACGGGTTTTAATAATGCGCGTATCTTTCTGCTTTTTTGTTATTCAAATTCTGCAAGCGTAACATGATCATTTTATTTCTATTCTATCAAGAATAGACAGCGGAAACCTGGAATACAAATATCTAGACACAAATCCCGTATCTTCATTGACGGATTACGGAAGTAGACCCCCAGGCCCGGTAGTAGTGCTTATGACCAGCAAAATTGACAGTCATACCTCCTTCATGCGAAGATACCTAGAAATAGATTTTTCTTTAAAAAACGTTGCCTCTCACTAGTAATATCTACGGTGGTGCATACGGTGCAGGTCTGCCCCGCTTGGGCAGATCACCGCCGTGTCCTCAAGCAGGCGATAGGCGGCGACCTCTCGTGCCCGGTATTGGTCGAGGCCATGCTGTGGGGCAAGACGGAATGAGAAGAGGTCGCCTCATCCTGCGAAGCAGTCATGGTAGCGAAGGAGGAGGCGGGACGCATGAGGGAGAGAATAGTGTCCACCTCACGACTCAGCTGCCTTGGGAGACGCCTACGGCAACAGACGTCGCGGGACGATTTCCGGCCACCGTAGACTCGAGCATGCGGACGGCGAGTAATGGGCGACTCGCTGTCCGACCTTGGACCATGCCTGACAGCGCGTCGTGTTCCAGGCGCGCCTCATGAGCTGTCAACAATATGACGGGGCCCCTTTAGAGGCCTACCAGGGTCGCGGGACTATCGGGTAACCGTGGCCCCGGAAAGTAAAGGGCAATTGAAGTACACCGTGGATTTCAGTCAATACAAGTCTGACAGTCCCCTCCCGACCTGCCCTTGGTGGATTCCGCGCGGGAATAGAATTAATGGAATAGAAAAGCATCAATCGCTAGCAGTCATTGCGCCAACCGTAAATATTTGTCCATATTTTTTATCTTGTGACCTCTATCGACCTTCTCTTCTGCCACCTTATAGATTTAAACAGTTTGGGGTGGTTCAGTTATCTACTATCTATTGATAACTGGTTTATATCACTATCTTAGATACCAAACACCTATCAAATCTGAATTTAACCGGTTTGAACTGGTTAGGGTGCTATCTTTTGACAGGTTTACGATTTAAAGTGAAATTATCAATTATTATCATATAATTTATGCGGCTAATGTTTGCAAAGTAGAAATAAAGCAAAAAAAATTGGCTTACCTTTAAAGATTTCAGTTTTTTGGCGGCGTTGCTCTGCCCAAGCGGGGCAGTCCCGCACCGTATGCTCCACCGTGTCCTCCGAGCGATCCTCGCAGTGGTGACACCCAGGCGTTTCTTCTTTACCAATCAGACACAGGAACCTCCCGAAACTTCTATGTCCGGTGAGGACCCCAACTGGTAGAGGCACCCCTTAGTCCGATAACTATGTATAGTAAGCCTATACCTTGGGACAAGCAAGCCAAATACTAAGGTGTAACCCTCGACAGTCACCTTTCCTTCAGCGCCCACATAAAGGCAGCTCGCTATCGGGCTGCCTTTGCCGTAGGTAGGCTCCATTTCATGCTTATAGCAAGAAGCAAATTATCGCTTAAATGCAAAATGCGCCTCTATACCGCTGTAATCCGTCCCATTATGACATACGCTTGTGTCATCTTCGCACACTTCCACCCCCGCTTCCTCTTTAAGATGCAGGTCCTCCAAAATCGATTCCTCACGAAAGTTACGGGAGCCCCGTACTATGTCCGCAATGATAGTATCCATTTAGACCTCAAAATCCCCACCATACTTCAGTTTATGAAACGCCTTTCCAAGCGTTTCTTGACTCTGCTGTTAGGCACACCAACCCCCTAATCGCATCGGCCGCCCGATACGACCCATCGCGTATTAGTAAAATTCGCCGACCAAAGAATTCCCCTGATGACCCCATCACCCCCCTCCAGGAGAGCAGCAGGGAAACCAGTACTCTCAGAAAACATAAATACAAACCGATTCCGTCATTCCGTCCTCGCCGCCGAGGACGCCCGTCGCGACGTCCGAGTCAATGCCCTCCCCGACCCTTGCAAGAGCCAGCCCGCGATGCTGAGCCGTAGCTTTAAATTAGCCCCAAATTAATGATATCATTGTGATCCAGCCTGTCCCTTGCTGTCCTCCCTTAGTGACGCCCTAAGCCGAGGTCCGAACCCCACAGGGGGTGCCCTTAGCGTGTGGTCACTTAGTTGTAGTTTTTAGTTTTAAGCCCCTGTCTGGAGGCCTTAGAGTTTAATTTAAGGCATCCACAGAAAAGTCCGGTTAAGCAGCCCATAACCTCTTCTAGGTTGACCTGCGAGATGCAATTCATTAAAAAAAAATGTAGAGGCAGCGGGGATTCGCCCCAGCGCAGGGTTGCACCTCCATGGGCCAAAAATAGACGCGCAGGAAGGGTTTCGGTTCCATTTCCCACAAGGCTCTCTAATATACCTGGATTAGCCACGAAAAAATTTGCTGCAGCAAAAGTTTGTGCGACTTGTGAATTTGTTCCATGACCAGGTAACACTATCGAAAATATGCTCTGATTACTTTTTAGACCCGTGTTTCCTGATTATCCGTATGAAATTTTATTAAAATCGGTTTTAATATTTCAAAAAATAAGGACTTGACAAGATGTATTGTGATTTTTAGTGAATTTAAAACAGCAAATTATGTTCTGATTCTTATGAGTATCTGGTGGCCTGGTAGGAAAGAGACAGAGCTATACAAGTCGTCTAGCGCCACCTCGTTCCCACACTGGAATTACTCTCGCTTTAAGACGTCATGGTAGGCCACCTGTATCATCATCATCATCATTATCATCATCTTCCTGCCCTTATCCCATTTTACTTGGGGTCGGTGCAATACGTTTTTTTTCTTCCATTCTCCTCTATCAGACGTCACAGTATCATTAACTCCTTTTTCTTCCATATCATTCCTTAGACAATCCATCTATCTTTTCTTTGGCCTTCCTCTTCCTCTCCATCCATGCTGATACATTCATATGTTGATACATTCATACTCGGTAGGCCACCTGTATCATGATCTGCATATCATAATCTGATAGCAAGTGACAAGTTTATAAATTAAAAATATTGTTTTTATTTCCTTTATCAGATAAAATCGGTCACAAAAACGTCATTCGATCCCACAGTACGATCCAGTTAATTCCAGTCGCATTTGGTCACGATGAAGAGGTTCGAGTGCAAATATTATGTACTTTTGTTAGATTTTTTGATCTAGAGTGCCACTCAAACCGATATCCGATGCGAACTAGACTCACGTGAAATACTAACGTGTGCAAAAAAACTGAAAAATAGATAAAACACGGCTGTAATCTCCGAAGGATCAGAGGCCTTAGCACAAGAATTCCGTGTTTTACCATACAACTTACTTGACGTATGTTGACGTTAATTGTACGGAAAATAAAAAGGTGCCTCTAGTGTACGAACGAGACAAACGAACGAGAACAGCGTAATGTTCTGTGTTCATTTTCCACGTCCGGAAAATGAACTCAGACCATTACGCTGGATCGTGAAGTGGAGGCTGTCCTCTCCTTCATGCGTCCCGCCTCCTACTTCGCTAGCATGACTGATTCGCAGAAGGAAGTATATAATTTATTCCCATTCCGTCTCGCCCCACAGCATGGCCTGAGAGAGAGCCTCTCCAACCGCTCCTCAAAAAGGGGTCTTAGGCTGCCTGACCACAGAAGCGGAGCGAGGCTGCGGAGCGGAGAAACGGCGAAATATGAACCAATAGGATTGCACTAAGTGTCCGCTCCTATTGAAATGTGCAATTCTATTGGTTAATATTTCTCCTTTTCTCCGCTCCGCAGCCTCGCTCCGTTTCTGTGGACAGGCAGCCTAACTACTACGATTACGGCGTGCCCGATGGCGTACCCTTGAATTAATAACCGAATCTCAGGTGGGAAAAGCTGTTGTCATTAGCTAGTCAAGCCATAAAACATGTCACAGAACTGTCTCATCAGGTAAACGTGACCCTGGAACGTAAAGGGCTATAGAGGGATCACCGAGGATTTTAGTCAGTATGAGTCTGACAGTCCCTCCCGTCCCGCTCTGGGCGGGAGGACTATTTAATATTGATGATTTTACCACGATGAAAAAAGCCATAAAACATAACAATAAATATTCTCAATGACCTTACACATCCAGAATTATCATCAAAGTAGTTCTCACGCATACGTGACATAAATATAATTTTATACTCCACTAGTTCGACGTCCACTAATCTCTTGACGGAACATAAAACTGGCATTTGAAGGGTCAAAAGGTCACAGCGGTGTATAATTCTATAATCTATACATATAAAAGGAGAACTGACTGACTGACATATCAACGTACAGCTGAAACTACTGGGGCTAGGAATGTGAAATTTTGCACACGGTTTCCTATTATAATGTAGGGGAGCACTAAGAAGGGGTTTTTGGAAATTTAACCTTTAAGGGGGTGAAAAGGGGGAATCAGGAAAGTACGTAACCCACGCGGACGAAGTCGCGGGAAAAGTGCTAGTCAATTCTAAAAGAATATAATGGGTGATACTGGCTATATGTTGACCCAAGGTCAAACAAAGTTGGGACTTGGTTTCTTGTATTTTTGATTGGTAATTTCTTTCAGGAGCTGATATTACGTGTTAGGGATACGATATCATGGTACTAAATGATCCGGGGTCGCGGGACTGTCAGGAGACAAGGGAGTCCAGCGATCCTTTCTCCTTATCATGATCTATTAGATTAGAAAAATATTAGCGGAAGATATCGTTAGGCCGGAAGGGAAGGGTTAAAGGATACCCTTGAAAAAAAGGTAAAAAATTAAATAATTATTTAAATCTCAGCTAAAGTGTTGTCAGTTGAGCATATAATACAGAATTTTATTAGGTCACCATACTATATGTCATGATAAGTTATCATTAGTTAAGTATCATGTAAGTATACCTATATCTACCTAATACATAACCTATACAGTTTCATGATTACACCGAGCCTGATTACATTCGGGTTTTTCATACAGGGTATGAAAAACCCGACGCTTATAGAAACCTTATCAACAAGAATAAATAACGAAACAAGAATTACCGTGTTTAATAATTTAATCTAAGTTATCATTCATTTTCATTTTAGAATAAACTTGTACGATGACTGAGTCATGAGTATGTCTGTGATTAAAATAGTCACCACGTGGAGCAGGGATAACTAGTAACTACCCAGACGTTACCAGTGTCCTCCTTCTGCGAAGCAGTCATACTCGCGAAGGAGGAGGCGGGCCGCGTGAGGGAGAGGACAGCGTCCTCCTTCCACCCCAGCCGCAGTGGTAGACGCCCACAGCGACGGACGTTGCAAGACGATCTCCGGCCACCGTACCGTAAAGGGCTATTGAAGGACATCGTGGATTTTAGTCAGTCAAGTCTGACAGTCCCTCCCGCCCTGCTCTGGGTGGAAGGACTCATTTGATGATTTTACCACGATAAAAAAAAGGCGTTACCAGGGTAGTCACTAACTGAACCCGGTACCTTAGGCATAGCTGCTGAGAAGGAATGGCACGGTTGGTGCAGCGGATGAGCATTCAGCATAAGTGTTGTGATTTCGACTCCCACACGGAACAAATATTTGTATGACCTGCGAATAATTGTTCCCGGACTGGCTGTTTATTTATTTACTTGGTCGCGGGACTCAGTACGAGTCTGACATTCCCTCCCGCCCTGCCCTGGGTAGGAGGACTCGTTTGATGATTTTACCACGGTAAAAAAAAAGGTAAATAACTTAACTTGTACATAATTAGTTTCTTAATAGCATGCTAGAACTGGTAACAAAAGTGTCAATGGTCATAAGTCTTATGCCATAATCGTGGAATACGCGTTGCTACTAAAAATTGTTTGTTAGAAACACCCATAGTAAACCTGAACACTGTTCAACTGACTCACTTCAGACCAGACTAATGAATGCAGCATATAGCAAAATAATCATAAACATTATATACAACGTAACTTAGTATACATATATATACTCTAGCTAGGTCCTACCTCAACAAAATACCACACAGAACATAGAAATACTGAGTTAGCACAAGAATGTGTCATTGTTTAGTCTTCAATACATCTGTAAAAGCATTTCTTAGTACATATTGTCAGATCGAACTTGCCATTACGCCTAGCTTAGTCGAGCTTTATTACAAAATTAACCTTGTTTGAATACAGTTATTGTTCTTATTTGTATGATACGCTTGGCCGCAGTCACATAAAGGAATATGTACATTAACGTCATGCAGAAAAGGTTTATTTACGGATTTAGTCACTGAGCTTTGGCTAGGTTCGCTGTTAATCTCGACGTTAAACCTTAGATGATAGGTTTTTTGAAGTGAAAACTTCTTTAGCGGCGTTGAGCACTTTTTCTGTAATGGGTATAAAATCTGAAACTCGCGTCAGGACACGTGACCTGATCGAAAAAGCGTAGGACGGCGCAGGGCGCTTGCGTGAATGTTCGTGTATGTTTATTACTATTGAAGTTTTCACTTCTGCCGGCACTCCCAGAGTGCAACCCGTCGTTTTTTTCTTTAGCGTGATAAAATCATCAAATGAGTCCTCTCAATCAGGGCAGGGCAGGAGGGACTGTCAGATTTGTACTGATTAAAATCCCCGGTGCCCTTCACTAGCCCGGGGTTCCGGGGTCACGGTAGCTTGTTAGTCCTGCGACCCCGGCAGAGAAAACCTTTTTGCATGTCATCTCGATAAAAACAAATGTTTCGTCACTGACAAGCCTCCGATATTGGAGAAAAATAAAATCGTATGATTCTTAATCTTGATACAAGTAAGAGTTTAGATTGATAAGTACAGAAATATTTGTATGACAAATTACTGAGTAAGAAAATAACGATAAATATGGTGTAACTAAGGCACCAAGAATGGCCTGAAATGCATAGAGAATGGCACAAATACAATCAGTGGGTGAATTAAGGCTCTGGATGATGATGCTTAAGTTCCCCTTCAGTTACGCCAACTCCGGTGATGGTGCACTCATAAAGCATAGTTTACACGGGCCAACACTGGCTGCCAATAAGACTGGCAGCTAGCGCTGGCTTGGTATTTGCCCAGTGTAAACAGTTTTTCAAGCCAAGCCAGCGCTGGCTGCCAACGCAGGCGAGTATAGAGCACCCGTCTATTTTTCTAGCCAGTGACCTCCGCCCGCATACCCTTCGGACCCCGCGCCAGCGCTGCGGACACGTGTAGACGCATCTTAAGTTCATCAGGTGCGCAGGTGACAGGGAATGCAGTGCAGGATAGAAGGTAGACCATTGTCTGTGGAGACATAGACACGCCACGTACACTCGTGCCTTTCAGATACGGTAAGAATCAACATACCTTGTCACCTCCTTTTTCGAAGCAGTTACGCTAGCGAAGGAGGAGGCGGAATGCGTGAGGGAATGGGTAGCCTCCATCTCACAATCCAGCCGCCACGTGCCACGTCGGACGTCTCGAGACGATTTTCGACCACCGTAAGCGCGGGCATGCGGATGGCGAGTCACCCAATACTCCTACTATACCCGATACCCCTCGTATTGGGTGACTCGCCATCCGATCATGAACCTGTTCCAAGTTTATTACACTTTGTTCACCTGGGTAAATAGTGTGGACAATATCACCTGGGTGATGTCATCCTGTCCTGTCCAAAAATACGCTTCGGGAGTATCGATAAGTATGACGTCATAACTTCAAAATGTACGGTATGTTAACAAGTGTCAAGTGGTGGGAAAGTTTAAGTTTTCGACTTGATATCATTGTTATGTGAAACGAATATCGGTCAGAAAGGTTCTAAAAACAATTGAACGGTTTAGTGTTCGACGTTCATCAGTTCTTCCTTCTTTTTCCTATGAGGATGTGGTCAACCTCTGGTGTCTGAGCTAATTAAGTCACTGGCAACACCAAAGGCCTCTGACATTTTTTTTTATCCTGTATCGTGGTGAAATCATAAAGTGAGTCCGTCCGTCCGCAGAGCGCCGTCGACCCGGGCATGGTCCATGGTCGGACAGCGAGTCGCATCAGAAGCCCTAGCATAACTTTTTCGTTAATTTGATGGAAAGTATTAGTTCCTCGTTCGTACATTAGAGTCGCTTTTCATTTTCCAAACAATAAACGCCGTAAATACTTCAAGTACGATGTAGGTAAATACAGAAATCTTTGAAAAGTGAAGAAACGTCTAAAGGAAAGCACACAGCGCCATCTAGTTCGAATGATGACCAACTAAAATGAAAAAAATCTTTTCTAGCTTGAATTTAGACCTTTGGATCTACCCACAGGAGTTTCCAATAAAACGAACATAAAGTAAACGGTGAATTCATCGTGGTATAGGGAACACGAGAGTAATAAATTCGTTTATTAAGGAAGGTATACTTATATTACAATGGGACCCTCTTTTGAGTGAAATAAATAAAATATAAATATCTTAATTGATCAATATGTTTTATGTAATCCGATCATCCTTAAATTAAGTGTTTAAAACAAATGTTGAATCAATACATTTTTTTTTGGTTAGAACGTGAAATGCGTTGTATAATAATTTACATTTCATTCTTCTTAAAAACAATAAAGTAAGTGTAGAAAATGCGGGTTTGCAGTTTTTACACTGTAAGTAGTTCTTTTGAGTTAAATATTTTATAAAATGTAAACACAAATATAAACCACAGATATAAATTAATAAAAAGGATTTAATTACCAAAGACTTATGTATTTCTGCCATAATTGACAGTGTAATGTAATCAGCAGACCATTTTATCCATCTGTCTGCAAAACTAATCTTGGTGATTAGAACAATACTTACAGCGATTAAGTTACTAATGAGGATTTAATTAGTAAGTGCTTATGTTCAGCAGTAGACAGTTAGGTACCGACTTGTAGACATAGTATGTGACGCGTCTTTTCTGTATGATTTGCGTCGCGACGCTTCTATACATTTTGTATGAAAAAGACGCTGTAGAGACAAATGTCTCCGCCCCGTCTGCGTCTTGCGTCTTTTCTGTGTGGCCAGCGCCTAAGAGGTGTGAAACTTATTAATTTTAACTTTGCGTTTATGAATTATTGTGTGTTATTTATTTATTCATGTGTCATTCTTGTTGATAGAAATGGTCTAATGAAAAAAAGAAGTGTCATTTTTATAAGTACACACTTCTTTTTTTGCGACCAGGTTTATTCTATTCAAGTATTGTGACATGCCTGTCTTTATTAAGTAATTAATTAATTAAGTTGATGCCAAGTTGATATTAGATTAAGTAAGTAGATAGTTTAAGTTCAAACAAATTTTACATTTTAAATAAATGAAAGATCAAGGAGGGTTAAGGGTGACTATTTTTAAATCATGTAGTAATCTTAAAGGAATTTAATCATCTGTTAAAATCATAGCTTTAAAAACCTATTCACATGACAAATTATTTTTAAACAGAGCCATGTTTCAAGAACAAATAAGTAAATATTTACCAAAATCAAACAGATGATTGACCAAATTTTAGTGCAAAAACACATTTTCTTCATTAAAATAATTGATCGTAATTACCGATCATTGAGCCGCTTTAAAACTCCATAAAACGATCCTAACAAAACATAAAATTAAAACAAAAAAAAGACGAAAGCAGGCAACTCCGCTTTTTTAACGCAAACATTAAAAATTCAAAGGGACTTTAAAAAGCCGAATAACCTATAATTATATAGTTTTTAAACGGCAATCTTAACGACGTTAAGAATGACAAAAGATAAAACCAATCGCGGAATGCTTCGGCTCGCGCCTACCTGGCCGTCGACGAAGACCGAAAAAAGAATACCGGCCGAATCCGTGCCGCAAGTTCCATTTAACTTGTGCCGGGATTGGACCGTGCCATTTATTACTAAGAACCTTTATAAACACCGCCTTTTGTCTACGTCATTTTCTTTTGAAAAAGAAAACGCCGACAAAGTTCGAATTTCGGAAAGATTGAACATCAAATATTAAAAGATAAATTCTGTTAACAGTGTGGTACTAATGACAGTACGGTTTTTAAATAACATTACGTGTCGTAAATGTTATTGTGATGTTTACATTATGTTTTCTATAGACAATAGTGAGTTTGAAACTGTGAATAGGTACCGCTAACAGGAAAAGTGGTCTTGGGTGGCAACTAACTTTAGAACCACTTACCTATTTACCTACCTTTGTTGCATTGTAGGTATCAAGGATTACTTGTTCAATAAACACAACTGGCGTAATAACTGTTAATAAATTTGTTAAACCACATCTGTATGTAGATTTATGATTATAGATGTAATCGTACATTCAAATTCATGTCCTGCGTTGAATCAAGATTAACATTCCTACACCACTTTACCTGAGCCAACAAAATCTTGTCCAACACGACATTCTTTGTAACATTACCGAGAAAAAAACATGGATGCCACGTGCCCTTTGATTTACAGAGCCCACATGAAATACTTTGACTAAAAACGCTGTTTTAGCCCTACCAGTTATTAAAATATTTCATACAACAAAAAACCAAAGTGTTCTCCAAGAATTCCCTGGGAAAGTATGTTACGCATGCTTGAAACTCGATCGTCGGGCCACACGTGCTCCTGCGCAGTATGAATGGGACAGGGCGAGGAAGGGCCGCGGGGCGCGGGTGCGCGGGGGCGGGAAGAAGGCTTTTTTCAGGCAGTTGGAGCCGAGGCGCGGGTGGAGACGCGCGTCCTGTGCTTGCAAGCTCTTGACTGTGTCGACGATTTTAAGTTAGTGTGTGTTAAGTGTTCACGCGGAGACCCTTGTTTTAAATGTAAGTATTTTATATTCTTATCTAACAGACTAAGTGTTTATTGTGTAATATTTTTAATGTAGATAGTAGGCAGATGTACTCTGTATTTGAGCAGTATTGTGACTTAAACTTTTGCCTTTGGATGATCCATATGGTTTTAATATTTTTTCCGTGTTTGCAAATTTTTGAGAACTTGTCCTTAAATCTTTAGACATCACTAGTTTACATTTTGTGAATAAAAATAAACCTGTATAACGGAAATGGGCAATTAAAATTAATTAACTCCCAAAAATGTGTTTTATAAATACCGAGTGATTAATTTAATGAATTATTTAACAGATACGAAAATGTCTTCGGACCCGGCGCCGCTGTCAAAGACGGCAAAGTACAAGAAGATCACAAAACCACTTTTGGAACGAAAACGGCGCGCGCGCATCAACCGCTGTTTGGACGAACTTAAAGATCTTATGGTCGGGGCTTTGGAGGTATGTGTTTTTATTATTTTGTTTATTTACTTTAAGTAATGCTTTTATGTAATAAAACTAGTTCTAGGTACTCTTTTTATAAAAAAATAATAATAATAATCTAATTCTAAAGTTAGACCATTGTTATAGAATTTATGTTTCAAGTGGAGAATGAGCAATATCTGATATATAGATATTTTCAACAATGAATAGTCATTCAATGATATTCAATATTCTATATTTAGCTCAAGTGTTCTAAATTAAGCAGAGAGCTATCAAAGATAAAAGATAAAACCACACCACTAAAGATAACAGATATCAAACCTATTTTTAGCACAGCCATAATATGTTTGCATAAAAACTATCCTTCTTTACTGTTCATCAAAATTCGATCCATCATTCATACATACACCATTTATTTATATCATGAAACCGGTTGTCCTTCTGTTTATTACTGGGTACTTACCAAGTACCGACACAAAACAGGAATATAAAAGTACAAGTTCCATTAAGAAACAGGAGTTGCTTATTCACATATATGTACAGTTATATTAATGTGACGTTTCGTACCGTGAGAACGCGCGCGCGCACCTGCCCCGCGCCATTGCGCCTGCGCTATACTCTACTCACTTTTTCTTTTTTGTCACAGATCGATGACGACAACCTGAGCAAGTTGGAGAAGGCAGACATCCTTGAGTTAACCGTTAACCATCTCACAAAGTTGCACAGCCCTAGAGACCCGGTTTTGGAAGCCAAGAAGTTCCAAGCGGGTTTTGGACAATGTGCGGCTGAGGCATGCAGATTTATTATGTCTGTGCCAGACTTGGACGCGAACGTCAGTCAAAATCTAATCAGTCACTTGTCAAGACTGATCACTGCTCAACCACTTACCATTCAAGTACCAGACAGACCTAACTTCTCACCCCCGACTTCACCGTCTTCCGTTATCTCCGACAGACAACATTACTACAGCGACCACGACAGATCATCTTCAGATGCGGAAGACTCCGTGTATTCCGGCGATGGCCCGAAACAATGGGCGTACAACCGACCTGCGGCGAGGGTCACCCATAAAGTACCTCCCACCGGGCTGCTCACAACGGTTGATAATATCAACCATTACAGTCCGCCAGAACAAATGAACGGCCAAAGAAACGGCGCTTATTTCAAAAGAGTTCCGGCCGAGGCGAAAGATGTAATCCTACAAAAAATACGGCAACACATAATGGACAAGCGTAGCAACGACAACGTTGACGTGAACATGAGCTGTGAGCCGGCGCCCGAACCTAAATATTTACAGAGAGAGGAGCCGTACAGAGGCGAGTACTCGTATCAGTACTCACCACCCAACACGAACCACGACACTCTTGATCTACGGAAGGTTAGATCACCGGCGAAGGCGACCGAGGCTGCGCAGTCGCCGAAAAAATCTGTCGCATGCTCCGGCGCTAATCAATTAGACGCGACTCCCCCGAGCAAAGTTGAGGTGACACCCAGTCTTCCGGAACACTGCGAATTGCCGATGGATTACAGCAACTTACCACCTAAAAAGAAAAGGAAATTGATTGAGTACCAGGAGTACAAAAAGCAAGAGGCGGCCCGTCGTCAACTCGAGGCTTTTTGTGATGAAAAAAAAGAACGTCAAGGCGAGGGACCACCGACGGACGAGGATAGCAAATGGCGTCCTTGGTGAGGTCCCCAGTCACTCGCCTATTGTGATATTAATAGTCTCTTCTTCCATAAAAAAAAAGCTTTAATTTGTTGTAATTTATGTATGTTTTAGTCAGTAGTGTGTAGTCCCTAAGTGCCTTATGTTTGCTTTAAAATTGTTTTATGTGTACTAATGTTATTTATGTGCCATTTATTTTGATCTCGATGTCTTCCTTTAATGTATGTATTTTGTTGACATGCGCAGTCTTCCATGTGTAAAATGAGAATTGATGAACCTTACAATAATAAATGATGTATGTATCGAATTTCGTGTTTAGTTAAACCCTCAATCCCAAACATTACTTCTATGACATGATAAGAAACAATATAAAAAAAAAATTGGTTGAAAAACCTGAGATTTTAAATTAGGTACAGTAACTGTTTAACAACTGCGTAGGTACCCTTTTTTTCTATTTTTCCTTTTTTTTTCAACTGTACAAAACAAGACGGATTAGGTAGGTAGCAAAAAACAGTTTCCTATAATAATATGTCTAGACGCCATTACATCAACCTTCCTCAATCCTTTATTACATTTTCAACCTTATCACAGTAGTGGAAGGTTAATGTTCGATTGGAAAAAAATGACAGATTGGGGTAGGTTGACCTGCTGGCTGTCTGTACAGCTTTCATAAAGCATTAAAATCTTCAGGAATTTCAGAACATTTCAGAAACAAGGATAAAATCCACAACAGTTTTTCGCAACAGAATTTTTCACACCAACGCATCGTTACATCGCACCAAAAAAGCATCGATGGACTAAAACGTCATCATACAATAGAACTATCGACACATCGTGATCGATATAAAATCGAATCATCAAGTTTCGAAATCGAATATGAAATCCTTTAAATGGTCATGGTTAGTAGTAACAGTGAAGACTGTTATGGCGCTTAAACTCCGTTTAAAGTTAAACTAGCAAACCAACTGTGTTCACTATAAGTTACCAAAATCCTGCGCTGGGTTCTTGACATATCAAACATTTTCTTATCTAATTAATGCCTGACTAGGGTTTCCTATAGATTAAAATAATTAAGACTATGGATGAATTTTTACTAAGGTCGATCACAATTTAATTTGCTCAAGTTTTGTACGAAATTTCAATAAACGATACATCTAGTGCCCTCTATGAAATGATTAAGAAAATTACAAAAGACTTCTTTACTCCATCTTTTAAATAATGCCATCTGTTAATATTTTTGTAACATCAAATACGTTGATGACGTTCTCGTATATGTAACTAGATGGCGCTACCTACGCACATACTTTATTGCCATCTATCAACAACCTTAGTAAATTTAAAAAAAAACTTCATAGATGGCAGTAGTTACTAGGGAACCTGCGTAACTTTTCGCTATCTGCTATTGCCTAATAGATGGCAGTGTGGTAAGACAAAGAAATTATTTTGTGAAGTATTGTTAAAATTAAAATCCTTGTACATATAAAATTATAGTTAACAATCTGTTTCCATGGCTATGGCACATTAAAAAAAAAATACCTTTACTTTAATAATCATAGCTTTGAGAATTTAAGGAAGCGTAAATTTATTTTTTTATAACACAGTCAAATCATTTAGAAATTAAAAAAAGGCGTGAACCGCATTTTCAAATCTGCAATAAAGAGAAACTAAAAACAAACAAACATATTAATGTTCCACTCACCGCTAGATGGCACAAGCTGTTTTCGCAGCCGCGCCCTCGTCTCTGCCTCACGTAGTAGTAGTGGCGTAAAGAAGTGGGGCGTACAGCAAATCGACTTCATTCATTCATTGATACGCCGGCCGGCCGGCCAGTCGGTAACAAAGTGACAAGACGACGAGTCGCACTGAACGAACAACAAAATGTGCTGCGCGCAATTTGTAACGAACTTCGAATTTTAAAAAACGTTTTTGACAGTTATTGTTTTGAGTTCAATTGTCAAATATTGAAGGGATTATAAACAAACAATTTGTGAAAAATCTCGAAATACTGGATTGTTTATTGTGATATTTTAGTGATGAATTGTTTTAGTAGTGTGGTGGAAAGTGTTTTACAGTGCAATGTTGTGATAAGGCGATGCTTGTAGGAGAACAATCGCCGGCACCACGGGTGGTGGCCGGTTTAAGAAAACTTCGCCCAGAACTAACTCCTGGTCCTATTCCTACGCCTGTAGATCCTGATTTTAGGATATCAGGTCAGTAATCGCTACTAGTAAAACTAGTTTTTGTTCTACGGTTAAAAATGTCGCAATAATCTCATTCTTATCCAACTAGATTTTAAAACCCGTACATTATTTATTCATAATCGTTCACTGGCTATCTAAACGGCTGTTTGATAAAATATAAAGTAATAATATCAACGTATTGGATAAACAACAGGCTCCCGCCTAGTTTAAACTGTGTTTTTGTGGTAGACATCTGGCGACCAGAAACTAATGTGGCTTAGTAACTGTATAATATGTACCTATTCGAAGTATAAAATTAAGCATTACTTCGGAAGTTGTCAGCTGTAGTGCACATGTTATAAATTTTGCAACTTGAAGACTCAATAATAACTGTCCCACTCGCACATCCTTAGAATAACTTAGATAAAATGTCTGTGGTAAGATACATAGAGGTTGCAACTTAGGTTACAAGTTACAATCAATAAATATGAGTAGTAGGTATGCAATCGGTATGTAAATAAAAACTAAATAAACAGTAGCGATTTAGGTAGGTACCTATAGCACTTAAGAAGGTATATATGACATAAATCACATAATAAAAATAGTAGGTAGGTACGAAGGTGTGTGTTCGTTTCGAATTGAGAGGGTACCTACGGCTTATTTGATTTCTTGGGGCCACTCAGCAGATAAATTGTGGCCCCTATGGTTTTTTTAAGACCTCCAATGTGCAGGTGTACAAACGCATAGGAACATTCCAGCAATTGGATCTGGTTGTTGTACCACATTCACAAATAGTGTCGGAAGTGTCCCTAATTCCTCATTTTGCAAAATTCTGATTACTTACTGGCACCTGTCTTTTAAAAAGATGGAATCCTGCTGGTACTTTTTTTCGTAGATTAACTCTAAAAACTAACTTTTTTTATTTAATTTTAATTAGGTACTTGCATTAGCACATACACCTATGTAGGTAGTAGGTACCTAAAGGTAATATTTACTTCACAATAATGTATAAATACACTAAAGACGCTAATGTTGTCATATCGTCGATGTCCTAACAAGGTCTAACATGCGTCGTAACTCGCAGGTGTGCACTTGGCACTAAACAACGTGTACAGCCGTTTGTAGGTACATAGCTTAGGTACCTATAGGCTCAGATAAACAGGCGTGCTTATTTACCTTCGTAACTTAGATTTAGGTATTCGTACTAAGATAAAATTCGAACTTATCGTGTCCAAAATTCTAAATCATGTCTTGGAAGTTGAAACCAACCAACACACCTCAAAATTTCATTATAATATGTTCGTTGGTTTCGGAGATCAGCGTCTCCGTAAAGAATGATAGGTACCTAAGGAACACAATCATGATATTTAATATATTACTATCTTAGTAGGTATAGTGTCAGTGCGTAGTGTAATACACGAACCGACAAGGGACACTCCTCATCAAGCATGTTCACGTCCTACCGAAGCCGATTATTATGTATTTTAAGAAGAAGGAGATGACCATAAAGTATCAATGAATTCTTTGCCATTTTTTTTAAATCAAATTGGCCCAAAGACATAAAAACTATCGTTGGATGTAGATATCTATAAAATTTATCAATAACATAATTCTTACCAGTCTTGTTATGTTATTGCCTATCTACCTAAATACAAACTACAGCAAATTTCACTTGAAAAGAAAAATTAAACGTGGCGTCTCTATGCCAACAGTTGTAGTCTGCAGTCCAGTCTAGACGCTAGACTAGCAGCGATCGATAGTTTTGAGTCACAGTCTAAGTATTACCTAGGTACTTACTTGATTAAACCCTAGAACTTGGTAACTGGTGAAATGTAAATGTATTAGAACCTTACCGTAATAACCCCTTGAAGCGAAGGCGTGATAATTATGTCACATGTTAGGTACCTACCTATTTAAGATGACCAACTCTTCTAACATAATTATTCTTTAAAAAGATGGCACAAGAAAATCTTCTCAAAAATATTTCGACTGTGAAAGTGAAAGAACTACGAACGTTATCGAAACTACAAAATCGCCATTTTTATTTTATTGCAGTAATTGAAAGTCTGTCGTCATAATTTATGTACAGAAGCCAGCACATCAATCTACCTCAATCTGTCAAATTTCTTCAACATTAATTTTGTTTTTGTTCGATTGGTATAATTTGACAGACAGGAGTAGGTTGACCTGCTCGGCTGTCCCAAAGCAAAACCTAGCAAGTGCCTCTGACAAAATTTTACAGGAGAAGATATTAAACATTTTCGTCGGCCTTTTATTACACAACAACTTTTTTATACATTTCTTGTTTTCATATAGATAATTATGACTTGCTTCACATCACGAGCTAGTTAAATTGAACATAAGTCTATTTGTACAAGTTTTATGTGCCTTGCTACTGACTGGTTAAGATACTTCAAGATATGTATTATACCAAATCCAAAATAAAAACCTAGCAAGGTCTCTAAGTAGGTATTTGAATCGGTTTCTTTAAAGAAATCGTTTATGATGTAGCACTGAAAACCTAGCAATAATACTAAGTTTCTGAATTAGATTTTTGAATTACTTTAAGTAATGACTTATTGTTGTATTTCTATCTAGTAAGTAAAATAAAATGGTTTAATTAATCACATTAAACATACATGAGGTAATCATTTCTCAAGTTAAAAGGAAAAATAATAGAAATACAATATAATTAAGTTTCTTCTGTCATTTCGTCTCCCGTTTGTAGATCAATCGATTGATCGTTAACCGGCATTTGATTCCAAAACGCCCGCCTTGTTTCGGGCATTGGAGGCACCAATTTGGCAACATCCTTTTTTCAAGCAGGAATGCCCCGAGGAGCTGATATTTCTTCAGATAACTCAGTTACTTCATACTTTTTAT
The DNA here is from genome assembly GCA_943136025.2 of Agrotis puta. Classification (NCBI taxonomy): domain Eukaryota; kingdom Metazoa; phylum Arthropoda; class Insecta; order Lepidoptera; family Noctuidae; genus Agrotis; species Agrotis puta. Next base: position 5,583,573 of record OW964184.2, on the reverse strand, counting down.
TTAGAAAATCCAACTCGGTGAATGGTTCATCAAAACTGAAATAAGTACTTTAAAATCTGATAATGTCCAATTAACTATCCCACTACTATAATAAACGCTAAATAACACAGCCACACAAAAGATATTTTTTTTATTGACCTGGAGGTCTCACTACATGTACTATACGTTTTTGGGGTCGCTGAATCCGAATCTGGGGTCAGTTTTATTCCAGCACATCTGGGTTCGGCCATAACCTCAAAATATACCGTCAAATTTGCTATATTTGGTTAAACTGCTAACCGTATGTAAGGCTTTAAAACCTTATAATCCTATATTACAGTAGCTCGATGACCTCTTGCTTAAATAACTACATAACCCATAGTCCCATAACTACATAACCTTATAACCCCTTACCAACGTTGACTTACTACTATTTATTAAAGACAATGATTTGAAATTTCGTCCTACACTTCAGTAATTTTGCAAACTAAAAACCTAGTAAGACCAATTCACAAATTTAAAACCTAGCATCTATCGTATTTGATAGGTTTTTATGCTTGGAAATGTTACTTGCTAGTTTTTTGATTTCGTTATCTCCGAGTACGAAGTGCACTTGCTAGGTTTGGCATGTTTATAACTCTGATTCTAATGTAGACAGAAATACAGTTGTTTTTGCATTAGACGCAGCTCAGAATTTTAGGAATATTCATTAAAAAAAACGTATTTTACAAAAATTGTCCCTTGCTAGGTTTTGCTTTGGGACAGCCGTGCTGGCGTCTGTATTATCAAAAGCCCAAAGCGATTTAAAAAATAAATATATTTCATCACATTTTGCATCGAACAGAATCGAAAATACAACTGCAGCAACTTTAACGGACGTGATTTGCAATTTCCAAACTGTACCGTACTCACAGTCGATTTGTTTGTAAACAAAATGTTATTAAAACCATTTAGTCATAATTATATGAACTTGACTTCCTGAAAGAAATGTCAATGAACTCCTAATACCTACCATAGTCTACCAAATATTCTAAGAATGCAATGTATAAAAATAAACCTACATAGGTATTAGGACACCTAAGAATTGACAGAATAATCGAAAAAAACAACTTACAAAAAAAGCCAACCTTCCTAGTCACGTATTGTCAGATAAGATTCCCATGACCCCAAAATACTACCTGGTGATGTCGCCATATTTGATAATCAAAGTCTTCGCCAGAACCGTGAAGATTTACCGTAAAAAACAACAACAATGGGAGGCACATCAGCTGTTCTATAAGGAGATAAAATCAGCTGATTTAACGACTATGACGGCGTTTCGTGAAATCTACCATTGTTGGTAGATTTCACGGAAAAGTTGTCCATCTATCAAACTTTGTTGCTTTGATACTTTTTCGAGGATTTCAAAAGGACTGATCAACGGTCATTTCCTGATTTGATTCCTGTTGACCAAAATAGCATTATTTTAAACTTATTTTGAAAACCAATGAAGGTAACCTAATTTCACTAATAGATTATACAAATAATTCTCAAATTAAACCTGAAACCATATCTATTTTTTTAACCTGAAATCTAAAGATTATAATTAGCAGGCTACCTACAGTATTTTTGAGTTTATTAGCACAATGATAAAAGCCAATCGATTTTTATCGGACGCAACAGAAACAGGTGATAATACGTCAATGGAAAATAAGATATATACTCGTGCAATCAAAGATCAAAAATATGTCATTCTCCAAAATATTTGAGAATTTTATTCATACAGTGCTATCCTTACCTTCCTTGTATGTATTTCGTTATCAAATCTTTGGCAAATACTTGGTTTATCTTAAGCCAGAACATAGGAAATTACTGTAATTTTCAACCAATGTGCTGGCCACAAAGACTATGCAAATATTGGTGGAATATAATCCCATTGTAGCTCAGTAACCGCTTATTTGTAAAAGGCTTAAGCCAGAAGCCGGACAGTAGTAAAACTTACATGTCAAGGGTGTATAATATACTTCCAAGCATCTAAATTGGATGATACTTCTCAACCATTAGGTACGGGTCATTGCACGGACTCCCTCGGGAGACCCAGCCTGTCCTACCTTGGATTTAAGGACCACCCGCTTCTACTTGACCATTTAACTCCAAAGAATTGGTCTCTCTTCATCTTCATTAATATAATTTATTGAATACAATAGAAGACCCATTTGTACAATCATACACGCATTAAATGGAATGAAAGACAAGACAGTCGGTTCCCAAACTTTCGTTCAATTATCCACGATTCTTAATCGATTATATTTTAATTATTATTCTCTCCACTAATCTGCCATGAAGATACAATATTTAAAGCTCAAGATGGGTCAAAAAGATTTCCAAATTAGACGTTGTTTAGAAGCTTCGAATTAAAAGAGATTCTCATCTGCCATCTTCAATTTAGTAGCGAGTTTCGGGTCATAAGATTTTGAGTTCAAAGGGATAGAGAAATCCAATTAAACCTGACCTACGTCACTGCGGGTTATATCGAATAAATTGAATTTTCGTATTAGTTAGCTTGTATAGATTGGATGTGTGCCCGTTATTGATAAGGTTCCAATGAAATGGGATTATGTGGCTGCCAAAATATGAGCGATAGTAGCTTTCTATTTGGATTTTCGTGGTAAAAGCAATCAGATTTCTACAAATTGATTGCCTATAATGTTGTTGTCCTTTACAAGACTATGAGCATTAAAGAATTCAGTAGCGATAGTTTTTTTTTTGCTTTCGGAAGCATTTTAAGCATTTTACATTTGAGCTGCATGCAAGCTTGACTACATTGCGATATTTGATTGATCAACTTCATTGAACAAATTAGAAAAATCCATAATTAGTCCGCAGTGTAGTCACACTGGCACGTAATTCTTGCAGCGTGTAAACAAACTCTAAATTTCTTTGAGTCGGATTTGCCTCATTGTGATTCTTCCATTCTCTCGCTTTTGTCTACACAAAACCTGTCACGTAGACACCCATATAGGTGCTAGAAATGGATAATAATTATACTAATAACACTCAGCATTAGCGTAATGAATGTAACAATGTTAAAATTATTAATAATCACTCCGGTACGTTGACACGCCTTGCCACAATTTGCGGTTACAGCACCCTTGTGTAGTCACTCGCGCTCTGTACTACCTATTTTATAGCATTGTATCCAATACAATAATGTCTGACCTCATTATTTTTACCAGATTTATGAAAATATTACTTGCTTTATACTTAAGTAATGCGATTTTATTTCATTTAATAAGTTTTCTTGGAAATTATACAGAAATAGGCTTGTGGCTACCATTTTGATAGGAGTAAACCGCGGTACTTGTGAAGTGGTTCAGCTGTTTTCTAATTTTCAGTTTCAGCTGTTTTCTACGAATTGGAATAAACTTAGTAGATTAAAACACATGGCTATATGAGTAAAATGCTAGCGGCATGAATGGAAAACAAAACAGGAAACATTAAATTGAATACATTGAAAAAACCCAAAACACACTACTGCTTACTAGGTGAACAACTAAACTCTTCCGAGAGAAAAACTAAACGACAAACACATAATAAAGAAAGAATGCAGTAACCACGACATAAAATACCTTGTCTAATGTCCGTATGAACTTGACTTTGTAACTGGACACTGTCGTCTCAGCATAGAAATCGTATCCATTGACAACGTTGCGAAATGCAGGCACTTTGATATTAAGCCTATGGAATGGCGAAGGTGTCGTAAGGTTTCATTCTCATCACGTATAAGATTTTGTATTCATCAAGGATCAAAACTGCAGCTAAGTTCAAGGTAGTGACATTGTTCAAAGTCAAGTGTATCGTATTGATCATGTTATTTGGATTGATGACAGCATTATTTATTCATCATCATTCTTTTGCACTCATACTATTTATGTCCTTTTTCTATATTTCTGTATTACTCGACACGTCAGCAGTGACCTTTCTAACCACATCATCCTTCATACAACCCATCCATCTTTTCTTCATCTTGTGTTATACCAGTCCACATACATATTTAAAAATTTCCTCACGAAATTATCTTCGTTCCTCTGCAATACGTGCGTTTACCTGACAATATTATTATAAAAATTGCACAAGTTGCAATTATAATTATGAATCAGTATCCTTTTAATCACACCCACTTGTAATACGATAGCGGAAATGCCTGTTATTAAGTCATATGAAAATATATCGATATCTACCAGCGCGGCAGCGATCATCTGCTTCGTCAGCTAGGATAAGTTCTACAACTTATTATTTCCCGGCTCATAACTTGCCTGTATTGTTTGATGCCCGATTAGACACTTAACCCTTGTTAACCTTGCAATAACAGTTGCATCATAATAAATCGATCGGGAGCCTTATCGATGATTCATCCACGTACGCACGCGTTGAATTATGACATAATTGCACTAGAGTTGACATGTCTATATTTAATGGCTTAAGAGCTCATCGATAAATTAATATTTAACGTTCTAGAACAATTCTGCATAATTCCTTTAGTATTTATGTATCCGAAAATTTATAAATATCGATAATGTCTGATCAAAAAAGGATTGTAATTAATTCAATTCATTTGATCCTCAGTCGAGGGTCGTTTTCAAATCTCATTATAGGCAATTTGAACCAATGACATACTGCGCTCTTAGCTTGTCTTAATCTTCATCTAACCTATTATCTCTTCTTCCACAGGCGTCCTCCGCCAGTATTACAATGACGATACTGAATCATGGGCTTGGGTGCGGGCAGCCGTCCGTGGTGGTTGCCTCCTCGCGTGGAGGGACGGCACGTTGCCCAGAAGGGCTGCTGCCCGACTACCGCTCCGTGACTTGCACCTGCGGACTGCCCACACCTTACCCAACGCCTTCCAGCTGTCCCGGCTTCGAGACGACTCTGCCGTCGCCACGTTTCAGGTGAATATTTGCGACAGGAACTATTCAATGAATGATAAATTGTCTTCTCTACGTAAACATGTCGGTATGTAGGTAGGGATGTAAGAAACTCAAAATCTCTAGAGCTAGAAACGGAATTGGAAAAAAAATACAAAATTATCATTCAATAACTCAGCCGGAACGAGCTTAAATAGGAAACGTCCATACTTCGTTAACTGATGAAAACTTCCTAGACTTCCTTTAGGAGGTCGATAAAGTAACAAAAAAGTTGCAAGAGTCCAAACACGTGAATTGAATGTGCTAAAGCAAAAAGTCACGAGTTTTCATTTTACACGTCTGAGGATTGAAATTACCAATTGTATATCAATCATGTGGTTGCTACAAGATCACTTATAGATGACGTTTTAATTTGGTTTATTCACTATGAATATTCACCATATCTGCCAGTTTGAGTCTATAAATTTTGAACCTTTAGACTAGCAAATTATTTGCCAAGTAGGCGCCTATTCATTAAATTTTCAACGTGATTAATGATTTTCGATAAATCCTACACAGAATCGTCCCTAGTTGCGTGTGTTAAATTGAAAATGCCAATTCATCATTTACCATTTACCCATCATTTCTATGCAATAGTCGAGTGTCGTTTGTCAGTCCAACATAATAGGTGTTATAACGCAAAATCCAAGAACTGGCGGAATCCTTGGAGACACGTGAGCCGAGTATAGTATTCCACCGTTCTAAAATGACAGTTTACACGCACGCATATACTGTATCAGCATAGTACAATACCGTACTGTATTCAGTTTTTGCTACATTGGCGGACTTTTGCATTTCATATTATCTGAGAACCGCTTTCATTTCCTCGTCGCAAGTGATTTTGTATCCGGGAAGTGAATTGATGAAAAAAAGAATAGCGGGTATTTGCGGTATAGGGTGTGTGGTTGGAATTACCTCCGTGCTGACTTGCTGACTAGTTTCACTAAAACCAGAGCATACTGTTGTCATGACAGTTGAAGTTTGAAGATGTGCTAGATAGACTGCATTCTTAGTTGCCTAAGAAACTGCTTTTGAAAGGCTCGTGTAAAAGTCGTCATCTGTCAATGGCGTTATGTGAGAGAGTTTTTGAGAATGATCTAGTTTGAGTTAAAGCTTTGCCGTGCCTTCAAAATCGTAAATATTACTGTAGATAGTCTCGACCTCTGCATGTGCAATTGTGCATTGATTGTATGCTATGTTTGTTGTTATAAATGTTACGTCAATTATAAATTGCATATTTAATAACTTAATTGTTATTGCGCTACACGCAGTATTTTCCCGTTCTCTGCTCTGATTGTGAGACGTCAATTTTATTATTGGTTATTGTAAATATTTTCCTCGTTTTAAGACTAAGGGGATTTTTCTAATATGAAAAATGCACCATTAAATTTAATTGTTCATTGAAATTGTCACTATACATACCTACGTCACATCGTTTTTTCTATAGTTTAAAGCCCCTTATTCGTTACTAAAAGGTATAAATCAAATAATCCATTCCTGTCTTTCTTTACGTAATAAATCATTGATTCGTGTTCATAAGATTAAGATGTATCTGTATTGGACATTATATCATGTCACGTACTACAAGCTACTGGAGCCATTGTCCAAGAGACAATGTCACATAAATAATTATCAACAGACCAATGTTACATGGCTGATGATCGAGATATAGGCACTATTTGAACATTGAGAAGAAAAATATTTTGACTCTGTCCGATTGTTCGATTTTGACTAGTGGGAAACGAATTATAGTTTTTTTATATAAGTCGATTACGATTACTTACACTGATATTGGCATTTTTTTAATATATGGGCTTATCTAGCTTTGAGAAAAAAAAATTAAATGAATCCCATCTGCAGCTTTGCCAAAACTCCTTTTTTTCTGTCATAGACCTTGCGAGCTCAACGTCTTCCAAGACGTTCTATTCCCCTCCGAATAAAGCCTTTCTCACGATTCGTACACTTTAATAGACCTCAATAAAACGAAACAACCGTAAATCAAAGGTCTTTGTGCATTGCGGCCTTTTGATGTAGCTACTTACCATAAGAAGGGCTAGAACGCGAAGGTGTTGACACGTAAAGGAAACACGTTTTATGAAAAGTTCGCGCCACAATATTCTCCCCGTTAAATAAACATCTATGAATGCAATGTGACCGTGACTAGTTCAGTCAGTACGATCAGATGTTCCATTATTGTCACCCTACCTACCCTACATGTTGCCTTTTTATGATTCACGTGGAGGATATTACTTTTTATGAAAAACATTATGCAAATTGTACCGTTTCTTCAACAGATTAAGTCATAAATCTAACTTTTGCAATGTAAGAGCCGTAGCAGCTGAATGTTTCAATTAAGTTTATTGTTACAGACTTGCAACGCCGCGGAATACGCGAGATGGGTGCGCGCACTCTGCGTCGAAATCCTCGGCCAGACGCCGCTGCCACAAGTACGGTTCCTGGATGTGCTGCCCGCCGCGGATACCGCCGGTCGGGAATCAAGGAAAGAAGCTCTTCTGCACGAGACACCCTCTTGTCCCCCTAAACCGCCCCCGCGAGCTCGTCGAAGGTTATTGACTTCCACGGAGACGCAGCTTACGCGCAGGGATCACTCCCCCGCCGCTACGGATGAGGGCATCGTCGTCGAAGACGACGACTACGACTCATCGTCCGATCGCAGCTTAGACCTAACCCTCTCCCTCGACGCTTTAAAGACCACAGACGTGGTCGACGCGCCAGTACGGAAAGCAGAGGTGATCAAATGTGATACCTGTAGTAAACTTAACGCGGGCGCGATACAGCATCATACGCTACCACGCGCCGCGCGATCAGAATCCGAGCAAGGGCGCCGCTACCTGAAAAGATGGGAAGGTACGGCGGGCGGCGCTGAGCGGGGCCGGTACGCCATGGAGGCTGCTAGGCGGAAGACTTCCTCTCTGGAGCATCGGGCGAGGTCCTGCTCCCCGAATGTTCATGAAGCTATTGCGCAATACGTCCCAGTGCGTGAACGTCGCGCTTTGTTCGAGTCATTATCGCGGACCAGTGGAGGACTGGCCCGGAGCAGCGAGCAGCTGACGCGCATCGAGCGCTCGCCGGAGACGACGCCGCGACGCGCCGCGTCGCTGCATGACCTGCAGGCGCCGCCGACGCGGTCGGTGTCGGACCTACGCCAGTTCTTCGAGGCGGTGGCGCGCGGCGCGGGCGCGGCCGGCGCGTGTGCACAGCGACACAGCGCGCCGCACTGCGCGCCGCGCGCCTTCACCTCGCTCACGTGTGCTTGACGCATACTCTGTTGTACATATTGTAGATAGAAACGGCGTGGACCGCTATCTCACTAAGTCGTTCGTTTTAAGACTGTTAAAAGTATTGTTATAGAAGTACCTAATATAAATAAAATGAGATGTATTGTCTATTATATTCAGTCGTTTTATTAGCCTGTGGCCTTGTTACTTGAAGAGCAATAACGGTTTGGAGCATGCGAGCATCTTGCGAAAACTCAATCAAATATAATGATTTATGTGGCCTTGTTCTGTCTTGAGTCATTATTTTTATAGAAAATTCAATTTGCCACGAGACAGTTGGTGCGATAAGTCATTAAATAGTAACATTTGGAAGGTAATGGCGGTGAAATGTCAGTGGGTGCACAAAGGTCGCGAGTCACGGAGCTCGGCTCGCGTCCTCCAAGTTATCTTACTTTGTGTTGTAAGGAACATTACATTACGAAATGTTAAACGGCACATTTAGCCATTGTTGTCGTGTGTCACATTTGCGAATTGTGACAAAACTGCAACAGCTTTGAGTACAATATGGAGCAGAATTGCGTGGCTGTATGTTATGCAAATCGTGGAGATTACATCTACACTAAACAATATTACAAGTAGGACATCTCCGGACACATGCATGATGTACTTTTGCACAATCAGTACAGTACAGCTGCTATCTTAACGTTTTGTTCGACATCGTGACAAGCTTTGTTTAGACTTCCTATTGTTACTTGCCGTAAACGAAAGTGGAATGCACGACCAATATGATAAGATTCTCAAAATGCTATAACGAAAGTAAGAAAGTGACGTAAACGATAACAAATGAACTAAGATAAACTACCTGGTACTTATGAATCATTGAATTCTTACTTTATTACTTCCCAACTAAGTGTACCAATTTAATTCCCAAAAAAAAAGTCCTATTAGAGAGATAAGTCTCTGAAATAAGCTACAATTGCCATGCACAATACCTGTCAGTTTGACTGTTAACATCACAGCTGGCTATATATAGAGGATTGCAGAAAAGTTCCGAAGCTCGTCTAAACTGCTCTGCCAGTTAGGAAGTCTACGATGGGTGTCAATTGAATAGTTTATTATTATGGATGTACCTACTTAAGTACCTAACACATAACCTTAAATTAGGGGAAGATAGTAAGATTAAAGAAACCACCTAACTAATTCCAGAAAGGGTAGCTGTATCCAATTTATCTAAGTTCCAAATAGGATTAACAACATTCAACATTTATAATAGAAATAAGAAGTCTAGACGAAACAAAATCATAAGCTTAGGATCAAAACTTGGAGCGAATTCCGCACTAAATTGTGCCAGATACGTTAAACCGATAAACTTTGTTGGTATAACAAATGGCAGCATTGTTAGCGACGTAATAGAAACAGAACTGTAGCAAGACAAGCAATAAGTATTAAATGATGCAATGAACAAAATATACAGCACATTCCTGTTATTTAAAAGGATCTAATATATCTCATGAACGAAAGAATACAAATCAGAATGCAGTTTGATACTGACAATACTTTTACAATATCTAAGAAGTTAATGTAGACGGCTACAGCATTAAAAATAGACAATAAAAAAACAATAGTTGAAGAATAGGCAGAATCACCTAATAGATACGAATCTCGTACCTACTACTCTTTTTTTTTGCGTGGTAAAATCATAAAATGAATGACAGTCCCTCTCACCCAGGGCAGGGCGGGAGGGACTGTCAGACTTGTACTGACTAAAATCCACGGTGTCCTTCACTAGCCCTTTACGTACCGGGGTTACGGTGATGGGTAAGTCCCGCGACCCCGGCAGGCTCTGGCCCTCTACAGGCCCCGTCAAACGAATCTCGTACCTACTACTCTAGACAAAATTCTCCAAATATAAGAGAGACCTTTGTTGCATCTTTCTTTTTTCACAATATCAATATCAAAAACCACAAAATTATATAAACAACGCATAGTAAAACTAAAAACTATTATCCATTCAAGACCAACCAAACAATCAAGCGCACGCTACGATCTACAGATCCATTAAAAATATGATCCACAGGACAGAATCCTGTATCTCTTTCCATCACAAAAGATCCCAAGCTCAAGAAAGAGATAGGGAAATAACATGGGTGTTTCATTTAATACTACCAAATTAGCAGCCGGAATGCGGCCGTGTCGAATGTTGGCTGCAACCTCACAAACCCGTAATTTGATCTATAAAAAAAGTAACAATAGATAGTGGAGGAATAGAAAAAGCTCAAAGGGTGCCGGGGGATGACACAGGTAGCGGATTAGAAGGAATAATATAAACTTGTAAGGTTATAAAGGTTTTAACGGACATGTCGTAAGAGTAAACACCCGTGTTTCGGACTATAGATATCTGCTAGCAAATTGTAGAAGAATATGCCAATCTCTGAGGAAACTAGCAAAATAATGCAAAAAATTATGACCGTAAAGATATTCAAACTATACTTATTTTTGGAGATTGATTCGCTACAATTTCAGCCAGCAGAATCACTCATAAACTCTTCAACTTTAAAAATTGCCATTTCTAATCATTTTCGTGAGCCGGACCGGCCTTTATTTGGCATTTATTAAATCATAGTCTCAATCAGCTGATAGAATACCTACTTAATCAATCGGAACAGTTAAGCCGAAGCTTCTAGAAGTTAACATTTCAAGTCTATTTGTAGTAATTTCTGACCTTATAAGGTGTTCATGAATCCGCAAACAAGACAAACGCAATCACTTTTTTACCAAATTCAATTTTATCTCACGGCTATCCATATGGTTAACATTTTCAATTTACCATTTTATATAACAGGCTATTGTAGTATTTACCAAACAGCCATTACATTATCAATAGCTCCGATAACTCGGTCAGTGAATGCTCTGACCTTGAACGTGACTGGTGATACCGTTTTTTGGCACCAAATCAACTGTTACGGCTTTGGGTCTGGTCTGAAGCATTGGAGATGACGAATCGGAGTAGAAAACCTAGTTATCTAGTGAAGACGGAACGTGAAGGTCGGATGGCAGTTGTTCCGTGAAATTCAGATACTTAACTGTTCTTTAGTATTTTGTCCGATTAGAAGGTGACCTCAATAGGTAGAAATGTTTGGTTTAGAATTTGGAGTGTGGAAAATCCGTTTTTCGTTGGGCACTAGGTTAGGAGGGCTTGTTTCTATTGCAAAAAGTATATTATGTTATCGCCCCTTTTCCCTTGCTGCTGAAACAGAGGAAAAAGTAGACAGAAATGTTGGCCAAAAACCCACGCACTGATCACTAAACTGGTGATAATAGAAAGATCTTTCTCTTGTAGTCTCTTGTTGACAACATAAATCATTCCTTAATGGTGATATCGAAACTTGGCCTAAATTAGGTAGATTGGATATTCTTTTAGAACAAAATAATCTTAGAATAACACCAAGATACTTAATTTAGTCCTCGTCTCCTGTCCCTATTCCAATTCATTAAAGCACAGCATAAATAACAGTCTGCTTCTTCCATAATTCTCTACTCGTCATTTCCTTTCTAGTAGCCTAATAAAGCATTAACATAATAATATAGCTGAATACAGAAATGTCGAACGACGCCTAACAAAGTTAAAATGAAGGCTAAGATGATGAATAAATTAACAATTTTAATTACTTTCAAGACTAATATGCCTATGGCATTGGCACCGACGGAATTAGATAGCTAGTCGACATTGAATTACCTCGAAATAGACATACTTAATGTCTTAGTTTACCTAAAAAGGTGTCTAATGACCTAAATTTAGAGAATTGTTTACGAAGGTAACTGGTTTTGCATACATAATTGTACTTATACATATGTGTTGTGCTAACTGCCTGTCACGATATCTACATATTAGGTAGTATTAGATACAAATCAGATAATTAAGATATAAGAGAGGCCAAAACACGGCAGTGGGACATTAATGGTCAATTAAAAGGAACTAATAATGTGCTGCGCCCCAGTGTTGGGAAAAAGATTAATTCTTTGTGAAAAGGCTCAGAGCTGGTTAATTTTATTCTTCCTTTTCTTTTTATATGACCCCATACAAAACTCACATATTACAAAAAACACCCAATTCGATATTACCTTCCTAATGACTATGCTAATACGTGTGACCTCAGAACAAAAAGAAAATATACATACAGATATCAAATTGGCTTCACAGAGGCACTTTCTGTTGCTCTACTTTAGTACACGAAGCAATATTGACAAAAAAGTGATATAGATTAGAACGTTTCGGCTGACAGCAGCAGGTGCAAGGTTAGTAGAATCAAATAAGGTTAGTTACGTCGTGATCGATACAATCGATTCGCCTGATGCACGCTCATACCACACCATAGAACTTAAAGCCCAAAATCCCTTAGCAGACTTTAATGTCAGTTATAAAGCTGTTGTGAATAATGTAGAAAGACAAGACCATGAACTCACTGTTTAGAAGGGTTTAGTGTGCTTATTCGCGTTTACATGTTCACGATTAAGATTTTTCAATCAAGTATTGATTTATGGCGAGTTAATCGAGCTGCAGTTTTGTTCACAACGATTAAGTCACGATTAAACGATGTTTAATGCTTCAACGGCTAAACGATTGGCAGGATTAGAATGTCTAAGGTTTGCATCCTATGGAATTAAATAGCCTTCTACTGCAAATTTTCTTCTACGACAGGACATTGCTACACTGGACAAAGTAGGAATGCTGGCCTATATTTCGCGATAACAGATAACTGCATTCAAAGAGCATCCTGGGAAAATTACAAAGAGTATAAAGCGGTCCTGTATCTCGAGAATGATTTTGTTAAAAGTGTCAGATCTATTCTTTACTCATAATAGTCGAATGGCTACAGTAAATAGTGACCAGTAGTCGAACCGTTCTCAGCAAGAAGATCTATGAATGCAATTAAATCCTTCTTTCAAAACCAGTTATATCTGTGGGAATCAAAATACGTCTTTACAAACCAAAAAACTAGAGAAAGGGATATTGTGTCTATGCGAAAAGTATCTAGTTGTTGGATTAAACCAAGTACAAGACACCAGCAACCGTAAAGGGGCAAGTAGAAAGGGTTGAAAAGGGAAGAATAATTGAATTATTCTTTCGTCACTTTGTTGATTTTTTTTTGGGCCGTTCGTCTTTGGGTTGGTCAGTGGTTTAGGGGCGACACAATTAATCTTGTTCCAATTCTTATTGTTCTTAATTAGGTGACCCGCTTGGAAAGGAATGTTTTTTTTTTTTTAGATTGGTGGCAATTGCTGGCCAGTTGCAATTGACAATTATTTTTGTTCTCAGATTCGATTTTGGAACTATGCTCTTCAAACTTTTAAAAAATGAAGAGAATTTGAATTTCGAAACCATTATATTCTTGTGTGGCCATCATTCCATAGATTATTTTAAATCTTTAGACTTCAACTTTGCTAAGTTAGAGTCGAATATCAACCAGCTAAAATTACACATTTTTGTACGAGATTTTAATTTAGCCAGCTGAGAGGCCAATGGGCAGTCACATCTGTCGAAGGGCCGGTAATAACTGAAGACCTTGAATGGAGACCGTAATCAACATTGTGCAACGCCCCCAAGCCAGGTGGAGTGACGATTTGCGAGTTGAGATTGGCCCCTAAACCGTTGGGGTCTGGGATAAAGCAACCCGGCCGTTTAGGTGTAAGTTTTTTATCATTTTGAAATGATTTTAGCTAGATATCCCTTCTCATAACTGTGCATGTAAACTGTGCGTTATTTATTCTTTCTTGTTTAATTTAAAGAGAGGTGAAGATAACGTATTAATCGCATTTTATTGCTTCGTTGCTTTTCTGGTGGCCGCCATTGTTGCTTCTGACTTTCAAGAGTTGCAGTGGTTAGGGAATCATGCCGTGGGATTATACATGTAATCTGGGATACATTCAAACTCAAGATTATTACGCTTGAATTGAATGTCTGAGACACGTTATTGTAGATTAATGTCTTAGGTATCAGCTTAATTAATTAGTAACTAACTGTTACACTAACATATTTCATTTCCTATCGTGGCAAAAAGGCAAAATTCTGATTTATTTTTTAGATTTTCTTAGATGTTGTACGTATATACGGTCTACAAGCCATATGTAAAAGTAATAAGTATATATTGTTTTGTGTAGGAAGTAGTAAACAAACTATTGCGTCAATGACAACCCCCAACTGCGATTGTACAAACAACATTAATGAAAATAAACGACCTTGCTATCGATTGATAGAAAGGTTAACGCACACTAAAAGCACTTTTTACACCCCGAAGCAATGTTCTCTGTCTAATCCGTTGTCACACAAGTAATTTCTCCTATAGCGTGGGTGCGTTTACAAAAATTTAAACACACATACACAAACACACATGCACAGACACTACTTTGAAATGAGTCCTGCCCGCCTTGGGGAGAACGGGAAGGACTGACAGACTCGTACTGACTAAAGTTCACCGTGTTCCTTAAATTTCCTTTTACGTTCTTTGATCACGGTACTAACTTGTTTCGACAGTCCTGCAACTGCGATTCTGAATCACCTTAGTTAGTGGATATACTGGGTGTAACAGAATGTGTCACCTTCTGTTACACCCTATAAGTTTAATAAGTACTAGCTTCCGCCCGCGACTCCGTCCGCGCGGATGTCGGACTTCGCGTGGATGGTTTATTTCTCCATTTTGAGTAACTCTGACAATGACATCTTATAAATATCCATTGGACCCAAATACGGCTAAGCCTATAATAATTAAGGAGAAGAAAAGTATCCTATTTTATGCCCAGCATAATAAGGTATAATTATACCAAGTTTCATCGAAATCGAACCGTTAGTTTTCACATGATGCCTGCATATACAGACAGACAGACAGACAGACAATTTTTTTTTAAATCATTTATTTGGGTTTGGTATCGATCCAGCAACGCCCCCGCTATTTATTTTTTCAATATTTTCAATGTACAGAATTGACCCTTCTACAGATTTATTATATGTATAGATGAACAGTTGTGCGTTGACTACAAGGCGTATTTTAAGAATGACGTATCACGTCAAATTAAGAACCGAACGCTATGACGAACAAAAACAAAAGCCTATTTATCCAAATCAATATCTTTGTGAAAAGCCGCCTGTTACGCTTTCAATAAATATTTAGGTCAGCAGTCGTAATCCTCCATCAAATTGTTATGTCATTCATTTCGGAATGTTTGCTCGTAAACATTATGTGTCAGCTGTTGGTTGGTTCCATGTTTCTTTTATGAGATGTCGACAAATTAGATTCAACAGCGATGCTTTTAAACAGCTTCTGTTTAAATAGACGGAAAACTTCAAAGGTTCATGAAGTGTGTACGAGGTTTATGAGATTTAAACTTGCAATAAAAAGCAAGAGTATGAAGCCATTTATTGCTTTCATCAGTGTTTAAAAGACCTAAAAAGGGATTCATCAAATATGGAACAAACAACAAAACTGGATTAATTGTATTGAAGAATCTTAGTAATGGATAATTATGTGTCTTCAATCTTCTTTGTTTTGTTTCCTTTGAATCTGACACCCACTTCTTGACGAATCTGGTGATCTGTCCTGATGCATTCCTCTGGTTAGGGCTAACCCGTTTCCATAGAAGACTTGTTGCATATATCGGCGATTCGTGTTTTTTGTACCGTATATTTTAGATTTGACGTTGTTTGATTCGATATCAGTCTGGTATCTTACTAATTAGTTCAGATACCGCCATCGATGAGCTATCATCAGATAAGCACGCGAATTCCTCCGACGTTCATATTTCTAAAATTGTCTACCTACATGACGTGCGTTCTCATATCAAATCATAGTAAGTAGGTAGGTACAGTTATAATGAAATCTGTAACGACATTGTGGAGCACATTTTTGATACTTGCGGTATTTGAATGAGACAGCCATTTTGGTACTTGTTTCTTTATTATTTCGCCTACCACTGTTGCTACTTGTGGCTCCATAGTGGGTATGCACCGTGAAATTGTTATTGTACATACAATAAGCATAATTAGTATGATTATGGTACAAGTGGTCTGTGGTACACAATGGGGAGTATAAACTACTTATTTATCACTTACCACTTAGAGGAAAAAAAGTAACATAAATGTAATGTAAATCATAGTATAATAGGTTCGTTATAAAAAAAACTTAGTAACATACATATCAAGTAAGAATTCGTTTAGCTAATTACTTTTTTCAAAGAAAGAAAGAACAGATAATCCTAAGAACCATAGTCCTTAGCCGTGACGTAGTACCGACACAGTACGTCTTACAAGGTGTTTCGAATGTCCTTTATTTTTGCTCTATCTCACTACAAGTATTAATTAATTAAACGTCTTACTGGTACTTTTAACTGGCACAAAGTCTCCTTTTGGACATTGAACTTTCAATCTTCAATCGTATGTTATTCGTCTCGATTCTCGGCCACTGGCACCCAGATAACTCCACCACCCAGCCACCTCACGAAGAATTTTCTTGGCCAACCACTACAATTACAAAGTAATGTAATAAATAATGTATCAAACCGAGTGATTGATTCTTACAAAAAATATATAAGTCAGTCGGTTTCTCTGTCCAACAGGCGAGTTAGTAAGTAATTGTCGGATGTACATAAATCAATCGTGTTACTTTAACATGCTGATAGACTTGAGCAAGAGCATTCACGTGTAACAGAACATCGAGCATTCGCCGTTTTTAATTTTCGAACCGAACTACGAACATAGCTTAGCCTATGCTCAGCTAAACATCCATCGCTACGAACATTTTTACCACTAGTCGACAGTCGTTAATTTTTAGATAATTTTTTCTTCATGAAATTGTCAGTCTTGACAGTCGGCGCAGCAAAAAGCTCGCCAATACGTTCGTTAGAATGCTCGCTAAGACGTTCTTGTTTGTTTCGAAATGTAACATTCGGAAGAATGCTCATTATAAGTGAATGCTCAAGTTTATCAGCACGTTTATTTCAATCATTTATGCCACTTTTTATTTATTTATGGAAGACGTGTTGCTAATCCAGATAGACTAATGATGATCGGTATGATAGATTGATAGTTTAATTTGTCTTCGTGGTAAAGTTATTTCAGTTGGTAAGTCAATTAGTGAGAATTTATTTAAAACTAGCTGTACCCTGCCACGCTTCGCTGTGGCACAAAAAAAACTGTTTTATCGCGGTCGCGGATATGTGACTGATGCAAAAAATTGATAAAAACAATCCTTGATGCGGATTATATGTAAGTATATCATGCTAAAATTTCAGCTCAATCGGTGCAGAACTTTTTGAGTTTTAGACGCGTACACAAATCAACATAACATTTTTATGTTTAAAAGATTGGTTGGGTATTAAATTGTTGAAGACATAAAACAATACGGCTTCAAAACAAGAAGAAGGATTGATAACGTAGTCTTGTTAACTGAAAAACTAAAATAATAATTATAATAAAAGGGAGTAAAAATGTAATGTAAAATGTAAATCAATGTCAAATCTATTCACCATTAAATCATTTTATTTATTTTTCAGTTCATGATTTAAAAGTCAAACATATAAAAGACTGACATACAGGGAATCAAGTTCATACATGTATAATACCACATACACTTTTTTTTTATCGTGGTAAAATCATCAAATGAGTCTGCCCACCCAGGGCAGAGCGGGAGGGACTGTCAGACTCGTACTGACTAAAATCCACGGTGTCCTTCAATAGCCCTTTACGTTCCGGGGTCACGGTAATTCGTACTGTCCCGCGACCAGTAAAATACCATTGCTGCAGGACAAATGATTTTTAGCTCTCTCAATCCAGGGCTAAAATGGATCTCTGATTGGTTCTATTTGGTTCAACCACGATCTTCCACGAAGAATTTCGAAAAAATAAAAAATAACATATTAAACGTTGCTACATAGTAACAAGCCTTGACAGCAGCCCCATATAAAATGTCTATTTAATATTAATATTAAAAATATACGTACTTCACACCACAAAGGGTTATATCAGGCGAACGTGTATACTGTGATGAACAATTCCTCTTCCAAGCGTGATGACTACGGCTCACGGCTATACGCCCATTTGCCTTTGTGTGACAAAAGGGGACGTGTGTGTTACTATGTGGACATTAATGATCTACTGATGATGATAATTGTAACGGAATTCGATAATTTTATTCAGATGGACATTAACTAACACCAGTAGATTACGAGCATTTGTGATTGTGAGGTGAATTCCGGCCACCGTAGTCGCGGTTGCTGATAGCAAGTAATGGGTAGCTCGCCGTCTGATTAAGGGCCAATGGCGAGTCGATGGCGCGTCATGTTCCACGCGCTCTTCTAGAAGCCGTCCCTACAGGGAAAACCGTCTGCTGAGGTCGCGGGATTGATTTATAAGCCACCGGCCACGCGGCCCAGTGAAAAACCTTATCAATGGGATGATGTGTGACAATTTATAAATTTGTTAAGTGGGTAAGTAGTTGCGAACCTAGCTGTATTCGAGAGGAACGACTTTAAAATGCGCTATGTGCCAATCCAAGACGGAATTTATGCATAAATTCCGTCTGATGATGAGATGATCACGATACAATCCGAGATATCCACATCGAGCCCAGTTATATATTAAACCTTACCGAGTAACAAACTCCATCTTTTATTTTCTCACGAAGTAATTATGGATTGTGAAAGATACGAGTACACGAGAATGACATATCTACATAATGTAATTTTGTTCATAGTCCAGCTTCGAGTGGGCGTGACATCCATTAACATTATCCAAGGGGTGACGATGGGAATTATTACTACCAGAACATTTCCAAGCCAAATTATTGGCAGGGAACAATAAATAGTTTCAACACTATATCCCCCATAACATCAATCAAAGTAATTGTAAGTAGTTCAATAGCTTTAACGATCAAATATTTGGAGTCGTGACGATTGTGTCAGGGGGCGTACTTACCTACAATTAATGTACAACAACTGGTTTACGAGTCTATGGTTTGATAATGTGCGCATTATTGCCTGTTTGTTATCTTATTAACCTTTTAAGCGCTTGGCTAAATATCAATTGCCGTGCCCCTAGCGCCCGGCTACGAATCGTGCTTTCCTCTTCTCCTCTTTTTCTGCTCCTTTTAAGCTCCGATTTGTAAAATATCATGGTGTAACAATAAAAAGTATACTATCTGTCTATCTACATAAATAGAGAGATATAGAATAGATGCAATAAAATCGAAGAAAACAACAAAAATCGTGAATATTCTCTGTCGGATAAATACGACACGGGCGATAGGGGCACGGAAATGTTTGTCGTATATACATATACGACTCTGGCGGTTAAAGGGTTAATAATTAATTGGTAATTCGATTGTAGATACAATAATTGACTATCCGCTCTGGCGTCGTTGAGGTTCAAAATTGCGAACTTCCAGGTGGTTTTCCGATTTTTTTCTAACAAATGTATATTTTTCTGATAATAACGAATACCTACGACAAAAAAATAATAATTAGTCCAGAGTGACATGGGTTTTCAGGAGGGGGAAATAAGTGGACGAAGCTATTGTCACTGGCAGAAGCTAGTCATCCGCCTAGCCTTTTCCCAACTATATTGGGGTCGGCTTCCAGTCAAACCAGATGCAGCTGGATATCAGTATTTTACATGGAGCGACTGCCTATCGGACCTCCTCAATCCAGTAACTGGGTAATACGATACCCCACGGTAAGACTGGTTGTCAGACTTTAGAGCTTCTGACTAACAGTAACGTCTGTCAAAGATCTACAAATGACAGCCGGGACCAACGGCTTTACTTGCCGTGCTTTCCGAGGCATGGAGGAATGAAAGATGTTATGAAAGATGGTCACCCATCCACAGACCAACCTCGGCAAGCGCGGCTTACCCCGGAAGATCGGCCTATCGAATCGGAAGCTAGTGTTGTGTATAATTATTGAAGAATATTAATGAAGATGAATGTTGTATTAGTGTATTAGGTCGAAGGAACTGCTAAGAATTAAGTATTTGGTTAAATTCTAAGGTTCTAACACAGTGCCCGGTTAATAATTCTATTCGCTTCTTATAGAAAACCAAAAAATAATTTATAAAATATGTTTTTACCATCTACTTTTAAACGAAAAGCTCTATCTATTGTTATAACTTGCATATAACAATAGAACAGCAAATCTCCTAAGAGAACGCGTTTAAAATTGAGATTTAGTGCCATGTTCGGCATTTTTTTTTATCAAACCGATTATTGCAAAACGTGTTTCTATCATCACCATTTACTTGAAAATATGTTCAATTTTAATATATAATAATTTTTATTTATTTAAAATTTTAGGTACATTTCAACCTCGCCATAAAAACATCTCTGTATAACCCTTCGGTTATTCCGAGCATGGTGTTATGTAATGTTATCTATATGGGTATAATCAGTCGATAATTGTTATCAAATAACAATCAGATTGTTTTATGATTGTTGTAAGTGTTTTTTCCTTAATCAAATCTTTGGTTAGTCATAATTGTAAGTGCTGTTGTGACTAAATTGAATCGAGTGTTATCCTGGCAGTTCGTTTACTAGCAAAATATCTACTCAATTTTTCAATGTCAATAACTTGATTCTTTAAGTCGAAAACGTGGTTTTAAACGATAAAATTAAGTGCAAGATTATTTTTTTAACCAATTAAAGGATATCACTAATCATATTTACAAGTTTATCGTAATCACTTTCTATTTTTTTTTTTACAAATCACTAGAAGAAAGTGTAAAGGTCGGTAGAAAACCGCTTTATTATGTCCTTTATTAGCTTTTAATATTTATTCAGTTTACATGTTGAAATCATCATCGTCCTTTATTATTTCCGATAATTTTTACCAAGGCTTTTACTTCAAATGCACTTAAGTCTGAGTCGACCATTCTTATTATGATCCATATCTGCCCACAGCTAAATGATCTGTTTGCATAATATAATCCGAACCGACACGTGCACTGTAGTTGACTAATTTCCATATAATTAGTTATCTGCTGCCATCTAATCTAGTTGGACTGAGTCACTGCTTGAATTACCTTTACACTTGTAGATATGTAGATAAAATATACCACTATTGTTTCTAACATGTTGTAGTTTTTTTTTTTGTCACCCACTCCTGTATGCGTAGCACGACCAGGCTTGTTCCAGTGAGTGAACACGGTGGCGCTAGATGACTTGTATAGCTGTCTCTTTCACTCACTGGAACATGCCTGGTTTTAAGACGTCATAGTACGACCCAGTTTTATCTCTATTCTACCAAAGTTTAGACAAAGTAATTTCTACACAATTGAACTGTTTTTTGCACAAAAGCACCTACCGGATACCATTGCGGAATAGTAACTATTTAATAGTAATTATTTCTATATTGATTATGGACTATATTCAATAAATATTTAGTTATCTACAATATTGATTATGGATATTTCCTACTTGTACCGTAATGAAGTGGGTCCATAAAAGTCCACAAGTTCATAACAGTTATACAAACAGATATCAAATGACATCAATTTTGACAATGTCAAGTTTTTTTTTTCTTTTGCAAGTCGGTCGACCGTTGCGCCTTTGATCAAGTTGGTAACGTGTCTAGATGGAACAGTTATGTTTCCCAGGCTATGTTATGAATAATACAATAGAAGATGACCCAAGGAGATTTATATTAGGAGGTAATTCAGTTATTACAGACGTCAAGAACAAGAATAGTTTGACAAAATATGAGCTAATTGTAGTTATGTACACCTTTTTTAATAATTTAACTTAAGTTTAAAAAAAATATGGATTTGGAAAATATTGATCACATTCTCACACTAGATCACTTAAAGCTTACTGAGCGTTTGTGTTTATCGTTTATAACTTGGCTAGGGGGATGGACCAAGGGGTCTACTCTTTAAGTCCGTCAACGAAGATACGGGCCCGTCCGAAACTAACTCGAAAGTTTTCCAATTCATGTGTTTTGACTAAACATCAGGAGTAAGGACCAATGTGCAATCTTGTTGCCACCAGTTTCTAGTTCGTGTCCAACTAGGTAATGTTGGTTGGTAGTGGGTGCCTAAAGACAGATACAGGACAGAGATAAAGGACCAATCAACACTGGAGTGTCGATTTGGGTTCAAGAAGAAAGAAAGTGGGTGATTGAGTGTTGAAATTTTGTATCAGTACTTCAGAAACATTGTGCAGATGACCATCATTTTAAATCGTTTCATCATTTTAATGATACATCGACCAAAGTTTTGATTACTTACTGTTATGAAATTCAACATCTAAGTTGTTATTAAATCGCCATAAGTTTCAAAATAAAAATATTCTCCATAAAATAACTACGTAAACTTGAGTAACGATACCCAATTTACATAGTTACATAATTTATTGCATTGGTCCATTGTTTTAAAAAGACAAAAGTATAAAATTCTCACAATTTATCGCGCGTAACTTCAAAAAAGCATTGCTTAAATATCTTTTTAATTATACGTGAATTTGGAAATAATTATCTGCCGTATCGCTTATGTCTGTTACTTCTGACTTCCTCTTGTTTCTTAGTCAGAAACTTTCCCATCTGCCTAGCCTTTTCCCAACTGTATTGGGGTCGGTTTCAAGTCGAGCCAGATGCAGTTGAATATCAGTAATTTACATAAAGCGACTGCCTGTCGGACCTCCACAACCCAGTAACTGGGTAATACGATACTCCTTGGTAAGACTGGTTGTCAGATTTCAGAGCTTCTGACTAACAGTAACGACTGTCAAAGATCTACAAATGACTCGCTATAACAAACAGTCACCCCTCCACAGACCAACCTCGATAAGCGCGGCTTAACCCGGAAGATCGGCCTGTGCGGCTGTAATTATTTAGCCACGAGTCAAAAACTTTCCCATTGCTGATCAAAGACCTCATATTGCGATTGTCTGTTGCGCTGCATGGGTTCTACGTCAGCGTCGTAGTATGCTGCTTTAATAGAACACAATGTATATTAAAACGCGCTACCGCCGTACGCGGCAGACGTACGCGACGGACTTACGCGACTGACGTACGCGACCGACATCAACGTAACAAGAATCCAAGCCTAAGGAACACTGCTATTACTTATACGAAGCTTTTAATCGGAAGCCTACCTCAACAAGCCCGTTGCACCCGGTTCATTGAACACCCATGTTGAAACCTCGCTAACCTTGAGCTATATTTTAAAGCTAATACATTTCAAAACAAGTCAAGCATTAACTAAACTCTACTTAAACTGCCGTTATAATTATTAAACCATTAAAGTTCGATCGAACGTTAATCTGTAATGAGATTGATACGGCGTGAAAGCTGCTCTACCATAACCTTACTTAACAGTTTGTTTGTTAAGTAGAAGTAAATATAAAACTGTAGCCTCCTTATCTGTAAAATACGAGTATTGTATGAAAAAGTCTAATGTAATCTGTAAAATGTTGTACGTTATTTTGACAATGACTGCTAAATGCAGTTAAAAGTAATGCTTATGATAACTAGTAAAATATATTGTTAAGAACACGTATTTAACTATTTGTTGCAATAAGCAGGGTCGGACTAGATCGGCAGGGCCCAGTTAGTGTTCGCCCCGGCTGGCAAAAACCACTTCTACAATATGGCCAGTCCGTCATTGGCAGTAAAAATTACTGTCGTTGCTAAATAGCAAAAAAAGGGTGTTCTACGATAAATATTCTCTTAACCTTATTTATGGGCACTTCACAAGAAATAAAGAAAGATAAATGATACATACTCCCATAACAAAGAAAAGAAAACCTGTCAACACCTCTTGTTCATAATTACTTTCTCTCAATTTCTTAATTAATTTAGATTCCAAGTTCCATCTTCAAAGTGCAACAGAACCAATTAATATGTCGTCGACCTATCACTCACGATAAGAATAAAAGTAAATAAAAGAACCAAACATCCGTTTCCGAGTACAAACACTCAACAGAAATGATATACAATATTATGACGTGTTATATAAAATGTATAGATATTATTTTCTAAAACATTGATAGGAGAAAGCTTTCTGAAGCTATTATGATTTCCTTTATGGTTATTGAGATTTTATCTTTGATTTTAAAACAAGGCAAGTTAAGGCTGTTGTCCTACCGTTCACTGGTGAGAAAGCGACTAACTGTCGGCTTTTTACTCGCCCAAGAAACGTAATTACAAGATATACGTACAATCCGTCTAAACAAAAGAGATGCAAATATTAATCGCAGAGATGCACAAATCCCTGAGCGCCAAGGGCTTCCAAATTATACTCGCTCAGTGATGCTCACTTGGCAGTCAGAACTCACGCTGAAAAACTAACGACAAGCAGTGTTTCATAGCCGAGCGAGTAATAGTAAACTCTAACACTCGCTGATAGCCCAGAGGAAATACACACTTACCGTCTCTCGCTATAAGATGATTGCTCTACTCGCTACTCGCTAATCGCCAGTGATGGCACAGCTGCCTAATGGAAGAACGATATTAAAGTTGATGTGTGGTCCTCTTAAAAGGACGAGAATAGACAACGCCTTGTAAAGGGATGGGTTATGAGAATTGTAAGATATTGTAAGATGTGATACAAAGAATTCGTTGAGGATTAATCACTAAAATATTGGTGATATTGTGATAGTCCACAACTTTGCAAACCAATTCATTTCTTTGTTAACAGCAATCCAAACACATTTTCATGTGTTATGATGTGTTCATAGTATATATCATAACACATGAAAATGTGTTCTATAGAACGGATCTTGATGAAAGCAGTCAAATATTTGTATCGAGTTCTCGATATTTCGGCACCGTTGAAAGCCGTATGGTAATGCATAATATGAAGTATTAAATCTTCTAGGGAAGTAAGATAATTAGTCAAAAGTCTCAGGTATCTTCTATACTACGTAATTATACTTATACAACATTATTTTTACTATATGCGAAACCTGAATATAGTTTGTTCAGAATCAGTAACTGATTCGATTCCAATAATTTTACACCATGTTTAATTTTTTTTTCAAAAATATTTTAATTAAATTTTATTACCAGTTAATTACAATACAATCACCGTACGGTTAGGTACCTATTGCCGAGCTATTATCACGAGTGTATAACACAGGAGACGCGGTTTACGCGGGTGTACTGCGAAATGAGCATGTTTTTGAACGGACAACCAGGTAATATACAAACTTATAACCTTGTGATTTTTTATGATACG
Source organism: Agrotis puta (assembly GCA_943136025.2). NCBI lineage: Eukaryota > Metazoa > Arthropoda > Insecta > Lepidoptera > Noctuidae > Agrotis > Agrotis puta. Next base: position 5,558,197 of record OW964184.2, on the reverse strand, counting down.
GTTTTAAAATTTTGTACATATATTCTTTACACAAAAATACTAGACAGGTGTATCGGGTTTCGCATAAACAAAAAATAATGTTGTATACACATGTAGGCATTGCAACTTAAAAAAAAATCGTTACAACAATCCATTTCTGAACACATTCCTGTAAACCTCATTCCAATGAAATCAAGTAACATACTTGCACACAAATACCGTAAAACGATGTACTAACTACTGATGCAACCATACGTAAACGGTAGCTATTTTAATTGTCTTCAAATAGCTGCGATTTATTACAAATAATCGTCTGCGATTTATTAGGTGAACGTTCTTGATTTTTGGTCCGTGCCAAAATATACCGCGCGTGAATTAAAGTTACGTTGAGTTACAAGAAGTGCGAGACAATCTATACATATAATAAATCTGTAGAAGGGTCAATTCTGTACATTGAAAATATTGAAAAAATTAATAGCGGGGGGTGTTGCTGGATCGATACCAAACCCAAATACGTGATTAAAAAAATTTTTGTCTGTCTGTCTGTCTGTCTGTATGTGCAGACATCACGTGAAAACTAACGGTTCGATTTCGATGAAACTTGGTATAATTATACCTTATTATCCTGGACATAAAATGGGATATTTTTTATCCTGGAAAAATACGTAGAAAAAAATACTTATTTTTCAGTTACTACAGAACGCGAGCTCAACAGCAGTAGCTCAATAGAGGGATCTCCTTAATTATTATAGGCTTAGCCGTATTTGGGGCAAATAGATATTTATAAGATGTCATTGTCAGAGTTACTCAAAATGGAGAAATAAACAATTCACGCGAAGACCGACATCCGCGCGGACGGAGTCGCGGGCGGAAGCTAGTTTAAAATATAAAGAAATACAGATACATTTACTCTTTTTTTTACCTTGGTAAGACCATCAAATGAATCCTCCCACCCTGTCTTAATAGATAGCCCTTTACGTTATTGGGTCACAGTTACACTCCTCTAGTCGGTACTTACTCCTTACATTTCGATTGTGATACTGGCGACAAAATAATCTAAAAATGACGAGTATAAGATGAAAGAGGAATAAAAGATTTTAAGTGGAATATCAACTGAACAGTAAACGCTAAAAATACACATTCCCGCTGATCCAATTGCATCACGCATGAAAGTCACCGACTCGGAACAAACACTGACTTACAATTTGAGTCACGGCTCAAACCAGCCCAATTTAAGAAACAATATGTTCAAGGCAATGACTCAAGGGGTCGCACAGACGTAAATTAATCTGTGCGACAGTCGATGGGCATACAGGCGCCTCCTGATTACTCATTATGTACGTCAGGAATACAACGCGGTAACAGGAACTGATGATGAGTTTTTTGGGAAATTATAGGAGTTACATTAATTGGTTTTCAAGGAAAATCTGTAATCAAGACTTCTGGGAATGTGATTCCAGTTGCTCGTTGATCTCATGGCAACAGTTGGTTATATTCAAGATTGAAAAATAAAGAATGTCGGTTAACTTTTGTGTTTCAATGAACGATTCTAACTACGGTTGTTAAGACCGCGAATGAAGAGGGAGATGATGGTCAAAGAAGATTGATGGATTGTGTGAGGAATTATGTAAAAGAAAAAGAAGTAAACGTTAATGTGACGTCTGACGAGAGAGAATGCAAGAAACAAACGTGTTATACTGACTGAACCCCAAATAAACTGGGACAATTTATACCCCAAAAAGAATCTTCTATTCTTTAAATATAAAAGTCAAAATTCTTTAACCTTCAGCCACCCTTTGCTGAGAAAAATTCTTAATATTTCTACTTCAGTCCGAATAGAATGGTACCGTGTAAATATGCTGGAGACAAGAAGAACTAGGCGACGTACCACGTCGTGCTACTTGGACTTGGCTCGAGGAACTGTTTATACAGGTAACAAAAGAAAAAGAGTTGCAGAGGACTCCTTTTTAAAGCAGTGGACAGTGTCTTTCAGCTGATATTGTAACTGCTACATCTTAATGATTAATCAACCTTATTTCAGTACCATATATAGTTGCTCCTTGAACTATTAAATTTTGGTACGGTGTAGTCTTCCAAACTCCTACTTAAAATCAGTAAGGTTAATCCAACAATAAAATATAATATTTAATGAAGATGGTTTTAAACTTTAGAAGAATTGTGTAGGTTTAAAAAAAAATGTCTAGCAAGCAAAGTTTTGGATGCGGAAACGTGTTTAACATTTATAAATGATTGTGTAGGTGCATCTTAGGGTTAGTTCACACCAAGACGCGACGCGACGTGGCGCGACGTTCATGGAAATGTGTATCTTTTTGTGTAATAAATAAATAAATAAATTGAGTCGCTATTAAAAAGTGCGGTATAAGGTGCCATCGGTTTAAGGTACATATATATTTTCTTGTATTACCATAAAGTTAGATTTTGTGTAGCTCTATTGTTTACACGGAGCGTCGCGTTTCGATCTGAACTGACCCTTAGGTGTTTAAACGAACACATAAGTCCATTTATAGTCCAGGAGTTGAATAAGGAGATTTTATGCGTCATACGATTTTTATTCGTTTTAAGTGAATCAATTGTTTGGATTTTAGTGGGACTTGGAACGGAAGTTTGGCAAGCATACTAATAAATGAACAATTAAAGTTTTGAATGACGAAGTGCGTAAACATTTGCGTATGATGTGGACATAGTGTCCTCTGTCCTTCCTTTCCCTTTAACACAAGCTTGTGAAGTCTAAGGCGTTTCATAGATCGTGGCCAAAATCAGATTCTAAAATTTTTAAGCCTTTGTCAAACAGACAGGCGTGGCGAATGCGAAGCGAGGCGTTTTTATTTGTAATGTATGGAATTGTTTGAATCCAGTCACATAGAAAAGCGAAAGCGATCCGATAGCGTGACCGACCTATCGGACTGACGTCTCTTATCGGTTCGTTATCGCTTCGGACTCGCTTGGCTTTAGGGTTCCTTCCCCCAAAAGGAAAAACAGAACCCTTTTTATATAACCTTAATAGAATCACTTATTTCATTTGAAACAGAAGCATCGGGAAGTTTTCCTTATAGCCATTGTACTGTTACAGTATGGGTATGCTACCTCTACCTATATATGATTTGACCTCTTTTTACCTGGATCATTATTGATTTTTAAATGTTCAAATTTCGAATGTCATTCTGTTATTTGCGTTATTTTCAATTCATTTTTCTCAGAACCGATTTCTATAAAAATAAAACTTCTATTACTATTTCTAATGATTTTGCATTCACTATTTCAAAGCGCATAATAATGACTTAGAGACACAATGAAGCGAATGATAACGAAGAAAAAAAAACAAATACATGCTGATCATGGGTTTCCTATCTGCATGTAAAACATAAATACCCATTACCATGTATTTAATGTAAATCAGTCATCTATTACACGCTCAAGGAGTCCTACCAAGCGTATCGGGAACCAATGAAGCGTCATATCCAAGGGAAAGTCTGCTACAGTTAGGGTAACCAATTCTTACGGATTTATCAGGACATGCGTATTGTGTAGGTCTCTTATCGGAATCAATACTCTTTGAGAAAAAGTTCAACTGTTTCAAAAAAAAAAAAAACAGAAAATATCTAGACTTGATTGCAACTGACCGGTTGTCTGATGGAACTGTTTCATTTATAATTATTATGAGTCCCGCTGTAGGACAAAGGCCTCCGTTTCTTCCGAATTTCATACGTAATGTGTAGCCCGTTTGGATGAAGCAAAGCTCGCTACAGAATAGCACTATAAGGGTGCCTTTCCACCAGAGATGTGCTATGTAGCTGTACTGTGGTCGCGGGACTCACGAATTACCGTGACGCCGGAACGTAAAGGGCTATTGAAGGACACCGTGGATTTTAGTCAGTACGAGTCTGACAGTCCCTCCCGCTCTGTCCTGGGTGGGAGGACTCTTAAGATGATTTTACCATGTAACAAAAAAAAAAGCTGTGCTACGAGAATGTAAAAGCTGAGCTACGACAGTGTTTGAACATTTCCACTGATGCTACGCTATGTAACGGTGCAAGTAAGATATGCTATGAAGATGCGCAGCCGCAAAGTAGCTGCGCTAGGAAGATGCACAGCTAGAGCTATGCGATGTATCGATAGTAGGGAAGACGACCTATAGCACGCCTCCATAGCACGCATCCATAGCACGCAGACATAGTATACAGCTGTAGCACACATCCTTCCACATCTCAGTTGAATCCGTTTCCACCAGTGCTGTGCTATGTAAACCAATGAATATGATTGGTGGATATCAAACTCATCCGCAGCAACGTAGCATAGCACATCTCTGGTGGAAAAGCAGCCTAACTCATTCAACATTATTTTGAGTTGAAATCAAAAGACTGGAAAAAAAATTTACAGCTGTCAGAATTGTCCAAATTTCGAAATGGTAACCCTACCCACAGTAACTAATCGGGTCATATACAAGATAAATGTACAAATACCTCGTAATTATACACAGTAAGACAACTAATTACAAATCTTAACAACCATGAAATGATGGCACTTAACATACTAAATATGAGTAAACGAACTAACAGATACAACATTGTTAGATAATGCCGGCGTTTAAAAAGGTTTATCTAGTTAATTTGTATTTGTTCTTCCTAGAGGTACTTAAATAGTGATAATTTTTGTTTGTAGGCCAGCAGGGTTGGTTGTCTTGTGAACCAGTTTTGGGTTGATAACGATAGTATTGGTCTGTTTGGAAATTGGTCCAATGTTTATCTGTATAAGTGTAGTTTAAAAAAATGTATTTCTATTTTGGCTTCATTAGAAAATAAAGCTTCAACTATTGTTGCTACTAAACTTTCCACAGGTAGGTATAAAACAACGAATTGACATCTGAATTTTGTTTCCCTCAAAATTTATAGGCAGTTTTTTGTTCATTTTTCATTGTAATAATTGAAAAAAATCAAGTAAAAGGAATAATACCACATTTTGGCCTACAAGGGAATTATAATAAAGCGTAGCATAACAAAAAAGAAAAACGCCCTGTCTAAATAAATAAATAGATATCAATCTATTAACTGGTTCCGGTTTCATAATGATAGTTTTTTTTTTAGCGTGGTAAAATTATCAAATGAGTCCTTCCACCCAGGGCAGAGCGGGAGGGACTGTCAAGACTCGTACTGACTAAAATCTACGGCGTCCTTCAATAGCCCTTTACATTTTGGGGTCACGGTAATCCGTAAGTCCCGCGACCTTTATAATGATAGTTACAATACGTTTGAGAAATAAAAACAAACTTCGAGATTTACAATGATACTACAATTTGCATTTTTAAATAGTTATAGGTAAAGTAAACATTTCTTGCAAGTATTCATACTATTCTCGTTATCCAAGATCAGATCTGGTTTAATTTCCGTCACAACAATGGCACAACAAGGGGTAATGGGGTAATGCAGAGTGATTACATTTATGCTACGACTGCACACGAGACAAAGGACTATTTATACTAAATACATAATTATTGAGAAGGCAGTGTTGCCTGATGGGAATTATGGTATTTCTTCTTTTTCGTCGGGTTTTTTACACACACCCACACACATTTTTTATTTAAAGCTGTAATAAATTAGAAAATTTTGTAAGAAAATCTACTAAAGCTTTTTGATTATTTAAACGGTAAGTAAGATTAATACGATAATGGCCTGTTCATGATAATTTATAACTTATTTGAAGAATTAAAAGATTTGGATACAAAAATTTGACTGACGTCACACTTTAATTTTTTTTAAATATAATTGAACAGGTGCAAAAGTTTTTTGCCACAAGTTTAATCACTGACTGCTTTTTCTTTACTACTAAAATCTGGCAACGATCTTGATTGTTGTAAATAAACTTAAGGAAACTAAATGGCACTTACACGGCCGCGCTTACGCATGTAATTCCGGTGCCTCACAATGACATTATAAGCCCACCAGATTACAAAGCCCCCCCAACATTCAGATTTGGTATCAAGATTAAGAATTTTGTGTAGCTCCGATAAATAGGATTAAGGTCTACCTATTGTGGCTTTAAGATAATAGTTGCTGAGTCACATTTTAATAAGATCTGTTTAAATAGCAGCTGGTAGATCCACAGACCTTTTCAGTGCAGGAATTGTTTCTTTTATTTTTCAGACGGTAGTGTCACACTGGTGCTTCCTTAAACCCGCTTTTCGCTTGCATTCATCATCATTATCATCAGCCGGAAGACGTCCACTGCTGAACATAGATCGCCACGCCGAACAACAATTCACTACTTGCATTCATCGGTTTCCCGCGACTCTCACGATGTCGTCGGAACACCTAGTGTGAGTCCTACCTAAGCTTCGGCTTGCGGTTCGTGGTCGCCTCTTGAGAACTTTTCTTCCCCATCGGTTATCAGTTCTACGAGGGATATGGCCTGCTCATTGCCACTTCATCTTGCAAATTGCTCCTCCAATCGCTTGCATTACCTTACTTCAATTGCGTTTCAATTTTGTGTGAAATTCTGATAAAATCTACAATTTTTTTTGGCATAAAACTGAGGTCATTTTAAATCAGTTTTGTTTTTGAAAATTTTTAAATAAGTTCTCCGGCTCATGAAGTTGCTGTATGCTACATAATGCTTCAGAAGTAAATACCGTTTAAAATGAAGTTCACTGACTCTTTGTCTATGCCCTCTAAACGTTAACTTCGTCGTAATCTTAAAACGAAAGTCAATGAAGGTTTTTCTTTTCCAAGAGTTCTCATCCGACCTTTTTGCGTTAAAAACGAAAGTCATTCATCACATTAAGCTAAGTAATTACCACCTAATTACTCAAGAAAATTCACACAAGAGAAAATTTTGAAACTACTCAAACACACGTCAAAAACATAATGAGCGCCATTGTACAATGCGCGTTGTTAGATGTAATAAGAGAATCAATGAAAACCCATTCACATGGCTTAGAAAAAATAAACCGGCCAAGTGCGAGTTGGATTCGCGCATGAATGGTTCCGAATCATTTATCTATAAAAACGGAAAATAATCACGTTTGTTGTATGCAAGCCCCCTTAAATATGTCATGTATTTGCAAAGTGAACATTCAACTAAATATTCTGTGAATATTTAAAGCGTCTAATTGTTGTCGTTATCAATATCGAGCTAAACCACGTTTTTGTATACGAGCCCCTCTTATATATCTATTTTATTCTGTTTAGTGAGTATTTGTGTTTAATAGCTGTCCCATGTATTCATGAGACAGCTATAACAAATGATGTATTCATTATTTGTGAAAATTAAACTGTCTAACTGTCACGGTTCATCAGATACAGCGGACAGGCATACGGACGGACAAACAGACAGACGGACGGATAGCGAAGTCATAGTAATAGGTTTTACTCTTTGAGTACGGAACCCTAAAAAGTAGCACCGCGACTTGCGACTATCATTGTGTAATCACGTTAACAGTCGCGATTGTAATCGCAGTTGCGTAAAAACGAAATAATAACAAGAACAATACCAACTGAGGTAGCAATTAGTTATGGAATAGGGCTGCTCTAGTATCCCGAATCGAATCAATTGAATAATAGATTCTCAACAGTAATAAATCGTAATCGGAATTAGTTTAATTTAATTGTTAAGGCGATAATCGAATTAAAAGATTAAAGCTGCCGACGTAATAAATAGGATCACAACAGACAATAATTCATATAAATTAGAAAAGTAACACCGGTATGTCTTTGAAGGTCGCTTACAAGTAGGGGATTAAGTTTTTTTTTTTATGTACGCATACATTCATAGTAATAAACTTAGGACTAATTTCAACCGTGAAACTAAACGCGTTATCACGTGTAATCCGCGGCACAATGATGTAATTGACAGCTGACATTAAGCATGATTAATCGATTAGAAACCGATACACTACCACTCTTAGATTAAAGAATGTCCAGATTCCTAGTATGCCAATGAGAACTGAAGCCAAAAAAAGGAGTAAAAATTATCTCCTCCGTTCGATTCCTACGTAAAACAAGTAAATATGTCCAACGAAAACATTTAAATGTGTGCGTGGCGCTCACTCACACATTTATAACGAAAGTGGCTTCACGATAAACGTTACGTTTTGTTTTGAACATAAAATAAATAATAAATAAATAAATAAATAAATATTCCACAACTATCACACAACGCCATCTAGTCCCAAGCTAAGCAGAGCTTGTGTTATGGGTACTAGACAACTGATAAACATACTTATATATTTCTAAATACATACATATTATAGACTAGCGACCCGCCCCGGCTTCGCACGGGTGGACATTTATTTTTTAAGCTCTCTGAAAAAAAAAAATTCCGGGATAAAATATAGCCTATACGGATTCGGAAGAATCCCTCTAAGTAATGGTAAAAGAAATTTTGAAATCGGTCCAGTAGTTTTTGAGCCTATTCAATACAAACATACAAAAATACAAAGGTTTCCTCTTTATAATATTAGTATAGATAGATAAATTACACCCAGACACAGAACAAATGATCGTGCTCATCACACAAACATTTGTCCTGGGTGGGAATCGAACCCACGACCTCCGGCATAGCAGTCAGGATCACTACATAGAATCCGGACATTTTATAATCTAAGCTACCACAATACAATTCGCAGCCCTACTGCAATTCGTGAAAGTGCAGCTTTTTCACGAGCCAGCCCGTCACGACACGACACGGAGTGGAGCCAAACAAAGCACACCACAAACAATCGTGGTAGGCCCGCATAGAACACAGATTGTTTAGACTTACTTCTTCAAAAGTAAGACGAAATAATTTAATCTTGTTTTTGATTATCAGAACAGGGATTTTAAAATCTTTGAAATAAAATGTTTTGATGCTAAAGAATAATCGTATTCGTTCGACACTGGCATAAGCCAGTAAAGCCAGCCAAGGAAATGGTAGGAAATCATAAAAATTGCGACTACTAATTAAGTGTAAAGGCATTAATAGTGCAAGCATCAGCAATTCTATTTAGACATGGGAACCTAAGCCGCAATATCAAACACTAACGAATGGCTGCGCAGTGGCGATGGGGTGCCGATGCGGTGGCGGCGCGGCCGCGGCGCGGTCGTGCGCGGTGGCGCATGGCGGAGCGGTGTCGGCGCGGCGGCGGCATCGTGTACAGGGGCCCAATGTAGGATATTGCTGTGGTTTTGTCAAGTCTTCGAATTTGGCGAGATACTAGCCAGTCTTCTTTATTTTCAATTAGTTGTAACTGGTAAATGAATATATACAGAATACTTTAAGAATACGTAGCTAAGTGACGCTTAGCTACGTATTTTTTATATTCTGTATAATATAATCATACTACGAATTTATCCAGTAAATGATTTTAGACACCCCAACGAATAATTCTTTTAAAAAATCGCACGTTTTATACAAAATTGTAATTACTATAAGTACGATTAAAATGTATAGAACAGGTTATATTTCTTTTTATTTTCATAAAAAAATCATAAAATTGTCTTAATTTCATCACAAATAATGCACGATAAAAAGTTAACACATCGATATTCTTTACTCCGCGTTTATCAAAACACCATATCTAGAATTCCAATCTGTCATTTTAGAGTCTGTGACCACAGCCACGCATCATTACCGTCCTCCTTATTATCTGTGTGGGTTTCCTTCACCGTTGCAATTCAATTGATAAATTGTGTAGAAACTGCCAATTCCTCAAATGGCATACTCGGATTCAATTGAAAAATGTCTGTAATTGTGATCTTGATGGATAGGCCCATTAGGGGAGCGCACCTCATCTATCACATTTTGTTATGTTTTTATTGTTATACAATTGATATTAGTTACTGACTTTCTACTTATCGTGTCTTGTCCTATTTGTATTTAATAGGTTGCCTGTAGCATTTTTTTAAGTGGTAAAATCATCACATGAGTCCTCCCACCCAGGGCAGAGAGGGAGGCACTGTCAGACTCGTACTGACTAAAATCCACGGTGTCCTTCAATAGCCCTTTACGTACCGGGGTCACGGTAATTTGTGAGTCTCGCGACCAAGTTGCCTGAGGCTTTGTGCGAGTTTAGTAAAAATGTATCAGAAGCCATAGCATGACTTTTCAACTTTTTATGACGTAACTGGAACTTGTCTAAACTGGTCACGGCACTGTCTAAACACGAAACCGTCACCCTGGAACGTAAAGGGCTATTGAAGGAACACCGTGAATTTTAGTCAGTACGAGTCTTACAGTCCCATTCACTCTACACAGGGCGGGAGGACTCATAAAAGCTGTATATAGGTAAATATTTCAAGTACGTGTTAAATAAAATACAGAAATCTTTTCATGGCACTATTGGTGTACTGGTCGAGCGATCGACTACCGTGCAGTAGTTGTTCCAGGTCTGGGTGATTCAGTTAGTTTAAAAAAAGAGAGTGGCAAGAGAAATTTTGTTTTTTTTTTATAATTTAGTTTGTAACCAACTATAAAAACAAATAATAGAAAACAAATAATAAGCTAATTATATAAATGTAGCAAGAAGAAACATATCCTTCATTAGATTTCAATTAAATCTTGTCACCGAAATTCAATGAAATATGGATATAAAAACAAAATAACCAAAATGTTGGAGAAATCCCTTCTAAACCTTCTTGCATCTACAATTCAGAAAGTGAGAGTGATAGGATGCGCGGGAGCATCGTTTATGTCATGAATGGCGTCGATAATTACCAACGGTTAACATGACGACTTGCCGGTGGCACATGGCGGGTCAACTCACATGCTTTTACTTTCAAATACGAGTTCATTTTATAATGCTCAGACAGGTCTTGCTTGACGAGTCTTTGGTTTTATACGGACCAGAACTAGCTCGGTCGGACTTAACTTTTATTGAGCAGCTAAAAGGTGTCTGCTGCGACTAATGAGCAAGGGACCCTTTTTTACATGGTAACATCATCAAATGAGTCCTCCAACCCAGGGCGGGATGGGAGGGACTGTCAAACTTGTAATGACTAAAATCCACGGTGACCCTTCAATAGCCCTTTACAGTACTCCAAAATTAATAATGCACATAGAAATCTTCGTCACTGTTCGGCAACGGTCGTATTCCCCGAGTGTCGGAAGACGATATGTATATAGAGTGGTTAAGTGCATTTTCTTCATGCATAATTTAGTAGAATTATGTGTTTTGTGCTAAAAGAGATAAATGTTGATTTATCAGCAACGAAATTGATTCGATAATTCGATGTAAGTAAATAGCGAGGAAAACGAATTCACCTTTGAAAACAAAACCAAAAAGGGTGTGTAATAGCAGCTCTATATAATTCCACACAGAGAGAACACGTGCAGTCACCACCGATATATAAAGACGACTGACGGACCTTTGTTTGACAGACCGGCGACAGCCGCCGACCGCCCGAATTGTTTTCAATTGTTTCACATGATTCGACATTTGACATTGACTCCTGTTTCTTTCGAACAAGGTGCAAAATGCAAGTGCATTGTTTAGGGCTCTCTCCGATTCAATGATTCGGGTGTTTCCGGGAATACGACAATTAGCGAAGATTTGCATGTGCATTATTAATTTGGGAGTACTGTACGTTCCAGGGTCACGGTTACCTGATGATGCAGTTCCGTGACCAGCAAGAGACCCTGGGTGAGATTTCCAGTTCGGGTAACTTGTTATTGGGTCTATCCATCAATAATTTGTCAGCAGAAGCCACGGAGTCTGGTTTTGTGCCTGGCAATCGACTTGCCCCCCTAAGTGAGACCATAAGACGTTTGAAATGGTTTGAAGAATTTGAAGCTTGTAGGTAAGAACCTCGATGTCTCGGTTGGAAAGAGCGTCGCTTGTACTGAATCCAGAGGTCGCGGTTCAAATCCTGCTCGCGGTTCGAATTTTTCATTCCATAGAAAATCTTTTATTTTCTATACTTATTACACAGAGGTCTCTTTATCCAGACTCACTTCGAATCAGGAAAAGGAGACTAACAGCTTTTTCGGTGTCAACTCTTCTTGAACTGGTCTTAGTGACGCCATCCCTCTTCAGGAATTGACAATATTAGACTATCGTACAGTAGTCAGTATTCAAGCTGCTGTCCATATATGCCCAATCCCAATTTCTGGCAGCGTTTTCGCGATTCCCGATTTAAAGAGCGGGTTAAAACAACTACATAATAATATTTTATTATTGTATGTATAATTTCGAAACACAATACTTGAAAGTCAGCCAGAAGATCTAATTAATTTATCTAATAAAAAAATCACATCTGCGTGAACGAACCGAAGCAATCTGTTCATTGTGCCAGTCAATGCACTCTTTGACGCAACAATTAAGTAAACATAACTCGTAATTATTAACGAAGCAAATTATATTCCTTACTGCAATTTAAAGCAATTTAGTGGAGTAATTTCATAACATTCTTCATGAATTTACTCTTGACGCAGCCAAGCGGTTGGAGAAAAATAATTTATTGCACGCTCTGTTATTCTTTATGTACCTAGTCTAGTTAGGAATGACCTTAACTAATGTTTAATATTATAAAAGTCATATTATTTAACACTTTTATGCAAATAGTGTAATTACACGTCAACAATTAGACTAATTTATACAACGCATCGTGTTACCACGTTAAACAAAATTTTGATGTAAATAAGTAAACGCCAGAGTATCATGTCTTTACCAGTTTTTGTGACGTCAAGTCAACTGGAGTTTTCACGTTAATTTCTAAGAAAAAAAAAAGATTCCTTGTTCGTACACGAGTGAGGCGCTTTGTCATTTTTCCATAAAATAAACGGCAGTAAATATTTCAATTACATTGTAAATAAAATACAGAAATCTCGTAAGTGAAAGCCGCTCATCGGTCAACAAAATCCATTAAATTACTTATCACCACCACGACATATTTTAGACAAGACGAGGTATCTTAATGGCAATTAATTTTACACATCGACCAATAGGCTAGTTTCCGCTTCCTAGAGCGTTATTCTAACATTTTTAATGTTCCGAAGACAGTAACGGCCGATGCGCATACGCAATAAAATCATCCGTTTACGCAATAAAGCGCTAAAATTACCCAAACATCATAAATGTTTCCGAAATTCAATTGTAAACGGTTCCGTATTGCAACACACCCGTTTACAGAATAATGGAATCTAATGCTGTAGATGGACAGATGGACAGTTTAATGGACGTTTGGGGTCTAATGGATATGAAATTCAGAAGGACAAGTCTATCTAACAAGGGATAGTATCGATTGTAGTAGTGAAGTACTGGGCATTAACCATTCAATGAATAAAGTTGGAAAACATTTTAGGTTTTCATTATAAACGTGAAAGTTTGTTTGGATAGATGAATGTTTGTTATTTATACACGCAAAATCTACTAAACGGATTTATTTGAAATTTGGTACACAGATAGTTTATAACTGATTGTATGTTCCCATGGGGTAATTTTCCAGTTGTAGTATTTTATTATATTAAACTATTTTTTTTTCTCAATTAACCGACAGCCATTTATCTCTGCTCACGTACGTCATTCAAACTAAGTTGTAAGATTTTATGTCGGTCCTTCGAGCCGGATTAGCCATATGACGTCAGAAACATGAACAAGAAGGAAAACAAGGAGGAAGGAAAAGAAAAAACAATAATGTCAAAGCTTGATATTTCTCTCCACAATAAACATCTGTCAAACTAAAATGTCCTTTAGTGTCTTGCAATACTTGACTTCTTGTCTCCTCTTCTGCATTGCAAAACGGTTCAGAAAACCTAGATAAAGTAAAATAGCAAGATGATAAAAAGGCAAAATTATATGGAAACGAACAAAAAGCTATGTTAATCTTATTGAAAATGCTCACAAAGCTACCACTAGCCTTCTGTGGTCGAAATTCTACGTGGTCCTACCACACTCCTACACGGTTGTTACTATGTGATGAATGAGTGTATGCCAGCTGGAACTTTCACTTGCATGGGACGGTTTACATGTCACTGCCTCGTTAGTACAAGTTACTGATGTATAGCTTCTGTTAGGGTTTATGAAATTACCGTTTTAGGGGATGATAACGTTGATTTTATAATCGCGACAAAAGTTTGGCAAATATGTGTGATTGACTTGAATTTTAGTAATACCATTTTTTCTTGTGGGACCCTATCCGTAAAATTTCGTTTATTGTAATTCCAGTGTGAGAAAGAGACAGAGCTATACAAATCGTCTTGAGCCACCTCGTTCCCACAATGAAATTACTCTCTCTTTAAAACGTCGTGGTACACCTGATCCATCTTCTTGGCGTATCAATCGTATAAATTGTCATTCATGTCAGAAAAATGCCATCAAATGCTGAACGCAAGTCTATTTCAGAGAACGTCAGTCAAGTCTGCTACTTCTGCATCGAAGACATAGCATGCTAAGAACTGAGATACAGTTTAAGATCTTTCAATAGCGTTGTACAGTAAAGGACTAAACCAGTGGTTCCTAACCTGGGGGTAATTACCCCCGCAGGGGTAAAACGGAGATTCTAGAGTGGTAACACGGGATGACCGGAAATAGTATTAAAATAGCAATAGTATTAACATGGATAGTCGTGAGTCCCACTCCTGGATTTTAAGACCATTTTCTACTTGCCTCGATATTTTCGTAATGCGTAATGTTGAGCATGACATGAGATGCGCGTTGAGTGAAACCGAACCTAATATTGTCAAATTTGCGAATATACAGCAATTTCAACCTTCACACTAGTTAACTCCGCGATTTATATATTACTTTACTAGTTACCTAACCGGGCAATATCTTACATAGTAAACATATTTTCGTTCAAATTTGTGTGGTTCTAATTATTTAAATTAGCTAGGGGTAAACTCAATTCCCATACTTGTTCACAGGGGTAGTGACATTGAAAAGGTTAGGAACCACTGGACTAAACTAAAGTATTGATTGCACCAATAACAAAGTGAGAGAGCAAGAAGTGATTTTTCAAGATGGCATAATTTATTTTCATACTACAAAGAACTATCTGAATGTCATCGCGTAATAGCCTAGATATTTAATTTTGCTGTCATAGGCTAAGTTTAATTGCTCGACTGGTATTTAAAAAAGGTCAGCAATAAAATACTTGATGAGCCTGATAATGAAGTACCTACGTTGCAATAGAAAACAGGAACAAGGATTAACAGTACGTTCATATTTTAAGATACGGTTAGTTAATGTTTGTCCTTCAGTGAATCAAAATAGACTTTAAACAAATAACATAGATTTTGGTGTCAACTTTGAACCATACAAGACCTTATAACCCTTTAATAATCATCATACTATCAGTCCTAAGACGCCCACTGCTGAACATAAGTCTCATAATACATAATTCAACAACAACTCTTTACATTTTTTAAATAATTCTTCCGACATGAATTGCCAAAATACGATCATCTTTTTTTTTGTAAAACGATGTCAAAAATGTTACGACGACATTAAATTCATCAAAAAAAAATTCACATAGTTAACCAATTGTTTAATGTACCGTGTCCAGTTTCCTCCGAGCGATGTAAACCATCCCTACACTCCACAATTGACATCTGACAGTTACACAGAATCCGAGATTTGAGATAACATATTGATAGCTGATGATATCATAGGGGTGAACCAACAGAGGTGGTTGGGTAACAAGGTAACAACAGATGATTTATGGTATGACTCAGGCGCAAAGCTGAAGGTTTGGTAATGATTTGACACGATTATTTTGTACTTCCCGGTAAAAGGTCTCTTTGTGTACATTCTTGCTGCTCATCGGATAGATCAAGGTAGTAAAATTTGTCGTATTTGGAATAGGTTACTGCTTCTGTAGTGTTGTTTCAGAGTAAATTGGAGAGCCACTTTGAAGAGCCCGGCCGTGGTTGAAGTTGGACAAAAATAATGGCAGTTCTTAAAGAAAATGTATCGTGTGTCTGGAACAGACAGAAGGAACAGGTTGGTTTTTTACACTCTAAACATGAGACAAAGATACCCAAACGGGTGGTATTCCAGGGATTGCGCCTCTGACATCGAGTTACTCGCAACACGATTGCAATAGTTACACGTGGTGATATCAGATCGTATTGGCACTGAATTTTGAGAGACGTTTAAAGAATTGTTGACCGGTTGTTGGCTGGATAACAATCAGACGATCGTGGCATAAAGATAAGCTAGGGGATCTAATAGGGGTGCTAAGACAGGAAACCTCCACGTGCGCCCGTGGACTGGAGTTCCCCTTCGGATACGTCCGGGGGGAAGACCAGTTTTTCGGGCCGGTGCACCCTGGGATGCGGGCAAAAACTCTTTTAGGCACTGTGTGCCTAAGGGGTCTCTTTGCCCGTATGCGAATAGCCTGTCGGGTGGATGCTCCAACGCGTGTCCCTCTGAACAGCAGAGGGCACAGCGGCGGAGCGGGCTTGCGGACGGTGAGTAATGGGTAAGCTCGCCGTCCGACCAAGGACCAAGCCCGGGTAGGTGGCGCGTCGTGTTTCACGCGTCACCGACGGGGCCCCTTACGGGGCCAAATGCCTGCTGGGGTCGCGGCTTTTTTCTTAATCCAGGATACCGCGGCCCCGGAACGTAAAGGGCATCCGAAGAAACACGGGTGGATTTTAGTCAGTAAGAGTCTGACAGTCCCTTCCGCCCCGCCCAGGGCGGGAGGACTCATTTGATGATTTTGCCACCCTAAAAAAAAAAAAAAAAAGGGGATCTAATAGACTCAACAGTTGATGGAACAAGACTACAGAATGACGATGAAGATAAAACAACATTGCAACATTGTTATGTCACATTCTACGAAAACCATAAGTCACTTATGACCAAAACCCATTACGTTATTTCTCGTAAACTCGGAAATAAAAAGAACAATGCCAACGTAAAATGCACATAAAACTCATATAAAAAAGGAAATAACTTCCGCCGTCTATTATTATATTCCTGATAAACGATCTTTTGTATAACTCGTGAAGTTTTAATTACTGTTGCTAAATATCTTTGATCATAAAGTAATGGTATATCGAGTCATATAATTACTTGAACTAGCGGAACCCTAAACTGCGATTTCCGTTGATACGAGTATTATAGAGCTTTTAATTGAATTGTTATGTAATAGGGAAGTATTATTCGTTATGTGTTAACTATTAGATATCTTCCATATCTATCTTTAATCTTTATTTTAATTATAAAGCTATTGTGATGAAATGTGTATTTTAAAAGATTTCTTTCCTTCTGTCTGTGTTAACCACAACTACATAGCAAAAATTTTAGAGTTTAGAGAAAATAGCGAACTCGATGTTGATATCTTTCATCGATAAAATTGTTAATAGATATTAAGTTCTTTATCTTCATCTTCTCTCCAGATCTTACATCATTACGATTAGGCTCGGTATGATAATGTCGATTCATCTAATATTTATGGAGTCCGCAAGAGTCGTTAAGCACGAGACTCTTCGAGGTAGTCATAATCATCCAGCAGTCGACGTCTTTCTTTGAATTTATGATTATCATCTGCTTTGACATGTTACGTTCCATTGCTAAAGAAGTTGAAGGCCCTGTGGAAATATTGTGTGTTTATCTTAAATTCGTATATATTCAGAAATGAGAGCATGGCCTATTTTTGAAGTTAATGCCAAACTAACATCATGAACTCTTCGCAAAGAAACTCATAGCAAGTGCTTGCACTTTCAGAAATTCGTTGATAATATTCCGATTAGATGCAAACTTGATAATAAGTTCCTAATTTAATGCTACCCACGTAACAGGCTGTCGGTAGTTACCATTCAGTAGGTACGACTCCTAGAACCTAGAATCTGGCTAAGATCTTCCTTGATCGATATCCCGGTTATGATATGCATGTCACTTGGGAAATCTAGATGAGGAAATATTGCAAACGATTGTAGGAGTCTATAGGCTTCAATACTTTCTTAACTTTATAACTTGGGTTGCCAAGGAATTTATTTGATTTGTTTTACTTTGATGCTTCAGATCATGAAGAGATTTTCCAAAGATGACAATGTTGAAAGAAATTATATTTTACATCTCTAACAGTATTTATTACCCAGAGCAAAATATGATTCTTAAATTCAAAACAAATTGCCCATGGTTCTAAAACAGTATACACTCAAATACACATGTATCATCAACGATTACATCAATTAATACACGAACACACAGGTCAGTACACTAGACCAACAATTACGAATACAAATTAATTAATTTGTCTCGGTTGACTCCAACAAGACTACAACAATTTGCGTGGGACGCAGTTGATGTAGCGCGAACTGTTCATGTGGTGCTTAAAGTAATCCATCTGCTTGGAATGTTTGTACATTAGCATTTCCCATAACCTCATTTATTAACGCTTATGGAGTCACCATCTGTCTTGGGTTAATTTCAGAAATAGAAATATTTATCTCAAAGTCTAACTGTCTGTCTTTAGCTAAACTGTGTTCATTTTTATCATTGGTTTTCACACGTAGCTGAATACTGATAATCTTCCAACCTTCTGTGCCGTTCTTCCCTGGTTGAAGTACATACTACAGAACACAAAAAGGTAGCTCCTGTACACCCATGTGTCCAATCCCCATGGATTACACGTGCACACACTAGTGATGTTTAAAAAGGGTAACACTAATAACTATGGTCATAATATGGATATGGACGAACAACTGTGTGAAGAATAAATGGAGTAGATCGAGAAAAGAAGTGATTTTTGAGATAACGAGTAAAAGAAAGCTATAGAAAAAGAATGTCGCGCCGATACTAAGTAAATTAGTAGGTATAAGGGCAAGAGAATGATCGTATGATCGAACAAAAGTCGGAGACCCTTAAATCACAAATTCGAACTACTAATACATGGCATTAACAAAGATCGAGTCACGTCACAAAATATTTACGACAAAATTACAAACCGCCCACGCAGTGTGCGGTTAAGCACTAACAAAATTAACAAAACGAACAAATATTTATCACCGCCATAGAGTATAATTGCCACATTATTCGGAATAATTTAAGCTAATGAAGTGCATACCGATTAACGCCTCGTTACAAAACCTCGCGTATTTACTAAATAGGTTTACAAACACGACAGTTTGTGTGGATGTATGTTCATTATTCCTCTTACACGAAAAAATTACTGAAAAGCTTTTGTCGAAACTGTACAGTAATGTTGCTCTTGCATGTAACACATCGGTCACAATTTTATGAAGATACGTCCGTGATTACAACCGCGTAGATTTTCTACTTAAAATTACTTTTTTACTTCTAAATACGAGTATCATCAGTAGCGTAATTTGGTGGTCGCAAACCCTTAATTCATCTTCCCTGACTTCTAAAATACAAAAATATAACACAGGCAAAGTCGCAATGTGGAATACTGTTTGTGAGTGTGTGTACGCCTCATAGTTACAAAACGGCTCATATTTGCCTAACACTGCATCGGTACCATTTAGACACGGTGGAGTTATTGTATTGTTTGGCAATCATTCATTAACGCTGTTTGCAATCATTACTAACTAGCTGGTAACGTTTTTAATGACGAACAAATATTTGGTTTGGCTAATTTGATGAGAGGTCGAAAAGACGAGAAAATTCTACAAAATAACAATAATGACAATAATGTTTAAGTCATAGAAAACAAATTCAAAAAAATGATGGCGAAAATCATCTTAGAACAGCAATTATGATTGTGTTGTCCCATGACTCGGAAGAAGAGAATGCATAAGACAGGCGAGATTAAAAAGTGAGAGTCCATTCAGCAGCATTTCACAAAACAAATGTCGATTTATCTGCATAAAGATAATATCAGAAACGAATGACAAAGCTTGATAAAGCAGTTAACCTACAAACAATTTTCTTAATACCTTTCAAGGTTACCTCAAACATTTTGCGGTACATTAACCGCAACAAGTTGTAGTAACCGCAGTATGAATATTTATAAATTCATTAAACAAGCGTGTGACAAGCTTTAAAAAACTATGCTGTTATTGTTTGGACAATGATCATTAAAGATTACATAACACTAAAGAATTTAAATCAATTGCGTGCGTTTGTAAATAGTAACTATTCTATTGACCTTCTTCTAAAGTAGAGGCATGCATATTTGTAAAATCATGAGATCTTTCAAATGCATAAAGCAATCTCTGCAATTACCACAGCTCAGCGATAAAAATTTAAAATGATAAAACCTTTTCATCTAATCAAAAAGCGAGTTATTTAAAAACCGGTTCCGTCAACCGCTAAATAACTTCTAACAATATCAACAATAGCAAATATTTCCGTTTCATTACCATGTTCTAAGGAACAACAATGGTTATTTTATTCATCGTCAAATGCACTCGTAGTACGGGATCTAGCCGATGCAAATTCCCTATGGCTTGCGATCGTGTGATCATTCCCACGGGTGCTCTACCGACCTTCGTCAGATGTCCCCTACTACGATTAAATTTTTTATCGTCATCGTGTCGCTTTAATGACGCCTTTACTTTCTTGTTTACTTTTGCACTTTTATCTATGTCATTGTACATTTTTGGGGTGGTGTCTTTGGACAAGAGATGAATAATAGTTTTTTCGTTCTTTTTTCTACTTTTTAAATTTATAGTTCGAATTCGGATGCTCCTTTAACGGTCGCTTGATGCTTATTGAGATGTGTTGGGAACAATAGTTGTATAATTTGTTTTACATACTTTTTTGGGAGATGACTATTGTCCGGTGATTGTTATTTTGATCCTCCATTAATCATGAAAAGCTACAACAATCACTTTTTTATCTGAATATTTCATTGTTGTTCACAATACAATATTAACCTTCACGCGCATGTAAGATTTAACGCTGAGACTTAACGATTTGTTGATGACATTGTTGCAATATTTTACACAGTCTTTTGATAAAGATTTCAAGTCTCATCAGAAGATTCTGAATAAAAACTGTTCCAAAATGAATCAATTAGTCCACAGTATCGGATACTGTTTGACATTTCCCAGTAATGTCCACTACTGTGTATGCAAGCTCGAAAAGGGTTAAAAACTTGTATGAATCAGGCCATTGATTCAGTTCATGTTAAGTACTGTTTATCGGGCAGCTTCCATCAGTATTCCAACATGTGTCCATCAGACGGTTCCTTTCATCGTTACTACAAATATAATGTTTCTTACTTCCTAGGATTCTGTCGGATAGTGCATTTTGTACTAAATTACTTCTGTCCAATTAGCTATGGCGTTCCTTTAATTAAAATTAATCTAATGACCTTTTTATCGAGTAAAACTTGATTTCTAAAGGTTAGTTTTTTTCATTTCAACGTTGATTGCCACTTAATGAGTTAAGTGTGATTCATGATCAACAAGAAACTCCATAGCCGTTTGATTCCTAACCTGACAGGTGACTAGTAATAATTAATTTGCCAACAACTTTACGTTTAATTACGTAAGTTCGCATCTTATTCATCTAACCGTTTTCTAATTACACGACTTTCTCCAGACTGTATGTATCGATACATGTGTAGATGGTAATAAAAAATACCTGAATTGGTATTTTGTTATGACTAATTACAAAGAAAGAAAGTTGCTCCTTTTTATTTAAATTTTGAAGCCAGTAACGGTTAGTGAGGAGACTATCAAATAAAATATTGGCGCCAGCGCATACCAATGTTGGTCATACACTTTTTTACTGGGACAAAAAAGTTAAATGCGGTCGTTTCATGCTTTGACAAGACTTAAAAGTCTTGGTCGCCAACATTTTATAACATCTATTCTCGGCGCCATTCCAATGAAGCTCCAATTTTGAAACAGTCCGTAAAACTATTTGAAGTATTATCCGCTGCATGTCCAACGCTGGAATGCACGGCAATGACAATGCATGGAACTAATTTTGGATAAATGAGATTTTTGGTAACAGGAATGTCACACGGAACAAGAAAAAATCCGGACGGGATTTGAAACGACTACATGAAAGAGTATTAAACTCCCAAAATACGAGTAGTACTACGAGAAGATTTGAAGAGAACAGATCTTCGGGCCTTGACAAAGTAAAGTTTTATCAGCAAGTTCTTTTCTATAATAATAATGAGATACCGCTGAAAAAAATGTTACTACTCAGAAGATTAGAAAACCACTTGTTTAGGTCCTCTTCCCATCAAATGCAGGATCACCGAATAAGGCAAAGCCGATGTGCTAATCTAGTTTGTTGTGACTCAACCTACCAACATCTTGTCTCATGTTGCATCTCGTAAGCTCGTCCTTTTAAACCAAATGTCAAAGTCTATCAATAGACTGGTACTTATGACATTACCCCGAGTTTCAGTCGTTACGTAAGCTAGTAACAATAAAATATCAACATGTGCAAGATCTGGCAGGATGTTAGCTAACCGTCTTTGAGCGTTCGAGTTACCAATTTCCTTTGCAACTGTTACTGCTGTGAAGAAAGACTTACTGACATACTTGTTTCTGGTATTAAGAGACAGCTATCAGTCTTGTTTGGACAACAATTCGATTAATCAAAGTGCTGTATTCATTGTAATTGTATCGTAGCTACACAATTATTTGTGTCCTACCTCAACCATTTTGTCGATTGCGGACCTATGGTATGGTAACGTTATATGACCATCGAATCATTACTTGTTATTTTGATAGAATGTTGGTCTTCAAGTACAAGCAATGGATACAGTTCCTTAGTTATTACACCTTCTTTGTAGTATTCGGGAACTGACGTTCCCAAATTCGGAGACAGTCAATGTCCCCCAAAAGTCCTGTATCCAAATTCAAGCCCCGCCTTGCCTGCATTCCTAATCCAAATCGATTCATCTTAAAGACGTACTATTATGAAGTAACCTGGCGTAACCCGACCCGTATTATGAGATAATAGGACATTCGTATAATAGCCTTCTATTGTGTGTCGAGGTCCCGATGCACCTCAGCTGTCAATCCTTCGAGCGATCACCGTGAAATCAGTTGATGCTTTAAGACCTACAGCGATGTCTAATGGCTTTCGTAGATTAGTTAAAATAATATTGGTCGTTTTGAGAGTTTTGGTGGGTGACGTTAATTAGAAATATGTTAAAAGGGTTTGTTTTGTAAATTGAAGAAAGCTTTAAAGACATAAAAAGGCATCCCTTGGAAGTACTGCAAAAAAATAGCACTCTTCATTTTTATGACTGCATGGGCAGTGTTTATTTATTATTCAAATGATAAGGCAAACAGGATTGATGAACAAATTATTTACCTATAAAGTATGTATCATTTAGTACATTATAAAAATATAGCATTACAGTCTTGCCAAAGCAAAGAATCCTTCACGCTCCAAATGTTTGGGAAACGAAAAAGAGGAAATTCAACAATTTCTTGAAGACAGTTAAATCATAACTCTAATGATCTGTGAACAAATTCCCGAGCGGCGCGTGCGCAACATTCAACTCGCCACTTAGCCACAAGTTACACGATCAAGCGACACATTTTGTCAGTGCAAAGAAAATGAATGAATTTAAATTTCACCGCAAAGCGAATTGTGGCGCGACGGTACTTAACTGAAAGATACCACTGATTTATCAAGCGTGTCTCTTGCTCATCGCCTGAGGTCGTGAACTGAGCTTAACATTGAGTAATTGCGTGAGCATAACTGTAGTCAATGTATCAAATATTTTCCCATAATTTAAGACACTGGTGCTTTCTATACGGTATGATATGATAATAATGTTAATTCACATTGGTGTATCAAATAACTTGAATATCTTCCGGTAAAATTTACTATAACTTATGAATAGTTCTTCGCCATTCATTTACCATCTACTAGTCTTTGCTCCCGATTTCGTCTGCATCGAAGTCAGAAGTTATCCTACTATAACGTTCAGCCCTAAGGTATTCCATGTCTTAATCCAGTTCATGATTTATAGCTGTGTTTTGATCAAAATCCAAATCTGCTCAGCCGTTATTTTGTGAAGGCCTATCACAACAAATCACTTTCACATTAATAAATAATATTAGACATCACTATTACTATTTTCATTTTTTTGCTACTGGCAATCACAGACTATGGCCATACAATTAATTAATTAATTCATAATGAATTTACCTTCCGCACTTGCGCGTGCGCTCAACCATGCAAAACAGTAGTATCTACTAATTAATTAAAAATCTGTACAAGTTCTACCACATGAAACGATCCTACGATAAGATGGCAACTTTTGATTGAAATGTCATCGACAATGACATGCAGTGAATTGTTATTAGCTGTTGACTTGTCCTTGTTTCTGCGACTGTCTTGACTATTATGTTCCATTGTTTTTGACTGCTCCTGCATCTGTCAATGAATCATGTTGTGCTTTTGCCTTCTTTCTTTTACATCGGTTGTGTCTTGGCTTTTATCAGCCCAAAAGAAAAGATGAGTCCTAAGATGGAGCGAGCTCACTTACAAGGAATTGGAACTTCTGTTCACCGACAGAACAGTAAAAACTCATAGGTGCTAGATTCTGTCATGATGATGGTTGTAAAGCAGATGGCCCTAGTGTGGCCTACCACCACCAGTGGAACAGATCAGATTACTGGAAGCTTATGGTAAAGTTGCTTGGGGTGGACCGTTAGGAGATGGGTCCCTACCCCAAAGATCCCTGTGGAGAGAAGCCTTTGCAAAGAGCTGTCTCTTTGCAAAGGCTTCTCTCCATCCATTGTAATGGTCATGATTGTGCGCCACTGCTGTGCATAATGTTGTCATAAAATTCTATACTCTATGGTTGTGATTAGTCTCGCACTATTATTTAGAGATTAACCTGAGGCAAGGGCTGTCCAGTTAGTTACTGTATGTAAATCAATTAGATCTCCTGCCCGTGACATACTGCTTTATACTTATTAAATTTTAATCCATTCAATGAATCCACTATCTATCTTTTTCTTCAACCACAGATGCCAAGTTTAGACATGCATTGTCCTTATCCTCATTTTTGTTTTTATGAATCAATGCATTCCAATGTGCTTATCATTTCTTCAACGAATTGTTATCACTGCTGTCAAAGTTCTTCTCTTCGTCACCATCAGCCCTTGCACTATTGAATGATTCTGCGTTATCAGTGATTTTTGTGTCAGTGGGTATCTGCTCAAATGATTGATTCTTGTGACGTCATATCCTTGTGATAAGCTATGGATTGATTGCGTCAGTATTATCTATAGTTTTGTGACTTTTTAACTGATGATAGGGATCTAAGATTTGGAAAGAAAGGCGAAATTTATGAATTGTAAGACGAAAATAGAATTATATCTTGACGTAGACCGACATTAATCTTCGAGAAATATTTAATCTCAATATAAGGATCGAAAAAGATGATGCCATTGTTTTTATTTTGTAAATATCAACCAGAATCAACAGGGGTTTCGATGCAAAGAAGCTCGACAAACTCTCGAAGAACTAATTTAATTGCTTTGGATTCTGCAGCGAAATTAATCAAGAAAGTATAGCGCCACCCCATTGGTCTACGAAATGATATTGAATTGACTTTCAGGCATGACTATTAATCACGAATATCTATAAGTACTCCGATTAACATTTAAACAACATAACTCAATCACAATAGGAATTCTTAGCCATGCATGTTTGAGATACATGACAGAGATACAAAACAAGGAAAGAGCCAAGTGAAGGTGTGATCTGCTAATTACCATGCATACCTATTGTTTCGTGTCTAATATTAGATAGCACGACCACGACAGTCTCCACGTTTGAATGGCGACTAATGTGCTTAATAAGTATACAGCATGTATCAGAGCTTGCCCCGAGTTACGAGTATATCGTGGTAGGTTCGAGCCAGGTCATGCGCTACTTTACTTACTCAACTTTGTGTTATTTTTTAAATCACCACTGCTCCCAAAACGGTGAAGGAAAATATCGTGAGGAAACCGATATGTCCTAGAGCCAAAAATTCGAAGACATAATATGACATCTACTAACTCATTAGAACTGAGAACATGCCCCTGTCGCAGCGCACCAGTGACTACATTATCGGCTAATTATGCTATGAATCAGAAAAGTGTGGTCTTCTTGTGATATTTCTTTTATAAGACCAACATCGAAATCTCAGAAAAAATATCAGATGTCCCAAAATTTCAATAGGTATACTCTTTCTTGGGGCATGGCAGTGCTCCCGTCAAGTTGAGCAGAGACATTCCATCTTTTTCACGATGCCACTTACGGCACCTTTAACCCTCCCTCGAACTTCGTTGGTTATAAGGGAAGATGTTTGAATCAGGTAGTCTCGCAATAATTATCATTTCCCCATACAGATATCAGTTCCGTGCGGAAATCGTATCTGAGACACGCAGCTCAATAGTCACTCAGCCACTTCGACAACCGTCGTTTATCTATGGAAAGAAAACATATTGAATTTGATGGTCTGTATCACATTCTGAACGACCGTATTTTTAGTAGTATACAGTTATACACGCTGTATACAGCACATTTTACAGAACAATTCCTTCCTACAAACTTCCCTGTATTATCTACAATTTTAATTGTGTAGGAAATAGCAACTGTGTATTATTAAAATGAAAACGGTCTACATTCATGATTGTTGCAATATTCATTAGTTAGACAGTTCATCAAGTTTTTAATTCGGAGGAAATTGATAGCATTTCCACAGTTCTTATTGAACGAGGAAAATAGAAGTAGGTATGTTTGAAAAATACCTAATCTTTATTTCTAAGAAAGATTTTGAATGATAAAACTTATCGATTGTTTATCGGCTTATAATTTTATCTCAACTTCGTTCACTAATCATTGTCAGACGTCATTCAAGATTAGCGTTACGTGTATCTGCGTACCTATTATATTTATACGAGTACGTTTGTCTTTTTTTGAAATATGTTTTACACAACCCCATAAATCACACACTCAAAATAATATCACACAATATAAAGATTATCATCATCTTGAAGATCAATCTTATGCTGAATAACGGCCTCTTCAACAGGCCACTATACACCGTGACTTTTTAGTCGTCTTACAAAAGTGGTCCACTCAATGTATCCGACATAAAATATCTTGGGTCGATTTTTTTTTTTATCATTAATAAATAGGTACATCAGAAATATGAAACACTTTGTTAAAAATGTTTACGTATGAAACTGTAGAGTATGTCTAGCCAGTGCACGAGTCGAGAGGATCATTCCATCTCCATTTTCTATGAGACAAGTGTGTTTCTAACTACACATTGTGTCATAATAATGAATAATATTTTTTATTTTTTGAATTATCCAAATCTCATAAATACCATTTTTGAAGTGAAAACTTCTTTAGCGAGCACTTTTTCTGTAATGGGTATAAAATCTTAAACTCGCGTCAGGACACGTGACCCTGATCGAAAAAGCGTAGGACGGATAAACTCGCGTCAGGACACGTGACCCTAATCGAAAAAGCGTAGGACGGATGGAGAGTAGACAGCTATCCCCTCTCTACGGCGCGGCGAAAATGTATGCCTGGGCCTACTGTTTCGTTTAGGCGGCGCAGGGCGCTTGCGCGAATGTTCGTCTATGTTACAGCGTGCCACGAATCGAGGTCGAGGTCGAGGTCGACCTCGACCGTGAACGATAGCGCAATAAATGAATATTGTATTCTACCACATAAATGATAGTACTTTTATACTGATAAAGCAATTGGTGCAAAATTAAAAACCTAACCTAACCATTCCAAAATATCAAACATGCTCAACGTTAATAATCAAGTTTTCACTTCTGCCGGCACTCCCAGAGTGCAACCTGTCGTTTTTTTTGAAGTGAAAACTTCTTTAGCGGCGTTGAGCACTTTTCTGTAATGGGTATAAAATCTTAAACTCGCGTCAGGACACTCGCGTCAGGACACGTGACCCTGACCGAAAAAGCGTAGGACGGCGCAGGGCGCTTGCGTGAATGTTCGTGTGACTTTATTACTTTTAAAGAAGTTTGTATGCTGGATACATTCGTTGCTAGGTAACATTGTTTATAAAAGATTTACGTCACATTGGAAAATTATTGAAATAAAAAGTCAACCATTTTTTCTAGTTTTACTAAAATCTGTTCACAAGATATTTCCAACAATTACTATTCAAGTTTTCACTTCTGCCGGCACTCCCAGAGTGCAACCCGTCGTTTTTTTTATTATGAATGTTTACTAGTCATTGGAATGAACTGAGCTGAGCGTTGTAAGACAACTAAAAAGTCACGGTGTATACAGGTACTTCATTGTAAAAATCTGATTAGTCCGTCATTTAGATTATAAAAAAAATAATTAACACTTTTTTTTTGTTTTGTTACTAAAACCAAAATTGACGAAAATACGACACTTTTAAAATTGGCAAAACGTCATAAGCAAGTTAGGTTTTGCTTGCTTCTGACGTCACGAGTCGACTCTCGAATAGCGAATGTATAACGCTTCAAAATAATTTTGAAGCATTACATCTTTGTAAATATACATTGGTTTAATGAAAGATAAAACCATGTAATTGTTTTTCAAAACTATATCTGTCGGACTAATCAAAGGCCCATGCAACTTTTAGTATGGACCTTGGCATCAATTTTTTTTTTCTTTTCGCCAGTGACTAAATTTTGTCCACAATTAGAATACTACCTAAGAAGTCCATAGAAAAAAAAAGTTTCTAAACCGTAACCAACCTGAGATATGGCGGTTTTAATTTTGTTCTAATCAGGAGTGATTTACTCCCGAAATCCGTTATATCTCTGGTTGGTTACGGTTTGGTTTTTTTTTTTTATTTTTTACGAAGTTCTTAGGTTGCCGTCTACTTATGACCAACATTTCATTACTGGTGAAAGAAAAAAAATGTTGATGCCAAAAAGTTGCATAGCTCTTGTATGGCCCATCAATTCGATTCTTGCAATTTTTCATCCACAGAAATAGAATCAGACTGCTGCCTGCACTGCGAAGAAAGTTGCGTCACCTAGCTTGAGAACTTGTTCCCTTACGGTTGCCGATTCACAATCTTCTTATTGTTACACCATTTCTGACACTAATCTGCATTGTCCTTACATTATCTGACCTAGATTGAGATGTCTGGGCCTAAAAAGGGTCATCATCATCACTAGCCTATAATGTTTTTACGGCTGGTACCAGAATACAACACGCGGACCCAGTGTTAGTTGGTGGAGCGTTTTTAGAGCAGTGGTGATGAATTAGATTACAAAGTTATGCTCCTAACTGAGTTCGAACCCACATCCTACAACTTGTAAGTCGGAGTCAGTACCACTGGGCCACTACTGCTCCATATTCAAAAGACTAGAAAGCCAGAAAAAAAAAATGAGTACCCAAAAAATTAGTAAGCAAATGCCTTATAACTATTACGACTGTGTTACAGTCATAACCAAATTATGATGAAGTTCAGTTGCTTCTATTAACCTCTCGGGCGATTTATAATTGAAAATGATAAAAATCAACGTCCAATGTGCGACTGTCTGTTATGTACAGACGTGTGTACGTAAGGCGCTGGGGCATTTTCGCTTATGTACACCCGGGTGTACGTAACGCGCCCGAGAGGTTAAAGTCTTTCAGTATCAATATGTACATATTGATACATACATACTACCTACTAACTGACGTGTTCTTAACAATACAGTACTATCATGTACTGTTAAACTATTACTTTACTTTTTGCAACACGAAGGGCCGCTAAAATGCTGCTGTATTGCGACTGGGTGTTTAGAGCAGCGGGAGTCGGCCACCCGTTGGCGTTTTGTTTTCTTCAATGGGTTTTGTGAATTGGATTCGGTAAATGAAAATGAGTCGAGAGTATTTTTAGCTTTTCGAATTAAATACTGAGAAAGTTCTGAAAGGTTTTGCAAAGGGAATGACTGAGAGGTTAATTGGATTCAAATTAAGTTGGTTTGAAAGTAATTTGTAGTTTTGGCATTAGTTAAAATGATTGAGTAAGGTACAATCAACAATTTTGAGAAAGGTTTCAGAAAGAGTCAACAAAACATAAAAGTTTGAAAATGATTTTTTATTTATCAAGCCGT
Organism: Agrotis puta; assembly: GCA_943136025.2. Classification (NCBI taxonomy): domain Eukaryota; kingdom Metazoa; phylum Arthropoda; class Insecta; order Lepidoptera; family Noctuidae; genus Agrotis; species Agrotis puta. The sequence continues at coordinate 5,528,272 of OW964184.2, read as the reverse complement.
AGATAATGAAAGGAATAAATTCAAATCAAATCTTTTTTCCGCTCAATTTATTTTTGTCAGTTACACCAAAATCTTTGAAATCATTATACGCTATTTAGAAATACGTGACTCACCCTACAACTAATATTTTACAATTCAAATAAATATAATACATCCATCATTTTGTGCCCAGCAGGATATCCTACGGGAGAGTATTAATTTGTTAGTAAAGATGAATAGGTAGTTACTGATGTTGCTTTCATTCATTCTTATTTTTCATTTATACTTCAAATAAATCTAATAACAAGGTTTGAAAAATGACAAAAGTTACATTTTAATGGCGTTATTAATGTTGAGTTAAAATGATAGTACGTTTTCAGTAAAAATCCTATTGTTTAGTTCTCTATAAGTAAGACCCTTTAAGCTCCTACAGACGATTCCGAATTAAATGACGAAAGCCTCATTTAGACAATGCAAGAACTAGCACGCCAGTTGCGTTACATTGCGGACTTTATAGGTACAACGAATTCAGTTGACCAAACAAATTCCGCAATGTAGTGAAACTCGCATGCGAGTTCTTGCTCCGTCTAAATGAGGCTTAACGCTTGACTTAGTCATGTCTTATGAAATTCTTTAGATTGCATTTTTTGAAGAGAAATGTTTTTTTTTTGGATTCAAATTCGGTAACAGCCGATTTTCTAAAGCTCAATATTTTGGGATTTCTAAAGCTGTTTGATTAAATGATTTGATATTTAAAACATTACGTTTAACACAATAGGTACAACAAATATAATGGCAACATTTCGCAAGGGTGGAATAGTACAATGCTCTCTAGTTCAGAGTATATCGCAGTCACAGAGTACGGAGACGTCATTATAGATAGAAGGGGAATTATTAAGACACTTTTTATACAGCCAATCGTGTCAATGTGTAACTACGACAAAAAAAAATTTTAAAAACATGTTGTGATTGGCTTCCAGTCTAAATGCAGTGGTGTCATCATTTTTCACCTCTTGTCCCATGTTCTTTCATGAATCAATAGGTAGCATAATAATATCAGTGTTTTACAAGGAGACTATAAACCTGCAGAAGTCTTTAAAGCTGTCATTTTGTGCCTTTAAAGGTAGTCTATGACAGAAATTGTGCGCTCAACGCACTTTCGTCGCTATGAATTGTATTACTGCTCTATCTAGAGTGCTGCCGGCGTGTCCATGATCTGTGGGCGGATTGCACAACCTGCGCTTGCGTCGATGTTATCACAAAATTCGCCAGGAGATTAGCTAGATAAAGATGTTTCGTGCTCAGCATAGGACCGGACAACTTGTCCAGATGCTGACGGAAGATATTATGTCTGGTTTTACATGTGGTTTTGTCCGAAGCCACTGGCTTTAAAATAGATTTATTTATCTGGCACTGAGTGACGTGCACTGAGAGCGGTTCTTCTTTCATTGATCAAGATCACCACTGGGGCTATTTAATTCTTACCCACGTATGCAGATTCTTGTTTTTTTTATCTCCCCCCTGCCTCTTTTCAGTTCAAGTAAGCAATCCTCTTCTGCATTGCTTAGGCTTATGAAAAACTACATTTTGCGACCTACATACATGGTATAGTCACATTGAGGCTAGTTAAAACAAGTAAGGTTAATAATAATGTTTTGTTTTTATTAAAATATTTAAAATGTATATAATAAGTGAAAAAAAAATAAAAAAGGTATGATTTTATAATTCTTTTGGAGTTGTTCTTATTGCCTACCATTAGTCTTTATTTAACTTTATATCCTATGCCTGGTGCCTGGTGTTTAGTATTTCAGGAATCAATGTGACAATTTACCTTATATTTATAAAAACTCTACTCGAATTTTTACTTTATTAATTTCCGCTTCAGATTCCTTCCATGTTTGATACTTCTTTGTGGGGTTCCTTCGATAATTTCCCTGAATAAAAAAAACATAGAAATAATTTGACATACTTTACGAAACACACTCAAGGTTTATTCTGCTTTAAAAATATTTTTATTGCCTTCCTGCATGCTTGCAAGTATAATAAAAACTAATTCAATGACAATTCCTAAAATTTCACGTTTTATTAACAAATTCTATGTTTTGCCGACAACTTGAAAGAAATAACGAGTTTTCTAATTTAAGTTAGTTTGCAGTAAAATCGTTTAAGTATGGTAGTTAAGTTGTATACCTAAGGTTATATTATACATAACATCTTGTTAAGTTACCTTTTTACTCGGTTTAGTTCAAGAACAACTTAAGGGAAACATTAACGGCTTTAGTTTTATGTTTAATATAATATATTATTAGAGGTTATCTTAATGTTGTAACTGGCATTGCTTGCTAACATACATTGAATTTAAAGTTGCCGAGACCATGAAAATTATAAAATACTAGCAATCCGCCGTGGCTTCGTACATGTGTAATTCCGAAATATAATATGTCTTATGTCACTCAAGAATAATGTCTTAGCTTTCTGCTGGTTAAAGAATTTTCTAAATAGGTTCAGTAATTTCGGAGATTACTATCTACAAACAAACTCACAAACTTTACGTCTTTATAATATTAGTATACATTAATTACAGGTATAAATAGCAGAATTTAACACACACAAGCAAATTAAATAGTTCTACTTTTTATTCCTTGATTATTATTTTATTATCAGTATGCATCTTTAAAATATATTTTTTACTACCTATTGAAGCGAAAAGTCAAGAGTCTGGTTTTATTTACGAATACATCTAGTTGTCGAGTAGTGACAGAGAAAAGAAAAAGTCGCTTTAAAAAAGAAACAAATTTTAAATTAAATTAATAGTAGATTAACTAAGAGTCCTAAAAATAATACTGACAGATTATTTTTAGGACTTTTGTTAATCTTCTAATTTACTGACTCTTGTTAATCTTCTTAATCTTCTCGATACATTTTTCCCATAAGATACAAAAATTAATAAAGAAGAAAAAACATCAAATAACAAAAGAGCCCTATAATGTTGCAAGAAAAACAAGAGAATATCAAAATAAGTTAACATAGCAACCAGAAATTTATTTAAGTTTGTATTTCCAAACAGTATTACTTAATTGATATGTAGTAACTGATATGAGCCCTACCAGTCAAAACGTTACGTTTTTAATTAAAATTATTCATAATATCCGTTGAAAGTAGGTTAGCATAATTATGTTTTTGAAATTAGGACAAACATTGCATGACATGACCGCACCTTAGCCTAAGTTATGGCTGAGGTGCGCTACAGTAAACTCATCGATGTCCCCTAAAGTTACTGAAATGTTTCGTTTGCCGTTTGTTTCTATGGAGAGACCATAATATGCTTTGTACGCTATGATAGCGCCTCTAGTAGCCACATTATTTGGGGTTTATCTGCCATTTCTTACCAATAGCATAGATTTTATGATAAAATATCGGCTTGTTTTTCATTAAAAATTAAATAAAACTTTTAATTTTTTTTTTGAAAAGTTGGTAAGTAGGTATTTCAGCAGATTGAGTGGGTTTGCAAGATTTATTTTTTTTATATTTAACGTATTTTTTTGCACCTTCATTTTGTGTTTAGAATCATCCAAAAATTCGCGAATACGCATCATTAGATCTAATGGGGCGGATATTTTCGGTATACTTCCCCTAAATTGTCACTCACACAAAGAATTGACTTCCGAACGATTGATCTTCAATATAGGTCCCATCAATATTGTAAGTTTGAACTTTGTCACTTGTCTGTAATAACTTTTTAAAATCCATAGAATTCATATCCTATTTATAAGTAATGTGGATTTGGGGAGATCAGTCTCCTCATATTTCTTGAAGTTTTTTTTGTTAGTAAAAGATTTAGAAGGTCTGTGGCAGCTGATGCTTCTTCTGATGAAAATATATCGGCAAATGTTGTATCTATGTGCCGTCGCTACGCTCAGGATTCTACTCTAGAATCCCTCGCATCGCTCTGGATCATCAATTCCGAAGCTGATCAAGATCCTCTGACGCAAAGTCGAACACAGAGAAAGATGTACGAGAAGTGGCCGTCATTTTTACTGACGTTAGTTATTATCGGTTGTATTCATTCACTCTCTCAATAATATCATTATCGTCTGAAGCACAGTCTCAAGTCATTTCCCTACCATCATCACGGAACAAGTCATGTAAAAATTATGCACCCGTCCTCCATTAAACTGGTAAGTACGTTCACACATTGTTCACTGAAGGGTTCGTGAAATAGTGACGTTCCCACGTCATTCAATGCTAGTGACGTGACGAATAGTCAGACAGCGGGTGGTCTTAGTAAGTACTACTTATAAGTGGATTCGACCTCTTTGATTAAGTTTAGAGCTCCTTGGCTTTGTCAAAGGGGGTGTTTATGCATGAAGAGTTTTGATTTGAAGGGACGTTAATGATTTAGAGTAGTGAATTCTTTTCTTGAATGTGTTCATGGAATAAGTCTGGGCGTCACCAGATTCCTGAGGGGCATAGTAGTAGGTAAGGTAGAACAAAGGAGAGTTTAGAATATTGCTCAAATTAAGAGGTTATTGTTGTTTTATTGGACAATAGGATTTTTTCTAGCCTTCTCTGCTCCACTCCTGGGCAAACGCGGCCTTCACTCCTTCTTTTTATTGCGAACCCGCGCGTCCTCCTTCCATTTCCGACGAAACTCATCCCATTCGTCCTGCTATCTCTTTCATGGACTGGAACGTATCATCAAAATTATCATCAGCCTATATTGTTTCCACTGCTCACACACAGGACAGGAACAGAGGTCTCTTCTCTGTAAGAGAGTAAATAGTACAATCTGGAACGCACAGTTTAGAAATTATATTTATCTCCTCCAGTTTTTTTTTATCGTTGTAATATCATCAAATGAGTCCTACCACCCAGGGCAGGGCGGGAGGGACTGTCAGACTTGTACTGACTAAAATCCACGGTGTCCTTCAATAGCCCTTTACGTACCGAGGTTACGGTAATTTGTGAGTCCCGCGACCCCGGCAGGCTTTGGCCCTCTACAGGCCCCGTCAATTTCTCCTCTATACTACCTAATAATATAAAGAGGTAAAAGGTTTTTTTTTATGTAAGGGTAATTTCCGGAACAATTGAATCCATTCGAACAAAACGAAAAACTCATAGGAATCTACATTATTACTTTGTGCTATAGGTATAAAATGGGCTAACGCATATCAATTTGCGGGCGACCTGCCGCCTTATTATGACGTCTTAAAACCAGGTTTGTTCCAGTGAGTGAAAGGGACAGAGCTTTACAAGTCGTCTAGCGCCATCTCTTTCAATCACTGGATCAAGCCTGGTTTTAAGACGTCATAATACGGCGCAGTCTTTAACAACGGTGCAGTAGCCATTACTATATGGAACATTATTTAATCTAGGCTATAACATACTATTACAGACATACAACTATTACACACTTTGTCTGCCTTTACTCATATCCGCTGACATAAAAGTTGTATTACCGCACCTAAGTAGAAGCTATGTAATATTACATGGACAACTGTTAAAAACCCAAAACATCGTAATTGACTGTTGACATGCAAACCAATAGCAAGCAGGCGAATTGAAAAGTTCACACATTGCATTAAGCCGATCAAATATAGCTTACATAAGTTCTGCTCTATACATTATCAACTGTTAGAGAAATTCCAACTTTAACACATAACAAGAGAGTTTAAATTTGTATGTAAATGCTTGCTTAAAATTTGCCAACATTGCCCCCGAACATCATTGAAAAATAAACCATATTCTATTCAACAGAAAGTTCAATTTTGATTAACAAAGAAATTCTTTAAAAGTGGGATCCCATATTCAGTTTACATTAGACCAGTGGGCGACGAAATATAAAAGGTCACACGTGACGTAACACTTTCTCGAAGTGAGTATTAAACAGCTGACAAGTATAATGTTGACGCCATGTTGTGTGCGCCTGCGCAATGCATGGGCGGCTCTACAGTTCTATATTTGAATTTTTAAATGCTACAGATTATTGATTAAGAAAGGTTTTCGTATTTCCTAGTACTTACTAAGAAGTGGAGTGCAAGTAGCCAGAAGCTCCATGTAAAATACTGGTAAGTATTCAAACTGTATCCCATTACACAGGAAGCTGACCCCAAAAGCTAGTCAAATGGTGAAATTCACCATTTTTACAAGGAAAAATTATGGCGGGTCATCTAGAAGAGACAACGATAATTTAATATGTATAGACGACAGCACATCAACCTACCTCAATCTGTCAATTTGTTTTAATATATTTTCAACCTGATCACAATATGTTAATGTTCGATTGGTAAAATTTGACTGATTCGGGTAGGTTGACCTGCTGGCGTCTGTAATACAAATTCTCTTACTAGCGAAAAAGAGATATGATTTGTTATCGTTTAAAAAAAAAGTTGCCTCAATGAGGTAAAGGTCTCTCATTATTGCCTTATTGTGGTTTCAGTTACGAAAACAGATTATTTTCTAAGGTTCTCGAGTGCGGGCACGCCGCAATCGCGGCGGTAAGACCCCTCTTTGAGGAGTGGCTGGATAGGCGTCACGGCGTCCTGACCTACCGCATGACGCAGGTCCTCACCGGACACGGAAGTTTCGGGAGGTTCCTGTGTCTGATAGGGAGGGAAGAAACGCCTGGGTGTCACCACTGCGAGGATCGTCCGGAGGACACGGTGGAGCATACGGTGCAGGACTGCCCCGCTTGGGCAGAGCACCGCCGTGTCCTCACGACGGCGATAGGCGGAGACCTCTCGCGCCCGGCATTGGTCGAAGCCATGCTGCGGGGCGAGACGGAGTGGGAAGCGGTCGCCTCCTTCTGCGAAGCAGTCATGCTCGTGAAGGAGGAGGCGGGCCGCCTGAGGGAGAGGACAGCGTCCTCCCTCCACCCCAGCCGCAGTGGTAGACGCCCACGGCGTCGGACGTCGCAAGACGATCTCCGGCCACCGTAGGCGCGGGCATGCGGGCAGCGAGTAATGGGCGACTCGCTGTCCGACCACGGACCATGCCCGGGTCGACGGCGCGTTGTGTTGCACGCGCGCCTCAAAGAGTGTCAGCATAGAGACGGGGCCTGTAGAGGGCCAAAGCTTGCCGGGGTCGCGGGACCAAGGGATTACCGTGACCCCGGTACGTAAAGGGCTAGTGAAGGACACCGTGGATTTTAGTCAGTACAAGTCTGACAGTCCCTCCCGCCCTGCCCTGGGTGGGAGGACTCATTTGATGATTTTACCACGATAAAAAAAAGAAAAAAAAATTCTCGAGTGGAGTTTGTAAGTTATCGTGTTTATGAACTTTCAAGTAAATTCGTTGGAATTTTGTGTTTCGTCAAACCCGTAAGATCAAAGTTACAGTCAACTACTTATTTAATTTTTTATAATAACGTCATTATTAAATAAAACTGCCCCACATTTTGTCGTTCATAAAGTTCATAACGACATCACGCCCCAAGCACACATCGTAGCAGTGAAATGTAAGTAATGCAATGAAAAATAACTGAACACAAACAAGTGACTAATGGAAACATCTATTTAATTATGTCAACTATCATGGTTTAAACCAGTGTTCCGCAAACTTTTTGTGTTCAAGGTACACCTAAGAAAACGAAAAAAAATTGAGGTACACCACAAATTAAAAAACAGTTTTTAAGTAATATTAATCAACTTTTATTATTAATCAACAAACTTGAACTTTAAATTTCAGAAAAGGTATTTAATGCGAAACATGAGACTGTTTAATTGAGCATAGACGGTCTATATTTTTCTTACTCAAAATAATTTTATAAGATAACTTTATTTTTCCACGGCACACCAACTAATGATCACGGTACACCAGTGTGCCGCGGCACACACTTTGCGGAACACTGGTTTAAACTACGAACCTAGTACATGTACAGTCTATTCATAGCTATTTTACGTCTGAGTTTACATCACTATCTATCGTTCAAGAAGTTATGTTGCTATGCCATGTTGCTAGTTTGTATGAGCACGTAACGATACACTCACTTGTTTCAGTACTAAATTGAATCTCGTCTAGTTATGTTACTGGAAAATGCTCTTACAGAGTGCCTATTTGTAATATAATATTGGAATTTGAAAATCGAATTATTCAGGTAAAAGCTACAGCGAGGAATTTTCAATAAATTTGGTGTTGACTTTTTGCTGTCAGACGATAAGTAAAATGTTAAAGGACTGTACAGTGGCGTGCATTATGTCAACTGATGACAGTTGAAGCATGAGCTTTACTTTATTACACTGGCGTGCATCAATATGGGTGAGTGGCCTCAGGGCGGTAATTATGTGCACACCTAACATTTACATAATAAAGTGGCAAGCAGTGTAATGTCTTACTTGTGGATGTTTATATTGTAAATCTATGAATGACTTTGTATCCATGTGTGTGTGTATTGATTGATCAGTAGGAGAGGTAGTGATGGACAGATTAATTAATTAATTATGTTAATGATTAATCCTATATTTAGATTATCTGAGTTCAGAGTGCATTTTACGATCGTTAAGATAAATTATAGAGCAATCGTGATTATCACATAACATGTGTGGGTAACGTAAGACTGGAAAAATAGATAAAAGCATAATCAGCCTATATGTTTCTAGTGCTGGGACACAGACCTCCTCTCAGTGAGAGGGAATGGGATGTAATTCACCAAGGAGGGTTGGTAGATGTCACATGTCTTTGAATTCAATGGTTCTATGACGATGAGTTATAGCAATTAGCATTAACATAATATACAGGGTGAATATTTCAACTGGGCGCGGAAGGAGCAGTCATGCTCGTGAAGGAGGAGGCGGGCCGCCTGAGGGAGAGGACAGCGTCCTCCCTCCACCCCAGCCGCAGTGGTAGACGCCCACGGCGTCGGACGTCGCAGGACGATCTCCGGCCACCGTAGGCGCGGGCATGCGGGCAGCGAGTAATGGGCGACTTGCTGTCCGACCATGGACCATGCCCGGGTCGACGGCGCGTTGTGTTCCACGCGCGCCTCAAAGAGTGTCAGCATATTGACGGGGCCTGTAGAGGGCCAAAGCCTGCCGAGGTCGCGGGACCAAGGGATTACCGTGTCCCCGGCACGTAAAGGGCTAGTGAAGGACACCGTGGATTTTAGTCAGTACAAGTCTGACAGTCCCTCCCGCCCTGCCCTGGGTGGGAGGACTCATTTGAAGATTTTACCACGCAAAAAAAAAAAAAAAAAAAAGGTAAGAGACAGTCGTACTAACAGCGTGCCCACAACTTAATTGGTGGCTTTTAAAGATAAAGTCAAGGACCTGTTGCGGAGACGGTCTGTGACTCATTAGTAGACTACACTGTTTTTTTTTTTCACGGTATAGTCATTTTATGAGTCTTTCTACCCAGAGTGGGACGAGAGGAACTGTTAGACTCGTACAGACTGTAATCCTTGGTGTTCTTTCAATAGCCCTTTACGTTTTAGGATTGCGGTTATCTGTTAAGACAGTTCCGCGACTCCTACAGGCTTTGACCCTCTATAGGGGGGCCGGCGGAGGAGATGACTGGGTGGCGCCTCTCCTTTATTCTCCAGCCACTCCTCAAAAAATATATAACGGTAATACAGCGGCGATTACGGCGTGCCCAAAAAAATGGCCTGTAAAAAAAAATATCATAGTTTAAATCCATACTCATATTGTAAATTTTTGTAAGTTCCTATTTATTTTCATTAAAGCGTCAAAATTCGTGAGTAGAAACTCATAAGTCAAAATTTAAACAGAAAGGTTTTACTATGAAAACATCCGTTTCAGGGCGTCTAATCTCTAAGGACAATAACCGTAGTTTCGGCCTTAGTGACTGACGTTATTATAACGAGCCCGAACTAAGAATGAATGATATTACGATTTCACAGATAGCTAGCTTCATATAGTCCGAGCCACGACTTATGACCTGCGGAAAGTGGTAATTACTATTTTTTTTTTAATGCAATTTGATGTAATGACATAGACACTAGCGCCGCGTCAAAATGACTTTAGTCGCGGCTGTATTATCCGTCCGCAATTTGATTTTGACGTTAGTTTCGTTCGTACATCTGTATCGTTTTCGTGTTTTCGTTGACGGACTTAGAAAGTACGTAAGAAAGAAAGAAAGAAAGAAAATAATTTTATTTGACACGCCTTAGGCACACAATTACAATGATGAATTACGAGACAATGGTAAAGGATGAACATAAAAGTAGGTACCGTGTGCCTCACGGCTGTGCCAAATAGGCTCAGTTCAGCAAAAAGCCAGGCCACAGGGTGCCTGACGCTTTAAGTAGACACTCAGGTTTTCATCAGCCAACATAAACAAAAGACAATCACGCAAATTAATAATGCCCCTTTCTCCGGTATCCTAGTCACCTCTTAGATATCTTAGAAATTAATAAACCGACCTAATATAAAGGTTATCGTTCAATTACCAGTATATCTTGGTCCATCACCGGACGTGGCCCATATTGGCCTAGATGGGCCACGTTGGGCCACACAAGTTGCGCCAAAACACCTCGTGACCACAAATTATTATGGTAACCAATTGAAATAACCAACTGGTTGATTGAAGGTTGCTAACTTCAATAAGGTTCCCACCAGATTACTGGTAGTGATTGAATTGCGAAACCCATCATAAAATTGTGTTACACCATACAAATTCAAAAACTTAGAATAAACGTGATTTTTGCCCATAGCTTGTCTTAAGGTGCGTTTAGATTGACTTGCTAGTGGAATAGTATTTTTTTTAAATTTAGTTAGAATGCTATTTGAATTGAAGGTAGCACAACTGCATGGAAATCGGATTAAAATATTTTGACACAGGCAATTGCGGCACATTAAGTTTTTTTAAAGAACAACCGTCTTCATTCTGGATAGGGCTATAAGTAGTAATCAATTGTGAGACCATGTCGGCCGCTGTAAAAATAATTTGGCGAAATGAGATATATTAATACCAAAACCATTGCCAGTGTGAAGCCTTTCTGCAGGATATTTCTCAACTCCTTTCCTGCTATCCTACTCAACCACCTGCACCTTTTGGGATTTGAACGAGGCTGATCTCAGAACAGTTAAGTTCAGGACGGACTCAAAATGTATCAGTTAACAATGTTACCTACTTTTTGGTCGGATATATACATACATTTTGAGTCCGCCGACAAGCAAAAAAGAAGAAATAAGTGATGAAATGCACACACTTACTTATATCGATTTTTAATTAGGTAAGAGACAAGAATGCTGGTTAGTAGTAAGTAGCTTACTGCACTATACCGTGTCAGATGTCATGTGTCTAAACGCACCCTAAAACAAAATGCACAAACAAAGCATTTATCTTAATTATTGATCAAACCGTAAATGCAATTACATAAGAATCATGTATGAAACATTTGTTCATACATGTTGCATCCCGAGGTCAATCGTGAGTTGCATCTCTGAAAAAACTAATTACGGTTCAAAGTTCTATGTCCAGAGTATCACGATTGTTTGAAGTTGGCAGGTATTGTTATTAAATGATGATGTTCTTGAGGTCCTTACCTTTATAAGTAGCGTGCCTTTATGGGTATCTCCGAGTCGAGTATACTCGTACAGTAAGCAGTTAGTTCGGTAATACGATGTTTTTGTAGATCTTTGACAGTCGTTTAAGTACTGTCAAAAAAGGCTTTTTCAGTGCTTCTGCGACGAGCTCCTGGCTAACAAGACAGAAGCTCAAAAGTCTGGCAACCAGTTTTACCAAGGGATATCGTATTACCCAGTTACTGGGTTGTGGAGGTCAGATATGCAGTTATTCCCAGTATTTTACTTGGTAGATGATGAGTTAGATCGATAAGACTGGTCCTGGCCAAAACAGTACAAAGTGGCGAAAGACGAGCTTTTAGGGGACTGTCGTTCGCAAATTGACCTTTTTTTTGATCCATGCAGCAAACATCGTGTCGTAATTTGAGGAAAAAAATGCACTTAAAGTTCAAAGTGTGTAGCCCGGTACGTATACTTACCTTACTTAGCACCATTGTTGCTAAGTAAAAGAATAACTAAAAATAAATATTGACATTGTCCTTTTAAGCACTTATAATCATGGGAAGTTCATACAAAACGATCATTTGTCACCATATTTTAAAATAAATCAATAATTCATGTATGCTAAATGTCTATGTGAATTAATGACTGTTTGACATAATATTAAGTAAGGAAACATAAACATGGAGCTTCCAAACTGCTATTCAGGTAAGGATGTTTTATAATCGCAATCGTGATCCTAGAACGTCAAGGGCTATTGAAGGACACCGGGGATTTTAGTCAGTACGAGTCTGAAAGTCCCTCCCGTCACGCCCTCGGTGGGAAGACACAATTGAGGTTTAACAAAATACTGAATAAACTATGAAAATGGTGGCTGGGGTGGAAGGAGGACGCTGTCCTCTCCCTCACTCGGCCCGCCTCCTCCTTCGCGAGCATGACTGCTTCGCAGAAGGAGGCGACCGCTTCCCTCTCCGTCTCACCTCGCAGCATGGCCTCGACCAATGCCGGGCGCGAGAGGTCTCCGCCTATTGCCGTCGTGAGGACACGACGGTGCTCTGCACAAGCGGTCCTGCACCGTATGCTCCACCGTGTCGTCCGGACGATCCTCGCAGTGGTGACACCCAGGCGTTTCTTCCCTCCTTATCCGACACAGGTACCTCCCGAAACTTCCGTGTCCGGTGAGGACCTGAGTCAGGCGGTAGGTCAGGACGCCGTGACGCCTATCCAGCCACACCTCAAAGAGGGGTCTTGACGCCGTGATTGCGGCGTGCCCGATACCGAATAAACTTTGCATAAATACATTCCATTCTTCGTTTTTACATTATTTTATTCATACTCCAAGGCATTTTTGGCTCTAGAAGGCTAAATATCCAGTTTTTATCATCACACTTAAGTTTCCTAAAGGCTTCTCTTTATTTGCCAATGGTGGACCACAGCATATATTAATTTAAAAAATAAATAGCGCTATGCAAGTATTGACAGGTATTGACATACTAAATTTATCTACATTACTTAAGCAAACATATTTACAAATAAGGAAAAATTCAAGCTTTTATGTTAAATATACTCGTACTTACTGCTCATGTTTGTACTCCATCAAAATCATAGTTTAAAAATTTGAAGTTATTCTTTATAGCTATGAAAGGCTTTTCTTTTAGCGTGGTAAAATCATCAAATGAGTCCTCCCAGGGTAAGGCAGGAGGGACTGTCAGACTTGTACTAAAATCAACGGTGTCCTTCAATAGCCCTTGACGTTCCGGGGTCACGGTACTCATTATTCCCGCGACCCCAGCAGGCTCTGGCCGTCTAGAGGGGGGGGGGAGGTCATCGTGCTGACACTCTTGGATGCGCGCGTCGACCCGGGCTTGGTCCACGGTCAAACTGTGGTAAACTGCCGGCCGCTGCGCAATGATGCAATGATCCTTTGTCAACATGACCGAGATGTAATGATTTATTTGACTGGGCTTTCTCAAATCAACCCTTTAACACTTTTTTCATAAATCACCATGACTGTCATATTAATTCAGAAACTGCATCAAGATTTACAAAGTATCGATCAGAACACTCATTCATGTGCAATTGTATATCATTCATAGGTTATCTATCTACCATCACTGGCGTCTCACGACTTGACCCTTACAGGGGCGAGTTGCGTGATGCGTCACCTTAAAGTGCCATTCATTTGACATGCCGATTGAAATTGGAACTTACGGTTATGTACAAAGGAAGATTTAAAATAAGACCTCTTCGTTGAAGTTTCGGCTTGAAGAGGTAAATGAATTCAGTTTTACGAAATTGTTTCAAGCTTTGTTAAGTCTCGAATATTTTCAACGGAACCTATTTTAAGGGTTCAGTATCCATAAGGTAAAATGGGACCCTATTACTAAGAGTTCACTGTCCGTCTGTCCGTCTGTCACCAGATGGTATCTCATAAACTGTGATAGTTAGACAGTTTTCAGAGATGATTTACTCGTATTTCTTTTTCCGCTATAACAGCAAATTCTAAGATGTAGATAAAACATATATAGGGGGCTTACAACAGACATGATTTTTTGCCTTCTTTTATAAATAATGGTACGGAACCCTTTATCCCTAACAAGTAGATAAGGATGACTCACACTAATTCAGAAAAGAAACTGCATTAATAGTTTTTTACAAAGTATCGATGAAAAGATCCATTTATGTGCTGTCCACCATATGATAGGTTATCTGCCATCACTGCAACGTCTCACGACTTGAACTTACGAGTAATAGGAGCAAGTTGCATGATGCGTCACCTTATTATTTTTTTCCTTTATTTCAGGCAACTAAGACCCATCTTCTTCTTCTTCTTATCGTATGGTCGTTGAACAACCTGGTGTCAGAGTTTAAACCGCCCGTAGGCCTCTGACATGGCTTCACACACCGTTGAAAAATCTCTCAGGTGTGCTGGTTTCCTCACGATGTTTTCCTTCACCGTTTTTAGCAAGTGATAATTAATTTATAATACGCACATGAATTCTAAAAGACATTGGTACGTGCCGGGGTTCGAACCTGCAACCTTTGACTTGGCAGTCCAACGGTCGTACCACTCGGCTATCACTGCTTTTTACTAAGACTAAGACCCATAAAAACACAATACATATACAAGTACAAAAATTATAACTAAAAACTCATACATATTTTAAAACAATTAACTTAAAAACGATTGCACACGAAGTGCACAGTGCTTTAAATTTAACCTAGTCATCACAATTGGTCGCGGGACTTACGAATTACCGTGACCCCGATACGAAAAGGGCTATTGAAGGACACCGTGGATTTTAGTCAGTACGAGTCTGACAGTCCCTCTCGTTCTGCCCTGGGTATCCTATGGCACTTCGTATTACTTGTGGATTATTTTGTAAGAAGCTAGTGGTTACTTCATTCAACCTCCCGTATGATATAAATATGACCTTGTAAAAATTGATATGAGTTTCCTATTCTCATACTGCTTTGACCTCATCTACCATTTCTCTCTCTCTTCTCGACATGCTTTAAAAATAACAAGAAGTGTGACATCCACTCATCAAAATAATTCTAACTACGTACCCCTTCGTGGTAGAAATGGTCTTTGTCCCCCTTACTTTCTGAGGACTGATTGTATTGAAAATATTTTCTTATTTGTTTTTCTTTGTAAAGTCATCAAATGAGTCCTCCCACCCAGAGCGCGACGAGAGGGACTGTCAGACTCGTACTCACTAAAATCCACGGTGTCCTTCAACGGTTCCCTTTACTTTCCGGGGCCACGGTTACCTAATGAGAATGTCCCGCGATTCAGACCTATCACATTATGACTAAGCATTTGTTGCTGACTGTCTTAAAAATGTGTCAAGATAGATCAGAATAAATTATTAAATTAATTTATTATAATCTATTACCTGGGATCAGAGTGGAATAGAAAAGAATTTATAATAAAACTGATACCCTAGGGTATCAGTTTTGGTATCAGCGTCAGCTGTTATTTTCTCCATTTCCGCATGCACGCATGCAATCATTAATAGAAATTATATTAATAGTTTATTATGACTATGGATACAATAATGTGTTGATTGATTAACTTATATTAATTGATCATTAGATTAAATCTGCATTACATAAATTCGTTCACGTGTTGTCATGACACCAGTTAACATAAAGGGTGCTTCGGGGGTACGAGTATACTGAGTTTTATGGTATGTTTTTCACAACAATACTTTCCAGTATTAACTAGATGCTATTTAAGATGAATATCAACATTAGAATTTGCATTGTGATAAAATTCGTGAAATAGAATATTCTATTCAATTGCTGAAGCAATAGAGTAGATAATTGTTGAAGAATAATTTTATCGCAAATCTATCACATTGCTAAAGTGGCGGATTTACCCCAGAAAAATGTCAATTATTATTTTATAACTTCGAAAGTAAAATCCTCGCAAACGAAACGATTTGATCTTAAACCTTGTCCTTTTTTTAATTTTAAGCAACTTTTTTCGAAAAAAGACATTACCATCTGAGTGCTGAGTTCTGATTTTTTTTAGCCTGTTACAAAACCAAAAAAACGACGGTTTGCACTTTGGGAGTGCCGGCAGAAGTGAAAACTTGAATAGTAATAAACACACACGAACATTCGCGCAAGCGCCCTGCGCCGTCTTACGAATTTTCGATTAGGTCACGTATCCTAACGCGAGTTTAACATTTTTTACCCATTCCAAAAAAAGTGCACAACGCCGCTAAAGAAGTTTTCACTTCAAAAATCAAATCGAAACGCCAGCCGTGTTCGCAAGCTTGCCACTCGCCTACCAAAGGTTATCGGTAGGTCAGAGCATTGCTATAATTAGTCCCGCTCTCGACTGCACCCATTCATTCAGATAATGTGCTACACTATAATCATTTAACTACAAAGTAGAACTTTTGCAATGAGCTTGCAACTACATGGTCAAAGGAACTTTTGTATGAGATGTGAAAAGAAAGTGTTGTAAGCGTTGGGAGTTGGCCTTTTATCTTTAAGCTAGCTTTTGCCTTCAGCTTCGTTTAAGTATAGATGTTGTCAATCAATTCTGGTGAACAATATTTCTGAAAAGTTCTTAAAAATACGTTCCATAGAAAATAAAAATATGGCGAAACAATAAAACAAAAAATATGAAATAACACAGATCTAAAGTATGGTGATACTGATAAGCAATTAATTGATCAAATACGGGTGCAATAGCTCACTTAAATAATAAGTAAATTACTTGACACTTTAATGGAATTCTATATTTTTGACCACAAATGGCAAATAATACCTACCGTCTTACTTTCCAAAACTGCCCACTGTAAAACGGCATTTGACGTTGATATAAAGCTCGTTTTGTAGTGTTCAACAGATGTTTAATTTTATTTAGTAGGACGGTTAGTGTTTAATTAAATAATGTTTAAGTACAAATATACATATAAATGTTTTTGGCCCGCACTCTGCCTGCAACATTGTCCACGCGGATTTCATTATATAGATATATTTCTATCCTATTATATTCAGGAATAATGTAGCTTTTAAATTGGGAAAGATTTTTGAAGTGAAAACTTCTTTAGCGGCGTTGTGCACTTTTTTGGAATGGGTAAAAATTTTTAAACTCGCGTCAGGACACGTGACCTGATCGAAAACTCGTAAGACGGCGCAGGGCGCTTGCGCGAATGTTCGTGTGTGTTTATTACTATTCAAGTTTTCACTTCTGCCGGCACTCCCAGAGTGCAACCCGTCGTTTTTTTTGTAATGGGTTAAGTCGTCCGAACTTTACCCCCTACATAGAGACTTTGAAGATTCATAATAAACCGCTCAGCAGTTTTTGTGAGCAATTGTAACATTCATCTAATCTCACAATCTTTCTTATTATAATAAAGCGCAGAAGTAAGATTTTGTAACAAGAATTACCTACGCGTTTTTACGTGTAAACTCATTACAAACTAATCAATTCAGGCTTAGCGATCTATCAATTAGTTCAGACACACTGTCTGCACTAATGTTTAACTAATTACTTGAGAGGTTAATGCAGTGACGTAATAAGTAATTATATATTTTTTGCGCAGGATGACCAGTCAATGCTTGATCATTGAGAAGGAATCTAGTTCATTTTATTTAATAGTTGTATTGAAAACAACTATTAAATAAAATACGTTTGTTTTTTTTTTCTTCAGCCTACACTGTCCCACTGCAGGGCAAAGGCCACCCCCAAGTTTTTCCATGTATTCTTGTCCAGCGCCACTTCGAACCAGCCCTCACAGTACGAGTCCAACTCATCTCGCCACCTCTTTCTGGGCTGGCTTCGGCGGCGCCGTCCATCTCCAGGCACCCACTGTGTGACGTCTGTTTAGAACAACAAAAAAAACTATAGATATATATATATATATATATATATATATATATATATATATATATATATATATTTAATTAATATAGGATTGCTCTTAACTCCAATCAGAGATGACAGAGACAAAATCAACGTTGGAGCGAGCTTACCCAGAACAAGCATGATCAGTACAACATTGAAGAGATTATTAATTAATTGAAAAGTTTACTTATGGTTAATGCCTATTACTAGTATGTATTTAAATAATATTATAATCAAGTAATTTTTTTTTCTGAGAATGTAGCCACACTCGGGTGTCAGAGTTAATTACGCCCATGGGAACTCCACAGACCTCTGACGTGGCTTTAACTTATATTGGTTATGTAATTCTAGATTCACTTCAGGATGTTTTCACTCAGAATTAATTAGGAGTATGGCCTTGAGGTTTGCATAAATTCGAAAGACGCAGTTTCGGTTTCAACCAGAATTGCCTTTACATCACTTCAAGATGCTTTAAACCATAAAACCCATTTAATCAAAGTCCTTGCTAGCACTCAATTCAACCGCGCTCAACCAAGGCCTCCTTACGTAACTCTATGGTTAATTCATGTGTGCAGAACGCAAAGGAATGTAGAACTCATTTTATGCTCTATGGTATAGTCCAGGAGACAGACAGTAGGCGATAAACGCCATCTTTATTTTATCAACGTAAAGACTTGAATGACAATAAATCATTCTGCGAGTTGAGTTATATAAGCGCGACTATATTATTTATTGTGCTTTAAAAAACTGTGATTGACGGCTGTAAGGACGTTGTGGTCAGTTATACGTAATTTTGTTTGTAAAGGAAATGCGATGTGGTGGAAGTTTTAGCAAAAACTTACTACGAGTAATAAGTTAAAATTACTTATAAGTTCTTGAATACCTTGAATTACCTCAATTTTCGTTTGTTTTCTATTCTAATAAGAAATAATTATAAACAACTAAAGCTTTTGTCCTTGGTTGTCAAATGTTGAGATATTTCTAGTTTAAATTTCTTTATTCGTCTGTTTTCTTTTTTACCCTAAACCGTCACTGTGAAGGGATTCAAATCTGTGCAACAGTCGATTGCTGGGCTTTTGCGCCAACCGTTCCGGCAGTAATTTTTTTTTTAATCTAAAACTTATGTCTTGGAATATTCTTAAGTATTATTTCGTGAGAATATAAAAATGATATACACACCATATAATCTTTCCATTGCTGGGAAACTTAAATGTCAGGTGTTTGATAATCTGTCTCCGAGACTAGTCGCTGACCGTCGCCCATACAATTATCATGTTGACAGTACCTACATACGTCGTCGTGGGCTATTTGCCATCACATCTTGATTGTTTATTGTGACCATACATAATTTTAAGTCTATTCAAATCGTTACTTCCAATCAATATATAAACGAATATGAACTGAATGATTGTGGAAATTAAGTTGGTTTCAGAATGACAGAGCTATAGAAAATGTCATGGTATATTTGACAGTGTATTTCAAACTGAACTTTGTTTGGCGATACTAAAGTTGTTTTTCTTGTTTCGCGTGATTTATTTACAATAGCATATATTCAGTCTGTTTAAGTAATACTCATAGACTTACAGCATGGACTGAGCCTTCCCTAGTCTAATGTGAAATAAAATTGCCTAAATAAAGAAAAACAATTGTAAGACCATCTCTTTCCTTTACATTAACTATAGGCATTATCTATGTCATACAAGAACGAGATAGATGGTTTTATAACTTTTCCTCTCTTGCTAGAGAGTATGGCGAGTTTAAGCAGAATTTGCTATGTCTCTGATGTATGTCTACGCTAATACCTGTACACATATAATTGAACTACAACTAATTGTTATTCACTTGATGTTAATGTTTGGTATGCAGGAAATAAACTAAGTTATTGTTTCGTCATCTCAGTAGGTAAATAGCTGACGTATTTTGTTATGATGCCTTTATTATTCACACAAATATTTCGTTTGTTTCACCAAACCATTCAACCGTGGTTGTCTGGGAAGTGTCACGTATGTTTTTTGGTCACCATATTATTAGTCGCCTAAAGTACTAATAGTGAGCTTAGCGTAGCGAAGTTTCCGGGAAAATATTCGGGCAAAATGTAATTTATTGTTTGACTAATGCCAGATTCCATAATATCATGGATTATTGAGTGAGAATTACTGAATGAAAACTCATATTTAAAAAGTATGCTTACTGTTGATCAAGGTATGGTTCAGCGGATGAAGCTTAAAAATCGAATAATGCAATAGTATAGCCATATATTTAAGTGAAAATAACTAACAAAGTATGTGAGACAAAATGCAACTTATTGAAAGCTAAAGCAATGTAAAATAATATGAATGTCTCATAGTTTCAACGACATTACCTTTTCAAATACATAAGGTATTTAATTAAAATGGTCCCAGTTCAATTATTATGATACTACAAATCAGAAGCAAACATTCCTACGGTAGAGGAAAATAACTAAATATGGGCATAACTAATGTAGATTTATTAATGAATTTAGCATTTATTCTGCTGTGAATTTCATTTCATTTTGTCTGCTGTGAATCATTACTTATCATAATTTGATCCTTTGCGGATGGTTTAATTATACAGCGTGTATAATTTTTTTCAAAATCCAATCTTTCGGTTTGATTCCTGGTCAGGAATGTTGAATTTTCAAAAATGTAATTATGAAGTTTCAGCCTTGGTTTTAGCCATCAAAATTGGTTTTCAGTATTTTTCGCGAATAATTGCGGATTTTTCGCTAATGGTTCCTCTTAATTGCGGATTTAGACAAAACGCCTAGTTAGAAAATTCACCGTGTATAGCTACAGAGTGAATTTACCAATTAGGCGGATAGGCAGGGTGGGTAATTTAAATATTATGTTTGTATGTAGGTATGAACCTCCTCAACAAGTGCCTTACATACTTGCATGATTAGGTACGAATGAGTATATACCTACAATAAATAATAACACACGACACATTCAATGAGGGAGGTAAAGGATAGACCTGAAATAATATAATTAAAACTATACTTTTGTGGTTCCTCATTAGCCATTGTTGAGTAAGTAAATATTGTAAATTCCAAGAACTACGTTAATTCTAGCACGTACGATTTAAGGGCTGTTATTCACACTGAAAGGCGACGCGATGCCACGTGAAGCACCGGTATTGGAAATATGTATCTTTTTGTGTAGTAAATAAACTTAGATTTTGAGTCGCTATTAAAATGTGCGTCGCGTCATCGATGAATTGTTTATCATTTTGTGAAGTTAATAAAGTTAGATTTTGACCACAACATGTAGGGGAACAGTGTATAAGACCCCGTATCCGACGTGAGGTATAATGCGGACATACACACTTCAGGTATACTTAACACAACACTAACGTAGCGCAAGCGCCATCAGGACGTCATTTGCAAGCGGCCATTAACAAATGGCGTCCTGTTGGCGCTTGCGCTACGTTAGTATTTCCCATCATGCCCCGCGTCCCGGTCTTATACACTGTTCCCTAATGAAGCACCCAATTTCAGACTGTTTTTCCTTTCACAAAGAGCCTGTTTTAGCGTGAGTTTTGCGGCCAGACCTAATGTTGGTTTTGCCAAGGATAAGTGATGGGTCACTTTCATCAGCATGCCCGACTTCCCCCATAGCTGGGCAAAGTACCTTTGTTTGCTTGTGACAAGCTCTATGATCCTGTGCTAGCCATGATATTTACGCGACAGTCTGATCTCAAAATGAATATTTAGCTCTTTTCTCTCTTTTCAAAAATCCTTTAATAAAAATAATTTTACTGATAGCTTAAGATTAGACCACTGGTCAAAATATTTGTCTACTTTTTAGCACTATTATATGCCGTTATATGATACATCCGTATGTAAGTGACAAAAAACAACTATCCATAATATTGTCACTATCAATAGCCATTTGGCCATAATTATGTCTTTGACATCAAAATATGGCCATGTGTTTGTGCGGTCAAATATGTTCGACCTCCTTTACGTGTTGAGTACGCCCGCCTAAGGATGATGGTGTCACAGTCAAGGGCATGGGGTTTTTAAATTATTTTCCTGTTGAGCAAAAACAGTAAAGGATATACATATCTACAAACATAAACTCACGCCTTCTTCCCATTGGGGTAGGTTGAACGAATGAATTCGATTGAACATGAATTCTCAGTGGTTTGTTAAGACCAGGGTTTGCAAGTCTGACGGTCGATACATACCTATATGTTTAAAATAAAATCCCATGATCTGAAGTTGAAATATTTGCTTGCCTTCATGCGTTTTGAGTACTAGTACCCGTGATCTTTATCAAGGTAAAGGTAATCGGTTAATGGATGAATTACCATCCCTACAACAACACCCATTCGAAAAATTCGTTGGTCTTCAGAAGCCCTACAGCCTGATAGTCCTCTCTTTATGAAATTTAGACTCTTTGCCTTGAACAAAGGAAGATAAACATCCTCCTTTGCTTTATTTAAAAGAACTAGAACCTAATTTTAATCGTACAGTGTTTGACTACCACTTTTTTTAGATATTAAATAATTGCTGACTAGGTAGTTACTAAATATGGCGGTATATCTTACATAGGAAGCAAAACATTGCGTCTAAAATATCTCGAAATAAGTATATTGAGTGTACTTGGCCAATGTTTGTAGTACTACATGTACCAAATATTTCAAATGTCGGGCATTTTCCACTTTTTTTATCGTGGTAATATCATTAAATGAGTCCTCCCTCCCAGGGCAGAGCGGGAGGGACTGTCATACTCGTACTGACTAAAATCCACGGTGTCCTTCAATAGCCCTTTACGTACCGGGGTCTTTGTAATTCGTGAGTCCCGCGACCAAGGGCATTTACCACTAGCCTACAGTTATGGTAATTAATTGAGGATCTCAAGCAAAACAATAATTAATAACCACTTCTGCATATCAATGTTAGTCAAGAATCATAGAATAGATAGTCAATGGTAATACAGCAATAGAAATTATTTACTCCACAACATTATTTAAGTCTGTGTATCTTTAAGTTAAATTATTACTGGTTTAATTAATAGCAAAATATCAATTAAAATGAGAAATGGGGAATATTGCTGTCGCTAATAAATTGTTTTGTTCAAAATAATCATTAAATAAGTCAGGCATAAAATAATACAGACAATCAGGTAAATCCCAAGTTGTATAGTCGTCGTATAGTCGGCGACGATAAAGATATTATTCATTTGTGTACATGACTGGAAAAACCCTTTACTTATTATGTTTTTTTTTTAACAAACAATTAATGCATTTTTATTTTACAAAAATAATACATGTACCTACGTTCAATATAGTTGCTTTCCATCTATGGTAAATAGAGGTGCGCTGATGACATGTGATGATGGCCGGATCGCGGGATTGTTTTAACAGGTAAGTAGGCAACCGTGACCCTGGAACTTCAAGAGCTATTAAAGAAAAACCGTAAATTTTAGCCAGTACGAGAACTCATTTGATAAAAAAATAGTTATTTACACACAGAACACATAGGTACAAGAAATAACATACAGATAAAAGAGCACAAAGGCTTATTACATTAAGAAATCTCTTCTGACGTAACGTAACGTAACAAATAATAAATAAAATATAAACATACATACTTACATAGTTATTTCTTGTTACTCAATGTCTCGTTTTCCTGAAGAACTATTGAATATAATAAAATACACAGTTAATTAAAAGGATTCTGTTAAATCGTGTTACTATATAAGGTGAGTAGATATAAAGTTTGTAATAATTATAACTAACGGTAGAATAAAATAATTATAAAACTATATAAATATACTTAATCAAATACCAACGTTTCCTTCCTGGTAACTGCATACAAATGTAGGCAACTGAAACAAAGAAACCGCCTGTAGGTATATTTAGTTAAGTTTTTGTTATTCATTAGAATATTAAAATGTAAATTAAAAAATAACATTAGGGAAAAACTAGGCAGGTAATACTTGACAAAATGCCCCATCAAGTTAGCACTCAAATTTACTGCTCGGAACCACATGCGAGTGTGGCCGCTGTTGGCGCATAACATGGCCGAGGCCGAGGGCCGTTACTTATGTCGTCTAAAAGTTTCAGACTTGATAGCAAAAACCTCGCCAAAACACTCTTTAGAATGTTCGCCAACACACCACGTTTTTTAAACGCGACGTTGACGCGCGTTTGTAGCGATACAGACGCGATACGCACGCAAGTCAGACGCAGCCTGTAGTACTTTGCACACCTGTATAAATTCAAATACGCGTTTGAATCAATACAGACGCGCGTGTGTAGCGATATAGACGCGATGCAAACACGCGTCTGTATCGATACAAACGCCCTGGCATTTTGCGTTTTTAAGCAGAACCTCGTCAACATCAGAAGATGGCGGTTGAGACAGCATTGATTGCATATGCTATGTTATTGTTTTTTTTTAAAAGGAAGAAGAAAAGTTACCGTCGTTTTTGGGTACACCCATTTACAAGCGAGAGAAAATTGTGTGGACATTATACAACAACAAAGGCGCAAACGCTCCGGTGCTGCGCGTTTCACGCGATGCTCACGCGCGTGTGTGTGCATAGACCCTAACAATCGCAAGAATGCTCATTACAAGTGAATGCTCAAGTTTATCAGCACTTCTAAACTTTCTTGCTTCTTTTAAATTCCTTGCATATTATTTCAGCAAATGCCAACAACATTATCACACCAAGGTCAAACGAATCGAATGATAAAGTAACTGCAGTACATAACAGTACATTAACCCAATTGAAAATGTAATAAACTCAGTGAATCAACGACCTCAATACTAATTGTTCATAAATTAATTAGAGCTGAAGAATGTACTGTCATGAACAGTAACATGTGTACACATTACAATTTTTAAAAGTGTTTTGTTCAACTATGCCGATTGATTGCCTTGTTCGATCTATCGATTGTCGATTGCAAGTACGACTGCCAATCATGAGTTAGCACAACACATCAACCTACCTCAGTCTGTCAAATTTCTTTAATGGATTTTCAACCTTATCACAATAGTGGAAGGTTAATGTTCTGTTGGTAAAATTTGACAGATTGGGGTAGGTTGACCTGCTGACGTCTGTACCTAAGCAATTTTTAAAAATTATACTATCTATTGTTTTTTTTTAAACGTGGTAACATCGTCAAACGAGTCCAGTCCCATCCAGGGCAGAGCGGGAGAGACTGTCAGACTCGTACTGACTAAAATCCACGGTGTCCTTTAATAGCCCTTTACGTACCGGGGTCACGGTAAATAAGTCCCGCGACCAATATCTAGAGTTTAATTTTTCTATCTAGAGGATTTTTTCTATTGGATTTTAATATTTAGAGTTTAATTAGCAGTAATTAATCATCATGGAATTTTGCCCTGTTGACGACCTTAAACTCGTACACTATAAATAATATGGGATTTAGACAGCAGGTGGCAGTTGTGCTATTACCTACCTCTATTTTTTTTTTTAACTTTGCCCCACACTAGGAATTTCTCCTGTGTCGTGGGTGCGCTTACAAACATATAAACTCACATACACAAACGCCCAGACCCGGAATGACTACTTGTAGATCATACAAATATTTGCTGCGTGCGGGAATCGAACACGCAGTGCAGCAGTCCAATCGCTCAGCCACTACAACAATCGTGCCGCCTTTCTTACACTTCTGCCGAATCCTTAGGGGATAAAAGGCTTAGTAAACACTAATGCAGTAGCTACTTTGGAATCCGTACTGAGGCCTTTTCACGTTTTTGTAACGTGAAGTAGAAGGGGAACTTTAACGTTAATTTGATGAAAATAATTAGTCCCACGTTCGTAATAGAGGCGCTTTTCATTTTTCATACAATTAATCATAATACTTCAAGTACGCTGTACGGTAAAAAACGAAAATATTATGCTAAGGTCTCCGTTTTGAAGTAGTTTTTATTTCCAAAGTTTAAATTGGTATAGTTCGGAGACGAGAGATGCGAATTTCGTTCGAATCGAATTTTGAATTCTGTTCGATAAATAATTTCATAAAAGTGCTTCTGACTGTATTTGAATTGACATTGAAAGGACCTTAACATGGATAGCGACGGAAATAAGATCGTGGACCAATATACACATATCTTGGGTAAACATCCTGTGCGCGAATAGATACTGACTTTCTTTAAACAATTACTTTATACTTTGTGTGTATTCCGAAATTGATAATGTGGTATTGGATTCATAATAATTTAAGTATCGTTATGCTTGGTCGCGGGACTGGGGTGATGATGGGTTTTTAGTTAAACCCCATTTTGTTATAAGACGAAAGTCTTCAGACAGACAGAATTCTTTGAAGACTTGGCAATGCCCTTTAAAACTAAAAGGAAATAAAATAAAAAGCGAGGTACCGCATTTCATGATTCCCGATATCCACCCTATGGATTGTACCAATAATGGGCCGTACCTCAATTTGGGAATCATTGTAACTTCTAGTGTAAATATCTTTTTTGTTTGGGTTGTGAAGAGGCCTAAGTGATGATGACTGCAGGAGACAAAAAAAAAACCGCTTTAAAAGTAGATAGAAGACTTACACGAAACATTATATGAAAGTACCTACTTATTTGTTTTTCTTCTATCGGAAACTTGAAAAGCCGATTGATCATTTTGTAAGTCGTAAAATAGTTGTTGTCACAAAACTAAGTTATTTATAGCCCATCGCCACAAGTTCATTCACCTCTGTAGGATTTTCGCATAACAAAACGACCCCAGTAGAGTTTTATTTACAAAGACAGTTTATGTAATACCTATGTTTGTTTGTCGTAAATAAGGGTTATATACATCAGTTGTGAGGTCAAAGACTTAAGGGCAAAGGACATGGCCCCTTTTGTTGTTTACATAAACGGTTAACCTTTTGGAGAAATGTAACTTTCTTATCTACATCATTGTGTGTTAAATATGTGAAAGATAATGCTAGAAATTCAACAAAATTGCTAAAATATGGGTCGTTCGAGAGCTGTGGGTCGTGGGTTCGAACCCAGACAAACGCATTTACTTTATGTAGGTAATTTATTTCATCAACACTGCTCTCAAAACAGTGAAGGATAAATTGCCGATGAATTGTTTTGTTCAAAACGGGTCCGCCCAGCAAGGGGGCCGCACGAGGGGTAGGACTCGTGATATTACCACGATAAAAAGAAAAATGTTGAAAGATTGTAACAACATAAAACACTTTACAAAACGAAACACCAATCTCAAATTTAACGTAAAATAAAATAAAAACAAAACAATTTATCGGCAAAATACATTCAATATAAATCCACAAATAAGGCCAGTCGAATTACTTACGAAACTTTAGTTGACAGCCAGCGAGTCTGAATCGCAACGCATGCGCAGACAATACCGACATAACTTTTCATTATCAAGTATTTATCGGCGTTGGTCCTCAATATGTCATGTCTTCATTATCGGTGTGAACCGACCTTTAAGAGCGCCACAAATTGCGCGCTGCAATTGTTTTATTAGCTGTTTTTATTGCGCAAGCGTTTGTGCTGGTTATTTTAATGGGAGGGCAAAGGCAACTGATTGGGATACAGCTAGTGATATAAAAAGTAAAATTCTTAATAACATTTATTTAAAGAAAGACATTCTGATACAATCTGAATGCGCATAGGCAGACCTCGTTGAAGATGTCGAGCTGTAATAGACAACAATCAGTGGTCGACATGACCCTAGTTAGAAAGAGGTCTTTGTAACCAGGGTCATGTCGACTTTATCATAACAAAAGATATTTTTTCATGAGTTGCGATAAAATTCATAAAATAGAATATTCTGTTCTATTGCTGGAGTAATAGATATAATATTTTATGGCAATTAATTATGTTAAAGACACCCCACTTTTTATTTCTGTCTGTTTTTAAATATCAATATGTGTAAATGGCATACGTACACATAATCCAACTATTGTACCTGTGATTAAAAATATTTAACAAAATAAATGACAATGTTATCATTAGTTTCGTTTTTCTTTTTTTACTTGACTGTACCCATTTCATCTGAAAGTTTACCAAATGGGATATAACACAAAAAAATATTGAAATGTTTTCGAAATGGGACTAAATGTATGAAATGTATAATGTTTACCAAACGCAACTTTTTAGTAGGTACAGTTTGAGGTTTACGAAATGGGAAGTTTACCAAATGGGAAGTAGCCACTTTTTTAGACCCCAATGAAGGCACAAGAAAAGAAGTTACTTTTACTTAGCTCTAGACAATGTAAGCTAACAGTTACCATAATTAAATGAACTCCCGAGGTTTTCCCCATGAACTATAACATGGAGCTCTATGTAAAGAGCGTGAAGAAGTTACTGCAGGGTCGACAACGAGCAGGCTATTTCTCTGATAATCTTATACAAAATAAGAACTGTTGCTTTGTGATTGGAACTTTTTTTATTTGTTATAACTTGGTAAAATCATCAAATGAGTCCTCCCACCCAGGACAGAGCGGGAGGGACTGTCAGACTCGTACTGACTAAAATCCACGGTGTCCTTCAATCGCCCTTTACGTTCCAGAGTCACGGTAATTCGTACAGTCCCGCGACCCCGGCAGGCTTTGGCCCTCTAAAGGGGGCCCCGTCAATTTACTGACACTCTTTGAGGCGCGCGTGGAACACAACGCGCCGCCGACCCGGGTTGTGATTGGTACTAGAGCATTAAAATAAAGTGACTCATATTCGGAAGTAATAGCATTCCTCATTCCTCACCAAAGGGAATTCCGATGACCTATTAGGTACGGTAGGATTCATAAACCTTACCGTAGTTCAAAGACGTGAGCGTTCATTTGCACTTATTAATTACTGAGAAGTGCAGTTCACTGTGTCATCTACCTTTGCCAATATCGTTACGTTGGGAGGAAATTAATGACGTCAGGACACTGGTAACAAAAATCTGAACATTTTAACAAGGAAATTGTCATAATTAATTGAGTCTTACGTCAAGAATTTGTCGTAATACGTCATTCGAACTTGGGTCACAGTCGATCCTTTTCAGAAGCCTTGTTACAAGATTTCTTGTATTTACAGCGTACTTGAAGTATTTACTGCGTTTATTGTATGGAAAAATGGAACAGCGCCTCTAGTGTACGAACGAGGATCTAATTTTTCCCATGAAATTTTTACTTTACGTCACAAAAACGATAAAAGTCATGGTAGGAACTCATTAGCTCGATCACAAGATTTCAGTATTTTATTTACAACTTACTTGAAGTATTTACTGCGTTTATTGTATGGAAAAATGGAACAGCGCCTCTAGTGTACGAAGAGGGAACTATTTTTTTCACTGAAATAAATGTCAAAGTTCCAGTTTACTTTACATCACAAAAACTGGAAATTCATGATATGGCAAAAAAAAATTACAAACCTTTGTATGTGTCTGTAAACAGGATTTTAATGTGTTACGTAGGTACATATTACTGTAAAATTGTAACGAAGACAAAATCGATTGCGTCAACAATGGAATCAAGAATTTTAAACTGCGAGCATGGGTTGCGGTGGCTCGGTAAGAAATAGCTTCTGATGGACTGAATCAAAATGATTGCCGATTCAAATCCTGCTTGCAATTGAATTTTACGATTAACAACAAAAAGTTTTACGTTTTAAATGATGACTTAAATAAAACTATCGTTAACTTATGCTTTGTAAGTACTGAGTATGAGGATTCCAAAACTCGATTTACAGATCGGGCAAAGTTTGGCGGCGTTTTCCATCAAGAAATGATCGCTACCAGTCACGGAGACTGTCATTGATGATAACAATCGTCTCGCCCCTATTATATGGAATTAATACATAACTGGCGAAATAAGCGTGAACTAAACCGTGTAGTGCCTTATGTACCCAGCCATTTCTTAATTTTTTGTTTTAAGTGGTACAATAATTGAGGAGCTCGTGGCTAAATAAATACAGCCGCAGAGACCGATCTTCCGGGTTAAGCCACGCTTGCCGAGGTTGGTCTGTGGATGGGTGACCATCTGTCATAGCGAGTTCCCTGCGTGCCTCGGAAAGCACGTAAAGCCGTTGGTCCCGGCTGTCATTTGTAGATCTTTGACGGTCGTTACTGTCAGTCAGAAGCTCTAAAGTCTGGCAACCAATGGGGTATTGTATAACCCAGTTACTGGGTTGTGGAGGTCCGACATGCAGTCGGTCCATGTAAAATACTGATATCCAGCTGCATCTGGTTCGACTGGAAGCCGACCCCAATATAGTTAGGAAAAAGGCTAGGCAGATGATGATGAGTGGTACAATAATCAATCAAGTAACACAGGACACACAGGGAGGGTGTTCCTTTAGTAGCCCTTTGAGCTCGAGGAGATTCTGGCTTACCCTTTGAATAATCAGGCGTGATGTTATACGTCTACTTCAACATATGGAAAAGCCAGAGAGGGTCTGATAAGGAAAAAGTAATATCAATTTATTTTGGCACTCCAGTGGAGTTTTATTGACGGGTTTAGATTAGATTACAATCGTTATCAGAATTGATAAGGGGTATCACTCAGCGTGGGTTGACTATATTGAGTGATAGTTAGAATCTTTGAGCAATAGCTTTGTTTGATAAACTTGTTGATATTTGTTTTCTAGCTTGTTATGTGAGAATAAATGTTGCGTTTTCGTTTATTCGCAGTCTAATAGTTTCTTTATAGGGTTCTGCACCGAAAGGGTAAAACGGGACCTTACTGCTGAGACTCTGCTATCCATCTGTCTGTCTGCCTATCCGTCTGTCACATCATAGTTAAACAATTTGACAGGCCTGTTGGTCTAGTGGTTAGTGACCCTGACTGACTGCTATGCGGGATGTCGTGGGTTCGATTCCCACCCAGGACAAATGTTTATGTAATGAGTATGATCATTTTTTCTGTGTCTGGGTGTAATTTATCTATAATATGTATGTATTTAGAAAATATATAAGTATGTTTATCAGTTGTCTAGTACCCATAACACAAGCTCTGCTTAGCTTGGGACTAGATGGCGTTGTGTGATAGTTGTGGAATATTTATTTATTATTTATTTATTTAATTTTTCACAATTGATTTATTTCTGTAGCCGCTATCACAAGAAATGGTAACAAAATAAATGATTAAGGGGGCTCTCGTGGGCGAGACGGAGTGGGAAGCGGTCGCCTCCTTCTGCGAAGCAGTCATGCTCGCGAAGGAGGAGGCGGGCCGCGTGAGGGAGAGGACAGCGTTCTCCCTCCATCCCAGCCGCAGTGGTAGACGCCCACGGCGACGGACGTCGCAAGACGATCTCCGGCCACCGTAGGCGCGAGCATGCGGGCGGCGAGTAATGGGCGCCTCGCTGTCCGACCATGGACCATGCCCGGGTCGACGGCGCGTTGTTTTCCACGCGCGCCTCAAGGAGTGTCAGCATAGTGACGGGGCCTGTAAAAGGCCAAAGCCTGCCGGGGTCGCGGGACTCGCAATTACCGTAACCCCGGTACGTATAGGGCTACTGAAGGACACCGTGGATTTTAGTCAGTACAAGTCTGACAGTCCCTCCCGCCCTACCCTGGGTGGGAGGACTCATTTGATGATTTTATCACGAAAAAAAAAAAGGGGGGCTCTCGTGGCAATTTTAACGATGGTACGATGTATCGATGATGGCAATATTAATACTTCTAAAATATCCCCATTTTTTGTGTGTGCAGTTCACATAATACATCGACTTAGCAAGTTTCAACAGGATAGTTCTTATACTTTCAAAGAAAAGTGGCTGTGACATACGGACGGACAGACAGACAGACAGACATGACGAATCTATAAGGGTTCCGTTTTTTGCTATTTGGCTACGGAACCCTAAAAAGTGCCCACAAGGCTGGCAGCATTGCTCCACTGAACAGCAAAGTTGATATTTGGTCGAAGATCACTGTAGAATTTGAACCTTTGTTTTCTCTCTCCGCCGCCATATTAGATTTCATGAACGTCTATGTACTATCAATGACGCAGTTGGCACTCTTCGACGTCATTCATTCAACTGATACGTTCATTGTATTCGAATTGTTCTTAGAAAGCGTTACTTTCGTTTGTACTTCACTCACTAACGTGGGTTTTCTTGAACGTGTGAAGGTTTTTCCAGAAATTGTTAGCATGCGTTCACGTTCGTTCACTTTTCTATATTGAATAGAAAAACATTAAATACCAACACTAACTAAATGAAAGCTTCTAACAAGTCAGAGTTTAGAGTTGAGTTTCGTTCGTTCAACTGATCACCAAGGGGGAAGAAGTTTTCGAGTGCTGACCACGTTCTGGAACACCGAGGTATGCAAGTGGCGGATTGTCATTTGGCGTGGCGGTCTAAAGGCCAATGATGATGAAAACCGAGTTTTCAAATAGAAGTAAATCAAGATTCTCTCCGAATCATTGGTTTATTGGACGATAAACAGTAATTGAACGATTCGACATTTTATTTCTGAATGCGATTCGCACAAAGTTAATTTATTGCTGTGCGAATCAACAGGAAATAAAACAGCTACTACAACAGTTGGTGAGGTTGGGTTTGATAAGAAATAACGAAAACACAACTTTTTCTATTATTTGCGTGCTATTATTATTATTTTTTTTTTTTTTTTTTTTTTTTTTTTTTTTTTTTTTGTTAATTATTGATCGAAGTTTGCGTGGCAAAATCATCAAATGAGTCCTGCCCCAGGGCAGCACGAGAGGGACTGTCAGACTTGTGCTGATTAAAATCCATGGTGTTCTTCAATAGCTCTTTACGTTCCGGGGCAACGGTGACCTAATAAGACAGTCCCGCGATCCGCGAAAACACAACTTCGCATGGCCTTTCGGTGCTTTGACGAAAATATAAACACAAATTGTAAAAACGTCACTAAATTGACAATCTATCTATACTACTTATAATAGATCTGTAGAAGGGTCAATTCTGTACATTGAAAATATTGAAAAAATAAATAGCGGGGGGTGTTGCTGGATCGATACCAAACCCAAATATATTTATAAGACATGTTATTTTGACAAGCCTGTTGGTCTAGTGGTTAGTGACCCTGACTGCTATGCCGGAGGTCGTGGGTTCGATTCCCACCCAGGACAAATGTTTGTGTGATGAGCACGATCATTTTGTTCTGTGTCTGGGTGTAATTTATCTATAATATGTATGTATTTAGAATTATATAAGTATGTTTATCAGTTGTCTAGTACCCATAACACAAGCACTGCTTAGCTTGGGACTAGATGACGTTGTGTGATAGTTGTGTAATATTTATTTATTTATTTATATGATTAAAAAAATTTTTGTCAGTCTGTCTGTCTGTTTGTGCAGGCATCACGTGAAAACTAACGGTTCGATTTCGATGAAACTTGGTATAATTATTCCTTATTATCCTGGGCATAACATAGGATACTTTTTATCCTGGAAAAATACGTAGAAAAAAAAATATTATTTTCAGTTTTATTCATAGACGTTGTTCTGTAGAACCGCGAACACACGTTGCATTACCCGCAGTGGATTCAGCGCCGTAATATTTATAAGATGTCATTGTTAGAGTTACTCAAAATGGGGAAATAAACCATCTACGCGAAGACCGACATCCGCGCGGACGGAGTCGCGGGCGGAAGCTAGTTTCTAATATAATACTCATTTCACACAAACACACAATTCATTTATTTGATAATTTTAAAATGGTTAAAAATACATAGACTTAGAACATGGATCAGTCCATGTTTTAAGTCTGTGTATTTTATACTTTTTCGTTCCGGAGGCAAACAAGCTTTATATTGCTCCAGGAGCCGTATTATGAGGTCTTAAAACCAGGCTTGTTCCAGTGAGTGAATGAGGTGGCGCTAGACGGCTTGTATAGCTCTGTCTATATATATACAGCCGCTGGAAAAAACTACATCATATATGTTATTTTTACTGCCTAAAGAAGCTACAAACAGACTAAAATAACTCCACATTTTCATATAAAAACTAGACCACATAACGTTACCTAACAGCAAAAAAATCGTGATATTGACAAGGTTTACAAATATCAAGGCGTGATTTGCGCGTTATTCGTTATGTTTAGTAGTTGGCGTCTCACAGATAAACATAGAGTCACGATAAAAATGTCGTGTATCGACGTACAGACATTTGTTGTCTTTTCTAATATTTTTGATAGAGATGCAATGTGTGCATAATATTAGGATCTTAGATTATTAAAAAATCCATACTTATTCCTTCTTCAAAACGTAACTTTTTTCGTGAAGCTGCCGAATGTTTGAGTGAGCGCCACGCACACATGTCATTATAATGTTTTCCTTAGATATATTCACTTGGAGTGGGAAGCGGTCGCCTCCTTCTGCGAAGCAGTCATGCTCGCGAAGGAGCAGGCGGACCGGAGTGGACAGCGTCCTCCCTCCACCCTAGCCGCAGTGGTAGACGCCCACGGCGACGGACGTCGGCAGACGATCTTCGGCCACCATAGGCGCGGGCATGCGGGCGGCGAGTAATGGGCTACTCGCTGTCCGACCATGGACCATGTCCGGGTCGACGGCGCGTTGTGTTCCACGCGCGCCTCAAGAAGTGTCAGCATAGTGAGGGGGCCTCCTGTAGAGGGCCAAAGCCTATCGGGGTCGCGGGATTCACGCATTACCGTGACCCCGGTACGTAAAGGGCTATTGAAGGACACCGTGGATTTTAGTCAGTCAAGTCTGACAGTCCCTCCCGGGTGCCCCAAGCCCTGGGTGGGGAGGACTCATCTGATGATTTTACCACGATAAAAAAAAAATACATGTTCACTTGTTTTACGAAGGAATCGAACGGAGGTGCTAGTTTTCTTCCTATTTTGGCTTCAATTCTCGATGGCCTACTAGATATGCTATAATCTAGGGCTGGGATAACCTAAAACAACTACTTGTGGAGTTCGATTTTTCATTTGTGTATTTTCTTCATTATGCGAGAACATACTTATTATTGGTTATGTAGGTACAATCGACAAAGTTTCCCATCTTAACTATATTTTCTTACAGACATTCCAATACAATTAGGTCCACATTCGCGTAAACATACATATTCATGGTCTTTGTTATTTTGACGGATTCAAACGATTTATTTTCAAAATGGGTCATGATTCAACTTTGTCGATTGTACTTAATCTATCTGTGTGTGTGTTTTGCACAATAGAGACAGGATAGAATAAATAGATTCTTGCCATTTCTTCTCCATAGAGATCTACTTTCCGCACAAACCACCACTTAGTTTCTCCTTATTTACAAATTAAACGACTCTTTAACAATAACTGCCTGTAGTATGCAACCACGTTTTATATGCGCTGATGATAGTCGTTTTTAAAAATCGCTTACTGAGATACAAACGCGAGGATTAACTTCAGTCTTTCGTTTCCTGAGCGTCCAGAATGCGTTCTACGGTTGTCGTCGGCGCTCAAAACGTGGTTTGTAAATGGTTCATTCATTCAAATAAATTAATTGGGATTTATTTTCCTCTTCATGCTTTTTTCTTCAGATTCTTTGTCTGTCAATTGTGGTTTAGTTAGCATATGACCATTTTGCTAGTGGAGATAATTATTGTAAACAATACAGTGTCGGGCACGCCGCAATCGCGGCGGTAAGACCCCTCTTTGAGGAGTGGCTGGATAGGCGTCACGGCGTCCTGACCTACCGCATGACGCAGGTCCTCACCGGACACGGAAGTTTCGGGAGGTTCCTGTGTCTGATAGGGAGGGAAGAAACGCCTGGGTGTCACCACTGCGAGGATCGTCCGGAGGACACGGTGGAGCATACGGTGCAGGACTGCCCCGCTTGGGCAGAGCACCGCCGTGTCCTTACGACGGCGATAGGCGGAGACCTCTCGCGCCCGGCATTGGTCGAGGCCATGCTGCGGGGCGAGACGGAGTGGGAGGCGGTCGCCTCCTTCTGCGAAGCAGTCATGCTCGTGAAGGAGGAGGCGGGCCGCCTGAGGGAGAGGACAGCGTCCTCCCTCCATCCCAGCCGCAGCGGTAGACGCCCACGGCGTCGGACGTCGCAAGACGATCTCCGGCCACCGCAGGCGCGGGCATGCGGGCAACGAGTAATGGGCGACTCGCTGTCCGACCATGGACCATGCCCGGGTCGACGGCGCGTTGTGTTCCACGCGCGCCTCAAAGAGTGTCAGCATAGTGACGGGGCCTGTAGAGGGCCAAAGCCTGCCGGGGTCGCGGGACCAAGGGATTACCGTGACCCCGGTACGTAAAGGGCTATTGAAGGACACCGTGGATTTTAGTCAGTACAAGTCTGACAGTCCCTCCCGCCCTGCCCTGGGTGGGAGGACTCATTTGAAGATTTTACCACGATAAAAAAAAAAAAAAAAAAAAAACAATACAGTGTGGTGGGTCAATATGTGGTCAGTAACAGACAAACACAGGAAAACTGCAACCAAAGTTGACGTACAAGGACAACCTTTAAGAAACTTTCGACATAACAGCTGCAATATTAAAGTAAATATTAAATCAACTTAAACTTACACCTTGAATTAAAAGTGCCACGGAGTAGTGAATAAATGGAATACGACAAAAAGCAGAAAATATTGAAAAATGATACTCACATTTGGTAAAATTTCTATATGATTTCGATATGTTAATGCCAAAAAAATGCCTTTTTTTATGGCTGCGAGCTGCGAGAGCTGCTCAACCAAGACGATGTGTGCGGTATAACCGGTCAATCCTGGGGTGTGCCTGGAGTATAAAGCCTCCAGCCAGGGCTTTACAAACTTAATTAAAAACTAAGCGATAATATGCTAAGATAACCTTCTGTGGGGTACGAATGTTACGTTTTTATAGTAGGTATTCAAAATGTATGTTAAATGTGGGTAATAAGCTGTCTTCTTTCCTGCCATAATCTGGGAAAGAGGTGTCTTTCCCAGCAGTTTGTTATGCAACTCTGATTCCTGTATTCTTCCATTGTTCACTACTCCATGGCACAATAATTAGCGAGAGTGTGTAAACATCTCGACAGGGGTGTCGTAATATCATTGTTGCACAAATCCTTGTAACACGCTTCATAATTACTGCATCCATTGTACTCTGCACGTATTCAGAGTACTCAGTGAACGTTTTTTTAATCCATTTTCGTAATCGATTTTATGTAGAACAATAAGATAATAACTTAAGCTTAATAAGATCGCTGTCTTATAAGAGTAATTTATACTTAATAATATAGTAATCATGATAGTTATTCTGTATGTGTGTTACCTTTTTACTCCATGGCTTAACGAATTTCGTTAAAATTTGGGAGACCAAAACTAGCTTAGGACCAAGAATGCTTTTTTTACTTAGTAGTTTTATAATGCGATAGTTTTTAAGTTTCATGCGAGTAAAACTCCTGAGTAAGCACATTCTACAAATCTGTATTTTCCGTTATTCAGGATATACATAGGTATTTTGCTACTTCTGGATTTAATTCGTTCTTGTTTTAGGGATTTTTGTTTATTTATGCTACTATTGATAGTTTATGCTAGTTGATAGCATCCACAGTACACCTTGAGCTATACATGTGGAATTTAAAAACTCTAATAATCATTTGAATTCGCGATCTAATAGGGGTCCGGGTATAAATTTAAGTGACCCGCATATGATTAAATTTTTGAACTATTATACAACAGCTGTCAACAAATGTATCGGGGTTCCAATCAAACTATGCTTCAATCAACGGTGCGGGATGAGTTATGAGTTGATGACATTTAAAGCTATTGAAAAATCAAAATAGCTTTCGTGTTGTATTGATTGTATTTTTATATCTGACGGTTGACATGGGAAAATGACTTATAAAAAGAACCTAAATAAGGAAGCGTTTGTCCCCACTCTAAGTTATACAGGACGAAGGTAGAATGATAAATTTGTATTAAGTTATCTGTTTCTCTCATTTCTGTACTAATTTGTCAAAAAGAATAATAGGATTGTACATAAGCGTACTTGAAGTAGTACGTAGGAACAAATCTACATCAAATTAACGTAAAAAACTTCCCGTTTACTTCGTCACAAATACATGAAAACTCGTGTTAAGGCTTCAGACCGAAATGACAAAGTTTAAAGTGTATGAGACAGAAATCAAATAAAATAATAACCAAGTGGGAATCAAATCCGGGGATTCAATCAGAGTAACTCATATTTAAGTTACGTATAACAACATCACAGCATTGATATGATTCATTTACGCCAGTAATCTGTAAAATTTTACCAATTGAATATTATTAACCTTCCACTTTTGTGATAAGGTTGAAAATCTATCAAAGAAAGGAGTATGCAACTTTTTGGCATCATTTTTTTTTTCTTTCACCAGTAATGAAATGTTGGTCATTAGTAGAGCGCAACCTAAGAACTTCGTAAAAAAGAATAAAAAAAATAAGTTTCTAAACCGTAACCAACCAGAGACATAACGGATTTTATTTTGTTCTAATCAGGAGTAAATCACTCCTGATTAGAACAAAATGAAAACCGCCATATCTCTGGTTGGTTACGGTTTAGAAACTTATTTTTTTTATTCTTTTCTATGGACTTCTTAGGTAGTAGTCTAATTGTGGCCAAAATTTAATCGCCAAAAAGTTGCATACACCTTTAAACACTGGCGAAAGAAAAAAAATTAACGCCAAGGTCCATACTAAAAGTTGTATACTTTTTTGACAGATTGAGGTAAGTTGATGTGCTGGCGTCTGTACTAAAGACGAATTAACGTTTTGCCCACCAAAACATTTTACTGAACCTCATTTTGTCTAAGACTGTAATTTTAAGAATCATCTTCATTGCGTAAAAAAACGCGAA
The DNA here is from genome assembly GCA_943136025.2 of Agrotis puta. NCBI lineage: Eukaryota > Metazoa > Arthropoda > Insecta > Lepidoptera > Noctuidae > Agrotis > Agrotis puta. The sequence goes on along the minus strand of OW964184.2, from coordinate 5,489,684 downwards.
TCATTTTCAACGTTTGACGTCACAGATCTGCTAAAAACTGATCTGCTAATTCATGTCATTAGACGAACCAATTTTGATTTAAATTTAAGCAGCTTAGGAATGAAGAATTTTCCGTAAAGGCTAAAACATAACAGCGAGAGTTGGTGCAATATTAATAAGTGACAAATCCACTAGGCTTCTGAGGTCAAGTGGCAATCTCCTTTCATTTTTATGAAACCATGTTTTGTCATAAGTTTTCCAGTTTCATCTTTTCTATTTTCTTTCTCGTTGATGCACTAGGCCACACTAGGCCCTCTGCTGTCTAAATATTGAGGGAAGAAACTTCAAAATTGTTAGTTATTTATGTTTATCAAATTATTTGTGTTTTTAGAGTTCTGACATATTAATTAACGTGGTGTGATACTACGTTTTTCCATGCGTAAAACCTGCGAGTGTGATAAACACACAAGTAAAGTTTGGTAATGCGTTGTCATCAAATGTGTATCCGCCTTTAAATCGTACATCGAACTTCAGAAATTATACTATCATAGTTGACAATCAGGATGCCATTAGTCCATCTAAATTATTCACTATTATAAACCTAATGTTAGTTTATGGAAACGTCGGGCAAATTGCTCTTATTATTGGAAAATCGACTTCCTTTAAATAATTGCGACGAGGTAATGTTCTGTTCATTATCTGAATGATTACTGCCGATATGTCAAGAGAAAGTGAAAGGTTTTATTCAACTTAAATTATGTCTCATAAGATAAGATAAAGATATTTATCGTAGAATATGGTAGTTATACAGGTGCTATACATGGTTAATACAGCATATCCACCGCAAGTAACATTGAAATTTAGCTCGACTAAAAAACGATAGACATTTATATAAATGTGTAAATAAAACTAAATTAAACTATTGCAAATAAGGGAAAACACAGTAGCAGGTACAACAATAACTTTAGTTGCATATCTATTAAATGAAATCAAACAATAACACTATATATAAAATTAAATAAAAAGACTAAATAAAATTAAACAAGTAATAACAATTTTGGCACATGAAACTTACATTAACTAATGCTCTATATTTCTATTTAATCAGTTAATCTCTACCTAAACTCCTATCTTCCAAAAAATCTTTTACGGTATAAAAAGTCTTTTGGAGTAGCCATGACTTTAGTTTGTTTCTTTAAGAAATTGAATAAATTTTTGATATTTTGTTTTTATGAAATTGGAATGAAAAGTGAGTAAACATCTTAGGTGAGTTCCAGGGCTTTAGTTAACCCAGTCATCGAGCCAGAAAGTTACGTAAAAGTTCGCGTGGCATGCTTGACACCCATGCCATAAAAATAAATTACGCATCCTTACAAAAAGTTCGAATATGCTTGATATTTAATCATAAGGGACACTTGTCTTTAAGAAGCTAACATGAATAATAGTGCTTAAAATTTAGTATTTGAAACCTCCTTAAAACTTTTGAGGACGTTTTCAAATATGTGCTGGTGTATGTAGTAGTATAGCTTTAACCATCATTATTGAAATTCTCCTGTTCTTATTTATATTTGGGGTCAGCGCAAAATGTCATGTATTGCAGAAAAGGCATACTTCCTTACAACTCGACATCTTAGCAGTCACCACTTTATAGCCATAAAACATCCTTCACATAAGTATGATCTATAAGTGTAACATATTTAAAATAAAACATTATTATGTTACAACTCGATAAGGAAAACAGAAAATCAAATACCACCAACAGATTGGTTCCGAAACGAATCAACTATTCTTCAGTCGGCACCAACACCAACATTTTGATGAAAATGAAGTATCATCGCGAACAAAACTCTTTTGTTTCGGATTTTTCGCGAATGAAATCGGAATTCGGATTGTTCCACAGTGATGACGTTGGTTGAACGTAGTCATGTACGATACAAGTATTACTTTGGATCGATCCGGATTCCGTATCGTAATTCGTCCTTCCGATACAATTTGGGATACCGAATCTGATCATCTGAAGCTTCGATCCAATCCTAAAAATATCGAGTCATATCGTCGTAGTGCACCCTAGGTGCACGATGCTTTTATATCGTATTGTACAGACGCCAGCAGGTCAACCTACCCCAATCTGCACAAATGTTACCAATTGGATTCTGTCAAATCCATTATTGTAATAAGTTTGAAGATCTATTAAAGAAATTTTAAAGATTGAGGTAGGTTGATGTGTTGTCGTCTGCACTTGTTAAGCAGCTTGGTAAATGTACATGTACCTAGTTTTTTGTATAATCTTTTAATTAGAGTTCATTAAACAGTGATCAGTCGTGATTTACCGTACTTGTTTCGATATAAGTTCACATATTATACTTGTTTGTATTGGTCTAATATATCACAGTATCGTAACACGCTGTATCGATACTGTTAACTATTAGATCAGATCGTCCATCACTAGTTTTGAGCTTCTTCACGGATCACGGAATAGCTACTGTATCCCTATTGAAGTATAGGACTGGAACCAATTTAGCTATTGTTTCAACAAGGAGCGGTGTCATCAAATGACTGGTGGCGTGATTGTCTGAGGGGCCCTGATTTCTGAGAAACATTTTTTTTTAACTCTGAGCTAAAGTTTATTGAACTTAAAAATGGTATCTAAAAATAATCGCAACCTTAACTGCTGCAGCTTGCAGGTCCCGGAACCCAGGTCAGCCAGTTTTATTGACTTTTTACTAAAAAAGATAAAAATATATTTACGGTTTTTTGGGCTCAGTTGATGGCTATAGACTCTCCTTTTAAATGTGACATAAATCATCACCATCTTACTTCCCTTATCCCATTTTACTTGGGGACAGCGCAACACGTTTTTGACACGTTTAAATGTTACATAACTATAAGCTTCACCTAAGGCTAAACCAGTGTAAAATGTTTGTAAACGCACCTACGATCCAGGAGATATTCTTAGTATGGGACACTTATTTTTTTTAATCAGTATAACAGGGATAACCATTAGAAATGAATGTTGAATAAGACCAGTGATCCCGTACGTATATAAAAACATGTGATAGTTCTGTTAGAAAGCCAGTCCAAACTGTAAAATCGGTCCAGAACGGAAGAATTTCATCACATTTTTTGGTAGAAGCGCAAACAGCGGTACCATACAGCTAGGTTGCGAAAACCGGAGGGTTCGAGACTAAAGCCTCATTTAGACGATGCAAGAACTCGCACGCGAGTTGCGTTACGACGCGGACTTTATAGGTACAACGAATTCAGTTGATCAAACAAATACCGCGATGTAGTGTACGAGTACGCAATATTATTACTTCTTGACCTCAAGACATGTCAGTGACATTAAAAATTATCACATTTCCTCGAACCACAAACATCACCCAGCTTTTTAACACCTTTTGAAAGTACTTTACATAAGTAAGTGTCACGAGTCTTGACATTTGAATTTAAAAATAAGGCCAAATAAATTATGTTTACTAACATGTACCTACTATCGTGTTTAAACCAAATTGTTACAGGCCGCAGGCGTAATAATTATTCAATCCAAAATCAATCCCGCAGATTTGTCGTAAACTTATTGAATAAAAAAAGTCACTTTCGCATTTATTATATTCTTGTATAGTCCGACTAAAGGTAGGTACGATAGGCAGCGATTTGCGATGCGACTGGAATAGCGAAGCAAGTTATAATGATGATGCTGATGTACTTACATACAGTGTAGCCGTATTCGTGAGAATTTATTTATTTGTTTCTATAGCTCTTGTGTCGCAGCTCGCATCGCGGCCTAGTGTGGTCTTACTCTTAGGCTGAAGCTACATTAGGCCGCGACGCGATCTGCGACAAATGGGCGATTAAAATAAATAAATTTATGCTCACGTTTATGGCTACACCGTACATCAGCGATAGCACGTGTAATCTGTTTCGCTTTTCCAGTCGCATCGCAAATTGCTGTCTAATGTAACCTCAGCCTTAGAATAAAATGCAGCTGCAGAACTTTATATGTATAGTGCAACTACCTTTTGGACATCTACAATCCAAATGGATGACCTGGTGAAACTAATTGCCAGACTTTTGGACTGACGATCTGCAATGATTGTTAAAGTTTAATAAACAACAGCTGAAAACATTGAAAATAAACAGAAAAGAAAAGGTTGAACATGCTTCCCAGTCATAGGGGAACATTAAAACTGAAAAAAAAAGAGAAAAAAAGAAAGTGGTTACAAACCTTTTTTTAACTTAAAACCCAACTATTACTTCTTACAAACATTAAAAGTAAAAAACAAGAAAAAAAAAAGAATTCTCACAAAACATTTAAAGTTCTTAACATTATCTTCATCTGACATTCGGCGGCATTTCTGTAAAGATATAAAACAAGATGGATGCGGTCTCGGTGTTACGTTGTCAAAATGTCCGTGACCTTCGAGAATGATCGATCGATCTTCGTGGATCGATGTGGGATTCTTCCAACAGGTACGGTTGTCAGGCTTATCTAGTAAGCCTCTTAATTATTTTGATAGCCGGAGTACAATATGGATAAGTGAATAAAGAGTTCGTGTAACTTCGGACTCTGTTTAGATCACATGTAGCACCGTGTCTTGAGTTACATTGTCATTAATTGTAGAGGGAGAAAGAGACAAAAATTGAAAACGATGTAATTCTTTGGTGACACTTTTCTATAAGATTGGAAACTGTTATTTTAAGTTTTCCTTGACACGGACTACGCGTCTAGCAATTTACAAGGAAATTAGCTAGATCGATTCCTCAAACGATCTAGGTTCCCGAACAATTTTTTGCGAAAAGGTTTTTTTTTTTAATTAAGGAGATTCAAAGTCTCAAAATTCAAAGTATACCCTCAGTCGAAAACACAAATGACATGTCATTTATTTCATATTATTATAAACGTATTTCTATTAAGTTTGCTGACCAACAACTTAAAAGTTTATTAATATTACCGAGAAAAACAACTGTTAACCACTTATCACCCTTATGGTCTGATTGGGTTAGTAGTCGATTCGCACGAAAATTATTCGCACGATCGTGCGAATCGTCCCCTTTCAATAAAAATATTTTTTTAGTAGGCGATTCGCACGGAAGTATTTAAATTGCGTGCGAATCGACCCCTTCAAGAATTAGTAGTATGCGATTCGCACACACCTATACTTTATCGAAAAGTTTCAAGAAAAAAGTACTATCACGTACAAAATGCTTTCTTTTAATACAGGACACAAATAAAACGATTTTTAAGGAAATCAAGTTTTTATATTTTACTTTGTATCTATCAGAAAGTGATTTTACATCATTCACAGTTTAAATAACTTAAAACCATAATTATAACCAAGATTACAAATAAAATCACAGTTAGTAGGTACGATTTATAATCAAATATTTGGTTTTGCATTTTTACAAGTAAGTACTCTTTTTCCGTACACTTGCATTTACCTTAAATCATCACAAATTACTACTTATTAGAGTTTTTACCGAAATCAACTTTTTATGAACCCCAGAGTCTTGTTAAAAATAATGTTGTTTAAAAAAGGTAAGTCAAAATTAAATAATTAACGTTATAATGGTCTAAAAGCTAATTTTAAAAACAACGAAAAATATAACGAAACTATAAATATATAAATCTTTTTAAATATTCGTAATAACAATATAAAAATCGTTTTAATTAGCTAAGGTATGGTTTTAAATGTGGCAATTAAATAAACAAAAACAAAATATTTTTTCTCTATTAAGTATTAACTAGTACAATTTTGGAGTATTATAGTAAATGTAATAAAATAACAGTCACAAAATCACAGTTACTATAACAACAATATTTTGCTCTAATAGGTAAAAAATAACAATCAACTAATCAACAATATTATAAATATTTCTTAACACAAAAATTTTACGATGATAGGAGCATTATCATCACTGAAAGTTAAAACAATCACAAAATCACAGTTAAACAGAGTCATCTGTTGTATTAATAGGTACAAAGTTCTTAAAAATGTAACACTTAACTAATCAACAATATTATAAATATTTCTTAACACAAAAATTTTACGATGATAGGAGCATTGGCATCACTGGAAGTTAAAACAATCACAAAATCACAGTTTGTTAAACAGAGTAATCTGTAGTATTAATAGGTACAAAGTTCTTAAAAATGTAACATTATTATTTATTTATGTAGCATTTTAAAACTGTTTTTTTTTTAAAGTTCTTATAAAGAATAATCAGTTTCAGTCTTTTTTTTAGTCATGACCTAATGGCTTAATTTTTCTATACAAAGTTGGAGATCTATGTGACCATGAAGGAATTGATTAACCATGTCTTCAATTCTTTTCTGCAGTCTTATTCGTTCACATGACTTTACTGAGATGTAATGGTTTCTATAAAACATTGTTAAATAATGTTGAGAATCTTTTTGCAGAACCTTCAAGAGCATCACAATATTCGGTTTAGGTTTTACCATTTTATTAAATCGGGCGTTCCAAGCTTCTCTATTGCATTATTAGTTTTGTGAATGACATCAAAAAATGTCCACTTGTCGGAATAGTAGGCACTCTCTTTTAGCCATGTATTAACAAAATAATTGTTGAATTGTGTTAATTTTGGTTCATTTTCATTTTCTGCTTCAATGTACAGCTAACCATCTGATCGGTATTCTTGAGGAAGATATGCGAGAGCTATACATCGTAATGCGTGTATTTTATAAATCAAGAATTTATTCATCCCTAACTGTTTTAATTTTCTATAAATACATCTTTTAAAGTGAAATAAGCAGCCCTGTATCCTGGTGTGAGGACCAAATACTGTTTGAATTGCTAACATTGCACTTTTCTCAAAATCCATGGTAATTACAGTAGGGGCAAATTGAGGTATACGACTTTTTATGAGCCTAAAAAATAGTTCATATGTTTTTTCTTTTTTATTAGGAAGTAATGCATAAATGGCGGGTAAAATGTTAGTGTGTGTTGAAGTACTGCCAACATCGATGTGTAAAGTATACAGCTGTAAAAATGGTGGTACACAGCTCTTGAAAGTCCCATCACAAAAAACGGTCTCAGCATTATTTAAAAATGGCAAAACTTCCTTGTTTGCGAAGAGTATAAGTCTGGTTTGCTTACATTTATAATCTGCAAAGACCAATTCTTCGAAACACGGAGGGATAGTCATATCTTTAGCTTTACGAACTACTATTTTACTAACTTTCAGTGCCTTGTTTCTATGTAGATATAGCCTTCTTTTCAAATTTTTGTAGTCAGGAATATTCTGGACTAAATCGTATATCTTTAAGTTTTATTACCGCATCAGAATAAATCTGAGGCATGCTCGTAGTTTCATTCTGTGCACGTTTAATGCATGTGTCTATATGACGCTTGACCTCATTATCTATATGATTAGGTTTACATAAATGATGATCTTCTTTGACAATCTCATGTTGACTATTTGTTGTTAAAAATGCTTTACATTGTTTTCTATTAACGCATCGCCACACTGTAATGCCATTTTTATTTTTCCGATGTTGGTTATGCTTATAACCGTGCCTCAGTAAGATTACTTGGCCCCTCTCTGATTGAATAAATTCGAATTGGCCTTTTCCACCTTGACTCGTTGATGGCCCTTCCATTATATTTTTTCAAAATCAAATGATGTTGATGCCAAAGTCATCTGGAAGAAATAAATGTCTTCACTAAAACTTCTTGATAAAAATAATATTGTTTTTAGTTTTATTTAGTAGGCTATGTTTCTTAAAATAACAGAATTGTGAGTAATAATTTTTCATATAGTAATGCTATTTATAAGAAGAAGAAGATGAAGTATTATAAACCTCTTCATCCCTATACATAAAGGTATTTAAAGACATTGAATCTATTTGTTCATTCTGTTAGCTGAACCAGCTAAACGTTGTAAATTTTATAGCTGGAATACATTTTGAAATAGAAAACCTAATAAAATACCCTAAATAAGTCTACTTAAGTGTGCTAAATAACTAATACATAATTAATAAGTAGATAGTAAATTAAATTACTTACGCATCGGAATCTCCTAAGATATCGCGAAGCTCATGTGCAATGTCGTCGGTGGATATGGTGCTATCCACTATCACTGAACAAATCACTAAACTGTAACTGTAAAAATATGCAGTAGGTACAGCACAGACCGCACTTCAGAACAGTGTGAAATGCGAAAACAGAATAATAATCTTAGTTTCGGCACGGGGTCCCAACGCGAACAATCGATATTTTGTTCTAATTAATTCTAATAGATGGCGTTACTTGTATCGATTGTATTTTATAGTGCGTATATCAATTGTAAAAGAAATGATATGGATATTGTATGTAATTGTTAAAAAAGTCTCTCTTGTACGAAAAATCTAATAATGGGTCCATAATTCCAATTTCTATGATCTCTCAAAATCTGTGGCTCTAGGTTCTACCAATAGATGGCGCTGTCACCAAAACAGGGAAGAAATCGACGGAAACAATCTCATGAAATGAATGGTTCATAGGTACAACCGTAACCTTACAACTACAACAACTTAGTGAGGTAGGGTGCCCCGGTTGGCTCAGAGTCAGAACTGATTTTCTATTGTGCTCCAGCTTATGAAGGCGTCTAGATCTTATACACTGTATCAAAGTTATCGTAACACATTTGAACTATAGAACATTTAAATAATAAATAATTGCGAATACCCTGTTTATATTATACCTGATTAATAAACGATGGTCCCGTTTCTTTGTATGGGATGGGGCATCTGTACGTAAGTATTATGGTTATCTGTAGATTCGGTATAAGGCAAATGCCGGTGCTTTTTACGGGGTAGGATTAAATATAGGTACTATTGTTTTGACTTGGGTTTATTTATTATCTACTCTAAAAGGATTAAAATACGCAGAAAGATAAAATATATTTTTGGCAAATCCTACCACTACTGATTTATTGCTTAACTACTTCTTTGTGCAAGTGCTCAAGCGCAATGTACCGGCAATATTTGTGGTAAGTAAAATACAAAACAAAGGGCTACTCGGCAAGCCGCAATAAAAATTAATCCCCTGGAGCTAATAAAAAATATTTCTTCATTATTTTTGGGATCTGCTATTGTGAGTACTTAAGGGCGTTTCTTGTTATTAGTTTCTTTGTTATCTTTAACAGTTAGTATTATTTGTATAAAAATACACCGGCAATTTATTAAATCTCTCATTTATGGTGTTCATATTATAAGTTTTCATATTAAATACTGACAAAACTTTTCATCTTACCTCTTAACTAGTATTTTGTGCCTGACTGCGATGCGAATAGAGAATTATTGAATTTTAATATTAATATTCTAGAATATTGTACATGACTGTACTTAGATTTATTATTCGCACATTTTGTTAAGTGTGCGAATCGCATACTACTAATTCTTGAAGGGGTCGATTCGCACGCAATTTAAATACTTCCGTGCGAATCGCCTACTAAAAAAATATTTTTATTGAAAGGGGACGATTCGCACGATCGTGCGAATAATTTTCGTGCGAATCGACTACTAACCCGTCTGATTAATAAGGATGAAAATTATCCACCACCATTATGTACAATGATACAAAAAAAGCAAACTAGAAGCAACAATAAAAAACGCAATAAGCGGCAGCAACAAGCCTTTTATATATTTTTTGCAATTTCAATGATAGTGATATTATTTAATTTTAATGATACAAAAAAATTACGCACAATCAAACGCGACTCAAAAGATTTTTTGTTCATTGTATTTTACAGCTAAAGCTATAAAAATAGTGACGTCTGATATCTGCCTTTTTTATTATGAACATTTAAGAATCAACTAGATTGATACTTATGTAATCAATTATCTAATATCTCTTAGCGTCCCACAGCTGGTCTTCTACAGATTTGTATTTCGGAGAATGTGCACAAGAATTCCACGACCTCATCCCACCAGCCCCCTTCTATCATCGCACATCTAGACGCACTGCAAATTATCATCCTTACCATATTGCTATTCCAACAATTCGCACTAAGCGTTTCCAAACGTCTTTTATTTATAATGCGAACAGCGAAGGAGTGGAATTCTCTGCCTGGGTCTATGTTTCCGAACGCATGTAATCGGCACAGTAGTTTTTAAGTTTATTCATTACAAACATACATACACACACAAAAATAAAAATCTTTCCTCTTTATAATATTAGTGTAGATAACCGAGCTTTGATTAGAGCAGAAGTCACATTGTCTAGAAGTCTAGAAAGTCTGTTTATTAAGAAATATATATATTATGCGGCCAAGATAGGTAATACTTTATGTACTGACCATTATGACACTTTCTGTTAGGTATATATCGCGTGCTTGAGTAAACACATTAGTCATTTGTGGTGCTACAACAAGTCACACGACACGGGTAAACCGACACTGTTGTGGTTACTATATCTTCGAAGAAAATATACGCTGGACTTTTCTACGCGATTGTACATAATAAAAGGGATAATACAAACTAGCCATTAATAAAAGGTACTGTGGGCAATGTGTAAGGTTGAAAGCATTTTCCTTATTTAAGGGAATTTATTTTATTTTTATAAAGTTACATATTACACACAGGGGCGGTCTCTCATAGTACTGATTTAGGCCAAGCCTACCCTACCACAAAATCGCATAAATAAAACAAACGCATTTATTGTAACCTTGTAATAATATAAAACATAACGCCTCACATAATGCATTAGCAAATTTCCGCGCGGCCGCCGTGTGACGTCATCACGTCCAGATTACTATAACCGAAGGCAAGCGGTCCTGTGGTCTCAAAAATTCTAAAATTCATGCATATGTATGCATCCGTGTTCATATTTTCGTGTATATGAAACCGCACACATGTATAAATTACTACGCAGCTCCTTACGGTGTAGCTGACGAGTACGCTTTTTATGAATGAAAACGCACGGGTAAAATAAACAGAGTTGCCAATTCGGGAAACAGATTACACACAGAAACGACAATTTCGTAAAAGACTAATAAAGACAATTAAAAAAACAGAGTAGTATTGTCAAATCTATACATTTCAAATTAAATGTTATATTTTAAGGAATAGCAAAGACCTATTATAATAATTAAAAACTGTAAGAGTTTATTTATTTGTTTTATTTTTATGACTTAATTAAGTCATCTTGTTTTATTTTATGTGTTTGTATTTGTTTTATTATTTTATTTTGATTAACGGACATTATTGTCCTACTTTATATTTTATTGTTTGTCTTTTTGTGTGTATTTTTTATTATTTTAGTACGACAGTCGTAGGTTTCCTTCATCTTTTAATAATATTGTTGGAGCGGATGAAGAATGTACAACTATCTCTTGCATTGTATAGAGTGTATCTATCTAGTATTATATAGCGTCATAGCCAGCATTGTGTGAGTACCATGTACTTCAGAGCTATCTTTGACTAGAAACCTACGTCTTTCATTGACTTGAATGACTCTGGCGGTTGAGAATATGTCATGCTCACTTAAAAGTCTCGCTGATGGTGGCGTGTGTGTCGGATCATTTAGTTCCCTTCAAAATGGTTGAGCTGAATGGTGCTGATACATGTGTCATGTTCGTGAACGGGCGCTGTCAGTTGGGACTGGTCATCTCTTAGCTGCCCCGGTCTATTTTAATTAATAATAACTTTATTTTTGAATTGTCTTTTTTATATTTACTATGGACCAGTGGCGGATTTACAAATTTGCCGCTAATAGGCTATTCAATTTTTGCCGCCCCTTTTTTAATTTTGTAACTTTAAAGTTAAAGTTACTAAATTTAAATTAATATTGAAACGATATTAGAATATTTTTAAAATTCATGATCGCATAGTACCTATATTTTTCAGTGCGTTTAGTAATCTTTTCTTTTATATACGGATTACGAACGTAATGTGTATACATATAATTATGTTATTTTTTATTGGGCTAAATTTGCCGCCCCTCTAAATCTGCCGCCCTAGGCTCCAGCCTACTTAGCCTATTGGTAAATCCGCCACTGCTATGGACACTATTAACTTGCCACATCGTTCTCACATAATGTACCATCTCATGATGAATGATGTAAAAAAGTTTTGTAAAAATTTTGGCGATTGAAAAAGAGTGTCCATGGAGTTTCTTGCTCATTCTTCTCCATAGAGATCTACGCTTTGGAATGAGCACCTACGGTACTTTCACAGTTTTTATGTCTTGTGACTGGGACTGTAGCACCATAACTATTTTCGTACTAGTTTTATTTTGTCTCTTGACAATTCAAAAGTGCCTGTAATTGGCCTAATTGAAATAAACGATTTGATTTTGATTTTGATTTTTTTGAAGAATTTTATTTCGAATTTGGTTTTTGGGGAATTGTGTGAATTAATACTGGCAACTCCGTGTGCAAGTGTCATTTTATGCCGGCTAAAATTAGTTATTGTTTTGCACTTTTGTTTTTATTTAATCATATTTAGCTATAAGTAATACATTTTGAAACAAAAAGTAGTGTAAATATTAAAGAAGATTCGTTTGTTTACTTAAAATGGTCCTAGTTTGTGTGACTTGTGCTGACAATGTGTGTTTATACTGATTACGATAGTTGTGAAAACTTATTTTTCACAACTCTTATGAAGAACTACTAATATTTTCGTTTAAATTTCAAGTTTTGTCTAAATGTTACGAGAATTAATCCAACAATTTCAATCTTCGAGAGTTATTCTTGCAAGTGACGTGTTTTGTAACTATCACCCACTTGGAAAGATATTTGAGGTGACAGATCTTCTATTTGAATCGTCAGAATATTGTGATTATTAATCTTACGTGAAGAATGTGGTGAGTGTTTTAAATTATAAGTTTTGAAGTGGGCCGAAGCTTTCTTCCATTCGCATCGTCAGTATTGAGAATGTAGTTTTTTTTTTCCTGGCCTACCCTTAGTCTGGAACCACTGCACGCTACTGATTACACATACACAGCCTTCAAGTTCTTCAAGTTTCTTGCTTATACGGTTCAAAAGATATACACCTATACGAATAGATCCATTGATGAACCTCAAAAGACCCCATGCTTTTAAATAAAGAACTCGAAGATCGAAATCAAAATCCCTTAAAGTTCTCACAATGTTTAAAAAAAAGGAGTACTTTTTTTTAAAAAAAAGGGCATTATACGGATACAACCGGCCTACTCGTATAGTGAACTCTTACAAGTTCCTATACTAAAGAGGCTGTATATTAGGATGATTACCTATTTTCAGTTGATGAAGAACATCAATCAAAGAGTTCGGTAACAAAGAGGTAACAAAACAAACAATATGGAAAAAGTGAAAGCTCACGGAAGCTAATTGGGAACAAATCAAAGGGAACATAATATACTCGTGAATTTATGTTGTAAACATGTCATTATGTATACATATTTATATTTCTAAAAATATCTTCGTCAACAAAGTGTTACGTAAATACGCGTATTGCGTTATAGAAACAATAATTTGTCCATTTAAATAAATAATCATATTTTATTTTTGATCTGACGAGTGAAATGAATTCCGTAATATAGAAATATTAGAATGATTAAAAAACAAAACTTTTCCATTTTGCAAGACTATCAACATGATAGCCAGATGTTTATAAGTAATATAAAATTATAATTCATAAATATTGTTACTAAAATATTATATTACTGATGGATGGTATTTCCATAGATGAGAGGGAAAAAAGCCTAAAGAAAAGATTGTGTGAGGAATGATAATTATGAAAGAAAAAGGAGTAAAAGATGACGTAACGTCTGTCAGAGGAGAATGAAAGAAAAAATGAGTTGCACTTCTTCTTTCTTCTTCGACTTTCTTCTTGGAAGAATGGGATAAGGGCTGAAAGATTGTGTTGATTATTACAAATATAAGATATCTAGTCCGCTGATACCAGTCCAGCCAAGTTCTTAGAATAAAACTTTTATCAATGCGATCATTACTGAATCATGAATTAGATATATCAATAAGAATATGGCAATGCTTCTCGTGACTTCAACAAGATTTATTTGAAATCAATCATGAACATATAACAAGTCATCAATCAATGTGGACAAATTAAAACACGGTATAAAACTTGAAAGTATTGACATCGAAATCATTATACCTAGTAACATAGATGTATAAACTAAGACTTAGATTATTAGGTTAAAATTTAAGAGCCGATTTTGAAAATTCTTTCATCAGTAGAAAACTACATTATTCTTGAGTGTTAAGCTTCATTTTGTCGAGGTACTGTCCAACTAGGAAACCGTGACCTCGGATCGTAAAAAAAAGGCATAATTTAACGGTAGATATCAAAGCAATTAATAAACAGGGTCTGGAAAACACTACGCATCACAAAACAGAAACAATTTGCTTCAAACTCTTACGCATTACACTAGCACGTAGAGAACACTTAACATTAGTCACTTGCTCTATTTACGTTTGTACTACATTAAAGGGAAAATACCTGAGGGAAACCGGTCATCTACACAATACAGGTAGCAACAGAAGTTCAGTAATCTAACATTTTATACTTTGATCGGGGAATCTAGAAGGCCATAAAATTATTCTACCTCTATTATCTGGTCGCGGGACTGTACGAATTACCGTGACCCCGGAACGTAAAGGGCTATTGAAGGACACCGTGGATTTTAGTCAGTACGAGTCTGACAGTCCCTCCCGCCCTGCCCTGGGTGGGAGGACTCATAAGATGATTTTACCACGTCAAAAAAAAAACTGTTATCTACCTAGTCTATTGCTACAGCGTTAAAATAGTATATTCCATTTTCTTAATCTATCTCTGATAGTAGCATCCATATTTGAATAGGCTTTGTCGACTCCTTTCGTTCTGGTGATGATCTTGTTCAGGATTTGATTCATCATTTGAGGGAGATTCCAAGAATTGTAAGTAATAATGATTGGAACTCCAGATCAGCCTTCACCAATCCTTGTCCCCAAATAATTATAATCATCATCATCCAACCAACCAGTCGCCGGCCACTGCAGTACAAGTCTCCCCAAAAGAACGCCAAACAGCTCGGCCTTGGGGAGTCCTGATCCATTCTTTGCCAGCCACCTTCTTGAAATCATCGATCTATCAAAATCCAAGTGATCACAGGAGAATCTGGGTGAATTTCCATGGTTTCGAAATAAAGACCTGTAATTGCGATGTCTAGGAAACGCTGGCGTGACGACCTAGACACCTTCATGACAAATTGGCCGGAGAAAGCCGCACACAGGGAAGAGTGGAAAGTTGTGGTCTCCCACCTTTGCCTAGCTGGGACAACACAGATTAAAAAAATAAAATACGATGTGAAATTGAATGTAGACCATATTTCATTCCAACGAATGATAGTGTGTGTCCTTTCACAAGTCTGTGAGAGATCATTCTGCTGTTAGGATTGTTTTTGATTGTCACATAATCATGGCTTAAGAATGAACTGGTTATGTTTGTTACCTGAGAACTTTTTACAAATTAATGCAATGACCACCATGGCAGCTTGCTGCCCTTTTTTTTCTATCGTGGTTAAATCATCTAATGAGTCCTCCCACCCAGGGCGGAACGGGAGGACTATCAGACTTGGACTTACTAAAATCCACGGTGATCCTTCAATAGCCCTTTCCGTTCCAGGGTCACGGTTATCTGATGAGACAATCCCGCGGCAATATGCGGCCCTGACATAGTATCATGAAAGCATACGGTTTTACTTGCTGTCATGGCATTGCATTGGTTTTTGAGTCAAATTTTGGTCTGTGGATGGGTGTCCATCTGTCATAGCGAGTTTCCTCCGTGCCTCGAAAAGCACGTAAAGCCATTGGTCCCGGCTGTCATTTGTAGATCTTTGACAGTAGTTACTGTTAGTCAGAAGCTCTAAAGTCTGACAACCAGTCTTACCATGGGATACTGTATTACCCAGTTACTGGGTTGTAGAGGTCCGACAGGCAGTCGCTCCATGTAAAATACTGATATCCAGCTGCATCTGGTTTGACTGGAAGCCGACCCCAATATAGTTGGGAAAAGGCTAGGAAGATGATGAATCTATCTCTATGAAACTTGTCTTCGAACGTGTATGCACATGGTCAGTGCTGACCCCAGACCCTATCATGACTATTCCCGTTTTTGTGACGTAAACTGGAACTGTGACGTTCATTTGAAAGAAAAGATTTGTTTCTCGTTCGTAAACTAGAGACGCTGTTGCATTTGTCTATACCAGGGGTGGCCAACTTGATTAGACATAAGATCTACTGTTTACTAACGAAACCCTGTGCGATCTACCAATTAGGTACATACTTCTTGAAATCTTAAATGAAACAGCATGGTTTAACAGAACAGTTTTAGGAGTTCCTTTTTATATCACATGTGAGATTGTTTCCTTAAATTTACTTAAAACTTTGGAATGGAAGTCTGAGTTGATGATGTTTTATCAACATAATATAGGTCCACGATCGACTGGACTAATAGTCGCGATCGACCGGTTGGCCACCCCTGGTCCATACAATAAATACAGTAAATAATTCAAGTATGCTGTAAATAAAATACAGGAGTCTTTAAATTTTATATGTTAAGCTAAATTCTTATGTTAACTAACTTAAAAGTTCCTAAATCAAATAACAAATTAAACCTTCTGACCCTACCTCGGTAATGTCATCACTGTCATCTGATTGGCCAATAGGAACCAGTTGTGGTACATGGGCACGCGCAGGTGCGGCGCCGTGCTGTCTACTCAACGGACGGGTTGATGGTTGATGCAATTTTACTTTTATGTATGTAAATTACTACGTTAGCGGCTTTAATGATTTTTTCATTGATTTTTGCATAATATTGATTACTGATTCTTGTGTAAGTTAATGGATGATTGATTTTAGTTATGTCATTATGTTATTTTTAGTTTCCAAAGTAATATATAGCAAATTAACTTTACTACAGCAGTTAAAATTAATTTGGACAGGAAATTAATTTGTAATCAATTTTGTAGGTACGTTAGTATTTCCTTATGTAAGAAAATTTATGATTTCTTTCCTTTCCGTAGTTAAGAATTACTACAACCAATATTTATAATTTCCCTAATGATCTTTGCAAGGAAATAAGTCTATCTTAATCCGTTCATTTTACCGAGAAGTTCCGAATGACTTCCACCTCTCCATTATCCTATTGTCCACTGAAATTAATTTATTAAATGAACTTTCAGCTCAGCACTGAAAGCTGAAAATCCAACACCACTACCAATCGTCATTTCAACTTTCCGGAGTCGATGAAGTCAACAGTCTCAAGTTGTAATTACAATCAAATCAACGCACGCATCTTTCAATGTCTATTGAAAGCCTACGCCACGTCATTACGACGGATATGAAGATCCTACTCAATTATGTGTATTGCCAGTATTGTCTGTGTTGCCACATTCAATAAGTGCAACAATAGACAATTACTCAAGGTTGTGGAACTAACAATTGATGTGTCGGTGGTAGATGATGGTACTTGCTGTTTTAAATGCACGTATTAAAATAAACAGATAAAATCGGCGATTATGTATCTCAATACACGTGTAAAACAAACAAACAAAAGTGTAATATCCATTTTAAAGAGAGACATTTTTAAAGGGAGTACTTGAAAATACTTAAGATAGGCCCGTGACAGCCTAAGCAAGATATAAGATAGACCAAACAAGATGTTATGACCGATGTTAACATATTTTAAACAGAGTGATACAAGATTTATGCTTTTGTGAAACAGACAGGCGAAAGCGAAGCATTACCGAAGCGATACCGAACCGAAGCGAGACGTCAGTCCGATAGTCACGCTATCGGATCGCTTTCGCTTTTCTATGTGACTGCATTCAAACAATTCCATACATTACAAATAAAAACGTCATGCTTCGCATTCGTCGTTTCCTGTCTGTTTGACAAAGGCTTTAAAGAAAGATAATATTACCTTTACGTTTTTGCAGATTGAAAACTATGTGAGTAGAAAGCAACAAGGAATAGGCGACCTTCGTTGAGTATTTCCCAGCCAATCATATCATCATCATCAGCCAGAAGACGTCCACTGCTGAAGAAAGGCCTCCCCTAGACCACCACGCCGAATTATAATCAGCCACTTGCATCCATCAGTTGCCCGCAACTGTCACGATGTCGTCGGTCCACCTAGTGAGAGACTTGTCTACGCTGCGTCTTACGGTTCGTGGTCGCCACTCGTATACAGCAGTCATCTAATAGCGAAGATTTGAAGAAATCCACCAAATAGAAAAATATTAAGGAAATACGTCACTGATCGAAAACACGATTGCTGCTTGGAAGTTCCACCGAACGAGGAGAAATATTCTAAGCTGACCATTCGTAGCTGAAATGTCATCTGAAAAAAGAAGAAAGAAATAGAGATCAATAGAGACAGGAACCGTAATATGCCAACCTTAATAAGTACTAGATGAGATAGCCAAGACCATTGCGTAGTTTTTTATTGGGATGGTAAAATCATCAAAATGCCTCCCGTTCTGGGTATCGGAGGAGACTGTCAGACTCTTTTTTTTCAGCCCACACTGTCCCACTGCTGGGCAGAGGGCTCCTCCAAGTTTTTCCATTTGTGTTCTTATCTAAATACAGAGCCAGCCTTCAGATTTTTACTAACTAATAATCCACCCCTTCCTTCAGTTACTCTTTGCGTCTCAGGGCCAGGGTTACCCTTACAGACGGTCCCGCTACTCATTGCATAGTTCGAGTTTAGAGAACAGCAAATCAGTTTACTACGGAAAATTACCTAGGTTCAATAAATAAATAATTATAATTAAATTCTTAATGAATAATTAATAAAATACTAATAATCAATAATTCCCCTACTAGTCTTTCTGTTATTGCTACATCCCAGCTACTTATCTAGCTACGAGTATAAAGTACTAGGGGAACATAACAAACAAGCGTGTATCAGTGCTATCCTCTTCCATTGCGTAAGTTTCCACTGCGGTGAATTAAAGCCAGCTGTTAAGGGGGATTGAGTAATAAATGCAAATACCGCTGCCGGTTTAATATTAGTGGAGGTTCCGTCGTTGGATATTGTAGGCAAATGTGTGGAATTCGTCTCGTATTGTATGATGTAGGTGAAGATGCAAATGTGTTATTAGACGATGGCCAACCTCATTGCAGATTAACTAGTGGCGTGTGGAAGATATTGTAAACACTGATACGCGCAGGCACTGGTGCACTCTCTTCCTTAATTCTGCGGGCCTAGTAGAACTTACGTACTCTCCGAGCCACATACAGACAACTAATGAGTTAGTAATGGAAAAACCTAATAGCATTTCTTACCTAGCTCTGACCTCGCCGGGGTCGCGGGACCAAGGGATTACCGTGACCCCGGTACGTAAAGGGCTATTGAAGGACACCGTGGATTTTAGTCAGTACAAGTCTGACAGTCCCTCCCGCCCTGCCCTGGGTGGGAGGACTCATTTGATGATTTTACCACGATAAAAAAAAAAAAGCTCACACTCTATGGTTACGCTTGCGACTACGTCGCTAATGGGGCAGTTAAATGCGTAAGACGCACATTTTTATAGATGACATGACAAGATGTAGTTCATATAATAGTTGTAGATATAGATGACCTCGAATTATCGTTGTCAACCGAAGTTTGAATGTCATTTGTAGGTTCGATGGTTTCGGTTTCCGTCATTTGGCTAAACTGGTAAACCGTTCCCAACATATCTGACTGTTGATAATTCTTGGCATTGCATTTAAAAAGCCGAAGATAAGAACTAACCTTGCATCGTATTGCGATTTCGTTTCTGCATATTGATAAAGACACATAAAAGAGCCATGTTTTGCAATAACACGACTCGTATCTACCTATCTATCTTCAATATTCTTATGTAGTTTAGTAATCTTAGCGGAATTAATAAAATATTCATAAATTCTGATGTAAAAACAGAAGAACGAACAAAAACAACTACATAATTGCATTTTCAGATAATTTAACATTGCAACAATTAAGCATTGGCAACTCCTTATTTATCATGTGAAACAAAACAGATAATAATAATATAACATCCAGGAATGTACGCAAGTTCATTGACCGTGATCGGCACACATGTCTGATCGATTTAATTGCCAATCAATATAATGAAGTATCGCCAATACTTGTGGAGCGTCAATTATATGAAGATACGACGGGAGAGCAGGCTTGTTACTGGCAATGAGTGGCGAGAATACTTTGGTTGGTTGGTTAGTAGATTTAAATCTTATAGTTGTTAGGTTGTGAATCTGTGGAATTCAGGATGTGGAGCTTTCAAATTTGGTTGTAAAATAAGTCCTTTCCAAGGTTAAAATGTTGAGAATTGGAAACCTGACTTAATAAACCCAATGCAAGCGACAAGAAAAGTGTAAATTATGAATGGGTTTTATAAAAGAGGCAATCCAAAGATGAACGGATAAAAGATGTGGAACACGAAGATATGTAACTTTATAACTGAAATGACGGCTAATAGAGACTGATGGAAGAAAAAGATATACTTTCTAACTTCATTAAGAAAGAATTCATGTAACATGACGATTGACATTTCATGGAATAAATAACATGTACGATAGGATTTTATCGTTACTAAATTCGCATTCTTATAATCCTACGACTATTCTATTCTATTTCTTCAGACCAACAATCAGCCAAGTCATCCTATTCATCGATACAGCCAATCAGGCAATCAGTGACGCATTCCTTCGGCACGCCTACTTGCATTTTGATAATAAACGCGATGCACTGGCCTTAACAGCTAACTAAGAAGGCTCCCCATACATGGACAGGCCGAACTGATCAGGCAAAGTTTGCGTCAGTTTCGCCTGACATGGAATGGTGAGACTTCTTTGAAACTATGCAATCAGGTGGGCTCTTGCAAGTACAACTTGGATGTCCTGTTGAGTCATTATACGAAAGCATCGAAATACCTACATCACAGAACGACGTAACAACGGCACTATTACAGACGTATGAGGTCACTGCTAACCCTTTTGATCTTGATGTGACTGAGGCACTGATACGTACTAGGGCATAAAAGAACAGCGACACTGCCTGGTGACTTGCTCCTGCAACTTGCAACTTAAAACAAATTGAAGTGGCAATGGGTAGGTCACATCCCTCGTAGAACTGATAACCGTTGTAGGAGTTAGATAGGAGAAAAGTTCTAGAGTGGCGACCTCGAACCGGAAACCGGCGAAGCAAAGGCATGATTGTAGTAACCGACGGATTCCAGTGGTGGATTTTCGTTTAAAGTGATGAGTTGATGACCTAAGAGAGAGGCCTTTGTTCAGCAGTGGACGCCGGGTGATAACGATGATAAGTCTAGCCTTAGACAGGCAAGAGTTGCATGCGGGAGGGAATCACAGAGCTGGTTAAAGTAGTGTGCGGTTTATGTGATCTAAATTCGCCAATGGATTGATACTTCGCAAAAGATAAAGAATGAGAGAGTCCAGCCAGCTGCAAGTGCATCGATTCTAGATATATGAGGTCACGCTTTTGGTGAAGACAAGTGAAACTGAAGACAAAACTGATCAAATATGGCGAGCCTTTAGCCTGTCAAGTAAGGAGTTAGAATGAAAAAGGAATGGAGTGGGCGATGTATTTGGAAGCCAATGACTCAGGCCAAGGTGTTCGATCATTAGGACTGTTTAGTTTAATGATAAATGACTTTATTTGTTCTAATGGATGCTTAGTAGGATGCCTTTTGTGTATTGTTTGGTTTGGGAATAAACATAACTTTAAACTGTGCGTTCGATCGTATACCAAATTGGATAATTGTTTTTAGGCTCTGTAGCTGCTTCTAATAAATTCCTAATTGAAAATCGGACTCTATCTTGTAAACCTAGACCTATATCCATGCCATGCCACCTCTTCATTCTTCAGTTCCTAATTAGTCCTGGCACAAGCCGATGATCCGCATCAAGGTACTTCTGCTAGCAGTAACAATGCACGATATGCTGTGATAGTACATTTAATAAGCAAAAAAAAGTGTGACGACCTGTACTTCGTTTTGATTTATTGGTCAGAGATTGGTTTACAGGAAAAAGATGGAATCTATGGGGATATCTTGTTCCCGAAAAGTAATATATTAATTGTTAAGTTTAAATCAGCTAAATTAACCAGCATTACATAAAGTAAAATAAAGATACTAAATAACGAAGCAAATTTTTAAAGAATTAATTTGATTCATCATGAATTCCTATTATGCACACTCAATAAACCCATGAAATGAAATGTTATATGATAGGCCGGAAATCCGACCAACAATTACATAGCAAACCTTCACTAATCGGAACTAGCAAAGATGATAGAATAATGGATAGGAAAACAATTAACCTTTTGTTTACTACTGTACAAAGCAATTGAAATTCTGTATATAGCCTCGTCGTGTAAACAAGTGAATTCAATTAAATGCTGCTATCAATTTGATTGATGTTGGTTGTTTGTTGCAGTTTTTATACCAGTGTGGGTAGGATTAAAGATTCTCTATTAGTAACGTCATGAAATAGATGAATGAGGAACGCACAGACGAACTCGTTGCTGGATACATCGCACAGGTTTATTGTTAAGCTGACGTTGGTCCGTGGATGGGTAACCATTAAAGATAGCGAATTTATTGCATGTTTCGGAAGCCACATAGAGCCGTCGATCCCGGCTGACATGTTTGTGTAGATTGGATTTAAAGATTCTTTATTAATGACGTCATCAAACTGAAAGATGAAGAACTGGGACCAAAAGAAAAAATTGGAGCCAATACCGTGGGCCCATACAATAAACTGCGTGATACCGAGCAGCTCCCCCAGCTGAAAGGACAGGATTTGTATTTGGAAGTTCTAAATCAATTTGAAATTTTGAACACTAAACTAAAACATAAACCTTGATGGTTTGTTTAAACAACTTCGAATAGAGTACCAATTTATTTTAGTTCCGATACTAATCGGAACTCGTAAAGTGTGCGAGCAGCAGTCGTGAGAACTGAGAACGATCCTCATGTGTAGCTCTGTGTTACTTGTACAAGGTTACACTGGATCAAATCGATTGGTTACTATTAAGTACGTAGTCCTCCGATGGGTATTTATTTAACTTCAGTAAGATCTTGATCGCGCAATCGGCGTACACTTGTATGTCATGTTTCTATGTATGCGGATGAGGCGAAAAGAGTATGTAAGGATCATAGCAGGTGCGTGATGCTGTGTGGTGTCTGCAGTGCCTGCCCATGGCAATAAGACGTGAGATTACGTTTTTAATTTTAAAAAAACAGCTTCACATAAGTTATATCTCTAACCGACATTTATTTTCTTTATTGATGTTGCTACTTTGAGTTTTCGTGTATTTTTTCGGTTGACATTATGCAGGTATTGTCACGGAATCTACGGATAGTCGAAGACACTACCCCTCTATCCAAGGTGGTAGGACACATTAGAAGATATTACAAAAAAGAAATAAAGTCAGTTATGGCAATATGTATTGACATAGCACCACAGAAAAAAATATGGCTTATGTTTAACTTACCACCAGATATAGTAACAAATAGCAGACAAAAGTAGTAAATGATCACCAAAATGAAACTCGCATTTTAATGTAAAATTATAATCAAAGTTTTAACACTTTGCTATCCTATTTAAGTAAAATGACTCCAAGTAAATCATGAGTAACCCAAAAATAGTAAATGATCACCAAAATTAAACCAACCTCCTACTTCTGGGTGGTTTGAAAAAAAATAACCATTATTAGTTTTTTTTTTTTCCTCTTCTAACCTAAGTTGTCCGAGTCGGGGTGCCAGCAAGTCCCGAGCTGTATTTCCAGTCACTCAACAGCGCAATTAATTCTTTCTTTGCTAAGCCTACATTTTATGGCAATCATAGTGGTTTACTTAGGCAGAAATAGCGCATTAATTTGCTCGTTTACATTTGGTGATCATTTACTACATTAGGTGGTCGAATACAATTTAAAGCGGAGTCGTGACTAAAATAGCTGGTACTA
Source organism: Agrotis puta (assembly GCA_943136025.2). Taxonomy (NCBI): domain Eukaryota; kingdom Metazoa; phylum Arthropoda; class Insecta; order Lepidoptera; family Noctuidae; genus Agrotis; species Agrotis puta. Next base: position 5,465,752 of record OW964184.2, on the reverse strand, counting down.
TTGTATTTTTAGACTTTATTTTTCTGGTGTTAAGTACATATTTTGGTTACAAAACTAAGGGTATCAAAGCATTTTATGGTAGTCATTATATTTACTCAAAAAAATATTAACACTTCACTAAAAGATACCTGTATTTATTTACTGCTATATTGCTTTACTATTATGTATATTTATTACTTTAGTGCTATAATACTTTAGTATTTATTTACTACTCAAAGTTACCCTTCAAAACCCAATAAATTATCAAAGTTATTTATTATACAAACAGTTTTCCAGATTCACACTACTAAGCAAGTATGTACATACTTGTGCATATAGCTAGGATGCGCGTGCGCCGATGTCGTGAGAACGAAGCACACGTGCACAAGGTTGCGTGAATCAAATCAATTGTTTGCCATCAATCCTACTAGTACTACAGTGCGTGGCATTATTTTAAAGAGATTCATGGACACGCAGTAATATATGAATGTGTTGTGTATGTATACTGTTCCTTTCTAAGGCATCTATAGTTAAAATCCCACAAACAATGGTTAAAATATAATAATTATAGGATTTAACAAATAGATAAACAAAGCGAAAGATCCACTCTTTATCCACTTTTGAAACTATTCGTTAGAAAAAATATACGATTTTAACTGTTGTTAAAACCCCATATAATATTTTTCTATCAAATGGTTAAAAATCTAGAGGATTTAACAAAAAGTTTACCTAGGTACTGATCAAACAACTCGCCCTAAGACATCCCCGTTTTTTAATTTTGAAAATAAAAAAAATCTTGTTGGCAAGCGAAAAAATAAAGAAAAAATCGAAAATAAAAGTAGCTTAATCTATATATTCTATACATAAAATAAAATGGTAGGAAAGTCAAAACTGTGTTTGTCATTGAATATTTTTTTTAAAGAATACTTGGGGTGTGATCTATAAACTCAAAAACTTCTGGACGCATTTGAATATTTTTTTTGTTGTAAGTCTGGACAACATATATGCTATAATTTATCTTGGAAACTTGAACACCTGATGCAGAACCGCAACTGACCAGCTAAACTATAAGAGATACAAAAATGGCACTTTAGCAAAGATTGTTCCACGTGATGAGCATTTTCTGCTGAGAGAATAAATTTGAAGATCTGGAACATCTGATGTGCAACTCCAAGAGCCCAGCTACACTATAACGTATAGGAACGACGTCTTAGCAAATAACTACGGAAACGACTTAGTAACAACATAATTCAGAAACTACAGTTCTACATTAAAATTTTGTTGTATGAGTACAGGTATCTTAAATGCAGAAAAATACTAGCTAAGTAAATGAACTATGTCGATACTCACTACGTGAGGTTTTTATATTTTCCTTAAGTGGAAATAGTAATCGAAACTGATCTTCATAGACAAATAACTATAAAATAACTAACTTTGTATATTGTTTACATAACTTACAACAATTTAACATGTAAAATAACAATACAGACGTCATTTACTTGCTTAACGGCCATTTGTATAAATCATAACAACATTTTGAATAGTCTTTGTTTATAGTGTACTAAAAATAAAAATAAAATAAAATTTAACATTAGCTCCGCAAATTTTTCATTGATAGAATATAGATGTGCACGTGCAACCGGTCGATTGTTTTTAATTGCATGTTTACAAATTTTACAAGTCAAACTTTTCTATTGATTCATGTCTTATGTAATATTCCCAATAGGTTGAAATACGTATGGAAAATGTGATCATTGTTATTTCAGATAATTGATGTAGATTACCTTGGGGTCTTGTTTGGCGCAACTAAGGAGAGGTCTATTATGTAGGATAAGTAACAGGGGACCACACATGATTTCCTAAGACGATTTTATCCAACATTTTATCTCCAACGAATGGCCAAATCGAATGAGCCTCGGATAATATATATATTCGCTGACACCTTTGGCACTTTGCAGTATAAAATATAACGATAACATCATCAGCTTATCTCTTATTACTTAAAAATATTACTATTCATACAGCTAGACATGTAGATTGTAAATACAACATAACAAAAGACGATCATTTTGCCATTTGTCACGGTCGACCGACATCCGAGTAGCCTTAGCACAAGGTTAGCGTAACCAGACACTTTGGTATCACTGTATAATATCTATAACTTATAAATACAACTTAGTACTCGTAGCTAGCTGTTGGCACAGTAGACCGCTACAACTCGAAAATTATTACAAGGGAAGACAAAATCGGACGATAAAAGATTGTAAACTATTGGTAGTTTTGCATGAAAAAGTAACAAACCTCCATCCATCCTTTTTTTTTTGTATGGCATCTCGCAGATCAACCTCTAGTAGGTTGTGTACTGCTCAACCGGACTTTTCTGTGGATGCCTTGAGATTTTAAGGCCTCCAGCCAGCTCCATCTCCCTAGGAAATAAAAAAATCCTCTGAAATACATATTCGTATGTGGGTATGTTCCGTTTTTACGCAAAACGACCGAATGGATTTTGACGTGTTTGAAAATTGATACCCAGATAGATGGGATTAGCGTTGCCAAGCGTCAGGATAAAGCCGGGCACAGTCAGGCTTTTTATTTGCGTGTCAGGCCAAATTAGACCGTGTTCAGCCTGTCCAGCTTTTATTAATCTTTGGCTTGTTTAGTTGAACCGACCCGTGCTTTCATTTTACAAAATTGGTGGTGTTATACAAGGACTAAAAAATGAAAGGGGTCCGGTCTTTTCACCCAAATGTCTGGCTTAACTGACTTGTCTGTCCGGGGTGTTCTGGTTTCAAGACCTGGCAACTCTAGATGAGATCATATGTTATAAAGGGGACAGGCTAGCCTGGAGAAAGAACCTGAGAGAGGAATCACATGCACGAAAATTCACGTGCCTGTATGTTACTCTTGGTTTTAAAAAAGTTAGGTCATTGGACTCCAGTTCCGACTATATTCTAATCAACAGTAGCTGCTGATATAAATATCACGTGAACACTAACGTGCTGGTTTACAAGTAAATGTGTGTGTTATTCGCATGGGAAATCATACAAAAACACTATTGTTGTTCACCCGGAAGAGCACGCAATATCATTAGTATCCGTTAGTGGACAATGTTTATGTACAACTCGAGTTTGAAAATGGAGTTTATTTTTAAATATTATATCGAAGTAATCCTCGACTGATTTGAGGTGTTCGGCTTTTTGTACCTCAGTTACACTATTTTTTACGAAAAAGGGTCCATTTCACAAATAAAGAATGAGCTGCTACAGGTAATAATGTAATGTTGAGTCCAACACAACTTTGCCATTCCTTATGCCAGATCCAAGACTTCATGATTTAATTATCAACATTAATACATTTGTCACCATTATCATCCTTGTATATATAACCTACAACAGGGCTTTTTTTTCCATGGTAAAATCATCAAATGAGTCTTCCCACCCAGGGCAGGCCGGGAGGGATTGTCAGACTTGTACTGACTAAAATCCACGGTGTCCTTCACTAGCCCTTTACGTACCGGGGTCACGGTAATTCGTAAGTCCTGCGACTCCGGCAGGCACCTACAACAGGACTGTGCAAAGTTGGAAGTTGGACGGCCAATATCTTTTAGACAAGCGTGTCACCGTTTGAACACTATCTCGCCTGATGGTAAGCGTTAATGTGGGCGACGGTGAAGCACGCTTGACTAGGAGTAACCTATTCACTCTTGGCTTGGACCCCAAGGTTATAGCTATGAGGAAATTCCACTATTTAGTTGTGCGCATAATAAAAGTATTGGAAAAACGCTTTGTACGTACCGGAGGGATGTCCACCATGTTACGATGAAGATGGAAAGAACCAGGTGGACTCAAGTTGTGCAGTTCTATCTCACACTCTGCGAAATGTAACCGGAAAAAAAACGACAGGCTGGTAACTCGGCGTCGATGTTCAAGCCTACTTAATAATCCATCAACCTTATACAAACAGGGTCTGTACATAAGTCACATTTATGTAGAGTAAGTACCTACCTACATTCTAACCACTTCTGATGTTCCACGAAATAAATCAATGAATTTTCCAATTTTTCTTTTGTTTTTAATTCTTCATATCAATGGGTTTCCTCATTTGCAAGTGCAAAGAAGAGACTGTACATGAAAACACCAATTTATTTTGTATTCTTTCCTCTCTCAATATGACGATGTTTACGGTACTTACAATGTGCGTCATTCATCATAATATATATTGAGTGCCTAATAATCTGTTCTTATTACACGACCTCATTATTTTTTAAAGTTAATATGTTTATTTATTATTTATTTAACCTCTCGGGCGCGTTACGTACACCCGGGTGTACATAAGCGAAAACGCCCCAGCGCCTTACGTACACACGTCTGTACATAACAGACAGTCGCTCATTGGACGTTGATTTTTATCATTTTCAATTATAAATCGCCCGAGAGGTTAAGTTAAATGTATTATTTTATTTCAAATTATGTATATGTTTTTTTTAGTTTCTTTACTTGTATTTTATTGTTTTTTTTAAATATAATTGTTTTCTCTCTTCTTGTTGTATGGGCTATTATAATATATTATAATAATTCTTTCTAATAATTCTTTCTTCTTGTATGGGCTACATGCATGTTTTTTACAAAAAATGTGACACATTGAGATTCCAATGATTCTAATTTCCCGGAATATGAAATAACATCTTCATTATACATACGTCTGATAAAACACAAGGTCGGCGATGTTTTTTTCCTGTTCATATCAAATCCTTGGTTCCGATTTTCACTTGTTCCGGCATTTCGTGATGCATTGCATTTTCAAGGTTCGTTGCAAAAACTTTTACAACAATAAATCGAAACATTGATAGAATTTCTGAAGTTTCGATATTGGTGCTGTTGTAATAATATAAATTCTATTCAATTATGAATGACGCACCAACGAGTCTGTTTGTAAGAAGTTGTGAAGTCAAACTAAATGAAACTCGGACTCAAAGACTCTGGGTCAAACAAGTGAATTAAAAACCGCTCCCCGTCGCTTCTAGATTTTATTAAATAAACTTCCTCTTACCATTCATCAATACAAAACAATAGACTAAAAATTTCAGTGTCAATTTTAGCACGTTCGGTCTTCACAAACGACAAAAGAAAGCGGCAAAGTATTGTCTATGATCTTTGTCTATGCGTTGTTATTACAATCATGGCCCATATGTTCACGAAGAAAAAAAAAATGGCGCCAAACGTGAAAGCCGTCAGTCTGCTTGTGCAAGTGTACAAATATTTCTCTTTTTTCGACAATCTATCACTCAGGCTGAACATTATCGTGTTTCAGTCCATTTAAAACAAAAGGGTTTTTATCTGCCCGTTGCCAGTTGGCGCCAGTAGGATACCCGACATATTTGTCGGTGAATTATCGCTACACTGGAGGTCAATAGAGTTTCCGTTGGCCACCGGGTTTTTGTAAATTGAATGTGCAAATAATGTTTTAGCTATTAGTTATTGAAAGTACGAAATGGCTGAGTAAACAAAGTAAGTAGTTGCGCTTGAATTTTAGCGTTGTCTTTTTATTTGAAAAAAAAAATGATTTGCATTTTCTCGTTTATTTATTTTATGGTTGTTGCCCCTAACTAACTTTTACGTTTATCTTACGAGCATGCGCAAAATTGGCTTTACACCTAACTAAGAATATCTAATATATAATAATGAAAATACATAATAATTAATACAGAACGACCAAGACCAGACCAGAAGAAGAATATAGTATGCTACCCCAACTCCAGATTAATTGGGATTCCAGCAAATGTCATTGGCTACTCCTCTATTATTCATTCACGAAGTGAATCATTAGGAATATTGCTAAGCGGCTGGTTAAGACCCGCTAATCTGTATTTTATATCGGGCTAGTTGTTGCCAGCGGTTTGACCCGCTACAAAACTTAAATAATTATCCCACGGGAAGGTCAGGACAACACACAACAAGTATAAGTCTGACAGTGCCTCCCGTCCTGCGTTGGGTGGGAGAACTCATTCGAGAGATTTTACCACGTCAAAAAAAGTTTATAAACTATTTCAACTATTTGTGTATATCCAAATCCGTTCAGTGAGTGAGGTCATAAAAAAATCAGTCTCATGCTCATCTACATAAATCAAGAACTTATTAAGTAAGTATTTGCAGATTCATTCAAATAAATTACCTAATCCTGCAGCCCACTCATGGTTTTAAAAGTAATTTATCGGTGGCATCGTGGAACGGAAGGTTCATTGACGATTCGTCCTTCCGACAGGTTTCTCATTAACAAAAATATCAATGAAGTGTGAAATAAAATGGCGAGGCAAATAGCCTTTTGAATGGGCCATTGATGATGATTGTTTTGCACCAGAATGAGCTGCTGAGTCAGGTACAAAGTTGTTTTGGACATAATGGTTGTTTTAGGACATTTTGTAGATGGCTTATTAGTTGATTTTGTTAATAATGTTTAAATAATAAATGATTAGGTACATGTTGGAGTTATAAGTATGAATAAAATTGCAGAAACTTTCCTCCTCCTCCCCAAGTGAAAATATTTTTTTTTATGTAAAACGCTATAGAAATTTCTCCTTTTTTCTGGGTGCGTTTACAAACTTTTAAACGCACATAGACAAACAACCAGACATTTTTTATGAGTCTTAGAAATATTTATTCCTTACAGGAATCAAAACCGCGACACAATGTGCAGCATTACAGACTACAAAAAGCAAAAAAGTGCGAAATTTAATCGTTGCGATTTTTTAATTGCGAAATGAAATCACAAACGATTTATTTTCGCTATGCGAGTATTATAGTACATTTCTGTTGTTCACAGATTGACGATTAATTTTTCACAACAATTTTATTTTCGTAGTGCGCGCATAGCTTATCACTCAGCGATTGCGCCAAGCGGTCCGTCATAATAAGTAACTGAAATAATTATATTTGAAGTGTTATCTCCTCCTAATCCCGTATATCAGTATGACCAAATATCAATATTCATTTATTTTCATAAAATAATTTAATAATAAAAATAAAATAAACGGATACCGCTCTTATCTTCAACGTCCGACAATAAAATAAGCAAAAACCCAGATTTCCATTTCAATTCTCATATAAATATAAAACTTTACGATATTTTATCCTTATTTTGCGCATCTGTCCTAATTTTTTGTTAGGGCAACATTTAATCTGTTTAGCGGGTGGAAACATTTTAAATATTACATTTTAACGCCAGTCCTTAAATTTTAAGTCGTAAAACTCTAAACGGCTCACAGTATGATTTTTATGGCTAACTACATTTTATCCTATTATGATGATAATGCTTTGGACATAATTTATTTACCGAAGAATAAAAGTTAACTTGATTATGTTATGTAATCAAATTTTAACGGACGAGATAAATGACAATGGAATAATGTGAATCGCTTATTTTGTATTATAATTTATTCTGAGCGATACGGGCTTAGAATTTGAATCTGTTTGTGGGGTGTGGAGTTATTTCTCAATGAATGGAGATATAAAAGATACATTATGTATAATTATATATTTTAATGTCGCCTCCAAACTTGACTCAATCTTAGTACCAGCGTAATGCCCATAAATTCGTAGTTTGGATCTAAGTTGTATACCAAAAATAAAAACTAAAATAAACATCTTGAGAAGGGTCAGCAAAGTATCCTAAAATACCACTCTGTCATCTGTACTTTGTCCACAACATATCACGAAAGGAATCCATCTTTTTGACACCAGATAATGTTTTTGATAATAATTTGTGTTGACATACGAGACTGGCTACCAAGACCTTCAAAAAGAAAAAAAAGGAACCATAAATCATCCATAGATTATAAAAAATGTAAATAAAAACTCCGTCGATGCTAATCGTTTGGCTGGGTTTCTTGAGCTACCTGTTTTCTATCGACACTTTTTCAGAAAAAGGTTCAAGCTTTTTAATAGAACGTCGATTTTAAAATTAATATTTATTATTATTGAATTGATCAAGAATTTGGTAGTGATGATAATAGAAATATAATTGAATTAATATCTGATTATTTTTTGTGCCAGCTCTTAAAAAAGGTTTCTACCGTCGCAGACAATCGTCTTTTTGGAGAGTTTGTTTCAAAGCTTCTTTTAAAAAACAGATTGTTATTGTAATTGTAACCTGTGAATTGAAACTATTCATTATTCGACAAAGTCTTCAATGAATGTCCTTAAACGCAACCTAGTTTAATGAGCAGTTCAAATTGAGAGGCGTGTACATCAGTGTGCAGAAATAAATACAGACGCTTGTCCCTCTCCTATTTGTTCGAGATAGATAGGTACAATAATAAAACAAGTGATTGCTTTCTTAGCAGGCCTTTCGACGCGACTCATCAATATTATGGTGGATGACATATTTTAATCAATTTTGCTGTCTCTGTTGCCAATCTATACTCTTTGGTCAAAGCTCTCATAAGTCATTTTCCAGAAAGTATTGCCAGTACTATAATTAAAGGCTCTAATTAAAGCTTGTTATCGTTTAGCAGCTCGGCACAGCTGCATTCAATTTTAAGCACAAACACAACGGTTCAAGTTACAAGCACATGTTTATTGAAACAATGTACAAACTGTGAAAAATGTTCATTTAAATAATCATTTAGTAGTTCTTAGAACAGGGGCGCTTGTTAACTTCACACCTTAACGAACATTAATCTTGCTTTTAAACAAATAATCTTCTGATTTGGATTCTTAGAAAGATTTTTCAAAAACTCGACCTCTATCACAAGTGACAGTTTCATATTTGCTGAAACATTTTAAATAAAATTACACCCTGTCTTTAGTAAACCAAAGTTGAGTTTTGAAACGCAGGGGAATTTTAAAAGTGCATCCTGCGTACGTGATCCGAAGATTATAAAGGGGCGTCCAAATATAAAAGTTATGTCCTTGGGAACTGAGTCCCCTTTTAGTGAATTAAGCACAATAAACATGTTTTAAAAATCGTCAGAATGTGGTTTTTTCGTGGGTCATAAAGTTTTCGTCCCCTTTTGTAGACCGTTCGGATATGTTACATTTTGTTACATTTTATTAGGGATGTTAATTTGTGACCTTTACAATGTGTATAGTTTTGAGCGATAAAAGTCTGATCTTAAGTTATGACAAAATGCTCTAGTTTATGAATGAGAGTGGTTGTTTGTGCCTATTATTGGAAATGTGTTGATCTGGTGACCCGGTGTGAATTGCATGTAACGTTATAAAATAACTGTTGCACTTTTATGATCTTACAATATCGCGTGGACCCCTATCCATAATTCCTGTCCTCTTCCTAGAAGACACCTGGAACTATCATGTTTCGATAGGTACACAAATCAAATTATTGCTATCTGAGATATGTGTCTCTTTCAATACACATATTATTTTTTGTCGTAAACCTTTGATGTTTATTCCAAGTATAAGTGAGAAACGTAGATCAATTACACGGCATGCGGTCAGCGAGTAATGGGCAACTCGCTGTCCGACTATGGACCATGCCCGGGTCGACGGCGCGTTGTGTTCCACGCGCGCCTCAAAGAGTGCCGTCATCAAAATGACGGGGTCCCCTGCCTGCCGGGGTCGCGGGACTTACGAATTACCGTGACCCCGAAATGTAAAGAGCTATTGAAGGACACCGTGAATTTTAGTCAGTACGAGTCTGACAGTCCCTCCCGCTCTACTCTGGGTGGGAGGACTCATTTGATGATTTTACTGACCACGATAACAAAAAGTATTAGTGACAAACGTAGATCAATTACACGACTTTAACACTACGCACAAACTCACACTATTGGTTCAAATGGTAGGAAAAAACAGATCAGTTATAATTCCAAAGTTCCTCTCCTTCATTCACATTGATACCATTTAAACAAACACGATGACTCTTTTAAAAGTCAGGAACATCATGGCCTTTCACAAGACAAATTCAGAGACATAAAATTCATCATCAAATTCTACCTACCAAGTACACACCGCTACACATCAAGCTATACAAAACCAGGTTCTCAAGTCTGCTATTACAATAGTGTCAGAATGGTCAATCATTGATTTCATAATTGTTGATTTTGACAAGTTTGGTGAACTAGAATCTTTTAATATAATGGCGTCAATATGACTTTCCAATGGTCAATCACTGACACCCCATTGAAAGAAATGGTGGTAATCTCGTACAAATGTTGTTGCTATTTACGAAATTCTTACTGATTCAAATTGCATACATTAATAAATAATAATGTTACAATATGTACATAAATGAACTCTGGTATGAATAAATGTTCAAATGCCATTATGACACAATTCTATTACGAGACCATTAACAGACCAGTGTTAAACTAATAAATTTAGTCGATTACAAACTCTTAGCAAAATGACAACGGGATCGTGTTGGCATAACGAATTTATGAAAATAGCAGACTAGGGTCCCAGTTTGCCTTCACCTCGGTTGGTATGATCTTTCCACACAATGAACGGTCAGTGAATACTGGTTTTGCATAGCCTGATGTGCAGCCGTGTGTACCGCCTCATAAGGCAACCAAAGGTCTTGAAGACATTGAACGCAAGTTACTCAGTCCAAAAATATTCATACATTTATATTATTGATGTCTCCGGTACGTATTAATCATTATGCGAGAAGCATCCAAAGCTAAAGGGTTACTAAAAACCGCGGCGTCTTATTTCAACACTGACGAATAACTTTGTACCATTCACAAATACTTCACCAAAGATAACTGCCATTAAGGCCAGGATACAAGACTTTTAAATCAAGGAGATAGAGTTTCGAGTCCCATGAAAATGAGTTTGGGGACAGTTGTTTTTAATATTGTAAGATTTGTCCTTCAGTTTAATAATACCAGTTGCTTATTCAGATGTGTCCCCTCTGTTAATAAATTAAGATTATGGTAGATTAAAGCGTAAGCTCTGAAAGCCATGGAGGTATTTGTTATACTAAGTGTGAGATATGGTTATTATTTAATACTGTACTGAACCCGAAATTATGATACCCAAGCTTACGCAATGTAAGGTCATCAAATTCATTTAAGTACACGGAGAGATCTGGGAATGAACTTGTGATGCAAGTTTAGGAAAATATGGAATGGGATTATGGAAAAGTTCATTTTCTTATATTTATTTATAAATTTCATTTTATTCATTGTTTTTTAACGCCATTCAATTAAGATTTGATCAGCAGTAATATTCTCTTAAGATTTGAGTCTAGTGCTGTTCCGGCAAAAAACTACAATTTATTGGGAAAATTATCCTACCGTGTACTTAAAATGTGCAGTATTCAATAATTTTAAGCTAACAATTGCTTCCGCACTCGCGGGCAAAAGAATGGAATCACTTACTCCGATTCCGCGCGCTCTTGAGTACTTAATAACTAGTTAAGAATAATAAAAATGCTACTATTTTAAAGGTTTAATTGTTAACTTTAAACTGATACCAAATTCATTCAAATAACGCCACTTTTTAAGGAGCTATCCCGGATGAACTCCAAGTTAATGATTCCATACTTTTGCTCGCCAGTGTATAGCGAAAGCAAAAAAAGACTATAACAAAACATCTAACACTGAAGACCAAGCTGCAAAGAAAAAATTACATCTTTGCATAGAAGAAGAAAGCTGTAAAGATCTTAATGCCTTTGTCAAACAGACTGAACCGAATCGAGACGTCAGTCCGATAGTTCTGTCACGCTATCGGATCGCTTTCGCTGTTCTATGTGACTGGATTCAAACAATTCCATACATTACAATTAAAAACGTCACGCTTCGCATTCGCGACGCCAGTCTGTTTGACAAAGGCTTAAAAGTGTGTGAGCCTTAACACGTATTTCACTATTACGAAATACTTCGACTGTTAAGTACATTTTACTGAGACAAAGTGTTAAAAGTGACAACAGTGTGGCGAACCACACATCACTTTCTAGCCATTACAGTCACTTACAAAGTCTTTAATTCCCAGTCCCTTGTCTGTGGTTAAGTCTATGAGCTAATGTTGTTTATGAATACTTGATATCTGTTGAGTCGGTGAGTTAGTCGCGGTTTATACAGAAAAGCCGTGGCGAGGATGTGTGGCGGTGGCAGATAATAGAGACAAAGAAAGAGAAAATGAACCTAATAGTTATATTGCATACCCTAAATTTTGCCGGAAAGAGAATTTATTGCGCCCGCGCTTTCAGGTGACCGCGCTATCGGCCCGTTCGTAACTTTGGTGTAAGCGGTGAGCGGTGTGACGGGCGGAGCGAATAAGACATTAATTACTTTGTAAGTACGCGAATTCGCTACTGGCGGTGTCTCGTGGCGTGTTTCAAACATTTATATACATTTGATCTTACCGCTACCGCCCCACGCTAATTCACCGCTCACAGCGGCAAGGTATTGTTCTGGCCATATAATTGGACCTTTCCTAGCTAAGAAGAGGCCCAGGGGACACGAGACTCACGAATTACCGTGACCCCGGTACGTAAAGGGGTATTGAAGGACACCGTGGATTTTAGACAGTACGAGTCTGATAGTCCCTCCCTCTCTGCCTTGGATAGGAGGACTCATGCGATGATGATTAGGTCTTTTTTTTTACGTGTTAAAACGTAAAAAAAAAGACCTAGAAAGAGGAGGACATCACATCAGTATCCAAATTGGTTTATTAGGTCGTCCGACCTGATAGCTTGGGGCATCCCAATACACTACATGCTGACACGCAGTTTCTATTTCACTCCTTTACTCCATTGGGAATGGGTTCGTCAAAGAATATTACCAGTCGACTCCCGAATAAGCCCTGCCAATTGTTGAATGACTTTATTTTTTTGTGGTCTGTGAAGTGGGTATTTCCACTTTTACCACTCCAATCAGTCCTTTATCTGTTACACTGACATTCCAAGTTCCAATCGATCGCAAAGGTCAATAAACTAGATCAGTAATTATTTTGTACTGCGCCCCAAATAACGGCCTGAAATTGTAGGTGTGGCTAAACTAGGTTAGCGTTACATTGTAACCATTATTTATTAGAAACATCGGGCTTAAGGCTTTTACTATTAATATCCTTCCATTAATAAAGCCTTAGAAATTCCATTGATATATACTTTTGGGAGATTTTTGGCACGCGCTCGGCATCACAATGGCTGCCACTTTCGTTTTAGAGATCTTTAGATGATTGATATATATTATAGATAATATTCTATTATTGATACCTTTTCTAACAACAATGAGCGCTTGTTTTTGTTTTGCTACGCTGGTATCATCGCTTTCTATTATAGGTGTTACTGATTTAAAATGAAAATAATGAATATAAGTCACTTTTTTGGAGCACTAGCTTAAGGCGGGGCAGGCAATACACTTTGAAATCTTTGCGTGTATCAAAATGAATATGCATATGGCATAGATTAAGTTAAGTATAGTAAGTAAAAAAATATTTATAAATTAGTACTTACGATGCAAAAGGACTTGCATTTAGAAAAAGTATTTTGCATGAAGGTTTCATCTCTTTGGACCTAAAAGACGCCCTCGGGAATCTTCTAGGTTACAAACTACAAGACTAATTGATAAGGTTCAAGTTTCCGCAGCAGAATCTCAGGCTATTTAGTAGAAACTTAAAAGGTTGTCCATGTTTCGAAAGGGACATTTCGAACTAAAAGCAAGCCATCGTGTAGTACCTATTCGTGTCGTACATAGTCCTATTCAATTTGTCACGGCTCATACACATTTGTTTTGTACGTAGAAAACATAAAATGTAACAACTCCTCACTTTCCCTCTTCACCAGCCTTTGTTATTTTTTTTAGTGTGGTAACACTTTTATTTAGCTCTGATATTGCGTACAGGCTGTTTGATAGGAATTGATGACGTGTCTATTCCATTTGATGGTCAATGGTCTGTTAACAAACCTTTTAAAATATTGTGTTGGTTTTATTGAACCTGATTTTGTTCTGCCAAGCACCCTATATACAAGAATCTTTTAGCACATGACCAAAAAATAATTAAACCATTTTTCATCACTCATACTCTGAAAGTAAGTCATTACATGCCTGAAGAGCGGTTTGCAAGTTATGCATTGGGAAAATCACTAGCGCCCTCACTACGTTACGGGCGCCAAATCACGTCTCGGGGCTAAATAAGTAACTTTCAGCCCTTTTTTTTTTATCGTGGTAAAATCATCAAATGAGTCCTTCCACCCAGGGCAGGGCGGGAGGGACTGTCAGACTTGTACTGACTAAAATCCACGGTGTCCTTAAATAGCCCTTTACGTACTAGGGTCACGGTAATCCCTTGGTCCCGCGACCCCAGCAGGCTTTGGCCCTCTACAGGCCCCGTCACTATGCTGACACTCTTTGAGGCGCGCGTGGAACACAACGCGCCGTCGACCCGGGCATGGTCCATGGTCGGACAGCGAGTCGCCCATTACTCGCTGCCCGCATGCCCGCGCCTAAGGTGGCCGGAGATCGCCCTGCGACGTCCTACGCCGTGGGCGTCTACCACTGCGGCTGGGGTGGAGGGAGGACGCTGTCCTCTCCCTCAGGCGGCCCGCCTCCTCCTTCACGAGCATGACTGCTTCGCAGAAGGAGGCGACCGCTTCCCATTCCGTCTCGCCCCGCAGCATGGCCTCGACCAATACCGGGCGCGAGAGGTCTCCGCCTATCGCCGTCGTGAGGACACGGCGGTGCTCTGCCCAAGCGGGGCAGTCCTGCACCGTATGCTCCACCGTGTCCTCCGGACGATCCTCGCAGTGGTGACACCCAGGCGTTTCTTCCCTCCCTATCAGACACAGGAACCTCCCGAAACTTCCGTGTCCGGTGAGGACATGCGTCATGCGGTAGGACAGGATGCCGTGACGCCTACCCAGCCACTCCTCAAAGAGGGGTCTTACCGCCGCGATTGCGGCGTGCCCGGACCTCGGTTGCGACAGTCGCTCCCTCCATACTACCCTGAGATCACGCCGGAGCTCTTCCCGCCGCGCCTCGAATTGTCGAGGCAGCGGGGATTCGCCCCGACGCTGCGCCTCCACGCGCCATTCGTAGACGCGCTGGAGGGCCAGTCGCCTCCAGATCCCAGGGCAAACTTTCAGCCCTTGGATAACACGTACTATTATATTCCTACCTACGTTTATTAACAACCAATAATGCTAGCGGGCGTTCTATTAAGCCAAAGACATTAAATTTTTGATTCAATCTATTCAAATGTGAACAAAAAATAGCCTCGTAACTTTTATTATTATTATCGATACCTTTTTATTTAAATGGTAACATCCCTATACAAAGTTTCTAGTATGCTATTCAAAGCTAGATGGCGTTACTGAAAAAAGGATCACACTTTTTCTATGACATTTCTTCGCATAGCCCCTCTATAGTAGGTATATTTAATCTCTTTGTATTAAGCCCAAAAACCAAAAGCAATTTGTTTAGATTACGACACAGCTTCTTTACAAGCCAACTGTCAAAGAAACGTCAGATTTATAACATTTAAATTTCGTTCCATTATTTATAAACGGCCAAGATGAAATGTTTACTATTGTCTTTATAAAAAGGTCACAGTTTGGTGCGTTCTCCAAAATCATTTACAATTGCCAATTCTTACTTTCGACATTGTAATATTGCTCTGATAAATCGCAAAAGAAAGTAGGAAATGAAAGGAGGTCCGATATAAATAAATGCCACTTTTATCAGTGTGATTTTTATGGAAGCACGCAAAGGAATTTTTTATTATTCAATCTTGGCGGGCGCTGAAAATGTCAAGTGGCAATTTGAATTATTATATTTCATGGGAGATGGAAAAGAAATTCGTTATCGTTTAATGTCAGATACCATATAAGATATTTAGATTATGATTACGAAAATGACAACGTTTATTATAATAATATTGTCCTTTATCAATGTTGGTCAGACAAACTTAATCTTGGTGCCCTAATTGAAATAAATGATTTGACTTGACTTACCTATTTTAAATGAATCAAATGAAACGTGATATCGGATTGTATTATGATTCAAAATGCCCTCAATACACAGACTGATTAATCTTAGTACTTAAAACAACTTTAACTACTGCATCGTTTAAAAGCTCTTTAAAACAAATAACACAAATGATTGATTTATTACTTTTGTCCGTAAAAGTTTCCGAGTCGTTCAATGGTAATATAAAACTGTTTGGCATAAATCAGTTGAACCATGCTTTGTACCAGTCTGAAAATAAATATTTCGATTTGTTGGTATTGCTTTCGACAGAAAGCTTCCATATACGTTGTTGGATATTTATAGGAATAACGGAACAACAAAAAGAAAATACTAGTCAGTGGGCAGAGTCAAGTTCAGATGAAGAAAAAATCTTATAAAAATAAATTGACAGGCCTGTTGGTCTAGTGGTTAGTGACCCTGACTGCTATGCCGGAGGTCGTCGGTTCGATTCCCACCCAGGACAAATGTTGTGTGATGAGCACGATCATTTGTTCTGTGTCTGGGTGTAATTTATCTATAATATGTATGTATTTAGAAATATATAAGTATGTTTATCAGTTGTCTAGTACCCATAACACAAGCTCTGCTTAGCTTGGGACTAGATGGCGTTGTGTGATAGTTGTGGAATATTTATTTATTTATTTATAATATGCGTTTTATCAGGTAATACTAGATCTTATTAAAAATGTTTCGGTTTTTAGAAATGTTCATAAGTTATCTTACACCTATTCAATAAAAAAATACATTAACGCATCCTTAAATCCCTAACAAATTCAATAAAGAAAATTGAAATACTTCTTATCGGGGCATCCCATCGACAGGATCAAAAAAAAACTTTTTCCCGGTTGATTAAATTTTATTACTTACAAAGTATAATTAGTAAAGATTATGATCTCGTATACATAAATCTTGTATTAATGCGTGGGGTACAATGCGATGTTTTAAAATTTTAATAAGGTTGTACACCAAAGAGTATTCATGAATCTTCGATCAGATTTGAGATTAGAAAATAAATCGATAATGCTTAACGGTTTTTTATTTATATTTTGTTCCTTTTTTGAATATTTTTGTTCTATGTGTGAATGGATAACGGCTTTTATTTGGCGATTTGTGGTATGGATATGTTTTGCCTATGTGATAATTATACAGGATATCCTTTGTTGAATATTTCATGAAAGAAAAAAACTGAGAATTTCCTTCCAAGTATTTAAATTAATTGATATTAAGATTTAATCCACATTAACTTACCTTTAAAAATTTCTTCTTTTCTTGTTGTTTCAGAAATGTCATAATCAATAATGGTAGCTTCGCTAAATCCATTGATCCTTAATTAAGCTACTCCCTACTATGTTTATACAACATAGAATAGTATAGAAAATGTTGAATAAGGCGTTTCGGTTCTTCCAAGTCTCAATAATATAATTATGCTAATATTTTTTTTTTCCATGTGATTATATTGCCACCCTCTAGTGACTGGTGTTAGAGTAAATTAGCCGCTTCTGGGATCACCACAGGCCTCTGAAATGACATGCCTAATAGTACCAATTTGACATCTAAATAGAATTACTCCATCAATATTATGCATGATATTATTATTTATCTTCAATAAGACATTATGATTGATCACAGTACATGAAGGTTCGCAAACCTGTCGGCTACTTAGCACATGATTGCCATCTGAACACTGGGATATCGTGAGACGTGAATTCATTAACTACCTCACCTATGGCTGTTTGAATTATGTGCTAACTGTCAGCTGGATTTATGATATTGGGACGTGGGATATAAAGTTTGTTATTGTGATTACGAGTATCAATAGCATTGTATATTGTTTTGCCTTCAGTTATCTCATACTTATGTATTTCATTGTATGGAGAACATTTAACAATGATCAACAAATAAAATACAGTACATAGACTCGGGATGTTTTTCTTTTGTGTTCATTGATCAATGTTGAAGACATGGTAGATCCATACATAATACTTCTGTATGAAACACGCACCTGCTCTTTCTGAAGAACATTACTAAGGTCAGTCTGTGGTCCTTCTAGGGCACTCCTTCTAATTGTTCCACTCATATAGAATCATTTGGTTAATTTTCGTCGTCATCAATACCGTTAGCATTTTTATGGCCACATTCAAAACACTGTTGTTATTAGTATTTAGACTATTTTGTACCATGCTTGCCATTTCTATAAGATTCTGTTTCTAATATCATCTATATATTTGGTAGCTATTCTGCCAATACTTGTGGTCTCTTTTACTATTTTAGTTACCAATGTTTGACGATGTCGAATAAGGAAATCGGAGCATTCAATTCAATATACCGTGTTATTTTCGGCTGTTTCTGCAAAAGAGCCATAAATCACCCAAAAATATTGTCCACACCAAGAGAAAACATCGTGTGTGACACACATGCCATGTGCAGGCGCAGAAATACTACATATATTTGTAAATCTGCGTTGTGAAAACCATACCCAACAAACCGACACTCGGTTTGAGTCACAGAATGACACATTTAGGCCAGCCTGATATGAACCAATACCGAAAAACAATTGAATACAGACGTTACAAACAAATATTCCATCTCCAATACTGGTTCTACTCTAAAGGGTCTTTGAAGAAGCTGTATTGTGCCAGCAATGGATAGGAAAATTAAACTTGCCAGCATAATCCTTGAATTCAAAGTTCAGTCAACGCTGGGGAGGACAGACTGGGACGGTCCACGGGTAGACATATTTTTAGACTGCGTATCTTATGTTAGTCATTATTCTGCACAGCACCACTTGGTAATGTTTTAATCAGTTTTGTCTATTTATTTAGTTGTAAGTGACAAGTAGACGTGAGTCAGGAATTATAGTGTTACTGAAAGTATCGATAAGTAATGCATTTGATCACACTGTTTTAGTGTATTGTAGACTCCTCTGAAGTTTGCATTTTCTCCAAACTTTAAGAACACTAAAAAGTATTTTATTTTTAGTTCATTGATAAAAGTTACAAGGCCCAAATTCTCTATAACTTTATGGACTTTAATTAAAAACTTAAAACTGTGCGACTATTAACTGGCAAATTATGATAAAGCAGCCCTTTTTTCATGATTTTGGCCATTTTGAGAATTAGGCGTTTAGAGAATTTACCATATTGAGAACTTGTCCTTTTGCGACTAGGTTGCCTTTTTGCGAATTAGGCTTTTTGCGCATAAGCCAAAAAATAGTCTACTAAAAACAATAAACGGTTCCATTTCTAAAATGAAAGTCGAAATTTTAAAACAAACAAATGAATATTCACAGTTCTAAATTTTTAAGATAAGATAAAAGATTAAATATTTATTTGCGTAAAACATGGTATAAAAAGGTGTTAAACTCAAAATGCAAAATGCAATGATAAAAACATAGCATGCAAAATTATAAAGTTTTGTGAAGAGGACAGCAACCACTCACATTTAAAAAAAAAACAAAAATTTTGATTTTCATCAAAGATTGCTGTGAAATAAATGCGGGAGCTAGGTGATGTTTTTACTTTTTAAGAATAGATTTCTAAATCTAGAACTGCTAAACACCTTCTGATAAATGTGTTATTTGAAATTGTATCTGGTTTTCTTCAACAATCAGTATTTTCTAGAAAGATTTTCAAGAATGCGGAGCTGTGGGTTGGTTATAGGTTTTATTACTATAAATCAATCTGTCTTAAGCAATTTTTAAAACAAAGATGTAAATCAAACAGAATTACATTTTGTTCAGAAAATATTGCAAGTTGTTTCTATTCCTATGAAAATATAAAGATAATTTTTTGGATTTACAAAATTCAACTAGCATCCTTACGTGCTCCTATGAGCCTCCAGAAATTAGCTGAGCATTCATTATATGAACTTCTTTTTGAGTTATTTTATAACCGCTACTGAGTTAAGCTTGAGCTAAGTCTTAGTTTACACTTAAGATTTAGGTCTAAGGCTTGTGAATGAGTTGCTCTCAGCGACTCACTAACTTTTAGTAACGACAAAGAAGCCAGGTTTTTTTTTTTGTTTTAGTTAAATCTTCCTTAAAAAAACAGTAACATAATCGCCAACCCTAGAATACTGCCGTTTTATAAATAGAAAGATCAGCTCCCCCATCAGTAATTAATCAAACGCAACAAACTTTTACTCTTATTCTGTCTGGCATATATGTTTGTCTGTCACACCAATTGCCCTGCAGACATGACTGTTAACCCCTTTTTAATGTAAAGTTAAACCAAGCCCTGTTGACTTGTTAATTAGGACCTGTCTCTAATCTTGCTTTTGTTAGTAAAATAATGTTCTTTGACTACTGTTAACCGTTTTGTCAACGTCAAAGTGTGTTTTAAAACCGGCATAGGCAACTTTCTTTGCGGCCTTAAGGATTAAATAAACAAAGAAGTTTGTGAAGCAGTTTGAAAAAAGAAAATGGATTTGTTTTTAATTACGCCTTTCGGTAATTGTCGTTTAAAAAGTATTGTTGTTTTTTTTTTTGTTGATACGGTAACATGGAAGGTCTTAATCGGATTAAATTGTTTAATTCACCAGCGGTTCATTATCATTTAAATTTTACAGAACTTTGTTCCTGTATTTGCGTTGTTTAACTTCCTAATTGGATGGGCTTTTGTAGTGTTTATTTTAGTCTCGCACAGTAGCCAAGGGACAGATCAACAAAGAACCCTTTTAACAATGTTCGTTTGTATAATTCACATTGTTAGTTGACCCTAAGGGGTTGGCTTAAATTGGATTATGAATTTAACTCTTTCCCAGTTTATTATCATTCAAAATAGAAAGGACATTTTTACTTCGGGCTGGAATTTTGCATAATTATATTACCCAAGTCTTGCTGATGGAACAAAATGCAACGAACTCATAGGCAAAATTTATCCTTAATTCAGGTGTACCGATACCAGGTGTGTGAAATTAGTGTTTGAACATAGATCACACACACCTGACATAGTGTGTATCCATTCATCTAAATGTGAGATGCAAGCGACTTTAAAAACTGTCTGTTACAAAGCCATACATACCGGTTTGATGAAGCACATGCTTTAAAATTGAAATATTACCATAAACAATTTTAAGATGAATATTTTCCTAAACATTTTGATGCAGGCCACATGTTCTTAAGAAAATATTAGTACAAAATTGGCTTTAAAGATACGAAGAGCTTACTGCCAACAAAAACAGTGGAGTCTGTCTGCAGCAGAAAAACAAAACTAAAAATAAACGCCAAACTCGTTACCATGTAACACACAAGTCTGCAATAAAAAGTTGAAATTATAATACTTAATAAACAGACGAACACGTTGAAATTGTCCTTGGTTACATACGTGATCTCTATTCCAAAGAGTCAAAGAGACAATCGTTTTTTTTTCCAAAACGGTTGGCAAAGGAATGCGGGAAAAAAACATCGGCAAAAATAGCCACACGTGGTCCGTACTCTTTGGTTCGATTCGAGCATATGGTCTATGGTGTTCTTGGCTGTATGGGCTCAGCTCCCTTTGCCTGTCCCAAAGAGGGACGAAAAGAACCAAAAAAAAAGGTCTATGGTGTTCGCTATTTAAAATTTTGAATGTTCTTAATGAGTGATTCGCTTTTGTTTACAGTTGTTTGATTTTATGACGACGTTGTTTTTCAATGGATTGAATAGTCAAGATCGTGATTCTAGTTTGACTTATGGAACTTTAATAAAGACTACAATAGTGTGCCATTGTGCCGTTAAATCGTTGCACGTGGTGTTCTGTGGTTTCATAGAAAAAGGTGAGTTTTCCAATAGCTTTACCAATTTTCAACCAAGTGCAGAAATGAGGAGATTCGTAGAGGAATCAAAGTTGCCGACATAACCCAACGAGGTAACAAGTTAAAGTAGCAGTCGGTAGACCATATAACACGCAGAACTGATGGCCGATGAGGCCGTAAGGTTCACGAATGGAAACCAAGCGCCTGCAAGCGCAGCGTGCGACTTCAACCGAAAAGATAGACAGACGATCTTGTGTGAAGTATCACAGGATCGCGTTGAATGCAAGCTGCTTCCAACTGGTCTTATTGGAAGTCTATAGGGGAGGCTTATAGTCAGCAGTGGACATTCTGGAACTGATTATGATGATGGTGAACCAAGTGCAAATTAAATAATAATATCTTTCATTTTTAAAATAACATTTATAAGTCCTCAAGACTAAAGACACTGTTGAATTATCTTTCAATCAAAGAGGCTCCAAAAGGTAATATTGAATTAACCATGGTGGACACATCGAAGATTGATGATTTGATTGTGTTGTATTTAAGTATTCCACTGCCAACGGTCGTACGTGCGTCCTTGAACATTCTTGTTTTGTTTTTTGTGTCCAGAAATGTCATGTTTGCCTACTGACTTACAGAAGCTTACGGCTCAACTCATACTTTTTTGTTACTGTAATAATTTTAGAAAGTAATTTTAGATTTCAAAATCGTGTAAGTACTGAATTTTGCACAAAAGTAGGTATACGTTACGAGTTTATGAAATTAAAAGAAATCCTTCCTAATGAATTAGTAGGTTCAGACAGACGCTAGACGCCATCAGGAGACCCAAAAAAAAAAAAGCTCATCAACCTACCCGAATCTGTCAAATTTTACTAATCGAATTATTAACCTTCCACTATTGTGATAAGGTTGAAAATCGATTAAAAATTTGTCAGATTGAGGTAGGTTGATGAGCTTTTTTTTTTTTATCGTGGTAAAATCGTCAAATGAGTCTTCCCACCCAGGGCAGGGCGGGAGGGACTGTCAGACTTGTATTGACTAAAATCCATGGTGTCCTGCAATAGCCCTTTACGTACCGGGGTCACGGTAATCCATTAGTCCCGCGACCCCGGCAGGCTTTAGCCCTCTACAGGCCCCGTCACTATGCTGACACTCTTTAAGGCGCGCGTGGAACACAACGCGCCGTCGACCCGGGCATGGTCCATGGTTGGACAGCGAGTAGCACATTACTCGCTGCCCGCATGCCCGCGCCTACGGTGGCCGGAGATCGTCTGGCGACGTCCGACGCCGTGGGCGTCTACCACTGCGGCTGGGGTGAAGGGAGGACGCTGTCCTCTCCCTCAAGCGGCCCGCCTCCTCCTTCACGAGCATGACTGCTTCGCAGAAGGAGGCGACCGCTTCCCATTCCGTCTCGCCCCGCAGCATGGCCTCGACCAATGCCGGGCGCGAGAGGTCTCCGCCTATCGCCGTCATGAGGACACGGCATTGCTCTGCCCAAGCGGGGCAGTCCGGCACCGTATGCTCCACCGTGTCCTCCGGACGATCCTCGCAGTGGTGGCACCCAGGCCATTCTTCCCTCCCTATCAGACACAGGAACCTCCCGAAACTTCCGTGTCCGGTGAGGACCTGCGTCACGCGGTAGGTTAGAACGCCGTGACGCCTATCCAGCCACTCCTCAAAGAGGGGTCTTACCGCTGCGATTGCGGCGTGCCCGAGGTTGATGTGCTGGCGTTGGTACCAATAACTGATAAGGGGCGAGTGTCATGAAGTCATTAATCAACACATCTATACCGAGTTTAAGTTCACAGTTTTATTGTTAGTATGGAATATTGACAGTGACAGTTCTAAAACATCTAATTTATAAGTGCTGACTGAAAAAGAGCAGCAGAACAACTAAATAAAATTGAATTTATTTTCGAACCGCAATATAAATGTTACCATTTATATTGCGGTTCGAAAATAAATTCAATTTTATTTAGTATACCATACCTTTTGGAAAAGTATCATCAATAAGAATAAAAATAGTACTTACCTATCTTTTATTTTTTTAAACATTTCCCCACACTCGAAATTTCTCCTGTGTTGTGGGTGCATTTACAAACATACGAGTATAAACTCACAAACACAAACGCCCAGACCCGAAACAACTACTTGTAGATCATAAAAATATTTATTCCGTGCGTTCCGTTCGTTCAGTGATTTATTTACATTACTATTTAAGTTATTGCAAAAGCAACACTGCTTTAATTTATTTATTCGTGTTAAAACTAAAAGCTAGAATAACGAGGAGTAATTTAGTTTTCGTTATCACAAAACTTCTCTGAACCAGAGTGACAAATGACTCATTCTCTATGGTAACTGAAATAAACTCCTTTCTGTGTTAAATAATTGTGTTGTTAGGTATTCTAAAAATAAATGCCCTCTTTAATTGTTTGGTACAACTATTATCAAAATGCGGTCGTGCCAAATGACAAAATGTTTTTAACTGTACGAATTATACGAAACCTAACTTCGTGAGCATAGCAGAGTTAAATATTGTGAGAAAATTAAGTACGCCATCTATACTTCCTATAAAATAGGTTCCCGAACCATGTAGTCTCAATAAAGACGTATCAGAAAAAAAAAACGACGGTTTGCACTCTGGGAGTGCCGGCAGAAGTGAAAACTTAGTAATAAACACACACGAACATTCGCGCAAGCGCCCTGCGCCGCCTAAACGAAACAGCAGGCGCAGGCATACATTTTCGCCGCACCGTAGAAAGAGATGAGGGATCTCCTACGCCGCGCCAGCTGTCTACTCTCCATCCGTCTTACGAATTTTCGATCAGGTCACGTGTCCTGACGCGAGTTTAACATTTTTTACCCATTCCAAAAAAGTCGCAACGCCGCTAAAGAAGTTTTCACTTCAAAAATACTTATCATCTAAATTCTAAACCGATCGCAGTCCACTGTTGGACAGTTGCGTCAAAAGTCACAAAACCCTATCTTTCGCCTTCCACATTCAGTCTGATCCAACACTCTTTTTTATAATCGTCACTCAAACTAGTTTATCCTTGTCAAACACGCGGTCTGTACTGTCTTGCTATCCCCTTCTCTATTGAACTCTTTTGGTCTATGACCATCTATTATGTCAATACATCGAAATGAACTGCGATAGCAATATCGTAAGATCTTCTAGCCGATATCATCGCAGAGTTGAAACGCTTACGACAGCACTTCAAGTATTCATAATCTACAGCGGATAGTCCACTTCATAGATAAACGATAATCATAGAGGTATATTTCACTGTGAATATTACAACCAGTTTCACATTACGACACCCTACACGATCATTGCATTACCATAAAGTTTCCTTTTTTAATATTTCCATAAACACCGGTGACAAGTCTTTGAATCTTATGCCTACTAATACTTTCGCTTCTAAATAATCTATGGTCCTTACATTTTTAAAGAGATTACACTAAGCTTACGATAAATGGTATTACGAAAAAGGTAACTTGAAAGTGTAAGTTAGTGTACTTTCTCTCGCGACTTATGTCTGGGTTTTAATCCGTGATCAATGAGAACTAGGCTTTAGAACTTGGCTTTTGAAGAAGTGGGAAAGTGATACGAATACGAATTGTAAGGCTTTGGTTGTATTGAAAGCGGAAAGCGTTTTACACAGAGA
This sequence comes from Agrotis puta, assembly GCA_943136025.2. Lineage (NCBI taxonomy): Eukaryota > Metazoa > Arthropoda > Insecta > Lepidoptera > Noctuidae > Agrotis > Agrotis puta. The sequence goes on along the minus strand of OW964184.2, from coordinate 5,440,444 downwards.
TTTTAGTATCATTTATTTTATTTTTAACTTTTACTGCTGTCAGAGTCATAACGATTAGTTTGTATGTAAAAAGATGACCGATTTAATAAACGTTAATTCGCATTCCTAATATTAATATGGTTTGCAATTAACTTTTGCCAACGGCTATCCTAGTGAATAGTTAATTTAAATAATTCAGTAGATCATACCTACTCTTATCGTTAGAAATAGTCAGTGGCCAGTAACATCTGACATTAAAATCTGATACCAGACTTGTTGTCATAGTATCCAGTACTGAATTGTGGAGGTCAAATAGGCAGTCTCTCCACTAGTATTCAGCTTCATCCGGTTTGACTAGAAGCCAATACTGCCGCAATTTGTCATCTTTTCGAATAATGTTTACACCTGACACGCGCATTGCGTAGCGCAGGTAATTTGTCGGAAAAATTATGTCTCATTTTAAGCATTAAAACTTCAACTAAAGGTGCTTTAACCTCTAATTCCGCGATTGCACATTCATCACCTTTTCCGTTTAATTCCACAGTTGTCTTTTACCATATCAATATCCTCGGGAAATGACGGTTGGTCAAGCTCAAGATCGCCGGATATCCACACTTTCGATATACACTCCGACGTAGTTAAGGCTCTGAGAACGACTGCAGAAAGTATTTGGCTGTCACCTCTGTGAATGCAAAGCATCCTTCCTCACATATTTGTTTATTTATTTCGGATAATGAACATTACACACACTAAAGAATTGTTTAGAAAAAGAAATGCTTACAATTGAAATTGTTTTCACGTGTCATGGTATTAATTTATCGTAAAACTACTGCAAACGGTACCTCAAAAAAAGTTGAGGCACAGAACGATGTAGCCGAATAAACAAACATGTTGATAGTACAGACGCCAGCAGGTCAACCTACCCGAATCTATCAAATTTTACCAATCGAATCTATCAAATGACATACAATAATTCCAATTCAATATTTTTAAAACCGACAAACCCAAATGATATTTATCAGATAATCAAAACACTTAACAACACTAATAGCACAGGTTATGATAACATAAATACAAAGATAATTAAAAGAGTGGCTCATCTCATTGCACCAATACTCAGTCACATCATAAATCTCTGTCTTGAACAAGGAGTATTTCCTTCAAAACTTAAAATTACAGTTATAAATCCATTATTTAAAAAAGAAAATAAAGATGACATGAGAAATTACAGACCAATCGCTTTAATACCGGTTATTGCTAAAATTTTTGAAAGGGTCATTTATAACAACTTATACAACTACTTCGAAGTTAATAACATATTCGCTAATGAGCAATTTGGCTTTCGAACAGGCAGGTCAACAGGTGACGCACTATTTAATTTTTTAAAGAAAATAATGACAGGACTTGATAGCAAACAACAGATAACGGCGGTTTTTATGGACATGTCTAAAGCCTTTGATCATGTGGATCATCAGATATTATTAACTAAGTTAGAAAAGTATGGAATAAGAGGAAATGCACTAAACCTTATAAGATCATACCTAACAAATAGATTTCAAATAACACAAATAAAACGAATAGCAAGTGATACAAGGTTCGAACAGACTTATATGTCAGATCCAAAAATAGTCCAATATGGCGTGCCCCAAGGAAGCATCCTTGGACCTTTATTGTTCTTAGTGTACATAAATGATCTCCCAAAAGTAATAAACCACCAAATGATATTATTCGCCGATGACAGCACGGCCATTTTTACTGATGAGGATAAAGAGGAATATGATACAAATATTAATAAATCATTGGAAGCTATCATTAACTGGCTAACTCAAAACAATCTTAAAATCAATCTTGACAAAACAAATTACATGACATTTACTAATAAAAACACAAAACATAAAACAATGCAAATAAGTTATATGGGTGAAACAATAAAAGAAGTCAATAACACAAAATTTCTAGGTTTATATATTGATCATGGACTGAATTGGGCGATCCAGGTAGATCAGGTGTGTAAAAAATTAAACCAACATTCATATGCACTTTACATGCTAAGGAAAGTTGTAAACGAAAGTGCATTATTAAGTGCCTACCACGCGTATGTGGGTTCTAAGCTTAATTATGGCATTCTGTTTTGGGGAAACTCTTCAAATAGAGAAAATGCCTTTAAAGCCCAAAAAAATGTGTGAGAAGTATCTGTGGACTAAAACAGACTGACTCATGCAAGGAAGAGTTTAAGAGGTTAAAAATTTTAACTCTGCCTTCACTGTACATTTATCAAGCGGCAATAATGATAAAAAGTGATATTGGTAAATACGAAACACTGAGAAGTGCACGACACAAAAATGTACTGTCCGGAATCAGATGTAGAACAGTTAAATTTAAATCTAGTATATTTGGAATTGGAGTGAAAATTTATAATAAAGTACCAAATTGTATAAAAAATATTTCAGCACTCAATATTTTTAAACATGAGCTTAAGAAATTTTTGATCGATAAAGCATATTACACAATTAACGAATTTTTTAATGACAAGTAATTGTAATAATGTATCAGGTTTAATTGACAATTTAGGACTATTGAATGTATATTTTAATCTATAGTTAATTCATTTATTATTTAGTGTATAATTTAATGTAATATTTGACCAATGAAAGAGTGACTGAACCAAATAATAATATAACCGACTGCTAGTAATATTAACATAAATTAATAAATAATATGTAACCCATGCATCCCTAAAAATATTGTACACCTTATAGGTATGTTACACTGCTACTATACATTTACTTTAAGATCTGTTTCGACATGTAACAAACAATAAATAATTTGAATTTGAATTTGAATTTGAAAATTTTACCTTCCTCTATTGTGATATAGTTGAAAATCTATTAAAGTTTGACAGATTGAGGTGGGTTGATGTACTCGCGTCTGTACGTAGAATCGATTATAGAACTACAAAATGATGTAGTTAGACACACGCTAAAAGCGTTTTGAATGCATCGCTCAAGGTCTTGTTTTCTAAAGTAGTTTCTTTGATCAAGTTTTAGATGAAGTAGTACTTTGAACAATCAAGAATAACAAACAACAACGATCAAGAATACTTGTGTCGCTGTCCTAGAAAATTTCTTACAAAGGAACAACAGTAAGGAAATAAAAGGCACGTACACGAAGCCTGCTTATTACCAAAGAAAAGGTTGTAAAAAGAGATTACATGTAACATTACCTAGATTTGAGACACGGTTACATAGTTCCTAGTTCACACAATACAATACTAGATTATATTAGACAACCATCTTAACTTGACACACCAATGAGGCGCCACTTGCAAAGGAAACTGTCAATGAAACGTCAAACTGAGTACATTTGAAAATAGTTCCCTATTTCACCGCGTGTCAAGATACGTTGGGCTATATTACCTTTGGTTGTATGCTACTAATCGGTGGTACAATTACATAGAATTACTGCCTTGACTCGCGACCGGTGTCGCTCCCAAAATCATCACGCGAAATACTCTGACTTGGAATAAAGAAACATGGAAGGGTCGTGCTTCAAACTGGTGCAACTGCTACATGCTGACCAAAGGCTTTGGGATAAAACATATTTTGTTAAATAATTAACTATTAACAATGTGCACCTGCTGTTAACAAACCAAAAAAACATTCCAACTGAATGTAGTGCAAAGTTAAAAGTGACGCTCTGTATTATGTGAGTTTTTCCGTCTCATTTATAACTTTCAGACATCAGCAGTTCACTTATTTTAAATCAGGAGAAATAGTTACGCCTGCTGGTACAAGATACATCTTCTAAATAAAGTTCGTACTTCCTATACAAGTAAACTTCTAATCCAACTTCTATCAATCCAAGAATAGTCTGCCCCAACACCCGAGTTAGGGCAATTACACACGCGACGGCGCGTCCACTGTTATTATGTCATTAAGGCCCCGTTACACTTGCCCGTTCGAAACTGGGACTTGAAAATCATTATTGTGGTTTTCATAATACATAAGTTGAGTGGAATTCTTGGTATATCGGGCGCGGTTAGGTTGTTAGACCATGTTCATTGAAATTAGGGCAGTGGCAGCGATCGGGTTAAGTATGACAGTGTAAGATTGTTATTACTTGTACCTACTATTACAGGCTTACGGCCACAGAACATATAAAGGCTTACGGCTACATAGTTGTAGTTGTTACTAGGACATTTTATTCTGTGGCCATTCTTGTTTAAAGGGATATTATCATCATTAGAAACGGGGATCAAAAGCGCACTTTATTAATTGCTTGATCAGTTGGTGCGACATGGTGTGATAGTTATTTATTTATTATTATCAATTGCTTGCCGTACTAACAGTTTGCACCAAAGCGTACAGCAAGCCAACAACATTCAATGAACCTGTAATAAACTAAAATATTTGAGACAAATATTTAACATATATTTATCCTTATATGTGAATAAGTCGACGTCATGTTCCTGAGCAATTAGGGTTTCAGTAGACTGAGCGCCTGAGCTCTGATCTTAATCATTAATTAATCCTTACGTTCAAATGTTTATAAATACACCAACGATGTAGGAGAAATTTCTATTGTGGGGCAACTATTTTAAATTAAAAAGAAATCTCTAAACGAAATGATTCAGCAAAGTCAAAGTCAAAATATAAGTTTCAGTTAAAAGGCAGGCAAATTAAAAGGCCATCAAAGAGGCCCTTTGGAAAGTCGAATATTAAAATTGGAATGCGATTGTTTCTACACCCATTCGCATGGATAGGTTGGTCAATATGGAAACAAACTGTTCCATAATAAACCGATCCTGGGTCTGATTTTTGTAAGAAATTCTGATGGATTACATTGCATTATCAATTTCTCAATCGAATAGTAATAGTTTAATATCAGACCATTTAATAAAATATCAGACTATAATTAAACTATTTGTAAGCTCAAGTCATAATTATTGAAATGTCGAATGTTTAAATTTGTTGGTATTATTAGGCACTATGACTAGTTACAAAACAATAAATATAACATTTCACCAAGGAATTTCACACTCTGACAATCTTAATGATATGTTATGAAATATTGACATATCTAATTGAGAGTGGTTTTTAAAGAACGAGGACAAAACAAATATATTTTGATAGGTTTATCTTCTGTCAGATTATAATTTAATATAATGTCAAACTGAAGAATGCGGTTAGAAACAATATAAATCATTCAACCAAGGTTACTTTAATATTCATATTTCTTGACAGTTGTTAAGGGTTATCCGTACTTGTCCGGTGGATAATATATTTGTCATTGTGAAGCTAGTTTTATTTGTCAATAGTAAAACAACTGACATTTTAATAAGTAATTAAGTAGGTAGAAAATATGTCTTATACATATTTCATATCACAATAATGACATTTTATAGTTCTATGCCGCTTTAATAAGAAGTTTAGTTTTAGGCTAGTTTTGTCTGTTTCAAATAATTATGAATAGGATAAAATAACCATTGACAGAACTACAAGCCCAAGATGAGTCCTTCACTTTAAAAATTAGATAAATAATCAAATTAATTCTCCCGGTCTTGTTTTTTTTTTAATTTAAGAGTGGGTTTACCGCCACATACTCCTGAATGTAGTCTAGGTCAGGAGTGGCAAACAAAGTCAACGAAGTAACAAGGTTATACAGGAAACCTTGTTCTTCCCACCTTTGGTAATTTGTATGTCTGTCTGTTACTGGCTAAAACCCCCCACTATTCTTTCAATTTCGTCCAAACTCTGAAGACATACCTTCCTGAACTTACAATTTGTTTTGGATCCTTGACAAACGCGTTGTAACCTCCAAATGAAACCACCCGTACAAGTGTAAGTAATCCCTTACAAAGTTTCTTATGATTAAAATAACACAGCGCTAACCGTCAATAAATTCAGGCGACATTATTTTGATTTGTTTATAACGATTAATTTATGGCCACTGGCGTTTGGCTCCATGTCCATTAGACTAAACGGCTATGTATAGATAAGAGCCACGCCCATCTTTGTATCTTGTAATATTAATATTATATTTAATGGTTATCTCAAGATTTATGGAGACTGCTTCATTCGTCTAGTGACGCAAGTGAGTCTGCTGATCATGGGGTCGTGGGGTCTATTCTCAGGTCTAGCAAAGTGCTACTGGATTCAAGAATTTTTCAGAAGCAGACAGGGACTCTGGGGTCGTGCTCAGTTGATGGCAATAGAGTCACCCCCTTTTGGATCGATAGAATGCTGTTGAATTATGGGGTGTACTTACTTTAGGGACCTGACTACACCTCGGCTTTACTTTTATGGTCAGCCTATAATGTAGACTTGATATGACTTTTTTTTTCTAGGTTAAATCATCAAATGAGTCCTCCAGTCCTCCCAGGGCGGGATAAGACTGTCAGTGAAATCCAGTGTTCCTTCAATAGCCCTTTACGTTTCAAGGTCACAGTTAGATATGGTTTAAGTAATCCATTAAAACCTTGATTGTAGTTCCCATTCAGCAAGCTGAATGAGTTATTATTGCGCAGTTGATAGAGCTTTTAGTAGGAAGGTGCACGAACTGATATATAGTATGTGATAAATTCTGATAAGGCTGTCACGTTGTGGTATATATTTGTGCTAAAATAATAATAACTGTTTTATTATGTACGGAAGCCATCCATAGAATTCCATTCCATTTTAGAGTCTTTTATCTACTCTGAAACGTTTTTGTAAGGTGGATAACTATTAATTTATAGATACAGCTAACTATTCAACTAGAATAATGCCTTTCAGTACTAGAGTTGAGTAACTTATGCGGTCTACCCAAAAGTCCTTTATTTGGTATTGTTTGTCGTGTCGTTGAGCTCCTCGAGGTTATATGAGTCGAGCTTCACGTTTACGGACAAATTCTGACACTGACTGGATAGCTCCACTCAAATCAGTGTGGTACATTCTTCAAAAGACCATTTCAGACAATAACCTGCATAGTTCTCGTATAACCTATATAATTTCTGGACTTTAAAAAAGACTATAATGTCTGTTTCTGAGTTTTTTTCGGATGTTTCTTCTAGTAGTTTGTAAAAAGACCTGTTAAATTGTTGATACAACCTACTTGCAGAAATAAACATCATTTCATGAGAATAAAACATTTCCTTTAATACATGTAACTTTTTTCTCTTCAAACAACATTTTTTGCGACAAAATATGCAAAAAATATCCATTGGCTTGTATTTTTCCTAGAAATAAGTTGTCAAGTGTCCAGTTGGACAGAACCGGGCGTCCTTGAAGGTCGTCGAGCCACGTGCAGCTCGTAAATAAACACACGCGGCCCTTACGATGACCGCGGGACGCGACAGACGCCATTGTTCAATAGTTGTACCGGTTCTTGTCGTTTATCGCGCTTAACAAGACGGTTGCGTGTGAATGTGCCTTTATGATATTACGAAATGTTCTTATTTTGAAAATTAAATGGAAATGTCATTAGTTTGTTTTAAGGATTACATACATTATCTCCTGTTGATCTAAAAACGCCACTTTAACAATTTTGCTAATAGAATTACGATAAAATTGATCAAGCAATAAAATTGAAATTGATATAGACGTTTTCTACTTTATTCCTTGAGCAATAGAATAGAATTCCATTTAACTAATTGTATAGCAGTGCATACTACGATGTTACTTAAATAGTCTTTTTAGACCCGCTGATTGTGTATTTTTCTTGCGGGATAAATAAAGCAGAAGCACTTTTGCCTTTATCAAGACCTTTTATTTCAAGACTTAAATATAGCTGTTAATTTCAAAGCGAAGTAAACACTTACGATATAACCGTATTATTATATAATCAGAGCAACAGCAATTCGTCGTTTTATACCACTTAAAAAAAGAAAACAAAAAATCCAATGTACATACGTGAAAAAAATCACATTTTCATTAAGATCTCTGAATTTCGCAACGCAATCCTTAAACACATTTTAACTTTCACAAACTGCGACACATACATACTAAATCCTTAAACTTCCTTATAAGGGAGTTCTAAAGGACAGCATACAAATAAACCAAGCTATAAATAATAAATGTGTTACATAAATCTGTACGCGACTGTACATAAATGGGACGCGAAACATTGTCGCAATGCACGAGCACAGAATCCTAATTTATTTACTAGAAATATAAGGTAAAATGTGCAAAATCTTCATGTCTGCTAACTCTAGAGGAAAATGTTTTTATCCTGCTACAGGATGCTATGTTTGAGTAAGGATAAAAATATTACTACGCTAATTATATTAATCCATTTTAAGAATTGGCTATTTGACTGAAAAATTATAATTAGTCCGTCACTTAGATTATCAAAAAATATTCAACGGCGGTTTTTGCCTTTTAGGCACACAGTGCCTAAAAGGCAATAACTCTTTTAGGCACTGTGTGCCTAAGGGGTCTCTTTGCCCGTATGCGAATAGCCTGTCGGGTGGATGCTCCAACGCGTGTCCCTCTGAACAGCAGAGGGCACAGCGGCGGAGCGGGCTTGCGGACGCTGACTAATGGGGAAGCTCGCCGTCTGACCAAGGACCAAGCCCGGGTCGGTGGCGCGTCGTGTTTCACGCGTCACCGACGGGGCCCCTTACAGGGCCAAATGCCTGCTGGGGTCGCGGCTTTTTTCTTAATCCAGGATACCGCGGCCCCGGAACGTAAAGGGCATCCGAAGAAACACGGGTGGATTTTAGTCAGTAAGAGTCTGACAGTCCCTTCCGCCCCGCCCAGGGCGGGAGGACTCATTTGATGATTTTGCCACCCTAAAAAAACCTCTAGTTTCATGACACAATAAAAAGAAGATTGATGATGATAAATGTAATAATATAATCAAAAAACCTATGTCTTGAAATAATCTATCACTATCACTACTTACATACAATAAAGCAAAGTCGCTTCCCGCTGTCTGTTCCTATGTATGCTTAGATCTTTAAAACTACGCAACGGATTTTGATGCGTTTTTTTAACAGATAGAGTGATTCAAGAGGAAGGTTTATATGTATAATACATGCATAATATAGTAGAGATTGTAACCGTGATTGTAAAGTTGATTATAAAAATGAGTTGACAGGTATTTTTCATTCTTTTCTTTCGAAAAGCTTACGTCAATCCTTTAAGTCGGTAAAGACGGGTTTCGACTTAACCTTAGTTTATCTAACTAATCTTAAGGTAGCAAGGTAGCAACATGTAAGTACATCTAAATATTCCACTTCTCAAGTTTAAGTGCATCTTAATTACAAAACACGAGTACTCTATAAACGTCAGTCGTATAGTAAGACCCACGAGCGTGTAAAGCAGGTGTAATGTAATGTAATGTTTTTGTACAACACGTTACATTACAAACTACTTAGTAAGCAGACGTGCCGCACCTGGGGTGATGGATTGCGCTATTTACATTTATATTTAAACATTAACTGATCCTGTGTGGCGATGCACGGATAATGGATAGAGTAATTACTTAGTTTGTCAGTACCGAGTTTATCTAGATAGTAGTTCTTTGTATCGCGGTAACGGTTATCACTATTAAATAAAATACTACAAGCTCAAGAGTACAGTGAATTTAATTAGATTTTTGAAATTGAATTGCTACGAAATATAGTAGTGTTTCTGAAATAAGAAAAAACCGGCCAAGTGCGAGTCGGACTCGCGCACCGAGGGTTCCGTACAAACCTGCAAGGTTTACAAAGTTCGTTCATTACGACAATCGAGTCATAACTATGGTATTTTTATTGCAAAATGAAATTCATAACATTACAATGGGGAAAGATGGAGGAGCATAAATTTAAGACAAAGATCTCTTTATCGTTAACTGTCATTCTAGTCCAGGTAATTACTGCGCCGACAATTAGATCTAAGTATTTGATATGAATTTCAACTTGATAGCTCTACGCGTTCATGAGGAAAAAAGTAATAAGTTTATATATTTTGTAATGTAACTAAAAATTTAAGGTTTTCTTTATGTATATTTTTCCTTTATGTGTGCTATAAAACGTTGCTTCATGCCAAATTTCAAGATTCTAGGTCGACTGGAAGTACCCTTTAGGTTTTGATTCCCTTGCGAGTTTCAAAATATGCAGCTTAAATTGCTGTTTCTTTTGATTGCGTTGACATAGAAGTTTGATTTTGTTACAGCTTAAAGGTATTATAGACCTGAGTATTTGGTATGAATTTCAATTTAATACCTCTACGCGTTTATGAGGAAATGGGTAGTAAGTTTAAAATTATTAAAAAATATATATTATGTGATGTAACTAAAAATTTATGGTTTTCGTAATTTTTTCTTTATCTATGCTATAAGACGTTGCTTCGTACCAAATTTCAAGATTCTGAGTTCACGAGAAGCACCCTGTAGGTTTTGATTCCCTTGCAAGTGTCGAAAATTTGCGGCATAAACGGCTGTATCTTTTGATTGCGTTGGCTTAGAAGTTTGATTTTTTCACAGCTTCAAGGGACAGTAGACCTGAGTAATTGATATAAATTTCAGCTTCATACCTCCACGCATTCCTGAGAAAAAGGGTCTTGACAGACGGACGGACAGACAGACGGACAACAAAGTGATCCTATAAGGGTTCCGTTTTTTTCCTTTTGAGGTACGGAACCCTAAAAATACAAAATAAGTAATACTAATAATAATCAAATGAATCCTCCCTCCCAGGGCAGGACGGATCTCCCGTCCTGCCTGTCAGACTTGTACTGACTAAAATCCACGGTGTCCTTCAAAAGCCTTTTACGTTTCAGAGCCACGGTTACCGAATAGTCCCGTGGCCCTGGCAAGCGTCCGTCATATTGCTGGCAGCTCTTTAAGGAGGGCGTGGAACAGAACGCGCTGCCGACCAGGGCATGGTCCAGTGCTTGGACAGCGAGTCCCCCATTACTCGCTGTGCGCAGGTTGCGAACTATGGTGGCCTAGAACTAACGGCCCTAACTTACGAGTTGTTGGTCTTGGGTTCGAACCCAACCGGCGCAGTAGTTGGTGTAATTTATCACCACTGCTCTAAAAACGGTGAAGGAAACCGGCATGTCCTAGTACAAAAAATCGAAGTAATGTGATGTCTACCAACCCACACTGGGCCAACATAGTGGATTAAGGCCCCTTCCCTCTCACAGAGAGAAGGCCTGATGATGATTGACATCCATAATCTATAAATCCTCTTTCAAAATAACATACTTATGTAGGCAACCATTTTCAGTCGAATTCTACGCAAATTGGCCATTATTTTGAGCTTATATGAAGCTTAAAGATAAGCGCTCTAGATTATTGAATCATGCCAATCAGTGGCGAATTTAACGGAGAAAATGTAGGCAAAATTGGCACCCCATTATATCCATATTGGTAAACATTTTTGAAACTGTTCAGTGAAATGGGCTATAGTGGGCTGCAGCTGAAAATCAGCGTCAGGTAGCAAACTTTGTATTGCCATCTAGCATGACGCTGAGTTGAGGCTCTTTGGCATTAAATACTTCGTTTTTTTACTTATTATTTCATATATTTTTTAACTTTGATTAGTTTTAATTAGTTTAAGTGCCAATAAACACAATTTTCTTTCTTTCTTAATGAATAACGAGATGGCGGCACTCGTTCTAATTTTGAAAATTCATCTGCAGCTACTTAATTAAGCAACTACATTCCATTTATTACGATGATAACGCTTTATTTTTCCTGTTTATTCTAAAAATTGATTTTCACACATTCGTTCACACTCCACGTCACGTGAACTTCTTGTGGCCGGTGTTTTGTATTTACATGAATACTCTGAGAAAAATAACCGAAGCAAACTCAGAGTCAAAGGTAATATTCTCCTTTCTAGTTTAAATATCTTTGCCAAATCGCAAGAAGACTATGCAGGTTACTGTATGAGATGCTCTTTTGGAGAGAAAACCACAGATATTTAAGTAGACCTTGTCAGTCAGTGGAAGCATAAATGTCAGTTATCATGAAACTCGACTATCTCATACCTTTTAAGAGCACATATTCAGAAATTTGGCAACGTCGCAAATAGTTGTCAAATATTAATAAGTTTTAATTCATTTAGCAGTGTTACTGTATGGAAATAAGAAATATGGCTCTGTAGTGCACTAAAAAAATAATAAGGGATGCAATTTTTTTCTTTTTTTATACCTGAAACGGTTAAAACATAAATTCAGTATTTTAATTGCATCCCTATATCAATGTTTTAGTGCACTACAGAGCCATATTTCTTATTTTCATACAGTAAATTTGCCAAATTAATTAAAACTTGTAAATATTTGACAGCTATATGCGACGTTGCCTTTCAGAATATGCGCTGTTAACGACGACACGACGCGACGTACAATATCAGAAAATGACAGGGGTAGGCCACATAAAGTACCTACTCAATAAAAACCTATGAATAATTAATCACCTATAACCAGCTAAATACCTTACTGATGGCCTTTCTACTATCCTATGCAGTTCGTGACCACACCCAGGACGATGCAAATACCCGAATACCGGACGTAAGGCCCCGGACACACTGTTGACAAAGGAGATTCCCAGAATCACTTGATTGTTAACGAACGTGCTGTACGTTTGGCGTGCACCTTTTATTTCCGAGAGTTTGTGACATTATGCCAGTTATAAAGTTATTATTAGTTTATGGACAGTTCACAAATGCAACTTTATTGTTGGTAGCACAAAGTTGGATGTGGCTAGTTTAGTGACCTTTTGTTAACTTTCAAAGGTAGAGTTAGTTAACTCACTAATTTATCTAACTTCTGTACGTAGGTTTGTAAATGGACCGCTGACATTTGAGCAGTAGCCTTTGACTGTAAACAAAAGTTTTATTACTAGGTATTTATTAAGCAAAAGAAACTAGATATTTTATTTGACATCTGAATATTATCTTTTTTCCTCCCTAGGGTTTGTTTCCAGTCTTCGGATTTATCAGAATACTTCTATTTTACACGGAGTGACTGCCTATCTAACCTCCACAATCTAATTAGTACTGAGTAATAGGATAACTCTTAGTAAAACTGTTTGACTGACTTAAAATTAATATTTCATTTCTAAAAATAAATAAGTAGGACGTATCTTATTAGTACGTAGTTCGATAAGCCTCAATAGAACATCTAGTTACCTCTCCATATTAGTGTAGGTGGACAGAAGAATCTATCATCATTTGCAGAGTAAACTGACATCCAAAAATTCTAATTACACACACAAATAAGTACACAATTTGTTCAACCTTAATCTAGTAACTAGAATTCTAGCTCAAGCAATACAAATACAAAAAATACAGACAAAAAAGCTAATTAATATTTCTTCCTCTAAACACAGTTCTAGAAAGACTAATTTAATCATTTCAATTTTACTAGCACAGCAATGTTTTTTTAGTTGAGCAAGTCCACTTGCTTGCGTTACTCGACCGTGCTACTTTCCATTAAAATTGGCGGAGCACAAAAAGCTTGGATAATTACCTACAAATTGGAGTATGTAATACGTTGCGTGTCGTCTTGTGTATTTACTGAACTTATATCAACTACCTGCTTTATACTGTGACTTTGTTCGTGATCTTATATGAAGACGTAATTTAACATCGCCAAGCGAAAAGGCGTGCCGAAATTACAACCACAGGTTGTGCCAGTTATGTTATGTCAAATGAAAAATAGAAATTGCGGTTGTTTGATTCCTTGGGAGATGGAGTGCAGAGTAAGAGTGGTGGGCAAGAAATACTTCCAGAGAGTATTTTATTTATAAGAGCCTGCTCTGTCCTACTCCTGGGCAAAGGCGTCCCTCCACTCCTTACACCGTTCACGATGTTGGGCGTCCTCCTTCCAGTTCGGACGAAACCTGTCCAGTAGTCCCGCCATCTCCTACGTGGCCTGCCACGACCTCGTCTTACTGTCTCATGGTACCAGTTTTGAGATATTTTGGCCCACAGTTTGTCCGGCATGCGGCAGATATGTCTTGCCCAGCCCAGAGAGTATTGTGAAAAAAAAATTTGACGAATAAAAAGCGACACTACCTACTTAGAATTTCAATGCAAAGATCTCAAGTATCTACTACCGTATAACTTTTCTGTCAAACCTTTATTTACGTACCAACAATGCCTTTTATTACATATCCCTAATTGGCGGTTCTAGTTACGATAGCACACATAATAACATATTTGCAATTCAAATGATATACAGTAGTTACATGGAGTAATCTGTGAACTTTTTGCTCTGGTTTCCATAACACCTGGCTAACTTGCGTACAATCTTGTAACATCGACAGTAACATCAAAATAAAAAGTAATTATATAAAGTACTTCTTTTGTTATGTCGTCTGTTAACAAGATACTTGGTTTGGTAACATTTTTTTTAAAAACACTATGTTTTTTAAGGTACCTTTTAATTTATTTCCAATTGCATATATATATTTTTTTTTAATTATCAAACAGCTTCTTTTCCTTTAGCATACTTACTGACGTACTCTTTTGGTTCGCGAGATTGTCTAAACAGGATACCGCAGCACTGGAAAGCAAAGAGCAACCGAAAAGACAGGGTGGTTACTGAGATAGTCCCTTGTGCTCCATATTTGATGACATTATACCCCAAATCATGTAGATACCTCTACTCTTTCAGTCCCAATACGTTAACACACTTTGTTCAAAAACGAATAAAACGTTTTGAAAGGCAGCTTTGAATGTAATTATCTCTTTACACAAGATAAGCAGTGTCCAAATTAATTAAATAGCTTGTATCAAATTATTGGTTCTAATTAACTAAAGTAGGATATTGGAAGAAAGTAACGCTCTCCTTTTACAATAACATAAACATTCCGAAATTGACTTACATTTCAATAAAGCAATTAAACATAAATTCTTATTTTTTTTTTAAAACGTTGCCTCACAGTATGGCTTTTGCCAGTATCGTGGGTGCGTTTACATAGAAACTCACATAGACAAACACTCAGACTCGGAACAACTACTTGAAGTTCATACAAATATTTGTTCCGTTCGGGGATCGAACCGAACAAATACACATATTGAACATGTATACTTACTATTATACAGAAAAAAATCCTTTAGCATAATAATATTCGGACGTCGTCGGCAGACGATCTCCGGCCACCGTAGGCGCGGGCATGCGGGCGGCGAGTAATGGGCGACTCGCTGTCCGACCATGGACCATGCCCGGGTCGACGGCGCGTTGTGTTCCACGCGCGCCTCAAGGAGTGTCAGCAGAGTGAAGGGGCCTCCTGTAGAGGGCCAAAGCCTGCCGGGGTCGCGGGAGTATACGAATTACCGTGACCCCGGTACGTAAAGGGCTATTGAAGAACACCGTGGATTTTAGTCAGCATAATAATATTAGCAAGTAGGCAACTGACATCATCAAGCAAATATCAAAACAAACGATAATAGAGGAAGTGCTTTGAGAAAGTATGCCGTCACTAATGAGACAGGCAAACGGCAATTTAGTACAATGCTACTTGCCTACTACGCTTGACCACAGGTGAAAGGTGCAAGTCGTTCAAACGAAGCATAGCGCTGTGCAATTGATGGACTATAAATTATAACCTTGCGATAGAAATTGCATTTTTTTTAAGCCATTAGCTAATTTGCGCCATATGCATACTTAAATGGTTTTTAATGCTCAGACTGCGGTTCATTGACCTGTAATATTTCAAAACTTCATAAGTCTAGTGAATTATGAAATATTACTGCATGTTATTGTAATGTAATGTTGTAATGACAGCTTCCTTTGATTTGCAAAAAAATGATAGATAATAGTTTCTTAGTGAACGTGTGAGAAATAATTGTTTGATTTAATTATTTAATTTAATTTTTAAATTATTTGATAAAACAAAATTCATTTTAATTTCGATATATTATGTAATAAATTCTTCGACGTTAATCTTAGATACCGCACTGTTAGTGTTCGTAACTCATAATAAGGGGAACATGACGGTAAGCAATTAGTAAATTAGTTTATGAGCTTTCAATATTGTTTGAAATTAGTTTTCATTACCCATAACTATGTACTTTTATTATACAGTAAATTATACTTTTCTCTTACTTATAAAAGTGGACAATAAAACTCTCGGTGTAGTACAATAATAAACTAAATAAAAATCTTTTTGATAGCATTTGCAATAATATCAATTACTTGACTGCAATTGCTATTTAATACTTTAGAGGTTTTCTTGAGCTATTCATATTGATGTGGTAATTATATCAACGTTTAAATTATTGTTCACTTGGAAATTCAACTATTAACGCTGAACTGAATTTGAAAGCCCTACAATTTACCTGGTATTTCTATCGTAGTTTAATTTGTTATTGAAAACAACTGGCATACAGCTATGACATTTTGCTGGTTGCAAAGATCTGATTAAAGATAGACAAAAAAAAATATTTCAACTTTTGATGAGATTTCAAACACTGATGGCAGTCACCAAAAAAATCCATTTGTAAAACCTAGTGCAGACTATTACGAACTGATTACATTTTAAGCGCGTTTTTCATAGACATTTTGATGACATTCATATTATTTTACTGATTCGTACACAACATGGAATCAAATTTGAATGAATATTTCATAGCTTCTTGATTTACGATGAATGCAATAAACTTATCTTGTGATTAACTTTGTAGCAGCTGCACCAGATGAAGTAAGAATACTGCATCTGGTGCTGCTTCTGCTTAAGTTGTGTAGTGTTACAATATTTGCATATTTGGTAACCTCTAGATTTATTTGATTAAGGCCGCGTATCCATTACATGTATAAGTTACTTGTATACAAGTTGCAAGTTGTATGCAACTTGAACAAACCTGAATACAACTTACAAGTTGCAAGCAGGTAGTTTGAACAATAGTTTTTTTTTTTTTTAAATTCAAGCAACTTGTATAGCAATGTGACGTCACACTTGCATGCAAGACTTGTCTAATGAAAACGCGCCTTTAGACTCGATTTCTGATCTGGAACCCTTTTGTCAAATCATAACAGAAAAGTATAGAGTACTTATCCTGTATTCCTAAAGTACGAGTATGTAGAAAAATATATCGGTTATAAATATCTATATTTTTCTAGTAATCTATATCTCATAATCTATTTAATATTTACTTACTTGAAATTAAATGAAAAAAAAAGTACTACTTAGGTAAATTGTAGGGACATAAAAAAACAATACAATATTGTAAGCACGAAACACTCGATACAGAAAAATCCCGTGAAGATAAAATTTTCCAAGTTATTGCATAAATCAATGTATGTCGGAACTATGGTGTACCTACCTACTACCTACATACCTATAGGTATTACGACACAGTGACATGAAAATGTCGCAATTTCAGCTCATATCAGTGAAAGTGGTGATAAGAGGTTGCGCGACGCCCGCATAGCCGGTTGAGCAACCGAGATTTATGAAAACCTGTTCATGTTGTCTTTGGTAGATTTACGATTACATCTACAACTTAAGACGACGGTTAAGAAGGGTTTCATTAACATTGTATGACTGCTGAATGAATGACAATCTACTTGAATATCAACTCCCGAAATTATTCAATCAATTTCGGTGAGATGTCTCATGTCATCCGATCTGTCAGATGTGTGCTGATTTAAATCACTCTAACCATTCTCTAGCCAATTTTTTTTTTGGTATAAACTCACTACATTATTCCCAAACCAGACTGAAAGTCAAAATCAACAGTGGCAACACCGGAAAACTGGCACCAAGAGACTGGTATCAATCCGCTTATGATCTGCGTTTGAGCCTGTCAGTCTTAATTCTAATGCCTTCATCCAGGTTTTTACTCTACGGCAGCCATATCATCGATCCATATCAATGCGACGATCACCATTTAAATTCCGAGTCCTCAGACGCCAGTCAGTTACGAGTCAGCGCTGTCTCATCACAAATCCTGTTCAAGTCGAATATTCTGTATAGCAATTTCAAATATCCAATTTCCAACCACTTCCAAGCGAATTAGCGGTCGTCTTTTGTTCTGGCCAAATCATTACCACGCGATTTAAAATGCTGACACGATGATTTGCTTTAAAATTAGGACTACTGACCTTAAACGTCAAACATTAGCTTTGAATCAGACTTGAACTTTAAAGCAAATAAGCACCTTGAAGAAAATGATGCCAACTTCTGAGAACAAACATTTACGGAACAATCAGATGAAAATTATTACTTTTGGGAGTTCCTGATGATGGTACGTACCCAGAAATGAATGACATGCGGGCTTCCGTGATCGATTTCAAGGAACTACGGTATTCTTAATTAGTGGGTACCCTTAGTGGGTACCCTTTGCCTTGATTACTTTGACACCATAAAAAGAAAACTGTAACACTGATGGGGATTTTTGGTAAAAACATTTCGTAACATACTTTAATTATTACATCGGAGATTTGTTTTCATCACACTCCTTGCTGACACTGCGTGCATAACGTTTTCAAGGGTATTTTGGCGTGAGAGCAAAATGCATCATGCTTAAAATTAATATCACTTCATTTTTGCTAATAACCCGAGGTGGGGGCTATCAATGTCATTACAGTATCAAAGTTCCAAGCATCTTGGTAGAGTCTGCTCCACAACTTAAGTCTTTTTGACGCTTCACTAGTGTAAATGTAAATGTAATTACATCAAATTGAGTTAAAAAAATGATGTTCCACCTATTTTTCGAAGGCCTACTTCGTGGCGAGCACTCTAGCGCCAATGAGGACATTTTTTTTTTCTTTCTTTTTTTTCGATATTTATTTCATAACAGCCAGTAAAATACCACAGAAGGTTATAACCTTCTGATAAAAGAGCTAATATACAGTTAATTTGAAGCATTTGCGTCATCAGCTTTCGACTTTGATTAGTTTTAGCAATATGTTGTTATCTTTGCGCCCACGCATGGCCCATGGGAGGTTTGTCACCCACTTCAAATTATACTGAAAAGGAACGATTTGCGTCATCGTTATTTGCAAAACATCCTGTTATCTAGTTACATTAACCTGAAATCAGAATTTCAGAAAAATATATAAATATGTGACTAATTTGGGAGAAGCAGAAGAGACTGTGAGATTTGACTAACTAAAAGCGACCATATTCCTTCAGTTGTCCTTTGCGTACCAGGATCGTGGTAACCTCTTAAAATATTCCTGGCAGGCAGACATTAGGCTTTCACTTACCAAACAACTTACCATAACTATTAAGGCTCTTCAAATATGTGGCGAAACACTTCACTTTCTGCAAAACGACACTTCTTATTTTAGGTCTTCGGTACAACTCCTTGGAAGACATCCCCACTACGCATGGAAGTTCCAACGCTCTTTTGCTCCACCAATATCTATCGGTTCTTTGACAAACACAGCCAGTCCATTGCCAAAGCTACTTCGCATGTTTATAACTTCAATTGACACAATTTCTTGTAAAACTTACAAAAGCATATCGTTATTAACATTACTGTACCTTTCGTTAGCAGCAAACTAAGATAATCTAGATACGGAGCATTATCCCGAGTTCACGACTAATTTCATAAGTCGGTTAAAGCTTACGGTATCGTAATATCCATAGATCTGTGTTAACGCTTCGAGTAATCTTTGAGTGATATGAGTATGAACAGTGTTTTACAAACTTGTGTGGTAGGGTCCCGTATATTGTTATAGTAGACGCTTTATCTTCAGCCTAGCCTTTCCCGAATATGTTGAGGTCGGCTTCTAAACTGGATACCTTGACTCTGCCTCCAGTTAAGACGTAATAATACGATATCCTGGGTGAGTTTGGTTGTCAGATAACTGGAACAATCTTTCATAATGCTAATAAATCCTAATAAGTGTCACTTTGGTCTTTCAAAGTAGATAGAGGTCATCGGATATTTTGTTCAAAAACCTTTCGTAGAATAGAACGAAAAATAGGTTCATCACTACGTTAGAATCCTTTTGATATGGTTCTACTTTTGTTTTTGTTTTATCAAGAATTGGTTATGTAAACGGGTCAACTCAAAAAATAAAAGATAAATATCAAAGCCCAAGCCGCGGAACCCTAACAAGCAAACCACAATAAAAGCCGTAATTGGCGAATTAATTGGAATAACTTCAAACATTTTCTTTGCTATCAAAGATGAATAGTTCCCGCTGATTTTAGCAAAAAGTGTTGTATTCATTAAGAGTAACAACCGGGGCAGGAAGCTGAGAGATTAGTGCGCGGGCGCCGTGAAGGCCGGAGATAAACGCTTCCTAACCACGTGCGATGGCACCCGACCGCTGCCGAACTTACACGATCATTAGCTGTTGCTAAATGATCACGTTTGAAAGTGGAGTGACAAGGCTTGTTTCTTTGTACTTTTTCTAATACGGTTGATTTTGGGTTGCAGCCTCAAACAAGTCTGTCAAAATTATTTTTATCGTGGTAAAATCATTAATTGAGTTCTCCTACTCAATGCAGGACGGGAGGGACTGTCAGATTTGTACTGACACGGTGATCCTTCAATAGCACGTTCCAGGGTCACGGATACCTGATGAGACCATCCTGCGAACCTCTAATTTATAGTGATCTTTAATCTGGTTTAAGACCGCTGCTTAGTTACCACTGTGAAAAGTAAAATAGCTATCCAATGAAAATGCATATTACATGCTTTCGCAACTCCAGCTTGAGATGAATCAATTGCTTTTATTTGTTTTTTTTTTATCGCTTTCATGTATTTTATATTGTAGTACATGTATTGATGATTTTACCACGATTAAAAAAAATACCAAATAACTAAATCCGCTATTTATGTATTATATTATCTGTGATATGACCAAGATTTCCATAGACTACACAATATAACCTGCTACAACGGAAATAAACGTGACGGTGAAATAACAGATTCGTACTACATAAAGTACTCTATTCTCTATGAGTAGGTATTATCTAACATTTGAAGGTTGGTACAAAGTGTCAAGGTTTTAATACTGACATTAACCTTGCTGAAGTTACAGATTGTGTGGTCATTTTGATGACTTCCATGTATGTTCGAGTTATTGTTTTGTTTGAATAGAAATATGATAGTGTTGAGAAATTATTTAAATGGCCTAAATGCACCTGATAGCCTACATGACGTCTTAAAATGAGAGTCATTCCAGTGTGGGAACGAGATGACTAGACGACTTGGGTAGCTCTGTCTCTTTCCCACAGTGGAATTAATCAAGGCCAAAAGGGTATCTTTGGAGCAAAGCAATGGCAGAAAGACGCCAAGCAGTTTGAAGTTTTTTTGTTTCGTAAGATATTATGTTGTACTTTACCTTAATTATACAATAAATGCGAAAGCTCTAGTTTTTTTATTTTTTCGTGGTAAAACCATCAAACGATTCCGCCCACCCAGGGCAGGGCGGGAGGGATTGTCAGACTTGACTGACTAAAATCCACGGTGTCCTTCAATAGCCCTTTACGTACCGGGGTTACAGTAATTTGTGAGTCCCGCGACCGCGGCAGGCTTTGGCCCTCTACAGGCCCCGTCACTATGCTGACACTCCTTGAGGCGCGCGTGGAACACAACGCGCCGTCGACCCGGGCATGGTCGAAAGCTCTAGTTTGGATGAATGTATGTTGTTCGTTTCTCACTTACCTTACCAACCGGGCCACCGAAATCATTTCGCAGTTTCGAATTCGAAAATACAAAGTAGTTAGTTCAAAAGGAGATCAGAAATTCAACCATGCTGAATATTCGTATTATAACGGGTGCTCCAAAAATTCGGCTGACAGCCAGTTTACTAATGACTGTTATAATAAATCAATCAAACTGTAAACGGGACTTTATCACTCGTATTTATAAGATCCATTTATCTTTAAATTCTTAAACTAACTTAATTAAGGTAGGTTGGAGCTGGTGCCAGTAGCTTGTAACGCGTTGGTCGCGGGACTGTGCGAATTACCGTGACCCCGTAACGTAAAGAGCTATTTAAGGACACCGTGGATTTTAGTCAGTTTTTTAACTTGGTAAAATCATCAAATAAGTCCTAAGGCAGAGCGGGAGGGACTGTCAGACTCGAACTGACTAAAATCCACGGTGTCCTTCATTAGCCCTTTACGTTCCGGGGTCACGGTAATTCGTACAGTCCCGCGACCGTGACCTGGGTAATAGAAGCTTAAGTTTAAATCGAACAGTTGTTATTTATATTTATCTACAAAATCGTCTCTTCTAGCGTAGATATTAGCATAACGGCCTGCTCACGATCTTCCCGCTGTGAGCGGCAACTCAGCGTGAGGAGGCAAGCGGTGTCATCAAATGTATAGAGATGTTTGAAACACCCCACGAGGCGCTGCCAGCGGCCAATTCGAGTACGAACAAAGTAACTATTTTTTTCCACAACTATCACACAACGCCATCTAGTCCCAAGCTAAGCAGAGCTTGTGTTATGGGTACTAGACAACTGTTAATAGTTATTTATGCAACTGTTGTATAATCAGGGGTATTAAAACACGAATGTGGGTTTATCACACGAGGCGTAGCTGAGTGTGATAATAGTATCACATGAGTGTTTTAATACCTAATTATAACAGTTGCATACAAGACTTTATCTACAATCATGATGTGAATCCTCTATAAAAGATTGTCATACCATACCATATTCGCATACCAAATTCGAGTGAAAAAATGGCGGGATATAACACGATAAGACGAGAATCCGAAATTACGAATTAGTCTACAATTAACTGTTCTTTTTTCAAAATTTTAGCGATCTGGTGGTGAAAATGTCATTGCATGAGAATGTTCTTTTTTTGAAATTCATTATATCACGCGTTTGGATGATATAATGATCATAATATCATTGAGTGTTTTAATGTTGGCAATAAGCTAATTGTTATAGGTTCTTTTATAGAGGATTAGTAGCATGATAGTAGATAAACATACTTATATATTTCTAAATACATAAATATTATAGATAAATTACACCCAAGCACAGAACAAATGATCGTGCTCACTACACAAACATTTGTCCTGGGTGGGAATCGACCCACGACCTCCGGCATAGCAGTCAGGGTACCGCCGTACCGCCCTTCGCTTCGTTCACTGTAGAGCTTGTTAGTAGTTGATAGCTGATGCGGTGCTGGCTTGGTGCCGGGGAAGATTGAATAAAATATCGGAGATAATAAATGCACGTGTATATTGAGCCAATGTTGCAGATGAAAGACGAGAAATAGTGTTGTCACTACATGTAAGAGGATTTACACTAATTTGATGTTGGTCATGCAAGATAATAATTAAAATCTCCAACACTCACCGCTTAGACCAGAGTCGTGAATAGGCCGAAAGTATATAAATTCCAACATTTACCTACATTATTATATACTCAAGATAACCGTGTTCGTACTTTTCGTGTGTGTTATGATTATTGAAATTATAAAGAAAGTTAATGACAGTCCAGTACATAATTTTGCTACATTTTTTCTGTTGCAGTCTTTTAAAACTTTCCACAATTTAATCAAATAAAATGACTTTCGGAAATGTACAGAATTACTTGTAATTATATTACAATTTACCCTGGAAATATACTGATGAAGCCATTTGAGGTATAGGTAGGTCGTACAAAAACATTAATATAGAAATACGACACTAGCAAGATTTGTAAAAGTAATGTTCTTCCGTTATTGTCTCGGTGGCAGAAATTATAGGTAGGTAGAAAGGTACTGTAAATTACCACGTAAAAAACTACGTCAATACAATTATACGGAGCTTTAAGCTGTCTAATTTTATATAACAATCAAAACCGAAGCACCTACGCAGGGTACTTTATTTTCGTAAAATTACTACTGTTAATTAAGCTTCCATGTTAAACGAACCTGAAACTGAAATGCCAGAAAGAAAAACATTCAGCTTAATTATATCGCATGGTTTCTGCGTGGGACAAAAATTAAAACAAAAAAATGCTGTCTCACACCCGACCACACACATTTGTTTATTTTGTCCAAATAACTTACTGGCATTTGGAGGAGGTTAAGTTACAGTCTACACCGACCTGTCAACAGATGGGCCTTCTTTAAAACAAAATGAGAACCCAACCGTATAATAACTTAAAATATTAGCACCCATTTCTGAGAACTATTCGAAAAAGAAACAAAGAATCGGATTACTTTCAAAAACATTGCTCCGTTTTTGTAATTGATGGCCCTAATTTATCATAGAGGAACGGCAATGTAGCGAGAAATAGTTGAAAAAGTTTTTATTCAGATTTCTTTGTGACACCCTTGACCTCTCAAATGTTTCAAGTCGTTTATCTGTCCATCTTCATAATGTGTTTACGACGACCGAAAATAAAAGAACAACTACTAAAAGATGGTTATCAAAATAATTACTTTGTCGTCCCAAGTGAGATGCATTACCACTGCTTTCTTTAAAATTACTATAATTTCTTACAACTTAGCTTTTACATAGTGAATAAACACCCCAATTGCGGTAACAGTAAACTTTTTAATGGAACTGTTGCAAAATGACACGCCATTTTTGCAATTCGAATTTTGAAATTTTTTGGGACACTCGAGTTAATGACTGGCCGGTGGAACTAAGGCATTAAGTGATGATTTCCTTTGCTTATTTTATTTTAAAACCTGTTTATGACATCTGTCAAAAGCAAAACACTACAGTCATGTTATGACTTTATTTCGGTGCTAAAGTGTAATTAAAAAGTCTATTTCAGTTCGGAATTGTTGCAATAAACATAAATATGCATTTTAACGAGTAAAGTCAGCTGACTCGTTACGTAATAATGTACTTTTCTAACAATATTTGACTGTTTTTGCGAGTTCAACGTCCAAATAATTTTCTGCAGTTCTACAGTACGACCACTTATTCTTTGTTCTCAATTCTTTGATTTGGCACTTCCTCCTTATTTTCCCAGGGCTGTTGTTGGAACAAAAGTTTACGTAACTATCGTGTTTTTATTGTAACTGTTCTTCCTGATAATTTAACTTGAATTAAATAGGTTTTTTTGTTATGGATTTAGTTATCATGGGTCAGAAACGATTGTTTTTTTTTTTTTGTTGTAAATTGACGTTAATTCTTTTTAATTTAAAGTACAATGAGAATTTAAATATTTATAAGGTGTTTGTATGATTTGATGAAGCTGTCAATGTCAAATCTCTCTGCTCAGCAAAGATATAAATTACTAGTAAACAAAATACGCGTAAGATTGCAAATATTTAATTTAGTATATGATTGGATCATATCACAACTGCTCGGCTGCCGACAAACATAGAGTTAAACTCTATGTTTGTCGGCAGCCGACAGAACGGTGAGTCCGACGCTTTGTTTTGTAACCAAACTTTATTTTGTAAACATTCGAAACTGTCACATAAGCATTAGGTAAGCAATCTTTGGAATTTGAACTTGACACTATCGTAATCCAAAGTCGTTAAAGTTTAGAGTTCATAAATTCTTTTTGTCGGTCAATTAATGACTTTAAACTGACGATTTTGTCATTGTTGAAAAAATAAAAAGAACATGCATCCTTCTTTACGATTATTTTTTGTCATTCGTTCCTTGTCTCACTTTTTTTTTTGTCGTGGTAAGATCATCAAATGAGTCCTCCCACCCAGGGCAGAGCGGGAGGGACTGTCAGACTCGTACTGACTAAAATCAACGGTGTCCTTCAATAGCCCTTTAGGTTCCTGGGTCACGGGTCACAGTAATTCGTACAGTCCCGCGACCTCGGCAGGCTTTGGCCCTCAAAGAGGGGGGAGGGGCCTCATTTTGCTGACACTCCCTGAGGCGCGCGTGGAACACAACGCGCCGTCGACTCCTTGTCTCACATAACTAAATTTATTTGGTTTCGAAACACTATTTTTTGGGGGTTTTTAAAATCATCAAATAAGTTCTCCCGCCCTGGGTGGAGCGGAAGAGACTTGTTGACTGAAAATCCACCCTTCAATTGCCCCATATCTGCTTCCGCTGTTATTCTGCATTAGAACCGGTTGTCGGATCAGTAGTTAAGCTAACTAATTAGTTAAACTCCTATACTTAATTAAAAAATGGTTAAACAAAATTATCGTATTTTAACAAATAGTTTGCTTAGCCACTGATTAACAACTAAGCCTTTGTCTTCATCTTCATTACTCAAAAATACTAGGTTGTTATTCTTTAGCAAAAGCTATCATCAGCCAGATATAATTATTCTAATCTAACGAGTTCCTACGTAACAATTAAAGTAGCTTCGAATTTCAAAAACCATGTAATTAAAATATTTGTTTTTAACCATAGAGTTTAGAGGTAAAAATGAGGTTCATTATGTTGTCATGGTGGCAATGACATGCCACAAGTGGTTGACCTCACCAAATAATGGGTTTATGGTTCAACAAACCATCTTTTTGGTCGCCATTTTAACTGCACACAATCGTTAAATTAACAAAGCTGTATTTACATGAGTTACATGTTTATTATTATTATATGAAGCGTTGCCTTTGCTTCCCTATTTCAGGACACAATAAAAAGCAAAAAAAATCACACACATACCCCTCAAGAAAAAACAAGGCTCGTAACATTTTTTCTTCTAATTTATTGTCCACTACACACCTTCAACATGAACTTATCCAATTACCTGTATGGTAAGCTTTAGAGAAAACTCTGAAGCTGACTGTTCGTAATTAAGGCTAATTAAAGGTTTGAAACAATAAATCTTTGAAGCAGGATCATTGAATAAAGTAGATGTGCAATTAATAGATTAGTACCTAGGCATCACAAGTCAATGACCATCTCAAACAACTTGAATCCTTGAAAAGTTGTTCATTAACGTCATAGTAAGCTGTAATGAATTTACACTTGTACACCTACATATTTATTTTCTGACCTCTAGCGAGGCGTTCAAAATCATCAATTTATCAGTACGAGCTTTGGTGTAACATCTCAAGTTAATACACTACACATTAGTTACGAGTATTATGGAGCGATGCCTGTATTTCCACAAATATTACTAAAAGTAAGCTACAATGAACTTGACAATTTTGACCACGTTTGGCGCAGTGGCTGAGCAATTGGACTGCTGCGCTGCGTATCGCGGGTTCGATTCCCGCACGGAACAAATATTTGTATGATCTACAAGTAGTTGTTTCGAGTCCGGGCGTCTGTGTATGTGTGTTTATATGTTTGTAAACGCACCTATACAGGAGAAATTCCTAGAGTGGGGCAACATTTCTTTAAAAAAGAAAGAAAGAATATCCTCAATCGTTATGCTTGACATAACATCTCTTATTTTATCAGATTTCTTACCCTCTTAGGTCATCGCTCTCCGTGGGACGACAGTACTAATTGCATGCAATACGAG
This sequence comes from Agrotis puta, assembly GCA_943136025.2. Lineage (NCBI taxonomy): Eukaryota > Metazoa > Arthropoda > Insecta > Lepidoptera > Noctuidae > Agrotis > Agrotis puta. The sequence continues at coordinate 5,413,226 of OW964184.2, read as the reverse complement.
TATCATACAAAGAAGTACAACAACCACATGGGCTGTATGTTTCATTATATATATACATACATACAGTCCATATATCCTATACTATCATAATAAGTTGAAGATGTCGTTTGTTTCGTCGTGCTAATTTCTGAATGGTTTGCCTGCACTAAGCTTAATGGTCACCACACACTACAACATTATTTCTCCTGTATCGTGAGTATGTCAAAAATCTTTCTGTAATCTATACAAATATTTGTTCCGTGCGGGAATTAAACCCACGAATACGCAGCACAGCCACCACTTAGTCCGCCACAACACCATCTGTGCAATTAATTTAGTTTTTTTTTTTTTTCTTTTTTCAGCCCTATTCAACAGAAAGCACTTTTTTAACGTTGAAAAAGTGTAAGTTTAAGTATGTTTATTATTTAATGCTACTTAACATTGGTCGCGGACTGTCTAAACAGACAACCGTGACCCTAGAACGTAAAGGACAAGTAAAGGAACAAGGTGGATTTTACTCAGTACGAGTCTGACAGTCCCTTCCGCTTCACCAAGAACGGGTGGACTTATTTGATAATTTGAGAGACGAAACTGAGCCAAAAAGTGGTGGATGAAACCGAGGGTCACAACACAGCTAGTTGAAGTATATAATTATGTTCAAAATATACACGTAATGTGCGATTAATCATCCTTTCGTTATGTGTTGTTCGAGTGCAAGCTTTTAAATCGAGTGGATTAATTAATTAGAGTGCTTTGAACTTTGAAGTGTTTGTTTATGTTCTAAAGTTGGAACAAAGGAAAGAATTGGAAGTTATTAATAGGATGCATTTCAGAACGAGTTTTAATAGATATTTCACGTTCCATTGTCTGCCAGATGGATTAGAAATTACGATGCACCAGTAGAAAGAAAGTTAAACTGAAATCAGATGAGCATTTTAGTGCTACGTGCACGTTTTGGATTTTGTGTTCAGGTACGCATATTTATTAACCTCTGGCCAAGGTAAAAACCAAACCTTTGGTTATGCATTTTTTGTTAAAACATTGCCCTACAGTGGAAAATTTATTCTGTGTTGTGGGTGCGTTTACTAACATAGAAACACACAAACACTCAGACTTGCAACAATTATTTGTAGGCATACAAATACTTGTTCCGAGCGGAGATCGAAACCATAATACACTACGCAGCAGTCGATCGCACGGTTACTGCGCCAACCAAATAATTTAGTGGCAAATCATTTCGAACTTTCTTTGAAGTGACTGTGAGCACACAGACCTTTCCAAAACGACTCGAAATTTTCGTTTAGAAATGGAATGGCAATAAAAGAGCTCGTGGCTAAATAAATACAGCCGCACAGGCCGTTTTTCCGGGTTAAGCCGCTTTTGCCGAGGTTGGTCTGTGGATGGGTAACCATCTATCATAGCGAGTTTCCTCCGTGCCTCGGAAAGCACGTAAAGCCGTTGGTCCCGGTTGTCATTTGTAGATCTTTGACAGTCGTTACTGTTAGTCAGAAGCTCTAAAGTCTGACAACCAGTCTTACCATGGGGTATCGTATTACCCAGTTACTGGGTTGTGGAGGTCCGACAGGCAGTCGCTCCATGTAAAATACTGATATCCAGCTGAATCTGGTTTGGCTGGAAGCCGACCCCAATATAGTTGAGAAAAGGCTAGGCAGGTGGTGATGAAATAGAATGGCAATACAGGAAAGCACTCGGACCCCATGGCCCTAGAGTTTCAACCCCAAATTGGCTCGAAAATATAGCAAGACAATACAGGGTTAACTTCCTCTCCACAAGTAAGTGTGCGAACATCCAGCAACCTTCGTCATCATCATAATGATAGGTCACGATATGATATCCGATTCTCATAGCCGTCAGATGTAACCCCTCGACAAATTGTGACGCTCTCCGCTCTTAATTCATGTATCCTGTTGCCGAGGGGATCTAATGTCATGCGGGATTCGGCGCGGAAGGGTACCGCGACAGTTATTGAATGAAACTTAATAATAAATAAATAAATATTCCACAACTATCACACAACGCCATCTAGTCCCAAGCTAAGCAGAGCTTGTGTTATGGGTACTAGACAACTGATAAACATACTTATATATTTCTAAATACATACATATTATAGATAAATTACACCCAGACACAGAACAAATGATCGTGCTCATCACACAAACATTTGTCCTGGGTGGGAATCGAACCCACTACCTCCGGCATAGCAGTCAGGGTCACTAACCACTAGACCAACAGGCCTAGTGTCTAGGACAACTTAAATCAATATTAGCTATAGCTACTGTAATAACCGTAAATAAAAATAAAAACTCTCGTGGTTTCTGTCGTGGGTATATTATATAGTCTCGTTCCTGCCGGGGTCGCGGGACTGTCTCATTAGGTAACCGTGACCCTGGAATGTTAAGGGCTATTGAGGCATCACCGTGGATTTTAGTCAGTACAAGTCCCTCCCGTCCTGCCCTTTTTTTACGTACGTACTTAAATCATGTTATGAGTCATCTCAATAGCCCTTTACGTTCCGGGGTCACGGTAATTCGTACAGTCCCGCGACCTCCCGACTCGCCCTGGATTAGGACTCATTTGATGATTTCACCACGATAAAAAATGAGTCTTCTTTTTTCACAACAAACTTACAGTTAAGACGTACTAGTCTAGTAGTTGTAAATATGACAGCTATTTGACATTTGGAGGCAAAAGCCCCCATTGGGCCTTTCAACAGTCCCTCCCGACCAGTCCTGGGTGGGAGGACAAAGCCCCCGTTACTAAAATAAACTTTTTATTCATCTTCAAAGGCAAAGTTTTTTTTTCTCTTCTACAAATGACATCATCTACAATTCTACATTGTCACTTACCGTTATGACTTTAATTAATTTACGTATGCTTACATAATTAAGTAGCTGTGTACCATAGATAATAGATGATTGATCATCTGTCGGTTCGATGATTAGCGCGAGTTTTTGTATCATCATCATCGCTGGGACAGAATCATTAATTCTTATTACATCGCTTCAATGAATTCGCTGATTAACTAATTGATTTCATTGATCGGACCGATGAATCGGAAATAATTTATTAATGAAAAGGGTGAGAAGAATTTTATTTATTATATTTATTAATAGGTTCAACATATTATTATGTCCTCGTACAAAAACGTCTAAAAATAATTTAAATAAAAATGTTCAACGCTAGGACTTTCTCCTGTATCGTGGGTCCGTTTACAAACATAGAAACTCACAAATGCAAACACCCAGACCCGGAACAACTACTTGTAGGTCATAGACATAATTGTTCCGTGCGGGAATCGAACCCGCGACACGCTGCACAGCAGTCCAATCGCTCAGCCACTGTGCTAACCGTGCCGTCAAAAATATCATGGGTCTCAAAACTTTTCGGCGAAGGAAATGTCCCTCTACCAATCCACAGTTGGCCAGGGTGGTGACACATAGACCACTCCCTCTCATGGAGAGGTCTGTGTCCTAACGGTTTTTTTTTTATCGTGGTCAAATCATCAAATGAGTCCTCCCACCCAGGGCAGGGCGGGAGGGACTGTCAGACTTGTACTGACTAAAATCCACGGTGTCCTTCACTAGCCCTTTACGTACCGGGGTCACGGTAATCCCTTGGTCCCGCGACCCCGGCAGGCTTTGGCCCTCTACAGGCCCCGTCACTGTGTCCCAACGATAGGACAATTTTTAGCAGATTGTTAATAATCTTTTCCTATGCTACCATAAATAGGAGTAGCTACAATTAAAATTAAAATTATCGTCTTAAAAAATTATGAATCTACTACAATTTTACAAATTAAGATGTACCTATATGTATTTCTACAAAACTAGCTGTTTCCCGGGGTTTCACCTCCGCTGCTTGGCTCCTATTGGTCGTAGCGTGATGTTATAAACCTTGTAGCCTTCCTCGACAAATGGACTATCCCACAAAAAATATTTTTTCAATTCGAATCAGCAGTTCCTGACATTAGCGCGTTCAACCAAATAAACAAACCAACTCTTCTGCTTTATAATATTATATATAGTATGGATTAGGCTGAGAAAATAGCCTTCAAACGTTCCACAACCCCTTTTTCCTTTCACAAAATATCTAACTAATCTACTACACAGTTTCCACATAAAACAGCTGATATTCTTAAAACTGAAGATCCCTAGACACTGGCTAGAAGCACGTGCTTGAACTATGACTTCATGTCAACCCCCCATCGGCTACTCAATACAAAGTGGTTAGATCGTGCCAGCTCGCTTAAATGTCTGGCAGACTTCCAAGTCTACAGCACTTAAGGACTGACTGCTGTGCCAAGGGTTAAACTTGGGTATAGCTTTAGCTAAGCGATGCTATAGAATGCAATACCTACCTATGCGTGTGGATCCTTCAGTACGATTAAATGAAAATCTTATCGGATCATTCGTTTTGCGATCGGTTCGTCTTTTACAGCCAATGTGTTTTGAAAGTACTGAACCGATTACTTAAGATGGGGACATGTAAGAATAAATGTTGTTGAAATACAATATCAAACTGATTCCTTCCATCTGTTTGAGGTTTTTTTTTATATACAGGTGGTCTATGACCTTGGCGATGTTCTGACATAGGATACTTCTTTTCGTGGCTATACGCTTCATTAGGATACTTTCATGGGCCGAAGACGACAGATATGGCAAACGAAAGCTATTCTTTTATAGTATCGCCTATCTTGAACTGGATTTACATCATACAACCGAAAGTTCATTGACTCTACGGCAAAACCATTTACAATCCGAATTGTCCTGTCATAAGTCGCGACAGCTACTGTCCCACTGTTGACATAAAAAAATGGCTCACAATGACAAAGTAGGAGTACCTTATACCTACACAAGTTGAACAATAGTATTGTAGAAAGGCGAAACAATTTGTACAGTCAACTGCACCCAGAAGTAGCCACAGCGGCCGTAGTTTGACGTCTTAAAACCAGGCTTGATCCAGTGAGTGAAAGAGGCAGAGCTATACAAGTTGTCTAGCGACACCTCGTTCACTCACTGGAACAAGCCTGGTTTTAAGACGTCATAATACGGCCCCTGGTAAGAAGAGCGAGCATCACTTTCGTCTTTTTGTTTCTTCCTTACTGGCAGTTTTATTGATCGAAAAGTTTAGGCTGAGTGACTCTAGCCCTCTTGGCTCCTCTGTCGTCGCCTTTCTTTAAAAAGTCCCGCAATTATCTTGATTTGGTCTGATCAATGAGTCTGTGAACATCTCCCTGGTCTACGTAAGCTAAAAACAAAAAAAAAAAACTATTAAAAACGTACACCGTTGCCTGTACAGTATAAATTCAGTCTGTATGACATAGTGACAGTGACATGACAAAGTTTGTTTTATTTGCATGCATGGTTGCAAACACAGTTGTCAGCATGACATTGCATATGGATACAATATGTTTTTGCATGTGACTGTATAAAAACCATCATGATGAGACAACGAAAATTTTCTGTAAAGATCAGTACTGTTCAGCATTAAAAATTCTGAGTTAGAAAAAAATCATTCCGCAAAAATGCTCAATCAACCCCTCTTTCCGAATGTTGCAAAAGTGGAAAAGAATAATTGAAATGGCAACTTTTACCCTTCAATTAATACTGCCAATCAAATCAATCCAATCAAATAAATGTTTAATAATCAAATCAACCTTTGAAAAAATCAAAGAAAGTGGAGAATGCTGAGACTTTTTGATATCATTTACTCATGAAATTGTATAACCAAAATTATAACGCCTAACAGTTGAATCGATATGGTTAAATGTTTCGCAATTAGACATTTTTTGGGCGGTCAAATCATCAAATGAGTCCTCACGCCTTGGGTGAAGCAGAAAGGATTGAATCGACGACACGGTTGGTGCAGTAGCTGAGCGATTGGACAGCTGCGCTGCGTATAGCGGGTTCGATTCCCGCACGGAGCAAATATTTTTATGATCTATAAGTAGTTGTTCCGGGTCTGGACGTTTGTGTATGTGAGTTTATATGTTTGTAAACGCACCCACGACGCAGGAGAAATTCCTAGTGTGGGCCAACGTTTGTTTTATAAATAAAGGACTGACTTAACTTATAAAAGTCCACCCTTTTCCATAGCCCTTTGCGTTACAGGGTCTCGATCACTTTTACAGACGATTAGACCTTTACCAGACTAAGGAATAAAGGTATAACTCTACATACCAGTAGTTCTATCACCGCGTGTAACTTCCAAGAAATATTCGGGCCAAAGCTGTGGGTGAAACCAAAGCTTTAAATACTAATTTCTATCTCATAAAAAGTATTACTTACTTCCAGTTACTTTTATCGTTTTTATCGAAGTAAATATATCCTCCAATACTCCATTAGATCTTCGTAAAAGACAGAATGACAGTAATTAGTCATTGTCTTAGAAAGCTTCGTGATAATGTCAGTGAATGGCCGGTGTCAATGACATAGCACTTTCGTGACATTGAGCGACTATGCAATACTACGAGTACCTACTGTTTGTACCGTCAGTTACCAAATACTCGACTACTCTATGGTATTTTGATTTGGCTAAAACGTAACTATAGAAAAAAAAAAAAAATGAACGCGGTCGCCCAGCGTGTAGAATGGATTCCAACGTTCTGAAATAAGTTCTGATATTTAAAAAAAAAACTGCTAGCCAGGAGGATACACATTTTGGACAAAAAAGCAAAGACATTTTTCACTCATGTTTATTTGACAACATTTTCCATAAAGTGCAATGACATATTAATCTTATCTCCGCATCAGATATCAATGACATCACTATCACGACATGATTGACATTTTGACATTGACATCTCTCTAGGAGCCATCATACGAATGTTAAATACATACAGTATTTGTACCTGCACCTTTACAGGATGATTGAAATCCAGTGAAAATTCTATTAAAAAGTAATCAAAGTTTTAGTAAATTAGACGCGTTAAAGTTATTCGATTGAATTTTTTCTTTTCTTTCAAGGTAAATGACACTTGGTCTCCAAATTACAGAAAAAACCTTCTTGTTTCACCTTTCTAAAATGATGACAGAGTACACACTTTTAATCAGTATCTGACCAGAAAATTAGGGTTGGTACTGACAAGGTAGTATTTCAATCATCCTGCATATATACACCTTTTGTCTTTATATCAGGCCTATCAAATTACGACATCATCGGCACATACAGACTTCTTTTGTTTTAGTACTATCGACTTAAATATTAACCTATTGCATTTATTGTTATATCGTAAGGGACCTTGGCAAGTTCTGTTTCTTGCAATCAAAAGGTTCTATATTCTACGGTGCTTCAAACCTTGAAAGTTAATGACAACACGTCAACACCTTTGGAATTCAATGAAAATTTAAACAATTTTAACTTTTTTTTAAATCATCCAATGAGTCCTTCCCACACTGGGTCTATCAGACTTATAATGACTAAAATCCACAGTATTTCTGCAATAGATATATTTTACGTTAATTCAATAAACAATTTATTATTTATCTATTACTTTTTATTTTTGGGTGTAATTTATCTATAATATGTATGTATTTAGAAATATATAAGTATGTTTATCAGTTGTCTAGTACCCATAACACAAGCTCTGCTTAGCTTGGGACTAGATGGCGTTGTGTGATAGTTGTGGAATATTTATTTAAAATTTAAAAATTTAATTACGTTCCAGGTTTGCCTGTTAAGACAGTCCCGCTGCCCCGGATGTAACCTTTTCATAATAACTGGGATATCATCATTAGCCTATAGCAGTCCACTGGTGGACAAAGGCCTCTCCAATCGCACGCCATTTCCCTCGATCACCGGATACTCCCATCCTCTAGTAACTGAGATAGGTGCGCAAAAGTATAACAATCTTGTTTAATTTGTTTGAAATGCCTTCTGGATTTACGTTTATTTTTTTAAACAATGTATTAAGCTTTCGCGGTTTAGTGCTAATTTTTATTTTGAGTTCAAAATAATTAATAATTACGGAAGATATTCCGTAAGTGATAGTTCAAAATTATTTTTTATATTTATATTGTTCGGTAAGAATCGTTGTTACGATTCTGTATAGACATAGACAAGAAATAACAGAGCCCACAGACCAAGTAATGAAGACCCATATTGTGACTACTGTAACATATAATTAATTAATTATATTACTTGAAATTTTATTTTAATTATGAAAACGACGTAACTTTCGCTGGAAAGTTATTAGGTATAAAAACATATTATATTATAAAAGTAAACTGGATATGTAAGTGTTTTATTGTACATTTATGTGCAAATGCACAATAATTTTCACTGTTTTATTATACTTGTAATTGAACTGTCAATCATGTTGATTCCGGAAACGATAATACATCTAAATAATTAAATAATATTGTGAAATGAGGAAAACGAAAGGAAAGTAGACAGGTAGATTCCAACAGAATTAATAAATTGAACTAAAACTAAAAAACTGAATGATCTAGATTATTCCGTGCCGTTATCTATACATCTATTCCATACATATAAATAAAATTGGAGAGTTTGTAATATTGAAATAACCGTTTTTTGCTACATGCATAATTATCGGTATAGACATAGATAGACATAGACCGAAATAACATTTTTTTCACATTTTTGTCTGTCTATTTGTAACGGCTAGTCTCTGAAATGACTGGACCGATTTTGACGGGACTTTTATTGGCAGGTCGCTGATGTAATAAGGAGGACTTAGGCTACTTTTATTTTAGAAAAAAAACTCAATAGGGCGGGGGGGGGGGGGTGAGCGGGCGAAGTAGCTGGCAAAAGCTAGTCTGTACTAATATTATAAAGCGAAGCGAAGAGTTTGCTTGTTTGGTTGAACGCGCTGATCGCAGATACGATTTTTTTTTTATAAGATGTTTCCTAATACGGTTAGGTACATCATAAAAAATACAACCTAGCTTAATACTAAAGCTAATGAGTAATTCTATTTTAACTTAATTTGCTAGGGAGAGTAAGCCTAAGAATGTGTCCATTAACACTTTTCTTATTGTCTCTATTAAGGGGAAGACACTTTATTCTTGTGTTCTTTATGGGTAGCACTCACTTCACTACATTATACTAACACTTCACTAAATTAACTCGAAAGGTTTAGTCCTTTTTAGTCTACTCACTATGTCCGTGTTGTCGAGATACGAATTTAAAATTTATTTTTGTGTTGGATACTCGTAGTCCATTTATCGAAGAAGGCTTGAGGTTATACAACATCATGCTATAGTCAATAGGATCCGAGCAGTGAAGGTAAAAGCACGGCGAACAGCTGGTCTTACGTCATCAGCTTATATACAAATAACGTTGATCATGTCCATTGCTGAATTACAGTTCTCCTCTCCAGGTAAGTGTTAATAGCTTATAATCCACTTGTTGGTTTTCAAAGCGAGTTGGTACTACTCGTACGAGTAGATGTCAAATATCTTCGAGTTTCAATATTGTTTTCTGTTTTTGTGCCATCTTATAAATAAAATATTCCAAAACTATCACACAACGCCATCTAGTCCCAAGCTAAGCTGAGCTTGTGTTATGGGTACTTTTTTTTTTTTTTTTTTTTTTTTTTTTAAGGGTGGCAAAATCATCAAATGAGTCCTCCCGCCCTGGGTGGGGCGGGAGGGACTGTCAGACTCTTACTGACTAAAATCCACCCGTGTTTCTTCGGATGCCCTTTACGTTCCGGGGCCGCGGTAACCTGGATTAAGAAAAATCCGCGACCCCAGCAGGCATTTGGCCCCGTAAGGGGCCCCGTCGGTGACCCGTGAAACACGACGCGCCACCGACCTGGGCTTGGTCCTTGGTCGGACGGCGGGCTTACCCATTACTCGCCGTCCGCAAGCCCGCTCCGCCGCTGTGCCCTCTGCTATTCAGAGGGACACGCGTTGGAGCATCCACCTGACAGGCTATTCGCATACGGGCAAAGAGACCCCTCAGGCACACAGTGCCTAAGGAAGTGTTTTGCCCGTATCCCAGGGTGCACCGGCCCGAAAAACTGGTCTTCCCCCCGGACGTATCCGAGAGGGAACTCCAGTCCACGGGCGCACGTGGAGGTTTCCTGTCTTAGCACCCCGTGTTATGGGTACTAGACAACTGATAAACATACTTATATATTTCTATATACATATTATCTCTCCACTACACTTGGTTGAGTGGTAAAGAATGGCTCAGCCATTAAGTCTGCCTGTGTACCATTTGTGTTGCATAAAGTGTATTTTTGGTCTGAATTAAAAAAATCGTCAATCAAAAATTTAAGTAGTTAAAAGTAATGTAAGTCCCAAACTCCGTTATTTGTAATGCTAACAGTAGCTATGTACAGACGCCAGCAGGTCAACCTACCCAAATCTGTCAAATAATAAACCTTATTTTTTTGTGATAAGATTTCGGTTTGACAGATTTCGGTAGGTTGATGTTGTAGCGTCTGTACCTAAGTAATCTTATAAGAAGTTAATTTGGTAACAAAGGACTGTCACCCACAAACGTTTTAACTTTTTTTTCTGTAGTTAGACTAAGTACTAACCTGAAACTTTTTTATTACTTTAGACATTTTAGACTAGCCAGGAAGCACGGTTCAGCCTTCACGGTGTTTGCCCCAATTGTTAAAACATCAACAACTTGTTTACCGCTACTTTTTCTGGACAAACAAATTCAATAGGATTGCAAATTACACGGCCGGCCATTTTTCTTTTGTTGGTAGGTTCGCCGTTAATCTTCCATTAATGTGATGTAGTACTTTAGTAAACGAATGTTAACCGCCTTGCTACAAAAAGATAAACATCTTTTGTACGCTTGTCTAAAAAAAGTGTAACTGCAAAACGACCATTTCACGTCAACGTGAAATTGTGTTTTTTTACAAGTGCTCAACAAATTTTTTTCTTTCTTGTGGTAAGAAGGTAAGTGTTTTGTGACGGGGCCTGTAGAGGGCCAAAGCCTGCCGTGGTTGCGGGACTCACAAATTACCGTACCCCGGAACGTAAAGGGCTATTGAAGGACACCGTGGATTTTATTCAGTTCGAGTCTGACAGTCCCTCCCGCTCTGCCCTGGATGGGAGGACTCATTTGATGATTTTACCACGAAACAAAAAAAAAAGACGGTATGTGTTTGCATTTTTCATAAACTCATAAGTATGAGATGTTTGTGGTATCTAAAATAAAAAAATAAAAAATCAAAGGTCGCCCACAAATGGACTGCTCGAGCAGTTAGCTAGAAATCAACATAAACGGATTGTTTGATTCAAATTCAACTTGAAGCTAACTGTTTCAGCAGTCGCTATCAACTGCTCCGAAGGCAGTTCGTATATTCCAGCTGTTCCGTGTACATGTGTGTATGTTGAAGACCAGACAGTTTTCTTTGATGTCCCAGCATGAAACAGTCAGTGCTGACTGCTGACTGCAAGCAGTTCACGTATTGCTGGCCTTAGACTGCCTCAACTGATGGAGTTATAAATGGCCTTCTAGTGACCAGTTAGACCTCCACAACCTAGTAACTAAGGAGTATGATAACCCTTGCTATGAGTCAAATATTCACTACTAAAAAGACAATCAGTTTATCGCAGTTTCCGAGGTATCTAGATATACATGAGTGTGCGTAGGATTCAGAATCCAAGAGGATACAGGATTCAAATATCCGCTTAATTGGATCTACAAATAATAATATCCGGAATAAAAATAGGATAATAATTATAGAAAGGATGCCCCCGCAATTCAGCATGGCCTACGCAAATTAGCTTCGACTGAACAACATGATGACGTCAATGGTACAGCATCGTATTCAATAGTCACAAACATAAGGTAACCTGAACGTAGCTAAAACAACATGATATGACGTAGGAACTCGAAACTTCATATTCTTTGAAGTAAATTGTATCTACAGGGCGATAGGTACCTCGCCGTCCGACCAGGGCGCGTGCCTCAAGGATCTATCAGCAATCTGACAGGGCCATAGGGCCAAATACCTGGGTTGTAAGACCGTCTTTAAAGGCAACCATGGTCCTCGAAAGCAAAGAGCATCTGAAAGAACAGGGCCTGTAGCCATGTAACAAACGATAAACGCAATAGCTGAGTAGGCTTTAATAGATTTTTAACTTCATATACTTGCTATAGGGTATAAAGTTGAAAATCATATTATTATGACGTCATAAAAGCAGGCTTGTTCCAGTGAGTGAACGAGGTGGCGCTAGGCGACTTGTATAGCTCTGTATCTTTCACTCTCTGGAACAAGCCTGGTTTTAAGACGTCATAATGGCCGCAGGGCTGATGACTCATTTAATGATTTTGCCACCAAAAAAACAGGAAAGCACACAACACTGCCTAAATGTGCACCAAAACAAAAATAAAAATCCTTCTGATCTAAAACTCAATTCAACTATAAATAAATCTTTTAGATTAAAATACTTTTAAGTTCAGTCGTAAAAGTCGCGACAGTAATAAAAATGGTGGACATATAGTTTAGCGCCTCAGTTAGGGCAGGACAGACGAACGGACATAAAAACAAAAGCATACACTATAGCGCGTCGTAAAACTTGCATTAGAAAGTGATTACTGAACGTAAACAGTACAGACGAGTACACAAGTGTTAAGGAAAATAACAAAAATTAGTTTTGAATCCCTGTCTTCTTTCATGTCTATTGCGTAATCCTTATGAGAGAGATTGGGCTGTAATCCACAACGAGAACTCAGTGCCAGATGGAGATGACGATGTCACGTTTGTTCTTAAAAAGGTGGGTCTCAATGTTTTAGAATACCTAGTGATGATTTTTTTTTAATCGCATAGCAGCGCACCTGGGTACTAAGATTTCAGAAGAGATCAGAATTTGTCGGTGCTTCTAAATTGAACCTTTTATCTCAAAATCGGCAGCTATTAGTTAACCAAACATGTAGAACACCTGAATTGTAATTACAGTGATTTTCCGAGCAAGTTAGGTACTGATCATTAATTACAAGGTAGGACATTGGGAAGGAACTGGTGTTCATAAATCCACGGAGAATTGTGATGTCGTAAGCGACATTGAATGTACTGTTATATTATAAACTTCAGATGCTAAGTTGAAAGTTGAAAATGTTTTGAAACGATCCATGTCTCTTACGACATGACATGTTTTCCACCTTCAAAATATGGCACTGATTGAGTTGTTATCATGTTCTATTAACATAATAATGCTAAATCTGGATCTAGAGCCATGTTCATTAGCAACTGTATTGACTGCAACTATCATTTATAATAATTACTTCTTGGCACAGACATTCAATCCAAATTATGTGTACCTAAGTCAATGACATATAATTTCAAATTATTGGCATGGAAATAAACCTATTTATTTATTATTTATACAGTAACTGGATTTTGAGTGTTGCTTCAGCGCGTAGGTCGGAGATTTCCTCACAGGAACTACTGCCAGGATAAAAAATATCCTAGGTACATATCCTTTTAAAATTCTCATTTAAAATATTTAAAAAGAAAATATAATAGTACTCTACAAAAAGGTCTGCACCCGTTAAACAATAATTGTTAATTTTGTACAAAAGAATTTCAAGAGACTGGTACAATAAAATCATACGTGCAGTATGTGCTCTCGAACACTTTTGACAGCAACGATACTTTTATTCAATACCAAAGACTACAGACTCAAGTGCATGTCTGTAAAGAAACACTTTAGAGATGCAACCTATATGCTTCAGGAACTTTATAGTTATTGAAACTCTATTGTCCTTTAACGTCCAGCCATAAAATATTTAAAAACATTCTTAAAAGTAAACAGAATTGGAAAAAAAGATTAAAAAGATTGTTTGAATTTTTGTTCCATTATCGGTTTTGGGAAGCCTTTTTTTTTTTGTATGTTTGCAAAGAGATTATATTTTTAAAGTAGGTAAATACAAAAGGCATAGATAAAAAAGCTCTTGGCGCCATTGAGGAATGTTTTACTTTTTTTTGGGTCGAGTTATGAATAATTGTACTTACATTGTAATTGTTCAATACCACGCCACGTGCCTAAGTGATTTTTTACGCAAAATATTTTTAGAGTACAATGTTAAAGTGGGTTGGTAACATTTTGAGATAACAAACTTTAGTTTTTGGTTTTGTACATTTTAAATATAAGATAAGAAGCTTGAGTTCTGTACTGGGCGGGTACAATGCTATCTAAACACAGAAAGTGAATGTCTAGACGTGGAAAAAATGGAGCTCTATTCATGTGTCACCAACCAAAAAATTGAGACGATTTTAATATTTGCCCTTTTCTTTTTCATTGTGTCAGACAGATGGTGTATCATAGCAAGTAATAAGATATAATATATAAAGATTAAAATAGAGAGAAATAGAGATTCAATCGTAAAATTCATGGGTATTTTTTAAAAGCAATATTTATATTTACAAAATTCCTTTCAACCCTTCCAACATTGCAGATTGTTTACTAATCAACGCGTGCGCAAGTTCCGACGCAAACGCGATCACGTACGCAATGCGTCTTCGAAGAAACATCAAAACGCATGGCTCGTATCGAATTGCAGCTCACTATCGAATGAATGGAATCGAGTTCGAGATCATCGGTAACGGTAATCGATTAAGAATCGATTGATTGGTTGTTCGAGTAATCGGTTATCGGTTCACCTAGCGCCCTGGGGTAAAGGGATTAGATTTTATCGGTGTTATTAAATAATTAGATTGAGATCGGATATGATTTCGATAGAATATCTATTTTTATTGTGTCTATAAGCGAGAATTAAGAACGAATTCGCCTAAAGTGGAGCAATTTTGATTGGTTTTGAAGCAGAAACGATGAAATTGTCCTAAAATATAATATTTTTGTAAGAAAAATTCGCGGTTGCTAAAGACATTCGAGGCCTTTTATACGAATGTAAATGGTTTATTAATGATCGGTCCAGTCTTCTTCTTCTTATCGTGTGGTTGATGAACAACCTGGTGTCAGAGTTTAAACCGCCCGTAGGCCTCTGACATGGCTTCACACACCGTTGAAAAATCTCTCAGGTGTGCTGGTTTCCTCACGATGTTTTCCTTCACCGTTTTTAGCAAGTGATAATTAATTTATAATACGTCCAACGGTCGTACCACTCGGCTATCACTGCTTTTTTTTTATCGGTCCAGTAAAAGTATTGCACTTCCTCAACTATAGCACAGGAGTTAAGAAACGGACTCTGATACCCTTTGATGGTGTATTGCCAAACAAATCTGATCAGTCAAAAATATCACAGCCAAATAGCAAATAACTGGATTGCTCACACTGTTAACCTAGAAACGATGTTAAATCGATGGACTACCATTTAAAATGCAATGGCACCATGTTTTTCTACAGGATTGACACTGGACACTGTTTACTACGGAACCCTAAGAATGCAGGTAATAGAAACCGCTGTACTTATTAAGTGTTCATTCTTATTAGTTACTATCACAAGCATTCAAACCAGTCAAGCTCCAAATATTTTTCTTTCTCTTACATGGATTCGTTTTTACTGATTGTACTTTTAATAAATCTCGTGGACCCGTTGGGAATTCATGTATGCACATTCAAAACAATATTATAGTTTACCATGGACCCGTTGGGTAACAGGACAAAATAAACGTGGAGCTTTGGGAACGATCCTTAAAATTGAATCTCTAATATTCTAAGGCTTCACCGACCACTTCATTAAACCAATCACAATCGTCGGTACACCTGCACACACATGTGGCTCCCCGTGAGGTATTGCGGTCAAGCAGCGCCCGCGCAGTATCACTTATCGTTAGAAGAGATACCGTGACAACCGCACTCACGTTGGATGCGACGTGGTTTGAGTTGGTAGGTAGTTCGTGAACTTGGTATGTTGGATAGTGAGGAAGACGTGTTGTTAACTGCGGTAATAGTGTCTTTTTTTACAAGCTTTTATTAAATTTCACCTGTCCTGTAATCCCGTTGTCTGTGATCAAATCTTGGAAGTTAAAGATCCACTTCTCGGTTTCCGATTGAGTTGAAATATTGTACGTATTTGTACGAGAAAATTTAACATCGTAAGTAAATAAAATTATGTTATTTTATAAACTACCTTACGAGACTAACTTTCATATAAAGTATCTTTTGCTTAACTCTGAAATCGTGACTTTCAGAGCATGAAAAGTTTTAGAATTCTACAATAATTCTCTGATTGAGCTGTCCGAGTTAACAGAATTCAACAAAAAAAAAAACTTTTTATCGTCTCAGACCTTCACTTTATAGACTTTAAGCACGTTCTTTCACTGATGTCCTTCAAGTTTTGCTTAAACTTGGCAAGTTTACACCCTAAGATTATAACTACGGGGACTAAAAACCGGTATTTCAAGAAAAGCAATAAATTAGAATTACTATAGTGCAGTAGGACAAGTTGTTAGCTTGTCTTCTGTAGCCATATTTATGATTTATTTTATCGTTTATTCGTATAATTTATAGGATACTGTTAATTACTTGCAATAACAACATTACTATTGGTACTATGTTAAGGGTACGAAGAAGTGAAAACACCTTACTTTTCGGATTCAATGGATAATGTGCAAGTTCAAGAAACAGGTTGGATTTAAGTTAGTTCATTTCATTTCACCAATAGCGAAAGGGCCCGTTTGTTTTGAACCTTTTTTTATCGTGGTAAAATCATCAAAGGACTCCTCCCACCCAGGGCAGAACTGGAGGGACTGTCAGACTCGTACTGACTAAAATCCACGGTGTCCTTCAATAGCCCTTTACGTTCCGGAGACACGGTAATTCGTACAGTCCCGCGACCCCGGCAGTTGATTTGACCCTAAATTACGTTTAAATAATTATTTAAAGGTAATTTATTTAATATACGGCATAAGGAATTCGTTAGCAGCCAAGTTTGGCGACAAAACTATAATATAACAGATTGAATACCTAACTACAATTTCGCCCCCTGTGAAAGATTAACTGTTCGATTTTAAACAACTCGATGCCCAGAGCTGGATATTAAATGTGCTTTTATTTATGCCAAAAGAGGTAGTATTACATAACATATAGGTATCTATACTTTCTGGTGTTTAACAACTATCGTATACGCACATTGCACAGCAAAAGAAACGCGAAAACGCAATCAATGCCCAATGAAGCGCATCTTCCATGGAACTGTTACTACTTTTACATTCTTCGACCACTCATACGCAACACTTACGTTGTTTACACGGTTGTTTTCTGGTAAAAAACTGGAAAAACTGGCTGGATAGGTCGATGTCTCATAGACAAATACACGAAAGAGGTTGTGTAACATTAATTTGTTCAAGTTGTTATAGTATTTGGATAGACGTTGATTTTTGCAAGACCTTGCTGCCTATGACCTTGAAGCCTTATCATGACGTTTCCCGTTTTTGTGACGTAAAGGTAAAAGAGCACTTTGACGTTAATTTGGTGGAAATATTAAGGTCCTTCTTCCTAAACTAACCTAACTTATTATAATTAAAAAAAAAACGGAAACTGAGTCAAATGCTGTAGGCTGATGGTGATGGTCGCGGGACTTACGAATTACCGTGACCCCGGAACGTAAAGGGCTATTGAAGGACACCGTGGATTTTAGTCAGTACGAGTCTGACAGTCTCTCCCGCTCTGCCTTGGGTGGGAGGACTCATTTGATGATTTTACCACGAAAAAAAAGGCTGATTCTGAACTTCCATAGCCTGAGAGATATCTCGATTCATTACATAATAATAAGTTGTAGTTATGTAAATCATTGAGATACTTTATTATTACAATACGCACAATAATACCACTAAGCATTATGAATCATAATAACAATAACAAGCCCACGCAAATTCCATATTATATGATTTATATCTGAAGTATTTTTTATTACTTAACAATATAATTGGTAATAACACATTGCACTCCAGTGATGCCAATCTAACGAGGAAATAAACATTCGATAGTACTTCGAATTATAGCGGAAAAAAAAACAATATGGCGAATTCTTTTGTTTAAATTAGGAAGTCCTATAATCGTACAGATGTTTGGAGGTATTTATTTATGTTATAAATAACTCTTATTGTTTAGACGATAAGGTGTGATTTGTTTAATTCGTTGTTTTAATTTTATATGAATCATCATTGGTTTTTGTTTTGGTTTCTCAACTGGCAACACGTAAAACGTTTTGATAAAGATCTTCTTTGTTTTATTTTGTGATTAAAAAATTTAAACATTCGGCTTCTCTTAGGACCGTATCTTTTGTATTGTAGTATGTGGCATGGCAGTGATCCTTTTTTGTTTGATGTAGTTGTAGGTACCTACAACTTAACATAATTTTTCATATGTATGATCCTAAATTACTAGACTGGGAAAATTGTCCAGTTATTTTTTTTTTCCAAAATAGCGTGGACACCGGCTTTTTCAACAATAATTATGTAATTCACAGAATTTATAACACAAAAAATCTATGATTCATTTTATTTTATTACCTGTTTTGGGGTGGTAGACTAATCTACCCTGCACGGTAGGCGCCACGCAACCCCAGCAGGCGATTTCTACCCACCTAAAGAGTTGCCTTTAATTTAAAACCAATCTCACATTTTCTTCCATGAGGGTAAGTAAAGATACAGAACTCCTTTTTGTATTTTTATCAGAACTAGATCTAAAATAAAACAACAAAACGGAAGCTCAACAATTACCTCACAGCAATTGATTCAATTTATCGCTGGCAGCCGGCAAATTGCAGTAAACAAGCAAAGAAAAACAATCAAACAAACCTACTGAGCTAATAATAATACGCCGCTCCTTATAAGGCGTATCGTGTCGTATCTTGGCGTAGTGTCGTAGTTTACTACGGTAGTATCGGTGTTCGATCTAAAAACGTTATGAAAGTGCACCTGACTGGATCAGAGGTAGGGTTGTCGAGTCATCGGGGTAATAAAATCCGGATAGTAAAACATTGGTTAAAATTGTTTTAGTTATTTTTCCAGTAAAAGGTGACTGTTTTGGTGAAGAATACTAGAAAGTGAAGAATTCCACTCAAACGTCACCCAAATGTCACTGTCAGCTGTCAAATCTGACAGAACAGTCCATAAATCATTAATGTCGTTTTGGTTTGGGGGCAAAACTTCACAGTGGCGTTTAAGAGTTATGACAGCTATTTGAAGTTTGGAGGCAAAGCCCTCTTAAGCGTTTAGTGAAAGACGAAGACCATGCACTACCCCAAATGAAGCGGGGTAATTACGTGATCAGGATTAGGCTTCTCTTAGAAAAAGGTAAGAACATCACAAAGAAAGCACCGTTTGACAATAAAAATTTCTTGGTAATATCACGAATTACTAAAATGAACTAAATATTAGCAATAACAGTTAAAATTAAATTACAATTGACTTGTTAAGAGAAAAGATTTTGAGAAAGCTTTAATTTTTTTTCCTTTTCAAAATAAATGTCAATAACAGTTGCTTGTTCAGTGAAATAATAACCGCGGCCCTTTTACTTAGCGGCAGTCTCTTTTGCTAGCAGTACGCGGCAGGTGTACCGATAGCCCTAGACCGCAAGAACCTATATTTAGTAGTAAATAGAAGTGTTAATTACAGCGCGTGTCCATAGACAACTGCTTCTACTTTCCTACAAGCTTCCATAAATGACTTTTTGTCCAGCTTTGAGCATAATGACCACTGTGTGGTTTCTAAAAGTGAGAGGTGAAGTTTGTTTACAATTAAGTTTTAGTTTTGTTTGATTATATCTGATGTCACGAAAGTAGGTAGTCGTTCAGTTAATTATATACTTACGAATAAATAAATATTCTAAAAAAGGTAAACGTTGCCGTCGATGTGTAGGTGTAACAAAGATTAAGTAATGAAAGAAATTCACATTGAATTTAGATTAACTAGCGACATCTGTTGTGGAATAGCAAAACTTAACAGTTAACGTCATCTAGTGCCAAATAGTAAAACCACAATGCGAAGTTTGTTTTGCAGTTGACATGTTTTGAAGATAGATGGCGTAACGTGTTAGTCCGTAAAATGCTAAATTATTTCTTAGGATCAAAATTATCCGCGGAAAGTGTAGGGTACAAATAAATTAACTCCACGCGTACTTTGTTTTGATTATTTATGTTTCAGTGATGACTATCATCGTAAATGATCGATAATGAATAATCGTTCATTTACCATAATATATCCTGTTTTGTTTTTAATTATCAAATATCTCTTAAAATGTTATTACCTGATAATTTGATTATTTGTAATAGGTAATTGCATACAAAGATCCGTGTATGTCGTAAGAGTTCGTATTTACAACACCACGTAATAATTTTTTTCATTATGTTCCAGCAATAAGTAAAAAAAGCATTATTTAAATTCAATATGGATACCAAAAACATGGCATTAATAGGATTACTTATTTCGACTTGCTCTCTATGAGCTGCGGTGTCCGAGTGGTTAAGGAGATGGACTTGAAATCCATTGGGTTCTACCCGCACAGGTTCGAATCCTGTCCGCAGCGTATTCTTTTGGTGACGATAACAATTCGGAAACAATTATCACATTCTGTCATTGATAACGATTTCCTAATGATTTACGATTTGAAAGTCAGTGTTATCAAAGTTGTTGCTTCCATTTTTTATAAAGTAATTAATTTATACAATATTCAATAAAATAATATCATAAATAAATAAAAATAATGTAAAAATAATTATTACAATTTTACAACAACATTTTCACAAAAAGATTCCTTCGAGCCGGATTTGAACCAGCGACCTATGGATATCAATGATTTATACTCTACAGTCCACCGCTCTACCAACTGAGCTATCGAAGGCTTGAAAGACGAGACGAAATACAGGGGTATAATCGGGTTAATACATAATAATGTGACGTAAGACTACTATTTTCACAAAACGGTTGTGCAATCGACTGAGTTCGATCCGCGTACGTAACAAATATTTGTATGACCACTTAAGCAGTATTGTGCATGTTTTAACATGGAATGCTGCCGTAAATTGTATTTTTTCACCACAAAAAAGAAATCTTTTTCAGTAATATTTTAGATTTTTACTAAATTTTTTTTACGTAAAAATGTAGTTGGCTGATACTAGGAATTTTTATACACGTACAGTTAAACGTTGCTACACAATAAATTTCTATCAGATAGCAAAACATTGCAATAACTTTGTCCGATCTGTGCCATTTCCTGCATAATAATATTTTATCGCATCGACTGCGGAGGTTCCTAGTTTATATAATACTCTTTAGTTTAAAATACCTAATAATTTATGTAGAATATGTGGAGGTACTTAAATCAAGCGTTTATGGCTTTTAAATATCGAATGCAGGTTTAAAATTTATGTTCTAGATGCAATAAGTTGGAGTTCTGAGCTTCTGCTCGTAGTATTTTGTCAGGCGCTTAAATCTTCCTTATGATTTTGCTTAGTATTAAGTAGTCCTCACTATATCGCTTAGTATATGGTAGTAGTAATATTACTTACTTAACATTTTATTAGGAATAACTTACTCTCGAAGCAGGATCATTTGGTATATTAAAAAATACCAAACTATCCTGCTATATCAATGGTTGTTGGTAACTCAATCACGCAAGACCATCCGTACCAATTTGGATGAAATGTCTATCTAGATAGTTAATCACCTACATGAACTAATAGGATACCTACCTACTGATTCTCCCGTTTAGTACGGTGACTATAATTACATGGGACAATAACCAAACATTACGATTTCACGGTCGTATAAACTTGTATTGTAACCAACAGTAAAAGCATTTCAATTCATATTTTGCAAACAATTAATTGGCCCTTACATAAACAAAATTGCACGAGTTATTATATATATCTCTATCTACATATATAAAAATGTTATGTTGCTTGTGTTCTGCACCGATTGAGCTGAAATTTTAGCATGATATATAATCTGCATCAAGGATTATATATAGAGATATTTTTTGCATCAGTCACATATCCGCGACCGCGAAAAAACAGTTTTTTTTGTGCCACAGCGAAGCGTGGCAGGGTACAGCTAGTACATTATATTATTCAGGGAACGTGCATCAGCACTTTTACATCGCTGTATATAACGCCAGTACACATTCAACACTCATATATAGCGGTACACACCACATCAACACACATATTAGTTACTTGGTAGTTGAAGTATATGATAAACGGATATCCTTTGACTATCAGTGATTTCTTCCTATATAAATCACTAGTTGTTTGTGCCACAATCAGCAACGCATATAAAGATAAACCCTTTCCGTCTTACTTCAAGAAAAATAAACATATTATTATGTTGAACACTTGTCTAAAAAAAACTGTCAACATCAAAACGATATTTCACGTTGATATAACCCCCGTTTTGCAGTTACACTTATTTTAAACAACTGTTTAAGAGCGAGTATTCTGAAAGTTGGCAACGTCGCAAGTAGTTGTCAAATATTCACAAGTTTGAATTAATTTAGCAATGTTACTGTATGGAAATAAGAAATATGGCTCTGTAGTACACTAAAAAAATGATAAGGGTATACAATATTTAATATCATAACACCGCATTATATAGTTTGAGATGTAAAAAAGCATTTGGGAACTTTCCAAATGCCTATTATATACCTGAAACGGTTACAACATCAAATTCAGTGTTTTAATTGCATTCCGATATCAATTTTTTAGTGCACTACGGAGCCATATTTCTAATTTTCATTCAGTAAATTTGCATTAAATATTTGACAGCTATTTGCGACGTTGTCAACTTTCAAAATACGCGCTCTTAATAGATGTTATCTTTTTGTAGTAATGCCGTTAAAATACTACCTGCCGATCAGTGAACTTGAGCTACTACCTACCACGTTTTACAATCAATACAATCTATTTCCATATCGCTATATCCGCCGTATCCGAGTCGGATCCGGCTCGGTTCAAAGCACTGACCGCATGTCTGTATGCAAATAAACAAACTGAAATAGACTTCAAGAGCAACCTTTTGTATAAGGGTTAAAGTTGTTGATCTGTAGTTGCCGAGCAAGCGTTTCGAATTGTTAAGCCCTTCTTTATTTTTCAAATTAGAACGATAGGAAAGATAAGGAGAAGGTTATAATTCCAATCGTTTTTGAGTTTAGCCTTTTTCAGTTAGTTGCTCAAAAGTGTCCAGTTCGTCACATGTTAGTAAAAAATTGTTTACTTTATATTTAGTTAAAAAAAAATACCGACCCGAATACCGAATTGACAAAGGAAACTGTTGTCCGACGTACATAAATACTCATTTTCATCTCTTAGTTTTACCTCTTTAGATTGGAATATTGTGAAACTGTTCCCTTACCTTCGTCAAAAAAAAAACGATGACCACTAGCAATTTCTCTTTAATTAGAGTCAGTGAAATGATTACGCACACATTGAAATATCTAACACAACATTAGAAAACCGTTGCTACACACATATCTCTTTTGCTGACTGAACTTTAACCTTTCAAATTACACGTGGAACACAAATGCCCCTTTTTTATCGTGTTAAAATTATCAAATGAGTCCTCCCACCCCGGGGCAGAGCGGGAGGAACTGTCAGACTCGTACTGACTAAAATCCACGGTGTCCTTCAATAGCCTTTACGTTCCGGGGTCACGGTAATTCGTACAGTCCCACGAACCCGGCAGGCTTTGGCCCTCTAGAGGGGGGTCCCGTCACTTTGCTGACACTCTTTAAGGCGCGCGTGGAACACAACGCGCCGTCGACCCAACACAAATGCCCCTAGGTTGACCTAACACCAGAGCGTAGATATAGCCTGTATTGCCTACAGTACTCAATTATTCTTATTACACATTCCACAACGCCAAATTCCACTGAAAAACTAATTTATGAAAAGTTCCATCATTGTTTCATCAATGTGGGTAGTCGGTACTTGCAAATAATGATATCTTCATTTGTAGGTAAATGTCAGAGAAGTTCAAGTGGGTGTCGATGATTCATAGGGCAATGGAAAACGAGAGGCGCTAGCACAAATGGACGGTGTAATAGTCATGAAAATAAAAATTGACTTTTATAAAAAAAAAATTGGTTCAATTTTCTGGCGACAAGCAGGGGACTCCAAGATGGTGGTCGCGAGCCAGGCCCTACCATTGCCTGTGAGGTCAGTCAGCCCTCACCACAGGTTATAGGTAATTTGGGTTATGGGATTGACGAAACAGGAACATAAAAGGACCATTGAATGAAACCCGATTTTAGTCAGTACGAGTCTGACAGTCCATTCCACTCCACCCTAGGCGGAAGGACTCATTAATTGATGATTTGACCACCTAAACCAAAAGGTAACAACTAGACTGTGATACCCTTGCTCGTGGTCGATGGCTAGGTTAAGTTTATAATAATGACGAGGTTCATTACTTTTGGGAAATCGTAATAAATATTCAACAACAAATTCAAACTATCAACCCCAAAAACAACCCCTTAGGGGTCGATTTTTGCAAAATGACTGAGTGAGTGACCTTACGCTTTTATATGTATAATTTAAAAAAGAAAACGCTTGTTTTAATGTTATGATCACACCGCACGCTCGTGCTAGGGCCTGCCTGAACTACTGAATGCCTACGCCTGCTGCCTACGCGTGATTAGTGTTCAGGTAACTGAGTGATGAAATGTAAACTTTGTAGAATGACGGAGTGTAGGAGGTCGGTGTAGTTACGCATTATTTCAATCAAGACTAACTTAGTAGACACCTCTTGCCCTTACAATTCGAACTTCATGATGTATTTGCGCCGCCAGTAAAAAATTTGAAAAATAATGGGCACGTATTTTTTCATACGTTTGAGGAGCTCGTTGCTAAATAAACACAGCCGCACAGGCCGATCTTCCGGGTTAAGCCGCGCTAGCCAAGGTTGGTCTGTGGATGGCTGACCATTTGTCATAGCGAGTTTCCTCCGTGCCTCGGAAAGCACGTAAAGCCGTTGTTCCGGCTGTCATTCATTCATGTCATTCATCATTTGTAGATCTTTAACAGTCGTTACTGTTAGTCAGAAGCTCTAAAGTCTGACAACCAGTCTCACCATGGGGTATCGTATTACCCAGTTACTGGGTTATGGAGGTCCGACAGGCAGTGGCTCCATGTAAAATACTGATATCCAGCTGCATCTGGTTTGACTGGAAGCCGACCCCAATATAGTTGGGAAAAGGCCAGGCAGATGATGATTTTTTCATATGTTAAACCAATGCATATTTACAAAGATATAACGAATCAAAATTCGACAGTCCCTCACTCCTGCATCAGAAGTAAAAATTGTACCTGCTTGTAACGTTTTGCTAATTACAAAATAGTCGTATCTTCGTCAATGTTGATTTTCGTAATAATATAAAAAAATATGTATCAAATATATTTTGAGAATCTAATTGAGGTACTAATTAGATTGTTTCAGTTACATACCCTATTCGTTTAATTAACAAAGTTCATCATTTGTTAAGTAAATTTTTTAATTGGTGACAAATAAATCTACAACAGTTTTATGCTAGGTACTTGTATACATGTAAATATAATCATACCTCTTTATCATCAAATAACTTATTTGCGTTCAGTACATGATGAGACACACAATTTTTACTTATTAGTTTAACTAGGTCCACTATATTTATACTTTTACAATTTTTGTTAAATTTAAATTATTGTTGATTACCTTCCAAGCTAAGAATTTTAAGCCTCTTTGCTGGCCCATACATAACCGAGCGAAAACAAACACACACAGCTGCAATTTACAACACTAGTGCTAGTCCACGAACAGGCTAACAAGCCTGTTAGTCGCAGTTTAACCAAAGCAAACGTTACAGCCGCATAGTCAGAATGGCTAGTATTTCTACAATTGACTATTTGACTGAAAAATTCAAATTAGTCCGTCACTTAGATTATCGAAAAATATTCGACCCGTATTTTTTCTTTTGTTTCGTAAACCAAAATTGACGGAGATACGATGCTTTCAAAATTGGCCAAACGTCACAATTTAGTAAAATTTTTATTGAATTCTGACGTCACGAGCATAGAAAATATAACGCATCGAAACTCGAGAGTGGGGCTCTCGAGTTTCGATGCGTTATATTTTGGTAAAAATTCATTGATTTTACAAAAGAAAAAATACGTGTGCGTTATTTTTTAAAACTCTAAATGCCGGATTATATTTGTAATATAAAGCTACTGTTAAATAGCCATTTTTTTAATTTATGATAATCATGTAATGATCCCTCCCACTCGACTCAAACCATTACAAAATGCGGTTTAACTGAAAACCTGAAAACATGGTTTACACAAAACGGTGTCTCAAATCGTGGTTTTGTGATATTAACCATTGACTAAACTATGTTCTAAGTAGCAGCTATCAAAGGTGTGTCAAAGTTTCTGAAAGAAGTTTTTTCATTGTGTTGTTGTTTTTGTTCACACTAAATGCTATTAAAAATGGTAGATTTAATTGTTTAGACTATGGCTCAAATAATTGTACTAACAGTCCACGTTTTATCTAAGTTTTGTAATACGGAGAGAGAAAAACAATGGTTCTGTAGATAAGCCTGGACTTGATAGTCCAGGTTTAAACCAAGGTTTATTTAGTTTTTTGTAATAAGACTGAGACCGTCAATCAATGCCGGGCACTCGTCATCCTGTCCAACCAAATACAGATGGATACCAGTTTTATACTTTAAGCGACCTTACAACCTAGTTAATACTGTGTTGTGGAGGTCTACAATAAATATAGGGATCACGGCAACCTGATAAGTCCCGCGACTCCAATATACAGGCTGTTACAAAATAAGCATAATAAATCTGAAGTGATGAGTCAGACCACTCAACTTTGACAATTATTCAGAGAAGGAATTTACTTCTTGGAAAAAATGTCACCAAAAACAAAAATATTTGTTTTGTAATTGCGTTAGTCGATGTCATACCTACTTTATCAAATTATCATATTGTGCATTTGTGACTGTTTGATGGCAATATACATAATACGCTCATCCCCTGTTACGTGCTACTCTTAGAACACCTCAATCAATTTTTTTCGGGGATTTCAGGTGTTACGTTATGAATACTGAGCATTATGTATTTTAATTTGGTATTCGGTCCCCGGGCGAATAGTTTCCAATAATCGGCCGAATACCGAATAGTAAAATTGGGACCGAATAGGTGGATACCGAATAGTCGTGACATCTCTAATTCCTGTCTACATCGTGTATCTCTTTGTTTACACTGACAACTGTAGTCCGCTGAGTAACGCTGCAAAATTGGCTGGACTATACATACGACGTATATTTGTGACGTAAGCAACTTTTGGGATAGAGGCGGGAATATAGGCTCTTTTTGTTTTTCATAAAACCCGGTACGTAATAAAATAATGTAACACGCAAGTTAGTTTGCTGAACGAATTTGAATAAAAAGTTTACCTGTTACAAATAAATTAGGTACAGGCTTAACTGATATTCAATAATTAACATTTAAACCACTGCGCCCCATCTATAACGAATAGCCTAATAAATTCTTAACCCTTCAAAGGCAGTTGAATTTTGACTTCCAAACAAATTGCTGATTCACCCAATTTTATATAAACCGGGAACCAGTCAAAAGAAATTAAAGCGGAACATTTAAATTGAAAAAGCTTATTCCAATTCCGAATGCAAATCACCGTCATTTTTTTCGCTCGGTCGCTTTACGCGAATCGCTCACAAACTTCGCAAAACGGTTTCTACGTGAACGCTCTCCAATGAGCGTTTGGACCATTGACGTCATCACGAGAGCACAGCCGCCGGAGCCTCGATACTATTGTCAAACACATATTTAATTACCATCGTGTGCAGTGCGGCACACGCAACGACCTATACAGAACGGAACAACGGGAAATTTCTGACCGTTCAAAATCCAACTTTGTGCTATAAATATAAAGTACGTTTCTCCTTGGTGGAAAATAGGTTGTTTAACCGTTCCTTGGAGGTGTGTAAGGGTGAATTTCGGCCGATCCTGTGTTGTACTACGCCTGCGCAAAAAACAGTTGGCGAGCGCGTACTTCAGTTAAAGTAAGGCGGCGCGCCGGCTAGCGCGCTCGCCTGCCGGTCGGCCACGGACCCTCAGCGGACGCCGAATACCATTTTTCATCAATAAAAATAATGTCCTGAAGTGTTAAAATCGTGTGTGTTGTCTTAACCTGTCAATTTAGCTGTTACTGTGAATGTTGCGGTAATGTTAGCTGCCCGTAGTGTCTTCCTTTAGTATAGACGTGATTGACTGTTAAAAATGTCGTTGTTTTGATAAGGTGAGTTCTTGGTTTAAGGTCGGAGCTTGCCCTTGGTAATGGCAAGTACACACGTATGTATGTACCACATATTGTGGCGAAATGTTCGCGTGACTCAGTTCAGGTGAAATCATTTAGAAAATTGCTGCCACATTCCACTGAAGGTTTTTTCATGCCTGCAAAGATTTGATACGATAAACGTTGGAGCGGTATTAACAATGAAATTGTGGGGATGTCAAGCTATAAATTGGTCTGCTACTGGATGTAATAATGTTGCAGATCGTGCTCATATACAAGAATAAATTTATGACTCATAACAGCATGGCAATCAAACACTCGTAAACAGTTTATGAAATCTGTAATATCGCATCGACGCGCTACGGTGTTGTTATTCAAATATGCTATAACACTACTGCGATTCAAGAATCTAATGAAATTACAAAAATAAACGATGACTCAGGTAAAGAGAAAGGGCGGTTATGTAAAAAGAAACAACTTGACATAACCGTCATTTCTGTCAACCTCGGTAGGGCGAGGGTTAAGTAAGTATAGAGGTTTTTGTCATAAACTAAGTGACCGAATATGGAATAAGATCTCATTTAACTGAAATAAATTAATTCACCATTTTTTCCGGGGTATTACATGACCCTGATCAAAAAAAAACTGCCAATCAAATAAGTCCCAATCGCGGTTTGAATTTGAGCAACGATTTTATTTCGACAACTACACCTGTATCTTTTAAATTAAATTGATTGCGCTGTAATGAAACTATGAAAAGGTTAGGTCGTAAGTCATTGTTATTGTCAGAATTGTCGAAATTACTGCGAAAAGGTTCCCCCTCTCCCTCTCTTTAATGTTCCTAGAATTTTCCGTCTGGGCCCAGTCTGAATCATTGATCTTTTATTTTATACAGTATATCTTAACCTTTTGGGGGTTTCCCACAACGTCTACCCTGTTTTACATCTGTGTATTATTTAGAAAACCGGGTAGGCTTTAAAACTTACTTGATATTTTAATGTTTTTTTCTGGGGTAACTAACTGTAACAGTGAGTTACAGTGAGTTACCCCAGTTTTTTTTTGTCTTAACCTTTTTGGGGTTTTCCCACAACCTCTACCCTGTTGTACGTCGGTGTATTATTTAGAAAACTGGGTAGGCTTTAAAACTCACTTGATATTTTAATATTTTTTTCTGGGGTAACTCACTGTAACTCACTGTATTGGCAAGTTACGGTTAAAAAAAAGTAAAAAAATAAATAATTATAAATGTAATTTGGCGACCGTGTAATTTTTTTTGTTTGTCATGATAAAATCATGAAATGAGTCCTACGGCGGGACGGGAGGGCTGTCAGACTCGTACTGACTAAAATCCACGGTGTCCTTCAATAGCTCTTTACGTTCCGGAGTCACGGTAATTCGTGAATCCCGCGACCCCGGCAGGCTTTGGCCCTCTAAAAGCCCCATTTTAGAGGGCCAAAGCCTGCCGGGGTCCCTGCCCCGTCATAATGCTGACACTGTTTGAGGCGCGCGTGGAACACAACGCGCCGTAATTGAAGGACCATGGTGCATTTAAGTCAGTACAAATCTGAAAGTTCCTTTCCCTCCACTCAGGGCGGGAGGACGCATTTGATGAATTTTTGGTTAAAAAAGGCTAATGCCAAACATTACGTGCTCAGTAAAGCTTAATTAGCGTTAAGTACGGCTTATTATAGTATAATAACGCGGGAACGTGTTTACATATTAGGTTTCCATATAGATGGCTCGGTTACATACATGTAGTCAAATATATTGCCATTTGATTACTATATGGTAATTGCAAACAGGATTATTTCAAGGAATGTTTAGATGTTAGTATTCCTACATTAATGTTCCTAGACAATAATTTATTAGGATTACTTTAGTAAATTGTTTTGGATCACCTTTGCGGTGCACATTTTTTGCGGTTCATCATTCCAATACTGACAATTCCTAGCAATACAGTTGTGATGATGTAAAGTGTGGCGTAAAGGAATGATAAAGCACTCATTCTTTCCGAGTTTTCGTCGCCAATCTTTCCGCAGGAAAACCTCATCGTCATCGTTATTCGAATTTTAATTTACAGGACAAGAACCGAAAGATCAATGACGGTTACACCACTGTATCGTGTACCAAATTGACTCAATCCCAATCATTAATGCCTTTGTCAAACAGACAGGCGGGTCCGAAGCAATATCGAACCGATACGAGACGTCAGTCCGATAATTCTGTCACGCTATCGGATCGCTTTCGATTTTCTTTGTGAATGGATTCAAACAATTCCATACATTACAAATAAAAACGCCTCGCTTCGCATTCGTCACGCCTGTCTGTTTGACAAAGGCATAAATGTGCATTAAGAAGATCGTCCCAGATGTTATTTGTAGATATTTGACAGTCATGGCAGGTAATCGGTGGCCTGAAAGTCTGGCAGCCAATATTTCTAAGGGTTAGGCAACCGGTACAAGTAAAATAATGGCATTTAACTGAATCCGGTTTTAAATTGAAAACCGACCCAAATATTACATATTTATACCGTAAAAGTAGCAAGCAAGCATATGAAAAGCGGTCACTGTAGCCTATAGGCGCCTGCAACACTAGAAGTATCGGTTGCACGTTGTTGACCTTTTTTTTTACGTGGTAAAATCATCGAATGAGTCCTCTCACCCAGGGCAGAGCGGGAGGGACTGTCAGACTCGTACTGAAATCCACGGTGTCCTTCAATAGCCCTTTACGTACCGGGGTCACGGTTAATCATAAGTCCCGCGACCGACGTTGTCGACCTTGCAACTTTTTCACGCCATTTTTGAGGGTGTGAAGAAAAAAGAAAGAAACGTTTAGTACCGTAACATAAACAAAGTTAAGAAAATACTAGGCAGGTGATGATTAAAAAAACAACAATATCTAGTGACTAACATCAGCCGAAAAAGAGAGATAGATGATCTATTCTTGCCACTAGGTCAATGTTTTGGATCTGAATCAAAGACACCTGTACTGAATTAGATTGGCATATTTTTAACAATCGTTATTGTTAATGTTAAGGAGCACAGCAACCTAAGAAAACACTTGTACATAGTAAATAAGTACTTAGAAAGTAAGGCATTGTATAGACGTAAGATTTATAAAACCTTTTAAGTTACTAAGTATTTGTTACCCCTCCCTTAGTTCTGTAACGTAGAGTTTAGATTTAGACATTGATATTTTGATAGTGTTTTGTGTGTTTGTAATAGTATATAAGAACAGTGTAAAATACCACGGCGAAAAATACCACGGCGACAAATATAACGTGGTGTTTTTCTAAACAAAAGAGCGATGTAACAATAGAACAATAGGCAAAAACACCCCGCGCTACACATGTGCGCAAACGCCGAGCGTAGACGGACGAGAGGAAGGGATAGCGTGGGGGCGATCCACCCCCACACACCCCGTCTACGGTCGAGCGTATAAATATAGCGCGGTGGAATATAACGGGGCAGCCTGGAATCGCAAGCCTCAAGAACAACAACAACAAGTGTACTCGTGAATATAGCACCTTTCAAGCAACCTCAGTGTTTATCTTTCTGATTCAATGAATCCCTGCGCCTGAATATTCTACAAGTTTGGTCCTTCGTTAGCCGGATCAGGAAGATAGCGTGAAAAGCGAAAAACGTGAAAATGAGTGAGAAAAGTGCCGTCACAACGAGAAGCAAGCTGAGGCGTTTAGAAGAGGACGTCCAAAGGAAGAGGGCTCTCGAAGCGGACTCCGGCGTACCCTCGGACAGGGCTCCAGGCTCGCCGTCAATCGCGCCAACTCTACATCCGGAACGAACGCAAGTCATCCCACTGACGAGTCCCGGTCGAGTCATAGACTACCGGGAAATGTCGACGTCAGTGCGGTCGGTGACAGCGCGAGGAGTAAGATCCGGTACCAGCATGACCTCGTCAAGGAGCGGCCACAAGAGCGCCGAGTACCTGCGACGACGGGCCGAGTATGAGGCTGAAAAAGAGTTGGTTCAAATGAAAGAAAAATTAGTGCAAAAGAAGCTAGAAGCAGAATTAGCAGAGATCGACGCGGCCGCCGAGGAAGATTTGTGCTCCGAAGCGGAAGAAACAACCGCGTGCCGCGTAGAAGAGTGGGTCACGCACACGACGCCCGTCGTGACTCGTCAAGAACAAGTTTCGACGTGTCGGGACATGCCGCCACGGACACAGCCCCAGGTACCAGTGTCTGAAATATTAAGTGAAGTATTTCAACGCCCGCCTGCGAACGCGCCGCCGCCACCGGTACAGCCCGAGCGAATACCTGCGCCTCCGATCAGTGCGCCCGCGCCCGTCCCGAACCGCGAGCCCGCGTACCCAGCGACTCCGACAGTTAACGCTGGCACCGCACGCGCATCGAATCGCGACGCACCCGAGTGGGACAGGGGCGCCGTAGAAGACGACAAGGCCGGGTCTACACGCGACATTAAGATTGATCAGCTGGCGGAAGCGATCGCGAGCCTCGCGCGGCCGCGACCGGTACCTAGACAAGCCTACGAACTGCCAACGTTTAAAGGTGACCCGGCGGAGTGGCTGTCCTATAAAAACATGTACCACGACACGACGGATATGTACGAGTTCAAGCCGCACGAGAACCTCGCAAGATTGAAAACATCGCTACAAGGAGAGGCGAGAATAGCGGTGGAAGACTTACTTCGAGCATCGGCCAGCCCGTCAGAGATCATAAAGACTCTGGATGAAGAATACGGGCACCCCAACCTTATTTTAGAGTGCGCGTTGAAAAAAGTACGCGAACTACCGAGAGTGACAGAAAGCGGCCGCGAGTTAAGAAGATTCTCAACAACGGTAAGAAACTGCGTGTCGCTGCTGAAGAGTGTGCGTGCTAACGGGTACCTGAATAACCCGCAGCTGGTGAGCGAGCTACTGAATAAGCTCACGCCGGTGCAGCGCGCACAGTACGGAGACTTCGCGATGGGGATGGCGACGAGTCAAGGCCTGGACATGAGGGTGTCTCCGAGTCTAGAGATGCTCTCAGAATTCCTAAATCACCTGGCACGTGCATCGTCATTCTACGTGCAGCTGGACATGCCCGCAGCCGCGCCGAGCAAACCGCGAGCTAGCGCGCCACCAGCGAAGACAGCCAAGAACATACAGCGGCTGCACGTACACGCCAACGATGAAGAAAACACGCGAGCTCCGACCAGAGAAGATTCGTGTCAGCTGTGTAAAGAAAAACACACGCTCACAGCCTGCAAGCAGTTCAACGATCTGGACGTCAACGAGCGCTGGGCGTTCGTCAAAGAGCAGAAACTCTGCTTCAATTGCTTGGGAGGCAGGCACTCGAAGAGAGTGTGCCGCAAGAAGAAATGCGCCACCTGCAACTTTGCGCATCACAATCTCCTACACGTCGACAAAAAGCCCGAGAGTGTGACGAACGTCAGCGATTATAACGGCAAGGCGCTTCTCAAGATCATGCCGGTGCACGTCATCAGCGAAGGTAAAGAAGAAAGCTGCTACGCTCTGCTGGATGACGGTGCGACGGTATCGCTGATCGACAGCGCCCTGGCCGGGAACGCAAAGGGCAAACGTGTGCCGCTGACAATCAAAAGTGCGCGTGGACAACAAATAACGGACAAATCATCGCGAGTGATAAGTGTGGGAGTGCGCGGACCCAACGGACAAGTGCATCAAGTGAAGTGCCGCACGTTAGTAAACATGGACTTGCCCTCGCAAACAGTGCCCGCCGCCGTCATGTCGGAGCATGCCCACCTACGCGACTTGGGCTGCGAGGAAATGTGTGGAGCCAAGCCGCTGTTGCTACTGGGCCAGGACAATTGGGAGCTGCTCGTCGGCAGGGAGATGCGCCGGGGCAAATCAGGTAAGCCAGTTGCCTCTTTGACCTCGCTAGGATGGGTCGTGCACGGACCCTTAGGTTCGACTAGTTATAACAATCAATTTGTAAATTGTTTAAGTGAAAGCAGTGCGGATTTGCACAATTTAGTGAAAAAACAGTTTGAGTTAGAAGCCATAGGGATATCGGAAGTACCGCGGAAGCACGCAGACATCGAGCGCGCCAACCACATTTTGGACGCCACTAGCCGCCAGTCAAACGGTGGAGCTTGGGAGGTGGGTCTGTTGTGGCGTCAGGACAACCCTCAGTTGCCTGACAACTACGTCAACGCGAAGCAACGTCTGTCGGGAATAGTGCGCCGGTTCAAGAAAGACGCGACCTATGAGAAAGCTTACACAGCTCAAATAGAACGACTGTTAAAGGAAGGGTACGCCAGCAAGGTAGAGAGTAAAATCGACTCAGAACCCGTGTGGTACCTGCCCCACTTTGGGGTCACTAACCCCAACAAGCCGGGCAAGTTACGTTTAGTGTTCGACGCCGCCGCGAAATACGAAGGTACGTCGCTAAACGATCACCTTTTGACTGGACCCGACCTACTGAACCCATTGTTAGGGGTACTATTGAAATTTCGTTTAGGCCCTGTCGCGTTCACAGCGGATATTGCCGACATGTTTCTCCGGGTTCGAGTCCGGGAGCAAGACCGCGGGGCGCAGCTGTTTTTGTGGGCAGAGGACAGCGATAGGGAACCCGAAGTATATAAAATGAACTCGATGATATTCGGTGCGGTATCGTCGCCTACATCCGCGATTTATATATTAAATAAAAACGCGAATAAATACATTGAAAGTCACCCCGATGCAGTGTCAGCGATCAGGAGTAATCACTATATGGACGATTACCTCGATAGTGCGTGGTCTGTCGGGCAAGCCGGTCAGCTGATTGAGGACGTGACCCACATCCACGCCGAGGGCGGATTTGTGATACGGGGGTGGGTCACAAACTCTCAGGAGCTGCGCGACAGGCTCCGCACTGAGATGCCAGACAAGGTATCGCTGGACAAAGGGGAGGACGGAGTGGAACGGACGCTGGGACTCACGTGGTCACCCACCACTGACGAATTGGCTTTTGATCTGTCCTTCAAGAGATTGCCGAAGGAGATCACGGAAGGGCGGGTGGTACCCACGAAACGAGAGTTCCTCCGTTTCATCATGTCGATATTTGACCCACTAGGATTTTTATATCCGTGTGTCATTCAGTCCAGAATCTTAATGAAAAAGATCTGGAGCACGGGCATCGGCTGGGATGAACAGCTGAAAGAAACTGAGGCGCGCTGCTGGTTCGACTGGCTTGACAACTTGCAGCACCTCGCGAGCGTATCGGTGCCTAGGTGGTACGGGTTGTGTACAGACCACCTAGAGCTGCACGCCTTCGGAGACGCGAGCGAATCCGCGTACGCAGCGGTAGTCTACCTAGTCGGGGTAGACGTCTCCGGGGAGAGAAACGTCGCGATTGTGATAGGCAAGGCCAGGGTGGCCCCTCAAAGGGTGGTCTCGATCCCACGGTTGGAGCTGCAGGCAGCCGTTTTGGCCTGCAGACTCGCGGAAACCGTCGAAAGGGAGCTAGGAGCCACCATACGGAGTAAGTACTTATGGACGGATAGTAAAACCGTATTAAAATGGATTAATTCAGAAGCCACAGAGTTTCAACGTTTCGTATCTCATAGGTTAGCTGAAATAGATAACAGGTCAAAGAGGTCGGACTGGCGCTGGGTTCCCTCGGCGCAGAATCCAGCAGACAAGGCAACCAGGTTAGACTGGCCTAATAACAGCAGTGAGTGGCTGAGTGGCCCTCCGTTTCTTCGCTGTCCACAGGAGCAGTGGCCGGCGAGCGACGACGTGAGTGGAGTGGCAGAGGCAGACCTGGAGCGGGTGCAGTGCGTGCACGTTGCGAGCACGCCACCTGAGCCGGTGCTGACGTACGCCCGGCTGCCGACCTGGACGCGCGCGCTATACGTCATGGCGCGCGTACTTATCTTCGTGGCGCTCTGCCGTAAACGACGGCAGACGTGTGCCGTAACAGCTGCGGACCTCGATGAAGCGAGGTTACACCTACTTCGCCTAGCGCAGGCGGAATGCTACGCATCGGACATCGCGGCCCTGAGAGCCGGCCGCGCGCTGCCAGCCGGCAGCAGGCTGCGCGCGCTGGACCCGATGCTGTACGGGGATGGACTCCTACGAGTGCGCGGCAGGCTGAGAGCCTGCAGCGAGCTGAGCTTCGGTGAGAGGCACCCCGTCATCCTGGACGGGAGGCACGAGCTCACACGCCGGCTCATCAGACATCACCACGAGGCGGCGCTGCACGCGAATCAAGAGGCCGTCGTGAACAGCATCCGTGAATTGTACTGGGTCACCAATTTGCGGTCCTCAGTGAAAGCCGTCACGGCGAGCTGCCAGCGCTGCCGCATTGAGAGAGCGAAGCCAAGGGCACCAAAGATGGGTGACCTACCGATCTCCAGGCTGGAGGTCACACGGCGAGCGTTCGTCCACTGCGGGGTCGACTACTTCGGCCCCATGGAGGTGGCCATCGGACGGCGGCGAGAGAAGAGGTGGGGTGTGTTGTTCACGTGCCTCGCCACCCGCGCCGTGCACCTGGAACTGGCATCATCTTTGAGTGCCGACTCGGCAATCCTTGCCCTGCGGCGCCTGATTGCGCGCCGCGGGCGACCATCGGACATGTACTCCGACCGGGGTACCAACTTCGTCGGGGCGCACACCGAGCTACGCGCTGCCCTCCGTGAGATGAATCACTCACGAGTGGCGAGCGAAGCTACAGGCCGCGGCATCGCGTGGCACTTTAATCCTCCGGCGTCCCCACACATGGGCGGATGCTGGGAGAGACTGGTGCGCTCTATAAAAAACGCGCTCAAGGCGACCCTGCGCGAGCGCGCCCCTCGCGAGGAGGTCCTCTACACCCTCCTCCTAGAGGCCGAGCTGGTCGTAAACAGCCGGCCACTCACCTATGTCAGCAGCGACGTCGAGCAACCGGTGGTACTCACGCCGAATCATCTCCTGCTGGGCACTGCCGCGGGGGATGCACCGTGTATGAGGGGCCACGCCCGCGACGAGGATGCGCGGCGGATGTGGCGCCGGGTGAACGCGCTGGCCGACCTGTTTTGGCGGCGCTGGCTACGCGAGTACCTGCCGACGCTCCAACGACGCAACAAGTGGTCGGCTGACGAGCCGAACGTGAAAGTTAACGATGTGGTAGTGTTAGTGGACGAGAATAAGCCACGAAACCAGTGGACTAAAGGGATCGTGCAAAGTGTTTTCCCGGGTGCGGACTCTATTATAAGAGTGGTCGATGTACGAACGAACCATGGGGTCCTACGAAGACCAGTTGTGAAGGTTGTTGTGCTCCCGACCGATGGAAGTATGGTCGGTTGAACCCTCATACGGGGGGTGGAGATGTTAAGGAGCACAGCAACCTAAGAAAACACTTGTACATAGTAAATAAGTACTTAGAAAGTAAGGCATTGTATAGACGTAAGATTTATAAAACCTTTTAAGTTACTAAGTATTTGTTACCCCTCCCTTAGTTCTGTAACGTAGAGTTTAGATTTAGACATTGATATTTTGATAGTGTTTTGTGTGTTTGTAATAGTATATAAGAACAGTGTAAAATACCACGGCGAAAAATACCACGGCGACAAATATAACGTGGTGTTTTTCTAAACAAAAGAGCGATGTAACAATAGAACAATAGGCAAAAACACCCCGCGCTACACATGTGCGCAAACGCCGAGCGTAGACGGACGAGAGGAAGGGATAGCGTGGGGGCGATCCACCCCCACACACCCCGTCTACGGTCGAGCGTATAAATATAGCGCGGTGGAATATAACGGGGCAGCCTGGAATCGCAAGCCTCAAGAACAACAACAACAAGTGTACTCGTGAATATAGCACCTTTCAAGCAACCTCAGTGTTTATCTTTCTGATTCAATGAATCCCTGCGCCTGAATATTCTACAGTTAAAGCATCTTAATTGGATACCTGACCAATTTATTTTATGCTTAATGGGTCAAAGTAGGTTAAAGAATCGACTCGAAGCGATTCTAGGTAAAAAAAAAAGAAAACAACGTGATTAGATTATTAATGAAATACTTAAATTCAAGCTTATCTTTCACCAATTATAGGACGGTCAGTTAGAGGGCAGTATGGTTAACCCTTGTAACGATGAGAGATTGAAACCTTAGACCTGCTACCCTGGTTTAAACATATGAGAAATAAACATTTGTAATCGGGATTCAACATAATATGTGTATATCTAGAAATGCAATACCAAACCAGGGCAATGAAAACGCTTGAACCAAGTACAATTATATTAGTGACCCTGACTGCTATGCCGGAGGTCGTGAGTTCGATTCCCACCCAGGACAAATGTTTGTGTGATGTGCACGATAATTTTTTCTGTGTCTGGGTGTAATTTATCTATAATATGTATGTATTTAGAAATATATAAGTATATTTCTCAGTTGTCTAGTACCCATAACACAAGCTCTGCTTAGCTTGGGACTAGATGGCGTTGTGTGATAGTTGTGGAATATTTATTTATATTTATAACATAATAGAATTTGGTTTAGATATCACGAAGAAATGAATGTTCAATAGTACAAACATAATGCAGATGGACAATGGAAGCCGTCAAGCCGGTTGCATAATTTGGCATAGTTTACTAGATTTGGGTATATGATATAGTATATACAAGCGACCCGCCCCGGCTCCGCACGGGTGCAATCTCTTCTATAAAACGCATGCCATAAACATTATAAACCTTCCTCTTGAATCACTCCATCTATTAAAAAAAACCCGCATCCAGATCAGTTGCGTAGTTTTAAAGATCTATGCATACATAGGGACAGACACACAGACGGGACGCGACTTTGTTTTATACTATGTAGTAAAGTGATGACTGTGTATTCCTTTCCTAAGCTCGATATTTGTTTTCAGTTAACTTTTACAATCTTCTCCACCGTGTCGATGATTCCTTATAACCTATTAGATACCTTAGACAAAAACTTTACCACCTTAGATTAAAAAATATCCAAATTGATAGTAGACCACTGAGAATTGAAGCCAAAAGCACGGGGTAACAATTTCCCGCGTCAGTCGATTCCTACGTTAAACAATGAACATCTCCAAGGAAACATTAAAATGTGTGCGTGGCGCTCACTCACACATTTATAAAAAAAGTGGCTTCACTTAAAACTTTCGTTTTGTTTCGAACACGGAATCTGGACATTTTTTCATCTAAGTTTACCACATTTACGGCCTTGGTAGATACTTGGAATAGGTCCATTAATGTCAGGAGATTGGCGTCAGTTTGAGATGAGGCCCCGCAGTCGCTTTCTTCTTCATTAGTATATACACCACCGGACCGTGATGTACTTGCAGCCCACTGTTCCGGGGCCGCGGTATCCTGGATTAAGAAAAAAGCCGGGACCCCAGCAGGCATTTGGCCCCGTAAGGGGCCCCGTCGGTGACGCGTGAAACACGACGCGCCACCGACCCGGGCTTGGTCCTTGGTCGGACGGCGAGCTTACCCATTACTCACCGTCCGCAAGCTCGCTCCGCCGCTGTGTCCTCTGCTGTTCAGAGGGACACGCGTTGGAGCATCCACCCGACAGGCTATTCGCATACGGGGAAAGAGACCCCTTAGGCACACAGTGCCTAAAAGAGTTTTTGCCCGCATCCCAGGGTGCACCGGCCCGAAAAACTGGTCTTCCCCCCGGACGTATCCGAAGGGGAACTCCAGTCCACGGGCGCACGTGGAGGTTTCCTGTCTTAGCACCCCTGGCTGGAGGCCTTAGAGTAATTTAAGGCATCCACAGAAAAATCCGGTTAAGCAGCCCACAACCTCTTCCAGGTTGACCTGCGAGATGCCATTTAAAAAAAAATGTTCTTGCAGCGACCTTTACAAAATAATGCAACTAAAGTCACCTAGATTCGTTTTTAAAACATTTTATTTTCAAAGATTTTTCGGTTTGGTCATTAGGTTGTTTTCACATTTGCATCAATTTCTAAGCGTAGTCAGAATAAGCGAGCCAAATGATACGATGCTAACCCATAATATCCTGCAACAACCGCAGATCAACCGCAAATAGTGTTCAACGCAACTTGATAACTTGCAAACCACACAATCTAACGGGTGCTTTACATATGCAAGTTATGCAACCACATCACCGAACCAATCTTATGTGTTATGTTTTATTAAACGAAATCAATTCAAAGCATTTATTTCAAGAGGACCAGGTGGCCTAACATAATGTCTTATAGCGTGAGTGGTAAGACTGTAGGAAAAAGACATCATAAGAGTTTCACTACATTGCGGTATTTGTTTGATCAACTGAATTCGTTGTACCTATAAAGTCCGCAATGTAACGCAACTCGCATGCGAGTTCTTGCGTCGTATAAATGAGACTTCACCATTACAACTTGATATACTTTTTTATTTACCTACTTGAAATCTGTATAACCTTTTCTATTTAATTTATATATCCCTCTGCCGTTTTATGGTATCGTTGGTGGCAGTGCAAAATCACTAGCTAAAGCCCACCTTTTGCTATTATCCTCAAATAAAATAATAATAAAATAAATATTCCACAACTATCACACAACGCCATCTAGTCCTAAGCTAAGCAGAGCTTGTGTTATGGGTACTAGACAACTGATAAACATACTTATATATTTCTAAATACATACATATTATAGATAAATTACACCCAGACACAGAACAAATGATCGTGCTCATCACACAAACATTTGTCCTGGGTGGGAATCGAACCCACGTCCTCCCGGCATAGCAGTAACCACTAACCACTAGACCAACAGGCCTATCTGAATTAGTCGCGATCGCGTAATTTTTTCTTTCTTTTTGTGTTTATCAAGATCTACTCCATCTACCTTTCACAACTGCCATCCATCTCTTGTCTGACTCTACATATAGTTACAGTTTAATTAGACTTTTTTTTAACGTGGTAAAATCATCAAATGAGTTCTCCCACCCAGGGCAGAGCGAGAGGGACTGTCAGACTCGTACTGACTAAAATCCACGGTGTCCTTCAATGGCCCTTTACGTACCGAGGTACGGTAAATCATAAGTCCCCCGACCCCGAGAGGAGTTTAATTAGCCTTGGTCATTTGTGAAAATGTCAACACAAAACAACTGCAAAGGTCACATGGCCCAACAAAAGGCCATTACATCAAAACTTCGGAGCACAGTCACACTTGTAATTGCAATATAATCACCGTGTTGTATACAAACATAACAAGAGTTACTTGTGTGTTGTAGTAGCAAAATGACTACCATTGCGTATATGATGAATGAAAAATCGTAACATATACTCATTTATTTTTCCCGTGAGGGTAGGCAGAAACTACACTTTGCTACAACCTTTAGATAACGCGCAAGCGCCAACAAAAAGTCATTTGTTAATGGCCGCTTGCAAATGACGTCCTGATGGCGCTTGCGCTACGTTATTGTTGTGTTAAGTATGCATAAAGAGTGTATGTACCCATTATACTTCGCGTCCCCGTCTTATACACTGTTCCCCTACTTCTTTCACCTTGTCCACGTTCATATTTCTGTTTAAACATATATTCTATATTGGCTTATGCCCGCAGTGTTGTCCTTGTGAAGCTCGGTAATTATCCAATGGGATCTAACATCTTATCAGGATAAAAAGTCCTACTACTATTAATCAAGGTTATAAACTATCGATGAACTTAATGTCATCCGAGTCTGTTAAGCAGTTTTAGTCAGTGTGCGAAAGAATAACAAAAATCTATCCATCCTCACGAACTTCAATATTCTCGAATCTGA
This sequence comes from Agrotis puta, assembly GCA_943136025.2. Taxonomy (NCBI): domain Eukaryota; kingdom Metazoa; phylum Arthropoda; class Insecta; order Lepidoptera; family Noctuidae; genus Agrotis; species Agrotis puta. The sequence goes on along the minus strand of OW964184.2, from coordinate 5,371,332 downwards.
TACTCGAATTCTTGAGGACATTATAAGAACCAAAAAAATCGAACAGAAACGGCAGGTGAACCAATAGGGCTTAACTAGTAGTAAATAAATCATTATTGAAAATATAGAAATAGGTTTTACCTGATTGTAAGTTGCTAGATATTTTTGGGCCATCAAAATAATTGTGTTTAGTTGTCGTTGTAAAGTAAAGTAAAGTTGTAAAGTAAGTCGTTGAACTTTATTTAATTTTGTTTTGAAGGTGTCAATGGATTTGTAGGGCGAATCGATGAGCCTATTAATAATTAAGAACACTTTCATTAAGAACGCAGATATGAAACAAACAGTATAGTAGAAGTCTTTTTTTATAGCGTGGTAAAATAATCAAATGAGTCCTCCGACCCAGGGCAGAGCGGGAGGGAGTACTAAACTAGTACTGACTAAAATGCACGGTGTCCTTCAAAAGCCCTTTACGTTCTGGGGCCACGGTAATTCGCGAGTCCCGCGACCCCGGCAGGGGCCCCGTCATTTTGCTGACACTCCTTGACGCGCGGGTGGAACACAACGCGCCGTCGACCCGGACATGATCCATGGTCGGACAGCGAGTCGCCCATTACTCGCCGCCCGCATGGCCGCACTTACCGTGACCGGAGATCGTCTTGCAACGTCCATCGCCACGGGCGTCTACCACTTTGGCTGGGCTGTGACGTGGACGCTGTCCTCTTCCTCACGCGTGCCGCCTCCTCCTTCGCTAGCATGACTGCTTCGCAGAAGGAGGCGACCGCTTCGCATTCGGTCTCACCCCGTAGCATGGGCTCGACCACTGCTGAGCGCGAGAGGTCGCCGCCTATCGCCGTCGTAAGGACACAGCGGTGCTCTGCCCAAGCGGGGCAGTCCTGCACCGTAGGCTCCACCGTGTCCTCCGGGCGAAGGAAAAATAGGGTTATCATACGTTTTGATTTATCTGGCCTTGTCCAGTTTTTAGGTGACTTAAATGTTAATTCCGTGTGTACTTTTATAGGTACCACAAAGGTTTATCTAATGCTTGTGTTATTATGTTTATTTCTAAATTAAAAACGTCTAGAAAAAGCAAACGTTCGAAGTTTTTGTCAGGACTTTTGAAATTTTGCACTGGTAACACTGCGCGAAAGAGAATGATTAATGAGAAAAGGGACTGACAGGGCTTTGCTACCCTTTGTTAGGAATGAATGAATGGCCGGCATTTTTTGCTGTTATTTTATATTTGGAAGGAATTGCTGGAGTGGATTAAGGAGATAATTATGCGTAATTATTGTTGTGGTGTGTTCAGTGGTTCGTTTACAAAACGTCGAACAATCACACTGATAAAAAAAAACATTTTGCTTAATAATGCACATGCATAAATAAAAGGGGTTAAGAATATCCTCAATCATATGATAAGCCTTTCGGGGTCGCGGGACTAATGAGCTACCGTGACTCCGGAAGGTAAAGGGCTGTTGAAGAACTCCGTGGATTTTAGTCAGTATAAGTCTGACAGTCATTCCCGCCCTGCCCTGAATGGGGGGACTCATTTGATGATTATACCACGCTAAAAAAAAGTACGAATATGATGTACTACGCTCGCGGGCCGAAGTGAGAATGGGACGAAGTGTTCAAAACTAAGGAGTTATAAAGCACTCAGAAGTATGTAGTCTTGTCAGACTATGCACAACGAAACGTCATTGTGCATAGTCTGACAAGTTAGGTTGCATAAACGAAAATCTGTAGGTACGTTTTTCCTTGAATGTTGGTCGTTATGTAACGTTTGCAATGCATGTTACGGAATTCAATTACCTCCCTCCCATAAAGGTTAACAACCTCTGTTTACGTGTCTAGATTTCTAAGTCAATTCCTAAGAACCGGGTCAAAACTACTTTATCGATTTAGTTCAACTATTGACCAAACATTGTCCCTAATAGGAACCGCCATTTTGTTTTCATTTCCATAGACAATTTCTACTGTCAAAATCATTCAAGTACAAAAGAAACTTGCAAAGTTGTAGATACCAATAGACTTAGCAATTAGAGTCAGCCCTAACACTCATGACCTGCAGCAAATTCCTAGTACTATTTTTTTATTGCTAGTGTCTATTTCATTACAACAAATTATGTAATGAAATAGACACAACTTCAGTCGTGGCGACAACTGTAAGTCACATACCCCGGGCAAAAATTGTTGCATCACACTGAAAACCTTGATTGTCAAATGAATTAAAACCAGAAACTGACACCCCGCCAACAACACTGTCTATCTAACTAAATCTCCTAACAATAGACGCAAATGTTCCATATTTGTCCTCTCCCAACTAACAATTACCATGTTCCACATTTGTCATCGGAAATTAACCTAACTATGTAACACATAGATATACCAACCACAGTTAATTATACTCAGCTAAAGGTTAACCAGTTCTCAACTCCACGCACTGAACTAGGTACATATATTTATTTGAAAATCTATTCACAAGTTGGAAATTAGTCTAACAGTTTCCACCTGGCTGCAACTTTTGTACACGCAATTATGACATTTAATGTAAGAAGGAAGAGGTTAGAATTGCGTGTACAAAACTTGCCTTTTGAACGCGATGTACAAAAGTTGGTTTAATCAAAGCTCAGTTGGTTTAGATTCAACTGTTGCTAGCAGTCCTTTTTTTAGCTTTAGTTGAAAGTTCGAGTGGAGTTTGATCCGAGGTTATATGGGGCAAGTTGTAAATACAATTTGAAGTTGGAAATGTTGCAGTTAGTTGGAGAAAGTTCTAAGCGAATCTGTACGTGAGATACTATTGCTAGTTTTTGATCGAGGAAAAATATTCCCAGCTTGATTTTTGTAAAATTTCATCGATGTTTTTATAAATTATGTAACACTAAGTAAGACCCTGTCGGGGTCGCGCGACTTACGATTAACCGTGACCCCGGTACGTAAAGGGCTATTGAACGACCCGTGTATTTTAGTCAGTACGAGTCTGACAGTCCCTCCCGCTCTGCCCGGTGTGGGAGGACTCATTTGATGATTTTACCACGTTTAAAAAAAAAGTAATTCCCTTCTCACATAACGCAATGCAAGTCTCCGATACCGTACGACTTTGGTATCCATTGTTGCGTGTGTGTGTACAAACCTTTATAGATTTGTAGTGCGATAATCGCATAACAAAGTCGTAAAGTATCAGAGACTTGCGTCACGTTGTGTACGAAGCGGCTAACTTTTGTCCACAACTTGCAACGCGTAGATTTTTTAGCCCCCGATGCATGTCGCTGCTGCTCGTCCGCGCCATTTTTTCCGACTTACTAGACAAACATTGTAATAGCTCGACTAATATGCATGATACAAATAATCATTTTGCTCAAATACCATAAATCAATTTTTAGAATTGGCTCATGAGTTCCGGAGATTGCTATGTAACAACGAATAGGGGTATTTAGCATACAAACAAATAATTTTGTTTTCTTTATTACAAGCACTAATATGTGAATTTTAATTTGGACAGATTTTAACAAGAAAGAAAAATTAAAATACTTTTTAAAAATGTTGATAATATGATTCCCATGCAAATATTGATTAATAGTGAATATCGAATCAAGTTCTAGGAAAAATTTATGCTAGTGCTACATTAAATAACAGGAAAGCCAGTCAATACCAATTTTCCCAGAATTGCCTTGAAAAACAATTATATATAAAATGTATTTTTTTAAACGTTTCCCCGCACTAGGTATTTCTCATGTGTCGTGGGTGCGTTTACAAACATATAAACTCACATACACAAACGCCTAGACCCGGATCAACTCGTAGATCATACAAATATTTGCTCCATGCGGAAATCGAATCCAAACGAATCATCATTTGCCTAGCCATTTTTTCCCAACTATATTGGGGTCGACTTCCAGTCGAACCAGATGCAACTGAATATCAGCATTTTACATGGAGCGAATAAGTATCGGACCTCCACAACCGAGTAACTGGGTAATAGGACACCCCATGGTGAGACTGGTTGTCAGACTTCTGAGCTTTTGACTAACAGTAACGACTGTCAAAAATCTTCAAATGAGCCGGGACTAACAGCTTTATGTGCTTTCCGAGGCACGGAGGAAACTCGCTATACCAGATAGTCACCCATCCCCAGACCAACCTCAGCAGCGCTTAACCCGGAAGATTGGCTGTAATTATATAGCCACGAGCTACACACACACACGAGGTACACAGAAACAAACTGAAGGCCATAAAATAATATGTATAGCATCAACGACAATTCTAGGCTTATAGGTGAAGGAAAACTGACGTCGACCGGCACCATAGATGAAATATTCAGCACCCTGCAGTAACTGTGTCAACGCTATGACCTGACGTTTGACGTCGGGGTTTAAAAAAGGGGTAACGTGACGTCACGTCATTAAATTTTGGTGACGTGGCGGCAGGTGTGTTTGATGTTGTCAGCTGTTTTATGTGAGTTGAGTTCGCATGACATAAAACAACTTAGTTAAATCAGAGAGTAGAAATCTTTTTTTTTTAATATACTTCCAATTGTAAAAAAGTATCCATTTTGATCATTTGATATTTGAGAATTAGGCTTTTCAATAATTTGCCTTTTTGAGAATCAAGGTTTTTGAGAATTGGCACTTTTGAGTATCGGGCTTTTAGAGAATTTGCCATTTTGGGAACTTGTCTTTCGGCAACTCGGTTGCCATTTTGCGAATTAGCCTTTTTGCGCCTAAACCCTCTTGTTAATTAGCACTCCACTAAATACGATGTATTTTTGATCCCTTTCTAATTTGTCACAGATTAAATTCTCTGTCTCTCTCTCTATAAAGAGACATCACAAACACAGGAAACGTGACAAACAAACGTGTGACGTGTTTGTAGAGACGGCTGACGAGACAAAGTGACGTTTAATTTATGTGTTTCTGTATTCCTCTAGTTATCTCTGCAACAATGCCACTGCTGTAAAGAGAATGCAAGATAGTAATGAAAACAATACGATTATGTACCAGAAGGAAACCAAATAAGTGTAATTATACATTACTTAGTTTTTCAGGGCCAAAATAAAAAAAAAACATACACACATAAATTAAAAAGTATTGTTTATTAATGGACCAGAGAGGTTTATTGCGTCATATTTGAAGTCCATAAACTATTCATTTTTACAAAATTAATTGTGTGTTCAGGAATTCACTTCAGATTCAAATAAAATATTTAACACTGTAGTGTATAAAGTCCAGCACTTTAGCTGATAGCAATTTTACCTCGTGTTATGGTGTACCCTTCGCAGTAAAGAACTTTTGCGACAACGTATTTCGCAGTAAAGGACTTTCGCGATCACGTACGTCGCAATAACAAACTTTCGCAGTAACGTACATCGTGGTAATGAACTTCGCAATGATGACGTACACTCCCCCTACACGTTACATGATAGCCTTAAGGCTGGTTCACAACTACAGATTTATGAAGTTATTAATATAGAGGATCAAAGCGTGACATGAACTAACACTCGTGAAGGTTGACGTGTTTACAGAGTGTGGTAACGATGGAATTACGTAAAACTAGTTTTGTGAACACTTATTCCATAAAGTGCAGTCGCCTCCTTCTGCGAAGCCGTCATGCTTGCGAAGGAGGAGGCGCGTCACGTGAGGGAGAGGACAGCGTCCTCCCTCCACCCCAGTCGCAGTGGCAGGCGCCCACGGCGACAGACGTCGGCAGACGATCTCCGGCCACCGCAAGTGCGGGCCTGCGGGCAACGAGTAATGGGCGACTCGCTGTCCGACCATGGACCATGCCTAGGTCGACGGCGCGTTGTGTTCCACGCGCGCCTCAAGGACTGTCAGCATAGTGACGGGCCCCCCCTGTAGAGGGCTAAAGCCTGCCTGGCTCGCGGGACACACGAATTACTGTGACCCCGGAACGTAAAGAGTTATTGAAGGACACCGTGGATTTTAGTCAGTACGAGTCTGACAGTCCCTTCCTCTCTGCCCTGGGTGGGAGGACTCATAAGATGATTTTACCACGTAAAAAAAAGTGTTAATCCTTTAATCGACGCTGGGGTAGTATCAAAATAATGTCTTTTAATTCAGCCCAAGGCTTCTCATCTCTCCCAATGAATTGCACCGACGACCTTATTCCATCACCGCAATTTACTCGAGATCTTATTACTAAAGTGCATTTACTGGATCCGCAGACGACAAACAGAAAAGTTATAATCTATAAGATTCAGCGCCGCTGCAGCGCTGCAGGTTTTTCTATTATCTATACTATAAAAATCAATTACTGTTCGTGAGTCTCGCTGAAACTCGAGAACGGCTGGACCGATTTGGCTAATTTTAGTTTTGAATTATTTTTGGAAGTCCAAGGAAGGTTTACAAGGTGAGTAAAAGTGATAAAAAAAATATTCTGAGGTGGTACGAAGTTTGCTGAGTCAGCTAGTCTTTAATATTTTTTTGGAAGAATGTTCTAGCTAGTATCATCATCTTCCTGATCCAACCTTATACTTTTTAAGTTCAAATCGCAGAACCCTCGGTCCGTTGTGTCTCGATCATTCATTTATTTTTCCTTCATTCCGTTCATCACACAATCCATCCATCTTTCGGACTAACAGATCAAAATGGTACTCTAAATAAATAAAGTAAAGCTCACTGCAGTGTTGAAAGTTGAAACATTTCAACAAATGCGGCCAATGTAAGGAGCGATGTATGATCGTTTTAGAACAACCCCACATTTTTTTTACTTTAAACAAAATAAATGCCCGTGAATAAACAATTTTTTTATTATTAGAGACTTGAATTTTAAATTAAAGAAGCTTAAAATACAAAAATATAAAATTAGAATAAAACTAAACTAAACTATTATAGAGCATCGAAAACATCATCCTCAACGCTGTCAGCTGGTAATGTGCCCAAGAGACTGGCGGCGTTGCCTCTCTGTATGGCAATACTTAGCCTCTGGCTCTGACCAAGGTAAAAGCCAGCTTTTATTAGATAAGTTTAATTTGCCTATCTTTTAAAATTTCGACTTGTTCGTTTTCCGTGTTCGAGTCACTCCGCAGTCCGCAGTCCGAGTCACTCCGTGTGTTATTTCATTTATTCTTTAATAATTTCATAAGAGCCTCTGAATAAATTGCAAAAAAAAAAGACAACAACGCCAAACCATTTCAGTGAGCCTGCTAGACAAATAGCGACAAATGGAACGTCCCATTCTAAAAGGTCATATAACACTATAACAGCGCATTGTACAGCTCGTTCTAAAAGGTCGTATTACACTAGAGTTACCATTACGAATTTCAAGTCCGGACAAGAAGACTGCATTTTTACCGTAAAGTTTGAACATTATTTTTTATTTTTAATGCTTCTGTATTCGGTCGAAGTATATTTGGTTTATTATTCTCAGACGCAGAAAGAGGGATGTTATAAGTTTGGTCGCTCTGTGTGTGTTTGTCAGTCTGTGGCACCATAGCTCGAACTGAATTCATTGCAGTTTTTTTTTATTTAAAAACTATTTTTAGCGATATATGTATAGGAGATCAGATAAGATTTATCAAAATTTGCGTTTTTATTTTTATTTTTTATGTATATATTTTAATCACTTTTTGATATAATCACTTATTGACAAAAATAAAATCTGTTGCACTACAAAAAAAAATTGATAAAAAATATATATAAATAATCAGTCCACTTCTTATACGTAGAAATTCTACGTGCCTAGCATTTGTTTTTGTAGGTCAGTAATTTTTGTAGGTCTTTTTTTTAATGTAATACCTACTCGTATATTTTTTTGGCTTGATGGCGATAACTTTCAGAAAGTTTTCAAAAATTAGAAGAAACCATACTCGGAGCCTGTAGACGACTGTTGGCGATATTTGGAAAATATGTACTATTAAGTTAAAACGTTCGGTCCGGTCAGAAGGCTAAATAGCCGCATATGTCCGGAGAAATCCAGACAGATGGTGACTCTATAAAGCACAGTTGTTCAGGGTCTGACGATACAATAATTTGTGGTGGACAGTGGGAATGTCCGCGGCTTTGGCGCGGTGCGGCATGGCCGGCGGATGCGGACGTGACGTCACAACTTCCCTTCCCTTGGCCGGTACTAACAGCCTAAACACTAGCCCACTAAGAGGGTAGCGGGGAGGCGGGGTGACCCGCATTGTCTCTTATTGCGTAAAACAATAAATAATATGTGTGACAGAGACAAATATGTTTTATCTTTCGTATTTGATCTTGCATGGTTATGAGGAGTTGCTGTAAATATGTTTAGCGAATAGTAAATAAAAAGGCTATGTGTTTGATGGCACTTCTGAGCCCCAATATAAACCTGTTCTTTGTTTCTCCACGATTTTTTCCTAATCTGTTTTGAGATCAGTGGTGACGAAATATAAAAAAAAAGTTTCCAAAATGTATATGTACAAAAATATGAGTGCCTTGTATCATTTGTTCTTACGTAACATTTAAGTAAGAACAGAGGAAAGTTAGCAAAGTAAATTAGCATCTGTCAAAATCAGAATGTACAGGCAGGTGGAAACGATCAAACTTACATATTATTAACATACTGCTTTCAAGATTTCTTTTTTTTTTTTTGACGGTTACTGTAAATGGTAAATCATCAAATGACTCCTCCCCACCCAGGGCAGGACGGACGACGTTGTCCTTCAATAACCATTTACGTTCCGGGTACGTTTCCACGGTTACCCGATAGTCCCGCGAACAGTTGGTTACAAAACATGTCAACACATATAAATAGGTTCATTCTGTTAAAGTAAAGTTATAAATAGACATAACATAGCAAATACAAACTTTCAAACTCGATTACTGAAACAAAAGAAAGTCTTTGAAAGTCTACCTTGTTATTTGAAAGTCTTTGTATCAAAGAAATTCGTGCACGTCAATTTGATACACGTAACTGCACACATTTCAAAGATGTTTCATATTTTCTTGAACGTAGCGTTTTGTGAAATTGTCATTTCGTTGAGTTCGCTTTATATTAAACGTGTTCAGAATCGAGGAAGGGACAAATATTACAAGTTTGACAATTTGGGAGTAGACATGCCAATTTTATATCTTAACAAAGTTATAATTTAATTATAAATTCGAAAATTGGTAAGGATGGATGGGTGGATGAATGTTTTAGACAAAAAGTAGGTTCTGGATGGATTTGAATCGATAGTTTATAAACTGGATTAACACATATTATGACGGTATAACATTCCCAAAGTTCAAGTTTTCTAAAGTTCGGATGAATGGATGGATATTTTTTAACGCCTTGACGCCTGCGTCGCAAATCGTAAAGCTTTTTTTGTGAAAAATAAAACGATAGCGCTGGACCTGCAACCTTTCATTCGACGGAATTCATTACAGTAGACGGATATTTGTAACTCAATCACGGGTCCTGAATGAAATTCAGAGATTAAATAGTCTGAAATAACACATATGATACCCGATATTAAGTTTCATTGATACAATTTCCTAGTGACACGCCAACGAAGCCACTAGCAACAGTATTAATACAACCAGCTAAATACCAAATGAGGTTATCTACCTTCCTCCATGTCTTCATAAAACCGATATCTATGCTCCAAACGCGTCCTAATTTCCAATATAGGCTTGCTCGCCTTGTCTGCTTATGCCAACGATCTTATTTGTTTCCCATCATCCAGTATTATCTCACCTCACACGATAACATGTTTACTTACTAACACATAACGGTATCAGTTTTCCCTTTCAATATGTTGTGTACCAATATTGGGGATAACATTACGAGATAATGGACCAGTAGGCCGGGCTATGTTATGTACTTTCGAAGTATGTATGTGTAAGTAAAAAGGTTAATCGTGTTACTAGCGATTTGACGTCGATTGTCTCACTTGTGGCGAGCATTCAAGTATTTACGCTTAAGTCAAGTCATCTGATCGGAGCCAATGATGAAATGATTATACATTATAATGGTATGATATGAAATTATATGAAATGATGTGAAATGATTTGAAATGATACGAAATGATATGAAACGATATGAAATATCTGACGGTACTGTTAGCGAAGTGGCTGAGCGATTGAACCGCTGCGCTGGGTGTCACTGGTTCGATTCCCGCACGGAGCAAATAGTTATATGATTTACAAGTAGTTGTTTCGGGTTTGGGCGTTTGTGTATGTGAATTAATATGTTTGTAAAAGCACCCACGACACAGGAGAAATTCCTAGTGTGGGGCAAAGTTTAAAAAAAAAAAAAAAAGATCTGAAATGATATAAACTGAGACGCTAATACCAAAGACGTGTTATTGGGTTTTTCTGTATAAAGAAAATAATCATACATTGTCTTTCTTTTTTAAGACACAAAACAAACTAAACTTGACAATAATTACGCATAGCGTACAAAGACAAACTTTACGTAATGAGGATTTTCTTCTTACAAAGAACCTCCTTTGTATCTCACGGCAATCTCAATGCGGTGATAGTTTGATGAAATCCTCTCGGGACAGCTGCCGTGACGATGCTCCCGGTAGATTAAAGCTTTAACTTTTACGTCGAAAACACCAAAAGCAGAGCTGAGAAGAAGAAAGCAGAGAACAAGGGTAGATTCAACTATTTTATACTGTTCTACAATCTGTAGAAAATACAGCCGAATAAAATAAAGTATCGGTCAAAGTCGGGACTGAATTTTTAGCTTTGGTTAACCATAATATTTCTTGTTACAGTCGCTATAGTTATACATAGTATGAAAATATATAGTCCTGCAATAAAATCAAAGCATTTATTTCAACTAGACCAACTACAGGCACTTTGAATATTGTCAAAACAAAAGACACAAGGAGCTATGCTAAGATAAACGTAAGCAAGACAATCAGACAACGGAGCCTCCGTAATGAGGCTTAGCACCTTGTACAGAACCCTATAAACAATAAACAAAACAAAAAACGATCGTTGGCACCTAAAAAAGCTAAGCCCGTTTGAAATAACAAAAGAAAGCAGAAATATTCTGAAAGGAAAGTACAATATTAAAAGCTGACGGTGCGATGGAAGGCGAGCTTACAGACTGCCAGTCATTTCCCGCATGAGGGCGCCACTGGCTCTCGTACTTTAAGGAAACCACGTCACGTTCCTTTGTGAAGCCCATTCCACGTTAGAGCTATGAATGTGGGAACGATCCAGAAAATAAATGGAAAGAAAAGATGTAGTACCTACTAGAGTAGTCATTGAGTAGTTTAAGTCGAAAATGGGGTTGATATTTGTGAATTTGTTGGGTTTTATGCTGGAGAAATGGAAATATGGTACAAGACTGAATTGAAAGCAAAAGAAACTTGTAACTATACATTTTATGTAGGTATACAAAGAGAATCTCGCAGTTTTTATACTTCGTCAATGGGAGATTTGCCTAAAAACTGCTAAATTTTAAAATCAAGTTTTGTCTTGTTCCACACGCGTATGTATCGAGGTGCTGTCAGAAATCTGACGAGTCTAAAGTGCCAAATGACTGCCAGGGTCGCAGGACTCTTAAAAGGTCAGCGAAGCCCTGAAACGAAAAGGGTAACTGTAGGGACGGGTTGGTTTTTACATGTATTAAAAAAATGGGGATCATAATTTTTTTTTATGGTTAAAATCATAATTTATGAGTCACGGCTACCCGTTTAGACACTCCCGCGACCCTGGCAGGTGTTTGGCCCTCTGTGTGGACCCCATCAGATTGGGGGAAAACATCATGACATTTTCGCTTACCATCAAGAGAGTTAAAATGGTCAAACGCGAGCCGATCGATAAATTAAAAAAACGACGGGTTGCACTCTGGGAGTGCCGGCAGAAGTGAAAACTTGAATAGTAATTGTTGGAAATATCTTGTGAACAGATTTTAGTAAAACTCGCAAAAATGGTTGACTTTTTATTTCAATAATTTTCCAATGTGACGTACATCTTTTATAAACAAAGTTGCCTAGCAACGAATGTATCCAGCATACAAACTTCTTAAAAGTAATAAAGTCACACGAACATTCACGCAAGCGCCCTGCGCCGTCCTACGCTTTTTCGGTCTGGGTCACGTGTCCTGACGCGAGTGTCCTGACGCGAGTTTAAGATTTTATACCCATTACAGAAAAGTGCTCAACGCCGCTAAAGAAGTTTTCACTTCAAAAAAACTATCTTACGAAGTTACGCCACTCGGAAGAATGAAGGCTATCTGTACAATTCGAAAAGCGTTATGGCAATATGTGCTGCCAAGAACTAAAGCCTTAGTCAAACAGACAGGCGTGGCGAATGCGAAGCGAGGCGTTTTTATTTGTAATGTATGGAATTGTTTGAATCCAGTCACATAGAAAAACGAAAGCGATCCGATAGCGTGACCGAACCGATGCGTGGCGAAGGCGTATTTGCTCTGTTTGACGTCGTTCATAAAAAGCCAGCTAATACAACTGCCACGCCTTGGTTCGCTGCACCCAGTTTGACGTCTCGTATCGGTTCATTATCGCTTCGGACTCGGTCCGGTTCGCTATCGCCTGTCTGTTTGGCTTAAAGGCTTGCCCCATTGATCGTCTGAGAGAAATTACTTCTAGTGATAAGGCTGTCGTTTATATTATTCTTATTTATGAGATCCTGAAAGGAAATCTTCTTTATATCCTGTACAATGCACCATCGATCGATGATCTGTGAATGTTTTATAATGAACGAAATAAAAGTTTTTATCTACTATCATGCTATTAATCCTCTATAAAAGAACCTATAACAATTAGCTTATTGCCAACATTAAAACACTCAATGATATAATGATCATTATATCATCCAAACGCGTGTTATAATGAATTTCAAAAAAAGAACATTCTCATGGAATGACGTTTTCACCACCAGATCGCAAAAATTTTGAAAAAAGAACAACTCGTCTTATCGTGTTATATCCCGCCATTTTTTCACTCGAATATGGTATGCGAATATGGTATGTTATGAGAATCTTTTATAGAGGATTCACAGCATGATTGTAGATAAAGTCTTGTATGCAACCGTTATAATTAGGTATTAAAACACTCATGTGATACTATTATCACACTCGGCTACGCCTCGTGTGATAAACCCACATTCGTGTTTTAATACCCCTGATTATACAACAGTTGCATAAATAACTAATATAAAAGCAAGAAGGTATCAATTAATTTATTTGACGACATCTGAAGCGTTCTTTGCTGATATTTACGAAATAAAAGCTATCAAATTAAGAATTTACAGGGTGACTGGTAATTAGATGCATTCCTAAAAAAGGGAGGGGGAGTACTAGATCTAGCCTAACATGGGGTCCAAATTGAATAACTTACTCAAATATCGTAAACTACTTAACTATTCGTTGATCATAAACTATCAGAATTATATGATTTATATGTTACCTATAAGATATCGAGAGGTGGATATTTTACAAAAAAAAACTTTATAAATTCGATATTTTCAAAAATGTTATCGGGAAGTGTATATTTTACAAAAAGTGGATATTTTCCCATCCAGTTAGGACCCTATGTTATCGGGGTTATCTAGTATAATCCATTTAAAAAATGCACCCATTTATCTATGTATACACTGATGACATAACCTACTAAAACTACTTAGACTACAAAAATAGACGAGTAAGCCACTTCCAACCTTCCACAGATTTGTTTACCAATGTTTTGTCCAGATAATCACTAGATCTTTGTTTTTCCCTCCACTCAACTTTGTTTGTACTACGTTCCATTTGCAAAATGCATACCTAGTTGTACAATGATTTCTTGGCGCGTTGCCAACATTGGAACGAAACCCGCCATCTTGTTTTTTTTTTTTAATACAATTACTTTATTATTTACCACACATATCTTTTATAACTTGCCTGTTATTAAAATAGGGGGCTGCATTTTTTGTGAATGTTTAATGTTGTGAAATACTTTGATTGTGAATTTTTCTTATTTTTTTAAATATCAAAACTTTTTTGGTTTACTCCATCCAGTACTATTCAATGAACCCATCAGGAAAATGTTCTAAGTACGATACGTAGCCTGCCGGGGTCGCGGGACTCACGAATTACCGTGACCCCGGAACGTAAAGGGCCATTGAAGGACACCGTAGATTTTAGTCAGTACGAGTTTGACAGTCCTACACGCTCTGCCCTGGGTGGGAGGACTCATTTGATGATTTTACCACGGCAAAAAAAGTACGATACGTAGATGGATCTGCAGTGGAAAGTGATATTTTAATAAAAAAATAAACCTTGCCCCAGTAATCATTATAAGATTTATGTAGAAAATACTTACTTACCTGGTCAGTTACGCTCCAAATAACTCACCATGTTAAACTACACACAAAGCTTTCTTAACGTCATTGAACCGTCAAAAGATCTTAGTAACACTATCTGCTACAATTACGTCACAACACAGAATTTCGTTCGGAACTACTTTGGGCTTACACAAACAAGTACGGACTTACTCAAATGTCATTTGCTTCCCATTCAGCTACACCGTCAAAGGCTGGAGCGGCTTTTAAGTTGATTAGCCTTTTGAAGAAATCTCGTACTCGTATTTATTTTGGAGGAAACCGCAACCCTTTCATCGTGTGAGTCTTTGAAGATTGTGATATGTTATTTGTGTCATGTTTTTTTCAATACGTCTACTTTTTCCTGTTTATTTGTCGTGAACACAATAATTTATTTTTCTATTTTTGGTCCCTAAAATAAATCCATAATTACTTCGTCAGACGTTTTAATTTTTTAAGTTAGAAGATTCAAATGTCATTGCTAGATCCGGCCATTATTTTTTTACATTAAAGTTTATTTACAATGTATTTTTTTAGCGTGGTAAAATCATCAAATGAGTCCTCCCAGGGGCAGAGACGGGAGGGACTGTCAGACTCGTACTGACTAAGATTCACGGTGTTCATCGATAACCCTTTACGTTCCGGGGTCACGGTAATTCGTAAGTCCCGCGACCTTATTGACAAAGCTGCAAAACTTTTAACACTATTGTTAAATGACGAAATTTAAAAACATCACGGGACCATCTGTAAAGGAAACCGTTACCCTGGAACGTAAACGGCAATTGAAGAAACAGAATAGGGTTTTTAATCAGTTAGAGTCAGTAACAGTCCTTCCCGCTCCACTGAGGGCGGGAGGACAATTTTGATGACTCTACCACCCAAAAAAAGAATACACAAACATTACATATACTAACTTTAATCGTCCACATCTCAGTGCTCTATTCACTTTATATTTCCACCTTCAACTTAAAACTTGAAATATCTTTAGCGCTTTCTTTTTTTTTACGTGGTAAAATCATCAAATAACTCCTCCAACCCAGGGCAGAGCGGGAGGGACTGTCAGACTCGTGCTGACTAAAATCCACGGTGTCCTTCAATAGCCCTCTACGTACCGGGGTCACGGTAATTCGTGAGTCCCGCGACCCCAGCAGGTTTATTTAGCGCTATCTTAAAATAATTTCTGCTTTTCACCCCGTTCATGTATTTCACACAATTTAAATAAATAAACATACATTCACGTTTACATATTTCATTAAAGTTCATAATTCATAGTATATTTACCTACAAGTTCTCGAATTTGTATCTCAGTTCGGAATTAAAGTATTTTCCGAACTCTGAGTAAGCTAAGTCAAATAAGTGGTACCTCCCTTGAATATTAAGTACGGCAATAAGTTATGGACTGTCGATATGGGAACACCGAAGATTTGGCTACATGAATTCTGCTGCATAGTTGAGTCTATCATTTTCTTTTGACAGATATACTTTATGTTTAGAATCGTTCCGGATAGTTTGTTTCGCTGTATCTACTCATACTTGCTTTCTGAATCGGAGTCTTAGTATTTTTTCTTGTTGATTTTGCTTCATTTTCTTTAATCTAATAAAATACTTTTTGTCTTCTTTCCAATCGGAACAAAATTTTCCTTTTTCCTTGTCTTTTCTTCAAGCTTTAAGTGCATCCAAACTCCCATTTTTGACGGTTTTGAGAAGGCTAAGGGGTTTTCTAACGTATAAAATAACAAATGGTTTTCTAAATTCTAATGTTCAATCTTGTAAGTATTACATAACTTAGTACTTGATAGTATCTGGTGATATACAAGATATGTGTAAGACTGTGGAGTTTATAATCGTTAAATTAATACACCAAATTAATCGAAATTATAATACGAGTAACACCATTAATTACCCCCGGCAGTTGTATTATCGCATCAATAACATTAACGCAATGAACCGAAATCTAATAGCTGCAAATCCTATCTGTATTAAATCAAAACAAAGATTAATCAACCGTTTTAATTTAACGTTCTAATTATAATTACAAACCGAACCGTTTAACCTAAAGACCTATATTTGTATGAAATATTGTGTCCGTGATTAACAATCGAATTTACATATTAATAGGCAGTTGTTTGTGTAAAAAACTAATTTACGCAGTCATTATGCATTAATGAACGATGTTAATCATGCGAGTTTTGGCCCTTTTGGGAGGAGGGAGATTGAGTCCACCCACTCGGGATGGAGCGGAAAGGACTCTCAGACTCGTGCTGACCAAACCCCATCTTGTTACTTCAATCGCCCTTTGCGTTGTGGTAACGCAAGGCATACAGCGCGGGCGTTTCCACAATATCGCATAACTTCTAATAACTTTCAAAAATTCAGACTTATCTTTAATAAATTAGTCAAAACAGATCAGTACGAAACAAATGTATCGTATAATTTATAACTTTTCAAAAAGAGAAATAGAATTAGAATAATTTATAAAACCATTGTTATAAACATTTTCTTGATCTATGACAAAAGGACGCTGCAACTTCAGCTTCAGCATTTTATTAACCGAAGAAAAAGTGCAAACAACATGGATTTTACAACGATAAGAGTTATCAAGCTAAAGGCAAAAATCTGACACCTAGTTATCTCAAAAAGTTAAACTTCAAACGACGAAGAACTAAGGCCGATTACACACGACGACACAGTAGACTCTTCATGAAACAGTCACCGGCGATGTTTAGAAGCTAAGCTTGTTACACGCCTGTTATCTCAGGGCCCAATCAGCCGAAGCCATCCCGGCATCGCCCCGGATCGTTGAAGCTCATACTAGAACCTTCCAGCTGTTTAAACAGTACTAGGCTCACAGATCTGTGAAGAGGTTTCGAGAAGTTGTATTTAAGTATTCACCGATTACTCCTTGGCTTCTGGTCCCACTTGCATGATTCTTTTGGTCCCATAAAAAAAATCACTGAGTATGGTTCTGTAGTTTTGATTTTATTATTAGCATTTTTTCGATTATTATTTACTTAGATGATGTTAGTCGTATTATCGGTTCTACGGATTACAAAATTGTAGAACGAAAGATAAAGTAAGAAGTAAGAATTTTACTGACAAATGGGAGGGGGTGGGGTAAATCCAAACTAATATTATAAATGCGAAAGTAACTCTGTCTGTCTGTCTTTTCTTCACGCCTAAACTACTGAACCGATTTGTGTGAAATTTGGTACAGACATAGTTTGGAACTTGAGAAAGGACATAGGATAGTTTTTAAATTTTTTAATTTTATAATGTATGTTGATTATATTTTGGTGGTAAAACAAAAAAGCCCCCGACATGGCACAAAACTGTGGCGCTGCATCTGGAGCATCTGAGCAGTAGCTCTAAACGGTCCCGATAGCAGAAAAACTGGTAATAGTGCAGGTTATCAGTTTGGTTGGCGGCGGAAGAACGATTAAACCAATAATCGTCAACGGCGGCAACCTGAGGCCGAGCTAGAAGGCTCACTGCGCACCCACCAACCCGCACTAGACAAGCGTGATGAGTTTTTATGTCTATTTTCCTCCTCATGATCATGATTAATACAAATAAAAACAGGCCGCTAGTGCCCGGCAGCTCCTGTGACGTTCCTGGCGATGACGGTAAGCAGGCACGTCACGGAGCAGGGGGTGCTAAGAATCCCCGGGTGGGATCCATACACCGTCAAACGACCAAGGCTAAGAAAAAGGACAAAGAAAGCTATTTGAACATATTGACTTATAACGTACGCACCTTAAGAACAGAAGAACACCTTATAGAGTTTGAAAATGCACTAGAGAATGTCAAATGGGACATAATTGGGTTAGCAGAAGTGCGCAGAGAAGGGGAAGATACAATCGAACGAGAAAATAATATCTTTTACCATTTCGGACAAACAGCGGGTTTATACGGCGTGGGATTTATGGTTGCAAAAAAGTGGAGAGATAATATCATAGAATTCATAGCGTACTCAGATAGAATAGCCCTACTTAAATTTAAAATTTCCGATGGTAAAACCTTAACAGTCATTCAAGTATATGCACCAACATCAACACACCAAGACGAAGAGGTTGAAGATTTCTACGATCTCTTGAACAAAGCTTGTGACAACCATCGTGGGACGTGGAATATTGTTATGGGCGATTTTAATGCTAAAATAGGCGTAAAACAACCCGTTGACAATTTCAACAATTTAGGGCCCTATGGCATCGGTTGCCGAAATGAGCGTGGCACACGACTGTTGCAATTTTCTTTTGGACAAAATCTTCTCATCGGCAATTCTTTCTATCCCAAAAAATCACAAAGACGATGGACATGGGTTTCCCCAGATGGAAATACTAGGAACGAAATCGATTACGTACTGTCATCACACCATCAAATTTTTAAAAACATTCAAGTTCTCAACCAATTTAAATATAATTCCGATCACAGACCTATCCGTGCAACGGTATTTTTTGATTTAAAACTCTACAGAAAACAATTATTTACAACTACAATAAAACGATTATCCAAAGAATCACTTTGAGGCAATAAGCAACAATTTAATTTAGAATTAAAAAATAGCTTCAGTACTTTAGATTTAAAAACAGAAGAGTTACAAGAACAATTTGAAAATATTATCAATAGTGTTTGTTAAGAAGGGACTGCTAGCGCCATCTAGGCGCCACGACGGACAACCGTCCGAAAAACTTCGATTTAAAGGAAGCGCTTCCGTCGCGGTTCGATGCAACGCGCGCATCGTTTGCCGCGTCCTGTGGCGTCCTGCATCATCCGCGGCTTCCGTTTCCGCCCACCTTCTGCGCTCGGATCGGTCACGGGACGGACGTGCGTTCACGTCCTCCTCCATCGTTTACTACTATAGTGCAATTGTATTAATAACAGTTAAATAAACCTTGTCAGTATATCAAATAAACAATTATCATTGAAGAGCTCCTGCTGCTGTCCTCACCTCACATTACCAACACACAACCCAACATTTGGACCTTCGAACCGAAGCTGAGAACCAAGAGGACGCGGGAGGCAGCCATCTTAGCGTCGCCGTTGAATAATATCACAAATGAACATCATCGTGGGAAAGGTCGCAAACAACGGTCAAGAGTGGAGTCGTAACCCGTCCCATCTTCTCCGCTTTCCCGCAATATGAGTTAACAAGTGATATTTCTCGTGTTTCAGTCGTGCGTTACCTCGTTGCCTTGGTGTGCGTCGCCGTGGACGCGTGCTGTGCAGAAAAACTGTAAGTACTTTTGCCTCTCTCAATCGCCAAAATGAGTGACGACGAAGTATTTCAGGATGTTGGTCAGGATTCCGGTAAATCAGATCAAAAGCATAGGCTCGGTCAGTTAAAACGAAGTCGAAGCACGCTAAAGGGCAGGCTAACGCTTTTTGAAAAATATCTTTCGAAATTAGAAAAGGTAGATCCATTAAGCATTACAACTTTTAAAGAACTTGAGTTACGAATACAGTCAATTTCAGATTTGTTTAAACAATTTAATTCCATTCAAGATGAAATTGAGCTAATAGATTTACATCAGATAGAATATCGCGATACTTTTGAACAGCAATATTTTCAACTCATGGCTACCGCGAAGTGTATATTGAGCGATAACGATAATCAAACCAAAAAGGTAGGTAGTGGTAATCAAAACCTTTTGTCAGTAAAATTACCAGACATTAAATTACCTGCATTTGACGGTTCATTTGATCAATGGCTCGAGTATCGAAACTCTTATATGACCATGATCCATAATCGTAATGATTTGGATACTATTCAAAAGTTCCACTATCTTAAATCATCACTGAGCGGTGCCGCCTCGCAAGTTATAAGTACCTTAGAGTTCACGAGCGCTAACTACGTTCACGCGTGGAATTTACTGGAAAATAGGTACCATAACAATCGTTTATTAGTTCAAAACCATATAAAATCATTGTTTAAATTCAAACCGCTTCAAAATGAATCGAGTGAACAAATTAGAAAACTTATTGATTCGACTTTGCGTAATTTACATGCACTACATTCTTTAGGTGAAGCATCCGATGGCTGGGATACCATTATCATTTATTTAGTCGTAGATAAACTAGATCCGGTCACCGAACGCGAGTGGGAAACGCATACGGGTTTATTATTGTCTCAGCTAAATGGTGAAAAAATAAAATTACGTCACTTAATGGATTTTCTGAGAAACCGTGCAGATTTGCTATCAATGATTAATTCTAAGAAAAATAGTGTTGATTCCAAAAGTTCTCATAAAAAAGATAAACAATCAAGTCAACCTAATCACTCGCATTCTTACGTCGCTAAAGGTAAACATACCACAGAAAACAATAAACAAAAGCGCGTTTGCGAATTATGCGGTAATGATCATCATTTGTATTCATGTGCTCAGTTCCTTAATATGTCGGTTACAGATAGGTTAACTGTTATTAATAATAAAAAGTTGTGTCAAAACTGCATACGTTCTAATCATTCGTTAAATGATTGTTTATATGGCACTTGCAAATTGTGCCAACAGAAACATAATACGTTGCTTCATGGGATGAACGCGTCTTCGTTAAGTTCGCGCCCTACGTTAACAGCTGATGCGCAGGTTCACTCGGAACGCAATGCACTGACGTGCAGCGCCGCGATACAACCGGTTTTGTTATCAACGGCGCTTATCGATGTACCTGATGCTAACGGCGAATATCATACAATTAAGGCTCTTCTTGACAATGGTAGTCAGAATTGCTTTATTACAGAATCGTTATGCAATCGTTTAAAATTGCCGATTATACAGTCCACTGTTCGTATTTCAGGTGTAGGACAGAGCGTTTCTCAAAGTTCTCACACTTGTAAAATAAAAATACAATCTAAACTTTGTGATTTTCAAACAGAAATCCAATGTTTAGTGTTACCTCGAATAACATCAAAGTTACCTTCGTTGTACGTTAATTGCGAGAACATACGTATACCTAAAAATGTGTTACTCGCAGATCCCACGTTTAATGTCCCGTCCGATATAGATATACTTTTAGGCGCGGATATATTCTGGGACTTATTAAATAATAAGAAAATAAAACTTGCTTCGGGTCCTACGTTATATGACACGAAAATAGGGTGGATCATTTCCGGCCCTATTCGAAGTAAGCATTCGTTTAAAATAAACCAAGTACAATGTAATCTTGTTCACATTGACACTCAATTGCGCAAATTTTGGGAGTTAGAGGAATTAAGCGATTTATCTGTTGCGTTATCAAAAGATGATCGTTATTGTGAAACATTGTTTACAGAGACCACAACACGTGACACACACGGTAGGTTCATTGTGCAAATTCCTTTGAAGGAATCGGTCGATACGTTAGGTGACTCGTACACCACGGCCAAAAAACGTTTTTTATCTCTCGAAAGAAAACTAAATCGTTTACCACAATATAAACAATTGTATTGTGATTTTATGCGGGAATATGAGGCACTTGGTCACATGTCTCCGGTATCTGTCGTTCAGGTTACCGCGTTACTAAGTAAACCACATTACATATTACCGCATCACGGCGTTTATCGTGAACATAGTCTGACGACGAAATTACGCGTTGTGTTTGATGCCAGCGCAACAACGTCAACTAATAAATCTTTAAACGATATACAATACGTAGGTCCGCCATTACAAAATGACATTTTTTCGATTTTACTTAGGTTTAGGCAGTATAAGTACGTTGGCTGTGCTGACGTCGAAAAAATGTATAGGCAGATTTTAATTAATTCAAATCAACATAATTTGCAGTTAATTTTATGGCGGGAAAATACTGATTCACCGTTAAAATTATATACTTTGAAAACTGTAACGTATGGTACCGCATCAGCACCTTTTCTTAGTATGCGATGCTTGCAACAATTAGCACAGGAATGTGATAATGATTTAGTGTCTAGGACCATTAATGAGGATATGTACGTTGACGATCTCATTACTGGGAGCAATGACCTTGACTCACTCATCGATTTATGCAATAAAACAGCTGCAGTGTTGCGTCAAGGTTGTTTTCCATTACATAAGTGGACATTTAGTCACAAAATCTGCCCCGACAGCACTAAAGATCTTAATATAGGTAACGTTCATTTATCTAAAACATTAGGATTAGGTTGGTCCACAGAAAATGACGAATTGCATTTTACTACTGAATTCACTCAAACTGATTCAATAGTTACTAAACGTGTTATGTTATCACTCATTTCTCAGATATATGACCCGTTAGGTCTGCTAGCGCCAGCAGTTATCACAGCAAAGACATTGTTACAAAGTTTATGGCTTCTAAAACTAGATTGGGACGAAGAAGTTCCCGTTCATGTTGCAAATACGTGGCACAATTTCGTTATTGGTCTGCAACATTTACATAATATAAAAATACCTCGTTACATAACAGCTGATTCGTCATATAAAGAACTGCATATATTTACAGATGCATCTCAACAGGCTTACGGTGCATGTGCATATGTTCGATCTTGTTGTGATAACTGTGAGCATTCTATACCTATGTCTGTGCATTTATTATGTGCCAAAAGTAAATTAGCACCAATAAAAACAGTAAGCATACCTAGGCTCGAATTATGCGGCGCGCTGGTAGGTGCAAAGTTATATAATAAAATTAAAAAATCCCTACGTTTAACTTTCGATAAAGTTTATTTTTGGACGGACTCTACTATAGTGCAAGGATGGCTTCGTATGTCTCCTCACTTACTGAAAACATTTGTACAAAACCGTGTTGTACAAATCAACGAACTGACTGACGATACTATTTGGCGGCACGTTAGAGGTACCGAGAACCCTGCCGACCTCATAACTAGAGGAGTTAGTTTAGAATCGTTAAAATACAACAATAGTCACGTATGGTGGACAGGTCCAACGTTCTTACGTGAACCTAACATTATTTTCTCAAATAATAACGAAGAAGAAATAATAAATACCGAATTACCGGAAATTAAACCACAATCCGTTATCAATTTAAGTTGTAATCAGCCCTTTCAACTATTCGACTTTAACCGTTTTTCATCGTTTCTTCGTTTACAACGGGCCTGTGCGTATATGTTGCGATTCATAAACAATGTGCGTGCACACAATCCCGGTGATAATCGAATTCGCACAACCGGTTCGTTATCAGTGAATGAACTACAACAGTCACTTACCGTTTTGACTCAATTAGTTCAACAACAGTCGTTTAGTGATGAATATTACAATATTAAAAACAATATACCGTTAAATCAGAAAAATAAATTATTTAATAAAATAGCGGGTTTAAATATTTTTCTAGATAAATTAAATATTATTCGTGTAGGTGGTAGGTTAAACAACTCGACTGACTTTAGTTATGATAAGAAACACCCGATATTGTTAAGTGGTAAACATCGTTTTACTAAGTTGTTATGTGAATACGAACACAAAAAATTACTTCATGCAGGCCCTCAGCTTCTAGTATATTCCATGCGCGAACGGTGGTGGGTACTAGGAGCGCGGAATTTGGCTAGGCTGATAGTACATAGCTGCGTTAGATGCACGCGTTTGAAAGGTAGGACGTTGACCCCGATTATGGGTAACTTACCAGCGGAAAGATTAGAAGCAAACTTTCCTTTCATGCAATGCGGCGTTGATTATGCTGGGCCATTGCTCATTTTGGACCGCAAAGGCAGAGGTGCCAAATTAATAAAATCATATATTTGTTTGTTTATTTGTTTTACCACTAGAGCCATACATCTAGAGTTAGTTAGTAGCCTATCCACATCAGATTACATTTTAGCTCTGAAACGCTTTATATCGCGTCGCGGTAAGCCTTATCAAATATTTTCAGATAACGGAAAGAATTTTGTAGGCGCTGAAAAAGAATTAGCTAATATTTTTGAAAATTCTAAAGACATTTCTGATTTTATTAATCAAAATGAAATTCGTCTTACGTTTATACCACCTTATAGTCCTCATTTTGGCGGGTTGTGGGAGGCAGGAGTCAAGTCTTGCAAGTACCATCTACGGCGTGTACTGGGTGACGCACGGCTGACACGCGAGGAATTTGAAACTTTGTTAACTCAAATTGAATCCATCCTCAATTCCCGTCCTTTGTCCCCTCTCTCCTCCGATCCGACCGATTATCTCCCTTTGACTCCAGCTCACTTCTTGATCGGCCGACCGCTGACTGCGCCAGCCTGTGAAGATCTGACGACCAACACGCCCACCTACCTCGGGCGCTACGCTCGAGTGGAGCTGCTGAGGCAACACTTCTGGCAACGATGGTCCAAGGAGTATGTGTCTGAACTCCAACAGCGTACGAAGTGGAAGGTCACCGGTGAAGACATCGCTCTAGATAGCCTCGTCCTCATCAAAGAGGAAAGGTTGCCCCCTTTCAAATGGAAACTAGGACGAGTCACACGAATATTCCCTGGGAACGATGGAATTTCCCGCGTCGCTGATATTCGTACAGCTAGTGGCACCATCCGGCGGGCATTCTCGAAGATCTGCCCGTTACCTGCAGCGTGATCCTGATTCCTGTTCTTCATTTTGGAAGGGTTCTTCCAAGGCGGCCGGCATGTTAAGAAGGGACTGCTAGCGCCATCTAGGCGCCACGACGGACAACCGTCCGAAAAACTTCGATTTAAAGGAAGCGCTTCCGTCGCGGTTCGATGCAACGCGCGCATCGTTTGCCGCGTCCTGTGGCGTCCTGCATCATCCGCGGCTTCCGTTTCCGCCCACCTTCTGCGCTCGGATCGGTCACGGGACGGACGTGCGTTCACGTCCTCCTCCATCGTTTACTACTATAGTGCAATTGTATTAATAACAGTTAAATAAACCTTGTCAGTATATCAAATAAACAATTATCATTGAAGAGCTCCTGCTGCTGTCCTCACCTCACACTACCAACACACAACCCAACAGTGTTAAAACAGCAAGCAGAAAAATCAAGGCATTACCAAATAGAATCAAAAAACTATCACCAGACACCATAATTCTCATTGATGAAAGACAGGCCCTAAGTGCAAATAAGAGAAACCCCGACTACAAAATTAAAAATAAAGAAGTCAAACGCAGCATCAGGAAGGATATTAGGTCTTATAACACCAAACTAATCCAAATAGCTTTAGAAAGGAATCGTTCCTTGAAAATAGCCAAACAAGGCATTAGTAAGAGTAAAATGTGGATTAACTGTCTCAAAGACAACAACGGCCAAAAACATCGAAGTAGAGACAAAATTTTACAAATCTGCACAAACTTCTATAAATCGTTATATTCAAATCCAAACTGTCAGCCCTCAGAACCCAGCATACACTATTCTTGTCCAGATACCATTCCCCCCATTACTGGTTATGAATTACACGCCGCACTTTGTAAAATGAAATACAACAGGGTACCCGGCGAAGACGGAATTAGTACCGAAATTTTGAAAATAGGCGAATCTACTCTTCTCCCAGTAATAACTAACTTGTTTAATAGTATCCTTAAAACAGGTAAATTCCCGGATGGATTTTGTCATTCCAATATAACTCTGTTACATAAAAAGGGTGATAAATCAGACCTTAACAATTATCGACCAATCAGTCTTATATCCCATTTGTATAAGGCTTTTATTAAAGTAATAGACAACCGTATCTCACCCCAACTAGAAAAACACCAACCTCCTCAACAAGCTGGATTTCGATCAGGTCTCTCCACTACCGATCATCTACATGCCATAAATCAATGAATTGAAAAATATAATGAGTTTAACAGTCCGCTATATCTAGCCTTCATTGATTATTCAAAAGCCTTCGACAGTTTGTCACACAAAGCTATATTTGATGCTCTGGTTAACCAGGAAATTGAACCCACCTACATCAACCTACTCCGTAAAATTTATCTAAACAGCACAGCTTCAATTAAACTACAAAATGCCGGACCATCGTTTACCATAGAAAAAGGTGTAAAACAAGGAGACCCGCTTTCACCCAAGCTCTTTAATAGCGCCCTTGAAGAGATCTTCAGAAAGCTAACGGCTTGTTGGGAGAGAAGCGGCATCGAAATCGGTGGGGTGCGGTTAACAAACCTTCGCTTCGCAGACGACATTGTCCTATTCTCTCCCACAGCGAAAGAACTAGAGCTAATGTTGAACCAACTCAGCAATGCAAGCCTTGAGGTTGGACTGGCGATGAATATGTCGAAGACCAAACTGATGTCAAACACCACTAAGCATAGGATCAGAGTAAATGGTGAAGAATTGCAATATGTCCAGGAATAAATCTACTTGGGCCAGATAGTCTCTTTCCAGTCCAGACAAGATGCGGAAGTTGCAAGACGAACCGAAAATGCCTGGAAGAGCTACTGGTCCATGAAGGAGCTTATGAAAGGAAGTCTTCCTTTGACACTCAAGCGGAAAATCATGGACATGTGCATTCTTCCCATTTTGACCTATGGATCTCAGACTTGGTCTTTGACAAACATTCAAAAGTCCAAACTCAAGGTTTGCCAACGTGCAATGGAGCGCAGTATTCTAGGCGTAAAAATATCAGACCGCGTACGCAACACAACACTGCGCTCCAAAACACAAATTGCTGACGTTGGTCAAAAGGCCGCTACACTGAAATGGGCTTGGGCCGGCCACGTCTGCCGCATGCCCAATGAGCTGTGGGCCAAAATCACCACTTTGTGGAGCCCTGACAAAGGCAGAAGGCGTCGCGGCAGACCCCGTAGAAGATGGCGGGACGAGCTTGACAAAACCGATGACCAGTGGCCCACTTTGGCCCTGGATCGTGAAAACTGGAAGTCATGGGGAGAGGCCTTTGCCCAGCAGTGGGATGATGTAGGCTAGCAGTATCAGTATCAGTATCAGTAAAACAAAAAAACTGCCGGAAGTCACAATTCCACGCGAACGAAGTCGCGGGGAAAAGCTAGTAATTGTAATAAACCTTACGTAATTATTGAACGGCCCCGAAGCATGGAAGAAGAAGAACTGAAATAGGGCAGGAGAATGATTAGCTAGCATGAAAGGTCGTGCCCAAAAATGTTCTGTAGGGAACGAAATATCAAACCTCAATATAGCCAACATAATAACAAATAGCAAACCCTTAATAAACTGTGAAAGAACGGTAATCATTTTATAGCCAGTTTCACACATATCCGATCAAGATTTATACTTAGAAAGTTGGCAGCAGATGTACCTTCTAATGCATTAGCAAACACTTCTAACAGAATGCACGCAGCGACTTCAAAAGTTCTACGTCTGAGCATGCAAAGTGAAACTATTCCATCGAGAATTTGAAATTAATATTCGACCAAAGTCGGAAGATTGGCAGACACGTCGAAGTTGAAAAGAAGTTAAAATTGAGAAAAGATCATAGAATATTCGAATCTCATTATAATACCGCCAAATTGCGTAATACAGTTTCTATCGCAGTTCGAACGTTTTGTTACGAGTACACATCATTGTTTTTGATAATTTACTACATCATTTGCATTGCAACGATTTCATTAAAATGAAAGGAAGCATAAAATCTGACGGTTCTATAATAAGTGACACTATAATTTTAAATCAATTTCACCAATAATAAATAATAAAACTAATATACTTGTATTAAAAATACTAGGAGGATACTTGAGGATGAATTTTTCGATGCTCTATAATAGGTTAGGTTTTATTTTAATTTAGTATTTTTAGCAACAAGTTAATACAAATATTTTTCATAACATTTGATTTCCGCAAAGTACCTAACGTCCATAAGTTATGATGAATTATTTGATGATAAAAGCAAAGTAGAACACAAATTCATTACTAATTGTAAATTAACGCGAGCGCGGGCAGAAACTAGTCTGTCAATATAGAAGTATCAATGAAGGAAACTTACAGTAAATTTCAAGCTCATTTAAAATGCGTGGTAACAACCAATCATGTCTCATATTATACGATTGGCGAATTTATTGTAATGACGTCAACTTGAGCAGGTAATGCTTTCCCGGAATACAAATTACTTGATTGTTTGCTCAAGGACGTTTTGGCGAAATGTCAAATATATGATCGGATATTTTACGACTGCTTGATCGATAATACTGTATAGGTTAATACTGTGTGCTTTATATTTGGAAGTCTTTGATAGTTTAACTTAGCTGATAAGACGTAAGACGCAGTCATTATCATAGAACTTATCACGATGTATATCATAGTATAGTCATTGTTCTCTTGAAATCAAATTTTTGTCTTAGTTTTCACACATTCCATCTGATTTTTTTACACCAGTTTTTTTTTCTTCAGTATCGTGGGTGCATTTAAAAACATCACCGAACAACAACAAAACTTTCGCAACCACCACGACCCGGAACAACTACTTGTATATCAGACAAATATTTGCTCCGTGCGGTAATCGAACCCGCGACACACTTGTTTCTTGGATAACATTATGCCATAAGTAGTTTGTCTTTTAACCGTTTAGTATTTGCATAAGTTATTTTACAAATAAATCATAAGTTCTTTAAGCGGCGTTCGATAGAGCTTACTTTTTTATGGATTTGGCAATGCATCAAATGACTCCTCCTGCACTGGCTGATGCGAAAGGGACTGTCAGACTCAAATTGACTAAAAACCACACTGTTCTTTCAAATACTGTTTGCATCCATGACCAAGGGTACCACTCAAGACATTCCCGCGACGTATCCACAGAAAACACCTCAATAAACCCACCTATATACATCCATTGAGTACCAACCGAACGGCACCAAAATGCCCCAGCTGTCGATCAAAGTGATTCGTGCCGTGGTTCGTTCAGTAACCCGTCGATACCGTGGACTGGTACCGACTTATACCGATACTATGAATCTTAAGGCTCGGTCGATACTTTCAATTGTTTTCTGACGTAACTGATCAGTGCTGGGACAAAAGGGTATCGCTATTTCATTTCTCAAGGAGAAAAGGGTGTTGTAAGTTGGCAAATTTTTTGTGAGAGCTTTTTTGGTGATTGAATTTCAATGTTTGGTGTTTGTCATCATCTGCCATTCTAGCCGAATGCAGCTGGATGTCAGTATTTTCCATGAAACTACCCAGTAACTGGACGTACTATATACCCTTTGATATGTAACATCTGTAACAGAGTGGGTATTCCACCTCCTCTGTTGTCTCAACCTCTTTCCTTTTGAATCTGTATCGATTTTTAAATTTTTGAATATTTGTATTTCGAATTTCAAGTTCTCATTAACAGTAACGACTGCAAAAGATCTAAAAATGACTGATGAATGTGCTTTCCAAGGATGGAGAACACTCGATACTGATATATGGTCACCCATCCACAGACCAACCTCAGCAAGCGCAGCTTGATCTTGAAAACTTTGCGGCTTTCGAATGTCAAAAAAAATATGAGATTTTTTTTTAGTGAGCGAGATCGTTATCATTGTATTCTCCGTCTTTCTATTTGTCAGATTGCTTTGTTTACACACTACAGAAATTTTATTGGTATTATCATAACAGGGTGTATCTCATACCTATTCTTATAAGAGTATTTTTTTCACACCATTTTCCTCATACTTCTCTGAAGAAAGATGGAAAGATATACAATGTACCCAAATACCCTTTATATTTTTTCGTTCTTCTGCAACACTATCACAAAGGTCACCCTGAAAGAGAGACAGTCTGAACAATGAGATCGGGAATGTTCGTGCGTATTCGTGCCACTCAATCATAAACTTCGGGAGCTGTCCGAATTTCGTCTGGAGTCATCCTCGATATTCAATGAAATGCCGCGAAAATTCAAATCTGGAACCTCGACAATATTATTGTAGATACTTGTATTTGTCAGGTTCATCGTACTTAATAATAAAAAAATAAAAAACAAAAATAGACAAGGTGAAATTGAAATAACCATTTTTGACGGCACAGTAGTTAAGCGATTGACAGCTGCGCTACGAATGGCGTTTACAATTCCCGCACGGAACAAATATTTGTAGGTATGACCTACAAGTAGTTGTTTCTGGTCTGGGTATTTGTGTATGTATGATTAATATTTGTAAACGCAATACAGGGGATGTTAATCGTATGAGACAAAGTTTAAAGTACCTGAAATTAAATCCTAAAAAGAATCGTTACTTTCATGCTATGTATTGGACAACTACAGAAAAATACAATTTGAAAATTGCTTTTGCATTTTTGTGTACTGTTCAAAAAATCCGCACCGTATACAGAGTGTATACTGCCACCTCAACTGCCACTATTTGGATACACCCCTATGCGATGCAGCGCACAACTACTATTTAAACAGAACCATTTAAATATTGACGCGGAAAATAAAAGTAACTGACTGAGTTTGTATTTATTTTAGCAAACATGGATGGATGGCTATCCATCCATATTTACTTCATTCTTTTCACTAGGTTTGCTACATTTTCACCCGTATTAAACACGGGATAAACTCATCATCTGCCTAGCCTTTTCCCAACTATATTGGGGTCGGCTTCCAGTCAAACCAGATGCAGCTGGATATCAGTATTTTACATGGAGCGACTGCCTGTCGGACCTCCACAACCCAGTAACTGGGTAATACGTTACCCCATGGTAAGACTGGTTGTCAGACTTTAGAGCTTCTGACTGACGAACAGTAACGACTGTCAAAGATCACAGATGACAGCCGGGACCAACGGCTTTACGTGCTTTCCGAGGCACAGAGGAAACTCGCTATGACAGATGGTCACCCCTCCACAGACCAACCTCGGCAAGCGCGGCTTAATCCGGAAGATCGGCCTGTGCGGCTGTATTTATTTACCACGAGCTCCAACTACTTACTTCTTTTCTTTTTAATTAAAGCTTGTTTTTTTTTTTAATTTTATTTAAAACCACCGAGTGTACAATTGAGAGTAATTTTCATTTTATACCACAAAACGCCACGGATATTTTCATTATTGACCAAATTGCAATAATCGTACAAAAACTCACTCCTGTTTCACATGGGGGTAACCAAAACAATAATCATTAACCTATAATCAAAATAATAATATTAAATAACAGTCCCGCAATATATTATTAGTCCTCCATTTTCCTCAGTTCCGTCTCATAATGTTAGCAGTTTGACACCCTGTTGAATCTTGTTGGATACGACTTTGTGGCACGAAACTTCTGAACACGGTACAAAAGTTTGAACAACGTTTGTGACTGGGATAACATATAGATAAAGACAGGTAAATAACTTCGTCTGCTTGTATCTTGGCTTTTTCATCGTGGTAAAATCATCAAATGAGTCCTCCCACCCAGGGCTGAGCGGGAGGGACTGGCAGACTCGTACTGACTAAAATCCACGGTGTCCTTCAGTAGCCCTTTACGTTCCGGGGTCACGGTAATTCGTACAGACCCGCGACCCCGGCAGGCTTTGACCCTTTAGAGGGGGGCCCCGTCACTCTGCTGACACTCTTTGTATGTTAGCTGGAGGTTATTTGATTGATTTAACACAATATAGTCGAACCCACCATGGCGCATTACTTTGTGTAATTTACTTTACCATCACCTGCTCAAAACGGTGAAGGAAAATGTCGTTAGGAAACCGGCACGTCCTTGAATTAGAAAGAAGACATTTGACATAACATAATCATTATTTCATACAAACTTAGTATATAATACAATAATAACTTAGGCTAGGTACAATGCTTTCATAAGCAGATGATTTCAGCTTCTGTAGCCGAACTAGGCATTGCCTGTATGGGCAATAAGTAGGCATTGACATGACATGTCGATTGATTACGGGCCCAATCGGCCCATAATCCTCTCACAGAGAGGAGGTCTGTATCCCAATAGTAGGAACATGCAACATTATAGGCTAATTACGATCAATATTAAAGATAAATATCTCAGCTATTATACAGTTAATTTGAAAGAATAAATAGCACATTTTCGTAGTGCGTATTTGATGGAGCTGTGGACCAACATGACCAACCTGGAGCTCTAAGAGAATCAGACGTCCACCTCGAAGATCGTGGTTCACTTTGTCCCAGCAATGGGAGAGCAGTTGCAGTAATTATTTAGTAGAACCTATAACATGTCGGCAACTTTCATAAGCGTTCAGTTCTCATACCGCCGACATGCACAGCAACCAGGGTTGGGCAGTATTTGAATTACTTGTAATTAAAATACGTAATTGAAATACAAATACGTATTTGGTATTTGTATTTCAATTACTTCCTTAAAATGTAATTTGTAATTCGTATTTCAAATACCTGACGACGAAGTATTTTGTAATTAGTATTTCAAATACTTGAGGCTTCAAAATAAATTTTAACATTAAAATACATTTAAACTTCATTTAGCGATCGTGAATGTGTATTAGAGTGTGAGTGCGAGGCGAGAGTGCAATGATGGTAAAGCAGCTGTTAGAGTTGGTTGCTAAATGTACTTTGTTATGGAATATGTCCAGAAGACCCAAATCGACTGAAGTCATAAAAGAATGTCTTGGACATCAATTAATATATCCCTGTCCCACAAGATGGAACTCTATGATTCTCTAGCGCAGCTAATGAGATGCAAATCAAAATTAAATGACTTATTTGATAAGTTGGATAAGAATAACACTTTCTCTGCCATAGAACTATAATACTTGGAGGAATTCATTGAAGTATTGAAAACAATTGATAAGTTTTTTAAACTGTCCCCTGAAGTAAATGGAGCCATATTGGCGTCATGCTACCACCCTCGTTATAAAATGCGTTGGTTACCAGAAAGCATCACAGTAGAGGAGAGGCAGATAATTCAAAATCTTGCCATTCATGCCTTAGAGACAAGTAACAAAAAGCATGAAATAATAGATGGAAGCAGCAGTAGTAGCACCACTACTGCTGCTTCCATCATAAAGAAGATGATGAATTTATTGTTTTTGAGAACAGAGACAGTAATCAACCACAGACATCTAAAATGGAGTTAGAATTGGTCAGCTTCCTAAATGATAGAAGCAAAGGGCTTTCAATTCTTGAGCGCTATCCAAATATAAAAAAATGTGTTCATACAATTTAACACGAGTTTGTGCTCATCAGGACCTGTAGAAAGATTGTTTTCTTTGGCAGGTTTTATTCATTCTCCAACAAGAGGCTGTTTATCTGACAGTACATTTAAATATCTAGTGTTCATGAAAGGAAACTCTGGTTTTATTGATTAATTAATTTCTGTTGATTATATTCTGTACATTATAGATTCTTGTTTTCCTGACCTTTTCAGCCCATGCTGGTCTAGATTACTTATTTTTAACCGACTGAAATAAAAGGAGGAGGTTCTCAATTCGGATGTTTGTATTTTTTTGTTTGTTTGCGCGTAACTCCGTCGCTTGCAAACCGATCTGAATTTTTTTTTTTTGTTGAAAATGGTTTACTTTCCAAACGGTGTCTTATAAAACTTTATCGAAATCGGAAAAGCTGTTTTTGAAAAATCAACAAAATTAAAATTTCATTCACTTGGTTCAGTATTTTTTATGTTATGAATGAGCATTTTTCGCTTATTGTTTACGTGAACGATGTTACTACGACCGATAATAACATAGTCCAAGTAGACAAAGAATTGTATTAATATTCTAATTCTAGTGCACATGTACGAAAATTTGGGTTAAATTTTTGAACTAACAAAGGGTTAAAATGTTGGTTATTTTGTTTTTAAGTCATTTATCATTCATTGTCTGATGGTTATTGAAGGCGGTTTTTTTTTAAATAGTTTTAGTAAGTATGTAATTTGGGATCTGGAGGCGACTGCCCTCCAGCGCGTCTATGAATGGCGCGTGGAGGCGCAACGCCGAGGCGAATCCCCGCTGCCTCGACAAGTCGAGGCGCGGCGGGAAGAGCTCCGGCGTCTCAGGGCAGTATGGAGGGAGCGACTGTCGCAACCGAGGTCCGGGCACGCCGCAATCGCGGCGGTAAGACCCCTCTTTGAGGAGTGGCTGGATAGGCGTCACGGCGTCCTTACCTACCGCATGACGCAGGTCCTCACCGGACACGGGAGTTTCTGGAGGTTCCTGTGTCTGATAAGGAGGGAAGAAACGCCTGGATGTCACCACTGCGAGGATCGTCCGGAGGACACGGTGGAGCATACGGTGCAGGACTGCCCCGCTTGGGCAGAGCACCGCCGTGTCCTCACGACGGCGATAGGCGGAGACCTCTAGCGCCCGGCATTGATCGAGGCCATGCTGCGGGGCGAGACGGAGTGGGAAGCGGTCGCCTCCTTCTGCGAAGCAGTCATGCTCGCGAAGGAGGAGGCGGGCCGCGTGAGGGAGAGGACAGCGTCCTCCCTCCACCCCAGCTGCAGTGGTAGACGCCTTCGGACGTCGCAAGACGATCTCCGACCACCGTAGGCGCGGGCATGCGGGCGGCGAGTAATGGGCGACTCGCTGTCCGACCATGGACCATGCCCGGGTCGACGGCGCGTTGTGCTCCACGCGCGCCTCAAGGAGTGTCAGCATAGTGGAGGGGCCTGTAGAGGGCCATAGCCTGCCGGGGTCGCGGGACTTTCCCATTACCGTGACCCCGGTACGTAAAGGGCTAGTGTAGGACACCGTGGATTTTTAATAGTCTGACAGTCCCTCCCGCCCTGCCCTGGGTGGGAGGACTCATTTGATGATTTTACCACGATTAAAAAAAAAAAAGTATGTAATTTGTATTTTGTATTTCAATTAAAAATGACTAAAATACTGTATTTTGTATTTTATATTTCAAATACCTTACCTAAAGATATTTTGTATTTTGCATTTTAATTACTTGCGATACTGTATTTTGTAATTTGTATTTCAATTAAAGCAAAGCATGTATTTTGCCCAGCCCTGACAGCAACTTTGATGTTTTTATGTTTTTGGTCCAAAATTCAGCGAGGTACTCATAATCCGGTCGCGGGACTTTACGAATTACCGTGACCCCGGAACGTAAAGGGCTATTGAAGGACACCGTGGATTTTAGTCGGTACGAGTCTGATAGTCCCTCCCGCTCTGCCCTGGGTGGGTCAAATCAAAATCTTCAAATGAATCCTTCATTTGAAGATTTTACCACGTAAAAAAAGGTACTCGTCTATCCACCCCCCGATACAGTCAATAAATCATCAAATACTGGTGTGCAATCTGAAGTTTCTTCTCAAACATAGAATCTAATAAACAACGCCAGTAACAATAAACCTAAACGTTTTCGCCTCCATGTTCAACCACCATCAACGTCCCATAATGTCGGCCATTTTTCTCCGATTAAACCGATATGCTATTAAATACCGTAATACGAACATTTATAGCTATCGATACGAGGAAAATAACCTATTACACTGGCCACATTGCCCCCTAGAGGAAGCAATCAATCGGCTCATTGGCGTCCCACGCTTATTAGCAGTGTTACGGGACAGCATCGCTTTCGATATATTGTCGAATGCTTCCACCAATTTATGACTGCCTGGTACGTTGCTAACTGAAATTGAGTTTTAAAAGTTGATGGGACGATTTTTGAGCTTTATTTATGGTGTTAGGCTGCTTAGAATTCACCTATTTTCTGATATGAAATGTCCTCTTTGAAATAATAGGTTTTCGAATAAGGCATCGAACAGTTAACTTAACGCTACAAAGAGTTATGTACCATATAGTAAACATCGATTGTGTTTGTAAACGAGATTCCCAGGCTTAGGGTTCGCTCGGGATTCAATCATTATGAATCATAGGTTTTATAGAGCAATAACCACATAAGACGTTAACCACTAATTTATCAACTCAATGACCATACACATAAACTTCGCATTTGTAAAGGTCGTATTATTTCAAAGCAACAATTTATTTCCAGTAAATTTAAAAAAAAATCACTTGGGCGGTTTTGTAGTATACCGCCGAGGTTTTCAAACAAAATCAAATTGTATTTGATGTTTCGTCGGTTTTCATGAAGACTTTTGTTGAAAAAGGAGTCATTTAAAAGGCCATAATCTTCTTAAATATCCAACAATGCGTCACAACTTCACTACATACAGCAATGTGCTGCTGAAGTTCAAAGCTCCTCACATAACAAAGGTATTGCCGCTGCTAGCTACAGTTGACTGCTAAAATACACTTGTGAGTGACCGCAGAGGGCGGCATCCTTTACCGACCGCCTTTATTTTACCGTCTGCTCTTAGAAAATACGATTTATTCTAATATAATATGATTTATTCTGAGCGCTAGCCAAATGTCGAATAAAATTATTTAATTTAAAGATACTCCATATTACGTATCTATGTCGTACAAGAAAGAGGTAGATGGACCTACAATTGTTTTTAGCTCTTTTCTGAGAGTATGGCAATTTTAACCATCATCATCAGCTGCAGCAGCAACTCAGTCCATGCTATAAGTCTACGTTCATGATTGACGATGCCGGAACTACACAAAGTGAATCATTAGGAATAATGCTAAGTGGTCGTTTTAGACGCTCAGGCCCTTGATCCAACTGCCTAATGAGAGCCTCCTTAGATGTTGGTCGAAGTTCTTGGCAATTAAGCCATAAAAATTTTTTCTAGCCTGTTTTGTCCCATTCCTAGGCAAAAACCTCTTTCCAGTATTTCCACTTCTCGCGAGTCCTCCTTCAAGTTCGGACGGAACCTAGTTTATACCATAATTGAAGCCACATTAATTAGTTTTCTGCCCTATATACAGTAAAATGTCACGGTGGAGCATACGGTGCAGGACTGCCCCGCTTGGGCAGAGCACCGCCGTGTCCTCACGACGGCGATAGGCGGAGACCTCTCGCGCCCGGCATTGGTCGAGGCCATGCTGCGGGGCGAGACGGAGTGGGAAGCGGTCGCCTCCTTCTGCGAAGCAGTCATGCTCGTGAAGGAGGAGGCGGGCCGCCTGAGGGAGAGGACAGCGTCCTCCCTCCACCCCAGCCGCAGTGGTAGACGCCCACGGCGTCGGACGTCGCCAGACGATCTCCGGCCACCGTAGGCGCGGGCATGCGGGCAGCGAGTAATGGGCGACTCGCTGTCCGACCATGGACCATGCCCGGGTCGACGGCGCGTTGTGTTCCACGCGCGCCTCAAAGAGTGTCAGCATAGTGACGGGGCCTGTTGAGGGCCAAAGCCTGCCGGGATCGCGGGACCAAGGGATTACCGTGACCCCGGTACGTAGAGGGCTATTGAAGGACACCGTGGATTTTAGTCAGTACAAGTCTGACAGTCCCTCCCGCCCTGCCCTGGGTGGGAGGACTCATTTGATGATTTTACCACGATAAAAAAAAAAAAAAAATATACAGTAAAATGTAGATTTTCATGTGGTAGGCTTTAATTAGTGAAACAGTATGCAGGCATGCGGAAGGCCGTGTTTCTAATGTATGCACATAAGTTTGTTCAGCCGCTCTTTTCACGTGCCCAGGAATATGCGACGGCAATGTTACATAACATGTGAAGCTTGGATTTTTTGAATAGAAAAATAAAATTATTTTTCAAATTCCCTGGATTGACATTGTGTTCGTTAAACAAAGGTTATATCCAAACTAATATTATTAATGCGAAAGTAACTCTGTCTGTCTGTCTGTCTTTTCTTCACGCCTAAACTACTGAACCGATTTGTGTGAAATTTGGTACAGACATAGTTTGGAACTTGAGAAAGGATATAGGATAGTTTTCAGTATTCCACGCGAACGAAGTCGAGGGCAAAAGCTAGTCAAAAATATTTCCATGTTTTAAAGGAAATATATAAATAAATAAATAAATAAATAAATATTCCACAACTATCACACAACGCCATCTAGTCCCAAGCTAAGCAGAGCTTGTGTTATGGGTACTAGACAACTGATAAACATACTTATATATTTCTAAATACATACATATTATAGATAAATTACACCCAGACACAGAACAAATGATCGTGCTCATCACACAAACATTTGTCCTGGGTGGGAATCGAACCCACGACCTCCGGCATAGCAGTCAGGGTCACTAACCACTAGACCAACAGGCATATAACTTTCTTGGTTCTTTATATTTCTGAGGTCATATTTAGATGTATGCTGAAAGAAACACTCTCTTCTAATACTTATCCCACGATTTATCACAAGATTTCTGTATTTAATTTACAGCGTACTTGAAGAATTTTCTACGTTTATTGTATGGAATAAAAAAAAGGTGTCTCTAGTGTACGAAAGAGGAAGTGATTTTTTCCTTCAAATTAACGCCAAAGATCCAGTTTACGTCACTACGAGTAATACCGGAATCCTGTGTTAAGGCCTCTGATGACTCAATGATTTTACATAATTCTTAACATAGGTAGACCTAATATAACTTTTATTTATATTTAACTAAGGTTCCGTTTGTTTTGTTTCAGATACCATACCGGTAACGTCCGAAAACATCGCAGTGTGTAAATAAATAGGTCTATTACTGAAGCAATAATCCGTTTAAAAAACGTAGAAACCCCGTAGTGACGCTATATAAAGTGCTTATAAGCAATAGTTCTAGTGTTACTAATAAAATTAAATCTTCCATAAATATTTTAACTTAACTTTAATATTTAAAAAAGTGGCGTGACTATAACTGTTAATTCAACAATCAAAATGATCTTTAATACTAAAACCGTAAAGTTTCAATTACAACAAGAGTTTTCATGCCTCGCTTCGCAGCGTACAGTCGTGGGCAGAAGTGCATAGATCTGTGATTGAAAAAAATAATGTTAAAAAGAAAATGCCGCAGCGCGCGCCCTCTACATCAAACTTGATGCGACCGTTCGTGGTATTGGCCCTGCCCGGAATGTATTTGCTGTATAAGTACAATCAGTACAGGCAGCAGCAAATGGAGACCGCGCGGCGCCGGGTCACCGAGCGCGAGCTTATGCACCTCAACACCAAAATCGTAAGTACTTAGATCTAATAGATTATTACATTTACCTAGTTAATATTGAAAAAATAATTATAACAGGATAAAATCAGACACTTGAAACATAAACTTTAGTACAAAGTTGGTAGATATCTGAATTGAAAACATAAAGTTATCTATTCAAACTCTACTTTAGTAATATATGTTTTTAAGGTATTTCATAAAAAGGCATAGAAGTTGACGAGTTGTCAACGTCAAAATTTAATTCACAAACTGAGTTTTATGTACACTTTTGGTTTAAGAAAGCTCATGAGAAAGATGGTAGAAATAGTCTTTAAACCCATCCATAAAAATATACAAGTCAAGCAAGATTTAAACACTAATTGATCATAAACAGCGGCCATT
The DNA here is from genome assembly GCA_943136025.2 of Agrotis puta. Taxonomy (NCBI): domain Eukaryota; kingdom Metazoa; phylum Arthropoda; class Insecta; order Lepidoptera; family Noctuidae; genus Agrotis; species Agrotis puta. The sequence continues at coordinate 5,331,982 of OW964184.2, read as the reverse complement.
AGTCATGCCATAAATAAATCACGGTTACTGAATCAACTTGAAGGCGATGAAAACCATACTACGCCAAACGTCGGCGCGTGATGTATGTTTATGGCTGAACCGTGAAGAGTATCACAAAAAAGCATAAAATAAAAGGAAGATAACGTGTAAGGTGAGAAAATTCACCACTTTCTGGGTTAGTGGTATTTTCCGTTTTAACATAGGTAAACACGTCATCCTCTCTCTTTTTTTCTTAAACGCTGTCTCATTGCTGAGAATTGTGACTCCATTTAAATTTAAAACAAGTATAGACGACAGCAGGTCAACCTACCCCAATCTGTCAAATTTGACCAATCAAACGTTAACCTTCTACTATTGTGATAAGGTTGATAATCGATTCAAGTTTGATTGAGGTAGGTTGGTGTGCTGGCGTCTGTACAAATAACAAGAGCACAAGGCATTGCACAAGTTAAAAGGATTTATAAGGAAAAAATGGAGGCCTTTGGCCAGTACTTGGACACACCGAAGGCGACAAAAGGAAAACAAAAATTAATTACCAACATTTATTTTCTAGCGTAAAAACTTTTTGACCTAAACAAAACTCATGTTTAATACATACAATTAATTTACCAAGCCATTTAAAAATAGAACACTCGTTTTATTGAATGACAACTTACTTTGATAAAACGTACCTACTTTTTTGGGTTAAAAGTGTTTTGTTAACGAGTGTTTGTGTACTAGTTATTTAGTCTACTTATTCGTATTGTGTTTTTGTGGTGTTTTTACGGCGACATTTCAATAACAGCGACATCATTTAGTTTTACTATTTAAATATATTATATTTTTTAATTACGGTGTTGTTAATCGAATGTTGTGTTTTGTTGTGTTAGATACTTTTTTCATCCGCCACACGTATTTATTATTATATACACATTAGCCACACCGAAAGAAAGAAAAAACGTTTATTGACACATGTCATAAGTACACACAACATTAACAAAGAAAGAAAATATTTAAAAAAGGAAACTTACAACTAAACAATAAATATTGTGTGACTCATGGCTGCGCCAAATAGGCTGTTACTGTCAGTCTGTGTTATCCCACTTCTGGGCAAAAGCTCCCCACGACTTCCAACTATTTCGATTTATGATTAAAGCGAGCGTTAACTTTGTCTAGCCCATACCGCCATCTTCTGCGACGTCGTCTGGCTGTGTCAGGGCTCCACATAGTAGTTATTTTGGCCCACAGTTAATTGGGCATCCAACAGACGTGGCCAGCTCTAAACGGTCCAGGTAGCAGAAAAACTGATAACAGTGCAGGTTATCAGTTTGGAAGAACGATTGCATCAGCAACCATCAACGGTGGCAATCAGAGGTCGAGCTTGAAAACTCCCTGCACACCAACCAACCCGCAATGGGTTAACTGTCTATCTTCCTCCCTCCTATTATATACCACATATCCATGTGACAAAAGATAAGGGTCGCGACACATCTGTGAAATGTGCTACGCCGAATTTTCAGTTGAATACCCTCGCAATGTTTTTCAAGTTTCCTATGACACATCAGAACGCGTCGTAATAAAGGCTGATACAGCCTTAGATGTGTCACGACCTTAAAATAATAGAGATATTGAGAGTTATTGATCTCTGTTATATAAATTCATTAGATAGGCATATATAGCAACTTTCCGCCAGTGAAAATTTTTTTATCGACGAAAATAAGTGAAGAGCAAGAAACCTTAGCTAACTTAATGTTAGGCAGTAGGTAGGTACTTAACGCTTTCACGCCAGAGCTTTTAAAGGGAGCCGCTTCTCTTAGAAACACACCAGTTAAAAGTTAAAAGATTAAAGCACTTTGTTAAGTAGCGGCAGCTTCTTAAGATGCCGCCAAGAGTTACGGCGTTTAGTAGAAGGAACTGTGAATCTTTAGCAGATTACGTTACGGAAAACACTTTTGATGGAAACCAACTTCGTTTTATTGATTCAATTGTACTTGTATATAAATAGGGCATTTGACTGAAAAAAAATAAAAATGAGTCCGTCGGTTAAAATCTAAAGTATTTGACACGTATTTTTTCTTTCGTTACGTAAACCAAAAGTGACGAAAATACGACACGTTTAAAACTGCCAATGCGTCACAAGAACAGTTTTTACTTGCTTCTGACGTCACGAGTCGGCTCTCGAATTTTAATGTGTGTATGCATCGATTAAACAAAAAAAAAACGACGGGTTGCACTCTGGGAGTGCCGGCAGAAGTGAAAACTTGAATAGTAATTGTTGGAAATATCTTGTGAACAGATTTTAGTAAAACTCGCAAAAATGGTTGACTTTTTATTTCAATAATTTTCCAATGTGACGTACATCTTTTATAAACAATGTTACCTAGCAACGAACATTCACGCAAGCGCCTTGCGCCGTCCTACGCTTTTTCGGTCAGGGTCACAGGTCCTGACGCGAGTTTAAGATTTTATACCCATTACAGAAAAAGTGCTCAACGCCGCTAAAGAAGTTTTCACTTCAAAAAATACGTATTCAATATTTTTCAAATCTCCAACTGACGGACTTAGAAGAGCAGTTGTATGGATACTTAAAACATTCTAGTAAATCGATGAGTCATCAATGCTATGAAAAATAAAATCAAATACTTTCTACATTAGCTTGTAGGCTGGGTCGCGGGACTCACGAATTATCGTGACACCGGTACGTAAAAGGCTACTGAAGGACACTGGGATTTTAGTCAATACGAGTCAGACAGTCCCTCCCGCTCTGCCCTGGGTGGGAGGACTCATTGATGATTTTACCACGATAAAAAAAAAAGTTTGTAGGCTGAGTAATTCCAGAAAGTATGGTATGAATCACTCAATGTGCGACTTTGCACATTTGGCTTAAAACCTATAGAACATACCCAATTATGTATTTAAGCAGGGGCAATGAATAAATGTGGAAATGTGTATATATAAAAGTAATTAAAAAGCAATTCAAATAACGCTGAAAAATAGCCCTGACCTACGCCCGTGATACGATATGTCAAACAAACGAAGTCCATCGACTTGGCTTACAAAACCTTATAAATCAAGTCGTTATACAAAAGGTCAGTTGTACAAAAAAGGCATAACAGTAAACGTACAGTCGAACACACTTTATAGTAACATTTCCACTTTAGACTAACCTAGCTGGGTCACGGGACAAACGAATTACCGTGACCCCGGTACGTAAAGGTCTATTGAAGGCCACCGTGGATTTTAGTCAGTACGAGTCTGACAGTCCCTCCCGCTCTGCCCTGGGTGAGAGGACTCATGTGATGATTTTACCACGTAAAAAAAAGCTAACCTAGCTTAGTTCAAAGTTTCAAGATAAAAAAAAGAACTTTTTGAAAAAAAAAATGAAGTCGGCTTCTAAAAAATAATAAAAACGTCTAAAATAACTTTTCTTTCGGAAGTCGGTGACTTTGTTATTTCTTTGGCTCTTTTTCCAAAGACTTTCATAAGAAAACTCTTTTTAGACATTTTTGTGTTTTTAACCTCTTGGGCGATTTATAATTGAAAATGATAAAAATCAATGTCTGTTATGTACAGACGTGTGTACGTAAGGCGCTGGGGCGTTTTCGCTTATGTACACCCGGGTGTACGTAACGCGCCCGAGAGGTTAAGAAGATGGTATTTTTTGTTTTTTTGATATACCGTTTTGTCGAATTAAGAACTTTCTACTTTTTAGAAGTCCTCCTCTTTTTTTGGGACATACCCACCACACTTCCCAAACCACTGCAACTCCTGAAAGCCAAAATCAACAGTGGCAACCACTTACCACCAGAAAAGCGCCGAGACAATGTAGCTCGATGTGTCCCTGAGAATGAATTTCAATCGATCAATCGCAAATTGCAGCGCAATTCATAAAAAAAAAAATAGTGTAGGGTTAGGAAAAATACGTACACCTCTTGTAAACACTACGTGTGGTCTACTGTACCGCCTACAGCAGACTGGGTGTGGTCCCATTGCACGCGATGTTAGCCACCACAATGGCTTTCCCATGAGTCAACCATTCCCAAGAATTTCGTAGTATTAACGTCGATTATTATTTGTGTGTACGGTAGTAATTTGCAGTAGTGGCTCTGAATCATAGTTTTATAGATTTTTTTGCAGTATCGTACTGTTTCTTTTATTTCTTTCATATCATTTGCTTAATTTCACTATAGCATAGTCAGCCTTTAAGGTTCCCACCGCTGGGACACAGGCGACAAGGACTGGGCATGCACTACAGATCCAGTGCGGGTTGATACATATCATAAAATTATTATGTCGGATTCTTCCTGTATTCCCGTTGTTATCGCCATGCCCCCGTTAAAGAAAACAATTAAAGTTAAAGAATTTAGTAAAATAATTTGAATTACTTCCCGTTGTTCCCGTACGTTATCCCCGTCGATTTCTTCATGCTTTTCAAATTATGCCCGTTATCCCCGTTGAGCTCACGTTGTTTTTTCCACCGTATTGAAAGTAGTGGTAACAAAATAATAATATTATATTAATAATATTATTATATTACACAAAGGTAAGCATCTGGCTGTGTTCAAGTCAGGGCCGTTATCACCGGTCCTTCATTTCCCAGAAGATCGAAAATGATGTAAAATATGTCTAGTGTAATGTAAAAGGTCAAAATATTTGTTCCTTGAAAATAGTAAAGTGAAAATGGGGGTAATGTACTACAATAACTTTCTTTAATAATTTTACATTAATTTTCAAAGTAATAATTAGTATTCAAAACACTATTTTAATCCCTACAAATTCTACCCCTATTCAATGCTAATAACTGCACCAGTTTTATTCATTACAATAGGTAAGTATCTACTACAAAATAATCTGCAAGCAGCATAGAATTAAAATAGCAAAACAATTCAAAGGATGTCATACATTACTATCTAACGGACCCATCGCCATATACACAGTACAAGGTTTTCAGAATTTTAATTAGGATATCTTTCCGCATATCTATCATTGCCTTGAACGTATAATATATACTATTTACATAGATTTTCATTCATTCAAACTTTACTGTGCGTCCTAATTGAAGTGATCAGTCGCTCGCAAATGCGTGCGTCACATTCATCTGTTACTCATTTGTACACATCTTAAAGACTCGAAGAGGCAAATGCGGTTCTTGATTGGTTACAGACAAAGATCCATCTGAAAATAGCAACCGGAAAAGATTATTGATTTCCAGCAAACCTATAACAATAGTGTGTGTGTGGTAGACCACCAGAAAGTGTCCTGTGTTGACAGTCATCGCAGTCTCGTTCAACAAACAAATTGAAGACGAAGTTCATGTGTTCGAGAGATCGCGTCGGGTTAGGACGCGACCTAAAGCACTACGGTTAAATAACGAACAAAAAATACAAATAATTCCTTTTACACTGCGGACAAAAAATCACTGTAGCGGATGTCCAACGGTGACAAATAAAAATGGAAAAATACCTATTAACGAAATAAAAGCCACAAATATAGGATTCTGTATAAAAAGCTAACAAAACTCGGCCTGTCTATTTTTAGGCATTGTTGTGGCCTCGTGTGTATATTTTTTGTGTATTTTATTTTAGCTTCATTTGAATGCCTTGTTGTTACATGCAAAGCTTTACGAAATAGATCCTATGTAGGATTTTTTTTTCGTGGTTCTCATTTGAAATCAATATTTTATCCGTTACAAATGTTTCAAAGGTATTTATTATGGAGAAATCGATAAAGATTAGACCTTTTTTTTATCGTCGTAAAATCAAATGTATCCTCCCACCCAGGGCAGAGCGGAAGGGACTGTCAAACTCGTACTGACTAAAATCCACGGTGTCCTTCAATAGCCCTTTACGTTCCGGGGTCACGGTAATTCGTACAGTCCCGCGACCAAGGATTAGACCTTACCAAGACTAATGGCGAAGTCACAATACTGCGTTGCGGCGTCTCATCGTAAACATCTACGAATAAAAGCTTTTGAGGTTTTAATAGCGACACGATACCGCAACGCAACGTTTTGACTACTCCCTACCTACCTCCCTACTCTGATAGGTTGCTATATCATACAGACAAACTGTGAATGTGGCTTATCTATAATCTTTTATGACTAAAGAAGAAACTAAAAAAACAGGTAAATTAACACAAAGATAAGATTCTTTAGTCACGAGATATTTTATCACATCACAAGCAACATAAAACCTAACAGAGAATCATCTGTTATAGCAAAAACCAAATATACTTATATGTTTATACATACATAAACATATAAACCTCATAAGGTTCCACAAATAATTAGGACAACAAACAACTAAATACCTAGGTACCCCGCCCACATATTATTAATGTCCTTTAAAAGGTCAAACACCTCTAAAAGGCCTAGTTTACGAGCCCACTAAACCGCCGGTCAGTTTACTTGTAATACTTCATATCACGAACACAGTTCGGTGACCATTAGCTCATTTTTGTCACGCAATTTCCTGACTTGGACACCTTGACTGATCACCGACGATTTATGTCGATTAACATAACGTAGTATAGTGCCTGTATTCCTTAAAAGCGTTTGCTAGTTATGTCATTTGCCAGGGTGAGAGCCTTCTGCTGAAAATAAGCACAGAAGTACTCTTCTGTTTAATTTATAAAGGATTGTTTGGTCAACTGGACCCGCTCGTTCCTGGACCAGATAATTCTATGGGTACAACGGCTATTATCGTTGATAGCGACATTTTTCAGAAAACCCTAAAAATCCTGAAAATATATGTTGGGGAAAAAGACATCGTTGCAAGCGGCTATTAACAAATGCCGTCCTGTTGGCGTTTGCGCTATACGTTAGTGTTGTGTTAAGTTTGCCTTAAGTGTGTGATTTCCCATTATACCTCGCGTCCCCGTCTTATACACTGTTCCTCTACGCTTTACAAATAGGTGTTTTAGGTCTAGGTGTATGTGAATTGTTAATGTGAATTTGGAATGTTTGTAAACGTACCCAAGACCAATTATATAGGAGAAATTACTATTAGTATGTACAAACGCCAGCACATCAACCTACCTCAATCTGTCCAATTTCTTTAGTAGATTTTCGGATATGGGTAGGTTGACCTGCTGGCGTCTGTACATTCCCATGGGATATTTTTGAGTTACATGCGGACGAAGCGGCTGGCGACTGCTAGTAATGCATAAAAAATGTCAATCAATTCAGCACAGTTATTGATTTAGTAAAGTTACACTCATTTAATATCCTTGAAACTGACTAGCTTCTTGCCGCGGCTTCAACCTCGTGGATGTCGGAAATTATCCCACGGGAACGTACTACCGGAATAAAAAGTATCCTACGTCTTGATCCAGGTTTCAATTAAAAGATGGGCTTTCAATTGCAAAACTGTCTTGGTAGTGCATTTAAAGCGGTTAGCGCAGTGGCTGAGCAATTGGACTGCTGCGCTGCGTGTCACGGGTTCGATTCCCGCACGGAACAAATATTTGTATGATCTGCAAGTATTTGTTTCGGGTCTGGGTGTTTGTGTATGTGAGTTTCTATGTTTGTAAACGCACCCACGACACAGGAGAAATTACTAGTGTGGGGCAACATTTCTTTTTTAAATAAAAAAAAAACCTACTCTACATAGGAAATTCTAAATCCCTCTTTGAGAGGTGATTTTGAAAAACCAATTATGATTGTTTTTATTTCTTACCTAGTATTACCAAGTCCTCTAGTTATGTTCTATATTAACACTTAACATCTGGATCCGAAAACACTGAAAAAGTCAGCCATTACCGCTTTAAATTAACAATGTACCTACCTCATCAAATTAATGTCCCAATTAAAGGACACCACAACAGAATGCAGTACAAAGTCCATGTTATCAGATCATTCGAACTCCCTCAGTGTTACCAGCTCAGCTAAATTCTATAATTGCTCCCTCCTTTAAGCCGAACAAACTTCGTCTTAGTCAGCTGTATTTTTTGAGCTGACAAACTTGTTAATTCGCTGTAAAATTGACCCTTGTTGGTGTTTCGAAGTTAATTTATTATTATTGGTTACGGGTTATACATTGAAATTTGGCCGTGCCAATTTTGTATTATATTAATTTAAATTCTCGCGAAATAAGCTTCAGATAAATTATTTCTTATACTTTTGTTTCTAATTCAAACAGGGCTTAGAAACTCAATTTCTTAGGTTGTCTTCGTCGTCTTGTATTGTTTGTGTAAAATAGAGCAAAGTAATGAATTCCTTAATCTGCTTCTTTGGACAGATGATAATGAACTATGTATTGGTCCGGACCATATTGCGGATTAAGATCCACAATATGGTCTGGACTAAGATTCGCAATACGGTCTGATTCGTTAAAGCCGGACGTAAACGAGATATTTTAACGTGTCATGGAGAATGGAGTAGGCACCTAAACTTCAGAATGATCATTAACCCTTCCAAGGTTGCAGAACCGTCTATAAAGGTAACCGTAGCCCTGAAACCCAAAATGCTACTAAAAGAACAGGGTGAATTTTTAGTCTGTACGAGTCTGACAATCCTTTCCACTCCGCAGAGGGAAAAAAGAAAACAACCTAAAAATAGTGGTTATTATACCCTGCCTAATATTCACCATAATAAATGTTAGAAGCTCACAGCCTTCTGACGGAGCTCACATAGAGGACCAAACGCCTATCGGAGTTAAGGGCTATTGAATGAAGGCCAGTGCGTTTCTGACAGTACATTCCACTCCAGGTAGAGCAGGAGGATTGATGATTTAACCAAACAAAATAAAAGGATAATGATTAGCCTGCCTAAAATGCACAATAGTAAACATCAGTAGCTTAAAGCCTCCTAAAAAACTCCAACAAGAAACAAAACTTTCACAACTTACAAAAAAAAACCTCATCAAGTCTCGCCTTTATCTAAACAGCCGTCTCGTCTCAACCAAAACAAAGCGAAAGTAAACAAAGATCCACTGATTGAATGAGAGACTATTTTAGAAACGCTAGTGAGGAAATAGGCCAATAACAGCAGAGTACACTATAAATACTGCAGTGTCAAGGCAAGCCGTTGACGCCCGCTTTCCCTCTCGAGGTAGACTATAAATATGCCAGAGGCTTTATTTTGCACGATGTTGCTTCAAAATGGACTCAGATATGAATGAAGTAATTGATTGAATGTCCCGGATGTATGGCTTACTACTATTGTGGGCTCAAGGTACGCGTTTTTTTTGATATTTTTTTTTTATTTGAATCTAGGACTACAGCAACGAATAAGGGAATTGAGAATGAATCTCTTTCCCGATCTTTAGAAACGATGAACAAAATACAACCTCATACGTTATTACGAAAAGCACATGGCAATTAACAAAATTCTGTCAGATTTCAAGAAAAGAATAATAAAGCAATGCACGCTGAAAACGTCAATCAATAATTAAAAATCTTCACAACAGCAACAAAGGCACCCATCTAATGCTAATAAAATACAAACCAAATAAAAAAAAAACAACGTATCCACTAAAATGATGTCCAAGACTCGAGGAATCTTTTCATATTTAGTAAGTTCTTCAAAGAACTTGAATAAACGTACAGATTGGATTCTTCGGAGATATGCGGGGACGGAGGAAGATCCAAAAGGCTGCAAAAGAGCTTTAGTAGACATCCCTCCTGAACCAATCTGCGATGTAGATTGTCCTCGAAGGAAGAAAAAGAAGGGAGGAATCCTACACAAGATAAAACTTAGGATGCTTGAGGGCGGATCAAACTTTGGAAGTAAGTTAACTGTGCGTCTTGTTACTTTACGATGGTCTACTGGAGAGGTCTACCTGCGCAGTTCATTCTGATACAGATAAACATACTCGAAGGAACATACTTGAAGTCTACTTATCCAGTTCATTACAGTAGCAGCATAGACTTGTACACTTGTACAGTATGCTCTGAATTCGACAAATGGTCGTCCTGCGCACTCTAGCAAATCTCTCCGGTAGACCGTCTTTTTCTTAGCTACGATACAAATCTAAATAGTGTCGGGCCAGATCAGGCCTCAGCAGGCCAGGATCAGCTTGGCACTATCAAAGGTGAGTATTCACTTTTTTTAGGGGTTAAATCATCAAAGCCTCACTCAATCAGAGCCTCACGCTCTGATTGGAAGACAGAAGGACAGGAAAAGGGACGGTCCGACTGTTTCTGACTAAAAAAAAACCACCCTGTTCCTTAAAGTGACCTTTTGAATTCAGAAACACGGTGTCCTTTTTAGTCAGGCTCGCGAAGATATGTCCTTTGACTCCTGTGATTGAGCAATTCAGGGCAGGGCAGGGCAGGCAGGGCGTATAAACCAAATGTACGGTGTATGACATAAATTACACGAAACAGCTGCAGGCTGAGGGTGTAAAGTTGTGTCGTAAACTATGTTCTACCTCCTATACTCAAATCTATCAAAGCTGAACTGTTTCAAAATAGTGACGATACATCCCAAGAGGATTCTTGGTAAGAAAAACGAAAGTTGTTTAATACCATCCTGTCAACGATGCAAAAATGAAGATCAGACTCTGACACACCCATCCGCTACTTCATCGTGAATTCGAAAATTAATGACGATTTAACTTAACAATCAGCGCCGTTTCGTCGCATCGAGTGTAAACCACCAGTGTGCCCACCCATCAAAGAAGAGCCTATTGCTTTGCCGGCACCGGAGGCCGAGAAGAAGGTGCCTCCGATGCCGCCGCCTCGGCCAGGAGTCCAGGTATCGATTCTTGGCGCGGACACTGCCATCGGACAGTACGTCGCCCTGCTTCTGAAGCAGTGCTCCTGCATTAAAAAGTGAGTTCTATTGTTTTATGAGTTTGGTCTAATATTACTCTCATGGTAAAAGATTGCCCAGTTGCAAACAGAAAGTAAACTAGGCAGCCCTGAGAGATGCTAGTCCTTAAAAGAAAACTTTTGTTTAATGACTAGCATATACTATTAATTCTTGCTTCGTTACTGAACGGTAAAGATTTACGGTTCTTCATAAAAGTATTCGGTGATTTTCCTGCTGGCAGTTAATACAACTTAGACAATCTGAAAAGCCCTGAAAACACAATCACTGATGGATTTTGTAGGTAACTTATTATCTTTTTATCAGACTAGAACAATCATGTTTCCCTAAAAATGTACCCCAACAGGCGTTGCACAGAGGGGGGCCACGGTCAAGTTTTATCAGAAAAAGGGGCCTCCTCCCATGTACTTATGGTGACAAGGTCAGGTCTTTTATGAAGAAACGAGGTGGTACTTATGGTGACTACCGGGGGAGTTTCAGTAAGGTAAAAATCCCGCACTCCCCGGTGTTATCCCCAAAAACCCTTTGAAACCTTTTGAAGGTTTCCCCCCGATAACAACAAAAGAACTCACGCTGACTAAAGACTATGTAGAATATATAGAACTATGTGTATGAAGATTATGTAATAAGACCAAATGTGCTTAAAAAAAATCAATGGCATATATTCAAGCCTACAAGCTTATTCACAACATAGTTTTTACCTCAGTAATTTACTAGGTTACATTTAGAAAGTTTATTATACCCGTGTACTCCATTCCCTCTAATTTAACATCCACAACGGGAGACTCTATTGCTTCCCTATTCCGTTTGACCTAATTGTACACTCCCCACAAATGGGCCCGCACAGGCAGATGACCTTTCTACTTCTATTTTGTTAATGTTGTAAAAAGTGAATGCCTAATTAAGTTTTTTAGGGCATTCCTTTTCTAACCCTGTTATTGCTGGCCTAGTTTTACTATCGCAATTTTATTTTTATGTAAAAGTGTTTTAGGCTACTTAATGCCTGTTTTAGCCTTGAAACGAAAGGCCGGTCTGTATGGCTTTGCTTGCTGTTAAGGTTGGGTTGAAGTATAGCTAGGTATGTTTCGTTCGTTATCGGTACTGGTATTTGTTAAATTAATACTCAAATAAATAACGCATTTAATGGGACTTCCAGTTAGAACGAATAAGTGTTTGTGTACTTTGACACTAATCTTACATTTATGTCAACTAATACATTCATAAAGTTCTTATCCGATCCCATCATACATACATCACAAGTTCGACTTGAACCCTTGGTTGGTTCAGGCACTAATAGCAATCATCAATTTACCTAGCATAAAAACAATGACGTTATGAACTCATCATCAGCCGCAAGATTTCCACTGCTAAACAAAGCGCAAAGGCCACCTTAGGTCGTGACGACGACCGAAAATCTATCCATCGTTTGCTCGCGACTCTCACAATTTCGTCGGTCCACCTAGACTCTAGACTCTAGACCTAGAGAGACCTGCCCCGAGAGTCCCAGAGTTTATCGACCTGCCTACGCTGCGTCTTACGGTTTGTGATTGCCATTCGAAACTTCTCAACCCTATCAGTTCTACAAACGATGTGGCACACCCACTTCAACTTGCAAATATCATCATGTCCATTAGCCCTTAGTAACCAGATATCCAAAACATACTAGTCCTAGTTACTCCAGGTTTGGGAACCAATCCACATCCCTCACATTAAAGTCAAAGCCCGGTTCTGAATGTCGAGCGATAAATTGTAGCTGGCAAGTGAACCGCTGCGCACACAGTCGTGTTGTGACATCAGCGAGACGAACGGTCCCTCAGGGCCGGGGATTTCATGAGCCGTGTATTCACCAAAAAGGATTGAGTTAGAAGGGCAACTTCTAAAAAACCTTTTTTTCCTCGTGATAAAATCATCATATGCTGTCACCTTGGGTGGAGCGAAAGGACTTCAGAAAAGACCTAGGAAAAAGGACTGAAGCAACAGTCTCGTACTGACTAAAATCCACGTTCCATGTTCACACCACGGTTACTTGATTAGACACTCCCGCGACCACGAAACGAAATTCTTTCAGCTTAATAACCATGGTGTGGGTGGAAAATATTGGCTTTTGCTAACCTCTTATAAACATGAATGCAAAATGCCTCGCGTAAAAAGAACAATGCTGTTACTACCTTGAAACACAGCCAATTCTTTTGCGTCGTGATCTGAACTTTTTGCTAAATACCGAGGGACTTCTGTCTTACATTTATCAAGTGGCAAATGTCTTGAGGGTGACTGACGTCATAGCTGGCTGGCCAGCCTATCACCCATAAACTGTTTTGTGTCTGCAGGGAACAGACGAAGGCATTTTGGCTGTTAACTCTAGAGGTTTCATTCAATTTTGTTCTGATATAACAAGCGTTTTGATAGACCGATGACCGAGTTTGCTGGTCGGGGTTTAAATTGTCTGATAAGTAAGCTATGCAGATTTGATTTAGCTGGTCTGTGTTTCCGTTGTTAGACAGTAACTTAAGTGATTAGATGCCAAAGATAGGTCTGTGGTATGGCATAAACAATGCCGTATAAAAACTTCGCATGATGCCTGATACCAAGTATACTGTTTTCGAATCTAATATCTCGCTGAATGTACGGTTGGGTAGTAGACCATTGCCTGTCTAGTCGGAATCCTACCTTTTTAATAGAAGACCTTTCTACCCTGTCTCTCATATATCTTTATTATAATTATGACAGAAAGCGCTTTGAAATAGTGTTGAATTTATCAGCTTATTTTAAATAAATAATTTTAATTTTCTTAAAAAAAAGCGATTGAACTATAAAATTATAGCAGTTGTTTTTTTAATTTACTCCACTTCTGTTCTCCCGTTTAATAGCCGAGCTCGTAAAATAAAGAACAACGGCCACTGGCCATAAGGCACGGCTCATGAATCCACTCCTATGGGAGTCTCTTGATGTCTGGCCGTCCATTTTATTGCCCAAACGGTTCAGCCACAGCTTTGATGACACTAAATATATGAGGGTACTTGAATAAATTATTGGTTTCTGGTAAATCGGATGATGGATATGATATTTTGTGCTTTGTTTATGGCTGTTTTCTTCTTCTTCGTGTGATGCAAAAGTTTCATTTATTTTTTTAGTAACTAGACTCTCGTTACACTTTTAAAATAGCGTAAACTAAGCCATCGAACGATTTATTTATTTATATTTATCATTTGAGTGATCAGGATTTTCAATAATAGTATTGAAAACGGAAAAATCACATTATGTCTTCCAACCATTTTGATTAACAGCATCGTAAAGTTATCCAGGTAATACTTTCCCAATAAGTAAAAAGCAGACAAAAAACATTTTCATGCCAAAATAAATCTCACCTTAGAACACGGTGACTATTCGACATAAACCACGAGACTATACGCCTGAACATCCATAAAATATGCACTCATCCTGTTTCATTGTGCTGCCATAACATACATTCCGACCATAGTTCAGGAATGTGCGAGGCAACCAGAAAGTATACATCAAAGGGCTTGTTCACACAGAGCATACGTATTTACAGCATCGTTTTTTTACATGTTCGTCGCTATTGAAGGTGATCTTCGCACCGCATTTACGGTACCGCCAGTACTGGAGAATCTGGTCGGATTCGTGCTTTTTTTTTACTGAATCCGGAATACTGTAATGTAATGTAAATCCGTCAAACGTTTTTGTTCGGCGATAACGTATGTCAGGTTATCGCCGAACAAAAACGTATACGATAAACCGATTCTGTACAACGGACTGTTGTAAATTATACCGGATCAGTATTTTTTACAGGATCCGTTATACTGTCATGTGTGTGAACTCGCTCATATAATAACATAGGTTATCGCCGAATAAAAACGTATACGATAAACCGATATTGTATAACAGACTGACGTCTGTATGAACGATCATTAAGGTTTAGTACGCACAGTGTAACAGATTTCAGTAGTTCATCATCATCGGCCCTCTAGAGGACCAAAGCCTGCCGGGGTCGCGGGACTTATCGGATTACCGTGACCCTGGAACGTAAAGGTTGAAGGACACCGTGGATTTTAGTCAGTACGAGTCTGACAGTCCCTCCCGCTCTGCCCTAGGCGGGAGGACTCATTTGATGATTTTACCACGTTAAAAAAAGACATGGATTGCCTCATTATGTTTTCCTTTACTTTTCTGAGGGCAGTGATGCTGTAATAAATTACATAAAGTTATGCGCCTGGCTAGTTCGACCTACAACTCTTCGGGGCGATTACAACTGGGCCACCTCTGCTCTCTTATCAAACTGTGTATGTCTAACTTTGACATTTCTTAATTCCATACAGCATTTTGAGAGAGCTTTTGGCGCTTGAGCATTAGAATAAAGTACTTTTCTATGTCCCGACCATAGTTTGGCAGTTCGGGACATACGCTCCGCCCATAAATCCCCATGTCCACACAAAACATTATGCCTTTGCAATAAGGGTCCTAATTTACCCACTGTGACTGTGGTTTTAGTAAGAACGTAGACATTATATGGATCATTCAATGTATAAGCAAAGATTTTACGATGAAACCGTGACTACTGCGGTAAGCAATCTTTATTGCAGATTTTATTGCTAGGAAACTGTGTTCGTAAACTTTGATCTTCGTTTTAATGGTTTTAGTATTAAATTTTGATTAAAGCTTTATAGCATTTGAAAAGCCTGTGTTAATTGATTTAGTTTTAATAAAATGTAAATATTATTAACTTGCAGGCTTTACACAGATTCATTTTTTTTTTACCTACACGATGGATTTTTTGAAAACATTCTTTCATACAAATCTAGTCTAGAATTTTATAACTTGGTGCAGTCGTTCGTAATGTAATGGACTTACAATAATAATTGTTAGTTCAATGCCTACCGTACTGAATAAACTTTCCAATACTAGGAGCAAGAAAATACAATGAAATTAACAAAACGAGACACATTTTCATCATATTTTTTCTCATCAAACAGAAGTCGATTTCCTCTCCCAACAAAAAGCGTAGCGTAACCTAATCTCTAGCGAAAACAAAAAATAAAAGATTTTGTCTCTGATCCAATCATGTCGGGGAATAATACGAGCGATACATAAATCGTATTGTATTACTGATGATAAATGTGAGGCTGTTTCTACTAAATATTGTCTATGATTTTCGTGCAAAAACAGAAAAGACAAAAGAACAAAAACAAAAATGTTTTTGTTATATTTTAAAGGATCGCACATCTAGACGCACGGCAAATTACCATCCATAATGCAATTCCACCAATTCGCACTAAGCGTTTCCAAACGTCTTTTATAATGCGGACAGCGAGGGAGTAGAACTCTCTGCCTGCGACTGTGTTTCCGAACGCATACAACCCCAATCTCTTCAAAGTTAGAGTGAACAGGCTTCTTCTGGGTAAGCTCGCTCCATCGTCGACCTTGTCTTAGTCACTCCTGACGTAGACTAAGGTCAAGAGCAAACCCATTGAACATAAAAAAGAGAAAGTTTTGAATACTAATAAACCATATCCAACAAGGCGGTCCCCTGTAATTATACTCGTATAATTAAGAAAATAAATAATTAAATATAATCCAAAGTAATATTGCACAGATGAAGAGTTTGTTTGGTTGAACACGCTAATGTCAAGAACTGGTGATTTGTTTTTTTTTTGTCGAATATTAGACGAGTATTTATCGAGGAAGGCTATAAAACATCGCTACAACCAATAGGAACGAGCAACTGGGGTAAAACCACGAGGAACAGCTAGTTATTTTTATAAAAATATCACTATTCAGAACTGGGGCCGTATTATGACGTCTTAATACCAGGCTTGTTCCAGTGAGTGAACGAGGTGGCGCTAGACGACTTGTATAGCTCTGTCTCTTTCACTCACTGGCAAAAGCCTACTTTTAAGACATCATAATACGGCCGCTGTTCTTCATAACATAATGAATATTTGTGAAAAAATTTAACCAAAAAGTTCGTACAAAGAACCATTATTATTTTTCGATGGTTTAGGCAAAGCTAACAATCTAACTGGGTAGTTAATAATAAAAATCAAAATCGATGCTCCATTTTTTTTTTAGTCGTGGCAGGACCGTGGGACCTGTCAGACTCGTACTGACTAAAATCAACTCTGTTCCTTCAATAGCCCTTTAAGTTCTAGAGTCATGGTAACCCGATAAGTACCGTGACCAACGACACTCCATTAGTTAGCCTGCACAGTTGAAAGAAGTAATTTCCAATGTCTCTAAACCCCCATATTTTTTTAAAGAAACATGAGACTGTTTCAAAAGGACTGTTTTTCAAGCTTTAAATTGTAACATTTCTCAATTAGTTACACGAGTGTGTACGTCAGACTGCAATTTTAAAGAAATGAGAACATTCCGGTCATTATTTTTGTGGAGACTGTGAAAAGAAAACCGACTACGACTTCTTGTTTGCCGGCTTTCGGCGCTGACCACAAAGTCGAAGTTTTACGACTTTGTCAGCCAGAGCTAACATGGGTAGTGTCTCTCCGATACGAGAATTCGATCAATGACTTTCGAAGTATAGAATATACAATAAATACCTACAGAGGAATTGAACTTCCTCATCTGTAACGTCGATAAAAGCTGGGATCGTGTTTAACTTTTCTTTTTATCAATCACAATTTCAACTGAAAGACATCTACTGCTGGTCTTTCAAGCGTAAGCGTTATTGCATCAAGCAAACTCCCCCTTCTTTCACCAGTTCTACAGTATTATTTCTGAAGGTGGGACAAAATACAAGACACATATAAATACAAGGTGTTTTTAACGTTACTGAAAAGTAGTAATGTTCTATAATCGAATCTCAAGTATCCATTTTCGACTCGATACAAAATCAAAAAAATACAAAATCAAAATAGAATATAAATAGGGCCATGAGGGCACTTATAAAAAGTCGACAGCAGGTGCTCGGTTCGGGTTGGTCGATTCCATGGAGATGGTTACTCTTTTAAAATATGGTATGCTTTACAAACAGATTGTTACAAAACGCGAACCGAGTCAATCCTTACTTATAACTTAACCTGTACACTCGGATGTTTTGAGAAGGGGACATTCTGGGAAAAGGACATAATGTGAAAGGAACTATTTGAAACCGAGACACATTTTGGGAAGGCACATTTCTGAGCCTGAACGTAGACCTGAAACCTTTCAAACCTCTGGTCAAAAACTTCTCTCTTTGAACATGTGACTATTATGTTTGTTTGTGTTTGTATGTGTATGTTCAGTCCTATTTCTCATTCTTTTTTAAATTCATCAAACGTTGTCTTCATAGGATCGCTTTTAGCGATGAGATCGCCCATCGTGTCACCCTTTATTTATTTATATGATACTACCTGTTCCCTGCCACGCTTCGCTGTGGCACAAAAAAACTTTTTTTCGCGGTCGCGGATATGTGACTGATGCAAAAAATAGATAAAAACAATCCTTGATGCGGATTATATATCATGCTAAAATTTCAGCTCAATCGGTGCAGAACTTTTTTGGGTTTTTGAAGCGCACACGAACCAACATAACACTTTTATAAATATAGATTGTGAATACCTGTAATTCGTATGGTGTGCATAATACAGAGTATTCTATCTATGTGTCTAAACACCATCTTCTAGCACCTTAATCGGCTTGCAGGTTACGCCTGTACGAAGCGAAGGACAACCACGGCTGCAACAGAGACCTGTGTTCTGTAGTGCAAGATCTCCAGCATATCAATACGAACTGTCGGGTGCAGGCATTTAGCTGTGCTTGCTATGAGCTAGAGCGATGCTTACAGGTCCATTTTGTATTTTATTTGATTAAAGGTAATGATAGACTTGAACATTAACTTGTAATAGAATGTCGAGCATTCGCCGTTTTTGATTTTATCGAACTAAACAACGAACAAAACTGAGTGGTATTATCACCAAATGAGTCCTCCCACCCAGGGCAGAGTGGGAGGGACTGTCAGACTCGTACTGACTAAAATCCACGGTGTCCTTCAATAGCCCTTTACGTTCCGGGGTCACGGTAATACGTGAGTCCCGCGACCAACAAAACTAAGCATAGAGCAAAACATCGCTACGAACGTTTTCACGATCTAGTTGATGATCGGTCGTCAAATTTTTTTTTCATTTATGCATATATCAGACTTGACAGTCAGTTCGGCAAAAGGCTCGCCAGACCGCTCGTTATAATGCTCGCTAAAACGCTCTCGTTTATTTTCCTGTAATGTAACTTTCGCAATAATGCTCATTACAAGTAAATGCTCAAGTTAATCAGCATCTTCACATTGAAGTTGATTTTGGTTTTAGTGTTAGGCTAGAAGAAACTTGTAGGATATATTTTTTTTTGTAGAAAAGTCGTAAAAAGAGTATTTAAATATCGTAGCAGGTTCTTTTCTGTAGTTTTTGCTTATCCTCATGGGAACAACTTAACAGCGGGTAAGTAATTTACTTTTTAGGGTTCCGTACGTCTGAATACATAAACGGAACCCTTATAGGATCACTCGTGTGTCTGTCCGTCCGTCGCTTACAGTCAATTATCTCCGAATCTATTAGACCGATTAAGTTGAAATTTGGTACACATATCAATTCCTGTGACCCAAACACAGAGGTGTGACGTGAGCAGATGAAATCTGTATATGGGGGTCATTTTTGGGGGGGAAGGGGAAAATTAAAAAAAAATTCTGAAAACTGCATCGTGTGGCATATCAAATGAAAGGTCTTGTTGAGAAGATCTTAAATGTATTTTTTTGTAATTTTAAAATAAATAGTTTCCAAGTTATTCAAGAAAATAGACGAAAATTGACCATACCCCCCCCTTATCTCCGAAAATACTGAACCTAAAATTTTGAAAAAAATACAGAAATTAGTTTTCTCCTTATAGATTATAGGAAAACCTATAAGAAGTCCATGATATTAAAATAACATGGTAAATCACTCAATATTGTGCGTACCAACTTACATTTTTTTTTAATACGTCATAAATCGTAAACCGCAATTTATCTTTCAAAGTTACAACCAACTTTTATATAATGTTACTTGCTGCTACGGAACCCTTTAAAGGCGAGTCCGACTCGCACTTGGCCGGTTTTTTTTTCATCGTGGTAAAATCATCAAATGAGTCCTCCCTCCCAGGGCAGATCGGGAGGGACTGTCAGACTCGTACTGACTAAAATCCACGGTCTCCTTCAATAGCCCTTTACGTTCCGGGGTCACGGTAATTTAATAACGTTAGTCCCGCTACCCCGGCAGGGAAAGGTGAAGTTAGTTGAAGTTTTCCCATTTCTAAGACGGAATCGCGATCGAAAAATTTGAATCATGACCCTCTCTAGCTTATTTGGATGCAATTGGCGAATTGCTGTTCAGCGTGGTGCTCTAAGAGAGAGGCTAATGTTCGGCAGTGAACGTTTTCCGGCTAATGATGATGATGGTAAACCTTTTTTTTTAAACATACATTTCCATGGTAACGACCTTTTTCTTTTCGGTATTTCATTTCAAACTATCGTCAAACTGGGTCACGTCATGATTCAAATTTGTCGATAGTACAATATGCAAACTCCGCCAAACATTCGCCATTCATCACTTCAAACACGAGTGCAATAGGTCACAGAGCAACATAATCCAGTTGGCGACTAGTTCTACCAGTCGTCTGACATTTGCATATCGGACGGTGCAGACAGCTTCTATGCTAATGTCAAACTCGTCGGAAACTTGGCTTGTTTTGCTACCGGTACTAGTTAACTTTCTGTTTCAAATTTGGTGTTAGTCCAAGATCCCAGAGCGATAAGACATAACTTATTTTCTAAAAGATGAAACTTTAAGTTCTCAGTAGTGTCTCATGTACTTTGTATACCTGCGTGTTTGTGAAGTTTGCCCAGTGACACCTGGGCAGGTACTAGGTGAGAAAGGTGAGTAAAAATAATAGTTACTTAACTTAAATTTATATGGCTGATTTTGATATATATTTAATAGAATATCATTCTCAAATAGTATCGCAAGTATCAGACACTTTTCATGGACCAATACTTTTGTCAGACGCTTTAAAGCTCCACCAAAAATAAATGAACTTTACTTATTTTTTAATGTCTGATTTTTTAATATGTTATCAAGATAACTATTACAAAATTATATTTAGTCAGTCAGACAAATTGGACTGACCAAAAACACTTTAAACAAAAAAAATATTCGGCCGTGAGTACGAACGCGAGAGCACTATCATGCGTGTCAGAGCGAAGAATTTAAATATTCCAAAAAGTACTTACTGCTTTCGATAAAATATTTTTGTATCTCTTTTCAAATAAAATGAATTTCAACATTAAGGTAATAATTGATAATTATTGAAATTAAAATAATTTATTGCATATATTCGGTAAATTAATTTTTTTTTCAGAGTAATTGTATTTTATAAAAAATTTTTTTTTTTTTTTTACCAAATATAACAGTTTTTACATTTAAAAAAAAAAATTTTAGTAAAAAAGAAAATAAATATAGGTAGTAAGTGAAAGTATTTGATTGTCCTTAATCATCGTTATCATCATCAAAATAATCATTAGAATTTTCATCATTGAGCCAGTCATATTGTCCATCCGAGTCATCATTCTCATCGTCATCATTTATATTGTTGTCGTTGCTGTCAGCTTCCTCCGGTAAAAAATAAATAAAAGAATTACAAAACATAAAACTACAAATATAAAACAAAAAATGAATTGTAAACCTAAAGTTAAAGTACAGTACCTGAATCTTGAAGTGCTTCACTGACGTCTCCTGGTAATTGGTCACCATCAAACCAATAAAAGTGATAGGTACTGGTTTTCTTGTAACGTCCAGCCATTATTTTCAGGGGTAAAGATGGTTGGTTGTTTTTCATTTGCATTATTCGATATGCTAGCAATGTAATTAGCTCGGAGATATTGTTGAAATAATTCAGTTTTGCATGGTGGTAAATTGCTAGCATCAAAATTTTTTATACTTTTTGGATTAAATTCTTCGTTAACATCAGAAACGGTATAATTATTTAAAAACAGCTGAAGCCGGGCAGCATCAACGTCAAGTGTACCAGAAACATTATAAATTTCGCAGATAAATTTTTGTACTTTGTTAAAAATATCCTGTTGTATGTGTGCATTGGTAAACGACTCTGGGCTTCCAAATTGCATAAAAGCAAGCTGATATTCCCGCTTCTTCATCAATACATATATTAAAAGGTCTTTGTTTACCTTTTTTGAAAAAGGAAGGATTAAAGTCACACCCAGTCAATGCATGAAATCCTGGTAAATGAATGCTCTCGCGTTCGTACTCACGGCCGAATATTTTTTTTGTTTAAAGTGTTTTTGGTCAGTCCAATTTGTCTGACTGACTAAATATAATTTTGTAATAGTTATCTTGATAACATATTAAAAAATCAGACATTAAAAAATAAGTAAAGTTCATTTATTTTTGGTGGAGCTTTAAAGCGTCTGACAAAAGTATTGGTCCATGAAAAGTGTCTGATACTTGCGATACTATTTGAGAATGATATTCTATTAAATATATATCAAAATCAGCCATATAAATTTAAGTTAAGTAACTATTATTTTTACTCACCTTTCTCACCTAGTACCTGCCCAGGTGTCACTGGGCAAACTTCACAAACACGCAGGTATACAAAGTACATGAGACACTACTGAGAACTTAAAGTTTCATCTTTTAGAAAATAAGTTATGTCTTATCGCTCTGGGATCTTACTCTATGTGTTGAGTTTTGTTGTTACGGTTAAACATATTGACAACAGTTTGAAATGTTTAATTTGAATGATGTTTACAGACAAAAGAAAAGGTTCCGTCATATGTAGAATATCCATACTTTTTTTTAATTTTATAAAAGAAGGGTTTAGGCTAGCTGTTCTACAAGAACTTTCCAGATGTAGAAAGCTTCGGAGATTGGATTTAAATGATGCTAGGTGCGGGTCTGTCTACTTTTTAGTTATTCCAGTCATAAATTTCCCATTTAGTAATTATTTTTTGACAAAAATTTAGTTCTTAAAAAAGTTCCAAAATAGAACAATATGATAGTAGATGTTTTAATTTGACGTAGTGATTCGCGTTGTCGGAAAGCCGCGCCTACCACGTTGCGGCCGTGAAGCCTAATTAAAACTATCATGAAAAATTATGTGTACGTATTTCTACGCTAGCTTCTCTCTCTCTTATGTTTTGGAGTTCTTAATTCTACAAAAAAATATTAGTTTGAACCACCAATTACAGGCTTTTTCAGTACAATTGCTAAAAAGAAATGTTAATTAAATATGTATAAAGTTTAGTTTCTGACGCCCATAGATAAACTGAATTTCATTTCCATTTGATTCCACAAGCAATGTTGTTCCTAATCAGAGTATGGGAACCCAATAAGTGACGATTTAAAAGTCAATAGCGTTATCTAATGCCTGCCATACACGATCCGTGTGCGCGTTCGAAATGGCGTGAGGTTAAATTGACGGTTTACGGCAGCCATACTTTCCGCACACGGGTATCTGCGCGCGACAAACTTGACGATAAAACGGATCATGTATGGCGAGCTTTATTTAAAAAATGCGTATGAAAATGCCTCCTTCAAAATCAGAAGCCAGATTTAAATCAACAAAATAAATACAAGCAGTCTCTAATTAAAAAGTATGGAGACTGAACTTTTAATTACAGCCAGTTTGTCGTAGTGATACTAGGCATAAGTTCTACCGGACTTGCTCTGAAGAGCCTCCGGTTTCAGTTGCCACGAAGCGAATAAACTTTTGTGTTCATTTCTTTAAAGTTTTGCCTTCGTTTTGTACTTATTTTTGGCGTAGTTCATCAAGGAAATAAACTGACTTTTTGTACTTGATACTGAGTGAAACAAAATGTATAATAAATTATCCAGATTTTTATCCGCCAAAGAGTTAGACAAATGGGTGTAAACCTATTGTGTGGTGTACACATTCCGCTAATCAGTTATACACCACATCCATAAATAAAACCATACACTTTTTTTTTTAAGAAAGGCTCACCTTTGACCACTACCTCGCCGAATGGTAAGCAGTGATGTGGTCGATGTTGAAACACTGTCGAAGTCAACAATTTTTCCTAAAACTTCAACTTACAACTTTCTACTACAACACGCTCTCATTTTACGTTGTTAATCTATTTTTTATCAGCATTGCTTACCTATGTTCAGACTGGTAGCGTTACGGGAAAAACGTCAGCTCGAACTCAATGTCCCATTAGGGTGCGTATAGTTGACGGGGCCTGTAGAAGGCCAAAGCCTGCCGGGGTCGCGGGACCAAGGGATTACCGTAACCCCGGTACGTAAAAGGCTATTGAAGGACACCGTGGATTTTAGTCAGTACAAGTCTGACAGTCCCTCCCGCCCTGCCCTGGGTGGGAGGACTCATTTGATGATTTTACCACGATAAAAAAAAGGGTGCGCATAGTACTACTAGTTTACTTGTTCTTTATAACGAAAAGAAAGGACTTAAAACTCTAATAATATTGCAATAGGTATGGAATACACTTTTTTTTAGGTTGTAAAATCATTGAATGATAACTCCCACGAAGGAGCTGTCAGACTCGTACTGTCGAAAATCCACCGTGTTCCTTCAATTGCCCTTTACGTTTTAGGGTAACGGTTACGACAGTCCCGATGGTTCCCGCGACCCTAGAGAGTCCCGCAAACTAACTTCACTTCACACGTATAATAATATCATTGTAGCATACTTTCTCATTTAAAATCTAATGCTACAGAGACTATCGTTTCACACCAGCGCTTTCATAACAAAAACAACAGTTAAAACAGAAAATCTACCAACACAAAACGCCAGCAATTAAAGAAAACCCTCCCAGTTCCCAACTGAGCCACAGAGTAAAAATAAACGAAGCAATCTGCAGCAGTAATAGCGGTTGAATCAATGGTTGAAAGGGAACTTTTTTACTCTATTTCTTTCGTCGGCCATGCATGGTATTCGCGAGTGGGCTTGGGTGCCGTTGACCCCACCTTGCTAATCAATAGCATTCGACCCACTGTACCGATTGTATTATTCTTTGAAATGTTCGTAGTTCTTTTTTTTAGGAATTGAGGGCTGAATTTTTTCGTTTATAAAAAGGTTTCTATTTAAAATAACTCTAGGTATTTTGTTTGGAATTGTTTTGCTTGAGTTACCTAAATGTTTTTTTTTTTTTTTAATTTAAACTTTAATCTCAATGTACGTTGTCAAACAGCTATAAATAAGAGGACGTAACGACTATTTAATCAACATGAAATCATCGAATACATGCCATTTCATTCAAAATTTGAATGAAAACGGCTCTCCACATTACATACGGTTAACGAATCAATAATTATTCAACCGAATCAACCAACTAACGTACAAATCCAATCAGTGTCCTGATTTCGAAACAAAAGACAAACCGTTAATTGACTCTGCATGTAAAATGTATTAGCTGGTGAGCTGAGCTACCTGCATTTTTACAAAAGTGCTTGAGGCACGCTGAAAACTTGCTCAATACTTCTTCAATTATCCCTAAACACAGAAATGCTGACTGAGATTTAACCTTGCCATACGTATTTAAAGATGAGATTTTAATGGTTCCAAAAACTTGCAATAACTACTAAAATAAAAATAAATACATGTTTTGTTTACCAGTTTATCACACGGGTCCCACCAGTCGCCATTAGAATAATTGTAGGAAATTGAATTTTTGTAACATATTTTTGCGATAAATCGATAATGAAATCCCAAATAAATGATCTGGTTTATTTTTTTTTCCACTCTTTACATTAAAATGACTTTTTTGATGAAGTATGGCGAGGTTAAATCCCAGCTTTTCCCAGCCAGGTCTGCATTTCTGTGTTTAGGGACAGTTGAAGAACTATTGGACAAGTTCTCAGCGTGCCTCAAGCAATTATCCAAAATTTCAAGTAGTTCTTAGGCTGTATGACAATGAGAACACACAATCGTCCTCAGATTGTGTGTTCACCTTGGTCACCTAAATGTAAAAAAAATGATCGGCTTCCAGTCGAACATGGTACAGCTGAATATAATTATTTTACACGGAGCGACTACCTATCAGACCTCCAAAATTCATAAAAAAATAAAAAGAATCAAGTAAAATTGTTTGTTAATTTTATAACAGATGTGAATAATTCAATATAAAACGTGTGTCAATGTTTCATTTTAAATTTAAATGTAAACATCGCTTTACATTACATACGCTTCCCGAATCCATAATTATTCAACCGAATCAACCAATCCAATCATCTTCCTGATTTTGAAACAAAAGTCGATCCGTGATTTCATTGGCTACGCATGTAAAATGTATGACAATGCGAACACGCATCGCAAACTCGTATTTCAAAGATTTATATTAAAACGACGCTCCCACAAACAACGTACATATATTTTCCATGTTTTTTACGCGCGTTTTTTTATCGTAAAAGGGTGCAAGATGGCCGCATTTATATGAGTATCTCGTTCTGGGAGTAAAATGTCACGCTGGATTTAAAGAGGGTAATAAGTTCTTTTAGTTTGATTGACTTGTTTAGGAAATCATGAGGGGCAGGTGTGGAAATTACCCAGTTCATCATTAAATAGACTGGGGTTCTCAAAAACACTTAATTTCATTGGTAAGGTGGCTAAATAGTAACATGGGTGACCATCTATCATAGCTAGTGTCGTCCGTGTCTCGGAGCACATTAAGCCATTGCTCCCGGCTGTCATTTGTAGACCTTTGATAGTCGATACGTTTAATCAGAAGCGAACCAGACATAGTTCTGAAAAGGCTAGCCAGATGATGATCGGTATCCGTATAGTTTAATGAAGCAAGAAAAACTATCCTCTATTTAAACGAAATGAAAAAAAAAACTTCCTACAATTTTTTGTGCCGTGAAGAAGAAATAGCAATCGAGTTTCTCCCGTTTCCGTAAGGAATGAATGTTTGATATTTGAGAAAGATGAACTTTGTAATCTAGCTTGATAGTTGCTAGATTAAAATGTAGTTTCGTATTTTCATTCCTAGTTTTTGAATAGTTGTTGTTAGAAATATGGTAGATGAAACAACTGAAGAAGAATTTAATACTGCTGGAATTGCCAGCTAAATCAATTGAAAAATGGCCAGTACCATTTTTTAAAACATTTATACGTAGTTTAGCAAAAAGGTCTAAACACACGTTTATTACAAAGAGCACGACAAAGAAGTTCTGTGATTCTTTTTTCGGATCGTATAAAAATGGAATCACAAGCCCGACTTTAAAAAAGGAAAGTCACGCCCCACTTTAACAATGAATGAATGGATTGTTTTGACAATCAGTTTAAAGTTTTACTATATAGACAGAGCGCTTTAATGTGTCCTCGCCCGTGGGGTGCGATGCCAACGGTGACCCAAATGCTTATGCTTGACATGTGAACTCCCAACCTTAATACCTTTCTTACCAGGACCTGTAGCCATTTAACAAACGATAAACGCAAACGCTGAGTAGGCTTTAGTAGATTTTCAACTCTATGTGCTTGGGTATAAAGTTGAAGATCTAGTGAAGATTGCATAGCGTTTTCCTTCTTTACAGTCGCTAACGCTTAGAAATCTTTAATGGGTTTTCAACTTTAGGCTCTGAGGTTTAAAGTTGAAAATATATTGGAAAGTACCGAGCGTTGTTGGCTAGGGGAATTTCCACCATCACCATCATCACCATAAACTATTCGTCCTTCCTCAGAACACCGACATAGTTCTAATGCTGGAAAGCGGCTACCTGAACGTGGACATGCCCTTTGAGAAGAGGTTTGAATACCAGGCTCCCATAGTAAAGAACTATGCCGACGCCATCGCCAGCGAATGCCCGAAGGCTTTCATCATCGTGTGCGCTACGCCTATTGATTGCATGGTGCCTTTAATCGCTGAGGTATAAGTAAATTAAGTTATTCAAATATTAATCTTATTAGTAATTTATAATTTAAGGGCGCAAATCTATTTTAAATACTAAAAAAGCCCGTCCTTTTTGGAGTCAGTATTTTTTTTAAAGTCTTAGTTCACCCTTTTTAGTTCAAATATGCCACCCAAGTTATTGTCATATTCATAATTTTCTTACATGCGACAGTTCGCGACTATTTTTCCACTTGGTAGAAAATGATTCTTTGACCATAAGATCGAAGAATCATTTTCTGCCAAGTTTCTTTCTCCATTTTTCTCCACGAAGACCTAGAGTTTGCGAATGGAGGTAGCTTGGTAATAAATAACTAGTCTTGATTTTGTGCTTATATTTATAAACCCATTCCTATACAAAAATCCTTAGTGATACTTTACATACAGTAAATACTTAAATAACATTAACCATCCTGATATCTAAAACTTGATAATTGAGTAGATATTAATATAAATATATCAGAATACACATTTCTAACATAGCACCAAAAACAGCAATAGATAAGCATATAAATGATTGAAAAAACAAGCAGTAAGATCACAAATAAATAAATAAATATTCCACAACTATCACACAACGCCATCTAGTCCCAAGCTAAGCAGAGCTTGTGTTATGGGCACTAGACAACTGATAAACATACTTATATGTTTCTAAATACATACATCTTAAAGATAAATTACACCCAGACACAGAACAAATTATCGTGCTCATCACACAAACATTTGTCCTGGGTGGGAATCGAACCCACGACCTCCGTCATAACAGTCAGGTCTAACCTAACCACTAGACCAACAGGCCTGTCAATGTCAAATGACTGTGTAATCGCAAATATGATCAATGGATTAAGATACTTTAAAAAATAAAATAAACAGCTGGTATAACTCAAGTTAAAAATTGAGCTTTTCAATGAAAAGCGAGCAGGGTTCTGCTGAGGGAATGAGATGGCGCTAGACGACTTGTATAGCTCTGTCTCTTTACCTCAGCTGAACTACTTTCGCATTAAGACGACATGGTAGGCCACCAGAGCGCTCAAGTAGATCAAGAAAATGCAACGATAAATATCGAACATTTTTCGAGCCGCCATCTTGTTCGCCGTTAAGCTTATACTTATTGCTCAGAAAATATGGTTTATTTCTGGAGAAGATTAATGCTTCTGCCATATGTGGAGTCTTTAGATATTATGGAAGCAAGTGGTTAGTTCGCAAATATTAGAAGGAAGAGGACTGTGAAAATTCCGGTATAGCAGAGAAACCTATTATTCAGTAACGAGCAAAAGTATGGAATTGATCAGGGATAGCTCCTTAAATAATGGCGTGATTTGAATGAATTTGGTATCAATTTAATATTACCAGTTAAAAACAAAGTTCGTCATTTCGAATTGCAGCGACACGTTGAGCTTGATGCAAAGCGTGATCAATTGAAAGCCCGACCACCTGCAGCGATCAGTTATAATCACATCGATGTTGTGCTCACACGCCCGCAATGTGCGCAGATCTTTGCATGAAAGATTTGATAGGTACATAAGCCATATTCGAGCACACACAGCACAATGGCAACTACAGCGGTGCTGAAGTAATCGCCCTAGCCGAAATCGGATCGCATCGTAATCAATATGTACTATAAAATAACGCCTTTATTATTTCCCTTCGACTTTCTTCGACAGTAAACTAAAACTGTAACAAAATAATGTTATAACGTAAAAGCTTATATTTACATTATAACATTTGTCGCACTTTTAGTGATGAAATGGATGGACCCACTCATTAAATGTTTGTCTCAAATTCCGAACAACTCAAAATAGATACTTACAAGGCTATTTAGCTACTTGTTTACATATGGGAAAGACGAAGAAGAAAACACTTCCCCAAGAACAAACAAGGACAAAGTAATAATACTAAGGATCCTAACCTACTTCTTGTTACTACAGTACTTCTAGAGGGCAATAAACAAATGAAATTAGACCGTATTACAATACAAATAGCACCAAAAACAGCGATAGATAGTAATCTTGCATGTTTTAGCAATGGACATAGCTGCCTATCGAGCAAAATGAGAAATCAATATTCCCTTTCTCTGTCGACCTTTCGTCAGCGTTTCGCCAAAGTAATTTGTAGGTTATTTTACATGGCTAGTTTGAAATGTCACGTCGGCCAAGCTTCAAACTGAAAGTTTCTTTGAAATTAATTAAGGTTTTTTTTTAGAGCGTCTACTAAAAATACGAAGGTGCGTGGATTTTTCTAAGGCAATTTTAAAAGTTGACATGCCTCTGTAAATCACGAATTTTTAGACGCCCTCAGAATAGCAAAGAGCAATGTTTTTGTGTGTTAGTCGGAACCATCTTATTAAATAATTAAAAATCTTACTCTGATCTCATCTGTTTTTTATTGTATTGTTTCAAACACTCTTTTCATTTTTACCTCTGATGATGCATGTGTGATGATGTTGCTCTGTAGTGTCATGTTGCAGTTTTTGAAAAGCATCAAACGTTTTTCAGGCTAATAATGTCTGCCATCTACAATTTATTAACTACACGAACCATTAAGATCTCGATAAGTGCGCTATGTACTTTCCTGTTGAACGTATTCATTCAATTAGATACCTTCCTTTCAGCTTCGTTAATTATGTATTGAATTAATTAATATGGCTTTTAATTTTATGGCTAATTTTTTGTCTCAAATTGAAAATACGGACACGTCATTCAAAGAGAAAAATCCCCTTAGTGTAATTAAAAGAATTTCGTTCAAATATTTAAAAATAGAACCGTTTTAGAAGACCTTGACCTATTTTCCAAAATTCGCAATCTTTGAACGGTAAATTAACGAGGCCGATTATAAAATAGAAGAATAATAAGTATTCCTTGAAAGTTAACCGTGGTCCGTTTAGCTTCAAAATAAGTTCGCAAAATCAAAAGAAAGCAAGTGATAAACATTGTTTGTCCCCTGGGCAAACGTTCTCAATCTGGAGTAGGATTGCGTTGTTCTCACAAATCCCACTTGTAACTGAAGAGGAATTTCTCAAAAGGAACATTGGAACCGTTGTTCTCCGATCTTGGTAAACCGCGGTGATAATGTGACAAAAGTTTACTGGATGTTCTACAATGTATAATATTGAAGTTTGTTTTTTTTTTGGAAAAGTAACCTCTTTACCGAAAGCAGAGAGATTTTTGTAATAGATTGAAGATAAAGAATATTATCGTTGGGATTCCTATCTTATGATTATGGTAAATTCAACAAAATCCAAATAACCTCCTTAACCCAGTTACTGTATAATAAAACAAAATCACAATCTTTAAAACACGGTTTGAAATATGACTTAACGTTGTTTTTAATGGATTTCGATGACACCATTAGTATAACTACAACTTCAGTTTACGAATTGTCTTGCAATTTTATTATGATTATACTCAAGTGGTTTTTAGGACCCTTTTTTCTAAAACACCAACAATATAACAGTGAAGATCAAGGCCGCTCATAACCAACTTCTGAAGATAATTCCGCCGTCCGTCAGCGAGATAAGCCAACTCCAACGGAATCGTCTTTCCACTAATGTGGGTCTTATCTCCCGTCCAGTCCTTTGACGATAAATGCTACAATTGTAGTAATAAACCAAATTGTTTCTCCCTCACCGTCATTCCCATGTTTCTGTGTATCTTTGTCGGTAATTTTGCCAAGTAAATATTTATAGGGCGTAGTATTTGTTTGGCCAAATACGTTGTTGTTTGTGTTTGTAATTTTTTCATTGCCTAAATAAAGCATTCAAATTCGTGTTTCCATAATCCATATTTGGTTTCATTTCGGATGATTACAGTCACATGGTTTCTATCTGTTGGATTAAATTCTCGCTCTCTTTTTTTAACATTGCTATTAAAAAAATAATTTGTGAACAGTTTGAAGTTTTTTTTTTCTTTTTGGCAGAAGTACTCATCTCTTCTATTGATACTTAAATCAAGTTGCACACGGTCGACCAAAACATTCTAACTCAAATAAAAACTGAAGCTTCTATATTAGAAGATTGGTTTTTTGTTTACGTCTCTACATAGCAATAAAGTTTCTGGCAAGGGCAAAGTTCCCTAAGGAATTAACTGTTGTTTTTGTTCTTTCAAAGATGACGTAACTGAGCCTCTCTGCAGCAAAAAGCGATGTTTTTTTTTGTCATCTTTGACTCGACCCGCTGGCTCTCGACCCGAGAAGAAAAACTTTGGGAAATTGAAACTTTCTTCACGAATTCTTTTACTTTTCTTTCCAAACAACATCTGAACATATTTTGTGGTTTCATTATTGCGTTCTTTCGTAAGGAGTTAAACAAATAATTTAGCATGGTCTCTCACGCAACTTTGTATATTTTATCGTTAATCTAAATTCTTGCTTATCTTTAGTCGGTAGCGAACAGTTTTTGGGTCAAACAAAATTATGTTAAATCTCTCGAAAGAGTGAAATTTTGTACCTAAAATATATAATTTAATGTGTTTACTGAGCTGAGAATATTGCGGTGCCCGCTTCGAAAATTATACATACATCATTTTTGTGATTGATTACTTTAAGATATTATATTTTCAACCCTCTATCTCTCAAATTAAACTGGATCCCAAAGTTCACTCAAACCGATACCTTATTACCTCTCCCTATGATCACCTTTTCCTTTCCCTCCAGACTTTAAAAGAAACAGGCTGGTACGACCCGAACAGGCTGCTGGGTTCGTTGGCGGTGCCAGAAATGCGCGCGAGCACTCTAGCCGCACGAGCGCTCTGCCTCGAGCCACGCTACTGTCGAGTGCCGTGTGTCGGCGGCACGGAGGGTGAATCACTCGTACCTCTGTTCTCTAAGGCTGTGGAGTACTTCGATTTTGCGGAGGTAGCTTGCAGTAAACATAATAGTAGACTAGCTTTTCCCTGTGGCTTCGCTTCGCTCGCCATATTCAGACAGACTAGACATTTTTAAATATAACAATTATAATTATTTAGGTATAACATTTCATAAAAGGAAAATCAGAACAGAATAGTTTAACTTAAGGTCGAAACCTGTAGATTTTTCCAGAACTTTGTCTACCTTAATCCCTATCTATTATTAACCCTGTCAATTCAAAAATAATTCAATTTCACCTAGAACTAAAATGCCACTTCAGTAAAAACAAAATCACTTTCGCCAATAAAATGTACTTATTTACTTTCTGTAACACTAAATCCGATTTAAAGTCAACGCGAATCCCTATAGCATCGATCAACACAACTTATATCCCGACGTATTAAATCCACTTAATCCTCAGTTAAACCTTTAATCCTAAGGGCAAATTCCACCATTGAAAGTGAACGCGATCAGCACATCTTAACGGAGGTTTAGAGGTGTCAGTGTCACTATTGTGAGGGAAACAATAGATCTGCTGGCCTACCATGACTGGACTTAAAGCGAGAGTAATTCCAGTGTGGGAACGAGATGGCGCTAGACAACTTGTATAGCTCTGTCTCTTTCCCACAGTGGAATTACTCTCGCTTTAAGACGTGATGTTAGGCCCCCTGCTCTCTGCATTTTTATTGGTTAATATGATATAACATTCCGAAATTCGTAGCAATGCCGCAGTAACACTACAACGGTAGAACTGCTGCGCGACAGTCCCACCTGCCGTATGCCGCCGTGCTGAGAAGCATGACAGGCAACATCGCTGCATGCTGCCCATATTGGAATCATACTTTTAATTTTGTCATCAAGTTCCAAACCAATCGTGCTGCACTATAAGTGTGCTGATCGTGGTTCATTTGGTGGAATCCTCCTTAATGGGGTATTTCACGGAAAAAATCTAATTAGTCAGTTAGATTCTCAAAAAATATATGACACGTTTTTTCTTTTGTTACGAAAATTAAAATTGACGAAGATAAGGCACTTTAAAAATTGCCAAAACGTCACAACCAAGTACAGTTTTTACTTGCTTCTTATGTCACGAGCCCGCCACTCTCGAATTTTGATGCGTTATATCTTTGTAAATATGCATTGATTTAGCAAAAGAAAAAAATACGTGTCCATTAGTCCATTAGATTTGCAATTTATTAATTCTGTCAACATGACCATTTTCTTTGTCCCTCTTCCAGCATAATGCAAAAATGATGATAGAAGCAGTGAGGAACGCTCCTGTGGCGGTGTCGAGGAACGATGGCCCTTGCACCAGGGTAGGAGACCTCAGTGAAGCTCATGCCTTAGCTGGCCTCGTGACTGCTGTCGCCCATGGACTCTTGTGTCAAGATGTCCCAAGAGTTACGGGATTCGTGGAAACTGATCTTGCACATGTTATTTCCCCTGCCAGGTTATTATCGCTTTTCTTTTGTTGCATTATTGGGCCATTCAAAGAATTACATAGTAGGTTTTAATTCGATCAAATTTGGCAACCCTACTAATGTTTGTGGAAGCATAGAGAAGGGGAAAGGGTGTTACTTATGAGATTTGCTTACCAAGGGGGGTAGGTAGGGGGTTAAAAAATACAAATTTATTTCTTTTTACGTAATATTTGAATGACCCCTTATCACCATCACTGTAAATTCGACGTCCTTTGCTGCATATAGGACCTCCCCCAAGCCACGCCACATCGACCGATCTTATTTTTGTTTTTTTTTTTACCCTGTAACCTCTTAGTTGGTAGCACTCTTCAGTATCAACAATTTTTTCTTACGAAATTTCTTTTCAATCCCAATCACAAAAAAAACCTCGTCGGATAAATTTGTCATTTTTTTTTTTAATTTCTGAGAGATCGTCCGCTTCTGATGCTCGCCGGATGGCATGCCACGCGGTGCATACATTTTCAAAATTTTTGATAAAATGCGGGGTGCGTCCGACAAGCATCGGAATTTTTCTGTCAGAAATTTCTTTTAGTATATGCAGTCACGTAACAGAAAAATTACGATCGTGTAAATACGACAGTCTTTCATTTCCAATATGTTCCTGTCGCTGGTAGCTCACGTGATTGGCTCAAGACTACAACATACGCACTGCTGAACCAATAAGCTTCGACTTTATTGTCGATCTTCGTTGTTATTGGTGGAATAATATTACCCACATAATATCGTGCTGTAATCTTGAGCCATCACGGGGACAAACGACCTTGTCGCATCTTTTAGAGTAGGTACATCTAAAGTCTTCCGATATTATTTAAACAATACATACTTTTGGCCAAAAAAGTTTATTTCAAAAATATAATATTGAAATGTATTTTCGAACGAAAATATTGTTGTCATTTACTGATTGGCAGCTTAGATTTAAATGATGGACTGAGCAATAGCTGCCTAAAATTGACCATAATCCACATGAAAGAGAGGGAAACAATTATTTGCTTTTAAGCCTATGCAAATAATTGTTGTCCTCTTATAATACCAATTTTATCTGTCAGTTGGCTAGGTAAGGCGAAGTCCATCCTTTTAAGTCTTAATTGGCAACACTGATAACAATAGACAAACTCACAATAAAGACGGCTACCCGCAGCAGCATATTTTCGTTCATTTTAAGATATCTACATTACATATATTTTCCGTTTCATACCGCGTCCGTTTCATCACATATTTCCCCCTATTTGCCACTTCAACTCCCCGACACCTACATTACCAATATTTTGGGTAGTGTTGTAAAATTTCGATCATGAATTGGCAACACAACTTATGTAACTATCTGAACCCCGTACTTACCTAAATAAAAGAGGGTAGTAGCGACTTGATTGATAGAGACTCATTTATCAACGCCAAACCAAAAAGGTTTGGTGATAAAAACCTATTTTGTGTAGTGGTTTTATGTCGTCCACCCTATGTACAGACGCCAGTGAATTAACCTGCCCCAATCTGTCAATTTTATTTAGTAGATTTTCAACTTTATCATAGAAACAAAAAGATCATATTCGATTGGGAAAAAATCGATAAAACCGGGAAAATAAACCATTAACAAAATAATTTCAAGGTTGTAGTTTTAGAGACTGTTTCACAACTATAGTTGTAATCAATTGCATGTTCAACTCGCATTTTATAAATCTTATACAGTCGTAAAAAAATTACATCTCAGCTCCTCTATTCAATAATACGGTCACCATAAAATTTTATTACAATATCAAAATACACTCTGTGGCTTCCAAAACACGATACAGTGTTACGTGATAACAGTTTTTATTGAAAAGGAATACACCAAGGTCTTCTGCCTCCAGATTCATCGCAAGTACTGTGGAAGTTAGCAAGCACGGCATCTGCAAGCACATCGGGCTGCCGAAATTGAACGAATGGGAGACTTTTACATTGGACCGGGCATTGACCCACCTTCTTGACAAACAAGCAATGGTGTACGACTGGTATACTAAATACCATTGCTCCTCGACCCGGCTGGACACCTGCCAGTTCGAATTCTTCCACCCCAAGTACTACGACAAATTGAAAGACTGCGCATACGCATGCATGTGATTGTTACAGTGATTCTTTTTAGTGGGTGTCTTCTAAATTTTTGTTTACGTTTGGTGCCATTGAACGTAGTTTTAAAATAACTATGAGTGTTTGTTTTCTGGTCAATAAAATTTTCTATTTTATTTGTGGTTGT
Organism: Agrotis puta; assembly: GCA_943136025.2. NCBI lineage: Eukaryota > Metazoa > Arthropoda > Insecta > Lepidoptera > Noctuidae > Agrotis > Agrotis puta. The sequence continues at coordinate 5,295,767 of OW964184.2, read as the reverse complement.
TTTTTCTGTACATTTATTCAAAATAGAAATGTAAGTTTCAGATTAAAGCGCATTCATGAAATTCAATTCCCGAAGTTAAAAATTATAAAATCTTTTTTTATTTTCTCGCCACAGATTCTCCGCCACAAATGTGTTTATAAACTGTAAAGGCATTTGCAAAAGGTCTGAATTGCCTGGCAACCTGAACCATTTTGAAATGTGCTCTCTGGATTGGGCGATGTTTAAACTGACACAGAGTTGCGATATGGCATTGTGCTGGCACAAAGCATACTTAGACCAAACAGTTAAATCAGGCAAACACCAAATGATGACAAATTTCAACATACCAAAGCCAATGGAAGAGTTTCTACCTTGTAGGAAAAACTTAGTTTGAATAATTGAAACAAAAATACATATTATACTGCGAATGCAATACTATTCTTGACACTACGCCTGAATTTCGCAAAGTAACGTAAGGCCCTTCGTACTCAACGCGACCCAAGTCTCCTGTATCGCAAGTCAACTGTCTTGTAGCGTACGGTCCCTACTGGAGCGATTTGTTAATAATAGACTAATGATGAACACTTCGGTCGCAAAAATCTAGTCTGGCGACGTAAGTATTCAACACATCGGAGACTTGCGACGCGCTTTGTACGAAGGGCCTAGATGTGTGTCTAACGTTGAAAATGTAATGATTTTTATATACGTATTTGTTGCTGTCTGTGAAAATTTGTAATTCAAAACAATTTTTTTTTATGAAATATAAAATTCGATAAAAATAGTAAAGTTTGGAGTAATTGAAGTGAAATGATAATAAAAAAAATATGGATTAAAATAATTTGTTTTAATTTAATATTTAGAACTAGATTTAAGGTCCGTTTCTTGCGAACGGTGGACTTCCGTTTGTTTTGAAGTACATTTTCCCGGCCATCCTGAAAAAAATAATTGAAAAATGTTAAATTAATAAAAGAAAAACTATATCACCGTTCTACTGTAAAAATACGCTTAAAATTGAGTAAGTCAAAGGCTGTTTTTCCGTCGAAAGCCACAACAAATGCAATACTATGCTAATCCTGTTGATCCGGCTATACATGAAAACTGATCTTTATTCCACAAGATCTACGAAAACAGAAATTTTGTTATTGAGCTCAAAACATGTCAGTACACAGTTAGATTTAAACGGCAGAAGTCTTTGGTAGACTGTAGTCGTAAAAAGGTTCAAATATTGACTTAGCCAGTATTAAGAGACCCCCGACTGTTTCAATCACAAAAACCACTCAATCGTAACGAAATGAGCTAAAAGGGCTGTTACGGGTCTTTGTAAAATGGATGTTCAGGCCTTAAGGTCAACTTGAAAATCCTGTTTATGTGATACTTTTAATACGAAACTATTTTGGATACTCATAAGAATGGAAAGAGAGCGCAGGGCACTGGCTGTGCAGGGAAACATGCTAGCACGCAGCTTTGCTGTTTTTTTAAGGTGTTTTGTCAAATAGGTATTTTACACCAGCAGTCTGTGGGCTAATCATACCCAAAAAGCAGATAGCTCAGACTTGTACTGACTGCCTTCTGACTGACAAAAATTCATGGTGTCCTTCAATAACCCTTTACGTTCCGGAGCCACGGTTACTCGATAGTCCCGCGAGCCCGGATTATTAGAAGCCCTAGCTCTTTTTTTTATTTATTTAATGGTAGGTTCGCGTTTGACCACTATCTCGCCTAATGGTAAGCGAAGATGTGGTCGACGGTAAAGCACGCTTGCCTAGAAGTAACCTATTCACTCTTGACTTGAAGACCCCAAGGTCGGATTCCGGATTCCCGCTTTTGTGACGTAATGTAAACTGGAACTTTTAAGTTTGACGTTACTTCTATGGAAAACATTAGTTCCTAGTTACTACACACACACAAAGGCGCTTTTTCGTTTTTCCATACAATTAACGGAGTAACGCACAAATACGCTGTAAATAAAATACAGAAGTCTCGTTATGAGGCCTCAGAATGAATAATTTTTGGGCCTTTCACAGTATGTTTCTTTTATGCTTTGCATTCTTTTTGATGAAATATGAATGGTGATGAAATAATTTACACCAAGAAAAAATGTCTATACAGCACTGCAGCAAACATCAATTTGATGGCCTTTTCCGTTCGTTTCGTTCCGTTCTCATATCTCGTCGTTCAGAGTAAAAGATGCAGTGCCGAAACTAGAGGTGTACCAACAGTGCCCAGGCACAGGCCGCAGACCCTGAAGAGCTGCATAAATGGCCTGACCAGGACCACAATTGGCCAGTCCAGCAGTTCTGACGGACTTAGAGGGCCAAAGCGGGGTCGCGGGACAGTCTCATCGTGTATCCGTGACCCTAGACCGTGAAAGGCTACAGAAGGAACACTGTGGATTTTACTCAGTAGAAGTCTGACAGTCCCTCCCGTCCCGCCATAGGTGGGAGGACTCGACGATTTAAAAAAAAGGCGCAGTTGAAGAAGCTCGCACTGGGCGCCCATAAAACTAGTTACGACGCTGAAAAGATAATAATGAAGATTAAAAAAAACTTACGGTGGCGCAGCAGCTATCCCCATATATCCATGGATCTGGAAACTGCAGGGTCTTGTGGCAGAGGTCCAATCCGGACACAGCGTTGATGGAAATCCTTGAGGGTTGCTCAAAGACTCGGAGTACAGCCTCCACGCCCGGACGTGGCTGCAACCATCTGGGAAAAAACTATTTGTTACAAGGAAAGCCAAAAGTATGGGCTAATGATGTATAAAAACTAGGGAACCTCTTTTGTGTGTATTTTGTTATTTGGGTGTTTTTTCGTCAATGAGAGTTCCAGTTCGTTTTGAATGAGCTCGCTCCATCGTAGGCTTCATAAATTTGCTTCTGGGCGTGATTGAGACGAAGAGCAAATATATACCAAAAAAAAACTTTTCTTAATATTTATTTATGGTTTTGGTTCTTTATCATTATCAGCTGAAATGTGAGAGGAGCATTAATTGAGAAAAAAGTTTGGGGAAAAGTTCTTAAACTACTTGTGTGTGTTCCGTGTTCAATTTTTATGAATCATGGCTTTTAATTTTTTCATAGTTATTGGTATTCTTTTGGCAAATGATGCATATTCTATCGCTGCTATCTGTCTATCTAATCTAGATCTAAAGCTATATAACAAAACAATTTAGTCCTAAACAACAGAAGCTATCCAGCTTCACAACCACACCGCCAATTAATTCTTAACCACACGACAAGACGAACAACCCACAATAAACGTAAAACACACTTTTTTTTTATCCCTTTCCCTTTTGTCTTTCTTTCTAAGATCCGAAGCAAGAGAGAGAATAAATTATACCGCATTATTTTATACTCTTTTCTCTGCAGGATTAGTCGAAGTAATCCCCCGATTAAGATATAAACCTTGTTAAATACGGGGGTAAAGGGGTTCTTCTTTTTGTTAAATAGCCTGAATTTAATTCCTCACCAGAAAACACAGTCACCAGGCCCCTGGCCGGCAAGCAAATGAGTAGCTTGCCGTCTGATTAGAGCCAGGCATGGGTCGACGGTACGTTGTTCCACGCGCACCTCAAGCTGTTATCAGTAAAACTGTTAGGACATAGAGTCAAATGTCTCCGTGTCCGTTCAATAACTCCACGAAGTTATCCAAACAGAAAAAAACGTCGCCAAAAAGCTTTCGGCACAACCGACACGTCACATTTGAAGACCCTTTCCAAAAAATACAGTCCTTGCTGTCCTTCAGACTTTATGATGCCTATCTCTTTCGAGCCAAAGCCCTATAATTTTCTGAAAATAAATCTGATAACCTAGGGATCAAATCTCAGGGTTTAAGCTTCAACAGCTACCCCAGAGGCTCCCGAACCAACGGATCAATGAGCCGCAAAAGGTCATTTTTTTTTTGTACACGCCTACTAAACCCCATTATTGTTATTTAACCCACCTTAACATATTTGCGGATTAACCTACATTTCGTACAACCTAGTAACATTTAATACTTACTTAGGGGCCTAAGAGGTCGGCATACGGAGTGCCTATAACTAATCTCCTATTGACATTCTGCTCTAACGATCAATCTTTGGCCGCAAGCCAAGTGGTGCCGTACCTACGACTGCTAGATAAAATATGGGGTTATCGCATTTCAGGGTTGAACGGACTAAATTGATAAACGATTTGGTAATGTAAACTTTTCGCTCCACTGGATTAAAATTTTCAAGAGAGCATCTTAGAAGTAACGTCGACTGGAAGCAAAGTGCCATTGCAGATTGGATATGTTTTTGGCGCATATGCTCAATTTCAGAAACGTGTACTACCCGCGCACACACACACACAGTGGCTTTTATAGGTAAATGCAAATGAACGACACATAACGAACATATTCAAACTTATTTCATTATTCAACTATGTTGGTAAACGCAACCACAAAACAGGAAGAAATTCCTAGTGTGGGGGACAACATAAAAAAAAAGTAAAACAAAAAAAAAACTGAGGTGTGGTTCCAAGACACAAGTTCTATTCTGCATTAATCTCATCAGGCGGATGTTCATACCAATATGGGTTAATTAACATTTAAGAAGAAGCCGTAGCTAATCCTTTTGACAATCTCCTGTCCGAATTTGGGGCAGTAACTCACGGATTACCGTTCACTCCCGAAAATCGTACGATACGATATCCGTTGCCAAAAATATTTCAGAAAATATGATAAATATTATTTGAAAATATGTTTCTTCTTTTAAATTCTTCATGCCAACAAAATACTGAGCTCCTATTAAAATGCAGAATGCAGAATAACCCCGCAAATCTCAACGAAATTGTGTTCTGTTTTCTTTACTTACATATTTATAGTGAAAGAGGAAATAAAAAATGGTTTTGTAGTTTTATGAACAGCCGTAGGGGAAAACTGGAACTATTTTTGGCATAACCTGAGGCTGTATTATGACGTCTTAAAACCAGGCTTGTTCCAGTGACTGAAAGAGCTAGCTGGCAGAAAAAAAATAAGAAGCTGTTTTTGGTTGTGGCGTTGTTGATATCGAGAGTAAAACCTAGTAAGGCTGACACAGGAGTTGAGCGGGCCCAATGTCCGCCAGGGTTGCGGAATGTTTTAAAAGGAACAGGATGTGTTTTAGTCATTAGATACTTGTCTGGCAGTCCTTCAGAGTGGGAGGAGTCTTTTGATGAATTCCCTAGCCTAGAGCCAAGAAATTGACAAAACATTTAATTTTTATTGTGAATATTCAGTAAGCACAATATGGCAGTGCGTAATCAAAAGTTCATAATAAGATAATTCAAATAAATGATTCACTCAAAAGTCCAATACTTCCGCAAAGAGGCTCACTTCCGCATAATTTACCTCATTATACGAGCCGTTTCATGTCAAGAGCTTTACGAGTGGCCCAAATAATTTCGCATTCTCACCCTTAATTAACGTTCTTTTATAGGGTACATAAAGGTGGTATTCGCTTGTATCGTCTCGCTTTTATGAAGCATTTCGCTGTACGTTGGCATTTCGATTTTTTTAACGAACAGTACTTGTTACTGTCTGTAAACATGGTTTGATGGGTTGCCTCGTATAGTATACGAGTGTGGACATAATTGTGAAACGTACAAAGGTCAATGGGGAAAGAGATTAAAAATCCGAGTGATGTAACTACGGTTGGTCTCTTGTTTGAAAATTGTTTGTATAAAAATGGTTGGTATTAGAAATATTTGAATATTGGTTACTCGTGTATGCAAAATTATTTTTATCGTTTGAACCGTAACTAAATGAAGGCGCCAATTCACCAACCTACCCCAAGCTGTCTTTCCTTAATAGATTTTTGTCTTTATCAGGAAGAAGAAGATTCATCCATTCAAGTTTGGGACAGGGTCTTGAGGTAGCTAATGTCATTAAAACAAAAAAAATATATATTATAAAAAAGAATACCTAATATAAAAACTTCACAAGCTAAAAGTTAACTCTTTGGTTGCTCAAAATTTCTTTTCACACAAAACTCACTTGAACAATGTGATCAGCTACTGCAAATCTTGTCATATAACCAATGTATTCACGGTGCATTGACATAGTTTTAACCCCATAAAATCTTATTGAACTAAAACACCGTATTCTAGTAGCTCAAGGACTAAACTGCGGAGTACAAGCACCCCTTGAGTAAAGCTCGTACAACTCACTCTTTATAGCTTGTGTATTCCAGTCTTATGGCTGTTTTAGCTTGGAACGACACACCGGAAGCAAAAACCGTGTTTATGTTTGTTTTAGCAAAAATAAAAATTGGTTATCTATTGAATATTTATTTCTTTTTAGCCTATGGCCAATAAATGCATTTCTATTTTGGTTAAATGTAAAATGATAAGAAAATATCCAATGAAAATAAAATTACCAAGGCAGCACTAAAAATTTAATTTATAAACCTTCATAAATTCGAACCGTAGCAAAAGCAGGGATGACGTTTAGCCTGATAACCTAACATTATAGACGGGGACGCTAAAGCGGCAGGCGGATAAAATTCTCCAAAAAAATACCTTGTAATTTAATTTCAGCTAAAAACACGAACGCTAATAATAGCTTTTTGAAAGGCAAATAATCGGGGTTGGCGTACTAGGAACGTGCCCCCCCCCGTGCCTCGTCCTTCGTCGCCTCCTCCCAGCAGCATCCGAGTGTGACGTCAGAGCATCGATCGTCACCCTCCCGCCGAAATGTGCGGTTGTTAGGGTTGCAACATCATACTATGATCAGCTAACGCGCCAAATTCGACGAGAAATTGGTTTAGTGCAGACTAAATTGTTTATTGCGGCTTCGTTTAGTACCGAACTATCTTTATCATCGATATCTGATGCAACATTGTTCGTTTTAGCTCGCTAAATGTCAATTAAATCGACATTTTTTGTAGTTGAGTTGGTACATTAATAGAATTCTGTCGTACGAACCTGGTGGGCGGCTGTTCTTTGCAAAACATAAAACATTTATCAACCCTGTAAAGGTCAATGTCGAAAAATCCCTTTCTAAGTAAAAAGGTTACGTAACGAAGGTCTTATTTCTTTAGTAAACGGGCTTTGAGTCGAAAACTCATGAATCGAACGCGCCTTTTCATTTTAAATTTCGAATCGTATCTGTTTTGCCACAGATAATTGATGCAATCGAGATGCAATCAGTTCATCGAGTGTCAAGGAGGGAATCGAAAACTATCGAGTTGAAATGCGTCCCTCGTTTCATAAATTGACACAACGATCCTTCATTTTTATTGATGCGATATTTTAACATGAAAAAGAGCGGCCATGATCTTTACGGGTTCAAATGACGAGATAAAAATGGCTGCCTATTATGCAGTATGCATTTACAACTGTTGACTTTCACACAGATTTCAAGATCGGACGGAAATTATGTTATATGATTGTTTTGACGTTCAATCTTCCATTTGATTTTGCTGAAAAACACAACACACATTTGGTTCTGATAATAATTCTTTTTATGCTTAGCATATCTTAGTTCGGGGTAGTTAGTAAGGGGTGTAAGGGGTCCTAAATAACATCTTTCGGGATCCAAGCCAACCTCACCTGCACGTGGTGCACCCTGCTGACAAACAAACGAGGCAATGGCGACCTGCCAACACGCATTGGACCAGCGTGGCGGGTTATGGTCCAAACCCCCCCAAAATGGATAGAAGAGTAACAGATAGGCCCCAAGTGCCCGGCGACTCCAGCAGTTGTGCTGGTGTAGACGGGCGCGAGCACAGCTCTGGGGTCAGGGGAGCTAAGAATCTCCGGGCGAGATCGACTAACCGTCAAACGACATCGGCAAATTACGTAAAGGACTTCGAAACACTCAACATTCTTACATACAATGTTCGGACGCTTCTGAAAGATGAACGGTTGATTGAGCTAGAAAATGCTCTAAAGGATGTTAGTTGGGACATATTGGGACTTTCAGAAGTCAGAAGAGAGGGTGAGCAAACAGAAGAAAGAGATGATGCCATGTTCTTCCACTTCGGTGAAACCAGCGGACAACACGGAGTGGGGTTCATGGTGGCAAAGAAGTGGATGGACAACATTATTGAATTTTTAGGCTACTCTGAACGTGTCGCTGTGCTCAAGTTCCAACTAACACCTAGCAAAACTCTAACTCTTGTACAGGTATATGCACCAACATCTGCATATTCGGATGAAGATGTAGAAGATTTTTACGATCTTGTTAACAAAGCATGCGACGAAAATAGAGGCACCTGGAACATGGTTATTGGTGACTTTAATGCAAAAGTGGGACGAAGGCAAGAACTGGATTGTGGTGACACAGTTGGTAGTTTTGGGTTAGGAGACCGAAACGAGCGAGGCGCTCGACTCACCCAGTTTGCCTTTGGACAGAGCATGCATATAGTCAACAGTTTTTATATGAAGAAACCGCAAAGACGATGGACCTGGGTGTCTCCTGATGGCATCACGCACAACGAAATCGACTACATCTTGTCATCTGATAGATATATTATTAAAAATATAAATGTTATAAACAGAATCAAGTTCAGTTCAGACCATAGACCCATTCGTGTTAAAATCAGACTAAATTTTAAAATCTATCGAGCCAAATTATTCATAAAACAAACTAAAAGACTGTCTAAGGAAACCCTCATTAATAACTTCGAGCATTTCAACCAGGAACTGTCTAATTATTTTAAGGATCTTGAAATCGATGAAACAGATGCAGAAAAACAATACAGTGCAATAGTTACCGGAATAAGCAATAGCCACAAAACTATAAAAAATAAACCCAGGAATAGAAATAAATTATCCTTCCAAAGTCTAGATTCTTTAATAGAACAAAGAACTAACCAACAAATAGGAACACCAGAATACAGAGCAATAGATAGAAAAGTTAAAAGGAGTATAAGAAAAGATCTTAGAAATCTAAATACGCACTTCGTAAAAACTGCTTTAGAAAACCATACATCCCTAAGAGTTATGAAACAAGGAGTTACTTCAGGGAAATCTTGGATCAATAGTTTAGTAGACGCTGAAGGAGTAAAACATCACAATAGAGGTAAAATCATGGAAATAGCAACAAAATTTTACAAATCATTATATTCTGATCATCCACCACACGACATCTATAATGAATATATTTCTTCCGACCCCATTCCCCCCATAAATAGTTATGAAGTGCACAAAGCACTTGCTACTATGCGCTACAATAAAAGTCCTGGAGAAGATGGAATTACCACAGAAGCACTTAAAATAGGATCTTCCACTTTGTTGCCCCATCTTACAAACTTATTTAACACCATTCTACGGTCAGGAAAAGTTCCAAAAACAATGTGCCATTCAAACATAATACTTCTGCATAAAAAAGGCGACAAACGTGACATCAGCAATTACCGTCCAATCAGTTTAACATCTCACATCTACAAAACTTTCATTAAAGTAATACATAATCGTATAGAGGACAAATTGGATAAACATCAACCATCTGAACAAGCTGGATTTCGCCCCAGCTTCTCAACAACCGACCACCTGCAGACTTTGAACCAACTCCTAGAAAAGTACTCAGAATTTAATAAACCCCTCTACTTAGCCTTCGTAGATTACACGAAGGCCTTCGACAGCATTAAACACTCCTCAATATTTAAAGCTCTTGAAAACCAAGAATTAGAATTACAATATATTAACCTCCTGAGAAATATTTACCAGAACAGCACCGCCAACATCAAACTCAGTAATGAAGGACCTTCGTTTAAAATTCAAAAGGGTGTCAAGCAGGGTGATCCGCTCTCTCCGAAACTGTTCACCAGCACCCTTGAGGAAATATTTAAAACTCTGGCAGATTCTTGGGCGACTAAAGGTATTGAAGTCGGCAAAAAGAGGCTGACAAACCTCCGATTTGCCGATGACATTGTCCTTTTTGCCCCTACAGCTTTTGAACTACAAACTATGCTCCAAGAACTGAGCACGGCTAGCTCCTTGGTGGGACTTGCGATGAATCGGTCTAAAACACAAATAATGACTAACAGCACTAAGCGTAGGGTCGAGGTAGATGGGCAGGATATTCATTATGTCGATGAGTATATCTACTTGGGCCAGTTAGTGTCTTTCGAAAACAGGCAAGAAAGAGAAATCGATCGCCGAATCGAAAATGCCTGGGAAAGTTACTGGTCCAAGAAGACGCTTATGAAGGGTGATTTACCAATCTCCCTAAAGCGCAAACTCATCGACATGTGCATCCTGCCCGTCCTAACCTACGGTGCTCAGACCTGGTCGCTTAGCGAGTCGCAGAGGTTCCGCCTTGGAGTCTGCCAAAGGGCAATGGAACGCAGCATTTTGGGCATCAAAAGGCAGGATAGAGTTCGCAATACCACGCTGCGTTCCAAAACGGGCATTCTGGACGTCGGAAAGAAGGCTGCCAAGCTGAAGTGGAACTGGGCGGGTCACGTCAGCCGCATGAACATTGACCGCTGGGCGAAGGCCATCACACAGTGGGTGCCTGGAGATGGACGGCGCCGCCGAGGCCGGCCCAGAAAGAGGTGGCGAGATGAGTTGGACTCGTACTGTGAGGGCTGGTTCGAAGAGGCGCTGGACAAGAATACATGGAAAAACTTGGGGGAGGCCTTTGCCCAGCAGTGGGACATGTAGGCTGATAAAAAAAAAAAATATCTTAGTTCTGCAGACAGGGTTGCTTCGAAAGGATAATTATCCTTCGAGAAAACTCCTCATCGGTTAATAGCACCGACACAAAACTTTGGATTGGGGAGTTGGGTAAATTGAATAAATATGTATATTTAATACATTATTTTTTATCGATGAGCAAATGTTCTTACAGTGATTAATCTAAGCACCATTATAACAGGTCCAACTTAAAGCAACCCTGAAATATGTCGTGAAGATGTGTGGATTGCTCAGTCGCTCGGCTAACTGCATATTTAACGCATTAAATATTCTCATAAGACTAATGTCGTCTTCCTTTCTTGTTTTTTTTTTATGTTTATGACTAAAAAATATACGCGTAGTACCTACACACCAAGTCCGACAGTGTCCTTTGCCTCATTTAATTAGATGGACGCGTTTTACAAACTACACTTATGTAAACAACCTTAAAAACTTTTTACTTCTAATAAAGCAATAAAATTTCATAGTAGTGCAACGCAGGAGTAAACACTAGTAAATTCCATTCGCATTGTAGATATTCCGCATATTCCGTCAAAAAAGTAAAAGAAGTGCGAAATGGAACATTTTTTTAGGGTTCAGTAGCCAAATGGCAAAAAACGGAACCCCTATAGATTCCTCATGTCTGTTTATCTGTCTGTCTGTATGTCACAGCCACTTTTCTTCGAAAGTATAAGAATTATCCTGTTGAAACTTGGTAAGTAATGTAATTAATATGTGAACTGCATAATTCTAAAATAAGAGAATGATAAAACTAAAAAAAAATATATGATGTACAATACCATGCAAACTTCCAGCGAAAATTGGTTTGAACGAGATCAAGTAATTCGTTTTTTTTTTAATACGAAATAAACCGTAAACCACAATTTACCTTTCAAAGTTACAACCAACTACAAGAACTTTTATATTATGTTACTTGCTGCGATTATGATGGGCGAGTCCGACTCGCACTTGGCCGGTTTTTTTTTCTTTTAGGTGAGTCTACATGCTCACTGTCCTTTACTTATTCACTAAAACCTTCCACTTCGCACGTGCCTCTAGTGATCTGCCATTCATTTTTAGAATACCGTTGCCAAAAGCAAAAAAAAATATTTATGGTTTCGTCCTGCCCATCGGTCTGCCTGCCTTTCCTTATATTATAGCTATTTCACTCATTGATCTTTACTAATTCACGTATTTAATTGTATTGTTCGTGCTACGCATACAGGCCTGATTGAGTATAAATACGAATATGTGAATTTATTGAAAAAAAAAAGATATTTAAAACAAATCATAGTCTGGGCAAAGATTAAAAAAGACATGGAAACGACAAATAACACAATTACTTACAAACAAACCTAAACTCGCGGTTCTTAATCAGCTCGTCAACCCAGCAACCCGGCTGTATCCAACTGCCAGGATTCGCGTAGAAGTCCACATCACCGATCGGCCGAAGAAACCCGAATACCCCGGGGTTCGTGTGGAGTACATCCACGAAGGCAGCGTCGCCTTTCGCGAGGTGACCGTCATTGTTTGATAGACTATAGCCAGGATAGGCGGGATCCAGACCTAGAAAAATAAAGCACTAAAAATTAGGATCCGAATAGACTAGGTATTAAAGAAGATAATAGAACACATAATGAGGCTGTCTTTACTACGAACTTTGTCAGCTTATAATTCCGACTACTGACATACCATGTCTTCTTTCTGTAAAAAGTGTAGGGCCCTAATACACCACAACGTGAGCCTAATGCAAGACAGGAAATGTGGACACAGGGTACTTCCTTGAAAAGTAAAAAAATAAAAAGCATCAAATGGCAAACCTAATTCCTTCTTCGCAATTGACAATGAATGAGAAAAACTAGATCAAAGATTTGCTTTTCAAGAAGAAAGCTTAAAATGATATAATAGTCTGTTTTAATTCGGAAGGCTAGCCACGAGCGAGAAGAGACCTTGCAGAAGATGGCTGGATGAGTTGGACAAAAACCACTAGTCATTACTAGTGGTCTTCTTTGGCTCTGGATAATCACTCCTGATAAACACATCAAAAACTACTTTGTAGTAACTTGAAATACTGATTCGAATCAAAGGTAAATATCAAGCTGGCACAGTCTATAACCTCCTTTCATATTGGTGTAACTGATATAGGTTACACTAATAATTTATTAATACTTTAACCGTCTTATGCAACACCATCACATATTCATAAAGTTTGTGCTACCAACAGCTTGTAAGCCTGTAGTTCCCCTTATTAAAAATGTATCGTTAATTGCAACGAACGTCATTACTGCTGCTACATTTTTAAATCCACAGTTTACGTCCATCAAGTTTGTAAATAATACACTGGCGAGTGGTTTTATGGAGGGGCGCTTGGCTAAATAACATCCGTGCGATTCGATTGAAGGCTAAGTCACGCTTTCCGAAGTTGGTCCGTTGATGGATTTAACCACGTTGAGCCATTGGCTGCTGTCATTAGTAGAACTTACGGCCTTGCCGGTATGAGCAGCGACTTAGCGCGCAACGGTGAGTGGTAAGATCAAATGTATAGAAATGTTTGTAAGACGCCACGAGGCGCTGCCAGTGACGAATTCGCGTAATTCCAAGTAATTAATATCTTATTCGCGCCGCCCGTTGCACCTCTCATCGCTTTTTTTTGTTTTAATGGGCGACTCGCTGTCCGAACATGGTCCACGCCTGGGTCGACGGCACGTTGTGTTCCACGCGCGCCTTAAGGAGTGTCAGCATAGTAACGGGGCCTGTAGAGGGCAAAAGCCTGCCGGGGTCGCGGGAGTCACAAATTACCGTAACTCCGGTACGTAAAGGGCTATTAACAACCACGTAAAATCGACCACGTTATTCAGAAGCTCGAAAGTCTAGCAACCAGTCTCCTATGCGATCGTATTAGGCATGTATTGGGTTGTAAAGGCAGATAGGCAATCGCTCCATATGAAACACTGGTATTCTTTTGCATCCGGATAGCCTGGGTACCGACCCACAATACTTGGTTTTGACAACTTTGAGGCTTTCCAATTTAAAAAAAAAATATTTATATCGTTCAAAACAATTATGCGTGGTCATACTTAAAAAAAAACTCATGTTGAATTAAGAAGCTCCTCCATTTCTTTTAACTTAAAAATACTAACTATATCACGCTATGTGAATAGTTCTGTCGAGTATTTACCCGTCAAATGCTGGTGTTCATTTTTTTATTGTTTAAGTAATTGATTTTGCAAAATGGAAGTTTTGCGATTGTAGTTGTGCGAAAGTTAGCAAGGCTGAGAGACCTACAAGCTGGCAAGGTAAAGGTTAGTATTGCAATTATTTCAAAGTAATTCTGCCATTTTTATTTTAGTCTGGTTACCCAGTAGAATGTACAGCTTCGTGAATTCCAGGAAGCGGATATTATGACATGGATCTTTAATTTTAAATTGTAAAGTAATTTTAATAATTTATTATTCTTAAATTAACAATACGATTTGTTCCTCTCGGGCGCGTTACGTACACCCGGGTGTACATAAGCGAAAACGCCCCAGCGCCTTACGTACACACGTCTGTACATAACAGACAGTCGCTCATTGGACGTTGATTTTTATCATTTTCAATTATAAATCGCCCGAGAGGTTAAACTTCAAGCATTGAATCCATATTACCAGATTTTCTTATATTAGAGGCTGATTATTCAACAATTCCTTTTCTAAACAACTCTGTAGCTCACCAGTTATCCTGCCGAGCAGCAATCCTCGTGAGCGCAGGTTCTTTCCGGCAAACCCTGCTGCCTCAGCGCCTAGTGAGAAGCCCACCACGTGGATGGACGAGGCTGGTACTCCAACTGAGTCCAGGAATTGGATGAAGTCAGCTAGCTTTCTGCCCATGTACCGTGTGTTCTGGACAGCTGATATGTACCTGGGTCATATGAGCAAATTTAGTGTCTTGCTTTGATAAATTCTACAAACATACATGTAGTCACGCCATTTTTCCATTCGGATACGCAGAAATTACAGAACGCTGCTACGATCTTTTCCCCTTTGTTTTTGCTGAAAAATCATCAAATGACTCCTCCCGGTCTGGGTTGGAGCGAAAGGGAAAGTCAGACTCGTACGGACTAAAACCCACCCTGCTCCTATAACAGCTCTTTGCGTTGCAGTGGAGCCGTTTTAAGATAGCCCCGTGACTCCGAAAAGACTTGCTATGATCCTTATACATCACATCTTTCGCCTCATGCACGCTCATTAATCTGGTCTTCTTGGAGCTGGTGTGCTTTATGACCACTTTTGACTTTGTTTAGCATAAATAAAGTCACTTTCCTCTGTCTGTATGTCTTTCCCTATGTATGCTTACATCTTTAAAACTACGCAATGGATTTTGATGTGGATTTTTTTAATAGATAGAGTGCTTCAAGAGGAAGGTTTATATGAAGGCTTCCCCATATTGGCGTTGACGTGGAACTCTGTGTGAATTTCTTAAGAAAACCCTTTTCAAAACAGGAATCTATCACACAGTTTTAGTCTTCATCAATTTATTACATAGATACCTAAACCGCCTAACAGAACCTACATAAATAACAAGAAAAGGCCTTTGCTTTGCTTAACTCTGACAACATATATCTTTTTCCTACATATTTTTAAAACAACCTCTATTCTTCTTCCCATTTTGGCTCAAAACATCGAACCAATAATTAACGAAAATTCCTCAAATTAATTACTAGCACAACAAAAAAGGCAAAGAAAAACAGAACGGGCCTTTGTGCCTGAACGTGGCAACGAACATAAATCTAGTGAAACGCTGTTGGCTACTAGCCACTGCGAGCTGCGTAATAAATTTGGGACCTATATAAAGCTTGGTCTACACTAAAAGATCGCGGACAGAAGAGGAGGAGGCGTAACGCCACTTTAGCAGAATTATATTATGATAATATTATTGGGAGTGATAACTGTACACATAATATGAATTTTCTAAATGTGACCTTTAAATTATGTCTATGTGACATTGTGATCCATAATGTAACCTCATTAAGATTTTGCAAATGTGACCATTTTAACCCCTGAGATAATTATGTTGTTATAAAAGTTATTACCTCTTACGAAATCTCTACTGACGTAGTTTAGAAAGGGCATATATTAACATGGATTTAATAAGTATATAAATCAGAAAAAAAAACATCTATCTCATACTTATTTTGCACAAATAAAATTACTGTTGCATTGTGATTATGATGACTTCATCGCTCCCACAGGGACCTTGACAGTGTTTTGTTTTAAACGTTGCCCCACACTAGGAATTTCTTTTAAATTTTTAAATTTAAATCATAAAGGCAGATTATGTATAATGTGACAAGACAGTTTTAGGCCAACCTATCTACAAATCTTTTCCTCTCCTCTTAACCCATCTCCGCGTTTGTGTGCACCGCCCCTAAGGCTGTAACGTTTTCCTCAGGGACGAATATTGGGTCGCATTCACCCTCACGTATGCGGAATCATAACGTTTCAGTAACATGTTAAACGCTGTTACAACTGGATTTCGCTTACGTTTGTGGTTTATTCGACTAGTCATTTGTTTCTTATTGCTTGTTACAGCATTTATTGTTATATGACTTCGGGGTCTTTATTAGAAGGTTTAATAGTATGGAAATTCTAGAGGAATATGTAAAGATGGTTGCTAATAGCGTAGAGTTTGTGTAGAATCCATAATTTTCATCCATAGCTTATTTTTCTAAATTGTAAGAGTATTAAGAAGACACTCGTGGAAATCTAATTAGCTACTTGACAAAAACATAATTATGTATTAATCAAGTCGATATTTTCAACTCGTTGTAAACCCGTTCAAAAGTTAGAAAAGGTCCTGGTGCAGTCAGCGAGTCAGTCATTTCATTCAGGCATGTTGTTCAAAACAATCACCATAATATAGCTATCACGATATCAGTTGCAATCATACGATGAAAATAACCTTACCAAGGAAACACGATGAGCCGGGACCAATCAACGGCGATGAAATTATAGTTGCGTGCTGCTAAGTGCGCTGAAAACAAAGAAAAAGTTTGTCATACTCTTGTTTCATATTCCTGAAACTTTTAAAACCAGTCTTACCGACTGGTTGTCAGACAGAGCCAGCGACTATTTGACGGCCACGGTAGGCGCGGGCATGCGGACGACGAGTAATGGGCGACCGACTATGGACCATGCTGTCCGACTATGGACCATGCCCGGGTCGACAAACCCCCTTAGAGGGCCAAAGCCTGCCGAGGTCGCGGGACTCAAGAATCACCGTGACCTCGGAACGTAAAGAGCTATTGAAGGACACCGTGGATTTTAGTCAGTACAAGTCTGACAGAGACAAACGAGAGGGATCTCGTCCTGCCTTGGAGGGAACGACTCATTTGATGATTTTACCACATAAATAAACAACTATTTAACGATTCCTGTGACCCAAGGACTGGTTTTTAGCGTATGCAAAGGGTAAGCGTTGCCATTCGACGTGGCAACGCCGCCAACCTCTTGGGCAATTATTATTGGGTAATTCAGCTGACAGCGTTGAGTAGTTTTAAAGTCTACCTATTGTTCAATTAGTTACAGATATATTATCGTGTTTAATTTGCAATAAAGTAAAAGTACTTCTGCCTTAAATAAACGTATCAGTTTGTATTATTCGATATCTGGGTTGTGGAAGACGCTATGTTAATTTTTGTGTTATATTTTGGTAATTATTAAATAAAGTTCGAACAAAGCAAGGCAGATAATGATACTCTCGTTTTATATTTTCTGCGAGATAAACCTAATTATTAAGCGACTTTTATTTCACGTAAGACACTCAATTTGGACTCAAGCCAATTAGTAGACTCTTGCTTGCATAGCTTAAGATGCAATTCTATTTCATGCTATCCAGTTGGAGCTCAAGGCTGTGGACCACCCATTTCATGTTACCGATGTCGTACAAGGCAACTGATATATCTGTACTAGCCCCTGCCCCTGCTTCGTACGACACCATGGCCAGATGGCCATCTACTCGTATAGCACCGACCTCATCTAGTTTGTAAAAAAAAACGTGTAAAAGTGATTTTTTACACCTATTTACATAAATAAATAGCAATTCATTTCATCACCAAACGGGTTTGGACCTGTCCTAACTTTCAAGCTAAAATCAATCTTACACAAAACTTTTATTGAAATCCATGGGTGATTTTTGAGATTACCGTGTACGGACACAGTGAGAAGTGATTAATATACATGTAAAAAGATAATGTAGATATATTATTTTTTTTTGGTAAAATCAAAAATCACTCTTCCTTCAGTTGCCCTTTGCGTTACAGGGCGACGATATCCTTCCAAGCCCGCGGTTATTAATACCCCACTATTGGAGCAGTACCTATCTAAAAACTATAACAAACAAATATCTTTCTTCGATTCTTCCTTATTTACTTTATCAATTACTCTACAGATCAACCACTAACAATTTTAACACTGACCACACCATAAAGATAGTGATTGTCTATGGCGGTAAAATCGTTTTTATTACAACATTGCTACCATGTTTGCTTTCCATAAATATTAAATGATCAGTCATCAATGTGTATTGTCCATTAACTCTGATTAACGCAACTTTATAACAGTAACGGGTTTCTCTGTTTTTTTTTTGTAAGTAAACTCAACATGACCATGCACTCAACATGATTTTAACATAAATTCATATTGCTGAATTTATGTTAAAATCATGTTAAGTGGATAGTGCATTTGATAAAAACATACCACTCAAATTTCACTGCTCGGTAAACAATAAATAGGTGTTAAAAATCAGTCGTGGAACTGCCAAATAGGGTACTGCGGGTCCGCGCCCTTGGAACGCGAAGGGCAACAGAAGGAACAAGGTGATTTTTCGTGTCTTCTGCTCCACTCCACCCAGGGCAGAAGGACTCATTAGATGATTTCCTCAAAAATAGAAAGGGTTTTTTTCACACAAAAAAAAACGTCTCCCACCAGTAATTTCTGCTCGAAGTAATTTATCTCTACACATTATTTATGTATGGTCGCGGGACTTACAAATTACCGTGACCCCGGAACATAAAGGGCTATTGAAGGACACCGTGAATTTTAGTCAGTACGCGTCTGACAGACCCTCCCGCTATGTCACGATAAAAAAAAACTTCTTGTATGTCCACAGATAAAGCAGACGAAATTAATAATCAAATTAATGATCAATAAGAGCATTGAATGCATATTTCATATCACTAGTAGTTTTTCAAACAATACCTCTCTTAAGGAAGAGTCGTCTGGAAGGATCTTACCTATATTTTGATCCCTAATCTCATACGTCAACCTCATGTGCAAAAGAGGTTCGCTTATGACAAACGAGGGTCTAACCGACCACGGACATATGGTGGGACAACCAACACATAAATAACTCAACCTCATATCCAAGGCCAGTGTGACAAACAGTGTCCCGGGTTTATGCAGATAGGGGTATGTCAGACCCCTAGTCAGTAGTAGTGACTTGAAAATCAATAAGTTAAATCCCTTTTCGCCGTGGATAGGGAATATTATAGTTGCTTACTAATAGGAATAAATACTTTATCTTACACACTTCCAAAATAGTTCGCACTGTCTTTGTCAAACAGACAGGCGTAAATGAAGCGTTGCGAATACCAAACCGAAGCGAGACGTCAGTCCGATAGTTCTGTCACGCTGTCGGATCGCTTTCGGTTTTCTATGTGACTGGATTCAAACAATTCCATACATTACAAATAAAAACGTCACGATTCGCATTCGCAACGCTTGTCTGTTTGACAAAGGCTTAAACGATTGTCTGCAGCGTGTTGCGAGTTCGATTCCCTCACCGAACACCTCCGGGTCGGGCTATGGGTGTATCTGAGGTTTAATGTTTCCCACCGATACCGAGATATATTATGAGATTACCGCGGCCCTCGAACAAAAAGGCCAACTGGAGGACCAGTGTAGCTTTTAGTCAGTGAACACTGAGAGTCCTCCAGCCAGAGCGAGAGAATGGAGGACTCGTTTATGATTTTCTACCCCCAAAAAAGAACGTATAAGCACGGTTGGCATGATTAAAACAAGTTGTTTTAAAACACCTCCTTAAAAAAGTGTTTAAAACAATTTATTGGCATTGTAATGAAATAATACTTAAAAATATTAGGAAAAAAAACCTTTTTTTTTCCCTTTGATCATTTTTTGTAAATATTTAATTACTAACGACGAAAAGATGTAGTCTGGAAATTAAACATATTATTTATCTATATGCTTAGACGTCAACCTTTAGGTCGAATTAATTTGAAATCATGAAGAAAAACAAAAACTTGTTTAAAACAATTTGAACTGTTTGTTTTATAAAATTAAATAAAATCTTGTCTTTTTTTCCAACCCTGCGTATAAGAGTTACCATAACTAGAAACTTGTCATTCATCATTTTCAATATTAGTTTGTTGCATGCATTTGATTTCCCATTTCCGCATAAATACCTATGAATCATCGACACGACACGTTTCCAACGTCCGCTATGTAATCTATTAGCACACTATCGATATAAACACAACACAGCACTAATTGACATTACCGATACCACTGCATTCGTATATGGAATCGATTATAACTGCGGCATTATATCAATTTGGTCTATAAATAGATACCTACATGGTCTATGTTTGCGTGACAAGGACATGCAATATTGACGTCATCGTCATAATAAGTAAATATCACTGCAGTCACAGTTAGTATTTTGTTAATCAAGTAAATCTACATTTATGGCAGCCTAGTACTTTCAGTTTCTAATTGCCTCATTCACGGTAGTTAGTGGGGACAATCGATTTCTTTTCCTGTTTACACCAGTGGGGATAATCGGGATTTATTTCCCGATCGTCGCCAGTGGTGACAATTGGGAATAGGCAATTACTATACAATCATAAAGAGGATTTTTTTTTCGATAAACTTATTTTGTATATTTTTACAAAGACATAAAAAAAAAACATAAAAATTAGCAGCCCACCTGCACCGTAAACAGGGTCTTGTAATTTGTACTTATATTACTAATATTATCTCTTTATTCATCTTTTTATTTATTTTTTATTAATATTATAAGTACAAAAAATGTTTTGGATGGATGAATGTTGGTACTCAATCACGTCAAAAGGCTGAACTGATATTAATAAAAATTTGGCTCAGAGATAGGTTATAGTCTGGATTAACACGTACGATACCATTTATCCCGGTGTTTAATCCCCGTGGGATAATTTTCTAGTTAAACGCTAGCTGGCACCAGATTTTTACTTTACTAATATATTCTAGGGAAGACTTTACTAGCTATTGATCAGAAAAATCACCACTTACTTTTTTTAAATAATTTGACTGACTATTGTTCAGCGCAATCACACTTTACAGTATCCAATACCAAAATGGGCCGTATTATAGTTAAACTTTTGTTTCTTGACTAACCAAATGAGACCGAACACTAAATAATTAATTACTTGTAAAGTACTCAAGCCACTTTCACTAATGGTGTAAACCGTAGCAAGGAGCTATTAGCAACCCTTCATATGAGACGTGCTACGGCGTAGCGCTCGTAACCATCTACGAGCCTACGCCGGCTACGACAAGTGGTCACGGTATGCTAGTGCGAAAGAGTCTCAATTGAAATATCTACTAGTATGCACTTGATATAAAAAGTGATCATTAATCAGCTATGATTCATTTTGTGAAGTGAAAACTTCTTTAGCGGCGTTGTGCACTTTTTTTGGAATGGGTAAAAAATGTTAAACTCGCGTCAGGACACGTGACCTGATCGAAAATTCGTAAGACGGAGCAGGGCGCTTGCGCGAATGTTCGTGTGTGTTTATTACTATTCAAGTTTTCACTTCTGCCGGCACTCCCAGAGTGCAACCCGTCGTTTTTTTTAATCCATATCGTATTATTAATATTGATGATAAAACAAAATATAATTGTGTGTTTTACCAAATCAGAAAATATAAATTCATGTTTGTTACGACACCTAATCCGTAGAACTGATTTTGATGAATTTTGGTGCAGAGGTAGTTGAAAACCACCAGGGTTTCTCTGCCTGGGGACGGTTATAGGCTGCTTCTTTTTGCATAACACTTGAAGGAAGAAAAATAAGAGTAAGCAGGAAGAAGCTAGATATATAAAATGAAGAAGATAAATATAAAATGATAGATATGAAATGAAGAAGATAGATATAAAATGAAGAAGATAGAAATAAATCGAATAATTCATCAAAAAAAAGGACGGAAAGATTTACTGGAAAATATTAGAAGATAGATATAAAATGATTTCCCTTACCATCTCTAACTGTAGTAGTGCCAACGCCTCCGGTGGACTCAGAGAACCCCATCAGATATATGACAGTGGGGCTCGAGAAGTCGAACGACGTGGCACGCAACCCATTCACGTCAGTCGGTGGTATTATCTGAAACGTGGTGGGGTTTGACCTGTAAACATAAACAAGGAAGTTTTATAAGGCTAAGTTAAGTTTTGAAGGTCAAAGAAGTTTGGTAATGCATAGAAACTTTTCCTGAACTGAAGATTTTTTTTCTTTGAAAATATGTTATTAATTTTTCAAAAATTAAATGACTAAATTTAAGTTTTAGTAGGGCTGAGTTCACTGATTGTAACTTGACAAGAAAATAGTTTATTACATTTGTTCCACTATTATACCTCTCTACCTACTCTTGGTCTACGGTACCGTATTACTAAGACTCCACTATCCGTCCGTCTGTTACAAGGGTTTATCTCATAAACCGTGATAATTGAAATTTTCACAGAAGATGTATTTATGTTCCAAAAACGGAATAAAATAAATATTTAAGGGGGCTCCCATAGAACAGATATGCTTTTCGTCCATTTTTATTGATCGTACGGAACCGGCCGCTCTCGTCCTGCTTTTTTATCAATGATTTAATTTAAACAAACAAAACATCGTTATCCGGGAAACTGAAAAGCACTCCTTTCATTTTTAACCAGCCCAAAAAACAATATCAATTCTTAAGTCTAGATCATCCACAATGGGACATTAGAGAGGCTACTATCACGAATATGACATCACACCCCATTTCGTTCACTCCAGCCATTTTCAAACAACAATGAAACGTGCCTAGCTTAGCCGTGGTGCTGGCCTAAACAAAGGTTATAGCAATTATAGTGCACGGCAAACGAATGCTTGCATGCACTGCCTTGAGAATGAACCTCCTCGGTCATATGACGCCTTGGTACAACAATTACAGTGTAAGGTAAATTTACAAGTGTTGCGGGACTGTCTGGGTGATGGGACTGACTTATCAAGTAACCGTGACCATGGAACGTAAAGGGCTATTGAAGGAGCACCGTGGGTTTTAGTCAGTACGAGTCTGACAGCTCTTTCCGCTCTACCTAGGGTGGTAGAACTCATTGGAGGTAAATGAGCAAATCCTTCCATGCATTGCCTTGAAATTACACCTCTTGGGTCATATGATGCCTTGGTACTCGCTGTTTATTGAACAAGTTGTATTCCTTTTAAAAAAAAGGAATTTCTGGAGACACAAAACAATTAGTGTGCTGAATAGATCCAGCATTTTAATAATAATTTTAGTTCTTACTTGATGAAAACTTAGGAAAACACCACGCTGCTAGCCTAAACAAAGGTTATAACAATTACAGTGCAAGGTAAATGAACAAATGCTTCCATGCACTTTTTCGCCTTGAAATTGAACTACCTCGGTCATTATGATGCCGTATACATGTTGCATATTGTACAATTTGTATTTCTTGTTATAAATATCCGTCTGTCACCAAGCTGTTTCTTTAGGGTATCTTTTTTTTTAGGTAATGGTACCGAACCCTTTGTGCGCGAGTCCCGTTCGTATTTGGCTAGTATTTTCTTTTTATCTTATTTGTATTTTGTAATCGGTAAAATTGAACAGTTGGCTTCACCCTACTTGTATTCAGTCTCTTCTTTTGCTATTAATTCCCCAGAGACACCGACGTATTTATTTTGTTTTCTTTGGCTAGCTTCCGATGCACTAACGGACAAAATATTAAACTAGCTTTAAAAAAAACTACTGTAGAATTGTTGAAGTCCGTAGAAAATATTAGTGGACAACGCTACACTATAGCTTAGTCCCGGTACGGAAATTGAGCCCGCGACCCTGAGCTCAAAATGCGGTGTGTTGCGTCATGTTGGCTGTCAAATGGACTTCTGTTACGGAGTTTAGGTTTGTTTCTTATCTGTACTTTGTATCTGTTATTCCGTTTTAGTATAGGGTTTGAAACTAAATCGGTTAATTTTAGACTAAAACTCGCAGCGTTTGAAGATGTCGAACTGAACTTCTGTTTTTTTTCTGTTTTTGTTTTTTTTGAAATATCCTAACAGCGAACATTTCGGTTAATACTTTGACCAGAAGTAAGATCACGTTATCGAGCATTAACACTTTAACGTCAACCAAAAAATAACCTTTTTCGTTTCAAACGAGCCTAGACCAGATTGTCAGATGTCAAATGTCTTCCAAAGTTTTAATTCTAGGACATACCAATTTCGTCACGATGTGCTGCTTCACCGCATTGAGAGCAGTGATGATGAAATAAATAACACAAAGTAATGCGCATGGCTGGGTTTTAACCCACGATCTACAACTCGTAAGTCAGGGCGATACCGCTGGGTCACCACTGCTCTGAGTAGATAGGGTGTCCCCGGAAGTGTGGATCAAACTGAACAGCGACATAGAAGAGGTCATTTCCAATCTTTTTACCTCTGAAACATATTTTTTCCTACTCCTCCACTATTATCTTCTGATTAAATTCGTTGCAGGATGCAAGACAGGTAAATTAATTCTCCGGGACATGTCGAGCTTAATTGTCTCGGCGCTTTTCTGGTGGTTGCCACTGTTGATTCTGGCTTTCAGGAGTTGCAGTGGTTTGGGAATATTGTGGTGGATTTACCTCTGAGACATACGATCCTTTAATCACGTGTAAATTCTAAGTAGTTTTAAAAAGTTATAGAATTTAATTAAGTTTCAATTTCTATACATTAGTTGTCTATCTGAACACGAAAATATCTTCATAACATCAACATAACTTTTGAACCGTAAAAAATGGAACAATATATATTTTTTAGGAATTTCTCCTGTATCGTGGGTGCGTTTACAAACATAGAAACTCACACACACAAACACACAGACACTGAATATGTCTCAGAGGTAAATAGTTTGTGACGGGGCCTGTAGAAGGCCAAAGCCTGCCGGGGTCGCGGGACCAAGGGATTACCGTGACCCCGGTACGTAAAGGGCTATTGAAGGACACCGTGGATTTTAGTCAGTACAAGTCTGACAGTCCCTCCCGCCCTGCATTGGGTGGGAGGACTCATTTGTTGATTTTACCACGATAAAAAAAAAAAAAAAAATGATGTAAATAGTTTAGAAATGAGTTCCCACATGGCCCTGTTTATTTTAATCCACACTTTCAGGGACATCCTGTTTAAAGGCATTATGATGTAATATTATCGAGATAAAAGCATACATACCTAGTAAATAACTTGTACTGTATATCAAGTTTCTCATCTCTGGGGCAGCAGTAGCTGCACTGTCCAACCGGGCCTGTCATGAAACATATTTCTGCTATACCTGGAACGAGAGATTGATAGATAAGATAAATACAGCTGTATCATGCTGTCATTACTAAACCACTGATTCATTTATCAGTATTCGGTTGTTTTAGAAGACTGTTACATTAGTTACCGTATTGTTAGAAGCCCGATTTATATTCTGGAACTTTTTGTTGGGTGAGCTCGTGGCTGGTAACACCGGTAACCACGGGATAATTTTCAAGCTAAGACGCGGTTGTCTAGGTTGTTCTAGATTGATCATTATTACCCATGTTTCCTCCGTAGTTCGGAAAGCACGTTAAACCGTCATTTCTAAGGCCCGATTTCATTCACATGTTTGGATATATGGAGACTCAGTCACTTCGTAAATTCTGTATGTATATTTTATGGTACAAAGTTGATGTTTTAGAAATAAGTGTATCATAACAAATAAGAAGTATTTCCTAAATGAGGACTTCTAATTCCATTATCATTGTGACAAAAAAATTAATAAAAACACTCTTTTTGACTTTCAACGCTCAGATCAGTCCGTAGAGTTGAAATTATAACACTACAACAATGTTTAGGTCTCATTTAGTGTTTATAAAAGTTTTCCGTGATAAATAATAATTTACGTTTGGAACAAGGCCTCATAGTAAAAGCCTTTATTTAATTACATCTGCTACTACCAGGTCACACCTTAATAATATCATTAGGTTATATGTATGAGCTGTGGTTAGTATATAAATATGCTAATGTATGGCTTTATTATTTTCTGGGCCTAGTTTCAGTTTAGTTGGTCGCCGGACTTACGCATTACCGTGACCCCGGAACGTAAAAGAATATTGAAGGACACCGTGGATTTTAGTCAGTAGGAGTCTGACAGTCCCTCCCGCTCTGCCTTGGGTGGGAGGACTCATTTCATGATTTTAAGACGCTAAAAAAAGGCCTAGTTTTACACCAACCATCTACGTTGTTCAGAAAATTCTTTTCTGTACTACATCGCTCGGCATCGACCTTAGATTTTTGAGGTATAATTTTCGAGTTGTACCGGATAAACCGCTGGCAACAGCAAGTTAATGAATGAATAACTTAAGTCTTTTACCTATCGAAATAAAAGCCAGCCTTTAAAACTACCAGCTAAAACAATCATCCCAAACCCCTGACAGAAACGTCACTGTTCTAGAAGGTTGGCTTAGCGGTCACCGACCCGTTTATCTAACAAAGTTACCTCGGGCACTACCTCCTTTGTCATAAAGGGTACAGGAATGGACTGCTAAGCCGGCATGATTGATTGAAACTTTCGCCAAAGAGTTATGTTGGAGCTTGTTCCCTTTCTGGGTTATGGAAGGACCTACTGAATAATCTTTTTGCAACCTTAGCTCCGGGCTTATGAGTTGAGGGATTATTTTGAAAGAGCGGCCCTAACACTGGAACAAGGGCAGTTGACGGCACGTTTGGCGCAGTCACTGAGCGATTGACAGTGCGTGTCGCGGGAAAAGTCTTTTGATAAGTACCCACAACCCAAAAAAAGGGCCGGGCATCTACTAAAACTCACACAGAGAGGGTGCCCGCCGTCATTTTCCTTTGAAAACCCGCCACACGCGGCTCCACGCACCTTTCAGTATCACTCATACTATTTTTAATTCAGACATGCGAACATGCTACCACGCTCTCACCAACGAGTGGGCTAAAAACCAGTAGTATTATAAAACAAAAAAAGCGATAGAAACCTTATCTGCACACTTTCAATCACGTAACTTACGCAGAATTGATTCAAAACCGTGAGATGGATTTTTTGTCACAAAAAAAGGAAATGTATGCCACCGTCATCACGAATTCAGTTCCCCTGAGCTTCAAGGTCGTTGTTGGTAAGAATTGAATGGCCTATACCAGATTGCGATCTATATTGAATAGACCACCATATCGGGCATATCTTAAGGTCATTTCAAGGTGGAGAAAGTATGGTGGCTTTTCTTTGAAAATGGGAAATTTTAAGAAACTGTTTTACAGGGTCAAACCGTTATTTTGATCTTGAAAGGATTCAGTTCAAAACGGTCAAGTACACGAAAAAGTATACGATTAGCGTGGTAGAATTAAACCATGTCAGGGAAAATCGCAAAGGAATTAAGTAAGAATTTAGTACATGATTCCAGATCCTACGTTATATTTTTTAATCAGTTTTTAAAAGAAAACAGTATTGTCATAGAGAAATGAAATTCTCCATGTAGTAAAAAATTAATAAGCTTAATTTTATTTTTTAAAGGGGTATGCTACTTTTAGTACGGACCTTGGCATCATTTTGTTTTTATTTAGCCTGTGATTAAATTTTGGGCACAATTAGACTACTACCTAAGAAGTCCATAGAAAAAAAAAAGTTTCTAAACCGTTTCCAACCAGAGATATGGTGGTCGCGGGACCAAGGGATTACCGTGACCCCGGTACGTAAAGGGCTATTGAAGGACACCGTGGATCCTGCCCTGGGTGGGAGGACTCATTTGATGATTTTACCACGATAAAAAAAACCAGAGATATGGCGGTTTTATTTTGTTCTAATCAGGAGTTATTTTTTGTAGTGTATAAAATCCGTTATATATCTGGTTCGTTACGGTTTGGTTTTTTTTTTACGAAGTTCTTAGGTTGCGGTCTTCTAATGACCAACATTTCATTAGTGGCGAAAGAAAAAAAAATTGATGCCAAAAAGTTGCATACCCCCAGTACCAAAATTTTAAAGGGTCCCAATAAAATCAGTGGTTTCCTGTATTTCGACGATTTACACGTGGCTTCACACAAAATACCGTGGCTTTTTTTTGCGTAGTAATATTAATTTAATAATATTAAAAAAAAAAAATAAGTGATGTCCACTAAATTAAAGCTAACATTTTATACTGAACAGATTATTATTGACCCCATATCGAAAATTATTAAAGTTTTGATCAACAATTCCACGTCACGTTGCAATATTTTCACAGCAATAGGTTGGAAGAAAAATGGCCAAGAAAATCAGTCTGCAGGTAAAGACTGGTCATGTTTACGGTAACAAACATAACATTAACTGCACGCACACTCATGCAACTTAACACAGTGCAATCATTTCTATTGTTGTGCCCATTGCTCTTGCAAATTGTAGCAAATTGAATAATTTGAATATTATATTATTGCTTCAAGGATTCTTCTGTTCGAGTTAGTATGATTGGTTCAAGGTTAATTTAAAACCTAGCAATCTGTCCCTGCTTTGAATGGTTTACTTTAATTTCTTTATTATGTTTATTTGAGTTCAACTATCTTATGTCTGCGGTTTCGTTCCGCTTGAAGTTCAACAATTGGCTATTTGACTGAAAAATTCTAATTAGTCCGCCGCTTAGATTATTAAAAAAATATTCGACCCGTATTTTTTCTTTTGTTTCGTAAACCAAAATTAACGAAGATACGCCGCTTTCAAAATTGGCAATACGTCACACGTTACGTTTAGTACAAAGTTTATTGAATTCTGACGTCACGAACCCCACTCTCGAGTTTCGATGCGTTATATTTTGGTAAATATTCATTACAAAAGAAAAAATACGTGTCCGTTATTTTTTAAAACTCTAAATGACGGACTTATTATATTTGTAATTTATAGCTACTGTCAAATAGCCAATTGTCACCCGGGATCGTACAACCGAGATAAGAAGTAAGTATCCTATGTGCTTAACAAGACTTAACAAACCTGTCAATGTGCTAAATCTTATCTCAATTCGTTCTGTAGTAGCAAACATCCATCCATCCTCATAAACTTTCACTAACTAAATATATGAAAGATCCGAGGCTGATTTATCAACCTCAACCATTTTCCCTGAGACAACGGTCTCTTAAAATTAATTCATCATGTTCTTCACGGGCGAGGTCTTTGCATATTCTGTGCATAATACATTAATTTCGTGCATTATTTGGTGTGCTCATTTATTAAATCATTCGTCGTCGGTTGAAAAAATGATTTGATGATATTGTCGCCAACTCCTATCATATTTTTGGGGTTCTACATTGTCTCTCCTTCCGGTCTACCGTCTTCTCTGCAAGCTAAGAGACCCGTAATTCTAGAAAGCTGTGGTTTTGAGCTTCGAAGTGCTAATTTTTGTTAGACTCCCCTCTCCCACCACGGTGCTATCCCTCATGAATACTTTTTATTTTAGAGTTATATGGTCCTATGGTAACGTGGAGGGTCGCGGGACTCAGAAATTACCGTGATCCCGGTACGTAAAGGGCTTTTGAAGGACACCGTGAATTTTAGTCAGTCAAGTCTGACAGTGTGGGTGAGAGGACTCATT
Source organism: Agrotis puta (assembly GCA_943136025.2). NCBI lineage: Eukaryota > Metazoa > Arthropoda > Insecta > Lepidoptera > Noctuidae > Agrotis > Agrotis puta. Next base: position 5,266,298 of record OW964184.2, on the reverse strand, counting down.
TGATGATTTTACCACCATTGAAAAAAATGGTCACGTGGAAAAAATGCCATCATGAGTATACGCTAGCATAGCATAGAATACCAAAAACAATTTAACAAATACAATAGAACTGAAGCAAAAAAAATATACTCGCAATTTTATTGTTAAAAAGTAAAACTATTACCGTAACATAGTAAAAGTGAACAATAAAAAAGAACTAGCCTCTAGTGAATGGCTGCAGTATCAGTTGTCGTCGACTCGTAAACTCAAAAGTGGAGCGAAGACCTACAGATAATGATGTTATGTCACCGCCTAATGGCTATTGTACAACTGCAGGTAGGTATTGAACATTCATTGAAAGGTAGGTAAGCCTATTTTGCGTAAGAACCGGATCCATGGACGAAAATCTTTGCTTAAGATCCGGATCGATGGACGAAACTGTTGGACTGACGTGAACTCGATCTCTTTTTAAGAGGACTAATATAAAGTGGCCAGTCACTTTAATTTCGTGATCATTTAGACTTTTATCTGAACAAATCGTTAACCTAGTGATCACATGCAAGACTTTTGAGCAAAATGTCGATTCGATTAACATTTCGAGTCGGGAAAAGTTTTATTGTGTTTTTACGTCTAGAAATTCTCGGGTCGGTAGGAATCAATCGAAAAAGACGCGCGGTTTCGTGAGAAGTGGAAGAAACGGAGGGAGGCCTGCCCAGGAGTGGGATAGAGCACGTGAATAAAATAAAATCTGTGTGGTACGATACCATGCAGCCACGGAGTCTGGATTTGTGCCCGGTTCAGGGCATCGCCCCCTATTACATGAAAACACACTTGTACACCCTTGCTTAACTCTTGAAGGTTTACAGTCATGAGCTTAAGTTACGTTTATGTTTTAAGATACGATTTCGTAGCCGACTGCAGACAGTGACAACTAACGCGTCTTAGTATCAGTTTTTACATGGAGCGATAGCAGTCGCTCCATGTAAAAACTTATCTTACCTCCACAATTCAATAACTGGGTAATACGATACCCCCTTGGTAAGACTGGTGTGAGACTTTCGAGCTTCTACCAATACAAATGACAGCCAGGACCTAAGAATTACTCATACCTAATCAATAGCATTATATACCTACCACACGTAGTACTACTATATGTAAATAGTATAATACTATGCCATGTAATGACGTTTTAATGATCAGACATAACTAATAATTAAATATGCAATTACCTGGAAAATCCATAGCGATTTTTACGCTGACATAAATTAGAGTTCAAAGTACAAATTCCTATAAGTTAAAAGTATTATTCACGGAAACATTTTTAACATTGCTACAATACATTTTACACTTGTTATAATGCGTCAATAACTGTACAGACGCCAGCATATCAAGTTACCACAATCTGCCAAATTTCTTTAATAGATTTAACCTTAATAAAATACTGGAAGGTTAATTTTCGATTGGTAAAATTTGACAGATTTGGGTAGGTTGACCTGCTGGCGTCTGTACCTTTGGACTGCTAAAATTAAATACTTGAGTGCATTTCGAAAAAAAAAGAATATCTATGGAATTAGCTTTCTTTAGAAAGGAACAGTTCATTGCAGCTGATTAAACAGAGCACGATTTTTTTAACCCAATTAAAAGAAGAGTCGTAAGTTAGCATACCAAAAGCTAGAAACGCGGACGGTATTAAACAATATTATACTAGTATTTTATACTTACGAATTTGTTATCAAGATCTGTTTATTATTTTTAACAATGCGTACTTACTTACCATAATTTTGAGATTTATTTCCTTATTAAACTTTAATTTTAAAATGAGATTGATAACATCTGATGTTTTACCTTGATCTCGTAACACAATAGTGTGACGTATGTACCTACTTGAGTAAAAAATATAACAGACATATAATAATCAAAACAAAATATAATAATCATAAAAAAATGAGTAACTTATAATTAAACAATCTTTTTTTATTCAGTTGTGAATAAATGTTGAACCAAAATATAATTTAATTTTTCTGCAAAGGGTCAACCCACACCGCGAAGGAGGAGGCGTGCCGCGTGAGGGAGAGAACAGCGACCTCCCTCCACCCCAGCCGCAGTGGTAGATGCCCACGGCTTCGGACGTCGCAAGACGATCTCCGGCCACCGTAGGCGCGGGCATGCGGGCGGCGAGTGATGGGCGACTCGCAGCCTGACCATGGACCATGCCCGGGTCGACGGCGCGTTGTGTTCCACGCGCGCCTCAAGGAGTGTCAGCATAATGACGGGGCCTGTAGAGGGCCAAAGCCTGCCGGGGTCGCGGGACTTACCCATTACCGTGACCCCGGTACGTAAAGGGCTCGTGAAGGACACCGTGGATTTTAGTCAGTACAAGTCTGACAGTCCCTCCCGCCCTGCCCTGGGTGGGAGGACTCATTTGATGATTTTACCACGCAAAAAAAAAAAAAAAAAGTCTTCGAACACCATTTCTTACAAATATTATCACAAATATTTTAAATTAGATATGAAATTAATTCGCACATCAAATAGAATCCAAATAGAATTTCCGTTATGCCAGCAATACACGATCAAGTTACCGTCAAGTTTATTTGTACGCTGCAACTTTGACGGTAAACTCTGCCATATTAGCCTTAAATTTAACCTCACTCGTAAACTCAATCAACAAAGTATTCTCCTTTAGCTAGCTACTTAGACTCATAGTAAAGCTTAGTTAGAGACGCTCTAACTACTGAACAATATTAGCTCATTTCCTGCAATTAACTCTAGTAACTTGCACAATAGGGTTCTGTAGTTACGAACTGTGTTCTTGTTACTAATCGTCAAAGAGATCCTGACTTCATCAGATCTTCTTTTTGTTTGATGGAGATAAATTTCAGGAGCTAGCGTCATTTGTCTGATTAGAAAAATCGTTTTATAATTTCTCAGGTTTCTTAATTATGAGTTTCAGTTACAAAATTTTTGGCTCATCCTCACGACAATAAAATAGTAGTAAGATTTTCTATGGTAACAATCACGGATCTGAGCGATTGAAATGCTGAGTTGTGTATGTGAGTTCAATTGTTTATAAAAGCAACCATGACATAGAAAAAAATCCTGGTGTGCAGAAAACCTATTAAAAAAAATCAATACAAGGAAATCTATTTTTAAAATGACATTACAAATGAATTAGCTTACAGTCGTGAATGGTGCACCAAACACGACAACGACAATACAATATGTAAATACTTAACAGTGTGATAAGTAGGTACTACTGAAGTGCTAATAAACTATGTATGTAGGAAGTCAACATTCTGTCACACTTCATAAATAAATATCAATAAACATGACTGTGTTCCTATTTGGTCTATAGGTATGGGTTCCTCTTTCGATTTATTGGGAGATTGTTCCACCACTTCTTCCCAAGTGGAAAAGGACGTTTTGTGGGACATTCTTTTATAAATTGACGTTCATAAAGTGCTGATCAGTTTTTGATTAACTGACCTTTGATTTGAGCTGTCCTAACTACACACAGTCACAGTCTACAAATCAAGCTGTGATAAAATAATAGTAAAAAAACAATTTTAAAAACAAGCTTTTATTTAAATGCTCTAAAAAGGACAAAATAAACTTTAAATTAAATCAAACATATAACTTAAGTATAATATATAAAAGCTTGTCGCGAGATTTACCTGTGTACAGTATGTTATGATACATACATTTTGTCGTTGAATTATTTGTTTGTTTTGTTTGTGACAAGTAAATCTCGCGACAAGCTTTTATATTATACTTAAGTTATATGTTTGATTTAATTTAAAGTTTATTTTGTCCTTTTTAGAGCATTTAAATAAAAGCTTGTTTTTAAAATTGTTTTTTTACTATTATTTTATTTTTAAATTTTTAGTTTTTGTTGGACATATTTCGCAGTCTTTCCATTTCATTTAGTGCGTCATTGTTGCATGGTCGTTTACCTGTTAATTTCGTACAGTCAAGTTACTTAAGGCCACGTATGCTTGGCCAGCAGCGAACAGCGTTGAGTCTAGATAGACAACAAAATAGTTTTTTTTTTTAGTCCTCCCACCCATTACTGTCAGACTTGTACTGACTAAAATCCACGGTGTCCTTCAATAGCCCTTTACGTACCGGGGTCGCGGTAATCCGTTAGTCCCGCGACCCCGGCAGGCTATGGCCCTCTACTGGCCCCGTCACTATGCTGACACTCTTAGAGGCGCGCGTGGAACACAACGCGCCGTCGACCCGGGCATGGTCCATGGTCGGACAGCGAATCGCCCATTACTCGCTGCCCGCATGCCCGCGCCTACGGTGGCCGGAGACGTCTGGCGACGTCCGACGCCGTGGGCGTCTACCACTGCGGCTGGGGTGGAGGGAGGACGCTGTCCTCTGCCTCACGCGGCCCGCCTCCTCCTTCACGAGCATTACTGCTTCACAGAAGGAGGCGATCGCTTCCCACTTCGTCTCGCCATGCTCAGCATGGCCTCGACCAATGCCGGGCGCGAGAGGTCTCCGCCTATCGCCGTCGTGAGGCCACGGTGGTGCTCTGCCCAAGCGGGGCAGTCCTGCTCCACCGTGTCCTCCGGACGAACCTCGCAGTGGTGACACCCAGGCGTTTCTTCCCTCCCTATCAGACACAGGAACCTCCCGAAACTTCCGTGTCCGGTGAGGACCTGCGTCATGCGGTAGGTCAGGACGCCGTGACGCCTATCCAGCCACTCCTCGAAGAGGGCTCTTACCGCCGCGATTGCGGCGTGCCCGGACCTCGGTTGCGACAGTCGCTCCCTCCATACTGCCCTGAGATCACGCCGGAGCTCTTCCCCCGGGGTTCCCTCTTCAGCGGGGATTCGCCCCGACGCTGCGCCTCCACGCGCTACTCATAGACACGCTGGAGGGCAGTCGCCTCCAGATCCCAGGGCACGACAAAATAGATTAATATAATAATTAATTTTATTAATAGCCTAAACAGATTTCATTGTCGTTGGGACCATATTTTTATTTATTTATTTATTTATACTTCATGTACAAATCAATGGTACATAGGCGGACTTAATGCCACAAGGCATTCTCTACCAGTCAACCTTTGGGTGTAGGACAACACTGTGGTAGGGTACAAAAAACAATAAAAACTATAAAAAAAAAAAAAAAATAAAGAAGCTATACAAACCAAAAAAAATAATAATTTATACTATTACATATATACCTACAAATAAAATAAACTAAACTATATTATAACAAATAAATAGAAAGAAAAACATAATAATTGATGACATGACTCGACTTTTGTTAATTGAGAGCTAATTTATTCTGACATATAGAGCTTGAAAACTTTTCTCTTGAAAGTGAAATTGCTTTCAGCTTTCTTTATGCTAAAGGGTAGCGCGTTCCAGAGCTTAATAGTTGAGATAGTAAAAGAATTAGACATGAAACCGGTATGGTGTGAAGGAATTTGGAGAAGTAGATTTTGGGAAGCTCGAAGATTACGAGTATGAGAACTGCCCAACACTTTGAAAAGAGTTTTTAAATAATCAGGAGCACATGGATCGTTTAAAATCTTGAAGAGCATGCAGAGAGATCTGAGGGACCTCCTGAGTCGGATAGGCAACCATTTAAGCTGGGAACGAAAAGAAGAAATGTGATCGTATTTACGAAGGCCAAAAACGAAGCGAATACAGTTATTGAGAAGACGATCCAATTTATTTAAAAGTTCTTGGGATAGATCAGAATAACAAACATCAGCATAGTCAATAATGGGAAGCACAAGTGCCTGGACCAAAGTGAGTTTGGTGCTAGATGGATGCATATTCTATCGGGAGCAGCTGATCCTGGCTGCATGACGAAGACACTGTCACCATATTATTGTATTATTATTTGGGTTGCCATTATATTATGTTCAATGTTATAGCTCGGTACTAACCATTGACGAATTCTCTCGTAAGCAGATGTCCCAGGCTGCACCAACAGGTCGTTATCATCATATTATTGCATTGTTACGGGGTTTCCATAATATTTCAATTTTTTGTTGTGTACTATTAACCTTTGAGGAGTTCTCTCGTGAGCAGACGATCCTGGCTGCACCACCAGATCGCACTTATCATATTATTGCATTGTTATCCGGTTTCCATATATATTTCAAGTTTTAGTTGTGTACTATTAACCATTGAGGAGTTCTCTCGTGAGCAGACGATCTTGGCTGCACCACCAGATCGCACTTATCATATTATTGCATTGTTACCGGGTTTCCATATATATTTCAAGTTTTAGTTGTGTACTATTAACCATTGAGGAGTTCTCTCGTGAGCAGACGATCCTGGCTGCACCACCAGGTCGCTGTCACCATATTATTGCATTGTCATCGGGGTTCCATATTAATACCAAGTTTCAGATCGATTGAGTAATTAGAAGTGATTCTAATTTGACTTGCAAGATTTGATCTAAACAAACATACAAACATTGCAAGTTAAATAAAAGCTTGTAAAAAGCGGAAAGATCATATAAAACGAGACCACGACAAATTGGTTTTGTACAGGTTGATATGCAGCTGTGTGTACTACACAGCTGACACAATGACATCGAACGATTTCGACTCGTCTTAAAGTACCTAACCTACAAGTAGGTAGTTGTTGCGGGTTTAGATGTTTGTGTATATGTTTTTAAACGCACCTACGGTACAGGAAAAATTCCTAGCGTGGGGCAAAGATTTATTTAAAATAATGGTAAGTCCAATCGGCGATAGGCTAGATACACAGTGATTAAACATGACTGGTGTAATTTAGGTGTACCTAGCCACTACAGCACGCGTAGCAAGGCACCGTAGAAAAGGGATTTTGTCGACGGAAGAAAAGACAAAATTACAGAACGTAGAAAAATTTTTACCGCTTTAAGCACGGCAATGATTTAAATATAGAAAAGAAATATTTCTACTCTTCAATAGTATACGGATCGTGCCATATTCGTGCAAAAAAAAAACAATCAAATTGTTTACAAAAAAACGATAAGTCTGGTCATGCTACGTGTGCAGGCACACGTCTGTGATATTTTGTGTAATCGCAATCAATTTGTCGTTCATGAACAGAATTAAAATATTCTCAAATATGAATATGCATGAAGCGTCTATAATTACATTTTTGCAAGTCATTCCTATTGATGTGATTGTTATGTGTACCTATCAAAGATCAATTGATGTATAGATATTATGACACATTCAATTGCGATTTTTTTTGTAATACAATACATGATCAATTGTGTCGTAATATGACCTACATAAGTATTGAGATGTAAATACTTAGGTAATCTTTAATAGTAATTATTGGTCAATGTCCTTGTTTCGTTATCAGCTCATTAGTAGGTGCTATTTATTTTTAAGTTCTAACTGTACAAAATTGACATTTAATACATGGTGTGTAATTGTCATTTGTGTGATAGCCTCTCGAACGTTTACTACGAACCCGATCGTTGACATTCGAAGCAGTACGATTTTGGAATGCCTTGTCAATAAAGCGGCTAAAAACTTGTCCATTTCTAAAATCAGTTTAAAAAACATTACCTCTCTCTTAACATGTAACAATAATGTATCCAGTTTCGTTTTATTATGATTATTATAATATATTTATTTATATGTTTTTATTAAATGGGTAAATTGTACACCACAAACTACAACATGGCTACGATAAGAACGCCAATTGTGTCGACCTATAGGTACACCAACGACCGTTTTCGGTTAATGTAACAATTTTTGAAATCTAGAGTGAACCGGTCACTTGCAGATGTGCACAGCACTTATAGGTTTTAAGTTTGATAATAATTTACGGAGAGCTTCTTCAGCGTTATAATTTTAGTATATAGATTTATAAATACTTGTATGGTGTGCAAAATTAAGAGTATTCTATCTATCTATGGCGATGCACTCTTAATTCCATGTTTAACTCTCATTTAACTGGAGAAACAAAATCATCTTAATTTTTTTTTTTGGCTTTTTTTTCTTATGTACATTGATAAATTTCACAGACGCGAACAAAAAGGACCAAATTCAAGGTTTATACGAGACTGTTCTCTTCTTGATTTTTAGAAGTGTTTTAAATACATGTAAAAATGTGTTCTTACTTCGATATGAAGCTAATATTAAACTGTGCAAAGGTTACTTCCTCACGGGGTCGCGATACAGTCTCATCAGGTAACCTTGATCCTAGGACGTAAAGGGCTATCGAAGGGTCAGTATGGATTTTAGTCGGTACAAGTCTGACAGTCCCTTCCCTCACGCCCTGGAGAGATTCAAGATTTTACCACAATAAAAAACGAAAAAAAAGTTTTTCCCTCCCAAAATTCTTTCAGGAATCGTTACCGTAGTTACCTTTGCTTAGCATATTCAGAGATCTGAAACTATATAGTACCTAAATATGCTGTTTGAGATATTTGGAATTCGACACCAAAAGAAAACTGTCTCAAATCGGGCAAAAAACAAAATATTCATTAATTACATTTATTGCTGAATTAATATTTTGGATACAGCCGATTTTTTACTCACAACATATTAACAATACACTCACCTATAAAAAACGAAGCAAGCTGGCACGACGTAGCATTCACCACCATATTCCGGGCACAGTAATTTTACAACAATAACGATTAAAAACACACTTCAGTGCTGAAAACCGTCATCTCAGAACGAAGCATTTTCCCGCTGCGAGAGCCGAGACGGGAGCAGGCACAATGGAACCAGTACAATGCTTTGCAACTCGTTAAAAACCTTTTTACCGGAGAAACTTTCCGATTAACGTTACAGAACCGGAGCTTATTAGGTTTTACCGGCTACTGTTGTAATACACGGAAATACGGTCACATATATGTATGTGCGGTTGTTTTTTTTTTAAACTAGACGAAGATCATACGCAATCTTGCATTCAGCCGTTCCTTTTTCAAGTTCGAACCTTTTTAGTTTATTTTTATTTTTAAACAGACAAAACGTATTTATTTTTCACAGCGATATGCAAAGAGGTTGTCATTTTAAAATTAGATCTGTCTTCGCCGAAAGGTATTTGCTAACTGTTTAGTTGTAATATTAAAAATCGAACGCGGTGATACCAATGGCAGCCATGATTACGCAAACGGTTCTGTAAGACAAAAACGCAACGAAATAACCTAGTTGATCGAATTGATTTCACTAAGTATAGATAATCAATTTTAAATAAATAAATGTTGTCTAGATAAGTTAGAAGACTTATAACAATGTACTTATTTCAAAATTGCTTGAATAGTAGGTAGAGATAAGTGCAATTGCAATTTTAACAAACTTATTAGATTCAGCGGGTGGATAAGCTCTTTGTGTATGTTTGGTAAAACGTGATGTCTATCTGTTAAATTACTTCTATACATCATGTTTTTTTCATCTCAAGGTAACAAACCTCTTTTTTGTACTAACGAGCTACCGTGACTCCGGAACGTAAAGGGCTATTGAAAGACACCGTGGAATTTAGTCAGTAGTTTGACAGTCCCTCTTTACCTGTCTTGGGTGGGAGGACTCATTTGATGATTTAACCACGCTAAAAAAAGGTAACAAAAAAGAGTCGCACTTACACAAAAATCAATATTTTTGTTATCCAAAAATGGTGAATGTTTTTTTTTAAGAAAACTCCTTAACACTATGGATTTCTCCTGCCGGCCAGTCGTGGGTGTGTTTATAGATATTTAAACTCACATGCACAAAAACCCAGCCCAGAACTACTACTTGTACATCGCAGAAATATTTCTTACGTGAAGGAATCGAACTGCACTAACGGTGCCGTCAAAATAAGCGAGAGATTTTTTTCTCCCTTGTACATCATTAGAGCAGGAAGTGAGTTCCCTAGCAAATGAGGGAGGGACGACCGCACTAAATGGGTGCGACTTTTTGCAAGAGAGCAAAACAGAATATTACTTACTGCCTCGGGGCATTTTATGATAGACTACATAGATTGACTAGACTTGTCAGCTAAGTAATTTATGGTGTAAACAGGTTCTTCTTATGTAAACTGAATATACATATTATACTAATGGTATGATAATATATAATGCAGTCGCAGCCTGAACCGTTGGGTCCCGGGACTATCTAAACAGCTAATCGTGACCCTGGAACGTAAAAGGCTATTGAAGGAACACCATAGAATTAAGTCATTATGAGCATGACAGTTCCTTCGATCCTACCCTGGGCGGGAGGACTCATTTGTGTAGGAGTTTTTTTAAAGCGTGATTCAGGCAGACTAAACGACAACCATCAACCACTTTTATTATTGAAGGTTACCGGGACGGAATAAATCGCGCCGATATCGCGTCTTTTGGTCACATTACTAGCTGACAGTGTTGAGGAGTTTTTGATGCCCGTTGTAGTTTATTGTTAGTCTTTAGTTAGCACAGATTAATATTTTTGACCTTCCCACTCGAGTTTCCGAAAACTTTCTTATACGTGTTGTTTTTGTTTTAACAATTACTAACATAACAAAAAAAGAGTAATCCTATCCGGTGTCGTTCGTAAGTTATCCGCGAACTTACATTTATTATTGTTTACATAGAAAATGAGTAATTATTATTTTTTTAAACCACCTGTTAAAGCAATTAATCTTTATAGCTATGTTAACCTGTGACAAGAATAAAAATACGTCTGTAGATAAACAACAATCAAGTATCACATTTATTCATTTACATATTAAATGACTACTTGAGAAGTTTGTGTCATAACATACCTATTATTAGTGATGACAATATTACAGAATACAACGCTATAATTGTCTCAATCCTTTGTCTGACAGGTTTTTTTTTATCGTGGTCATATCATCAAATGAGTCCTCCCACCCATTACTGTCAGACTTGTACTGACTAAAATCCACGGTGTCCTTCAATATCCCTTTACGTACCGGGGTCACGGTAATCCCTTGGTCCCGCCTCCCCGGCAGGCTTTGGCCCTCTACAGGCCCCGTCACTATGCTGACACTCTTTGAGGCGCGCGTGGAACACAACGCGCCGTCGACCCGGGCATGGTCCATGGTCGGACAGCGAGTCGCCCATTACTAGCTGCCCGCATGCCCGCGCTTACGGTGGCCGGAGATCGTCTTGCGACGTCTGACGCCGTGGGCGTCTACCACTGCTGCTGGGGTGGAGGGAGGACGCTGTCCTCTCCCTCAGGCGGCCCGCCTGCTCCTTCACGAGCATGACTGCTTCGCAGAAGGAGGCGACCGCTTCCCACTCCGTCTCGCCCCGCAGCATGGCCTTGACTAATGCCGGGCGCGAGAGGTCTCCGCCTATCGCCGTCGTGAGGACACGGCGGTGCTCTGCCCAAGCGGGGCAGTCCTGCACCGTATGCTCCACCGCGTCCTCCGGACGATCCTCGCAGTGGTGACACCCAGGCGTTTCTTCTCTCCCTATCAGACACAGGAACCTCCCGAAACTTCCGTGTCCGGTGAGGACCTGCCTCATGCGGTAGGTCAGGACGCCGTGACGCCTATCCAGCCACTCCTCAAAGAGGGGTCTTACCGCCGCGATTGCGGCGTGCCCGAAGTCTGACAGGTAGTGTAGGTAATGAGATAAATACATCACTACATAGTATAAAACAAAGTCGTTTCCAGATGTCTGTTTGTCCCTATGTATGTTTAGATCTTTAAAACCACGTAACGGATATTGATACGATTTTTTTAATAGATAGAGTGATTTAAGAGGAAGGTTAATATGGATATAACATGCATTATATAGTAGAAATTGTACCCGTGCCAAGACGGGGCGGGTCGCTAGAAGTCCATAATATCTTTAGACTCAGAGGCGCAGCAAGGCCAGAAAGGGCCTAGTATCAAAACATGTTTGGGACCCTCCTCTTACTCTATTCTCAGTATTAAGCAGAATTAAGTAAATAGCATCCTGACTCGTATTAGGTATACTAATTTAGAAGGAAGCTAGAAAATTCAGAATGCTGATCGACTGGTATTCAAAACTGATCTTGATACGAGCTCGATAATTGGACCGCGATAATGTTTTTTAAACGTTGCTCGTATCGGGGGGTCTTGAAATCGGGAGCCCCGTATCATTGATACGGCTGATATTGCGGTAGCTACGCCTCTGTTTAGACTTTTTTCTGACTTTTAGCCTAAAGTCAAAAAAAAAAATTATGAACCTACGCCCAGTATGTGTTGTTTGGAATGAAACCAGGAACCACAATTCCTTAATAAGGTTAAGCCGTGCTTACCCAGATCTTTATGAAAATGAATGGCCATTCAATACACTACAATTTAATTTTACCATTCTCCACACTAGCGTAGTACTTTATTTATTCTGTGACACTAGTAATATCTCCTCTCGCTGATGCATCAGATAGCTACAGTAAACGTTGTTATTTAGTTAAGCTGTATCCCGTAAGCGATTTACCGAGGAGTTAATTAAACCGTGGTTAGATCCATTGTGGGTGAGCTGACGTAGCGCGGTGGTTTAATTAAAAATGCTTCATTGTATTATGCTGCAGCACACCTGAACTGTAATCGTCGTACTACAAAAAGTTAAACATCTGTTAAACACCTGTCTTAAAAAAGTGTCAACTGCAAAACGGGATTTGACGTTGATATAAGGGTCCTTTTGTAGGTAAGTACATTCTTTTTAGAGAAGTGTTCAACAGATTTTTAACTTTTTTTGTTAGACTTGGGCCCACTTGCACCACAAACCACTAAACAGGTTTAGCGCTAAACTGATTTAAAACATCGTTCTGTCTCTGTCAACTTCAAACGATTTACAGTTACAGTTATATTCTAAGATTTTTTTGATATTTTTTCATTGTGTCGCCCCCTCTCTCTCGTATCAATTACACGGGACTTAAACATAAAAAGCCAAATGTGGGTGCACTTACTATTACGCACACATTTGCCTAACCCTAAGGCGTTGTTTTATGTATTACTAATATCAAAATTGTGAAAATTTGAATGGACGGATGTTTTTTACTCAATCAATATGCTTTTTATGAATAAGTAAAATTGTTATACACTGAAATCACTGAATAGATAACAATGCATAAAACCTAGCATTTTTTTATTTATTGAACTTTATGCACAACTTTTTTTTTTTTTTACAACAATGGAGATAAAACATAATGCTGTACTCCATCATTATTGAATCATGAATAATTGTATCATCACTAAGAAGTATTTATTTACTATTTATATCGCTGACTGACAGTTGGACTAACGTGCTACACATAATGATGGCTGCCCAAGTGGCCGAGGCTCTGCCGTTAGCGATTAGAGTAAAGCGATTTGAGCTAGCAACTGCAGGCGCGAAATGTATGGACAGCGAATTACGCTCCGAAACAGGAGGTGCCCTTAGCGTGTGATCGCTTAGATTTTAATTTAGTTTGTAAGCCCCTGGCCTTAGATTCATCTAAGACATCCGCAGGATTGATCGGTTAAGCAACTCACAACCACTTTAGTAGACTTGCGAGATGTCATTGAAAAAAAAAGACTACGTAACTATAGTAATACCTGCTTATTATAGTAGGTATGCCGCGGTACCTACATCATGCCACGGTTTCGAAGTCCGCTAGCATCATCAATGTGCGATGGCCTTTAAGTGAAATTCTCACCAAGTTCTGCTGCTAGAAGAATCATAATAAATGGTCGCTGCAATTAGTAAGAGTCATTTAAGCGCGAAAGGAATATTAATTTTAATGTATCTTCTAATGGCTTTGAGAATTGGTGCCAAGTTTTATTCAAAGGCTGAAGAATTTGGTAAACTTTGAACTTGTGAGAAATATGTTGAGTTTTTAAAAATGAGTTTTCTTTTACGAAGATAAGTACTTTTCAGTACCTTAAAGTTTCATCCTAAAGTTCTATCTCAGAAACTTTCTTTTTTGCTGGTAGATGCAAAAAAGGTCTGCATAATATAAAATGGCTACAATTTAAATGCTCATCATTAATTCATTTTGTATACCAAAATCGATAAATGCTCACCAAATCTAAAACTCGCTTTAGCAAGATTTCAGGGGCACCCCGAAGTTTGGTTTGGTTAGGTTCCTTTAAACCCTGCGAACAGAAATAGAAGCCCAGCAAAGCCCCGAAGCCTTTTTTTATTATTGCAGAAAAAAGGTTAATTTAGTATTTATCCCTTCTGGTAGGTATTTAGATTTTTTGTTTTTATAATATGTACTTTCCTGGTAGGCGTTTAAACACAATCCATAGAAAATCAGTCATAACATGTACTCAAAACCATAACCCGAGACTGTTTTTGTAGAGCCTAGAACTCGTCCATATCGCAGTGTTTCTCTCTATCTCGAGTCAGTTTTTTTTGCAAGTTGCAAAACGTCTCGGAAGGGACTTAACGAGAGCTCACAGCTCACGGTCAATAGTGTACATTCACCTTAAGCCCAACCGTTAAAATACAGCCACGTTGATTTTCAGTTTTTAGGGTTCCGTACACACATGATTAAACTGGACCCTACTCCGCTGTCCATCTGTCACCAGGCTGTATCTCATGAACCTTGATAGTTAAACAATGAAACACAGATCATGTATTTCTGATAATAAACAGAATAAAATAAATATAATTACATGGGAGCCCCATACATGATGTTTTTGCCACTTTTACATTTTTTTAAAAGATACGGAACTCTTCATGCGCGAGTACGACTCGCACTTTTTTTTTCATAAAAATTATACCAACGAGCAAATTCACAAGTAAACAAGATAAAAGAAGAACTATAAAATAAACAAGAACCTAAACAAAGTTGTTTTTATACTCTTTTCGTTTCAAAGAAACACATCATCCGAAGTTAAAAGTTTTAAGGCCGGTTTATATATTTCATGAAGGAGGCGTGTTTTTAAAAGGCCATTTCTCTTGTTTCAGGACAAATTGCTCAATAAGCTGGAAGAAAATGAACCGGAACTCGCCTCTTCGCCTGATGAAGAAGTAAGTATCGTACCTTTCTTATAAAGTTAAAGATGGTTCTGAAATTAATTTACAATATATTTTAATAAAAACGGACACACTAGGAATTTCTCCTGTGTCGTGGGTGCATTTACAAACATAGAAATTCACATACATAAACACCTAGACTCGGAACAACTACTTATAGGGCAAATAATTATTTGTTCCATGCGGTATCGAACCCGCAACACGCTGCGCGGCAGTCGATCGCTCAACTACTGCGCCAACCGTGCCGTCAAAGTTGGTTATTTAGAACCTATGCTATGAATCTTTTTTTTTAGCTTGGTAAAATCATAAAATGAGTCCTCCAACCCAGGGCAGAGCGGGACGGACTGTCAGACTCGTACTGACTAAAATCCACGGTGTCCTTCAATAGCCCATTACGTTCCGGGGTCACGGATTGCGAGTCCCGCGACCCCGGCAGGCTTTGGCCCTCTACCGGCCCCGTCGCTATGCTGACACTCCTTGAGGCGCGCGTGGAACACAACACGCCGTCGACTCGGGCATGGTCCATGGTCGGACAGCGAGTCGCCCATTACTCGCCGCCCGCATGCCCAAAGAAATACGCTTAAACAACTTTTTCATTCCTTTCGAAAAAATGTTAATTAATGCAACGAGATTAAACCTGAATTAGCAACATTTTCGGGTTTCATTAACTTTTATTAATGCCATAGCGTCGGTTTTTCCGTGGCGGTTCATATTTTTATTTACTTTACTTCCCGGATACACATAGCGTAGGTTCACTGTATATCGCAATGCGCCACTCTGGATTACTTCGACCTGCAATATTGTGTTTTTTCCTGCGTTGTTGTATTTCGTTTACTTTTATGCGGGCACTTTATGCAGAAATTGGCTTTTTTAGGAAAAAGTCGTCATTTTTACCAAAAAAAAAAGTCGGACAGTGTCGTCAGACTGATTTAAATAATGAAATGCTGTTTAATGTTAAGACAATTAATAGGTACTTACTAGAGTTTGCTTTTAACTTTGTCTATATGGAAGACATAAAGTATCCCACGGAAAACGGGAGCCGGGATAAAAATGATCCTATGTCCCTAACCCAAGTCATGTTTTATCAACGAATATGAGCTAAATATCCAAATCTGTTTTACCCATGAATTCAGTCGTTAGATGAAATCAGAAAAACAGGTATCTACTACCACTTTCGCAATAAGTTGGTGTAATTTTTCCGTATATTATAAATTCCCAGGATTAGATCCCTACAATATCGAACATATAATACCTATAATAACACAGAATGTTATTTTTTTTCCAAAATCAGGAGGTTCAATTTCTCGCTAGGATTAATGATTTTTCTAAAATCCAACGATGCAGTTAAATTTTTTATCAAAATCGGCCTCAGGACTCCTTTTAGTATTTTTCGATATACCGCATAGTTTCGAATATAGCCATACACGTCCAGTTGGAAAACTCACCCTATATATTTGTAAGATTGTTAATTCGACACTAAACTACAATAAATAGCTAATCTAGTCTAGACAATGTAATCGGAAACAAGTGAAAGCTAAGAGCGGTAAACAACACTGATTCCGGCGCAAACAGCTGACGATCGACCTTGTTGTTTATCAAGGTTTTTGTACCATTACTAACTTATCTAATTGCGTAACTTAATTATAATTATTTACAGCCAGTAAAGATTGAATTAAATACTAGAACAATACAAAAATAATTGTTAATCTGAGTATTACTACCACCGGTAGCTTGGACCCTGTCCCCGATTTGTTTTTTTTAAATATATATATTTAAATATTTAAAAATGCCTTAAATAAGAATCAATAATTAACAAATGTTACACATTAATCTAAAATAAAGTAATGTACATATTTACAATTAATAAAAGGGAAAAAATATTCACAGGGCGTCAGAAAATTCATCCACATCGCTGTCAACGGGATAAGTACCCAAAACGCTGGGCACTTATTACTTATATAAAATGATTAGACAATTAAATACTCATTTATTCATTTTGTGTAAATTCTAGGACTTGAAACCAATTCTAGAGGTCGATTTAACCCAATTCGAGGTAGGTAAGTGAGTGATAGGTATTCTGAAGGTACGACTCACGAAAGTTACTCCTACATTAATATTTTAAGTTCTAGGAAACCTAGGCGAGGTTGACCTAAACCTAACCACCAACTGTTAGCTGTAAGTGGTTTGAACCAGTCCAATTGATACGTGCTTATCTAGGGTAGACCTACTAAACTAATTACATTGTTTTCTAGCTCTACCTATCCCACAACTGGGCTAGGTTCTTGCAGGAATTTCTTAAACCACCTTTTTAACGTTAAAAAATCATTATGGTACCTACATTACAACCCGTCACAACCATGTCACTATAAGCGATCACTTAGTGCGGTGCAGCGAGCGGTAAGATCAAATGTTTGATAAACGCCACGAAGCCCCGCCACTGGCGTATTCGGTCTACTCACCGCTTAGACCACAGTCGTGTATTGGCTGTTACGCCAGTTCTTCTTGGCAACAATATAATTGACAAGACTTTCTAGCCATTACAAGTTGGTTTGCAGAGGTATATGTATAAAAGATACAAACCTCCTTATTTCAACAGCTTTAGATCCTAGGCCCCCAATAAAGAGTCCACGCCACGGCTGAAGTCCTGCGGAAAATTCGTGGTACTATTGATTTTGTTTTAATGCAAATTGATGTAATGACATAGACACTAGTGCCGCGTCAAAACGACTTCAGTCGTGGCGCCATCTCTCATAAGGCCCGTAAGGCCTCTCATACGCACAAGCTTCACTACAGTTCTGCCTGCGCAAGCCGGTTTGTACACGGAACACCATGCGTGTGGTTGGTAAAAGTGTATCACGCGCTAACCCCACAGCGCCGCCAGCGCATTTTTCGACTTGCTTGAAATTTTACCTGCGTAACTTTCGCATTGTCTTTTTTTGTACTAGCAAACACATGAAAAATAGTAACAGAAAAAATAATTAATCACTGAAAAACATTGTTGTTTCCACGCCGACGATTTCTAAAAAAATGTGGCTTGCGCGTACTTAACTGTGACGTGTGGTAATGCCATTCATGTACAGTTTTTTCATGCGAGAAGCTTGCGCAGGCAGAACTATGGTGAAGCTTGTGCGTGTGGTAGGTCCATTAGAGTCTGAATTGCAGCACTTTTTTCCAAACAACGCAGCGAGGACGCAGCGTCGAAACTTCAGTCTATCTTTAGTAGATTTTTAATTTTTAAGCTTAGCGCCATCGTCATCTATCTGCCCTCATCCCATTTTGTTAGGGTCGGCGAAACACGTTTTTTCTTTTACTCTCCCCTATCAGACGTCAAAGCATCATTTACTCCTTTTACATTCATATCATAATCCATCACAATCCATCCATGTTTTCTTTGGCCTTCCTCTTGCTCACCATCCATCAACATTCATACCCATAACCCTTAGTATAAAGTTGTCAATCTATTGGGATTAGGCTTTCGAGCGGGGCTCTGACCTCAGTTCTCCCGATCCTATTTATTACCAGTGTTATACTAAAACACTATCTAACATCTGCACTTCACTATTTTCAGTGTGTTATATGCGTAAACGCGAAGGCGACGATGCAGACATCGCCGTGCGGGCACAGGGTGGTCTGCCGGCGCTGCTTCGTGAAGACCATCCAGATGGCGGTGAGCCAGCGTCTGCTGCCGCTGAGGTGCGTCATCTGTCGAGCCAAGATCCTGCGACTAAGGCAGGCACCGAGGCTTGTTACCAGCAAGAGCTGGCAGGTAGGAATTCCAAACAGAATATTACCCTATAGCTTACACCTATACTGCTAGGTACAGACGCACATCATCCTAATAGGTCAAACTTTAATCGATTTTCCACGTTATCACAAAACTAGACGGTATAATATAAAGTCATGTTCCATTGGGATGGCGTCTGTACTTAAGTGAATCTTTTGAAAGTTGAGTAACGTTTCTAGAGAAGACTATTAAGAAATATTATTTACTAATTTGGAAAAACACAAGCTGGTGGACTTAGTAGTAGTCAAAATATAGCTACTTAATATCACAACCTCGAACCCTTGTGAAGTTGCCACAAAAAGAATATACCCATAATTAATAGGCACTTGCATTTCTTGCCACGAGGTCGGCAAAACAGGCTCTTTCTCACATTCTTTGTCAACTTGCCTTCGGACGAGTCCCAAATATGATAGAAATTCCAAAGGCACTATTTTAACATTACTTTTTATCATTTCAGGTGTCAAGCGGTAGCGCGAAGTCGTGGGGGGTGCCTGGCTCTGTGTCCAGTTACTCAGTGGGCGCTCGTTCCGTACCCGCATCCGCGTCGCTGTATTCTGTTACTAGTGGAGAGTCGTCCCTCTCTGGTAAGTCATATTAAAACGTGCATGTTTTATTTAATCGTTTCGACCTCTTGATACGCCGCAAGTAAAGAAACCTAGAAGCAAGGAATTCAAACTCCACAAACCCAGTTATCTGCTCCTACCTAAGAAACTATTCTATTGATACATTTATATATTTGGGGGATGAGGAAAACAACAGACAACCAGAGGGGTGTTGTCTGGTGGGTTTTCTGCTCAACAATCACAGTCGGGTTTTTTTAATTATCACTTTAGTTCTTCCATCCCTATGTAGGAATTGCTAGTCGTCTTTATGTTAACGACTGGATTGTATGTCCGCTACACCTAACTTCGTGGTCATATTGTTATTCGTCGTCACATGGAAGTCATTTATATCACAACCAACAGCTGTGCTATTAAAATTTTCCCTTCAAGCTTTGCAGTCAAACCTGGCGTGGTTACTTCACTTACAGTCCTTAATGAATATCCGGTCTAAATATTTAATTTGGCACTAAAACATATCAGCTAATTCTACGATACTTATCCAATTTCTATGATTCCAGGAGTATCTTCCGTGTCATCAAACAGCGGAGGCAACGTCCCGAGCAGCTGTTCGACGAAGCTATGTGGCGGCGCCAAGTGTGGGGGCGCGTGTCTGGGCGCAGTACCCAGGGCTTCCGTGCCACCGCGCGCGAGGCAACCTGCCTCCAACTCACTGAGACGCTCGCAGCATCATAGTATGAAGGTAATACCTACTCCTAACTCGATCATGGCGGCTAATGTTAGTGGAGCCATTGAAACAGGAAATAATTTAGTCACAAGTGTGTGCGCAAACACAGATACACTGAGTATTCCCTCGCTCTTAGCGAATGATCCCGCGCATGGTCATGTAAGAATGCCTATCGGACTGTGTCAGTTTAAGTACTGAAAACAAATTATGGGTACAGTAAACTGCTAAACCGTAATAGTAAATACGCTTTAAGATAAGTCTGAGAAATAAGTCCTGACAAGGTTATTAGACTATTTTAGGTAGATTAAAATTAGATCAATGTGATATGAGTAGATACTCACAAGACTTAAAAATAAAACACCTCTACGGTCAATTCATAGGTAGGTATGAAAAAAGTCTAAGGCCCCCATAGAAACCAACAAACATATGGGTGAACTTACCGATCTATGACGCTACATATTATAGGCACCCTGAGCTTCTGAAGTATGCAAGCTGTTAGTTTAAAATAGTGGTGAAAACTTTACGGATGTAGGTAAACCACAAACAAAATACCACAAAACCGAAACTTCGAAGATCCTTACGACTTAAAGACTGACTTGCCAACCTAAACTAGAAAATCAAGTTAAACTACTGCATTATTCAGCTCCCAAGAGAGGAACCCTGCCGTGCATAGGCATGAAGTTAAACCCGTTGACTAGTACAAATAACTCGAGCTTATTGGGCTTCCCAAGGGGGCAGGTACGTATAAGAGAATGAAATGCATAATCTCCCTGAAAAATACTTTAACCAGGACAATTCCAGATGTTTTTCTAACGCCTCAATTAAATAAATAAATAAATATTCCACAACTATGACACAACGCCATCTAGTCCCAAGCTTAGCAGAGCTTGTGTTATGGGTACTAGACAACTGATAAACATACTTATATATTTCTAAATACATTATAGATAAATTACACCCTATCTACTTTATCTTCTCTTTTTACACAGGCCCGGTTACAAGATTATCAAGTCCATAGCTACACTGGAGGCCCGGCGGCAGGGGAGCCCTCAGGCCGATTACCGCCCATCAGAGAGTTCCAGAGGGAATTCCGCGAGGGAAGAAGAGAGAGTGCCGCGGCAGCCTCCGCCTCTACTAGAATAAGGTAGGCTTGCCAGTATTGAAAAAAGACACTAACACAGAGAATTTTATTGGTTGTAAAAGGAATGTGAATAAATGTAAATTCTTACTTGGACTGTTGGTAAAACGTGATACGTGCAGGGCTTTTTGATTAGGTATTTCCTTAAATGGAAAGTGCCAAAATGAGATTGATTGCTCTATCTACTCATCCTGGTCGCGGGACTGTACAAATTACCGCGACCCCGGAACGTAAAGGGGTACTGAAGGACATCTTGGATTTTAGTCAGTACGAGTCTGACAGTACCTCCCGCTCTGCCCTGGGTAGGAGGACTCATTTGATGATTTTAACACGATAAAAAAAACTACTAATCCTGAATGACTAAATATTACATAAGTACACCATATTGTTTATGATACGTGAAAATACAAAACTCAATCCTATTATTGTTTACAGGTGTGCCCAGAAAATTGTAACACAATTAGAAACGTCACCACAAAAAGACAAACAACACTTCTTCCGGCCACTAAAACCTTCAAATAAAGACGACCCGCCCAGTTCCAGAGATCACAGCAAAGAGACTGAACGGAAAAAAGATAACCCCAAATCGAAAGCTAAAAAAGAAGATAAAAAGAAAAAAGACGATGAAAATACAAAACAGGAAGACAAAAGCAAAAAAGATGAAAGTAGTGACAATAGAAAAAACGAAATGGCAGAGAAAAAGAAAGAAGAAAAGTTGAGACTTAAGGCGGAGAAGGAGGCGAAGAAAGAAGCTAAGCTTCAAGCGAAGGAAGAGGAGAGACAAGCTAAGCTACTAGCTAAGGAAGAAGAAAAACAGGCCAAACTAAAAGCGAAGGAGGAAAAGAAAAAAGCCAAAAAGGAAGCAAAGCTCGCCGCGCAAGCCGAGAAAGAAAAAAGCAAATAGAATTAAAACGTTTAAATTTTACATTGTAGAAACTCGTAGCCGTCTTAAATTTTAGATTTGAAAATTGTTATCATTGAGAAATCGTAAAAACAATTTTAAATAGCGTATATCTAACAGTCTATTGTAGTCCATATTAATTACGGTAAATTAGATACTGTTAGTTTATATTTTATTTTTTTACTTCGATCGGATATGATGATTGTGTTTACGCTTTGATACTGATTTTTACAATTTTGTTATAATTATGTAGCTTAGTTGCAATTTCAAATCGAAATTGTTATTTAACTTAGGAATGTTGTAAATATTTTTAAAGTCGAAAAATGTTATTATGAGAAGCAATCTAAGTACATAGTTGTTGGGTCATAGTTGGAACTCTACAAACTGCGAAGACTGAAAGAACGGGATAATGAAATCATATCGTTTTGTAATTTAATTGTGTAACAGTATAGTTAAGAGCTTCGTGCATACAGCACCGCCGAAGAATTTATTTATTATGTAGTTTTCGTCGTTCTTAGTTTGTCCGTAGGTGATGCTTATATTAGATTGATTACCAACTAATTTCAGATTGCGTTACTGTTTCAACACTGATGTTAAAAATGTAATAATTAAATGCTAATAAAATATTATTTTCCTACACTGTTCTATGCTCTCCTGAATGATTCTTAATCTAATCCCATCTACTTGGATGCCTAAAATAATTTTCCTCAATAGAAATAAATCTTTCCTATTTCTACAGAATCCATATATGACCACAGTAACAATGATATTATATGATATTAATAACTGCATTAAAGTTAAATAAGTAGCATCATATCAGGCATTTAGCATACTGCTAGGTAAGTGTTGACATTAATTTTGTAAGGGTTCCATAAGTCGGAATTTATTATTGTCAATCGTTAGAAATTTCCTGTAAAATAAATAACAATGTTACCATAAGCCTTACTGTTTTATTTATACCCAATATCTTCAATACAATACAGTTCAACTAATATTACAAAGACATTCATGGGTCCAACAAAAAGAGTTGCAAGTAAATAAATATAACAATGAAATCACTTATAAAACGTGGCCTACACTTTAGTACTACTGGGTTGCCAGAAGTAATAAATTGAATTGTTCAAATAAAATTGTAAAGAAACAATTAATGATTTATTTTATCTACACTGAATATGATAACAATTCACTTGATAACTAAATAAATTCTATGATCAACATATTGGTTGAAGCAGTGCTTAATCTTTGTAATCATCTCCGACACGGTCATAGATTTCTTCTCCAGTCTTCTTGTTAATGCGGAGGTACTTGTTGATCATAGGTTTGTAGTAGTAAGCCTGGTAGTCCTTGCGCTCACTCATCTTCTTCACAACCTGCTTCTCCAATTCACGAAGTTTTTGCTTCTGTCTCTCCTCGTCAAGCCAGTGCATGAATTTCTCGTAGTCCTGTAACAGACAATATCTCAATTAATAAAATTTATTTAGACAATATCTCAATTTTTAATGTAAAGAATATTTATTATTTCTTATTCTTTTTTCTACCATGCGTTTAAAAAGTTTTGACAAATCACAGACAATCTCTGTAAGTATGCACAGAAACGATGAATATGAAACTGAAGGGTTTTTTTTTCTGTTTGCTTGAACGCACTAATCTCAGGAACTATCTGTTCGATCAAAATAAATATTTTTGTGTTAATTATATTCATGGAGGAAGGCTTTATGCTATATAACATCAACCTACAACTAAGAGAAGCTGAGCAGTGAAAATATAAGCATGGGAAATTGCTAGTAGGCATTATAAAAGCATTGATAGCTTACGCTATAGCTTCAGTTCAGCAACAGTTCAGTAACTACAAATCCTACATGTTTTACATTTTAGACTGCAATTTTATTATCAGAAAGGGTGAACTGAAGTGACATACTCAGCCATTATCATTTCATTTTGCTGTTTTTTTTTTGTCGTAAAACTGTTGACTACCATTTTCTACATTTTAAGGAGAATTACACTATATTACACAGACAAAACAAGTTAGGATTTTTTACTGGTAATAATAGAAACTTACTGGTTGTGGAAAAATGACAATGGTGCATCACTAGATGTGTACATAAAAAGAAGGTAAATTGAATGCTGCTTAAAGTAACGATTTAGTGTATAGGCAGCCTAGCTTATGCAGATAGTCACCAAATAGCTAACAACCTCATTTTCCTATTCCTAAAACATTTTCAGCTTGCTACAACATGTGTGCAGTTGCCGAAGGCAACCAAAAACATATGCTTTGTCTAGCTCAACCTGATATACTGTTGCAGTCTTTGATGCCACAAACTATAGTCTATATTTTGCCTGTCACTACTTTTTGGTGCTTCAGCTTAGATCATTTCAGACCTCCGCACAGCCATGAGCAAAAATTGGTAAATGATAGAAATGTCCATTTCATAAAAGTATATTCCTAAAGGATAATAAATCTAATATCTGATAGTTGAATGTCAATGTATAATATTTAAATAAGTGGTAAAATAACCTACCATACTTTTTGGTGTAAGGTAGGTCTGTGTATATTACTGTTTCTGCAGTTGCAAACCCACTGCTTGGCTCCTTTTAGTCGCAGAGTGATGTTCTATTATAGCCTATAGCCTTCCTCAATTAGTGGACTATTAAACACAAAAAACGATTCAAACCAGTAGTTCTCGAGATTATCGCTTTCAACCAAAGTACCTCTTCAATTTTATAATGTTAGCATAGATCTATATATATAAAAATAAATGCCACTTTTCGTTGTAATTTTATAACTCAAGAATGGACTCACCTATCCAAACCAAATCTTTTGGCTTTCGGACTATTTAGTAGATGGTTTATGTGAAGTTTGCACAAAATCGGTTCTTCAATTATCACATTTTTTGTAAAAAGTAGTGAAGCACATACCAGGCCGCTAGTATTAGTATAGATTATGGGTCAACATACCTGTTGTGGACTATGATGAATGTACTGGGCGATAAATCTCGTAATTGGGTGGCGGTGGTACTCCCAATGTTTAGGCTCATAGCCCTCAGGGATAGGAGTTAACTGGGCTGGTCCAATGAACACGTTGGTAAAGAAGATGATGCCACCGACGGGTATCAGGCCCAACATGGTATAGAAGTGGAACATATCCTTGAACTTGTGCCATTGCCATCTGCGAACCATGAGTTTAGGTTAGGAACCAAATTGCCAACAACAAAACAAACTATAAACATAATAAAATATGTCAATTCAGGCATTTCTGATCATGAACTTTTAGATAAACACACAATAGTAGAAAAATAACAAACAGTGACAGAAAAAGTTGGTTAGGTAATCACTGAAAACGATAGTTACCTGGAGGGCTGCAGCACGAAAGTTTTGTGTCCATGAGCATCCAGTAAGGTCTTGCTTGTTGTAAAGGTTACATTTTGGACATTATTTAGTGACTTAGCGTGGGTTTTGAATAAATTTATGCCGACAGAGCGGCCCAGACCACTCCAAGACACCATTTTTCATCAAGAAATGCAGCAGACTATTTTGACAGCGTTTGACAGCTGATGTCGTTTGTTAAACCAAAAGTCTGGATTTAAATATGGCGTTATCTGTGGACATCTGTGGCAGTGTGGGTTTTCGAACGAATTTAATTTCACAAAAAAAATATAATTATTATCTTTGTTCTGTGTTTAGATTAAAATAATCAAATAAATAAAATCAGTTTAATGAAAATCATGACGATATCCAAGAAAGATGAAATTAAATTATGTAAAAGTCATTGTGCAAAATATTTTGTGTTTGTCGCCATCCATCCTACTGTCATTTTATTCATAGGGCAACTCAATTCAAGAAACCCGCGAAAATTTCATTAAAGTGGTTTATCTCGTAAATAAAAATCAGCTTAAAAATGATGCCTAATTTAATTATTGCAATATAAGTATACGTAGTATAGTATAGTATATATATGAATACTTTTCTTAACCATATATCATCACGCTAGAATCCCATTGATAGTTAGGTTATACACAAAAAGCGATTATGATTTCTGCAATAGTCGTAATAGAGGTAAAGTTTGTTGTTGTAGATATTTATCTCTAGAATTACTAAACCAATTTTAAAATAGCGAATTTGAAATGTATAGGCTATATTGTCGCGGGACTAACGAATACCGTGACGCCGGAACGTAAAGGGCCATTGAAGGACACCGTGGATTTTAGTCATTACAAGTCTGACAGTCCCTCCTGCCCTGCCCTGGGTGGGAGGACTCATTTGATGATTTTAGTACGCTAAAAAAAGGCTATATTTTAGCTGTGTGAAGCGAGAGCTTTTAATATTTTGCAGATCTTTTGTCGGATTGCAATAAATATAAATCTATACGTACCATTACATTTATACTTTGTTGAGTGTGCCTGAATTTTCCAATAAGCGTACAATTTAGGTTCCTATCTAGTTTAGTATTTATTAATACGAAAGAAAATGGACTGCCAAGTGTGCTAGTTGAGTGATAAACACATTATATAGGTACTTTCCCGTTTTGATGAATTAATAAGCAGAGGCGTACTTAATTTGGGATTTCATTTCGATAGTGTCCAAATAAGAGTAAAAAAGGAAGTGCAGGAAATAGGGTAACATCTGAAAAGAAACTTTAAATAAAAAAATGAAAAAAAAATCCATCTTAAATGAAAAAAAAACAGATATAACTGTGGGTAAAGAAAAAACATGTTTGTAATGATTATCTACGTGTACGAGTATACCAACCAAACCACCTGTTGGTAAAGTTTTTTCGCAAACATTACGTCGTTCGGGAAGTATTGATTTCCCGCACTGAGCATGCTCCGTCGCTGTGCTTACGTACAACTCAGATAAGATACACTTCCACCCACTCAAATAACGTTATTTCGCAGTTATTCATGTATTACTAAACGTTTCACAGTTTCAATTTGTTCCTCGGAAACTTAAATTACTTTGGGAAGTATGTGAACCGATTTTGTGTTGTATTGCTTATGTAGGAAAGTGAGTCATTGTCATATGTTTCGTTAGTGCTAAAATGGAGGAACTTCTCCAAGATATTTACAAGGAAGCATCGGGTGTAAAGTTTACAGCCCTCAGGAAATCATGTCAGGATGCTCTAGGTAGGTAAACATATTTATAAGCCGTCGAGTTCGCGGTTACTTTTTCTCAATCGCTTGGGTACTATTCTAATATTATACGTACTTCACCTAATGTGCAGTTGAGATAATCAATACCTGCAATTATGACCTCCACTGCGTCGTGATCGGAAATGCAGTCTTTATCTTCATCGTTTTTTAAAGATTTGAATATGCTGATTTAAGGCAGTCGATCATTTAATGTTTATTTAATTACTTACTTACAGATTTAATCGTACTATGCTATTTTTTTATATTTTAAGAAACTTTAAGATTATTAATTTTAATATTTAGACTCGTACGTAATGCAATTTTCAACTAAATAAAAATAATAATAGTCTTCGTTCTGAAAACCCATTTAAATAACCAGGCCTTTTTTAACGTGGTAAAATCATCGAATCTGTCCTCTCACCCTGAGCAGGACGGGAGAGACTGTCAAACTGAATAAAATCCTCGGATTCCTCACTAACCCTTTACATTCCGGAGCCACGGTTACCTGATAGTACCGCAACCAAAGAACCAGGCTTAAGACCCGCCCTTGAAGAACCCCAACTCCATATTTTTTAATTCTGCATAAATTTGTTCTGGTGTCACTCGACCTGTACTCAATTAGTATTCTTGAATGTTTGCCAACTTTAACGAAAGCGAATACGTACCTACCGTACTTACGTTTGTGTTTGTTTACAAGGTCTTTACTTACAACTTTATCAAAAGCTTCAGTTGCACCAATAACTGCTACATGTCTTACTCGTATTTAAACACCGATACTTTTTCTCATTGGTGTTTTAAAAACATTTATAGGGAGTTTATAGGAGTAAGTACTCGTAGGTTTGGTGATCAACCAGACCAATACTGGTTTATTCTTATTCGTATGACAAAAAAAAAACTCTTATCGAAAAAATGTGTCTTAGTTTATTAATTTAAGATGTTCGTACAAAATACAAGAACACTCACAGAGTCACATTATTTCGTAGAGTTACTATGTATGCAAGAGAACAACGCACGTCGTGCGTCATACGAGCTCCGCCGCGCGTGCCTCCTACCCCTTCAGACTGCACTGGAGACAAAGCGTCCACGCCTTGTCACCTACGCCCTTCAGGGGTTCCATGTAAGTACCTGACCTTTTATAGACGTCAACTGTAGAGAGGACGCTCACGGGCTGTGGGGACCATCTTCGTACGGTGGTTGGTAATTTGGCAATAGCTAGATGAGACTGGTAATTGGAGAAGCCTTTGTTTAGCTGGAGAAAGCTAGGATAAGTTATTGAATCTACAAAAACAAACAAAAAACAACAAATTGTGTCTTTTCTAAATTTTTTCTTTATACATTTAATGTTTATTAGTTCAACTAACATTGTTTGTAGGAGTCGATACTAATGTCTTTATAGATGGGTCAAAAAATCAGGTCAATATAGAATAAAATATTGATGTCGTACAAAAGGAGTGCTTTTGAATTAATAATGCCAGTGTTCATGCACAGCCTGGCAGTGGCAGCGTTTACATCCCTACTTGAGAATCAAGATAAGTTCTGTGATATTGAGTATTTATCATTTCTATGTATAATTTATGATGTAATTGAGATTGTAATAGTGGCTGGAGTTACCTAATATTCAAAAGAAATCAGGGAAGGTAAACGCCGATAACCAGGCAGGAATACAGGCTATGTCTATGTAACGTTTTCTTTCTTACTGGTAAATGAAAGAAAACCCGCAGAGCTGATGTCGTCGACCACCAACATTTAGTCTAGCGTTACCACTACCTCGTTTTTATAACAACGCAAGCTACATTTGGTTATAAGTAGAATTTTCTTAAACAGTATTTTCTTCGTCTCTTACAGAAAATACTCCGTGATGATAGATTCCACCGTGGAATCGAACCCGAAGACGACTCACTATGGATGCCTTCACAACTACTCTGCGCTACCGCTTCCGTTATGTACCACTTACCTGATACACAGGTAAAGCTCGTAATTTAGCAATTTGTCAGTTTTAGATAGAATCTTACTTGATCATTGTTTATTTGGTTCAGTGTTCAACATTGTGAATAGAATACCTATTACTTTTTCCACACATCTGGATAATTAAGTGCTTCATAAATAATAGGTTTTTCGTTGTCATTTATAAAAATTTTGGAGTCTAATGTAGGGTACATTAGACTCCTAAATTTTTCACCTCCAATTCTTTAGGTTCAAATCTTCCGCATGTACCTATCTCTGGCGTTATCTCCTCGTCGTACCCTGAACGGTCGTCTATGCGTGTGGGCTTGCGGGCGCTGCGGGGAGGCCGCGGCTGCACCGCCACATGTAGCTGCAGCGGCTAGAGCTGCTGCTGCTCAAGCGCTTAGAGCTTACTGCGCACAATTAGGTGAGAAGCGTGAACAAGAAATATCATGTATACCTACACTTTGAAAGGGATTACGACTTCATATTATAAGTCCCACAGACAGGTCGCAACGGTTTTTGCTTTTTGGTTAAAAGTTTGTGTGTAATTGTTCTATTATGATCTTTGGTTGTCCTCGTTTCGGTTCTTCGATCTTTATCTGCTATAAATGTGACGTCAAATTAGATCATCATCAACATCAACCTATAAATGTTTTCATTGCTGGCTGCTTCGAATTTTTGTTTAGGACATACGATTACTTCACGATGTTTTCCTTCACCGTTTTGAGAGCTATTAGTGATGACGTAAATTTCACAAAGTATTCCGCCTGGCAAGGATCGAACCCACGACGTACAACTCGTAAGACGGGGCTGATAACAGTCGACCAATAATTAGGTCACTTGTAATAATTGAATTCTCATTAGTTTTTCCATCTAAGCGTGTTTGCATTCTTACTGTTACTAGGTTTATCAGTAGCCTTCGACTATTAATAACATGCAGGCTAAAAGAAAAACGACCACTTGTTGTTAATGCCTCAGTAAACATACTTATTCTTTTATTTAGATGAAGAGTGTCAGGAACTCCTTTCGGAGGGTTCTCCTCTGGGTAGAAACCACATCGTGGCTGTCGGCTGCTATAGCGAAGTAATTCCAGTCATTCAGTATTTATGCAGCCGACTATCTGAAACACAATTGTAAGTATAACACTAGCTTAAACCACAGTCAATTTAAATGAGTTTTTATCTTTTGAAGCTTATTTTTCGTTTTTTTTTCCATTTTTGTCAAGCTAGAATTAAGTATAGGTATACTTGCTGCAATGCTCAGAGTTTCATTGCGGGATAAAATCCCGGGATAAGGATGTTTGCCGAAGAACCAGACTCACAGACATAGTTCGTATTTGCAAGTTGAAATAGCAATGGACAGGCCACATCCCTCGTAGAACAGATAACCGATGGGCAAGAAAAGTTTTCGAGTGGCGACCACGGACCGCAGTGTAGGCAGACCTCCCACTGGGGTGACCGAGAGTCGCGAGTAACCGATGGATGCAAGTGGCCAATTGTTGTTCGGCGTGGCGGTCTAAAGGAAAAGCCTATGTTCAGAAATTTATAAAATGGGAAATAATTTTTAACGTACTCAAGGAGTCAAGATTCTAAAACATCGCTTCATTAATCCACAGGACTCCAAAACAGAACCCGTTGGCGCTCTTCTTCCTGGACTGCTTGTTGACTCTGATGTCCAGCCTGTCGGAGCGAGTGAGCGGCAACTCTCACTTCACCACGTTCCTCTGGCAGAAATTCTGTCCTTCACTCATATCCTTCCTTGGAACTCCTAGAGTGGATAAAAATATTAAATCAAGGTATGAGTTACTGCTTTTCATTAATTTTTCATTATTTTTATTCTTATGAATTTTATTAGATTTCATTTAATTAATAAATGTATTTTTTTTATGCTTATTTATATTGAGGCTTTTACCTTACGAAGGCCTCAGCCTCATCATATCCAACAGTCATTTATTGAAATAAGCTGTTCACAGCCGCACGTTGATGACACATGTATTGATTAGTTTTTTTTCCTACTTTTAAACGCTCTGAATAATATTCGAAGAATTGTAAAATTATTTCAGAGAGCACGATGGCCATTTAGTTGATGACTCTGGTAGAGGATCGGGTGCTCTGAACTCTGCACCCAGCTTCAACAGCAAGCAAGCTAAAGCTATCTACAGGTACAGTGGAAACAATTTTCCTACCTTTAAAAGATTTTAAAAATCGTCTTCTGAACCTGTAAATGCACTGAAAATAATGTCAGGATGCATTTTTACAGCAATTGGGCAGGAATGTAACTTTTAGGACGTTTGATTAGAAACCGATAACAACTGCGAAAATTGATTGAAAACTCGAGCTAGTTTAAAAAAAGATATTGATCATACTGAAAATTAATTTAGCTCAACACCCATAAAATTCTTTTCCACATTTCAGCATAGCAAACCAACTAGTCCGCCTGGTAGGTTCAACATCAAACCTACGTCCAGTGCTCGAAGCACTGTACCACCGCATGCTACTGTACCCGCCGGTGTCCCACCGGGTGGAACCTCTGCGAAGCACCCGGGAACTGCTGCAGAACCCGAAGAGACTGTGCCAACTGGTGCTGCTGAAGAAAGTCGACCATCAAGAGAGGCATAGCGATGATATGGCTATTATCAGATTGTAAGAAATTATCAGATTGTAATTATAATTTTAAGTCTTATATTAGTCTAGCGCTTGTAAGTTAAAGGGGCATGCGGTGCTAACCTGTAATAAATTGTTATACTAACCCTAGATTATGGTAGATTTAACTTTGACTATTTGTAGTAAAACAATTGTTGGTTGGTCAATAAAGAAAAAAATAAAAATAAAAGTAAGTGCTTTTAGAAATTTGACGGGCCAAGATGTATCATTACGTAAAGTGGCTATCTCAAAGACCATTCCGTTGAAACTCATTGATAAAGTCTCGGGTGTCTTTTATTGTGACCACTAAATTTGTAGCATCTTTGATCTTGATAAAATCTTCACGATGCCGTTTCCACTACCTGCTTGTCTCCACTGGTGTAATGAGTCAGTGACACAACCTTTTAGTTTAGGATGATTATTACTCTTAGGCACCAATGCACTGATAGAAAGTGCCGCGACTACAAAACAAGCACAATTTTAAACGTGAATATTCTCTTGGTCCACCAATGGCGGACAGTCACGCAAATCCACCAGTGGCACAAGGAAATGGTGGACATCGAGAATCGTCAATCTTTCACTGTCATGTTACTTCATTACTCACATCAGATGCTTTGGCAAAAACCAAACCTCCAGACTACATACACATTTTGTTTCTGAATTGTCTTTTTTTTGGTATTTTACTGTGGACACTTTTAACTTGCTACATCGTTCTCACATAATGTACCATCTCAAAATGAATGATGTAACAAAGGTTTTTGTAATAATTTTGGCGATCTAAAAAGAGTGTCCATGGAGTTTCTTGCCCGTTCTTCTCCATAGAGATCTACTTCTTGGAACGGGCATCTACGGTACTTTCACAGTTTTTATGTCTTGTGACTGGGACTGTAGCACCATAATTTTGTAGTATTTAATTATATTTTATGTCATTGACAATTCAAAAGTGCCTGTAACTGGTCTACTTGAAATAAATGCATTTGATTTGATTTGATTTGACATTTACATTACAAGTAAGAAAAAACATTCGTTCGTGAGTGAATTTGGATCTTTTCATTACAGAATAATGGATGGTATAGAGGAATGCGGCCGCAGCGGTAACCCAGAAGTTGTAGCCGCGGCAGTAGAATGCGTGGTCTCCTTACTGGACGCGCTAGAGAAGCTGTGCTCCGGCTCTACGGAGTACATCTCTCCTGAGATAGCCACGCTCATACTGGGACACTGGCCGAAGCTGCATGATGCTGACTATACGGGGCCTTTGACTTACCAGACATTGGCTAGATTACCTAGTCCGTATAGGTAAGGATGACACTGTATATCCAAGAAATAAACAAAAAACATCGTTCTATTTTATTTTTTAACATGACAATTAAAACTGTTTCAGAGATGTAGTCGCTGTATTACAAAGTACTGAAACGAAGGAACACGACTCATCAGGTATGTTTGTTTGACTAAATTCACAGTTCCAACTAAGTACACAATTAAAAGTACTGCTTTACAAAGCCGTAAATATTTAACGAAACAAAACCAAGTTCATTCATTCAAAAAATTCTATTGCAGATACATCTGGCCCCGAAAACGTAAGCTCTGGCAGTGACGGTGAAGCAGACTCAGATGCTGATAACGTATTCCTACCCTCCCGTGCCAGTAATCCCACAAACAATGATAATGACAAGAATACTGTGCGAGATAAACCTAAGGCGGTGCCCAAGACTTTGAACCTGGGAAGGTAAGAATATAAACCTCAAGAAACAAATTGATACTATACTAAAACATGTAGGAAATTTGGACGACTCCCGCCGGTTACAATAAAAGTCACTACCTAGTCGTAAATAAAAAAATGAGTGCAATATTGTTTCAGATGCACCATCACGGAATGCAACGTAGATTTGGAAAGGCACAACGCACGTCAGTTCATCAAGACTCTACAGAATTCACTTCTTCCTAAGCTGCTGAATCTCCGGACTTGTATAGAGGTAATTACATAAAGCTGTTACTTGCGCTGTAAGATTATTTTCTGTGTGTTCCTTCTTTAATAGTTATAGATTATCAAGTCTTTTTTATGTGTCTTCTATTACTTTATAGGTTTGTAAAAATATTTTTAAATTTTGGTGGCAGGTGGATGAAGCAATGCAAGAGTTCGCATCTAAATGCTGCCAACACAACGCAGCTCAGCCGCCAGCTACAGTTTGTATAATGAACGCAGATGGAGTATACCTCGCTACATACGCAGCATTGCTACTCACTCTCAAACAACGGAGAACAAACTACTACAGTCAACCCAGTGTAAGTACCTATGTAATAGTTTTTTTTTTTTGTAATTACTGCATTTGTACCGTATTTCTCTCATTAAAGTTTATATTTGAAGTAAATCTTGTAAGGTAATTGTATCATCATGTTTTGACATGCATCGTAACGAATACTAAGATAATATTTTGAAAAGCTAAGATGATTAAAAAGTTTTCCCAAGAATTATGTAAGTTATTGCCCTAAAAGTACATACACTGACTTTATTCATTCTTCGGAAAGGTTAGGTGCCTAGTGTATGCAGCCGGCCCAGATGTAGGTATAAAATTGGACTAGACGGAAAGAGTACATACTTTATACTCTATACTCTTTCCGTCGGGTGGCCAACCGGTCGATCGCGATCGACCGGTCGATCGCGACTATTAGTCCAGTCGATCGTGGCCTATATTATGTTGATAAAACATCATCAACTCAGACTTCCATTCCAAAGTTTTAAGTAAATTTAAGGAAACAATCTCACATGTGATATGAAAAGGAACTCCTAAAACTGTTCTGTTAAACCATGCTGTTTCATTTAAGATTTCAAGAAGTATGTACCTAATTGGTAGATCGCACAGGGTTTCGTTAGTAAACAGTAGATCTTATGTCTAATCAAGTTGGCCACCCCTGGTATATACGGATCGTTGCAGATCGGCGAGACACGTTTTCTTCTTTCATTCCCCTTGTCAGACATCAAACTTCTTCTTCCACAGAAGGTCCAAGTATCTCTAACAGAAGACGAGTTCGTTGAAGAAGTCCAAGGCAGTGGAGTGCTGGTGTACCTATCAGCGACATGGCTGCGGGAATTGTACCAACAAGTGCTTGCAACTGATCTTCTCAAAGAAGTTCCTACTTCAGATCACCCTCTTGTACATTTATTGTCAGGTACTTACTTCATATTCACGTGTGTGTTTTGATAAATACTCAATTATATTTAGTTAGGAGTAAATTAAATGCATTTTCTTTTTCTTGTTTCCTTCTGGTCTTCAGCAGATAGAAATAACCTATGCAAATTCGAAAATAGTTTTCGTGAGTCAATAGGATATTTCCAAATGACTTTTCTGTATCAATCGTGATGTAACTCACTCAAAAACTATAGTTTTAAGAATTAACAACTTCATTTGTGCAACTTCTTGATTGATGATTTTATCGTTTTTACTCACTTCTCAACAGATCTCGGCGGATTGGACCAAAGCCCTGTCATGTCAGACTGGCAGAAGCTGAAAGAAGTCTCTTGTTTATATAATAACACTGTTGACTCCCCACAACATGACGCTAGTTTACGTTGGGCTAGAAGGTAAAAAAAAACTATTGTGCAGACATGGACACTAATTTGTATGAACATAACAAAACTCGAATTCGAAATCGATTGCAACATTGAGATAAGACGAGATATACAGTAGAAGATACCCGGAGCTAAAGTTACCACGTGTATCATTTTAGTGCTCGAGACTTTACTACTTTTGTAACTACTGGTAACGTATTTCTAATCAGATTTTTATAATACGAAATCCTTTATTTTAGGATATTAACCTGTATTTGGGATTCCATGGTCACAGTGTTAAGTGTGCCGCTAACAGCATATGGTAACAAAAAGCAAAAACTACACGGCATGATATCAAAGAAAATAAACACTTTCGGCAAAAGAAAGAGGATTGCTTGGGAAGGGCTGACGATTCAATGCCTTGAAGGACTGCACAAGGTATTTTAATGGAAAATGGTATTAAATGGTCATTTTTATTTCCACATTTATCAAGTTAGTAAATAGTACACCTCTTTTGGATAAAAAAAAACACTTTGCTTTATTTTTGTTATAATTGATTTGTCTAAATGGCAGGCTGCAAGAGTAAGCAACACATTGAGCTTACAAAATCGTTGCAGTAGTATCCTGGCTCTTTTGGCTAACTCCGCCATCTCACAGCCACCGAACGGCAAGATTTTATCGACACATGCCCTGTCTTTGGACATATTAATTACAGGTAAGGTTATTTTGTTGGTCGCCAATACTCTGCCCCGTAACACTATTGGCGCCCAAGTAAGACTAGTTTGTGTAATTGAATTTCAATGCATATTTTATTAACACAATTAATATTAAATAAAAATTTTACTATAGGTGGCTTGGAACTCGGATCCAAGGCTCCAGAATGCTGGGAACATATTTTCGCAGCCTGTCAGTACGTGTCTAGTTTCGAGCACTCATTATTCGGTCACCAAGGGAATAATGCTACTCCAATAGTGACCATGCAAACTGGAAGGAATAAGACCGTTTCGATACTACAAGCTGATGCTAAATTGGGATTAGATGGTCGAGATGATGAAACTTGGTGAGTTAAATATAAATTTCAGGTGCTACATAATTATGAATTCTTCTGCAAGGTTCTTGCTGCTCAGCCTGGTGTGATGCCTGATTATTATTTGTTAATTACCGTAGTGTGGACGTCTTCAACTTCTTGCAACCGGTGTTCGAGAACAATTTGAATAATGACATGTCAGTGGCGAAAATTGTAGAAACTTGTAGACAGGAGGTATGTAGGTACTGCACATATTACTACATCGGAAGCTATTCTTAAAAGTTAATGGCTTTTTATTCTTTAGGGAGGTAACGTAATATCTGGATCTGGCGCTGCTCGAGTATGTTGCGCATTAACTGCTGCAGCCGACACATTGTTTACGCGTTTAGCAGCTACTACCACGTTGCCTACGCTGAAATCAGCGCTACAGAGGCTGGTTGCACATCAACATCGATTGGTAATAGTTTTTCTTGCATGTTTTTGATATTGGTTTTGCGTATATCGCATAAATGAAACAACGTGTCCATATTTCCCCCAGTTATTCTGCTCGTGGGAGGCAGACGTGGCGAACAACAACGTGTGGTGGTGGCGGCGGGGCAGCGCGGACCGCGGCGCGCGCGCGGGCGGGGAGGCGGCGCGGGCGCTGTGCCGCGCGGGGGACGTGGCGCTGCGCTGTCTGCGGGCCGCGCGCCCGCTGGCGCACAGGATGGCCATATGGACTGTTGTGGGACCATACTTTATGCAGGTATGGAAATGTTCATCACTAACGCCCGAAGTTAATATTGTATCTTAATCCTGATCAGTTTTCCTTGACGGCTGCTTTGGATCGAATTGAAAAATTCGATCGTTAATTGGTTACAGACAAAGATTTGGATCATTTGGTCTACACCGTTCTTACTTCTTCGTAGGCCACAATAAATACTGAAAAAATCATGTTGCATTTGTTACCATCATCATCTTTACTATTTTCATCATAAATATTATAACTTGCTTCTAAGTAAGATCGTAGCAAACCAATTCTGTAGCAGTAAATACATTTTTGATTTAACTCCATAGGCGGCCTGCCACAAGGACATCCAAATTGCAAGCCTAGCCATACAATGTCTACACGACTGCGCAACTGCTCTACTCAACCAACAAGTAGAGTTACCACACTTCCACTTCAACGAGGCTTTACTGAAGCCTTTCGAGAACCTTCTCTGCCTGGAACTGTGTGATGACGACATACAGGTAAAGTCTATAACCATGGTAACAAAACACTGTCAAATAATGGTCTACCGAATTCACTTTTTCTTTTTTTCTCCAGGAACAAATCATATCCTGCATATGTGAATTTGTGGAGACGAACAGAATGGAAATAAGATCGGGCTGGAGACCACTCTTCAATACATTACGAGCTGCCAATAATTCCAACCAGTACTCCGCCATTTTGGAAATATTCAAAGTGTTTCTCAGCACAGACAACACGCTTGTCTTCGCAAACGCAGCTCTTGACTGTATATTGTGCCTTTTAAGTCATATCAAGGGACTGCACTATGAAGAAGTTCAAGCAACTGAAGTAAAGCCAAAGAAAGTCACCACTCCTACTCAACCAAAACCTAGTCTTAGCCTAAAATTCTCAAAGAATAGCAAATTCATACCCCTCAGTGAAGAGAAATCTGAAAAAGTCATCGTAGATATGTGTAGAGAGGCATTGTACCATTTAGAAAGTTGCGCAGATATTTTGACAATGATGTACAATATGCCGAAATGTCCTATTTTTAATACGGGTAACAGAATTAAAGGAGATATGCCACTGTGCGTCGTGGACCCTATAATACCAAGTGCTTCTCTTGATATCACAAAGTTCATTTCTAATGAGCATTATGAAGAAGATCTCATCTCATACAGAAAATTATCAACAAGTCTTCCCCCTTCCAATACTACAAATAATTGCCTTTTGAAACTTGATAAGCCAAGTAACATACTCAAAGTATGGTACGTTCTCATTGAGGGTTTGATCTCAGCTACTGTCGTCTGTTCGAAGAAGAATCAGCCGGCTGCTATGGAAACTTTATTCAAACTTTTAAGGAACACTGTTGAAGTACCTGGTACCCATTTTGGTTTACACTGCATTAATCATCTTCTTTTGCCAACTGTGCAAAACTGGCTCCGTCAGATTGCAAATGTTAACACTCATTGGGACAGCGTGATGCCAAACTTCAAACAATGCTGTGGTATGACGACTGATACCATCGTAGTATATCTACATCATTTACAGCAAATAAACGTTGAGCGATCAACAGTTGATGAGAAAAATGAGGGAGAAGAAATAGAGCCCATTGAGAGTGTAGAAGCAACTTTTGCTTTGAAGCAAATCATGTTGATTCTAGTTGAATGCATAGCTCAACCTCAAGAACCAATTGCAAGGCTAGGAGCGTCGTGCATAAGACACATAATTTTAACATCAGGACATCTCCTTACTGACAATCAATGGGAGATCGTTTGCACAAGTCTACACAGAGCTTGCAACGTTAGTTTGACGCCCCTCAAACAATTGACCTTTGCTTTCAAAGAGAATTCAAACAGTTTCTATGGAGATTTAGCTATAGTCAAAGTAGCTGCTAGGAGGGACTGTTCGGTAAATGATAACGTAAGACTGCACGCAATGGCGCAACAAGTGTTCCTTACTGAGCAATTGAAAGGAGACGGCCATGCTAAGATAACTCCTAAAAATTCTTCACAGAATTTGATGTTGATTGATGATCGAAGTTATATTTTCTTGATTTATCTTCAGGAATCTATTAATTCCTTAAATCCAGAGCTATACACCGTCAGAATCCCTCACAGGGGACTGGTCGTAGGATTGCTAGCACATCAAATATTGGTTCAAATAATTGCTACCGTTCTCATCCAAGCATCGTCAGATGTCTTCCAAGGTATTAGCAGTATCTTACTGGATAGTCTCAAGACGGGCTCCAACGTTTGTAATTACAAGTTCTTCCTAAACAGTGACAACACGGATTTATTGCTAAGGAGTTTGGAACTTTCATTCACAAGAGCTATGCAATTTGATACAAGGCCGGGTTTAAAGTTTCTCGTTCAAAAAGTATCAAATTTGGATCACGCTGCCAACTTATATAAACAAACCACATCCTCGTGGCTCATCAAAATCATTGCTTTAACGGAAATATTCTTTAATGGTGTTCACCGATTTAAACTAAAATCTACAGATATATCTATAATATTAAACAATTACACAAATACATTGAATTTGACACTGGAATATGACCGATTTGTGACAAAAATATTCGACTTAAAGCATACATGGGAGTTTTTGTGTCATAACTATGCGAAACATCTGATACGTGTATCTGATTTTGATGATCATGATACTAAAGAGAGAATGTCTTGTAGTTCAGTAGAAAGTGATAATTCATCAGAACATTACGATCAATACTATCCACCAGAACCAAAAGAAAATTCTGAAGAACCGCCAGCGATAAACGAAAAATTTAATATTACCCCAGAAGAGGGCACTGAAAAACCAAAACCATTCACATTCGCTGATTTCAAAGCTAACAGTCATGGATCTATCACTGTAGAGATTCATGCTGAAAACACACCTTCAGAAGAGAAGAAACTTGAGGAAGAGACTGTAATAGAAGCTCCTGAAACTGATGAACCCAATGACCAAGGCTCCAATGCTGATGATGACAAACGTACAGAGCATGAAAAAGGTGCAGATGATAACAAACTTATAGATGGTAATTTACCACAAGAAATAGAGATAAACAAAGAAACTCCTATAAAGGAAAAGAAAGGCAGTGTCCCAGATATAATAGAAAATCACAACATAGATACTCGAAAAGTAAATATTACAATCTGTGATGGGCCTTCCTATGAGAAGATAAAAGTAGCTGAACCAATATTACCACCACAACCAGTGCCTCCGGAAATAGAACAGCAACGAGCTTTGAGTATTAGCAAGGTGAGAAATATTCATCTACGTATTTACTTCTAACCTTACAACATTAGCCAATAATGTGCCCACTGCTGGGTCACTTGCTTCCTCTCCATGAGATGGATTGGGCTATAATCTACTCTACTACCCTTTCTTCCATTTCTTTTTCAATCAGTAGCTCTTCTAAATATTTTTACTTTTGGCGATTTTGAATCAGGGATATCTAGTTTCTTCCAATCACTTGTCTCCCTAGACAACCGACTATGTAGGCAGACGATATATTTTATTTCTACTCAATATTAACTTTATTTTTTCTTTTTAGGACACCGAAGTGCAACGTAACTGTTTCCAAAATATTTTAATGGCATATCTGGAACTGGTCCTCACATTTTCGCTGGAGAGGTTCCAACTAATCCACCCGGTAATACACAATGGGTTCCTGCAGCTTGCCAAAACTGTCACCGACCCACAATTAATCGATAGAATTAATTTATTTTTCGATAAAAAATACTTATGTGATGAACTTAAGTGATCAATTAATTGTGATACTATAAAATTCACATTGTAATATTATATTCCTCGATTGTTTCGGACTTTCGGTGTTTGTGAAAAATACAATCATATTATAAAGGTGTCTTTTCATTTCCAACAAAACCCTGACCTTACGTGTGCATAAAATCCTTTTAAAATGTAAAATTAAATAGCTTCCCTTTTTTGGAAACATTTTTGTAGCAGCCTACATACAGTTGATATCTATCTAATGTCCAAAATACATACAAAAAGCAAACCTCGTCTGGGACTTGCAATCCGTATTTTCAAAACTAATGCCTCCTATTTCTTAACTCTCATTCATTTTCAACTTTATACGGCATTTCGAACTGCACTACGCACTTGGATGTACAGCGTAAATCTGTAAAATATAGCATAAAAATCTCATTTAGTCATACAAATTACTAAAACTATTTGAACAGAAAAATTTAATAAATTTTATCGACTGCGTGTCCTCTTTACTTTAACCAATTACAGGCCGCTTTCATTTATTGTGCGTGAAATCAGAAACTTCAATAGCGTACAAAGCAGCAGGATTTCTTGATTGGTTTTCAAAATATAATTTCTGGAGTTTTGTTTTTTAAGGCTCGCAAAATATCAGTAAACTGCAGTTAATCAAATTGCTTGTATTAATTAATTTAAAGTAATTGAAAGTCATAAAAGAGGATTATAACACAATAAATACATAAAGACAGTTGAAAAAAAACACTAGATTCCAACGCTGGTTATCATCAAGTACTACTTTACCAAGTCAATATAATCGGTGCTAATCTGTTAGCTTTAAACCAGTAATTATTTCTATTACACTACTTTAGTGCTTACACTAATATTATTTCCATTAAAGTTATAGTAAACTCGATAATAGTGCTTGGCAATATTTTTTTAAACTTTTTTAGCATACGTCGATGATATTATAGTCTTTTCTTATCTTTTACACTGTTGCTGGTAAATAAAATGTTAATGTAATAATGGTATTTTTTTTATTTCAATAATCTTTTAGCTTGTAAACAATATTCACATTTTTAAAATAGCTAAACATCTAAAAATTAATAACAAAGTAATAATTGTAATACATATTTGGTTTAAGGACTACGAGTACTTTATAAAAATGTCTTTTGTAAAAATGTTATAAAAACGCTTGTTGCAGTCTATCGTGCATTATTTGTAAAATTCAAAGACATTAATCTCATTACAACTATGATGGCACAACGAACTCACGTGAAGAGCATGACTAAATTATTTGCGCCTGATTTTAAAGCAAACCAAAGCATAATCTCTGAATTCTTTGTATACGTTTCTAACGATGGCACTAAATTATTATTTGTAACATTCAATATTTACATCTACTGTACAAATTTACATTATAATGCTATACACAATGCCTGCCTACCTTAAAACGTAGATACTTAAACTTGCTAACAAAGCACCTATTGATAGACTCATAGTATTTGCACCTTGTGTGGGATACGTATGCACAGTCAAAGCATACGATAAAGAACTTAAACCTAAATCACTAGTGATCAAAACACTCTCTCTATTAATCATGTCTGCTATTTTCTCAGCTTCTAAGATACACACATTCAGTTGTAAATCAGTTGGGTTTTCCAGCATTGTTTCAACTATGA
The DNA here is from genome assembly GCA_943136025.2 of Agrotis puta. Lineage (NCBI taxonomy): Eukaryota > Metazoa > Arthropoda > Insecta > Lepidoptera > Noctuidae > Agrotis > Agrotis puta. Next base: position 5,223,896 of record OW964184.2, on the reverse strand, counting down.
CGAATATTTCCATTTCAATAGTGAGGTACCCTCTGAGAGCACACTCTGCTATCTTGACATGTCTCTCTAGAGCTCTCAAGATATTGTTCAGATTTATAACTGTGGCGGAAATATTAGTTCCATAAAGCGCTCTGTCAATTTGTTTCTTTGAATACAATATTCTTAAGGCTCCTCCACATTTTGGACAGCATGCTCCTGGAGCGGTGAATCCTTGGCAGTTAGGCTTCTTCAGTGGAGGGCACATGATTCTGTCTATCAATGGACACTTTGGTTCCATAAGGTCTGATATTGGGCCTACGGCGAGGCAAGGCCCTGCGTAGTCTACGCTCACGTATTCAGACCAAGCAGCACATTCTGATATGTAAGACACCCCGTTCACACCGCATACTGGTCCAGCCTGAAATATTAATGACAGTGAAAAGGCCGGTCGAAATTCGTAGCTCTAATTAATTTAGCTGGCCTTAATAATGAAACATCGTGAGTTGCAGCCTCACAATTCCTCATCTTCTTTATTGTGTTGGACAGGCATGGAGAAGTATATTATAAGAACACTCACAGCAGAACACCCCTCGAGACAGACGCCCCAGTAGGCGAACTTCCGTCCGCTCATGACCAGGTGACACGGGTTTATATGTGTGCGAGCGTCCGTGTCACACACGGGCATACCCGGCTGGGAGTTGCAGTTCACAGTGCTTACTGAAATATCGATGATGATAGTAAGTAAAGAAATGTAGAAAAGGATGCAAATAAAACATGATAAAAATTTATAATTGATCCACATTAATCTGACGACAATTACGGTGAAGTCACATTAATATACACAGGTCATTATTATCTCGTATCCTTTTCATTTAAGTTGACGAAAATGAAAGGTTCAATAACTTGTTAAGAGCTTCCGATGCCAATAAATGCGAACGCTTGCGATCGGTGACAAAATGAGAGATATACCCTTAAATAAATAACAAATACGAATGATTGATTTGGTCATGATGTAAAGATCGAAATAAATTGAATTAAAGTATGATTGGTTGCCACAAGATAACATACCACAGTGGTACTGCGGGCAGGAGGTCTGCAGTCGCGACAGACACACGTTGGTCGCCGCCATGCACACATGTCGTCGTCCACACGACGCACTGCTGCACGGGGAACCTGTGCCGAACTCTATTTCACCGTCTGATGCGCCTGCACATCTGGAATATAGAACATGTTTGACAGGTAAAGTAAAATCTCCTCCTCCTCGCGTCGCATTCCTTATTACTGAGGGTCGTAATTTCCCCGAAGTGAAGTCACTTTCAGCTTGACGATGCTTCGCCATCTGTTTCTGTCTTTGGCAGAAATAAGCGCATTGTGAAGTTTTGTGTCCAGGGAAGAGCGGATTTAGTCCGATCAATTAAGTGGATTGCTTCTACCCTCGGACGTTTGCCATCAACCTTGCCAGTAACCAACAATAACAACACTGCCTTTTCTTATGATTTAACCTAAAAACTCCAGGATTCTTTGAAGACAGGTGGTAGAAAATCTGGTTTGGATTTTAAGGTTGCTGAGAATGGACTTTTTGGAGCGGAATGCAGCCCAGGGCATCTGTAACATGCAGAGCTGGAGGAAAACTTTAAAAGCATCGTTGCGATCAGAGGAAATCAAGAAGTCTTCTCTCTCTCACTCCCACTCCTGGAATGGAGTCACGCACATTTTATAATTAGGTTAGAAAATGATCTAAGAATATAATAAAAATATATAAAAAAAAGGAAATTAGGGAATTATCAAATGTGTACTCACGGCCAGGGTGGAAAAAACTATCTATTAGTACTTACTTAGCAAGACAAGCATTAGGGTAGTGTGTGTGTCGCGCGCGCACGGGCAGGTGGTGCGGCGGACAGTAGCACGGCAGCGCGGCGCCACGGCCACACGCGCGCCGCGCACACACGCGCTCGCCGCCGCGACATGCGCACGCGTTGCACTCCATGTAGTACTTCTCACCTGATTGGGGTCATGGATTGGACTTGTTTATAATAAACAAACACATAGATAATGGACTGAATAAAAAGAGTAAGCGATCGTTCGGCCAAAATTTGTCTTTCTTTGTCTAAAGTTTGAATTCACCAATGTCAAAATCTATCACAAGCTTGAATAATAACTTCAACTTTTTGTATAACATTAACACCTTAATCGCGATTTCGGACAGGACTTTAACCTTAAATCTTTCAACGACAAGGATTTTTTTTTTTCAATATTTCCTTGACCATATTTATTCAGTCTCCAAACAAGCTCAGATCATCTTACCTTGCATAACTTCCCTGTCATGTAGCTGGCAGTTCTCCAGCTCAACACAGGGCAGTGGCTGACAGTCCATCAGTCCCTTGAGGCCACAGCGACAGATCTTGAAGCACGCCTTGTGCAGGGAGGACTGCATCGGCACCCGCACCCACGTACCAACTGGGACTATTTGTGATGAACTATCACCTGCGAAATTAATTGAGATAGCAAAATGTTGCAAGCATTTCATTTTTATTGAATACATCAAATCTGATTGTATAAACTAGATGAACATTAAGCATTTCAGCATGTCCAGCGGGATTACATCCTGAAGGTTTTTAAGGTAAAAGTAATTGCGGCTAAGGCTGGGCACATGGACGATAGATGATCCGGTTCCCGGATACGATACGCAGATCGGATGAGCCCCGCATATGCCTTTTGGTGTCCTGATTGGGAAACCCAATGAGAAACCCTGACGTGTGCGGCCAAACGGACAAGAAATATTATAGCGCACAAGTCAATGTATGGTCGACTAGAGTTGGTAGAACAAAAAGGGCTCAAAATAATTTTCTGGCATCTTACGTCACGATACTAACTAAAAACCTATTTGGTGCAGGATTTTGTCCGTTTTCTTGACTGGAGTTGACTGAAGACTGAAGGGACTTGACTGAGTGGAGTGGAAAGGATCATCAGACTCATACTGTGTAAAACCCGAAAACCCATACGATTCCTTCAATTACTTTAAGGGTTCTCGGGCTGCGATAAAGTCTTGCAACTGTAATAACAAGTTCGGAACCAATCATCGTAAATTCTCTACAAACGGTTGATAGAAATGAACTCAGTTCAGTGTCTTACCGAGCGGGCATCCATCGACGCAGTAGTACCGCGGACATGTGCCGCCGTGCAGACAGTTCCTGTTGATGACGCACGTCTGCGGCGCCGTGCATGGAGACCCCGAGCATGGAGACGTCACTACCTCCTTCGCTGATAGTAATGGAGCCTCTGTACCTGAAAACAATAGGGTAAAATTGAACTCATGGGTATTCAACGACCGGGGTCGCGGGTCTATCTCATTAAATAACTGTAATCCTGGAATGTAAAGGGCTATTGAAAGATCACCGTGGATTTTAGTCAGTACATTTCTGACAGTCCCTCTCGCCCCGTCCCGAGTGGAAGGACTCATTTGATGATTTTAACACGTAAAAAATCTGAGAGTCGTAAACTAAACAAAATAAAATAAATAAAGAAATCGTTTAATGTCAAAAGGGCAGCCAGCAGCAGTAAGCAGGACACTGTGTACTTACTAGGAGACATAAATTGATGTAGAGGTACACAGGGTGCGTTGTTATTAGTAGGTGTAAGTCTCGCACATAGCGCTCTCGCCGTCAATGTAGGAGGTGCTCGAGACCACTCCACACACGATGAGACCAGGCTGGCACACTCTTCAGCACATAGTAGACTGCTGTGACCCTGGAGATTTCAAGAAGTTTACATGATATTGTTAAAAATGTATCAGTTTCCGGTAAAGTACAAAGTTGGGAATAAGCTTGGCTGGTGAGGATTACGGTAAAATACTAGCTATGATTATGAGTCCACCTGGTTCCGAATTCCAATCACGTTCTCTACTACATAATGTGGATGAAGAAAACGAAAGACGTTTTTTATTTCCAAGATATTAAATTTAGGAATAATGTTCTCATGTTCTTAAATAAAAGGACAGATTTACACAGTTCTCAAACATTTAGGCAATTCTTCTTGCTAGAAGAAGAATCAAAATTTCACTTGGATGTACGTAGGTTAAATCTAAAACGGATTCTAACTATACCCAGCAACAGAATTGACCCCACAATCCATTACTATGCACGTCAGTCTTGACTACCGGTCTCCCAATAAACGCAACCTTCGTCAATGTTACTCTATAAAACCGAATCTATCTGTTTGCCTAAATATTTAAAAAGGTTGCTCACCTTTGCCGTACAGGGTTTGACGTGAAGCGCGCAGGCGACGCTCTTCCAAATATCAATAGGACACTGAGATGAGTTCTTTAGAGGCAGCTCCATCCCGGATATTATCAAAACTCTGTAATATACAAATTCATTATTTAGATCCTCGATTGATGACGTGACGTGACGAACGTGTTGTGTTCCACGCGCGCCTCAAGGAGTGTCAGCTTAGTGACGGGGCCTGTAGAGGGCCAAAGCCTACCGGGGTCGCGAGACTAACGAATTACCGTGACCCCGGTACGTAAAGGGCTATTGAAGGACACCGTGGATTTTAGTCAGTACAAGTCTGACAGTCCCTCCCGCCCTAAAAAAAAAAGATCCTCGATTGATGCTAGCAACATTTATAAGCTTTTTTTTCTCTTTTTTTTATCGTGGTAAAATCATCAAATGAGTCCTCCCACCCAGGGCAGGACGGGAGGGGGTCACGGTAGTTCATGAGTTCCGCGACCCCGGCAGGCTTCGGCCCTCTACAGGCCCGTCACTAAGCTGACACTCCTTGAGGCGCGCGTGGAACACAACACGCCGTCGACCCAACACATTTAATAGGGTAAAACTAGGTAATACGCCCTGGTTGACGCCCCATTATTCTAAAACTCAAACTTACTGCTTGGAACCAAACGCGAGTGTGGCCACTGCAATTGGCGTACAAAATGGCCGAGGCCGACGGCCATGTTGTAAACCAACAGTGGCCACACTCGCATGTAATTTCGAGCAGTAAGTTTGAATGCTAGAATAAGGGGAAGTTTTGTATTACCTAGTTTTACCCTAATTGTAATTAAATAAATATAAAATAAATATTCCACTACTATCACATAACGCCATCTAGTCCCAAGCTAAGCAGAGCTTGTGTTATGGGTACTAGACAACTGATAAATATACTTATATATTTGTAAATATACATATTATAGATAAATTACACCCAGACACAGAACAAATGATCGTGCTCATCACACAAACATTTGTCCTGGGTTGGAATCGAACCCACGACCTCCGGCATAGCAGTCAGGGTCACTAACCACTAGACAAACAGGCCAAATTTAAAGGTATAAGGAATGGTGTATCAATGGAACATGTAGAGATCCATTGAAAATAAGAACCCTGCTGACAAGATGGGTGTTGTGTCTGATCGGCTACTGCCCGAGAGTTGTTTTACGAGCAGGTAAATGCTTATTACGCAGGTAAGTTAGCTAACGTGATGAATGTTCTTATGTTGAGTGAAAAACATAACTTTGGCCTCCTTTACAATTAGTGGTATAATTTTTATTATACCAGTAATTGTAAAGGATTGTACAAAGTTATCTACGAAAAATACCCATTCGTACTTAGTTCAAACTCTAAAAGGACTACAAGCAATAAATCTTACCCACTTCCCTTCTGCTCGGCGACTGCTAGATGAGCCTCGAGGTCTGCCTGCGCGGTGCACGACCTGAACAGCGTGGTCGGACGACTGTTCAGTTGGCTGCAGTACGTCAGACCAGCGCAGCCCAAGGAACAGGGTGCGTCCACTGCAAGTTGGAAGACCATGATTGTGCTGAGACTAGAAATCTTAGTTAAGGAACTAAGAGGTTCCAGTCAAGGGAAAGTCGCGTAAGATCCCGTTGACGCAAATGTATTGTTTAGCTGACTTCGGTACGTCAGACCAGCGCAGTCCAAGGACCGGAGCATCCACTGTAAATTAAAAAAAATATTTTTCTGAGGCTAATAACGCTTGTATATGTACTAGTGGGATCCATTCTGGGACAGTAAACACGATTATAACGAGATTTTAATCATGTCACGAAACTTATCGGAAATTCAAACAAAACTAGTTAAATAACCCATTGATAAAGTTCCTGTCATTGTATTCAGTGCGAAGGGATTCCTAAAGAAACTTTCTATGGCCTCATCCGCTAAGAACTCCAAGAATAGCTTGGCAATTGATATTTCTAATCTGATGATGCCACAATTGCAAATCTCAAACCGTTTAAAATACAAAGCAATCTGCAAAGTACCGACAATCACCGCTAAAGAGCTAAGGTAATCACAACGGCATATTCTAGTCAGCTGTCCTAATCTGCATGGTCGACGCATCGTCTCATCAAGGCGCGGGAATGTCGCATTAATATGGATGCGAGCGATTTAGCATGTTTTTCTAGAAGCCACATGTGTATGCATTGCGGAGATGGAGGACACTGCAGTTTAGTACGTGATTGAAAGATATGTGATGAAATAATGTCTGAAAGATATAAGATTGTTTTAGGGTCATGGAGATAAGTGAGCGATCTGGCAAACCTTACTATTTGTCAATAATGAAAAAGCTATATGGACATACGATAACGCATTGGGAGAACAGAGAATCACAAAATTCTGTTTTTTTTTTTTTAAATTAGGTACCTAGGTTGTGTATGTTTTTAAACAAAATAATAAGGTATAATGATGGTGAACAGCAAATAATGTAGATTTCACCTGATCAATTTTAATTAAAATTAGCTGTAATACAAAGGTATCAACCTTCATAACGAAATCTCTTACGGACGATAATAATGAATAATATATATATAATAATATAATATAATAATAATGAATCTAGCCACCCGCTCTTAAAGGTTTTGTGATTTGCTTAAAACGTGGAAATTTTTCATTTTACGCCAACCATTCGAAGTAAAATCTCCAATTTATGGCAAAAACATCGGTTGTGTAGTTCAAAATCATCTTCTAAATCTAAACTATGCAATGAATTATGAAGCGAACACTCAGAAAAACACAAAAAACGAAGACCAAAAAGCTGAGAAACAATAGTGAAATTCAAACATACCGTCGTCCATACATTCCGACAATACAATCTCCTGGGGATCACCCAAACATTCCGTGTAAAACTTCTGCCAGTTAGTCTGCCAGCCCGAGTTGAACGTCTCGAAACATAATCTTCGACAGTTTATTGTCACTGCCTGAAACAAAGTTTAGTTCGTTTACTTTCTGCAATACTTCTTCAGCACATAATACAGTTCGTTTGCTTAAGAAATCAGAAGTTTTATGGTGGATTTAGCGAAGGAATGGAAGTTTGATCCCCTAGTGGATCAAGGGCATGTGTCGTTAGGAACTCCAGAAAACGGATTGCAAGGGAAAAATTGAGCTCCAAAATGTTTTTATTTGTGTTAATGTTTAAGACTGAACTAAAGAGAAATTGTTTTTTTGTTTGAGATGTGTTTGCTCTTGACTTACGGCTAGGTTAGAGGTGACAGCGACGAAGTCAACGTTGGAGTGAGCTTACCCATAATAAGCATGTTCAGTAGTTTACTCTTAACTTTGACAAGATTTGGAAAGATAGATGCAGGTACCAGGCAGGTGCCACTCTTTTGCTGTCCGTATTATGAAGAATGATAAAAAGCTTAATACGAAGCGCTTGGTAGAATGGCAACTGTATATAGATGGTAACTTCCTTTAAAATAAAACACAGGCTAAACACACAACAGGTGCGCAGTTTTAGGCACTACGTCAGTTAGCCCAAAAAGATCTTACCTTCTGACAACAATGCAGTTTAGCAATATCATGCGGGATCAGATCCTTAGGTTCGGGAGGCGCGTCCTTCTTCAGGAAGCACTGCCAGAAGCCGTCGAGAATTAAGGGTGCTCCACAGTCCACCTCTAAGGCCTCCACCATCTCCTGCAATACTCCTTTACTCCGCAAGACTCGTTCACAAGTCGGCTGGCATTCAGGCTTGTTTGATTCGCGGCAGCAGGGTAGATCTGGATAAGGATGAAAAAATTTTAAATTCCAAAAATCAAAGGTCTTTCAGGAATAACAAATACCCGTTAGTTACCACAACCAACGATACCAGAAAATCCCCCAACGAGCGGTATTGGCGGTAATCACTTGACGCTAATGAAATCAGTAACCATTCTAGTTTTTCAACGATTACATGAATAATATGAAGTCGACTTTCAATTTGGCAATCGTTTAGCAGCTGTAGATAAAGTAAGGCACGGTATTTAATATAGGTTACCTACATTTAGTAGTATCCGTAGACACGACAGAATCTGTGAGGTCTCTGAGACACCTCATGAGATCAGGGGACTCCTCACAGGTCTGCAACGCTGTGGCTCTAGCTTGCAGATCAACTCGTGATTGGCCGAGACGCCATAGCGCCTTCTGACACTCCTCGTGACATGTCATGGATTGCGTCTGCGCTGCGGGAAGACGGAAGGTTACATGTATTATTGAAGAAGGTGTTTAAAAGTAACTTGGGAGAGGTTTATATATGGCTACAATGGACTGCGGTAAGATTCATAATCATTTCATTCATGTAAAAGGTCATAGCATCTATACATATAATAAATCTGTAGAATTGACCCTTCTGTACATTGATAAAATAAATAGCGGGGGGTGTTGCTGGATCGATACCAAACCCAAATTTGTGATTTAAAAAATTTTTGTCTGTCTGTCTGTCTGTATATGCAGGCATCACGTGAAACTAACGGTTCGATTTCGATGAAACTTGGTATAATTATACCTTATTATCCTGGGCATAAAATAGGATACTTTTTATCCTGGAAAAATACGTAGAAAAAAAATCTTATTTTTCAGTTTTATTCATAGATGTTGTTCTGTAGAACCGCGAATCTCCTTAATTATTATAGGCTTAGCCGTATTTGAGTCCAATAGATATTTATAAGATGTCATTGTCAGAGTTACTCAAAATGGAGAAATAAACCATCCACGCGAAGACCGACATCCGCGCGGACGGAGTCACGGGCGGAAGCTAGTTTAAAATAAAAATATACAATACAAATAGCATTCTTGAAACATGAAATTTTCCTTGAAACTTAGCTATTTTAAAGTGTCTCATCGATTATTATTTAATTTGTTTAACGACTGAACTTTGAAGAAATCCTTTTGTTTTAAAAGGATTCCTTCAGTGCTTGTTATGAGAACAAGAAAATAAAGTTCTCGTCTCCTTTCTTCTTCACTAACTACTCACAACAGCAATGCTGCGCCTCCTCCTGCCTCTGCACACAGTCAAAGAAAGCGATCTCATCGGACCTCCGACATGCGCCCGCGCCGACCAGCGCGCTCTCGTTGGCAGCCATGGCGCAGGCGTGCCGACATGACGTCAGGCGGCCCAGCGAACAACACGCGCGACCCCACCACCCGGACCCGGAGACCACTTCTGCTTGAAAAGGGAATTTGAAATTATAATGGCTTGACTAGCTAAGTTTCTACTGAGAAATGATTATGTACAATTCTTGCAAAAAAGCGTAGGCTGCAGTAACCCTTTCGCCCTTCGTTCATACACAACGCGACGAAAGTCTCCGTTACATTACGACTTCAGTAATATCCAGGCGACTACTGCAATATAAAACTATAGAGGATCGTACACAGGCAAGTGTCAATGGATAATAGGCTAACTATTATTATACATATGTACTTGAACCACAGGGATTTTAACAAACTGCAGGACAAAGTGGCTGATGGCGGATACTAAACAACAAGCCATCAGTTATGATAAAGAGAATAAAGATCAGTATGATTTGAACATCACGGGTAACAAAAGAGGTATAATGTCAGTCATTTATCTCATTTCCAATTTAAATAACATGGAAATGACTGTAGATGTAATAAAGGCTGTTAGAGCAAAGATAAAGTTATCAAAAATCATATCCAGTTAGCTGAACTTTTTTGAATTAAAGTAAAATAGAAATAGAGAAAAGTTACCTTGAATTGTCTTGTTCATGCAAATCCAAAACTCAATCTGCAATCAAAAACATTTGATCAGAGCACATAGTACCTATACAACCTATCATTTGTAAATCATATCTTTTATCTTTCCTTTTTCTTATCCACCATTGTTTGTAGTAACTCTATACTTGGGCACTGCATTGTGAGGGCAGGAAACTCTATACCCACCCCAATTACAATACAATACTGATAGGCGGTTTATTGACAAAAATGAATGAAGATTTATTTCAGAGAGTGAGTTCAATGGCGGTCTAAACTGTGATTGTCTGAATGGGTCGTATCGCCTTACTGCAGTGCCGCCTACGATCCTATTTAATTTTTATGGTAACGTTTGTTCGGGGACTAATGTTTGATGTAAGTGTTTTGAAGTGGTTTTGGCGTCATCTTATGCTTCTTAGAGTAGACTGTAGCTTAAGAGTTTGTATTTTATATAGAGTTATGGTGGGTACGAAAGATTTGTCTCAAATTGTAATGACTGAATCCAGTTTAGCAAAATTGTATTGGATTTTAACAAAGGTTTCTAACAAATATTTCAAGGATGTAATTAATAAATTATAGTTTAAAAAAACTAAAAAAACACGCTTTAATAGCAATCGAACTAAAAAGTAGAAAATAATTTTTAAGTATAAGAGAGTTTGAGTAACTGCAATATAAAATCCAACAATCAATTATCATAATTAACTTAGAATAAGATTAATATAAATATTAAGATATTAACAAAAAATCAAATAAAGTGAAAAAGCGTGGGGTGCTTGATATCGAATGTGATGATCATTTTATTAGTTATTCATTTAATCTTATTCTAAGTTAATTATGATAATTGATTGTTGGATTTTATATTGCAGTTACTCAAACTCTCTTATACTTAAAAATTATTTTCTACTTTTTAGTTCGATTGCTATTAAAGCGTGTTTTTTTAGTTTTTTTAAACTATAATTTATTTTCTGAATTTTTAGTCTCAAGACGACAACAAAAGAAATAAAGAAATTAAAATACGCAAGCGCGGATGCGCGCGCACTATTTCGGTAGCAGTGACTAATTATAAAATTCGAGGATTGAGAACGGATGATCGCGCAGCAATCGTCAGCATCGACCAATAAAGAAATTTGCCTTTTGAAAGTGGGAGAAGCCAGAGGAGAACAGGCCGTATGCAGCAGAGAGCCAATCGGCAGCAAAAGACAGAGAATGACATTTTCATCGGCGATAACATGCTCACTAATCTAAACATATTTTTTACTATCACTCCGCCCGCCGACTTGCTGTCCGACCATGGACCATGCCCGGGTCGACGGCGCGTTGTGTTCCACGCGCGCCTCAAAGAGTGTCAGCATAGTGACGGGGCCTGTAGAGGGCCAAAGCCTGCTGGGGTCGCGGGACCAAGGGATTACCGTGACCCCGGTACGTAAAGGGCTAGTGAAGGACACCGTGGATTTTAGTCAGTACAAGTCTGACAGTCCCTCCCGCCCTGCCCTGGGTGGGAGGACTCATTTGATGATTTTACCACGATAAAAAAAAAAAACACTCCGCCCGCCGCAAGCCGATCTCCGGCCACCGTAGGCGCGAGCATGCGGGCAGCGAGTAATGGGCGACTCGCTGTCCGACCATGGACCATGCCCGGGTCGACGGCGCGTTGTGTTCCACGCGCGCCTCAAAGAGTGTCAGCATAGTGACGGGGCCTGTAAAGGGCCAAAGCCTGCCGGGGCCGCGGGACCAACGGATTACCGTGACCCCGGTACGTAAAGGGCTATTGAAGGACACCGTGGATTTTAGTCAGTACAAGTCTGACAGTCCCTCCCGCCCTGCCCTGGGTGGGAGGACTCATTTGATGGTTTTAACAAGATAAAAAAAAAAAAAAACACTCGGCCCGCGACTTCGTCAGCGCGTGTTTCTAACTTCGAACCCGAAATATTATTGAAGACAAACTGATTTTACAATGTTCGCCCGCTAGGGGTTGATTTTTGAAATATAGATAATTACGCATCCTTTATTCGATTGGGAAACTATTTATGCCAAGTTTTGGGTTTGTCGAAGCAAGCAGCCTTCCCTTGAAACTTAATCACCCTTTTTCACCAACTTAGAGGGTGATTTTCGAAAACCCCAAAAACACGTGTTTGATTATTTTTTATCTATTTTATATATACTGAGTTTAAAATTTATCGGTTAGCGCGTTATGGTTTTCCCACACAAACTTTAACATCGTCTAGATTACCAAAGGAGGGTAGTTTTAAAAAACGAATAATTCCCATCTTTTTTAGGGTTCCGTAGTTAACTAGGAACCCTTATAGTTTCGCCATGTCTGTCTGTCTGTCTGTCTGTCCGTCCTCGCTTAATCTCTGTGACCGTTAGCACTAGAAAGCTGAAATTTGGTACCAATATGTATATCAATCACGCCGACAAAGTGCAAAAATAAAAATTGGAAAAAAATGTTTTTTTAGGGTAGCCCCCCTATATGTAAAATAGAAAGTGATTTTTTTTTTAATTTCAACCCTAACGTGTGATATATCGTTGGATAGGTATTTAAAAATGAATAGGGGTTTACTAAGATCATTTTTTGATGATGTCAATAGTTTCGGAAATAATCGCTCCTAAAGTCAAAAACAATGTGTCCCCCCCCCTCTAACTTTTGAACCATAAGTTTAGAAAATATGAAAAAAATCTGGAAAGTAGAACTTTATAAGGACTTTCTAGGAAAATTATTTTGAACTTGATGGAAAGAACAGTTTTTGTGCAAAAAAAACAAGAAGGTGGTACAAAATTCCTGGACTAAGTTTGTAGTATAATCAATTATTTAATCATATATACAAGCATTTTTTTTAACTTCGTTTACGTATTTCATTATTCTGAACGTATCTTCTTTCAAACAAAAAAAGAATTATTGAAATCGGTTCGCGCATTCCAAAGTTATCAAACGCATAAAATGTTAAGGTAAAAACCAGTTCATAAATGGTTCGATAGATGGCGTTGCGTAATGACGTCAATTTTAAAAGTCGATGTCTTCGTGCTTTCATGACCTACCTGTGGTAAAAATTTGCTACTACTTAAAATATATGTTCTTAGAGTGCATAATCGCTACCTGAACTACTTACTCTTTTCGATTAAAATAAAATAGCTATTTGATAAAGGTTTGTGGGAAATTGTTATTGTGTCTTTTCAAATTTATTTAGTTATCACCGTCCTTTGTGGGCCCGTTTTTAGGGTTCCCTTTTTATCAAAGTTCAAAATGTCAACGTAACAAATAACCTTTTTTTAACACACAAGTTTAAAAAAAGGCTATTTGTTAACACTTATTGTAACGGACGGGAAACTACGGAACCCTACACTGAGCGTGGCCTGACACGCTCTTGGCCGGTTTTATTTACTTTTACTCATATTCGTACCAAGTTTCAAGTTTAAAAACCTAACGGATAAAATTTTACATACAAAGGTTTTTACCCCATTTCACCCCCTTATAGGTAGATTTTCGTAAAATCCCTTCTTAGTGGTCACCTACATAAAGAATCGCACCTACCGTCCAAAATTCAGGTTCTACGTTTAGCGATTTTAGATCCTTCCCTTTAAACTTGAATACCCCTTTTCACTAACTTGAGGGGTGATTTTCGAAAAACCCAAAAACACGTGTTTCATTATTTTTGATCTAATTTATATATACTGAGTTTTAAATTCATCAGTTAGCGCTTTATGATTTTCCCATACAAAATTTAACATCGTGTAGGTTACCAATGGAGGGTAGTTTTAAAAAACTATTAATGTCCATCTTTTTTATTTACTTATACTCATATTCGTACTAAGTTTCAAGTGTATAAACCTAAGGAATAAGATTTTTCATACAAAAAAATTCACCCCTTTTCACCCCCTTAGGGGAGGATTTTAATATAAAATTTATGAGATTATTGTATTGTCATCGGCCCTTGACCCCTGTGCAAATTTTCAAGTTAATCAGACTGCTGGAAGTAGGTGAAAATGAAGTTAAAAGATTCCGTTACATACATACATACATACATACATACATACATACAGGTCAAGCTAATAAAAGCGTGTTAAAAAGGACTTCATTAATCTATTGCTTACCAATCGAGGTGTACAAAATCTGTAGATATTTGGAACCCATTGTTCAAACGTTGATGTATTTGATGCTATCTCCACTAAAGACATCTGAAACAAAGAAAACAATCATTAAAATGAGCTTCTTCTTCTTCCTTGTCGTGTCGATGATTCTTTTAAAATAAATAGGCTGGTTTAACTGAAAAATTGTTAAAATCGGTCAAATTAATCAACAAACCCTTTCAGATCACATAAGGACGAAGATTTTATGACCTTAGATATTGTTTTGCACAGTAAAAATTACATTTCAATGAATAGTCTAACATTGATTAGAATCTCAACATTCCTCAGCACATCTGCTTCCCTCAGCAGTAAGACAAATACATATGTACATACGTACATCACGCTAAAATATATCCACATCCTCGTAATTACAACATTGAATACCAACATTAGTAACACCGAATAAGATGTAATAAAAGTTGCGCAACTGCCGGAGCGCATGTTAGTGGTAAATAAACACGTGCTCCCTACGGCTAGGACGCAGGATCATCGCGTAATAAATTGCAGAAAGCTCAATCCGGATCGCGTCTACAAACATTAAAAGATCTGAGAAGATTTGTTCAATTTTATCCGAAAATAAACATTACATTTCTAGATTTAAAGCCTATATTAGAATATTACAAGGACTATAGATTAAAGGGCAAACCACAATCGCGGCGATAAGACTCCGACGAGTGAGAGTCTGAGGAGTGGTTGGAGGGGCGCCATGGAATCCGGAAAGCAGGTCCTCACCGGAGGCAGTTGTTCCGTGAGGTTTCTGTGTCGGATTCGGCGGGAGGTAAAAAACTAGGAAAAACCTGTACCTAAACGCATTCTGCTGTTTTAGTACTTCGGCCTTAAATCCTGTAGATCTAACACGGGCTAGATTGAAAGATCATGGAAGCTGTGCAAACTATCTTTCATAGCATGATTAGCAGGAAAAAGAGAAATTACTTCCTATTCCTCCAACAACTATTTCTGGAAATTCCTTGCAATTGAAAAATTGTTCGAACTAGCTTTTCTATACATTTTTGTTTTATAAATACACGCTTAATGATATTAATTGATGTCCGGACACATCGCTACACATTGCCCAACACAGCCCAACACTACGACTGTCAAACCACGTCCCTTTTAAAATATCGAGTTACTTTATCAATTTAGATGTCTCTCGCTGCTTTTATTAATTAAGAGATTGGGCAACGAGCAATCGATTTGTTTCATTGCATTTTATCTTGTTAATTTGAAGTTCATTGACACGTTCATTATATATGTTTGTTTTTAATAAATAGCAGTTAACACTATTCTGGCACTCATAAAAGTTTACATCATTTCGTTATTTTGTTTTATTAACATTTGTTTCTGTCAAACCTCTATGACAAATGACTGTTGAGATTATGTTAAACATCAAAGTTATTTTCATTCGCATTCATTTTAAAAATTAGTTGTACGATGTTTCATGTTACGTTAAAATGTCGCTTTCATAAATAATCTTCACGTAAAACATGCAACACGTGGGATGAAATAACGTCCCATTCCGTTATGCCATCCATTATCAATTTTGACACATCAACAAACAGCACTATTCGTCCACTTAATTCGAAGAAAACACATCTTTATGTGATGTCAAAATTTATGGAAGCAATCACATTTATTAGATAACCCTACGGAGCTTACGAAATCACAGTAATATGCATAAATAACAGAGATGTGCATCTGGTAGGTCGCGTTATCGCTCAGACGGCGCTACAGGGTTATCAGCACTTGTTGTAGAGGTGAGCACACAAACATAAACACACACGATGTCTGGCTACTGATAACGAGTGTTTAATTATTTTTTACTAATAGTACAAGTTCCATGTACTTCAGAGTTCATGAAAGGTCAGGAGGCGAGATTGTTAAAAGTTCTACAAGCTTTTAAATTTTTACAAAATAATGAACAAATTTTTCAACAAAACCAATAAAACAGAAAGACACTCTGCACACGGAACTGTTTAAAAAGAATTTAACAAAATTGATTTCAAAACAAATGTGTCTACATATACCACGGTATTTTAAAGAATACAATCGTAAAGAACATTAGGGACCCAATAACAATAATTATTATGCGACACAGCGACACACTTCTGCAAAAAGAAACAGCCATCATTTAGAAGATAATCCTCTATGCTGACAATTTCGAGTGCATAAGTTACGATATTTTCCTTCGTGACGAAAGGCAAGCGAGATTGTTTAAAAATACGAACACGAAGAAGACACGACCATAAAAAAGGTCTGAGTATATTTTCTCAGCTATTGCTATTTCTCAGCTGTCACATTAAGATCACAGAATAAATATTAAGTTATGATAGCAAAACATGGCCATACCTTTGAACTCCGTCGCGGGACTTACGAATTACCGTGACCCCTGAATGTAAAGGGCTATTGAAGGATACCGTGGACTTTAGTCAGTACGAGTCTGACAGTCCCTCCCGTGACTCATTTGATGATTTTATCGCGCTAAAAAAAAAACGACGGATTGCACTCTGGGAGTGTGGGCAGAAGTGAAAACTTGAATAGTAATAAACACACACGAACATTCGCGCAAGCGCCCTGCGCCGTCTACGAATTTGTCTTACGAATTTTCAATCAGGTCACTGTCCTGACGCGAGTTTAACATTTTTTACCCATTCCAAAAAAAAGTGCACAACGCCGCTAAAGAAGTTTTCACTTCAAAAAATACCTTTGAACTCAAAGGGCGTATTAGACATTAACGCTAAGTCCCTTACGTCTTACAAGCTTCGAGGTATCGAATAATGTCATCGATTAACCTATGGGCTCACTATGGGCACCAAACCTCGCACGTGAAGTGTCGGAACAATGATCATTGTATACAAATCAGATGGTGCCAACAAGACTAATTCAACCCACACAATCTGCAATCACGGTTCATACTCCTACATTCGACGAACTGCAAATTTATATGCAACATCAAGTTGCATGTTAATGTTATATTTTATTTTTAACATCATCATTACCCAGACTACGTAGCTCTCACGAAATAAGCAGAAAGGATTGCATAGCTCGAGTTTAACATTTTTTACCCATTCCAAAAAAAAGTGCACAACGCCGCTAAAGAAGTTTTCACTTCAAAAAATACCTTTGAACTCAAAGGGCGTATTAGACATTAACGCTAAGTCCCTTACGTCTTACAAGCTTCGAGGTATCGAATAATGTCATCGATTAACCTATGGGCTCACTATGGGCACCAAGCCTCGCACGTGAAGTGTCGGAACAATGATCATTGTATACAAATCAGATGGTGCCAACAAGACTAATTCAACCCACACAATCTGCAATCACGGTTCATACTCCTACAATCGACGAACTGCAAATTTATATGCAACATCAAGTTGCATGTTAATGTTATATTTTATTTTTAACATCATCATTACCCAGACTACGTAGCTCTCACGAAATAAGCAGAAAGGATTGCATAGCTTTATTAATGAATTCCTGTTTTAACTCATTACTATGCCAATTCAAATTGAGTGCCTTACCTTCCCAGCGTCAGCGATTTAATCATTTAAACGCCCACTTAAGAATTTAAGCTCTTTAAGGTTCATCCTATGATTAGTTAGGAACAATTCATTCTCTTTTTTATGAGAATTTTTGTGTTAGACGCATCCAGGATTTTTTGCTTGTCAATTTTACATTTAGCTCTACCTATGTAAGAGTAATTATTGTGCGTGCAAATTAATTAATTAAAAAGTACAGACGTGCCGTTATTTTTAAGTACAGAGCGTGTTGTCGCCGTGAGTCACGGCACAGTCGGCAGACGACTTTTAACCGACATACTATGAGTGTTGGCAACATTCACCGCCGTACTCCGATATAACTTCCTAATGCGACGGACACAATTAAACACTTGTAGAATAGACACCAGAACTTTTAGTTAGTACCCATTTCTAATAATACCAGGACAAATATCTTAAACATTCTGGTTGATTCTGGGAACGGGACTGAACTGCGTTGCTAAAAAGGTACAGGTTAATAAAATTGTAGAACATTTGCGAAAAAAAAAATACCCAATAATGAAACAATAGAGTGTAATTCTCAGCTAAATTGTATTGATGATGATAAAGACGGTAACATTTATTTTACTTTGTAGGATAATCAACTAAGTATACGATCAATTGCAACAATTGAGCTTGATCGATCACACACTGATCAAAGACAAATTCTCGAAAGTCAGACTAAGCCAGATATATTACAGTTCCCATTCGCATGCCAAGAGCAAACAGTACAAATTAAGAGAATTAATTGTGGAATGGCGTCACGACAATAATAAAATGGCAAGCTTCCGAATAACATCCACCAAAATATGTCTGCGGAAACTCAAACGACAGACAAGCGACTGATCCACAAAAATAATCATAAAAAAAAACAAAGATATTGTAAAAAAAAAAAATCATTAATATTCAATCCGCAACGAACATTATTTGTCAATGGTGGCAGAGAATAAAATAAAAAGTCCTCGTTTGTATCACAATGATACGAAGGTGGTCTCCCATGGTATTAGCATGGAGACAATCGGATGTGGTTGACATCATTGCGCTGGCATTGACGCCATGACAGTTGACACGTCCTGTGATATACGTGGTCGGAATGTTAGTTTTATGCAAGTGTTCAATCATCACTTATACTTCCTGGATATATTTACTTTGACTATAAAAGTTAGTCGTGATTCATTTGATATGCAGATGAAATTGATCTCTCGGATTCCGTTTCATTGTTTCTCTATTAGTATTTTATGATAATTTATTCTCCTGTATTATAATCAAGAGTATCAAATCATGCAACCAGCTATCTCTACTTTTATTACCCTTGCTGTAATCGTTCATAAGCGTGGTTATATTGTGACCATAAATCTTCTGTCATCTCGGCACGAAAACAATTAAGTCTGTCTGTTGTGTTCGAAGCTCAGAAGACAACACAACCAACACAACTCATCGGTATCTTGCGGCCATGGTAGCGTTGCATCAGCACATAAATCAAAGAACAATCTTGTAAACAGGAGGAGTTGTCACCTTTCACTTCGTCATTTACTTCGTTCGCAGCCAGTTTGCTTACTCTCCACAAATATCTGACGATCAACATTCATACGAAGTCCGGTAGCGCGATGCATCGCCGATGAAGAGGTGATAACCCACAGGTCCTCGACCCAAGTTTTGTGACAAATAGCGCCATTCAAGGAACCGCGAAGACAATGAATCTATTAGAATTCGGAACGCACGCACACCGACCATTTTGCATATACAACGTAATAATATAGCTCTAATAAAATTTAACTGCTCTACAGTGCATTTTGTGGTGAATTCGCGCGTTACCCGGCTCGTTGTCGATCGGTGAGTGTTGATTACTTTGCGGTTTATACGTTCATTAAGTTTGTGGAACCTGTAAATTATTTGCTATTTCGCTTCCAAGCAAAGCTATAACTAAACTTTCTTTTCCTGCATAATAGCGTACTTAATATCTCAACTGTACATACTAAGTTTCTTATAATTCAAAAAACTACAGTGGCATTCGGTTCACAGAAACGTACCAACACAAACCATTACGAGTTTCTATTTAATTCCAATCTCTTTTCCTGTTTTTCATTACCATTTTCCTGAAGATAAATTCACGAACGCTTTCACCACTTGACCAAAAATATTCTGGGAATAATAAATGAATTCAAGAGACACTTTAACACAGTCTATTGTCGAGATAAATCTTTAATTAATCGACAATGTTCTACTGAAACTGTCCTAAGAACGAAGGCCTTTAAATAAGGCAGTACCTATCGACTTCATTTGATCATTACACATGAATGGTGGACAATTATTTTACTATCAAACTCGTTAGAAATCACATATTTATTAAGGGTACGTAAATAAAGAGTTTCGAGAAAAATACACATGATGTAAAATGAAAACGCACAATCAAATGTAGGTAAGCCATTGCGTGTAATTTCCCGAGAACGGCGGTAGATAAGACCACCTGTGATGTGTGAATTACCTTACGGCCCATCGCAGGTAAACACCAGGTGTCAAGCATACATCATGATTGAGCCTTGATTGTTTAAGCAAACGTACACACAGGCCTGAATAATCTGTGTGAAATTGATTAAAAGCAAAACGTGGAGACGAGATTACTAAAATCAGGCACACATAAGTCCAAAAACAATAAAAGAACAATGGAGATCTTCAATATCACTCTACCCTACTTCATTAAATTGCACATCAATAGATCAATTTAATATGCCAATAAATCAACCTCCAGCTAATGATATCTTAAAACACCGCAACACCCAATAAAGATCTCGAATACCATTTCGGGGCTAATTAAAACACAAAGGGTTTGCAGTTGACATAATAAAACGACGCACGCAGTGTACTCTGAACGACGCCCTAAATAGTTTAGCAACTACCCGCCTGTAATTATTGCCACGGGGAAGCCGACGGCGCGTGGCGAGCTGCTACTGATGTATCCAGGGCTGTCACGAATGCAATTGCCACGACACGTATGTATGTTTCAATTGCTCAACCATGTTCGACATGAACAAATCCGTTCAGAGTATTCCGAAACATTTTTGTTTCGTATTGTTCCAATTTATCAGCGTCACGCTACAACAAACAGCACCAAAATAGCAAACCCGGGACAAACTCGACCAGTAATCAAAGGACGGAATCAAAACGGCGGCACCGTCACAGCTTTCATGTTTCTTTGTAAATTTGTTTTGATGTCATTCCTATGGCTTGATTTACATACCAGCCTACACGGTTCCTTTGGAAATAACTGACTTTGAATCGAGTATTTCAAACGCGCCAACTATCAGAGGTTCTCTACCAAGACAGTTCGTAAACATAATATTCGAACTGAAGAAATTTTCGAACTTCAGAAGAATTTTCAGTTTGTTATTAAAATATCCAAGCATGGTGAAGAGTAGTAATGTTGTTGTTTTATTTGTGAATTCTTATTTCAAAAACAGTGGAGACGTTTACGACGTGGAACGTGTGTCTTTTTCAGTAAACTCTTTTGTTAGAGAAGCAATAAAGTTTGGCCAAAACGTTGGAAACGTCAAGAGAGCGGCGACAGCAGTGATTAACGAGCTAGTGACATTCCCCTTCCTCTCCGTGCCTCCCCCGGAGATGTTCTTGTCTGATACAACAATAATGCGGTTGCTGCCATTTACGCAGATTGCCTCGTTTTCCCAGATGATACTGAGTTTACCATTACAAACAATAATATTTTCTACAAGACAGAAAAAAAATCTTCTAAGTCGAATGCGCCTCCTAATGAATATAACGAACTTATTTTTGATACCGATGGCACGAATTTGTTCGCTGTCGCAACTCCACCGTCGTGTCAGGCGACAAATAGATTTTAAAATGGAATTGTCGCAGAAAATAAGTTTGCCTAGCTCTCATAGTTTTAATTGGAAATCTGGCCGTAGTACGAAATCGGGAACGAAATAATATATTTGCAGGTGCAGGTCCCGCAGAACTTTAAAGTTATGCTTTCAGGAGAATTTCATTAAATGGAGAATAAGTTTTTCGTTAAGATACGCAAATGTGGATTTAATTGCTGGTGCTGAGTGACTACCTCTCTTTAGCAAGTCAAATGTTCCAAAGTGTCAATTTTAATAAGATATTACGTATCGTATTCCAAGAGCCGCGGTGTCGCGGACGTGGGACGGACAGACATGAAAGGATTTCAAACGAGTCTATTTTCACCCGCTTTGAACCATCGGACGTATTTGTTTGTTTGTATTCGCAACTTTCAAGTTGAAGGGGAATGTGCGACGGATTATGATATTACTTTGGGAGTTTATTTCGTAATTTATTACGTGTCAAAATGATTTTTAGTTTGGTAGTTAACAGTTCAAGTTTACGACAACAGTTGGTAACTAATTCTGGAAACTTCATTAGTCATACGATACGGGCTTGTTAATTGTTCATAAAAATAATTGGTGCTGGTTTAGGAAGCAAGTCATCATTCTTTAGAGGTAGAGTTTTCAAACTAAATTCAGTAGAATACATAGTTTATACATAGTTTTATTACCGTACTTTCCAAAAAAACCAAACATTTATTTGGACATCTGTTACAAATTATTCGAGCGGACAGCCAACGTGAATGTCGGGTAAACGCCACTAAAGTTGAGGGTACGTGCTCGGCATACGATAGATTCGGCCTCGGCATCCCGATCACGCTTAACAAATTCCCGATACGACGGGACCGCGGCGTGATTGTCACGGTTGACGATCCCTGTAACGAAATGTCACGTGCATCCCGATCCCCGTACACCATGTTAATGTGTGGATGAGTTGACTTCGACATGAGCCCTCGTGAACATTCAGCAGGCTTTGTTGAATATTCATGAAAATCGGCCAGAATTACAAAGAAAAGCTTTACCATTCATTTGTCAGTCACACTCTAAATCAAACATTATGCCGCGTATGATATGAACATGTTACAATGGGACAATGTCAGGGCGACACATCGCACAACGCCATTACGGAAAACAAGGACTTTTTTGTCTGACTCCATAACCCTTACCATCAATTCACATTGACGTAATCCAGGAGCGACAACTTGGTGACAGTTTTATGTCGGGGATAAATTATTTTTCTGTTTCATACTCTTTTTCGCGCATGTCATCTAACAAAATATTTATGGTGTACAAACATATTTAAAAACTCATGTGACAACCTGGCTTATTGGCAGAGCGAATCAAAGAAGCCGCCGTCTTTGATCTAGTCGCCTGAACATGTTCTACACAAACCTATTTACAGTTGAAGCCGTTAATAAAATGTAGTATTTTCATTAGGTCAATGGACCAAGTAAAGTCGTGTAATAAACAACATCACTTTCAATGAATGCTAACAGTAACAAGTACAAGATTGCGCATCGTGTATCTAATAAACCCGCTTGTTCACTAGTCGAGTAAACCATTACGCTGATAGGGGTGTCACAGCTGGACGTAGAGGACAAAGTTACAATCATTGTTGAAAAGGACAACGCTTTTGTGATGGCCACAGACTGCTATAAAGTACTGAATTTTATCAAAAATCATGATTATTGTATCTTAGTACACAGTAATTGTGTTAAATAATCTAGAACATGTCACGAGTGTCGTTGATAACACAGAATTCGTTATAATTTTAGCATCCGTATGTTTTCCTAAGCTCATTGTGACGCGACTCGAGTTCAGTCGCGCTCCCTAGATTCATCACTGCCACACTACAAATTCCACAGTAATTTATGAGATTGTAACGTCTTAATAATCCTTACAGATGTTCTTGTTCTTATAAATATACGCAATCAACTATATTCCCTATGAAAATTGTATGAATAATTTGTTTTAAAATACTCTTAATTGAGATATCCTGTGCACACCGGATGGAATATCACCATAAATAATTGTGGATTACAAAATACATAAATCTTCTTTTCAAGAGCACCTCGTTCCCTTCAGGTTCAGAGATTACTGAAGAATCCGCATTAACATAAATCGAAACCAACAACCTGACACTATTTCAAGAGTTAATTGAATGCCTCCATAAATCCAGTAAACTTCTTTGCACCTAATAAAATCCACTATCGTTGTCACCATCCACTAGATGGCTGTGCTATCTACATAAAACTTTACAGACCCATAACATTAACGTTAATAGTGCTGTTTCAGGAAATTGGGAAAAACCCCATGATATACTGCATAGCTTTTATTCAAGCTACTTTTTGATGTCATTACCCTGTACTGTCCAACCCCACAGTAAAATGGCTGACGCTGTTATTAAGCCATTACACTGGAAAACGCTGCCTTGTCATCTACCACCAATTACATTCCTACATGCGGTAAACAATAACATTTCCATGTATTTCAAATTACAGACTGGTCTACTTGCTTGTCCCTTAATTATTTTTCTATTCCTAGAAAACACATGGTTTCAAATCGGTTCAATTAATTGTCAAATACCCTTTACAAGGGGTTAAGTACGTTTAATAGCTGGTTTAACGAGGAGCCACTTTATTTAGATTGTCTTCATCTCGACCCCGCTGGGCTGTGACGTACCAAATCACCGGATGAGTAGGGATGTGGCGTCATCATCGCATTAATCCAATCATCAACTATGACAACAAGTGTAGTGTCTAGCTTTTTATCGAATTGTTGAAATGAGCAAACGTTATCTTATTCCACGAAATAAACGAATAAGTTAAAGTTACAACGTAATGTTTAAGTATCTTTTACACTATCATTTTGAATATCTTAAGAGTGCATGTCGTCATAAAGTTTATCAGCTACATTTTTATTAT
Organism: Agrotis puta; assembly: GCA_943136025.2. Taxonomy (NCBI): domain Eukaryota; kingdom Metazoa; phylum Arthropoda; class Insecta; order Lepidoptera; family Noctuidae; genus Agrotis; species Agrotis puta. The sequence goes on along the minus strand of OW964184.2, from coordinate 5,199,501 downwards.
ATGAATGTTACAAAGTATCGATGGTGGCGCGTACGGCGTAACTTATTCAAACAGTGTCGCGGGGGAGGAAGCGGCCGTCACGCGGTGTTCCCTAACAAGACGGAATTAAATACGAATGTATTAGTGCACGGCGGCGGCGTTCGTCTCTTCTTACGCGCTTTAATAATTTAACTTTTATTCACTCGACGCGCTTTCTCGGAACGGACCGCGCTGTGACGCGATTCTTGATTAGGACCGACGCGCGACGCGGGGACTCGAATAATTCCCTAAGCATAATATTTCAATAACGCAGGAAGACACGCCACCAAGGAAATCATAGATGATTTCATAGATGACTGGTGTCAACGTATTCTTTATTTGTTTTAGATGAAACGTTACATCAAAGACACGGACGGTCTCTATAATAGGAACTCAAAGATTTCAAAGACTCCGCTGCTTTTGTGGTTTCTGTACGATACGATAACGTTGAACAAAATATTGCATGACCTCGGCAGACGCGGATAAAAATATACGACGACCGAAAAGTTTTAGGGGGAAGTAATAAATCTACTTAATTAGTCAATTTAGCTTTCCACTCGAAACTTTGATTGGAAATCTTTGTGGATTACGATTAAGATTTAACGGGTGAACACGAAGAGTAGAGGGTAGATGGTGGAATTTCCGTGATCGTGTTAGCGAAGGATTCCTACATACTCAAGCGGAACGTGCCTGATATGACACGGTCAGCGGCGCACATGCGAAAATGCGATCGATTAGATCGGAGCTTTAGCATGCAGCTCTACGACATTGGAAAATGCGGTCAAGTGATGAAGATTACCTACCTTGTCACAAACACTGCGACAAGTCCCCTCGGCTTTGTCACAGCAAGCTGTTATATCTGAAACAAAATTAGAAGCATGAATACAGAATGTTTTATAGCACCCAAGTTATTTGTATAGGCGAGGGATCAGTCGGCTGGAGCACAACAGCTGGTGCCAGACCACAATAAAGTAGCTGTGACAGTTACAGATGACGGTATAAAGCTTTTGATCTATTTCCTCTAACGACCGCTTTTATTCATATCACTCCTGGTTATTGCACGATTTAGATATCGGGATGAAAACCAGCCTTTATGTTAGTAATGTACGTTCTTGACCTGGAAGTTCTGGCTCTAATGTTATTGAATAATTGTATTTGTGGTACGGATCGGCGATAGTCTGTATTTTATTAATTAATTCTTAATCCTCTTGTTTCATAATCATTGCTTATTGCAGCAACGGTTCTGTTACAAAATCTGTTTTGGCTTTCAGACTCGAATGTAGATAGTTGTAAGAGACGTTTAATAAATTCACTCCAACTGATAGAACTGCACAATCAAAGCAACTTAATTTAATTAAATCCAAAACTTTAATGCAGTAGAATATATTTTGCATGATACGAAGTAATTACTTTCAATAACAGGGAGAAAGCAGTAGATGTTTACAAAGTTGTCTGCAAACCAGTTTAATAAGCCAATCCCCTAGAGCCCGATTTTGTTAGAACCAAATTATAGGAAGTATACTAGATCTAGTGTACTTAGGTCTAACCGTAGCTAAGCTGGCTTTACACTATCGTACGCTCGGATCTCAGAGCTCCTAACACAAATATTTGAACGGACCGTAATCAAATTTGATTCGGACTTTTCTATTCTGCTTTATGTGTTTGGGAGCTGACTTCTGTAACGATGTGTATCAAACTTAAATATTAAATACGTTACCCTTCGTGACCAGAAGATTGGTAGCTGAAGATAAACATGTTTTGAGGGTTTTAATAAAGACGCACAGGATTTATAAGAAATCGAAAGTAAAAAAGAAACCCTGTTACATTCATTCAGGGGCCGTATTATGACGTCTTAAAACCAGGCTTGTTCCATTGAGTGAATGAGGTGGCGCTAGACGACTTGTATAGCTCTGCCTCTTTCACTCACTGGAACAAGCCTGGTTTTAAGACGTCATATTACGGCCGCAGGTGATATTAAAGTTATAAAAGTGCAGGTTGGGTTAAATCGAAGTCACATCTAGTAATCTACAAAATCTTTACAATATATCTCTGACTGCATCCTATGTTTAGACAGCACTAAGTCTTTGATTAATGACTATTTTCCTGCCGCTTCTGAACACAAAGCGTTATCAAAACCGAACTAGACGATAGTGTACACAAGCCGTTATAGAGGGATAATTCAGTTCAGACCTATGATTACACTGTCGCTAAACCGGATAATCGCATCATATTCTATAAAGCTATGTCTTCACTATAACCTATATCAGTTAAAGCGTGTAACAGACTACCTCCTGCCACTCAACGCAAAATATAGTTGTAAAGGGCTATTAATAATTTCCTCTTCATACCAGAAACGCGATAAGGATATTTACTGATCGAATTCCAAGTGAGACTCTTGTAGAAATTACGAGAAAAGTTGGATCGCTGCACTGGAAGCAAAGTGCAGTGAATAGTGCAGTTTGGCGCCACTTTCCCGCCGCTCTTATGTCATTTCAATGTGACATAATTTGAACATATGACGTTCTTTTTAGTTTAAAAAGAAAATTTTGCTCTATTGAAATGAAATTATGAACTCTTTTCATACATTTTCTTTTTATCAAGTCTGTCTGTTCCCTGGATATTATTCAGTTCCCTTTGAAAGTATTTCAATTTCATGTCTTTGAGTTCTTGCGTTGTTTACATTTACATATATTGGTTAATATTAATTTCATGTTCAAGCAAAGCTTTAATTTAGAAGATGAAATATGTTTAAATGTATTTATATTTAAGTCAAGCGACATTTTTTTTTTATCGTGGTAAAATCATCAAATGAGTCCTCCTACCCAGGGCAGAGCGGGAGGGACTGTCAGACTCGTACTGACTAAAACCCACGGTGTCCTTCAATAGCCCTTTACGTTCCGGGGTCACGGTAATTAGTGAGTCCCGCGCCCCGGCAGGCTTTGGCCGTCTAGAGGGGGGCCCCGTCAAAGTCAAGCGACATAGATATAATTTGACTTCTTACACTTGGTGAGAACATCTTTTTAGATGCTTGAAAGAAATACTTCAAATGAGAACGCCCTGCTCCAAGTAGTCCAAGCTAACCATAAATATGTATACAAAGAAAAAGATGTTATTGGCAGAAAAATCGGTAAAAAAGAAAATATATTACATACACGTCGAACATAGAACCTCTTCCTTTTTTAAAATATAAAAAGTATACTACATAGAAGCAATAGTGAATATTCCTTACCTTGCGAGTTTACACAGGCTAGTGTAACTGCGATGAATACAAGACTGGATTTCAGCATATCTGCCTGCCTTCTTCGGAATCTGCTACAACTTTTAATGGTCTCCATATTTTACATATCCTTTTCAAAAGTTTCTTCTACATCTGTAAAATTAAATTGCAATATTTAAAGTGCTACTTTTATAGATTGTTTGATTTTAAAAATTTCATCACATGATTCTATTTCTTTACGTTTTAAGGTCTAGTAAATGTGTCTAAAATGATAGAACAACCACTGTTTACGTTGAAAATAGTCCATTATATTCTGATAATAGCGAATGAACACAAAATCTCCTGGCATTAAATAGGCAGGGTACTACATTGATTACTGTGCAATCACAATACACCTACATTGAGTCATCGCCGATCGAATCGCCAATAAAATCAATAGCATCAATAAATCAAGCAATCTCTACGTGATTGATGCTCGATTAAGTACACTCGCATCCAATACGCATAGTAAAACACTTTAATTTTATTAACATAAACAAAAACAAGAACAGTCGCCAACAAAAATGACATTATGTAATCAAAATCAACATGAAAAATAATTAACCCTTCACTTTAAGTAGGCCGTCAACAAATCATATTAGTGTCTAAACATAGTATTTTACGAGCCCTACCAGAGTGTAACGTAAGCTTTTGATATCAAAGTCGGTGAGAGGAACAGTCGTTAATTTATCACATTACCGCCTTTATCGCCGTGTTGGGACTAATTAGGGCGCGTTCTCGTTTACAAGTACGACACGGCCGAGACTCGTACGTTGCACTTGATTAAATGTAATAGAGAACAGAAATATTCGGCAGTTTACATCGGCACGCGTAATTGAACATTTTATGAGTCTGTTAAACGTTGTGTAGAACGATGCCAACTTTGTAAGTGGTCCTTTGAGTAATTATCACTTTTAATTAAATTATTTTATTATATGAATGTGAACGAAAAATGTCAATTAGACATTTACAAAAATAACATTGTTCCTTTTCCTGTATTCGGTTTCAGTGACTAAACTTAGGTGTTAAAAAAGAGCGGTAAAAAAAGTAAGAAACTGTGACATCAAGGACCAAACCGGATAACGAAATCATTAGTAAATTAATGAACACCGACGGAAAAATATTTTCATTTTCCCGTCACGTCAGCAACGTTTGAGCTTTCAAACGTGGGCGTTAATAACAGACAAGTTTTTTTTCTTGTTTTTTTTATTATAAATTGCGTGTCAATTTTAATTAAGGCTATGTCTCGACTGCGACCCATATTCCGAATGTTAATTAAATAATCGGCATATCAAACAGTCGTATGACTGTAACAAATGTACATACGGGAACATATGTAAGCCACAATAACATGTGCTCACACTAATGTGTGGTACGTGGAACATTTGCGTTCACATTCGTCCCAACTTTTCGCACAAATCAAAGCAAAACCGTCTCGGACCGTGTGAATCTACCAAACTAAAATAAAAATGCTTTATCGTTCTACGCGGACTCAACTCCCTCCAAGTAAACTTAAGCTTTTACGCCGTAAAGTGTTGTCTAGAAGTTTGTCTTTGAGAATGTTATAGCAACCTCCGTAAATATTTTAAAAGGAATTTAAACTTGGATTTCCGTAACGCAAATTAAAAAGTTTATGGCTGTGGCTGTGGGGAATGGAACTTTATTTAAACGTAGATACTTATAGAACGGATTTTGTAACACCAAGCATTGAATCTTCTTGTAATACAATTATATTCAAGCTTACTGCTACAATATATCGTGCACAATGTACCGAGAATCCGGCTTGGCACATTTTGACGATAAAACTTAACTTTTTATTGCTCCCTAAGACACAACTAAGTAGTACGTTTGCCTCCATAAAGAAATAAGTGTGAAAGTAAGTATCTTTATGACAGAAGTTAAAAGAAAATTGAAAACCCTATGGAATTCAAGGTGACGTGAGCTCTTTGTTGAAGAAAACATTATTTATGTAGGAAAAGGTTTCAGGTACTTAATAAGGGTATTTTATTAAGGTTTCACTGGTATTAATTTATGATTTACTGAATATGGGTCAAGCAAAGGTCTAGGTTTGATGAGAAATCGGTAAAAAATGGTCAGTCCGTTGTCTATTTGTCATATACCTACCTACGAGTATTTTGTATATCATTTTTTGGAATTAAGCACTGACTAGAGCGTTCTATGTAAATTAGTTGAAATTTTACATTCCTTAAAATAATAATTCTTTGTTGAATTCACAATAATAAATGTAACAGAGAAATGAGTAAAAAGCCCAAAAGTTCTTTGATTTCAAAATATTCTATAGTAGGTTAACAATATTGACATTTATTTATAAAGTAAATGAGTGATAACGTTACAAAATATGACAATTGGTAACTGGCAGAACTAATAGAAAAAATGGTAAGTAGGTAGGTAAGAACTATAACTATATTTGAATAAAGGTCACTTTATATGGAAATACATGAGATTAGCAACATTTCTAGTAAGATATAACAAAGCCAGTCTGTGTATGCACATCACTTCCGAACGAGTGTGCCAAAATGGATAATTATTTTTTGTTGTGTTCGTTACTATCAGAAGAAGGTTTGTTTGTAATAAAATTTTCGTAAAATCTCAAAATTCAAAAAATACCCATGCGAACGTTGTGACGAAATTTGATAAGGTGACAATAGCAAGCGCCATACCTAAATAGGTACCTAAAGTGAATGAAATTAGTAATAAAAAGTTAGTAACATTCAATATTAATTAACAAAATATATGATAAACATACAATAGAGGTCGTGGAGAAATTAAGTTAAAGGTCATAAGATAATTTTAAAGAAGTAAACAATGTATGACTAATACTTGATAATTATGTAAAAATATATCTAGGTATGTTAATATATTATATGAATAACAGGACATTTCAATTTATTAAAAAATACCGACAAAAAATTGATCTAATGAAATTATCACCATCTCTTCAAAGTTACACTATATATAAGGTTATGGGGTCGCGGGACCAAGGGATTACCGTGACCCCGGTACGTAAAGGGCTAGTGAAGGACACCGTGGATTTTAGTCAGTACAAGTCTGACAGTCCCTCGCGCCCTGCCCTGGGTGGGAGGACTCATTTGATGATTTTACCACGATAAAAAAAAAAATATATATATAAGGTTATAAAGCTGCAGCTGAAGCATAAATTAATATTATAAAGCTGAAGAGTTTGTTTGTTTGTTTGAACGCGCTAATCTCAGAAACTACTAGTTCAAATCTAAAAATGTATTTTGTGTTGGATAGTGCATTTATCAAGGAAGGCTATAGGCTATATAACATCGCGCTACGACCAATAGGAGCCGAGCAGAGGTCGTAAAACCACGGGGAATGCTGCTAGTCTTAAATGTAATCGGTACTAGCAATTCGAAATAATAACATAATATAATTTTTTTTTTAAACTGCTGAACATACTAACAGTAACTATGAGTATTTCCCGAATTCATGTAGCTTATTCAAATTTCTTACATCTCTTTAGTATAATTTATCTAAAAATTGTTGTCATTAGAAACATCAAAGGAAAATTTTCTTTGGTCTTTTTTTTCACAGATATTGCCACAGTGATTGCTCTAGAATTTTCTAATTTTATGTCATAAATATTTAAGAATCAGTAGAATTTCTTTCTTTCAAACTGTTTAAAATTTCTTTGTTTTTTTTTTTCATAAAGCTACTGATATTTACTATATCAGTAATTAGGTAGGTAGGTTACTTACCTATAAATAACAGCTTAGTGTTATTTTTTCTGATTTATTTTCGGGTTATTTTAGTCCATTTCATCTCTAATATCTTGAAACTTTAGTCCCGGACATGTCTTATCTCTATTTTTTGTCCCTAATCTTTCTGCTACATAAAACTTGCCAATTCAAAATTCACCACAACACAACACTAATTTTCGCGCCAAATACCGTAAAAAAACCATAAACAAAAATAAGTTTGTTTTTATTTCACTTGTCAATTTTCCACAGACACTATACACGATTCAATATACTTCGCGCGCTTTTCATTGCGTCCTGAATGTAACCTCCCCACAACCTTTCTCGCGCCAAATTGACGCGTTACTAAATAGACCGGCATAAATTCATTCAACTCCAGCTTCTACACATTGCGTCTTTGTCACTCGTATGGCTAAGTGTATATTGTTGTCGCCTTCTAACGCTTCCGCCTGATGAACCCTATTGAGCTCGTTAGTCATTAATTAATTCTGCATAAGAAAATTACTTTTAATTTAAACAGTGCACAGATGTGACCAATTTTGTTCAGTTACAGAGCTTGGTAATAAACTGTTTTTGTGTTTGTTTGTCTTAGTTTTTGTGATTTATGACTGTTTGGAATTTTATTTTAAATACTTATTTTAAATTACACTGAGTGAGTAATTTGCTTATTTCATTATTTTTGCAATCATAGAAGGGGAATCAGAAAACATGGTGAATTAATTAATGAAATAATAAATATGTGCAAGTAAAAAAAAAGAAAACTTTTTTTTAAATATAGAAGTGGCCTCAATGTTACTTTTTTTAACAATTAAATAACAAAAATAATAGTCTCTAGACACATGTTAAGCCACACAGCAGAAGTCACAATACCTAACCATGGTGGACTTTTTTTTTCATTAAATTATCATAATTAAAAAATATATTTCTAAAGTACTTACATCAGAAGAATGGCTGGAATCCTTGTTAGCACCGGGCGGCTACCTGCTGAAAGTCAAGTGCTACGAACGTGGGACAAACGGACGGACAGAACGACTCCACTTGAGTAGTGGAGTGGCGCCAAGGAATACGGTTGTATGAGTACTTTATTCAAATCCGACCCGCTTCACTTGTTACAGCAAACTAAAATTAATTTTAGAACGAAAGATTTTACTTTTTCTTTTAAGAATTAAATTAAGAACTTTTTGTTAAATCTTCTTGATTCAACTATTCCTATGTGAAAACTTGACGATGGAATAATTTTGATAGTTTGAAGGCATTATTTAATTGGGTATGAGTAATTTATGAATCCTTTTTAAACCGCAGATTAATTTAATATTTTTCTGAAAGGAAATACTAATTACTTGACAATCAAAAACGTATGAGGATTGACTGCGTGTGACTAGTCGTCTAAAAATGTTGACATTGAAAGAAAGCCAAAGTTCACCAACATCATCGTCATCATAATAGTCCACTGCCTGACATAGCAATCAAGAACTACCACGGAACATAATCTCCCGCATTATTCATCCAGCCACTATCAGCTACCTTCTTCAGGTCATTCGGATCATCTTGCTGAGGAATGTCCCACTCTACGTTAACCTACGCCCAGTCTCCATTCGAAAACCTTTCTACGGTTCAGATACTAAACACGAAACCCGTAGTTTCGGCGAAACTTTCGAGTATTAGCTACACTGTATCAGTAACGGACATAAGATTAGTGAGTGGTACGATCTAAAAATTGATGGCAACATGATTGGGCAGTTGTCCTGACTTCCGATGTGCTGTCAGAACTTATGAATTCAAAACTAATAGGGAGTTAGGTTCACTCGTACGGGCCCGTATCTTCGTTGTCGGACTAAGAGATTAGGCCCCCTGATTGTGACGGAAGAGACAGCTGAGGATCCACCACTGGGATCTACGAAAATTTATCAAAATAAAAACCTCACAAATTAGCGCTCTCCGTATCTCAACTGCAACTTCAACATATCTCATACACTATACATGATGCACAAAGACATTTTTTATTGCAAAGATCTGTATCAATGCATAGAAACACACTTTCATGAATAAATTTCCATGCGAGTCACGCAGCCGTATCTCACGGCTTTTCGATAAAGCTCGCACTGGAGCCAGTCACTATATAAGCTCAGCTTATGTGCCGTCTACTGCATTTTCAAATGTATTACTAGGGTTCATAAGAAAACGTAGCACTAATAAAATGTATTACTTTTTCTATTTGCTAAGCTCATGTTTGGTGCCCTCAAACAGCGACGCGAGGCCGCGGCAGACCTCAAAGGAGATGGTAAGACGAACTGGATGTCTTCCTTAAGAATTGGAAAAAAAAGCAAAGTCGTGTGAACGTTGGAAGGAGTGGGAGGCCTTTGCCCAGCAGTGGAACAGTACAGGCTAATTAATTAAAATTGCTTTTTTCAGAAGTGAGGACAATATATCGAAACGTTTGTCCAGCGGAGGGTACTGTGATTGACAGTCTAGATAAGTTTTAAACTAAATTGTTGAGTGATGCAAGCTGTGGATGCAAAAGTGCTTTACGCTTTTTCACCTTTTTGGACAAAGATGAGGATATATGAAAAGTCGAGCACACTTTAGACATGGATTGCGATCTAAAAATCACTAATAAGTTTGGATTCGGATAAAACAGGGGAGCTTTGGATAAATCAGCTATCAACACTTTTATGATTGCAATCATACGCTGGCTTGCGATGTTAATTTTCTCCACTCCTCCGACCTATTTTCAAAACTAGAAAAAATGCTTCTTTGCTTGGATGAAATGCTTCTTTTACCATTTGGAATCAGCAGACATTCTACTTTTATTTACAAATATTTAGTGCCTGATGTCCTCAATGGCTTCCAAATCATTAGAATATTTAAAAATCCTTGCCTCTTACTGCCATAGTTTTACTGAACTCTGATGATGTTATCACGTGACCCCAAATATAATAAACGTATGCAAATTATGACAAATGCGTAAAATATTCATTGTAAGTGTTGGCCGAGTTGTAAATATGTATAAGTTAAGAAACTTCCGCGTAATGTGAGCTTATCGCTCTTCAATCTTGCTTTAAATTAACTCTTAGTTCCCAAATAAACTCCAATGCTTCTATGCTTTCTACAATTCCAAAATTAACATATCGTCTGGATAGGCCAATCAACATCAACATTTATTATAATGTTATGAATTTCGTATTATGGATTTTATGCAGTTAATAAATATTATTTTTGTACCTTTTTATGGGTCCTTTTTCTGCTCCAAAATGTTTACTTTTACAAATATCTACGTATAAATAAGTATCATCAAAAAACATTCGTTCAACTCAGATTGAAATACCTGCATTCTCCGCAATTTCATTCTCAGTAATCACAAGTGTTAGCAATGTTAGCTCTAAAATTCCAAGTTCCTCTACACACACAATATCCACGTCTAAGGAATTGGCGCTCAATCCAATTTGTATTTCGCTGCTATTCGTATTTCTATTTCAAAAGCGATTCCTTAGACGTTCGAATTGGAGCTGTGTGTACCTGACTGTTTCGAAATCTCGCTGATTTATTTTATGAATATGTCATTTAATGGTGGGATTTTGCGTGCCCTAAAACTGACTCTGTTCATTTTCAAGTTCATTTACAGTGGGTTATAGAATATTTCTAATTCTCTCGATAATATTTAATCTAGTTTGTGATTTTGTCCATTACAAAACACATTGTCCGCCACATCTAGCAATAGGTATACAGAACCACCGAACTATCAAATCTTAGCATGCAATGAAGTGATTGAGGATTGATAACATCCGCTTCCCACCACAAGTTACAGTCGTTTGAATATTATTTTTACGACATCCATGGTAAGCAAAAGGGGTGGTCCCATTCGTACCCAAGACCACACCATCAGTGCATTACTCACAGTTTCAAACCTTCATACAAGCAATGCAATTGAAATATGTATATGGCCGGGTGCTGTACCAGGCTTGCATAAAAAGTTAGGATAGTTACAAAGCGGGCAAAGCTCACATGTGTCGGGACGGCACTTGGAATCGTGAGGGGAGAACGTTTCGTTTATTTGTCGTCTATTTGTCCCACTCGACGTGTTTCCACAATCGTGTAAGCGATATCGACACGTGTAGATACCGTTTTTATGACTTGTATGGACGTAAAGAAACAATTTGAATACAGTATGAATGGTATTGAGTTGGCTTTACAGTCGTTATCACGTCGCTGAATGGGCGACACTAACATTATCTGTGACAAAATCATTAATAGAATTGTTCACATTGTGCTTATGCTCTTATGTTGCAGCTCTAAGACTCCGGAAAACAATCAATATTCAATAAATCTTAGAACATCATTTCCCCTGTAGGTAAGTTACTAAGTAAACATAAACGTTAAGCTAAACTAATTTATGGCCCCATTAAATGTTAACTACCAATAACTGAACAACAAAATATCATGAAGGTGAAGCAACGAGATTTTACATCTTATTCACATTTCGCGCGCACAGGGTCCGAACAATTTATCATTTCCACAGCATTTCCTAGTGCTATATAAGTTATTTTTATGCAAAAATATACTGCAAACAACGTTGTGGGGTGACATTGACGAATGAGCCCAACACGGTGGCTCAAATGGCGCCCGACCACGGCTCCGCTCAATTTCCTATCCCACTCCATGGCATGGCGGTTATTTAATCTAATTAACGCTATCCGGTGCAGAATAAAACTTTAATATCAAAGAGCTAAATGTTTACCAAAATAACCACATCAAGAATTCTGCGCATTTGATGTTGAACTAAATGAGACTGCGGTTTCTCTGTACGAATGTGTCCGTGGTTTAGCCAGCGTAATTATTTTGCTGAGGTCTGTTTCATTTGGAGATTTATGGCCGATTCTTAATCCATCATACTATCGTTAAACGTGCGTCTTTATACCGTGGCGAACTAGGCAGAAACGATACAAAGCTACGATCCTTATATTCTCGTTTTGCTTTTTCTACGTTCATAAATATCTGCAGGTCATAGATGATTCACAATTTGGTTACTGGTTGCTATTCAAACAATTTGCTTAAACGGACAGGGAATCCGAAGAAAATCATGTAACAAAAAAAATCGGCCATTTTTAGCTAAGACAAAATAAAATTGCCCTGATCGAGGAAATGTGAATACGTTCCAATTCATCGTCCGTTTGACCTAAAAGGTTGAATAATCTCAGACAAGACAATCGAATTCTCAGAACTTTCGAACTGATAAGTAACTTAGAATTTATGTTCTACGTCAATGATGTAATTATAACGGTTCTTAATGAATGTATGAAATCATTATTTGGGAGGAAATACAAAATGTTTACAAATTAAAAAATTACATCAAAAATTTATCAATACGCAGGGTAGGACAGTAGGAAGTAATTAAGATCAATGTAATGTACGGTTAGAATAAGTATTTTAACAAATTGAGGTCTACCGGGCTCCGTGGGAAATGTGACATTTTTTCAAATTGGAATAAGAAAATAACGTCGTAGCCACATAGATTTGCGAAGCTCAAATTTTAGACATGACGCAAGCTAATATACACTATCATAAAAATCCTAACGGAGGCCCGAGCTTGGCAATCGTTCATAGAAGGGAATGGGACAGACTAGAGAAGCAGGCCAGCGTTCCAGAGCTACCTGCGCCGGTGGAGAATGAGTACTTAAAAACTATGAATGAGATGTCGCAGGCGTGGATGAAAACTTGGCCTGATACTGTAGAGGTAATGCTTGCAGATCACACAAATGTTTTGTTCCGTGCGGGAATCGAACTCGCGACACGCTGCGCAGTCGGTCGCTCAGCGACTGAGCCAAACTTATCGTCATAACATAATTTTCTTGCTTATAATTAACTTATTAAGTAATTAATTTTTCGATGCTCTATAATAGTTTAGTTTAGTTTTATTTTAATTTAGTATTTTTATATTTCTATAGTTTAATTAATATTTATAAAGTAAAATATCAAATTCACGGAATATATTATAGGTACTCTTATTATATTCTCAATTCACAGCACTTTTGCGTCAGAAAATCTGCTCGCTGCACTAAAATTCAGACTGTTGTCTGTACTATTCTGTTTTCGTCTAACGTCTAACAAATATTAATGCACCCTGATGGTGGACAAAACGTTGTCAGTTTTTTTTTTAAATCAGTTCCAATCTTGTCTAAATGTTACTCATCTCTGACACATTCATAATTTTTGTAATTAGTAAAATATATATTCAGGGGTGTGTAGCACTCAAACAAAAGCAAAAAGAGCAAAAACACGCTGAAGAAATAGCTGCAGTCCAAGCGTTCTCCAAGAAAAAAGTTAAGGAAAACAACGCTGAAGCCATCAGAGACGCGAAACAAAAGCTCTTTGATAGAAGCTGTTATGGAACAAAACTTATAAGGTAGGTATTGAGTACACAATAACAACACAATATGATCAAAGGAATAGCAGAAATAACTAATTAACGTGGCTATGATTCTTGAACTGATATCAGAAGACGTGAGAGCGATAATAATTTCAGGTAAAATAAAAATACCCAATCTTTTTTTACAGTGCCCTTCTTGAATCCAAAGCACTGGAAGAAAGAGACGCACAAATAGCGTTTGCAAGAGAAATAAAAGAGAAAGAAGCTGAATTAGAACGGAAACTAAAAACAGTAACATTCTGTACATTTGACTTGGACAAAAATGAAACCGCTAAGGCGGACGCACAGAAATGTATACTAATGCAAAACGCGAAACAGAATAAAGAAATGTAAGAACTTGGAAATCATTTGATTTAATTATATCTCCGGTATATACATAGATACGTAGGTTTAATTTTGGTGTATTGTTGTACAATACCTTTGGGATGGCATAGGTAATAAATAATCCCTCATCTAAGAGTGTGAACTTAGAAGTACCTACCTATCGTAAAAAGTTTTGTTTTAAAAGTTACTTTTAGCAGACGACAGTCACCCACCCATCGGCAATGGTTTAAAAAATATTAATAAGTTAATTAAATTTTAAGGTATGAGAAGAAAAAAGAAGAAGAAGCTAAAGCAAAGGAAGAAGAGAAGCTAGGCGAACTCACAGATACACAGCTGATGAAACATCTTCTTGAACGTGAAGAAGAGGCAGAAGTAAACCACCTCACTTATTTAACTGAGTTATGTTCATAGCAAGACTCAGTAACTCTATAAATAGTAAGAGATAGTAATCTAGAACCGGTACGATAAAATCCCCTGCTTATAAGGATCCCCGGCAAAATTTTCTCAACAGCATAGAAAAATTTGCACATACATAACAGTACTCGTATTTCGGTTGTCAATAAAGTAGCTAGGGTGGGTCTGAAGCCACTATACGAAGAAGATGGTTGCCGGTACTCCGATTAATGAAGCTTCACTTGAACAATTAACTAATTTATTATTCTTCAGGCTAAAATAAAACTCTTAGAAAAACAAGCTCTTGACTTATTTGTGGTTGAACAAAAGAAGACGAACGACCAACGAGCTAAATGGGAAGCTGAGTATTATGTCCAAATAGAAAAGTATCGTAAAGAGCAAGAAGAATTGAACTGCAAGATTAGAAATGTTCATCTAAAGGTAAGTTAGTACACAACCATATTATCAGCAATCTAATGAGTTCTGTAAATTCTGGTTACCTATTGGATCCAATAATTTAAGAGTAATATAAGGTTTCGGATTCAATTCCCAAGTTAGATAGAGATAGACCTGTACTATGCCACTACACTACCTTTATTTTATTGGTAGTTTTATACTTTAATTATCCACACCATTATATCTGTTAACAAGTCCTTTTGGGTTCCACAAGAAGATGAATAAATACTTGTGGAAGCCAAAATTCACATAATAAAATGAGAATCAGTAATTTCTGGGTACCACTGCATAGCTTTACAAAGAGCGCACAGATTTAGCAGCAAAAACCTATGAAACAGTAAAAAATTGTCAAGACGAAGAAAGGAAACGTTACGAAGAATTTATTGAAAAAAGTTGTAAAAAAGGAGAAGAGAGGTAAGCAAATGTTATCTATACTAATATTGTAAAGAGGTAAATTTGTTTGTTTGTACGTAGGGGGTAATCTCAGGAACTGCTCAACCGATTTTGAAAATTCTTTCACCAGTAGAAAGCTGTATGGGTCCTGAGTGACATATGCTATAAGGGGAGGGGGAGTTTCGGAGCGGGCGAAGCCGCTGGCAAAGGCTAGTTCCCAATACATTTGTGGTAAAAACAATATCAGTAACAATCTCCAAAGAATTCATGGCACCGAAACATCATCATCAGATCA
Organism: Agrotis puta; assembly: GCA_943136025.2. Lineage (NCBI taxonomy): Eukaryota > Metazoa > Arthropoda > Insecta > Lepidoptera > Noctuidae > Agrotis > Agrotis puta. The sequence continues at coordinate 5,184,199 of OW964184.2, read as the reverse complement.
GAATATCAGAATCACAGAATCTTAGTACAATAAGAGTGCAGTTGGATTCAGGACCATTCCATTGGTGGTCTTGCCAGCGGCTGCACCCGCAAGTCATAAATTATCCTAAGAGAAAGATATACCGGGGCACAATGGGGTAAAAGGTATCCTACAAAATATTAATCCAGGTCACAAACTGTGTATCAATATTCATACAAACCCGTTCAGTTCTTTCTGTGTGAAAAGGGTACAAAACATACATTCATGTTCAGAAACTGAGTAAGACTGAATCTAGCCAAACTTTAACGTCCTAAATAATAATTTGAGGCAATGTCTATAAAACACATTTACATTAGGAAACATAAAAGAAAACTCTTTATTTTTAGAGCTATTAAAAGAGAGAAAAGAGCTGAAGAAAAAGTAGCACAGGATCGTAATGAGAATAAGGTAATAGCAGAGATCAATAAATCTATGGCCGAATACGTGAATCAAATGCAGTGCAGCAACAAATGTTTCTGTGACCGACAATGTCTTATGACTAGATCTCAAACACCACATATTGTGAAGAAAGCACAAGTTGACGTTGAACCTGAAACTGAAGGTGAGTATAGTAGATTGATACTTTAATCTGCACTAATTTCGCACTTGAAGTGTCTGTAACAAGGTCCCTTGAGTGTATTGGATTTCGAGGGAACAAAAATCATGCAAAAGCCACATAATTTACAGCTACGATCAAATTCGTTACGTTTTTCGTACATTCACGAACATTGTATTCGACAATTTCTAAAGCATTTGGGAAATTGTGAACTGCCTCATTGGTGCAAGCGTGACTCCTCAAAGTGGAGTACCGCAGGGTTCTATCCTTGGCCCGCAGTTATTTGTTTCTTTAATTGGATAATTCGCCCTCATATTCAAACACTAACGCTCGGTCCGTGATTTTGATTCCGTAATTTACCTTATTTCGGCGAAAACGGCGAAACGAAAGAAGATAGACAGACTTCTCGAACCAAAAAGAAGCGTTGATTCATACGAAAGCCAACATCTGAATTGCCCAGCTTTATATTCAGTAAACTTTTTTAAAATTGTACCTACAGTGTCATATTCGCACTGGCGAAAAAGCTTTTTAAATAAAGTTTTTTTTTTTAAAAGCACTATGATCACGAGAGCATTATGATCATATATTTAACAGAAAAACCTCCGCCCTACTTCGGTCCCTGCAACAAGTTACTAGCAGCATTAAAGCTTCGCGAAAAAGAGCCATCACCATGGACTGGTGGGCAAGAAATGCAGGTGCTGTTCATGAGAAACGCAGAGAAAACGCTGAGCGAGTGCAAGTACAAGAAGCCAGTGAGGAGAGTTGTTGATGTGAGTTTGATACACTGGTATTATGATTATGAGTTTAAAGGAACAGGTGCCCAGAGTAATTACAGTGTGGAAAAGAGACAGAGCTATGCAAGTCGTCTAGCGCCACCTCGTTCCCACAGTGGAATTACTCGCTTTAAGACGTCCCGTCATGGTAGGCCACCTGAGCTCTTATCACTAGATTTCGGTATTTCATTTATTGGTATTCGGTATTACTTGAAGTATTTACTGTGTTTATTATACACCGTGACTTTTTAGTCGTCTTACAAAAGTGGTCCACTCAATGTATCCGACATAAAATACCTCTAGGCGCGTTTTTTTTTTTTTTAAATCATTAATATTATTTTTAATCATTATTAAGTAGGTCCATCAGAAATATGAAACATCCTGTTAAAAATGTTTACGTATCAAACTGTAGAGTATGCCTTGCTAGCCCATGAGTTGAGCAGATCATCCCATCGGCATTTTCTATGAGACAAGCAAGGGTGTTTCTAACTACGCCTTGTTTCATAATAATGAATAATATTTTTATTTTTTAATTATTAAAATCTCATAAATACCTATTTTTTTTATTATGAACGTTTACTAGTCAATGGATAGATGAAATGGGCTGCCGTTGTAAGACGACTAAAAAGTCACGGTGTATACAAATTGAAGAAGCGCCTCTAGTGTACGAACAAGAAACTAATTTTTCCATCAAATTATCATCACAGTTCCAGTTTACGTCACAAAAACTGAAAAAGTCATGCATGCGTCTGGTTAGTTCATCATCTAAGACCGGAACCCCGATGCAAAAAGAGGGGGTATCATAAGTTTGACTTCTCTCTGTTTGTATCTGTGTGTCTGTAGCATCGTAGCACCTAAACAAATGGAACGGTTTTCAATATTGGGCAAATTGTTCAATCTATGTATAATTAACTAGCACACCACGCACCATCATGCACATGCGGATTTCAAACCTTATTTAAGTTACTCGCTGATAATGCACCTTTAAAAAGGAGGGGAAAGAATTATTTAAATCGGTCTAAACATTTTTGAGCTTAAATATTACAAATAGAAAATCTCATCTTCCTCTTATACGGCTCGTTCACCGACTTTGGTCTAAGCGGTGACCGGAACAGCGGGCGGCGCGAATAAGACATTATTTACTTTGTAAGTACACGAATTCGTCACTGGCGGCGCTTCGTGGCGTGTTTCAAAAATTTCTATACATTTGATCTTACGGCTCGCCGCTGCACGCACCGCTCACTGCAACAAGGTCATGAACGGGTCATTAGTGTGAATAGCTTCTAAGGGCCACACGTGTTTTCTGATTTCAACTTTGTATCCAATGGTCTGAAGGTTCAGATTCTTGTCGGCGGCCTAATATATATTTTTTTGGTGGCCTGCTCTGTCCCACTTCTGGGCAAAGGCCTACCTCCACACCTTCCACTTCTCGCAAGCCCGTGCGTCCTCCTTCCAATTCGGGCAGAACCTGTCCAGTTCGTCCCGCCATCTCCTTCGCGGTGTACCGCGACCCCGTCTCACTGTTTCAGGGCTCCAGTTTTGAGCTATTTTGGCCCACAGTTTGTCGCTTGTTGGCAAACCTTGAGTCTGGACTTCTGGATGTTAGTCAAAGACCAAGTCTGTGCACCATATGTTAAGATGGGGAGTATACACATGTCCATTGTCCATGAGATTGCGTTTTTTGCGGCCTAATTAGTACACTAATTTGTTATAACTGATTACAGGAATACCGAAAAAATAACGCGCTGGATGAATCTACTCTACCTGTAGCCAATAACAACTGAAAAGCTATTATAATTATTGATATTTTTGGGATTTTTATCAATGAAATAAAGAAAAAACAATTTCGACAATCATTATACTACGTTTTATTTTATACTACAAACATTAATATATACAAAATATCTGTCCTTACATTCACATACGAGCTGTTTCAATTCTTCAATCCATATCTAATGAGTACGAGGAATAATTTACTATGAAAGTTTTATAATTGTTGAAACACTGTTATGCTTATATTAAATAACAAAATAAATAGCTAGAAATCACAATGTACAATTGTACATGCGTGGTCAAGTCTTTTTGCCATTAATAATATTGGTGAGGTACAGAGGTAACATCAGACTCGACCACACAACATTTCTGTAGTATTTCCTTCGTAAAAATGATTGCAGAAAGGCAAAATATAAATGTTATAATTACCCTAAAAACAACTTTGAACGCTTGAGTTTTCTTTACAAACAGCCGTCCAAAATGTAAAGTTTTTTTTTAACTGTACCTATACCAATAACGGCGTTCATAGACAAAACTCAAGCGAAAAAAGCTGGGAATATATTCTTAAATAAATTGTACAACACACGACATCCTTAATCAATGCATTTAAAGTACGTATTTTTATTTTAAAAAGGTGATTACCGGAAGTTTATAGAGGTTATAATACCCTTTTTCAAAAAGAAGTTTTTATTCAAGGATTCGTGTGTCATACTCCTAAATTGTCTGTGGTCTAGTACTTGGACTGCTTCTGTTTGATGACGGCCTGTACACACTTGGCCATGGTGGGCGATGCGCGGCTGATCGGGTCGGTCATGAAGAAGTCTTCTAGTGTCTTCAGCTGGACGTCTACCTTGCCTGATACTGGCTTTTGAAGGCCCTGTGGGTTTTATTGTAGTTGTTAGTAATTTGATATAAGTTCCAAAACAGTTTAAAATTTAATGCGGTACGATACAAAAGTTCTCTGTCGCGGGGATCCGCGCATGCGCTTTTGTATCGATCGCGAGGGCATCCGCTTAATGCAGTTTCGGTCCTAGAGCATTATCATCTGCCTAGCCTTTTCCCAACTATATTGGGGTTGGCTTCCAGTCAAAACAGATGCAGCTGGATATCAGTATTTTACATGGAGCGACTGCCTGTCAGACCTCCATAACCCGGTAACTGGGTATTACGATACCCCATGGTAAGATTGGTTGTCAGTTTCGGCCCTAGAGCATGATGATATTTTAAGCCTTTTTTATCTTTTTTATAAATTATAAAACCAATTAAAATTTTGATACTTAAAACGTCCAATCTAGTAAGGATTTTCTTTTGGACTTTAAAAGGACCATACAGTACTGTATTCTTTCGGCTGCGTAGTGTTTTCTTCGTTACACGAAGCACTAACCAATCACAACGAACGACGAACCAACGACAAACGTCACATAAGTAGTGCGTGAAACCGAAACTAGGCGTTAAATTCTTTTTAAAGGTCGATGTGCAATCTTTATCAGCGTGACGGTAGGACCTGGTTTCGGCGAAATTGAAAAACAAACACATAACTAACGTTGACGTTAATACAAGGGCCGTTTTGCAGTTACACTTTTTTAGACATAATTATGTTTAACTTTTTTTAGTAAGGTCGTTATTATTTTAGGAAATAAAATTACTTTTATACTACACCTGCGTGGAAAGTACCTTGATACTTTATCAAATTTACGGTAGAAAGTACGTCATTGCATATCGAACAAAATACGCTTTCTCTCACGCTCAGATGCGTTTTCTCCCCGTATAAGGTACTTTCCACACCGGTGTAGTATAAAGCACTATGTATAACTCGAGAGAAAGTGCGATTCCCGATCCCAAGTGTTTTAAAGCCCTCGCCTACGGCTCGGGATTCAAACGACACCCTCGAAGGTAATCGGTCACATTTTCCTCTTGGTGAACAATGTACTATTACGTACCTGAGCAAGAGACCTGGCCTGCGCGAAGTAGTTGTTGTCCTGTACGTTGCCGTACGCGACTAATGCAGGACTGATCTGACTGAGACGATCGCGAACCTCGTCTAGGTTGTCGTACGGAAGACGCTGGCCTGCTACTTCTGATAGCGCTCTGTGGACAAAACACTATTTTAATTGGAAAATATGGAATAAATTAAACTGGCTGAAACATTTCGCTAGGGTAATTCCTAGCTTGTCTTGTATCGTACCCACGATATACCACCACCTAGGTTGTTGGGGCAGTCTGTGTTCCCACACAGACTGCCCCGACACCCGAAACAACTACTAGTAGATCATACAAATATTTCTTTCATCGTTTGTCATCGACGCAGTAAAAAGTAACTCAGCTAAATATGATGGCAAAAAATATAAAGTTTCCATAACCACAATCTTTGCGCCTTTACAAAGTACCGAAGTCATCTTCATAACTTTACAGTTTCACTCATTACTTGACTGAGCCAGGGCTAGTGAACAGCGAAGCTATTATTTACAAAATAAATAGCAAATAGTTTCCTAGTATCTACCCCGCAGTCCCGCATTACTTCTCTAGACAAATTAGTGGGTAGTGGGGTTTTAAGCGATATAACTTGACCAACATATCCTGTAATGCGGTGGAATTTCGAACTTACTTTCTACCAAGCAGCTCTATCTTTATATCTCAAGTTATGTTAGTCAGGTAAAAACGCCTTTAAATCTTAAGCGAAGTATTATTAACCTGATGATCTTCCAGTCCTCCCTCGCGAGGCCGGGCGGTGAGACGGCCACGAGTGTCTGTTGCGCGCGTCCCTCAGCGTTCACGTAGGTGGCTCGCTTCTCAGTGTAGGCGGCGCCGGGGAGGACTATGTCCGCCATCGCTGCGCCTACGTCGCCGTGGTGACCTGGGAAACAAACAACGTTATATTTTAAAACTAGCTTTTTTTATCTTAGTGAAATCATCAAATGAGTCTCCCCGGGACTGCGTCCTGGGCAGGACGGGAGGGACTGTCAAATTTGTACCGAGTAAAATCCATGGTGATCCTTCAATAGCTTTTTACGTTCCAGGGTCACGTTTATCTGATGAGACAGTCCCGCGAATGCGCTACCTTGATAACACAAGTATTTAACTAAGGAAGGTTCCTTACCTTGGTAGATGACGGTAGCGCCCTTCGGCAGTTGGTCCCTGGTCACGACCCCTCCGTCGGCCCCCAGCAGGTACACCACCTGCGGCCCCTCCTGCAGCACCTTGCCGACGCCGGGCTGGTAGCCGATGTCCAGCGCCGCCACCTGGGACGCTGTGCGCTGGAGGACGTTTAATACCTGCAGAAGAAAAATAAATTATTGAATATGATATCAAGGTGATAGTTGGAGAAGAAACCTTCCTTAACACCCCTTAACTTTATAATGGGGTATCATCCGCCATTTATCACTCAGAAATGCACATAAGAAATTGAGTGTAAAAGTCACTCACACAGAAACTCCGATTGAAAGAGAAGATTCTCCAATCAGAAAGTAATAGTGTCTGTTGTGCTAACAATTGGTGTTGGGTGTTTCTATACAGAGTGAATTTTTCACCTTGTCGTGGATGACTATATCCTCAATTGTGAGGAATAGCAAAAAATTCTGAAAAGTGTCTAGAGGACAGCAATCGAACCCCTTCAATTAAATTACACGCTGCTTTATTACACCATTCGATACTGTCGCTAATAAATATGAAATTCTGTAATATGTAAAGTATTAATTTTTGGTAAAATATGAAACAAAACGCAAACAATTACGAAATGCGACGCTACAAGCGAATTCGCCTTGTGCTGCAAGCGTCAGCTTCAAGCCTCAATGTCTTTAATCACTAAACTCAACCTACCTTCCAATTCTTATCCGCTAGTTTGTCCTGCAGACGCAGCGCCAACTCCTGCGTGTACGCAAGTATAGCAGCGCCCTCTGGCGACTTAAGCTGGTCAGCTCCTAAGATGATGCAGGGCCTCTCGGCTGCCTCCAATCTCTTCAGGACCTCACTTGATGAGGAACCGGTGGCTAGATCTTTGACTGCGGATGCTGAGTCGCCTACGTGCTGTGGGAAATAGATAGAATTAAGGTTAAAAAAACCTCTTGTTGAGAAGAAATGGGACACATATTAAGCTATTGATTAAAAAAAAGATACACTGAAATTGCACCAGCCTCTCTAACCAAGTCGCAAACGATAAACGCAAACGCTCAGTAGGCTTAAATAAATTTTCGACTTTATGCTCTAGTATAGAAAGTTCAAAATGTATTGAAGATTACATAGCGTTTTAGTTCCGGTCTTTCAACTTACAACTTAATAATCTTGGGTTTAAAGTTGAAAATCTATTGGACATCTGACAACAGGGGAAATACATTCACGGTCTTATACTTACTATGTATTCATAAGTGAGGTCAACTTTGGGTCCGATGAGCGCTACGTCAGTGTCCTTGTGTATGAATGCCTTGCGGATGCGTGCGTTCAGTAGCGGCGCCTCGAAGCGGGTGTTAGTGCCGATCAGAAGCACGAAATCTGACTCCTCGACGTCTGTGGGAATTATCATCAACAGCATCACTTTCTTGCCCTTACCTCAATTAATTTTAATAATATATGAAATCACAATAATACTAGCATTTCCTAGCGGTATGGAAATTGCCCCACACGAACACCGAACCGTTGAATCGGATCTTATCGACGGCAGAATAGACAAAATGACAGAAAGTCGAAAGATTTCTAGAGTCCTAAGCATGTTAAAACTGCTGTTTAAAATGTAGGGAAAAAAATCAGTCTCTTCTTCCCAGGCAAAAAAGAATCATAACACTGTCTGTCCCTGGTACAGAATTGTAATATAATACATTTAGAATTGGTCATGGACATGCCCTAATAGTTTTTTTTTTTTTTTTGCAAAACAATCATTCTAAAATACACAACATGAGAAGTATACTTTAATATATTCAATTACTGAAAAAAAATAATGGCATATAATTATGTAGCACTTTTAAAATGCCTTGCAGATTTTTCAGGTTTCATCCCCTTGCACAAACAAATTCATAACATCTTGATATTCAAATGATTTAGACATCATTGCAATAAGGTCCTTTTTCGTAGTACAACTTTTAAATAAACACTCACTGGCAATCTTAGTGTTGCAGAGGTATGAGGAGCGCAGGTCGATGCCAGCGCCCTCCAGCGGGAAGTACTGCTCGGTGCAAGTGTTCTCTGAGCCCAGTCTGTTCACCAGGTCTTTGAGAGCTACCAGGGATTCTGCGTCAGCCAAGTCACCAGCAACAGCCAAGAGCTAAAGATAAATAATTTACTATATAGATAGGCAATAGACTAATCAATTCTTATCCTATAAAGATTAAAGTCACAAATTCCGAATACACACAGGTCAAAACGGTGAGTACGTGCCTGCGTATACGCGCATATACGCGCGTCTTTTACTATGCATATACTACTCATGAAGGCGTTGACGCAAGCTAGGGCAAGCCCATTTTACACTCAGACTAGCTATAATGTGCCTGGTGTCTGTCTGTACAAACTTAAAAAAAAAGGTAGCTTGATCAATTATTCTGACAAGTTAAATTTTCTAAATGTGGAGTCAAAAACAGAAATGGCTGCCATTCAGTAGGGGTTGGGTTCCGGCCCCACATAATGAATAGTTTTATCGACAGAACATACACGGACACATTGTATAGTTAGGATGTCCCCCATTTAACCTAAAACCCTGTGTATATATAGCCCAACATACCTTCCCTGGCGGACAGTCCCGCAGTGCTCTGGCCGCAGCCACCATAGCGTCCTCCCAGTCCACAGGCGTGAGGTTCCCGCGCGAGTCCGTCATCATCGGCGTCACCAGGCGCTGACGCTTCAGACCGTCACACGCGAACCGAGACTTGTCCGACAACCATTCCTCGTTGATCTCCTGCAAGAGAGAATTTTATGAAGAACCATAATGATACAGAAGCCAATCAGTGCCAGATTAACACAGTAGCAGGAGTAGCAATTGCTACGAGCCCTGTGCTTAAAGGGTGCCCCGCGCAAAAAGGGGCCCCGCGCGATCCCCGTTTTCACGGGGCCAAAAAGACTTTCAATTACTTGTGTTTGTTAGTTTTTAGTTTCTTATAAACAAATTACTCAAATAATAATCGAATATGTTTTATTTTAAATTTGAGACATCTTAATATAGCCTAACAGGGCCTGGCAACAACATTTCAAATAGAATAAGAAAAAAAAACTTAAAAGCAGTCGAAGCAGCTGACGAGCGATCGATTCCCACACGGAACAAATATGTGTATTATCTACTACCAGTTGTTCTGGGTCTGGATGTTCGTGTATATGAGTTTAACTGTCTGCAAACGCACACACGACACAGGAGAAATTCCTAGTATGTTGCATAAAATCATGAGTTAATTATTTATATTTCAAAAACTTACCTCATTGGTCCTCGGGAGAATACGTAACACTTCATTCGTACGTGTAGTCACGACGATGTTGCTACCCAAGGGATCTAAAACATCTACAGAGTCAATCTGTAACAATACATAATATTTTGTATAACTTATTTATTGCTTTGTAAATCCAAAATTTATTACGAATCATACATATCATCAAATATGCTAAATAATTTATATTTTGTTAAATCTACTTGAGTATCAATTCACAAGGAGACGCGATGCTGCGCGCTCATTTCATAACAGCAACTTAAAATCTAACTTTATTTACTACACGAAAAGATACACATTTGCAGTATCGTCGCGTTGCGATGTGAATTGATCCTCACATGCGTGACTTCCTGGAAAACGCGACTGAAATTCGCGCGGTGGGAAAAAAAAAATGAAACCATGGGTGGAGCGGAAGAGACAGTCAGACACGTACTGACTACAAACCTCCCTGTTCCAAAGTCAAAGGGCACCAGCCATTAATGAGAATCCCTCCAAAACAAGATTTTTTCAAATTTAATTATGAAGCAGAAGATTGCGAATTTTCTTCAAATTATGATAAAAAACGCAATTTCTACAGTATGTGATTTTATATTTATTTATTTATTAATAAACACATACTATCTTTACAGGCAGACCCAATACAACAGTGGTTTGCAAACAAAACAAAAAAAAACAGACACACACATGATAATTTAAAAAATAACTTAGGTACGACTAATACTATTAAAAACACTAAACTTTAAAAAAGACTTGTAAAACAACAACAAACAAACAACATTAAATGTACGAAACAAAATTCAACAAAACTCTTGCGAGTTAACTCAAGTTGCACGAAAATATGTCTGTCCTCTCATGCACTTCATTTAATACACGTGTTGTGCGGGTGAGGGGTGTGTTTGACAGCAGGTTGGTTTTGGCAACAGGCACGGCCAGCAGTGGCGGCCGCCGCCTCCACACGTACCGGTCCGACACGCACAGCTTCAGGTGTCGCAGCACTTCCGGGTTATGTGCAACTCCCCGCAGGAGCTTTAGCACATACGCCGCCAATGTAAATTCCCTGCCCACTCTGAGTTCATTGCACCCCACCATACCCAGCACAAACAGTGTAGGATACATCAGCGGGTAAAATGGGTAAACTCCATAAAGTTTGAAATACAAGTGTCTCGTAAATTTATTCTGTACTCGCTCTAGCATGACATTATTTCGCTTCATGAGGGGCCCAAATCACCGCACTGTGTTCTAAGTGACTTCTCACCAACGCGTCATAGAGCACCTTAAGCGTGGTAAGGTTCGTAAATCCCTGCGACTGTCTCAAGACGAAACCCAGGTTTCTGTACGCCTTCTTGCAAATTTTAAGTATGTGATCCCGGAAAGTATGATCCGGGGTAACCAGTACTCCTAGGTCTCGTACCTGAGATACTTGCTGCATCGGCGCCTCCTCTACTTTATAATCGTAGACAAAGATAGTCTTCGCGCGCGTAAATGTCATTACTGAGCATTTTCCTTAGTTGAAAAACAGTTTATTGTTATGTCTCCATTCTACCACTCTATCTATGTCTCCCTGCAGTTTTTCACAGTCCGACCCACTCCTGACCTCGGCAGCAATTTGAGGTCATCCGCAAACAATAAACATAAAGTATGTTTGACTACGTCTGGTAAGTCATTTATCATTAAAATAAATTCGAGAAGACCCAAATTGCTGCCCTGGCTCACGCCTGCCCTGGTGTAGTATGGCTCGGATTCGAACCCGTTGTAATCGACATACTGTTGTCGATCCTCTAAGTAGCTGGCGAAGAACTGTAAGAGTGTTTGAGTACAGCCAATTTTTGCCAACTTCATTAGCAGTACATCATTCTCGACGGTATCAAACGCCTTTTTAAAATCAAAATATGCCACGTCTACCTGTACACCGGCATCGACGGCGGGCACCACCCTCGCCATAAAATTAAGGAGATTAGTTGCAGTGCTGCGCGCCGGCCGGAAGCCGTGCTGCGCGTCCGATAGCTGTGCGCTCACTTGTGTCTGCACACAGCGTTGGATGGCAGACTCGAAGACTTTTGCCGGTGTTGATAACACTGCAACCAGTCTGTAGCCACTGATATCTGGACCAGACTTTCCTTTGGGAACCGGAATCACTCGAGTGATTTTCCATCTAGGTGGAAACGTTGCTTGTTTTAAACAAGTGTCAAAAATGTGATAAAGCAGGGTGGGGTTAGTAACTTACCCTCCTGGTTTCCCAGGGTCGTGCAGCAAAGCTGTAGGGCTTAGAAGTAAGGGCACCGACAGGGCACAAGTCGATGACGTTGCCAGACAACTCAGACAGAAACATCTTCTCAACGTATGTTCCGACCTGAGGAAATTAAAAACAAAATATTAATTGAATATTCAAAATTGTTTTTGCTTATTAGCATGCAAACGAAGTCACAGGCTTGTTATATTTATTACTAGCTTTTGCCCGCGGCTTCGCTCGCATAGAATTTGGTCTGCCACATTAAGTTACGTGACATTTTTTTCAATATTTATATTTTTTTAACGTAACTTCACATCATACATCAGATTTCTAACTTCAAAATTAGTTTCCATACAATCTTTGAACTCCTATACCTAATACTTAGAGGGAATCTCTTGAGGTTGGAATTATCTGAATTCCTTTCTAAGTGCTCATTATTTTCGGGCATGCCGCAATCGCGGCGGTAAGACCCCTCTTTGAGGAGTGGCTGGATAGGCGTAGGTCCTCACCGGACACGGAAGTTTCGGGAGGTTCCTGTGTCTGATAGGGAGGGAAGAAGCGCCTGGGTGTCACCACTGCGAGGATCGTCCGGAGAACACGGTGGAGCATACGGTGCAGGACTGCCCCGCTTGGGCAGAGCACCACCGTGTCCTAACTCGCGCCCGGCATTGGTCGAGGCCATGCTGCGGGGCGAGACTCGCGAAGGAGGAGGCGGGCCGCGTGAGGGAGAGGACAGCGTCCTCCCTCAATCCCGGCCGCAGTGGTAGGCGCGGGCATGCGGGAGGCGAGTAATGGGCGACTCGTTGTCCAACCATGGACCATGCCCGGGTCGACGGCGCGTTGTGTTCCACGCGCGCCTCAAGGAGTGTCAGCAATTGAGCATAGTGACGGGATCTGTAGAGGGCCAAAGCCTGCCGGGGTCGCGGGACTAACGAACTACCGTGACCCCGGTACGTAAAGGGCTATTGAAGGACACCGTGGATTTTAGTCAGTCAAGTCTGACAGTCCCTCCCGCCTTGCCCTGGGTGGGAGGATTTATTTAATGATTTTTCCACGATAAAAAAAGTGCTCATTATTTTAAGCTATAATAGAACTCTGCAAATTTCAAAATGCTAAGTCCAGTGGTTTCTTCATCAATCTTTACCTGTATGGTGTGTTTATAAAAAGTAGCCCTATGTCCTTCCCCGGGCTTGAGATAATCTTATCCAGCACAAACGGATTACTAAACAGGTCGGACCAATGTTACTTGCATTTAATCACTACATAGTATAAAACAAAGTAGCTTTTTTTGTCCCTATGTCCCTATGTATGCTTAATTTTTTTTAACTACGCAACGGATTTTGATGCGGTTTTTCTTAATAGATTTTGTAATAAGTAAAGAATTATGTGATATATAACTGGAATAGGTGAACATCTGTGTTAATTTATCGGTGTCTTTACTGCAATATACTCCTGTATACTATGTTATTTGTTTTTTTTTTGTTCAGCGCAAATATGTAGATTTTGGGATTTAGATACACGTGAGCAAGCTACGTATAGCTGCCCATGGGAAAAACCGGCCTAAATGTATCCCCGCCACCTCTGCCGCCGCCGTTAGCCGCTCCGTTCAATACAATCATATTATCGATATAACTTTTAAACTATTCGGCCAAATTACTTAGTGTGAAAGACAAAGTTTATCTACATTAAATACTTAATGCGAGAAATGTATTAATTTATTTATTTATAAGAGTTCGATAATTATACAGCCTGTTAGTGTAATCAGTCTTAACCTTGAAACCATAGGTAGTTGATTTAATTATAAAAATGTTTGTCTGAATTTAAAAATAAATAAACGAATTTTTCTTTAAAAAAATCAAAAATGTTTCTGTCCTACACCGTCCGTTAATTCATGGATACTATGCGCCCGAGTTACGTATTCACTGCAAAGGGCGTTAACCTGCCGCAATAGCCGTCCGTTTAACTACATACCTACAAGTTTTAACTAACTACATCATAAAATACAGGTAACCTGTGATGTAACTAACTTCCCTTCATACTTTTCCTGGCTTAGGACAGGCAAAAATACCTACCTTTGTTGCGTGACGAGTCCAGATGATGTAAGTTAGTCAGCGTACATTCTCCGAGCCTCGTTCAGGTTATCACCCGACGCGGCGTAAACCCGGACCATTTCGGTCCACTGTTCGTTTATGTACGACATAATCACTAAACACTAACACTTGCGCGAAAAATTAACGGTGGGGCGGCGCGAGGTCGTGAGGTGCGCTGCGCTGCGAGCGTACACACGTACGTTCCGTAGCGACGCTGCCGGCTGACTGATCACTGAAGTGTGCGCCGGCGACGCGGCGGCGCCGGCGTCGCGGCCCGGCGCGCTATTTCGCGGCGTATTTGATCTTACCTTTGCGTAATAGGGTGAAATAATTTTGGGGAAAAATGGAGACTTTATTGAAAAAAAAAAGTTTTTATTTTTTATTGAATTTACGTTCTGTAAGTGATACCAAACCACTGGTTTCAAGTTTAAGACTGATTACACTAACAGGCTGTATACTAAAATGTGCATTGTAAAATAGTACCAAATTTAATTAAATTACTGGTTTACAATTTTGGTCGTACTGACTTGCACATAAAAGGTAGATATATGCTGTCGCGGACTTTTATTTAGGTCTACTTAAGACAAACAATTCTACGGTACATCAACTTTATGTAACTCAATTGGTTTAGGCAGCGCACGCCAAGATAGCTCTCAGATGGAAGATTTTTTTCCGACTAAATTGACACGAATCGTTATATTATGACCAAAATTACATAAAATCATTATAAATTGTGTTGTGTGTATGTGTGTCTATGTGTTTTTCTGATGAATAACCTATATTACTGTAAAGTTTCATCAGTAGTTTTTTCGTGAAAGGATAACAAATAGGTACGCGTCTGAACGCCGAAAACTTAAAACATCAAAAACTAAATATCGAACATCCACAAAACCGAAAACTGCAATAAAAAAAGTTTATAGTGTCGAATGGTTAAGTAACCTATGCCCAATAAATCGATTATCGAAACCTCTAGAAATCAGAGGCACATAAGGAGTCTTTATGAGCTCGTAATATTATAAATCACAAACCTGCATGTCGGAACCTCTGCCAGTGGTACCAAAATCATCGACACCAGCCACCTCTGACGCGAACCGGATGCAGCGCGTGCAGTGGATGCATCGGGTCATGATGGTCTTGATCAGGGGACCCACGTCTTTGTCTTCGACGGCACTTTTGTACGAACAAAATAATTAAAAATAAAAGCTTTACGTACTAGACACTGATCTGTCTCACGCAGTTGGGTTGAGGCGCATCTGTTTGGAGTCTTATGCTATTTCAAAAAAAGTTATTGGCAATTCATAAAATGTTAATTTTAATTTAAAAAATGTGCATTATTAATATGGAACATTGCATTCGTGCACCATGTGGTGATTCAAAACTTGCAACTCTAAACTTTACTATTCCTAAAACAAATCAAGTCATAATAATTGTTCAATCATTAAAGTACTAATGAAATTAATTGCTCACCGCTTTCCAGAGAAATGAATGTCAGTAAAGCGACTCCTGTCAGACCCAAAGGCCATAGACTGATCTTGCAAGTCACATTCACCACCCTGGTCACAGATGGGGCAATCCAGGGGGTGGTTGACAAGAAGGAACTCCATCACACCCTCACGGGCTTTCCTGGTTAGGTCTGAGTTGGTCTTGACCCTCATGCCCTTCATCACGGGCATGGCACAGGCTGCCGCGGGCTTCGGTGACTTTTCAATCTCCACCAAACACATGCGGCAGTTGCCAGCGACGGCAAGGCGCTCATGGTAGCAGAAACGGGGGATCTCTACTCCTACTTGAGCTGCTGCCTAATGTAACATAAAAAATATTGTATTTGTATAATTATGGACATATGCGTCTTTAGCTGTGGAGTGCTATGGGCTGATGATGATATGCTACAAAGGACATGACATACGTACATGCATAAAACATGATAGAATATAGTCTATCGACTTTTTGTCCTTTCTTGGTTAAAAATGTATAATTGTGTATGTTATTGATCTGACTTCATTTGTCATGACTGTTTTACAAAAACTTCTCAAACATTCAGTTTTTTAAAACTATGTTGCTTGTGAAACATATCAAATGTTTGATGTGAATAAATAATTAAATTCTCTGAAATGCACCTGTTTTTTTTTTTTGTATTTTGTACTCATCCACCATCAGACTTGCAACTATGAATGCAGTTATAGTTACTCCATTAATAATTTTTAAAATAGTATGAGTTTTTTCAAATTATTATATATAAATCTATGAAATCGAAATAATAAACATTATGGATAACTATCATAAAGTTCCACCTACATCTAAAGCTCAGTATTAGGAACAGCTGGGTTACTAATTGAAGTGAAAAAGATTTGTATTTGGTTACGGTACTAAAGACTTGTCAAGAAAATATGATAATTGGCACAACTTTATAAAAATCAATTAACCTTAATTTTTTTGTTATTTTCAGAGTTAAATGGAGGAAATGACATTAAATCAATCCATAATAAACCTGGATTTCGAACTAAAATCAATGAGCAATATTTATATATATAATTACTTACTTGTAAGATAGTGGTGCCAGGCAAAACTTGAACAGGTTTATCGTCAATGAAGACTTCGAACGTCTGTGGGGGAGGGGGTGCTTGGGCGGCATAAGAGCGAGCCGCCAGCGGTGCAGCACGCACCGGCGAGCTCAGCGTAAGCGCCCTGGATAGCGGCTGGCGCAGCATTTTCTGCAGCAAAACACCAATACGTTTACAACTAATGTCACGGTAATTGAATAACTTTTCACACACGTTCGCACTTAGTTTTTGTTTTACTAGAATCTTGTTAGCCGTACAACTTGACTAGGACATGAAAAGCCTTCTAAAACACCCCAAATGCAACCAATTCTTCTGTTATTATTACATAAGAATCAACACCTAACCTAAATAAATGTAATTAAAACTAAGGCTTTTTCTGCTTTGTATAGAATAAATTCACGTTTTAAAACACATAAAAATAATTACTTATTGTAATTTACGTCGTATTTTCGATAAATTCGTACCTAAAAATAATGTATCGAAAATCTGTAGATAAGTGACAGATACAAAAACTGTCATCAGTGTCAAATAATGATGGGACCAATCACTTTACGAATTACGGTTTTCAGCCAAACAAGACTAGTCGATTTTTTAAAACGATTTATGCAAAAATTGCAGAATGACAATTCTTCATTTCATTCATTCCTTCATTATCTGTCAAATTTTTAGCCTTTTTTCTCCTTCTCGCTCACATTGTGCCGGGGCGTGTGGTTACTGCTTGAAAAGATAGTTTTTTGCATCAAAAATGGCACTAGGAGACGTAAAAACCGCACAAGGCCTTAACGAGCTGAACACCTTCTTGGTTGATAAGAGTTATGTGTCTGGGTGAGTGCCTTTTATAATAAAATTTAGATCCACGTCAACCTGACACAGATTGTAAGAAACTTTTATAACCTCCAATTTAAATGGAATTTTAAATACCGTCTAACTATAATCTTATAGCCAGTTTATGAAGTAGTCTTTTTTATATTAAAATCTAGCTCGTCCAAACTTGACCTTGGCCAGCAGCTGTAAAAAATGTCGCCATATTCACAAATCATCTGGTTATTTTTAGTTTCACACCAACTCAAGCCGATGTTCAAGTGTTCGAACAAGTCGGCAAAGCCCCGGCCGCCAGCCTGCCTAACGCCCTCCGGTGGTACAACCAGATCGCCTCCTACTCTGCCGCCGAGCGCAAGGCCTGGGATGCTGGAGTCAGCCCGCTGACCGCTGGCGGCAAAACCACCACTGCCCCCGCACCTGCCGCCAAGCCCGCCGATGATGACGACGATGACGTCGACCTATTCGGCTCGGGTGATGAGGAAGAGGTCGCTAACCTTTCACCTTTTCATTTGAAAACAGCTGTTGTCAATAGTATACCGGTAACATACTAAATGATATTCTTGATTAACAGGACGCAGAAGCCGCGCGGGTTCGTGAAGAACGCCTCCAAGCCTATGCTGCCAAAAAATCCAAGAAACCTGCCCTTATTGCCAAGTCATCTATACTCCTTGACGTCAAGCCTTGGGATGATGAAACTGACATGAAGGAAATGGAGAAACTCGTCCGGACCATCGAAATGGATGGTCTCCTCTGGGGTGCGTCCAAACTTGTACCTGTTGGTTATGGTATCAACAAACTGCAGATCATGTGTGTCATTGAAGATGACAAGGTCTCTGTCGACCTTCTGACAGAAAAGATCCAGGAATATGAAGACTTTGTCCAGTCTGTTGATATTGCAGCATTCAACAAGATCTAAGATGTTGAGCTTGTTTAATTTTAAGTTTACTTTTGAATAAAATCAAAGTTTTTCCACATACTATACACTTTTATTCCACATTTATAAAAGCTATGTACAGTCTAACACAAAAATAGTAGTCAAATAAACTGAGTGCAGACGATGTGATGCATTTCATTAACATTTAAAATATCCTAATTTGTTCACTTACTACATAGTGTCTTTTCAACATTTAGTAATATAATTTCCCTATGTATTATTAATAAATATCACAATTCATAGAACATTAAAATGATTATGCACTCTTATAGACAACCACACAATGCTTTGAGATTAGGTAGCCTACTTTAAAAGTGTTACAATATTGCATGCAACAAACTAGGCAAAAAATGCAGTACACACCTGCAATTACCAATTCTATGAGAATCTTTGTTTACATAATGAAAACTTTTCAATAATAAGCATTTCAGGAAACAAACTAAAACAGTTGGCAGTCTGTACAAATCTTACATCATGGAACTGATGCTTTAGTTGGTAATAGAAGCTCCTGCTAGGGTCTTCATACTAAGACCATGTTTGTTCAAAACATTTGAGGTCAAAAAGTTCGTGGTTCATCACTAATATGCAGTCTAGCTGACTTGTCGCCCCTATTCCGTGACTAGCAGGTGTTTCAAGGTAATTAACACTCATTCAACATGGACACCACTCGGTATAGGAGGAACACTGTCGCCTACGTTAGCTTGCAGGAACATGTTAGGAATATCATTACCGAAGTAAATCTTATTATTTCGTGCGAGAGCGTCATATCTTTTCAATTCTAAATATTCTCTTGTCAACAGCATTTTGTTTGCCTCAGCCTGTTTCTTCAAATTATAGAAGTCTGCCTCTGCTTTCGTTTGCTGTTTCGCTTTGTGTATGCTATCTTCAATAAGTTCAATCTTCTGCAAAGATTCTTTCTCCATAATTTTTTGTTCGTATTGAATTTTCGCGACCTGAGCCTCCTTTTCGGCTTCGATGATGGCCTTCCGCCTCGCTGTTTCTGCTTCCTTTTCAACAACCTATGGACACAATGGTATTAAAATAAGAGTTTTCATAACAATAAAAAACAATCCAAAGGAAACCTATTATGGAATGTCTTAATTACCTTTTGATGTTGTGCAGCAATAAGCAGTTTTGACTTTTCTGCTTCCATCAGTTCATAATTCTTGCGGATTGTCTCCGGTATCTTCGGTTTCGTTACCCTGACTGCCTGCACCCGTAGTCCTGGCGCCATTTCGTGTAAATCTCTTTGTAATGCCTGCGAAAATAACAAAAATAACTAATCACCCATAATTTTGAGTGCCGAAATGATCATTATTTTTCAGTTACAAGTGACGGCGAATCGGCAAATATAGGACAGAATTTCGGTAGTGAAGTATCGACGAAGTTTAAAGCAACATATTATTTGCCGGAAATCGAGTCATCTGATTTAGGCGTATACTTTATAGGACCTATAGGATAGATATATAATATAGGTAATTATTGGAATGTTATAGGAATTAACTAACGATAAGAAAACTTACAGTTCGTAAATTCTCGTCAATTTGATCGAACAGATCGATGTATACTTCGTGTAGCGTGTGAGCGCTGCAGAACTGGTTCAACTCGTGATGCACTTTGTTGAAGATCAGCGTCTTGTCGTAGTCCGCCGTGAAGTTACGCACCATGTCGAGCACTGGAAAACAGTGACGAACATTTTAAATTATTTTGTTTAGACCAGACTTAAAAGATGGAGGAAGCAAAAGTATTAAGGATCATAATCAGCATTCTGTAGTTTCTGCCTACCCACTTGGAGAAAAAGAGTGAGTTTATATGTGGTATAAATAGTACTTTCATGTTTGTTTACTGTATTATTGCTGATTCATATTCACTCCAAATATTACCTACCTACAGTTGAGATTCCCGAAAATATCTGCTACATTCTCAAATTTTAGATAGGTATTGAAAGAAAGTAAAAGAAATTTCATTAAGCTCTCACATAAGGCTCTCGAATACCATTTTTGCATAGCCAAATGTAGTTAAACGTTGCTGAGGGAAGGCAGTCATAAAATGGAGTAGGTTTAAAAAAATAGAGCAATTACCACTTTGAGGTTCCAGTTTGTTCACCACTTCAATACGCTCGAAGTATATCATGACACCGCCACTTGTCCCACACGGCACATTCTTCACCTCATCAGTTTGAAGAGTGGTCTATAACATAAGGACTTTACTATTCATGATCAAGTTAGCAATATATTAACTAGAATAATTTGATTTTTGAGCAAAATGGGAACACAAACATACATACCGCAAAGCGGCAAGGTTGGCGCAGCGACTCAGCGATAAGCTACGAGACACTTTTTGTGACTGCTACGCTGCGTGTCGCGTGTTCGATTCCCGATAAGCAAATATTTTTTATGATCTATAAGAATTTGTTCCGGTTGTTTGTGTATATTAGACAAAAGGCTTAAAAAAATGTTTCGCAATAGCTTATCAAAACCGTTCAACCGCCAAAATATACAATATGTATTTTCTGATAATTGGCTATTTGACTGAAAAATTATAATTAGTCCGACTTAGATTATCAAAAAATATTCGACCAGTATTTTTTCTTTTGTTTCGTAAACCGAAATTGACGGAGATACAATGCTTTCAAAATTGGCAATACGTCACAATTCAGTACAATTTCTACTGTATTCTGACGTCACGAGCCCCCACTCACCGAGTTTTGATGCGTTGTATTTTGGTGAATATTCATTGATTTTACAAAAGAAAAAATACGAGTCCGTTATTTTTTTAAACTCTGACGGACTAATATACCAATTCTCCTACCATTACAAAATCTTTATTATCTTAGAAGAAGAAACCAATCAATTAATCACTAAGTAGTTAAAAAGAATTAGATTCTATTACACTTAATTTTTGCTCTTCATATCACAATTTCTCCTATACAGAAACAAGCCAGTCCATAGTAACAGTTGTCTTTGATTGCCAATTACTGAATCAACATTACTTGGCCCTCATTAGTCAATTGAATCTTTCATTCAATTGATAAGCCATTGCCGTTTCCTACATTAACCAATTGGCTGTTAAAAAAACTAACGTTTACTCACCAATCTGTCTTTTTCATAGAGATGACGAGCGAGTCTAAAATTGCTACTTTATCAACATTGCTAATATTTTTGCTTTATCAAAATTGATTGAGCAATAAAATAAAATATTTCATGTTACAACTGTTCGATAAAATTCTTAATATAGAATATTCTCTTAGCAATGTTGCTGAAAGACAACAATGCAAGGGATTCACGGGCCAACCTTGGCAAATAAAACCTCGAAGCTCAATCCTGCTTCAATTATTTAGCCACAACTTAGCATAGAAAAAAATAGTACCTGTATAGATTTATATGATGTTAGTAGCGGAATCATCATATGGAAGCCCGGCTGACTGGTTATTGGGAGCAGAGCCCCTCCCTGAAAACAAGGACATTGGGTAAATTAAATTTATTATCCTGCTTCTTAAAATAATCATCATTAGTCAGTGTTAGTATAGCCGAATATTTTACAGAGAAACATGACAATGATCCAGAATATGCCAGATATTGCTGACTCTCTCTCTAACTACCAGCATCGGCTTGAATTGCAAAACGACATTTAACTTTGATATAAGGGTAATTTTGAAGTAACAGTGGTTCATTTTTTTAAGACATCTATTCAAGAGATGAACTTTTTAGTATGTGTATTTTGAACAGAGATAAATAACAGATACAAGAAGAAACCAAAGTGCAATTAGTATTTAGTCAACAAAAATGTCAGCTTAAGCTTATCTTTGACTTTTTCCTTATCCATGCCATTGTTTGTTATCCAGTTGCCAACAGAACTATTAACAGGCATTATCTTTCTTTATGAATAGGCATTACATTTATCTGTTATTGCATTAAACAGCTGTAGGCACAAAATATAAAATTCCCTCCTGGCTTTAAGATTTTATTTAATTTACAAACGCTCAATAAAAAGCAACAGGTTTTTCTCAGGAGGAGATTTTACAGAAGTAATGAAGCGACCAATACACACTAGTGTTTTCTATTAGACTTAACATGAATAATAGTTTATTTAGGAAAGTCTGATTCTTTGATAGCCGGACCTGGCCCAGCGCCAACTACATTTTCTAAATTCTCATAAAATGAGTATGACTAAAAAGATCTTTGTAATTGCAAATATGTAGCACTAGTAGTATATAAATAGGTTTTACTTACTCGATAATAGACGCCTACATGGCCCTCTTCCACTTTGTGCAAAGAGAAGTGCACAGTTACACCAACTGCCAGTATCACCAAAGCCAACACTGATGACTGATCCGCCATAACCGGACTAATGAAATATAAAACACAGTTAATTAAATAATAGCAGCTGCAACTACTAAAGAGTTACGGACAATTTAATTCACCTCCACAAATCCAAGTGTACACTCACGATTAGCGGTATGATGAATGAATATTAATATTTTATTATAAACACAAGATTTGATAGCTTTATTTGTTAGGTTTTAATGCACGCCGATCATTTATTATCAGCGAATTTATTTTTAATTCTTACCACGACGATTTTTCGTTTTCGCACAAATAGCATTAGTCTGACATTTCTTATGACAGTTTCCTGTTGGTTTAGAAACGTGTCGTCTTACTATTTTGTTTACAAATACATTGTATGTACAGATTTATTTCATTTATTTTAATAGAATACATTAAATTGTATTTATGTTTCCAGAGCAATCAGTGTTCAAGTGTTACATTTACATTCAATAATTTCTCCAAGTTTAGAAACAAATATTCCAGAACATTCCTAGACGAAAACTTCTCCATTTTTGGACGAATATTTCTCGAACGTCTGTTACATAACGCAGTTCAAAGAAAATAGGATGGGCAGGGAATGCGTTCAGCGGTCAACGCCATACCGTGACAAAAACAAACGATACGTCTCTTTTAAAAATAGATTTATTTATTAGTGTTCGGAACTGTTCCCTTCCGCGGCACAGACATAAGATTTTCCTTCGGCATGTATAGCGTCTAGCACACTGTTCATCGTACTTTTCAAAGCTCTATATTCTTCAAGTGCCTTAGCACATAACTCGCCTTCCGGGGAATTGCCTGGCTCGATGAACAGCATTTCGAGAGACCGTTTCAAATATTTCTCGGCAGCCATTAATTCATCCTGCAAACAGTAACCTATTATTTTTGGTTTAATATTAGAGCCGGAGAGGTCCGCCTCCAATATTAAACTCGCGCCTAGTTTAATTTTAAGTAAATTTATTGCTTTCTTACCATATACGCTGTGACCGTAATTTCTCTCCCGTCAAAAAGTTTTTTGGCTAACTGGACCATCGCAGCATGAAGCTCGTATAATGTGATCGCTAAAATTTTAAAACATCGGTTTAAATTTAGAATAAACGTAGCTTTAGTACATGTCTCGTGATATATATACATATACATATTTGTAATTTGGATGCTGTGGAGTCCAAAAAATTTAGCCTTCATCACTTAAAGGTCTAATATCTAGGGAAATAACGGAGAGCATTACCCATATGGGGGAAAAGCCCTTGTACGGCAATTGGAAAATACAGTTTAAAAAAATAAGTAAGAGGTACCTTTGGTTCTTGATATTCCAGGACATAGTGTTTCAAGTATGGGAAGTATTTCCTTGCACAGTTCCATTTTTCGCCTCATGAGTTTTTTCGTGGGTCGTGGTTCCCTGTTGATGGCGTCTCGTAACACTCCCGCTAGGCGCTGTTTGGCTTCCAGTAGTAAATAATGGTTGGGGGCCAGAATTAGGGATACGTTCCTTATGTATTCTTCGAGTTCCTTTTCATCTTTTTTATCTGTGAAATAAACAATGTTATGTTAAATGCGAAACCTTTCATGACATCAACTCGAATAACGACGGTTGGCGCAGCGTGCCGCGGGCTCCCCGCACGGAACGAATGTTTGTATAATCTAAAAGTAATTGTTCCGGGTCTGGGTGTTTGTGTATGTGAGTTTCTATTCCTTCTATGTTTTGTAACGCACCCACGATACAGGAAAAATTGCTGGAATAAGACAACATTCAAAAGAAAATGTGCGTCCTTCTTGATATTACAAGTATGTAATAGGTACTTGTTATATCAAGAACAGCTCACAAAACAAAAACAAATGAGAAGCAGAGTATCGACATAAGTGAAAGGAGGGGAGAGTCCTAGGAGAGGGAGAGGGATAATTCAAGAAGCAATCAAGTTTGATAAGCAGAGTTTCACTACATTTCCCTCACATCTTATAAAGTTGCGAATGTGCCGTCTTATTAAATCGCAGGAGAATATGAGAGATAGAATAATGACAATAATCGCGTTAAAACAATAACTAATATTATAAATCTGAACAATCTGAACAGTTTCATTGTTTGTTTGATGGAACGCGCTAATCTCTGGAATTACTGGTCCGAACTGAAAAAAACTTTTTGTGCTGGATAGTCTATTTACCGAGGAAGGCTATGGGCTATATAACTTCACGCTACGACCAATAGGAGCCAAGCAGCGGAGATGAAACCACGCAGAATAGCTAATATAAGGATATAGAATGAAGAGAGACCTAATTACCAACATTAATCAATTAATTGTAATTAGAACATCTGATTAACTTACTTATAACTCCAAACTTATCCATACAGCATTTAACTTTTAACCCAATATTCTTATCCTCAAAGGTTTTACTGCAGTTTTCGCACGTCCATTCTTTAGGGTTAGTTAGTGACACATAACCGGTCTTGCATTCAGGACAAATGACGGAGCTCATGTGGGTCCCATTCTCCGTGATGTCTGAACATCTGTTGCAGGTGCATTTGAAGTACTTGCCGATCATTAGATGCTGCTGGCGTATCAAAGTTCCCTGCAAAATAAGTTGAAGTTGTCGGCACTCAGTATAAACATTTTAAAAATATTCTTTAGCAGCTTTATTCTATAAAAAAAATAACTCTCATAACATTTTTTTTAAAGAAGTTCATTAACCCACGTTTTCACCCGCTTGGATGTAAGAAATTTATCCTCGACGAGAATGTAAATCCTGGTTATAAACTATCTGGGTAGCAAATTTCATTGATATCCGTTCAGTTGTTTATGTTTCATAGAGTAATAAACATCTATCCATCCGGACTAACTTAAATTTGATGTAACAATTGTAGTACGAAAATATTAAGCAGTATATTTAATCTCACCTTCAATGGATCAGTATAATTATAAAAAATAGGTTCTCCCTTCTTGATATTCGTGCTAGCATGACACACTAACAGATTATTGTCATTAATAGACATGTGAGTATTCCCAACGCAGTCATGCGCCAATAGAGCAGCTTTCAAGTACACTCCGCGCAAAACTTCTGCGCAACCAATTGCAGGAAGAGGCGGGCCTCGGACCTCAAAACTGTTCACGTCAATAGCACCGCATATCTTTTGGATCAGATCCTCGTCTGGTATATCGTCCATTATGCTAAGTGATTGGATGAACTGGAATACAATAAAAAAGGTCAAATTAAATTAGTATGCAAAACTTGCTGGTGGCAGTTAGAACCACAGCATCGAGAGAAGTAGAATAAATGGGGGGACGCTTATGCCCAGGAGAGAGAGAATCAAGCCAGAGTAAAAAAATAAAACTTAACAGACGCCTTTCGTAATGGACAGTAATTGTACTTCGCAGAATAATACCGACATTAGTATAAAAAGTTTTTTAAAGTTGTATTTCAGTTATCCATTAACTCAAATAAAACTTTTATAAGCTTTTTGAAGAATAAATGACTTCATTAGATGTGCCTTATTATTATAATTAATAAGCTAGGTTTTTCTATAGTTTACCCGAATTTTTACATGAAGCGGCTGAAACAGTCTGAGAATTTAAGACCTTGCTGGACTACTCCGTCTTTTATTTTAGTCATACTCGTCAAACTATTTTTTTATTAGAGACATCGACGGATCATGCATGTTAGCTGATGGGAAAATTGATATTCAGAAAAAATATTTAAAAAATCTTGAGGTTTACCACCTTTACAGTGTTGTCAGAAAACTCCCAAACGCTGGTACCCTTTCTTTCCTCTAAATGAGTTTCCAGTTGCATGAACTCATTCCAAGCTTGAGCGTCAACTGTTTTCTTCATGAAAGCTCGCAGTACTAGTAGAGATCCAACATTTTGGACCATAGTTATTGGTTGTAAGCCATTGCTCAATTTGACACTTCTGAAGAAATCACATTCCATATCGGAGTGCCATTCTAAAAAGTAAAAGCTTTAATAAAATTAAAAAAAAAAACGACGGGTTGCACTCTGGGAGTGCCGGCAGAAGTGATAACTTCAATAGTAATAAACACACACGAACATTCGCGCAAGCGCCCTGCGCCGTCTTACGAATTTTCGGTCAGGTCACGTGTCCTGACGCGAGTTTCACATTTTTTACCCATTCCAAAAAAAGTGCACAACGCCGCTAAAGAAGTTTACACTTCAAAATTTGATAAAAAGAGTGTCCATGGAGTTTCTTGCCCGTTCTTCTCCATAGAGATCTACTTCTTGGAACGGGCATCTACGGTACTTTCACAGTTTTTATGTCTTGTGACTGGGACTGTAGCACCATAATTTTGTAGTATTTATTATATTTTTTTTGTCTTTGACAATTCAAAAGTGCCTGTAACTGGTCTACTTGAAATAAATGCTTTTGATTTGATTTGCTTTTGATTTGATTTGATAAAAAAAAAATTAAGTTTGGTTGGTAAAATTTGACAGATTCGGGTAGGTTGACCTGCTGGCGTCTGTACACAAGGCGACGCAAGTCTCCGAAACCTTACTTTAGCATCCATAACGAGTGCCTGTGTAGGAACCTCTATGGATTTGTATTGCGATAGTCGCCTGGATACCAAAATCGTAAGGTATCGGAGAATTGCGTCGCCCTGTGAACGAAGAGGTTAAATGTTCCGTGCGGGAGTCAAACCTGCGATACGCTGCGCCTGCGCAACGTTCGAACGCTCAGCCACTGCACCAACCGCTTCGCGTTAAACATTTAATTAAATGAATTTATTTTGTATTCTCGGTGCGTTTGCAGACATTTATAACCCACATATAAAAACATCCAGAATTATAGCAACGACTTGTATATCATACAAATATTTGTTCCGTTCGGGAATCGAACCCGCGACACACCACAACAGTCTATATCACTTAGCCACGGCAAGCGTGCCGCCTAATTTTACAATAGAACCATTGTCCTCGATACAAAAGAACATTAATTGTATAAATAAATCAGTGTTGAAATACTTTGCGGCCGGTTCTTAAAAAAAAAACAACTGTATGATATCTTCTTTTATGTGAAACAGCTGTTTTTTTTTTATAACCAGCTAATCGGCTATCTACGCTGTCTTTATAGAATAATGTACTGAATTTATTAGCAACAGTTTGAGCCTCGATGTTCGTAAGAGCGCGTTCTCTTGAGGTACAAGGTCTTACAGACTTGTCCAATCTACACTCTCGACCAAAAGTATGGAATCACTTACTCCGATTCCACATGATTTTAAGTCGTACTTAATAACTAGTTAACAATAATGAAAATGGTACACTCTTAAAGATTTAACTGTTAGCTTTAAACTGATACCAAATTCATTCAAAGCGCGCCATTATCTAAGGAGCTGTCCCGGATCAATTCCAAGTTATTTCATACTTTTGCTCGCTAGAGTAATTAAGGCACTTTAGTTTATGATTATTCTATAAAATATGTGCATAATAGCTGTTGCCAATGTCTTCGCCCGCATCTAGATAACTTCAAAAATTATCCCACGGGAACGTTACACAGGGATATCCTAAGTGTTTTAACCTATGTCTAAACAAAATTTCATCAAAAACCGTTCAGCCGTTTTCTAACTTGATGGAGAAAACATCCAAACTTAAGCATTTATAATATCAGTTAGTCAATAAGAAACGTATTTATCTTTTGAAACAAAAGAGGCAGTATAGACCCTTTCCAAAAATTATTGACGAATAACCGAATAACCTTTCGTAATTAGGGTCAGTCACCGAGAAGTGATGCGACGATACTGGAAATGTGTATCTTTTCGTGTAGTGAAATGTGTGCACTGCAGCAGCGTCGCTTCTCGGTGTGACTTGACCTTTGATTGGTTGAAATTTGAATGCTCACACACTGCCAATATTGTATTTGTATAATAGCTATAATTGCAATATATTGTGAAAATGTGAACACCGTGTACCTTTTAGCTGTGTAATTATTGTTTTTTTTTGTTTTGTGTTTTATCCTATAAATGGTCTAGATTTTATGGGTACATCGCATTTACATTTATTTTTAAATTTGTGATATCAAAACATTGTAAAACACTTTTGAAAAAGAGTAAGTATGGAGTTTCTTGCCCATTCTTCTCCATACAAATCTACCCTTGCGAATGGGTGTAGAACCAATCCCTTCCCATCCCATTTCCTTTAATTTTAATAATCGACGTTCAAAAGTGCCTCTTTGATGGTCTAATTGAAATAAATGATTTGACTTTGACTTTAGTCTCTTCCTCACACAGCCTTTATCTCTACCTCACTCACAACATGGTCAGACCTTCCATTCTACTTACTCTTATGAAGATGTTCTGGGCACCCCTCCCCGGGACATATCGGAGCCACCGCACATTTCTTGCAGACGACGAACTTGCTCATCAGAGGCAGGTAGCAGTTGAAGCATACTAGAGAAGACTCGCTGCTTGGACCCAGCACGAATGGTTCATCTGAGAGAATCGTCTCGCCTGCCTTTAAGTCTCTTGCGGCTACTAGGTATCTTGAAGGCATAAGAATATAAATTAGGTTTTTTGCAATCATTTCTCCACACTAGGAATTTCTTCTGTATCGTGGGTGCGTTTACAAACATAGAAACTCATATATGCAAATACCCAGACCCGGAACGACTACTTATAGGGCATGCAAATATTTATTCCGTGCGGGGATCCCACCGGCGGCACGTTGCGAGGCAGTCGAAAGCTCAAACACTACGCTAATCGTGTCGTCACATTGAACAGAAAAGTTTTAACTGTGTTTTTTAGTTTATTCTCGTGAAAGATGTCGTGTGCATTAAGATATTATAGCTCAATAGATAAAATAAGGACTGGTGAAGTAGAAGCAGGGAATGCGAACCTCTTTGCTTACACTATTTTTTTTCGTAATTTTCTTTGGAGGGCTTTATTGTTTTTTTTTTTTTTCTATAGGTACTGCAGTCTTCAAAGAAAACAATTAAATATCACGTGCAACACAAATCAACTTTCATTTAAATCAGCTTGCTTGTCATCGACCTCTATTATATTTATCTAAATTGATACTTCACAAGTTTCAATCGATTCGATATCAAAATCAAACTTTAAAAGCATTGTACAAATTCCACTTCGGGCTTTGTTCTATAATAATATAGAACAAAGCCCGCAAGTAATTCTTTAGCTCACACTATACATTATGTCACAGTTACGTGTCCTATATAAATCACAGAGCGGCGTCACGCCAGTACTTCCGGGGTAGGTCAGTTTGTTGGAACATTTTCTCTTTATAAAACATTTTTTTTTTATTATTCCACAATAATAAAATGGTGGGTAGTTTAGTGACGAATAAACACCAACAAACATAATTAGGCATGCGAGGATATATCACTTTAGGTCCTATAAAAGTTGAACACACCTGCCAAGTTTTTCACAAGTCTGTATTTCGTACTTAGCGGTCCGTGGCGCGGTCATTCTGCGCAACCAGGTTTACAATGCAAGCACACACGTAAACCAACCGTTAACCGCACACGGACGAGAGTAACTGAAGACTAGCCGTATTTATAGTCGATATGTGCTATTTTTAGCACCATTAACTCTTCTAGAGCGCGACGTCTGACAGCCGATGCTGTGATTTCGTACATTGTGTATTGTTTTATGTCCAAGGCATAACGTTTTAATTTTTTTTTTTTAGAAACGTTGCCCTCACTAGGAATTTCTTCCTGTATCGTGGGTGCGTTTACAAACATAGAAACTCACATACACAAACACCCAGACCCGGAACAACTATTTGCAGATCATACAAATATTTGTGCCGTGCGGGGATCGAACCCGCGACACGCTGCGCAACAGTCGATCCCTCAGCCACTGCGCCAACCGTGTCGTCAAATTTAGTTAAATCAAAGACAACCAAAGTCAATTATGTGTTTACTGTATTGTAATTTGTGTGTTTCCTTTTGTTGCTCGCAGGCACAGAGGATTGTCTTTTCTACTGTTTTAAATAAAAGACGCTTATAAAAAGAATTTTTGCATTTTATTATTTATATTTAAAGTAATGTCTACCTTATTTCAAAGGTATTCTTACGACTAGTAAACTATTTTATTTACAACAACATTATGTACATGTGTATCAAAAACAATTTATAAAAATCTGAAAATTTGCTAATATAATGTACAATTTTATTCCATTCTGATAATGGATAGTGCATAATTTTATGTTATGTCGCGAGTGCATCGCAATTTTATATTACAACAGTCTTTGTCAAAGCGGTACAAGTGGTTAGTGGTGAGCTATCCTATGTTATTTATTTATCATCATATTAAGATAGTTATTGCTGTATTTTATTCATCACATGAAAGTATTTACATATTTATGGAATCATAACATCTTGTCTGTCACTTTTGAGATTTGCCATCCTATGACTATCATACAAAATAACATCACTTCGTTTAATGGCGGCTTAAATTATAAACTTCATGCTACACTGGACCCTGTAAAGACAAAAATTACAGCTTAGTTTAAAAATGTTATTAAACACTATGATGTAACGAAAATGTCTCGCATCATATAAGTAAAGAGCACTGGTAGTTGAAGAAGTATAATGATCTTCTTAGTCCTAGATTAACCTATGAGCAAATACACCGTGAGCCATCAGCTGTCCTAACACTAGCGTTTAGAGGGAAGGGAATGGAGCTATAAAAACGAGTTGCTTGTTAGACAGCAAAATAACCTGTTTTTCCGTCGTAGAGGCAGAAGAGGAAACGGGAGGGGTCTCCTATATCAAGACGTCCAAAAAGTAAATTGACCCAAGATCATACTCACATCATCGAGCATGGAGAGCGACGTAGACTGGTGGCTGGCGCCGATGATGTCCTGCAGACAGCGCGCGAACTCCTCGATGACGTCCCGCAGCGGGTCGTGGTCGGCGCCTGCCTCGCGCTGCTCGCCCTCCCCGCCCTCCCTGTCCTCCCTGCCCTCCCCGCCCTCCACGCCGGCCGCCAGCAGACACTGGCACACCGCCTCGATCACCTCCGACGTCATGAAGCTGCATGGTTGTCTGCAAACAATGACAAATGGTAAATATCTTCTGCTAGTCTTTTAGCGCTCAGGACATAGGTTTGTCGAACCAAAACTTGCGCCAGTGGAGCTTTAAAGACGGTTCTAGGTAGAAGTGCTAATGTGATAATGTTTCGTCAGTAATTTTCTGATGCCTGATGTGTATTAAATTAATTGACAAACACTATAGACCTCGTGTATGGACGAGCTGAACAAAAGTAACGACCATTGGTCCACAGTGGCTAGCTTGTAGCCAGCAACAGTAACTAATGCTAGTGCCAAACTCATACATAAGTTCAGGGAATGATGGGACCAAACTCCCATGAGTTTGGTACTATCATTCCCTATCTAGACTTATTTATATAAGTCTTTTTTTTTTTTTTTATCGTGGTAAAATCATCAAATGAGTCCTCCCACCCAGGGCAGGGCGGGAGGGACTGTCAGACTTGTACTGACTAAAATCCACGGTGTCCTTCACTAGCCCTTTACGTACCGGGGTCACGGTAATCCCTTGGTCCCGCGACCCCAAATTTATATAAGTCTAGAGCAAACTCAATTATATTGCCATCATCTCGGTAAAAAGAAAACACGCACGGAACGCCATACCATACATACATAAACTCACTAAAACAGAAACTGTAAAGCGACCCCCGCCCCCCCAACGATCCTTACATACTACTTTCGCCTTATCCACATTCATACACGCCGATAGCGAGTGCTATGCAAGTACGCACCCGGCCATACCATCATTTAGTTAAACCAGTTCTAGTTCCATACTCACTTCACTTGTCCAGTGGGCGGTGGTCTGAACATGGGGTCTGAGAGTTTGTCCCGCAGTCGCATGGCGTCGCGACGTCGCTCCAACGTCTCCTCCACATTGCGACACCCGATGCACTTGCACATTGTCGTACACGCTATTTTGGCCTGGAGAGGAACACAAGTTTAAAAAGAATTCACATAACTTCATTTAAAAAAAATCGTTGAATAAAACATAATTATATTAAAGACCCAATGTAATAAACATACATAATTATATTCAGTAAACTCCTTCCAGCATACACAAATGATGAATCATGTTCAGGGCAACCAAACTCAGTCAATGATTTAAAAATACCACAAAATGACTTTACAAAAATCTAATGTTCCGACATCTGCTTAAAAAAACTCAAATAGGTGTTACTTACCTCATAGCATTCACAGTAGTTTTTGAGACATCCACTCCTTTTACAGTTGCATCCTTTGTTATGCCTTCTCACAATTTCTGGACCGCCACTCTTAGCTTTGCCTATCTTCGGCCTGTAATTGAAAGAAGTATTATTGATTATAATTAAGCAATATTTAGACGGTGAAGGAACAGGCAGGCCAAACAATCGAAGACATGTGATATTTACTACTAAACCGTGTCTGTCACAGATAAGAGACCTGTATCCACACAGTGGGAACATTATATTCTGATAACTATGTTATAAACGGATTCTACGACTTTACAAAATATGGGTTTTTATCCATTTAATCATCACATTTATCCTTACAGTGCTCTAATTCGAACCACATTTACCTGAAAGCATTAGGGTTTCTGTCAAGACACGCCCTTATAGCCTTCTGACGCAACTCCTCATTCTCCAGGTTGTTATGACAGTTGTTACAATTGCAGCGGTTGCAGAACTCGCCGTTCGCAAAGCAGTCGCAATACAACTTGAGACATTGTGACTTTGTGCAGTTGCATGCCTTCCGTGGCCTGAGCCCGAGGTCGCCGGATACTAATTCTGGAAGAAGGAGAACAGATTGTGTCCCTTACTGTCTTACATTTTACTAGGCTTGTGTAAATATGGGTTTATACGCCCTACATATTAGGGCATTGAATAAAGGCCCAATAAATGCCCGTAAACAACCAATAAATGCATTTTTCCTGGGCTTTTTGCCCAGTTAACCTTCTGCTCAATTTTTTACTTCATCAAGTTATTTGTTTTATGCCCTGTAACCGAACATTTATTTGGGCGTGAACTCACTATGCCCAATATGCCAAGTTTATGCCCATTTTGTTCATAAATGTTTTGCCCTCATTCCGTCTCTAGGCCAGTGCCCAATAAACTATGACAAGTAATAAAAAGATGCACACACTGTAATCAAGAGACCACACACGACACAAAGAAATAAATCAGTTGTCCCATTTATTTTGATTTAAAAATGCTATTCAGGAGATGTAGAATAATGTAGATATACTAAATGGTAATACTGTGTCTAGTATGTATATATATATATATATATATATATAATATTTACATTTTTTGCACCAAAAAGAACTAGTATTTGAACAAAATAAGTAAACTTATAACTTACCACTATCAGACAGAGCTTGCGATGAATGCCGCGGCGAGAGGTACGGCAGGTTTTCTTGTTCCATATTAGAGTAACTTGACCTGTCGTCCTAGAAACAACATATTGGTAAGGAACAAGAAGGCAGTCAACTACTATCATGGGTTTTTTTTTTGAAGAGACCCTATTATTAAACTAAATAAGAATTTCTTCAGTAGAGTGACCAAATTAATTCAGGGTAGATTCGACGAGTCACATAACTGTCTAAGCAAGACACCGCAGCCCTGGGTCGCAAAGGGCAGGTGAAGAAACAAAGTGGTTTATCATCAGTAAGAATCTAACAGTCCGTTCCGCTCCACTCAGGATGGGACAATTCATTTGAATGATCTTTACTAATTTGAGAATTAAAGAAAGTTATGTCCCTCGAATAAAATGATCGCCCAGAGTGTTGCTGCACGACTCATTTCAAAGTGGTCTTAATGTCACGGCCAGCTGATTAATGATCATTTTCGTTATAGGTGTTCAAGTTTGAAAGGTTGAAGGTATGCGTACCCTCATCTGGCTGTGTTGTTTACCGTAGTTGGAAGGTATGACAATGAGCGGGTGCTCGTCCGACCTTTGACTACTGTTGTGTTCCATGCTGTTCTCGTCATCCACAGGAGTCTGAGAACAAGACATGATACATCAGAATGTATCTACGATTACTTTCTATGCGTTTAATGTGCAAATGTTTCATTTCATAATATATTTTAAGTCAAAAGTGAAAATACACGAGGTTGATATGCTCATTGTAAACAAAACTATTTTTTTAAGTATCTATTTTACAATAAATTCTCAGTCTTTACTAACCTCTCGTCTCTCATAATCCACTTCAACTTCATGCATGCCATGCATCCCCTCCTGCGAGTCTTCCGCCACAGTATCCGCTATGAGCGCCCTGAGCGCCGCTTTCGACTCCCTCTCCTCCTCCCGCCGCTCCGCTTCCCGCTCCCGCTCTGCTTCTCGCTCCGCTTGCCGCTCAGTCATGGTACTCTCTACATCTTCAGTCAAAGTGCGACTGTCTATAAGATCTGACATTTCTTCCAAGGTTGTTTCCGCCATTGGTGATAGAGGTGCGAGTAGACTTTGTGAAGACCGCGATGGTTGTTGTTGCTAGAAAAAAATAGTTTTTTTATCATTTAGAATGTATTTATATTTTGCGAAATGTGACCGGAAGACGTCTGCCTACCCTGGTCTGAGAACAGTGTATTAAATGACGTCAAATTGACATTTTATGCTTCTGAAATAGTTTCAGCCACAGAAGGCAGCATAGTGAGCGGGATACATATTTTTTTTAATTGCTAGTATCTGTGCTTACGGTATTTTTTTTTTAATTTATCGTTTTAAAATCTCTAAATGAATCTTCCCACCCAGGGCAGGGTGCTTACGGTAATAGAACAATTTTGGGTAACTCGCAATTAAATGATCAGAAGTACTGATTTACAAATGTTAATAAAAGACATAGTTATATTTTCTGTTAATATTCGTTTCATGCAAGATTTCTTTGGTTGTTATTTATGATAATATTAATTAGCATTTAATATTCAATTCAAAGAGTATTCCACACGACACGGTACATAAACGTAGATATGTTTAGTTAGTTTTCACTGCTTTTACATACCTGGACGGGTTGTGAAGGTTTTAAAGCTACGGGCGCTATTCGCACCAACTTTTTCTGGGGTTTTGTCGTCACTGCATAAACAAACACAATTTTATCAATCCTATGTTAGCTCTTCAGCAAAATATTCGGACTTATATTGACAACTGACTTTTATAATTTAAAACCATTCCAAAGTTAGTTCCATGTTTAATATTTTCAAATAAAACTTTCGAATAGAGAAACATTTCGTAATTAGATTTGGGTGTCAATATGATTTGAAATTTCGGTTTTCCATTTTCTAAAATTAACATTTTTTGCAAGTGTCACACAGTAAAAAAGTTAAAAACACATTGGCTAAGCGATCGACCGTTGCGCTGCTTGTCGTGGAGTTCGATCCCCACACGGAACAAATATTTGTCTGATCTGCAAATAGTTGTTACGGGTCTAGGTGTTTTTGTATGTGAGTTTCTACGTTTGTAAACGCACCCACGATACAGGAGAAATTCCTAGTGTGGGGAAGTTTAAAAAAGTTTATTTTACTCATTCTAACTTACTTTTGGCAGTCGTACTTCCAGTTATTACTAAAGGTGGCGGCTGTCCACTGACCATTTTCTCTGCTGTCATTTGAATTAGATTACCTGAAATATTTTCAAACATAAATACTGATGTTGTGTTTGCACGAGATCAGGTTCTCAAAAGACGAGGTCGAAAAGTGACATGTTCCTGCGAGCATATTATTATATTTTTAGTAAACACACAATACGAAATAAAGGGGGTAGCACGAGTGGGTGACATAAACGTAATACGTAAACAATTTAAAAATTGAAAATATGTATTAACTTCCCATATTTAATATTCATCGAATGTTATGCATTTATTTATATCTTTGAGGAGTGTTGATTATGCTTTTGCTTTTAAAGCTAAGTGCTAATGGATACTCGTATTTTCGACTAGCTGTCCCCCGTGGTTGTGTTATAACATCCTTCTTCGATAAAAGGACTATTCAACACAAAGGAAAAAAAAAAGTCATTTCGAACCACTAGTTCCTGAGATTCTCTTCAGGTTTATAATATTAGTATAAATAAAAAGTCGGCGTATTTAGTTTTTGTTTCCGTAAAGCACTCGTACTAGCATTCCACAGTTAGAAAGAAAGTCCTCCGGCTCCCACACCACATGCGGTTGCTTGTGTCGCGGTCATGACATACAACTTGTTCAACAGTCGCTGGTATAAAGTGTAACAGCCGTAAGGAAAAAGGCCACTTTAGCAACATTATAATACGCATTGGGATAAAATTCGTAAAATGGAATATTCAATATTCTATTCTATTGCTTAAGCAATAGGGTAGATATTGCTAAAATTGGGTTTTTAGCTTGCCAGGAAATGATAGTGAAGCAAGAATTATGTAGTTTGTGAAGTTACATACCTTTATTATCAGTCAAAACGAAACTTTTAGCAGGAACGGCCATAGTGGGTGCTTGCGTCGTCGGTTTTGCCGCTATCTTCTGCGGCGCGGGAGTAGGGTTGGTTATCAATCGGATATATTGGATCTACGAGGGAAAAAACAAAAATAAATGTTATTCGTTATCTATTGGCTGAAGCACTGTGGAAGTTTAGTACACTACCTTCTTTCCACCTATCTGCATCGTTAGCTGCATAGGCATACAAAATGGAAATGATTTAAAAAGCAGTCCGATTTTAAAACTACTTTATGAAATAACATAGAATATGAGGTGACAATACTTCGGCAGTTACCAGGGAATGATGGGAGAACAAGAGAGTAATGCAGATCCTCAAGTAATATGGGAGGATACTAACAGACCGTTCACGACATTGCCGCTAGGTGACTTAGCGCGCCTGCCGGGGTTGCGGGACTCACAAATTACCGTGACCCCGGTACGTAAAGGGCTAATGAAAGACACCGTGGATTTTAGTCAGTCAAGTCTGACAGTCCCTCCCGCCCTGCCCTGGGTGGGAGGACTCATTTGATGATTTTACCACGATAAAAAAAAGGTGACTTAGCGCGCGACGGCGAGCGAAGATCAAATGTATAGAAATGTTTAAAACACGCCACGAAGTACCGACTGTGGCGAATTCGTGTACTTCCAAGTATTTAATGTCTCCACCGCTCAACGCTGAGAGCAGTCATGAACGAGCTAATACTAATGAACAAACTCAAAGCATTTATTTCAATTTGACCATCACATGCACTTTTGGATTGTCGAAATACCATAGAATAGGGTGGCGGGGTCTTGAGGGTGAGTGCTACTGTCACGTAGATCCTCAAGGCAAGTCTGGTGGGTACACCTTCTCGAGGTTGCCGCCCCGTTTTTGGTCTAATTCCTTAAGAAATAGACGCAACAGAAACCACCAGGCGCTTTTCTGTCTCCTAACTGCAGCTCTCCGTGACTAAGAGGCTGCAGGCACGTCACTAAACTAACTGCTGACGTGTAGGGGTAACAGTCACCTGCGCTAGGACCTGCGCAGTTGAGCGCCGTAAGCAGGGATGAAGGAGTCCTGGGGGGTTGAGCCGATCGGCGCTGGCTGTAATGCGTCCGTGAGGCAACACGCCCCCTTTGGTCTGGATTTCAGGCAAAACGGTAGCCCTGCCCTTTAGCCGGGGGTAGGGAAATGGCCATTGTGTCCCGTTAGAGGGGCACGGCGAGGAGCGTGGGGTCCACTGTGGTCATCCTCGGATGATCACCGTGGTGGGCAAAGGTCATGCTGACGGTGTAAGTGAGGGTTGATCAGTTCATAGGGGATGGCCCCCCTACGCCAACCCGATCAAGCACCGGATGTCGCACCCTAAGCCAGCCTTGCGCTCCTATATCTCTTCTGGTAGTCCTAACGATCGAGCTAGTTTGTAGCAAGACGTTCCCAGGTGCGGGCTCCGTGGAGGGTGGGAAGCCAGAGAGACGAAACACAAAATTGAAACTATGGACAACAAAAGGCCTAATCACACAAACACGCACACAACACACACATCTACACACACAACAGTTACACTCCCGACACACACACGACACACTCTTTCATCTAACCACGACACACTCACTCACACATCACATAAACACACCGGAGCGGAGGCGTTAGCCGAAACTCCCGAGAGGAGGGTCGTGGACACCTCTCTCACCCCCGGACGCTCTGCGGCTTCTGCTGCGAGCTCCAGTGCGGGTAAAGGTCCGGCCATGGCGAAAACCGTGGCCACGACCAAAACTAAATCCCAGATTAAACAAGGGATAGCGGCGCTGCCTGGGATCAGTACCGCTCCCTCCAACACCGAACCCGGAGGCAGGGTGCCTCTTATCCATCCGCCCCCAGAAGTCTCCCCCCCCTCGCTGGCTGTCAAAAGCCAACCAGGGCAGGATTGTACCACCGGCGACGCGTTCGCGCAAGCCTGGCAGGTACAGGTGAGCAGGCGCGGCGGTGGGAAGGGCAGACCCGCCCGGACCGGCCAGCGCGCCGAGTCTACGGGTCCGAGTCTCACGGCCCCGTCTGGACGGGGCAGGAGAAGAAACCGGCCGTCTAAAAAAGACAGGATACTAGCCCAGCAGATAGGTAAGGCTAACAACACTCCGGCTAACGCAGTTAGCGCGGACAAACAACACGGCGGTAAGGTATCCTTCTCCGCAGGCAAGCGCTCGCAGACCGGGGCAGGCACTAGCCGCCCAGGACCCAGCCAGCCAACGTGCAGCGCGAGGAAGATACCACGCACTACCATACCTGCTAGGAGTGAACCAGCCACAGCGAAACGCGAGCTCAACGACACAAGCTCCCCTCGTGGTGAGCGCAAGAAGCCGCGCCTGGACCACTCCAAGCGGTCAGAAAACCGGAGCTACGCCCAAGCCGCTAGCTCCGACCTAAACGTCGCAGTCACCTGCGAACAGAGAGGCCACATTACCGAAGAGGAATCGGTCAAAATTCTGGCTGCCATCCAGTCGCAGATCCTCGTCGAGTGCCTCTCTGACGAACAGAGCCAACCGGGACCGATCTTCAATGCGAAGCCTCAGTACTCCGGGGGAGCCCTCAAACTTTGGTGCGACAACACCGAAACCTTGGCCTGGCTAAGGAAAACGATTTCCGGCGTGACTCTTCCCACTAGCAGCTCGCTAGTGGTCAAGAGTCAGGCGGACATCGAGCGGCGTGTCAGATGCGGCGTCGTCATCCCTGACGAGCAGGGGGTTTTTAAAGAGCCGACCTTCTTAGGCCGTGCTCTAAGTTACCAGAACCCCTGGGCCGGCATCAAGCGTTGGGTACTTCTGCACGCCAACAAACAAGCCTCAGCTTGGTTCGTGGTGGTCGGCATCCCTGAGGACCTAATACCGACCCTTATGAAGGCTGGACGCCGCCTCGCATTTGGTGTGGGGCGCGTCTACCTGAAGTTCCGGGGTCCAAACGGCCGTTACGGCGACGTCCCTCAGGGTTGGGATCCCGCGACGAACTCCTGGAGCTCGTCAACACAGGCGGAGGTAGATCCTCCCCTAGCAAACATCCAGGTAGCAACCGACACCGCACTGGAGGCTGCATCCGCAGCCCCACCAGCGGCAACTGCAGCAGCGAGCACATCTGCCGCCTCTGCCGCCGCCACCGTGGAGACCGTCATCTTGTCGGATGGGGAGCCGGATGATAGCATTCTGCTGTCACCGGTCTCGCGTCCGGGGGAGGGTGGTTTCGACGAGGGCGACCTGTTTGCTGGGTTGCGCCTGGAGGAGGATGAAGAGGGTTCGACCAACGATGGCGTCCCCTTCATCGGCCTGTAAGGTCCTACAGGCAAACCTCCACCACAGTCAGACCGCGACGGCTCAGCTGCGGAAGTGGATGGAGGCTCAACACTCGGCCATCGCCCTGATCCAAGAGCCGTGGATTAGAGCTGGCCGCATCCAAGGACTAACAAATCTTGGAGGTAAGCTTCTAGTTACTACAGAACATGATCAACCCAGATCGTGCATCTACGTAACTAGCAACATCAAGACACAGTCACTAATTGACTTCTGTTGCAGAGACATATCAGCAATAAAGATATACATACAGCGTGATGGCATGGAGGTGCCACTTGTCCTGGCCTCGGCTTACATGCCTGAGGCTGAAGAACCGCCCCCTCACGACCTCGCCCGCCTTGTGAGTTATTGCGAGAACGCCGGGCTTGAGGTTGTCATCGGGGCCGATACCAACGCACACCACCCGCTATGGGGCATGGACACGCCAAACGACAGGGGTAAGACCTTAGTTGACTATCTTTTCTCCACTAACCTTACCCTACTAAACACCGGCTCTGAACCAACCTTCGTTACCAGACGCAGCCGGACGATTATTGATCTTACTCTAGCCACAGAGGGTGCAGCGACCCTCGTCTCGGGCTGGCAGGTCTCCAAAGAGGCCTCCTGCTCAGATCACAGGTGGATACGTTTTGATATCCAGACCTGTGCATCACCAGTGCTACCAAGACGCAATCCGCGGAAAACAGACCGCGCTGCCTACACACGGCACCTCACGGCCATACTCGCACCCTGTAGCGTTTTGAGGACGTATGAGGGGCCAACACAGATTGAGGAGAACATCAACGGCCTCACATCAGCAATACTAAACAGCTACCAAGCCGCATGCCCGGAAACCACTCCGCCAAAAACACCGGGCAAACAACCATGGTGGGGCGCAGAGCTGGACCGCAAACGCGGTAAGGTAAGGAAAGCGCTCAATAGAGCCATGAATACTTGTGCTGATGAGGATTGGGATGCGTACTACGCAGCCAAATCCAGCTACAAAAAATGCATCAGATTCAGAAGCTCCATGGGATGGCGTAAATTCTGCGGAAGCATTGAATCTTGTCAACAAGCAAACAGGGTAAGGAAAATACTGGCGCAGCAGGAAGCTCCTGCTACCGTCACTCTCCGGAAGCCCGATCAAACACTCACTACCTCACCTGAAGAAGCGAGGCGCGTCCTTATAGAAACTCACTTCCCGGGATGCGCCTTCGCACAGGTAATCAACTGGACCGATATCAACCAAACACCATCAGACAATGACTGGCGCTACACCCACACCGTCATCACCTTGGAGAAAATCCAATGGGCGATCCGGTGCTTCCATCCTTTCAAAGCAGCTGGCCCGGACGGCATCTTCCCAGCACTACTGCAGTGGGGAGGAATTGCCGTCGCTCAAAGGCTAGTACCCATTATGAGAGCATGTCTGGCATTCAGATACATTCCTAAAGGATGGAGGGAAGTGAAAGTCATATTCATACCCAAGCCAGGTAAGAGTGACTACACCAACGCCAAATCTCACCGACCTATCAGCCTAACCTCCTTTCTGCTGAAAACCATGGAGAAGATATGCGAGAGAGAGCTGAGGGATGGGGCCCTAAAAACAATTCCACTCCATGCAAACCAACATGCATACAGCTCGGGTAAGTCGACTGAATCCGCTCTCCACCTGGTGGTCGGCCGGATCGAGGAAGCGATTCATCAAAAAGCCACTTGCCTGGGCACCTTCATCGATATCGAAGGAGCCTTCGACAAAACAAACTTCTCCAGCATTAGCGCCGCCCTCCGCAGACACGGAGTTGAACAGGTACTAGTAGACTGGATTACTAATATGTTAAGTAAACGAGTGGTTCGCCTTGAAGAAGACAGGCAGGTAGCCATGTTAGCCAGAGGATGCCCCCAAGGAGGGGTACTCTCTCCACTCCTCTGGAACCTGGTGATCAACGACCTCATCACCAAGCTCAACGCATGCCACTTCTATACAATTGGGTACGCAGACGACCTCGCCATCCTCATCTCGGGGAAGGTCACCGGGACTATCTGCAATCTAACGCAACAAGCGCTAAGGATAGTAGAGCGGTGGTGCAGGGACTTCGACCTTTCAGTGAACCCCACAAAGACCATTTTGGTTATGTTCACTCAGAAACGATCGCTTGGACCTTTTCGCCTACCTAAACTATTTGGTACAGAACTCCAGTTAGCCAATGAGGTCAAATATCTAGGGGTCATCCTGGACAACAAGCTAAACTGGAGCAGCCATCTAGACAACAAGTTAAACAGAGCCTGCATCACCTTCTGGCAATGCAGGAGGATGATAGGTAAGAAATGGGGTCTATCCCCCAAAATCATACTATGGATCTACTGTACAGTCATTAGACCCATGATCACCTACGGAGCCGTGGTATGGTGGCCTCGCACCAGGTTAGCCACCGCTTCTAACAAGCTACAAAGAATACAAAGACTGGCCTGCATGGCGACAACAGGATGTATGAGGACTACGCCTACTGCAGCTCTGGAAGCAATGCTGGGCCTCCCTCCTCTCCACCTGTTCATACAGCAAGAAGCGACATTGGCGGCGGTCCGTCTCGAAACAATACAACTCTGGGGTAAGAGAGAGTCACAACA
The DNA here is from genome assembly GCA_943136025.2 of Agrotis puta. NCBI lineage: Eukaryota > Metazoa > Arthropoda > Insecta > Lepidoptera > Noctuidae > Agrotis > Agrotis puta. The sequence continues at coordinate 5,141,379 of OW964184.2, read as the reverse complement.
CACCTCGGTATTACAGGGACTTTATGAGGAATTTCCCATGGCAAAGGCCATAAAAGACCGGGTACCCAAACAATTTATCTTTGATAAGAAATACAAAATCCAGCTCCATGAGGACCACCGATGCGAGGGGCTGACCCCGGCGGAGCTACGGATCTTCACGGACGGATCTAAAACAGGTAGCGGCACTGGTGCTGGAGTCTTCTCAGAAGACCTCAACATCCGCATTGCCAGATCACTGGGGGTCCACAACACAGTCTTCCAGGCAGAATGCATGGGCATTATCCTGGCGGCGGCAGCGATTGCAGCCAGAGGGGTGAAGGACCACTCAATTCGTATACTATCAGACAGCATGGCCGTTTTGCTGGCACTTGACAGCCACACGGTTAACTCTGGTCTAATATACGAGTGCCACCAGAACCTAAACCAGGTAGGTGAGCATAACAACATAACTATTCAGTGGATCAAAGGACACAGCGACTCCCGAGGCAACGATGCAGCGGATGAACTCGCTCGAAGGGGATCTGGCTTGACGGCGGTGGGACCCGAACCAATAGTGCCACTCCCCTTCGGCTACATACGTACTCTAGTCAGGGAACGCACAGGTAACTTACATCGTTGCCTGTGGCAGGATCAGGCGGAGTGCAGACAGGCCAAGGAGGCGCTACCCGCCATCAATGGCCGCTTCACCAAACTCGTGCTCAGGTTAACCAAACAGCAGATACGAACAATCACAGCCGTCCTGACAGGACACGGCTCCCTTAATAAACACCTCTTTGTCCTAGGTATCACAGACAGCCCCCTGTGCAGAGCCTGTATGGCGGCGGACGAGACAGCAGGTCATGTGCTCCTACACTGCCCTGAAATTGCTTCATACAGGGCAAAGTACTTCGGTAACCCAGGTACTCTCCACGAGATCGTCGGCAACACGAAGGCGCTGCTGGCTTTCCTCGGGGAGCTGGGGTGGATCGAATAACTTCTTTCCCACCCGCACGCAAAATACGCGCATTTGACGTGGAGTTGCGGATACCAGCCCGTTATACAATACAATACAATACAATACCATAGAATAAAACTACAGGCTACAGTCCCAGTCAAATAACTTGTAGAAGTACTGCAGCTGCCCATTCCAAATCATAGATCTTTGTGGAGAAGAATGGGCAAGAAAATCGATGGAAACTATTTTAAACAACTATAATACAAAAAATAAGGCCGCGTTCAAGGATACGAGCTGCGTCTGTCGAAGCGTGTTGTATGGCGTTTTATCTCCGTTTATAGTCTCCGCGGCGTGTAAATCCGCTTCTCCTCGAACATTTTGTATGTTTGTGCTTCAAGCGAAGTGGGCCACCCAACGCAACGCGTGTCCTTGATCGAAGCCTAGGGCATGCTTACTTACGCCTTTCCCAGGTACGTTTATTTGGTGTAGCTGCGATCTTTGTCCTTGTATCACTACATTGCCATCCTTCGTTATCTTAAACAAAAAAAAATGGTTTTAATTACACTGGCAACACCTCAAGAGTTTTAAATTATTGAAATATCGAAGAAGTGTATGTGCCTGCGCGCAGTTGCCGTTCATAATTAGGAACGAATTAGATTATGAAGCGAGCTAACTTCTTGCGGCCCGTGGTGGTGGCCCCATAAACTGAAGATTGTCTTTTATAAATGAGGAAATTATGAGAAGACAAAAGATATGACATTTATTTCCTTTTTAAAATAAATATTGCGACCGGCTAACTTGTTGTTGCCTCTATATGGCCCTTGTCTGCCAAAAGATTGCCTATCGCAGCATGTAAATTATAAATATGGCAATAAGACATTTTAACGTTAAGTTCATAAATGTTTTAATTTTCTGTAATGCGCTGTGAAGCAGGTGTAGATAGGTATACCTGAGCAGTTTTCGGAGGCGCTGTGGTCTTCAATATGACATTTTGACTTGGATTTGCCGTTATAACAACCTTTTTAGTAGTAGTAGCACCTGTAACACAAAAAAAAAACAATTTTATAGTCATAGTCGGTTGATAACGAAGGTTGTAGGCAAAAAAGTTTTTTTAATTTATGGTAAAGTGATGAATTATCATAGACAGCACTAAAAAAACAGACTTAGGTGCGACATTAGTCACTATCACTACATAGTATAAAACAAAGTCACTTCCGTCTGCCTGTCCCTATGTATGCTTAGATCTTTAAAACTACGCAACGGATTTTGATGTAGTTTTTTTAATAGATAGTGATTCAAGAGGATGGTTTATAGCATGCATAATATAGTAGAGATTGCACCCGTGCGGAGCCGGTGCGGGTCGCTAGTATTGTCTAACAAATCCTGAACCGTGTTTTAACACCTGCTTGTGATTGGACATGATCAGCAAATTCGGTCGTTGATCAGACAAAAACCGAGATCAAGATTTTAAACGAGATACATGATTAATTTCCGGCATAACCGCTCATTTCCGACTTTCGGTCTAAGCGGTGATTGGAGCGGCGGGCGGCGCGATTAAGACATTAATTACTTTGTAAGTACGCGAATTCGCCACGGGCGGCGCTTCGTGGCGTGTTTCAAACATTTCTATACATTTGATCTTACTACTCGCCGCCCACGCTAAGTCACGCTCACAGCGGCAAGGTCGTGAACGAGCCTTAAGGCTATCATTGGAGTTGATAAAGAACCACAAGCATAACTTTTTTTATTGGCTCAAGTGAAATGGAGTCAAACGACATATTTAAAAGCTTACTTTGTGACGTCACGGGCATCAATTTGGGCGCCGGCGTCGGAGACTTTATCGCTATTATTTGCTTCTTGGCAAACTTCACTCCTTGTTTATTTGGAGACGTTATTAACACCTGGAATCCAAGAATGGTTATTTATAACATTTCTTATAAAATCTTTCACATACTTGTAGATATTGAAGCTGCTAACGTCAATTTTTCTTATATTATAGGTACTTAGTATTATTTGTTTGTTCCTTTACTTCTTGAGAATTTCATTCAGAATAAGTTATTAAGAACTCCTTCAACAGTACAAAAATATTCTCTGGCATAGAGCCAATATTTTTACAAAGTCAGTGAACTGCTAATACTTTAAAGTCAGCGCTTTCGCCCGCGTCGAAACCGAAAATTATTCCACTGCAACGTTTATACTGGTGTAAAAAGTAAACATTTCCATTCACCTTTACGTTAATCCAAATTTTAAACTATCTATGTGCCAAAAGTCATCCAAATCTGGAGTAAAATATACACACAAATAATATCCAAAGATACACATTTCCAGTATTGTCGCGTCTCGTCGCGTCCTGGTGTGAACCGACCCTTTTTTTTACGTCGTAAAATCATTAAACCTTTGAGGTACGTGTGGAACATGACGCGTCGTCGGCCCGGTACCCGCACCGAAAATCGTTTTGGACGTCCATTGCCACCGTCTTCCGCTGTAAACTAACTCTTACATATATTTCAACTACAGCCCACCTTATTAGATCCTATAGAGATGGGCACAGTTTTTTGTTGCATAACGTATCGCGTTTGTGTGGTGGCACCCGACGATGAAGGCAACAATTTTGTTATCACCGCCGATTGGTTGAGCACGTCCATGTTAGACTGCCCTGTTGAAATTGAACACACAGATTATTTAGTAACAATGTGGATATACTAAACCTTAGGATCAACATTAAGAAAAATGCGGTTGTCCTTGTGAAGATAGGAAGGAACATATAACAGTATTTTGTTTTAACATTGTATAATCAACTTTATTTTTAGGGTTTCGTACGTCGGAATGAAATGAATGAATGAATGTCCGAATGAATGAATGAAAAAACGAAACCCTTATAAGGTCTCTTGTGTCCGTCTTTCGCCCTTCACAGTCAATTTTCTGCGAACCTACTTGAACGGAAAAAAATACATTTTTTTCCCGAAAAACAGCATCGTGTTACTAATGGTGAAAACTATTTCGTTCATACGACGCCTAAACTGCTATTTATGTTCCTATCAATTTTATACAGTTTCTTACCTTAAACCACTCACAGAAGGTAATATTATTGCATGAAATATGAATTAATAGATTCAGTTTAAACACATACCTTGCACAGGCATGATAACTTTACATGCAAGAACAGGCTTCTGCGTATTGGCACCAGAAGTTTTTATCAGCTCTGCCTGAAACAGTTTTTATGTTATTTTTATTTATAATAATTGATATTCAACATTTCGATTATGAATTATAAAAGAGTTGTGGTAGATCTATATACCTGATCATTGCTAGCTCGTACATATTGCACCGACTGCATTCCTGAACCAGAAGTAACTAGTTTAAGTTTCTGACCGGAACCCGAAGGCACCATAACCAGTTGCTTCCCTATTTGAGCTGCAAAAATTTTAAATATTATGTGAACACATTATGTGTAATATTATGTGATTTGAACTAAGGAAAAAATTAAATTATGTATAATTATGAAAGATGATGATGCATGACAAAAACAATCGGTACTAAAACACTGGCCTTGGAGCCATATTACGTCCAGCACGTTTTTCTTATATTTTTTTTTCGCGCGATAAAATCATCAAATGGTGGAGTCACTTAAAGGCGACTGCTACCCAGTTCAGCTTTGGGGCCAAACGGAGGAAGTGCTCCCTGAAGTTCCACTGGCTGTCGAGGACGACTCCCAGGTAACTTCATAGTCCATCTTAATCTGATGCGAACCCCTCCCTCCTTTATGTGGGACTCTGACCGTGGCGCGTTCAGACGGCCATGAAAACACATGTCCTTTGTTTTGTGCAGCGCCACTTCGAGTCCCAACTGCCGGATCCAGATCTGCCATCACGCGCATGATGGCTTCCACATTCGACGTTTTCCTAATACTTACATGCTCTTATTGGAAATCAATGAGGGAGGCCTATGCTCAGTAGTGGACGTCCTACAGCTATATAATGTTGAATTTGCACGACAAATGTTTTGCTAAACTAATATGGCGCCAAAGCCGTCCTGTTTTTAGTTGAAACGCATATTCTATGTATGACAATAGGCTATTTTACTCAAAAAAATTTTTTATTCCGAAAAATAGAGTATCAAAAAATTTTTCTACCCATATTTTTTCTTTTGTTACGTAAACCAAAATTGACAAAGATACAACGCTTATAGAAATCGCAAAACGTCACTCAGTCGGTATAATTTAACAGGCGTTATAACATCACAACCCCCACTCCCGAATTACGAAGCGTTTTATTTTTGTCAATAATGATTGATTAAAAAAATGAAAAATGCGTGTGCATTATTTTTCCATACGACTGACGGACTAAACAGATTTTCAATTTATTTATGCAGTAATCTACCCTATTTCGTTTCAAATACAAATAGGACGTTTGTAGGGTTTTAGAACGTTCAGAAGTCAACTCACTTAGCGTACTTCCAGATTTCATTCCGCTCTGTAAGACACTTGCTAGAGACATCTTCTTGACCAAACTAGCATTCTTATTGCTGACCATCGTCACTGGTTTGGGTGCTATAGCATACTGTTTGCCCGTCGTGAATGATGAAGGAGTTACCGGTACCAACTTCGGTGGCTTGGGGGCTATCGCCACTTGCCGGGGAGGGTTGCTGGTGACGATAGTTTCATTCTTTCTACGCACTGGTGCTGCCTGAAATGATTTTTGTTTTAATAAAGTAAGTCCCCATTCCCACGACCGCTTATTTTCTGGGCGTTAAAAAAGCGCCGAGTTGGAACAAAAAAGTAAATTGAACTTAAATGTTACTGCTCAGCATTTTAATCAAAATCATAAATAAAAACAGAATATTCTACATATGGTCACGTTAATGATTTACAAGCAAGGATCTTTTAGTATCAGACTGCTTAATTATGAAATATCGTGTGATGAAATGTATTTATTTATTTACCTTAACAGCAATATATTTAGGTTGTGTGGTAACCTCCTGAGTCATACTATGTGGTATATCTGTGTCAAACTGCAAATCTATCATTGATTCTCCTTGTATATTCAGCCCCTGTAAATTATAAAAGCCTCCTTTTAATCATTTAATTACATAGGTTTATAAATCATTGATCTGACCCCCTACTAATGGTTTATATTTAAAAAAATATTAAGTACCCAAGTGATGTGTTTGTGAATAATTTGCAGCATGCATCGCATGACCAATTCTATCAAGAATAGACGTTTTTTTTTATATACATTCGGCATTTTTTTTCTGCTCGAGTATTGCACTAACAGTGGCCAGCAGTCAACTTTCCCGTTAGGATAACAGCCCATTATACAATACAATAGAAACATTATTAGACAATAGAAATCTTTTTAAAGACATTATGTTTATTCTTCCGTCGACAAAACTATGCCTTCTCCGCGTCTGGTTGTTATGATAACCAAAGAAGGAAACCATTTAATGTTCAGACTATTTTTGCCTGAAATTAAATTTGTGAATTACTATTTGTTAATTTTGATGTACAATAAAGTATACATATACCGCCCAATTTCGGCCAGTGCGACTTGGGTCTGCCTATTGAGAACATCAGTGGTGTGCCCTCAGATGACTGATATAGCCAATTGAAAGTGCGTCCTCATTCACTGCAATTCAGCACACCTTCGATATTCGATACCACAGAATATACAGGGTGTCCCAAAACTCAACGTCAAGCCGAAACGGGGTGACAGGATTGATCATAACCATCACGAGAAAAATCTGAAAAAAAATCTATCCCATGCAGTTTGAAAATTATGGGCATTTTAAGAAAAACCTAGAAATGTGATCAAACTGTACCATTTTTCGGTTATTGTGGTTATTCTTTTTTATTTTTGTTCATTTGAACTTTGGAAACGTAATCCTTAATAACATTTCTAGAATCCCAATAAAAAATAATGACACAATTGCCTCAAGTTTCCGAGAATTGAGACTATTTGTTAAACTACGAATTTAAAATTTTCTAGATTCGTCGACTTTGACAGGCCCTCCTATAAAAAAAATGTACTAGAGTGCCTTGGCAAGTGGCATTAAAAGTTGGCGCATTTAATCAGAATTCTAAAATGGTACAATACTTGTTAGTTCCATACAATAGAAAAGAGTAAAAAAATTAAAACCTCAAGTAACCCGAATTTTGCTATCACATTTTACTCAGTTAAAATGTTTTTAATTCGCACAAGCTGTAGGTAGGTTCTTAATTTTAAGACAAAATGATGAGAGAGATGGATAATGGGTATGTTTGTCATGAGTGAGCGAGACAGATAGTGACGCCACTTTTACCAAAGTGAAAAAAAGTTAGTAAAATAATTAGGTTTGTTGGACTAAAAGTCAGATAGAGAAAAAACATTTTTATTACAATAATAAATAATAAATGTTCAAATTGTTTACCATCAGCCTCAATACAAGCCCTACATCTTCTTAAAAAAGATCTACTTATAAGTCGGGCATATCTTCGAGAGTTGATCGCCTCAGCTGCTTGAGAAATGCGTTCACGCAGGTCGGCTACGTGATCAATGGGCTTTGAGTAAACTTTTTCTTTGAGAACTCCCCAATAGAAAAAATCCAGGGGATTTAAATCTGGTGAACGGGCGGGCCACAAGATAGTGCCTGAACGTCCAATCCACCTTCCCGGATATTCCTGGTCAAGGAAATCTCTTACTTGCACTGCGAAATGCGTACCCATACCCATTATCCATCTCTCTCATCATTTTGTCTTAAAATTAAGAACCTACCTAGAGCTTGTGCGAATTAAAAACATTTTAACTGAGTAAAACGTGATAGCAAAAATCGGGTTACTTGAGGTTTTAATTTTTTTACTCTTTTCTATTGTATGGAACTAACAAGTATTGTACCATTTTAGAATTCTGATTAAATGCGCCAACTTTTAATGCCACTTGCCAAGGCACTCTAGTACATTTTTTTTATAGGAGGGCCTGTCAAAGTCGACGAATCTTGAAAATTTTAAATTCGTAGTTTAACAAATAGTCTCAATTCTCGGAAACTTGAGGCAATTGTGTCATTATTTTTTATTGGGATTCTAGAAATGTTATTTAGGATTACGTTTCCAAAGTTCAAATGAACAAAAATAAAAAAGAATAACCACAATAACCGAAAAATGGTACAGTTTGATCAAATTTCTAGGTTTTTCTTAAAATGCCCATAATTTTCAAACTGCATGGGATAGATTTTTTTTCAGATTTTTCTCGTGATGGTTATGATCAATCCTGTCACCCCGTTTCGGCTTGACGTTGAGTTTTGGGACACCCTGTATAATAGTACCTAAAGGTACAGAAGTGTTACTCCCAAAAAGAAAACAAACAAATGTAAAATCTATGAACGAAAGAATAGAGTCCATTTTTACTTGCAGCCGCATCACCCACCTACTTTTATAATAGCCTAAACTTCCCGTGCGCAAGCAAAAATGAACTGAATAGTGACGCGCGAGAGTTCATTTTAGTTTATCTGACGCCAACGACATTAAAAGGTTACTGTCGGTCAAGCTCAATAGGGTTGCGACTCGCGAGTTTGGGCACAGTTAGGTAGGAATACGTATTTTATGCATTGTTTAATTACATTATTTAGGCATTGTTTAATTCTCTTATTACGTTAGTTTTGTGGCACAATAATAAATCTAACAAACCTGCGGTCTTTGTTTACATCAAATATCAAAGATTTTAAAACGTTGTCAGAAACAAAAAGATTAGTTCCGTTTCAATCCGTTCTGGCCAAGTTGTAGTCATAACTTTAAAGATCGATTGTTATCGTTTACGGCAAAATAGGTAACTAGTCCTTATCATTTCATTCATTTCATTGTCACAGGCCCCGTGTTGCGTGTCTTTGTAGGTAAGTAGGTAAAAAAGTCGCGAAGAGAAATACGATCGCTGACCTTGAATGCGTAGTGTAGCCATTTTCTGAGTTTGAACGTGTCTAAACAATAACGTAAACATCTTCCTACTTTCTACCGATCATAATTCGACCTACCTACGTATTCAGCTTAGGTGACTGAGAGTGATGTCAGGTTTGATATTCGTCTATTTTATTTATCTTGGTCGTCTTGTAAGCCAAATTTGTAACCTACCTAATCATACTGATCATGATTACTAGCCGGTACTTGAATTATATTAATAAGCACACCACAAGCAGGTAGATAGTTTTTTGATCATTATTAAATATGTACAAAATAGATAAATATTCACTTTTTTCCTCACCTTTCGAAATCACGCGGTAGTGTGTGAAACGTGAGGCTCCTATCACTGTCATTATTTAAACAACCAAACGTTATGCAGTATTTTCTTTTCTTCATCATATATATATATTTTTATTAAACTTATGCTTAAATACAACCAAACACCAAACTTAAATATTATTTAAGTAAGCGCGTGCGTAGTGGGCGGCGCGCGACAACCGACTAAATGGCCACTACGAAGTGGCCCCCGCCAGTACTTGCAGTTTTATACCTACACCGCGGAGTGAGCCAGGCCTGTCGATACTGAATGACTGCGGGTGATCAGGCCTTAAGCTCGTCTTGTTTCTATCGTATCTGTCTTCCAGGTATATAACAGGATACTTACATGGCTGTCTCCCAGCACACTTTGTTCTGATACAGAATCATCTTGAACAGAATACTCTTGTAATGTGTACTGGTCATTCATGAAGTCTGAAACTGAGAATATAATATTAAAGTATTTTAATGATTATACATTTAATAGCTGTTTCCCATGCTTTCACCCCGCTGCTCGGCTCCTATCGGTCGCAGCGCGATCAAATGTACCCACCAGAAACCATAATATAACCAGAATAATTAGTATATGCATGTAAATTAAGATAACCTTAAGGCCGGTTTTAGTGCTTGACCGACAGTCGGTGCGTACGTCTGTCGCGCTTGTCATTTGTATGAAAATTCACAAATCGTTACAGTGCTGGACCGACCGTACGCACGCGCATATTGCTACGCACTGCGTACGGGACCCTCAAGCGCGTCCCCATGCGTGCCGTCAGTCGACTGACGCGCTATGGAAACATATGAACGCGTTCAGTGCTACACTGATCGGTGGATCAAACACGGCATATAATGACACCGAACGCCTAATTTCCGAAGTTCGACTTCGTGAACTTATGTAAGACAAAGGCCACTTGTTATACAAAGACCGCGATGCCAAATTAAAGGCTTGGAAAGAAGTTTGTACAGATTTTTTTTTTTTGAGTCCTCCCGCCCAGGTCAGGGCGGGAGGGACTGTCAGACTTGTACTGATTAAAATCCACGGCGGCCTTCACTAGCCCTTTACGTACAGGGGTCACGGTAATGGGCAAGTCCCGCGACCCCGAATTTCGATGAACGTCGCAGAGTGAATGAAAAAATATCGGTAGCAGCAATTAAACAATTTGTAAACGCGTCCATTTTTGTGACTGTACCAGTCCGGCCTATTTGCTTGGTCAGGAGAGCACAGAACGTTACAAACTAACGATCGGTTATGCGTATCGTCAGGACCGATGGTACGCACAGACGGTCGGTCAAGCACTAAAACCGGCCTAAGGAAGATTGTGTTAATTTAAATAATAAACACACACCTTCAGTTACTGAATTTACTTGTTATAAGTGCATGTTCACTGATAATAATTTTATTTCACTGTGCATGTTGGCATGTGAAAACATAAATATTAAAATGTCGTCAGCTAGAAATCAAGGCAGCTAAAATTTAAATACTTCAGTTAAAATTGCTATTTTAAATAAAATCTATATTTTATACTCATACTAGCTTTTGCCCGCGACTTCGTTCGCGTGGAATAGTGACTTCCGGCAGATTTTTGTTTTTTTTTTTTATTTTTTGTAATAAAAACTATCCTATGACGACTATTGACGAGTGGAGTGAGGCGCATGGACTGGTAGTTAATCCATTGAAGACCCAAGTCATTGTTGTTGGCAGCTCAAGGATGATCTCCATGACAAACTGGTCGCACCTACCCCAGGTTAAATTCAACGGAACCACTATTCCTCTTAGTGAAAAGGTGAAAAATCTTGGAGTTTGGATAGACCAACACCTTTCTTGGGGTCCCCAGCTGCAGGACGTAAGTCGGAAAATGTTTGCGTCTGCTAAGACCTTGAGACGATTGCGGAACTTTCTTCCGACTGCCACTAAAACTGCGCTTGCACAATCCCTTTTACTTCCCATCCTTGACTACGCTGATGTCAGTTATCTTGATCTCACTGAGGCACAACTAGATAAACTTGAGCGACTTCAAAATTTTTGCATAAGATTCATATTTGGCCTTCGTAAATATGATCATGTTTCTGAATTTCGTGTAAAACTCAAGTGGCTTCCTATACGTCTTCGCCGGAATTCTCATATCTTGTTTCAACTCTACAGTATTCTGTTCAATCCTACTACCCCCACTTATCTTAAAGAACGTTTCAAGTTCCTTCATGACACACATAATAAATATCTTAGGTCATCAGAAAATTTGAGACTAGAGATGCCAATGCATTCTTCCAGCTTTTACGACAAATCTTTTACAGTCGAAGCAGTACGGCTATGGAATGCTCTGCCCTTGTCAGTAAGGCGGGCTCAAACCTTGTCCACGTTTAAAAATCTGGTAAAAAACCACTATTTTTCTCCTTAAACGTGTGTGACTAAAATGCTTCTTTGTTTTTGTTTATTATTTTTATAAGTATTATGTCTTGTATATATATATTTATAATGTTTGTATGTATGTTTGTTTTTTTTTAATTATTTTTTTTTTCTCTATGTGCAAATTGTACACCTCGGACTACCAACAGTATTGTTTCTCCTTTCTCATAAATCCATCCAAAGGTTGTCTTGAAAAGATCGCTTTTAGCGATAAGACCGCCCATTGTGTCACCCTATGTATAAGATATACTCTGTACTAATAATTTATATGGTGTGCATAATAAAGTGTATTCTATCTATCTATCTATCTATCTATCTATCCTATGTCCTTTCTCAAGTTTCAAACTATGTCTGTACCAAATTTCACACAAATCGGTTCAGTAGTTAAGGCGTGAAGAAAAGACAGACAGACAGACAGAGTTACTTTCGCATTTATAATATTAGTTTGGAATAGTTTGGATAGTTTGAATTATAAAGCTGAAGAGATTGTGTTTGTTTAGTTGAATGCGCTTATCTCAGGAACTACTGGATCGAATTGAAAAATTCTTTTGTATGTTGGATAGTCCACTTATCGAGGAAGGCTATAGGCTATATAATATCACGCTATGGCCAATACGAGCAGAGCAGCAATGGTAAATGTTGCAAAATCGGGGAAAAATATTTCTTACTGAGAGCTTCCGTTGCGTGCGCTGCGAAAACGGTATATGTTACGCAAAAATCATGTCATTGTATGACGGAATTTTTCCTCATGAAAAGTTCTAAATAACTCTGAAACATCATATGTCTATTTTTAAAGTTAACTCACCATACTCTCTTATAGAAATGTTGATTTTTAAATAATGTATTACTTGCAAAGGTATTATTATAAACATAATATTAATCCTTATCCAAATAAATACGTTAATCATCACAAGCATTTCATATTGAACAAAATTGCATTTGATTTAATGAATATTTTAGGAGATATCATAGTTTCAAAATTCAAAATAATATCGCATGAAAATAATAATGATGGGCTGGACATGCCACAATTGAGACGGTAAGATCCCTATTTAAGGAGTGATCGGAGAGGCAACACAGGGCGTCCTCACCTTCCGCATGACTCAAGTCCTCACCAGACACGGTTGTTTCGGAAGGTATCTCAGGGATATAACGGCAGGACAGGGGAATAGGAAGCAGGCGGAACATGTGAGGTAAAGAACATGGTTAACCTCACAGTTCACCCACCGCCAGAGACGACCAGGGAATCAAAATCCACGCATTCGCCAATGAAACTAACAGGGTCTCTATAGGGCCAGATGCCTAACATAATGCGGGTAAAACAGCAGGCAGAAGTTAATAATCAATAAATTGCAATCTATTGTTGGCAGCTATAAAATTCCTCTTTATTATTCCTCGGTGAGCTGAAATTGTTATATACCTATGATCTCTTCACCGCCAGTATCCATGAGCATCTGATGTTCTTCCATATTCTCAAATTCCATAGGTATGTCTGGTTCATGGCCCGTTGTTTCCAGGGACATGTCGTCTTGAGTTACCACTACACTGGAGTGGTCAAAGTCCATCTGAAAAATCAACATTTCAATAGGATAACTTTAGGAGGAGGAGGAAAGTTAGTTTTTCTGCGAGTAATGCTTTTAAATTCTCATTTATATATAACAGTTAAAAACACATGAAGTGTAAATATTATTCAAAATTACTACTAAAAATTATGTTGCAAGAAAAATACAGGTTGCAAAATATACAAAAATGATAAGATTAACATGGAGTTCTGTAACACATTTCATAGACAGTTGGATATACAGTATGAATTTTCAAACTCGCTGTGGTTAGCTAAAATTCACCATGTATATCTAAATCACTAACTAACAAAATCGTTAAACATCATGAATATGAACAACGACTATAAAAACAATCTATTTACAGTACACTGAAACTTTTAAATAAGTAACAGTACATTATATGGTAGCAAAAAAATTCATCACTCTAAAAGTTTTTGACTACAACTTATAGCTACCAAAAACTGTATTCAAAATTTGCTTGTTGTGGACAATAAGCAAGTAAGTAAAAAAACCTACAAGCAACAAGACATAGGAAAAATAAAGTAATCAAAGAGGCTACTTACACCGCTCATGGCACTGTCTAAATTTAGAGAATCCTCCAAATTGGGTTCCATAGTGAAACTTTAGACTTGTAGATTCCACTCGTAAGTTTATAAACACAAAAAGCAGCTCACACTGGGTTAAAAAACAAAACATTTTTGAGTTCAAAAGAGGCCGCCATTTTAAGTTGTCAAATTCCTCCGACAAGCCCTCCGAAGTCTCTCAAGTCGCCACGGTTAAAAACAAATCGACACAAACTTATTCCGTTAATATTCCACAAAAACCTTTAACGCACTCAATAACGATCAGTTATTTGGAACCAAAATCAATTATTCTTTAGTTTGTGATGCATTAAATGTGAACAAAACAAACAAATTGCTCGTAAAATGCACCAAAAGCGAGAAAAATTATAATGGCGCTTCTTTCAATTTTTTGATGTCACAGGTTACCAACCTTAGAAAACTAACTTTCTAGAGTTGAGTTAATTATTACTAAATATAGAAGCTGAAAGGAACTACTCTATGTGAAATAAATATCTAATGTAAAAACCGCCCAAGTACAAGTCGGAATCGGGCGCGAAGGGTTCCGTACCATTATTGTATTATTCCATAAATATTATATTTGAAATTAGTTAAATTGAAATTGAATGACATTATCAATAATTTGTTCATGTAATCATTGATGGTTATTTATTGTTTCATATTTATGTTTTATTGTATGTTATTTGTCGTATCAATCGGTACCATAGATCGGTACGTTTACGTACTTATTACCTGTCCGTACCAACATCAAGTTTATTAATTTGTCATAATGTGCTAATACCAGAAGTCAATTGCAGGCAAAAATGTATTGAACTACATTTTGGTGGCTAAACAGAAAGCGCTACTCTTGGATGAGGTCCTGAAGTATAGCTATCTTTGTGGCTACTAAAACAACATTATACATTTCCCATTAGATCGCTTCTGAGGCTAGCTGGAAGACGCATTTTGCATTTAAAAAAGTTTGCCGTATCCTTCTGATAGTATATACTATGGATCCGGAAAACTTCATATTTTTGACATAAACATATTTATGCAGTTGTGCTTATCTCCTTGTTGAAATCGACTAACTTAGAATAAAACAACTAGATAATTTTATAGGAAAGAAACGGTTTTGTAAAATTGCAAACCATGCACCATTCAGTATCTATTGTGTTGAGTCTATTATTGTCTGTGTTTTTTAATCTGTGGTTGTTTTTTTTTTTCATTATTATTGACTTGACAGCCATTGTGCCATTGAATTGATTGCCTGATGAATGGTTGTCAAAACTCTGCGTGTAATAGAAAATTGTATTTCTTTACCTGGAAAATAAATACATTGAATATGCCTATTAATTTACAAGGCGTACGCCAATATCTCAGTGAATTAAGAAATTCTGGAGGTTTACACAAAGATCAAGCCGAAAAGTAAGTAAAAAGTTACTTTGTCTGTTAGGCCTATTCTACACAATCTTATTTTGAACTAGCTGTTCCCCATGGTTTAAACTTTGCTACTCGGCTCCTATTGGTAGTAGCGTAATGTTAAATATCCTTTCACAATAATTGGACTATCCAAAAAAAACAGTTTTTTCAATTCCAACTCTACTTGTTCGCCCTGTTCCTGAGCTTAGCGCGTTTAACCAAACAAATAACAAAACTCTTCAGAGTTGTAATAGCTGTAGATTAAGTTTCTTTATATTACATTGATTATTTTTTCTAGGTACCGCAATGTTCTTATGGAAATATTGAAGAGCACTGAAACAGAGCTGGCAGAATGTCTAAAAGCTTTTGTGGAAGCAAGTATGTATTATTCATAATTCATTTTTTATTATACCTTAGCCATTATTTGTAATATTTATTGATCTCTGTGAGGTGTTTAATATCTACTTAACACAGGACAAATGTAATAAGGAAATTACATTTATCCTGTGTCTGCAACCAGAAGTTTACCTTTGAAACCTTCTTAGTGAAAATACACTATTGAATTGCTTTTGAAGATTTAAATAATATACCAAGCACATTTCAAATTTTAAATGT
Organism: Agrotis puta; assembly: GCA_943136025.2. Taxonomy (NCBI): domain Eukaryota; kingdom Metazoa; phylum Arthropoda; class Insecta; order Lepidoptera; family Noctuidae; genus Agrotis; species Agrotis puta. Next base: position 5,125,646 of record OW964184.2, on the reverse strand, counting down.
TATATTTATGTTCTATCCAGTTGTGAACGAGAATGTGAGCCTCGTGATATCTCGACAGCTGCTGACCGATGTAAGCACTCACTTGGCTCTACTGCCTGACCCGGTATCACAAGAGGTTTCACACTTTGCACTGGATGTCATACAACCTAGAGTTATTTCTTTTGAAGAACAGGTAATTCATTATTTTAACATATAGGTTTCTCTAGTAGTGCATTAAAAACTATGATTGCTGCTGCTTACTGACCTATTGTAAAAAAGCTATATTTTGTTGATAGATAAAACCAAATCATACAATTATTATTATTTCCAGGTCGCCAGTATCAGACAACACTTAGCAGACATTTATGAGAGGAATCAAAATTGGAAAGAAGCGGCCAATGTGCTGGTGGGAATACCATTGGAGACTGGACAGAAGTATGGCACTTTATTTAAAAACAATGTTTAGATGCCAGCATGTCAGCCTATCTCAAACATGAACCTTCTGCTTTTGTGATAAAATTGAAATCTATTTTTTTTAGTTGAGCTCAGCTGATAGTCATCCTGAAATTTAATATCAATAAGCAATTTGTTTGTTTCAGACAATACTCAGTAGATTATAAACTAGAAACATATCTGAAGATTGCTCGACTGTACTTGGAGGTAGATGACCCGGTGCAGGCTGAAGCATTCGTGAATAGAGCCTCACTTCTACAAGCCGAGACTACTAATGAACAACTACAGATCTACTACAAAGTCTGTTATGCCAGGGTCTTGGATTATAGGAGGTATTTTTAGAAATACTTAATCCTAGAAACTTATTAATGTGGTATTTGAGCAAATAAAGGAAAAGCATTTCTCCATGCACTACTAGCATAATAGTCAGTCAGACAGAATGTGGAGTATGCAATTTTAACCAAAAAGAGTTGGCCTTCTAAAAACAAGACAAGGCAAATTACTTTCTAGTTTAAATCAAAGTATATCCAACTTAAAATTGGTGTAATCTTCAAGGTGCAGGACTGCTGGTGCTACTCCTTTTTGGAATGTAACCCACATTTGATTCAGCAGTATTTGTTTGACAACAAAGCTGACCCGATAATATTTCGTATCCCCGTCCCCGTGCTTTCACTCGCGCTGCTCGGCTCCTATTGGTCATAGCGCGATCTCGATAAATGGACTATCCAGCACAAAAATATTTTTTGAATTCGAACCAGTAGTTCCTGAGATTAGCGCGTTCATCTAAACAAACTTCAGCTTAGATTTATTCGGCTCGTTATGATAAAAAAAAATCAGCATATACCCTCCCACCCGCATATACCGCCACCTTACTCCAGTCATTCCAGTACGCGTCCTAGCCATCTCGCCACCTCTTCTGGGCTGACGTCGTCCATCTTCAGGCAGCCATTCCGTGGATATTTTTTGCACATTAGTCCCTCGCTATGCAACTGTTTCTGATGAACCTATTTCCACCCATTGTCTTAATTATCTGCATTGTTTTATCTAGGAAATTCATAGAAGCAGCTCAGAGATATAATGAGTTGTCTTACCGCAACATTATACACGAGGACGAACGAATGACGTGTCTGAGGAACGCTCTTATATGTACTGTATTGGCTTCAGCAGGTAGTAAGTATCTACATAGTATTTTTATTAATTTTTTAGTACATAAGTTACAACCAAAGAGCATGGAGGATCGGCGGCCGCTGCTAGAGGCGGCATTGTCAACATTTTCCATACAAACTAAGACAAAAAAACTATAGAAATTTACCGTTTTTAATGCGAATCATGACTCCGCGTGCTGCCTCCTCTAGACGCTACCTAGCTGCACGATTCCGTGCTCTGCATAACAAATTGCAATAAATATTTGAACAATTCTTCCTACTTAACAGACAGATGTGTTTGTGTTTGCCCTCTATAGCGATAACACTACGAAGTGGTGAAAAGCGGGTGCTGGGAGACTGGCTTTTACAATATGGCGTTCGACAAGTGCTCATCGATAATTAATTCGATCAAATCAAAGCATTTATTTCAAGTAGGCCAGTTACAGGCACTTTGGAATTGTTAAAAGACAAAAAATAAAAACAGTTCAAAAATGTTCACATAATAACTAAGAAGATATAGATAACAAATGAGAAGAATGGGCAAGAAACTCCATGGACACTCTTTTTCAATCGCCAAAATTATTACAATCGATATTATGTTAACAGCCTCTCAGCATTGAAAAACTAATGTGTAAATAAATATTTTCAGAAATATTTTTTACTTATTTATCATTTGCCTTGCAGGTCAGCAGCGTTCAAGAATGCTAGCAACCCTATTCAAAGATGAAAGATGTCAACAGTTACCCGCATATTCGATCTTAGAGAAAATGTACCTAGATCGTATAATCAGACGCTCAGAACTGCACGAGTTCGAAGCTCTGATGCAAACGCACCAGAAGGCAACGTGTCATATTTATCATTCGGTACAGGCTAAGTAGGATCGAGCGAGTCATGGAGTACATGCTACAGCCACTGGTCACCGGCATCACGATTTTATTATAACCACATAATCACAGTTACAAATTCATGTATTGAATTTCTAGACGAGACAGACATTAGAGGAAAGCCTCGTGCACTATCACACTGTCTATGCTACCCACTTTTGCTTTTTCTATCTTTCTCTATCAACATGTGACATGTTATTACACATCTGACTTCTTATCAAAGATCAATCTATTAATCATTCTGTTTATCCTCACCACGTAATCAAAACATCAACACACATTTGAAATAGCTTTGATGTAGCGTAACATACTTTATGGCCCGCATCGACTTTATTTCGTATTTTATACTCTTTGATTTAGTATTAACATTTTTTTTTTGTAACAGGCCACTACATCGGATGGAACGACGATCCTGGATCGCGCCGTATTTGAACACAATCTTCTTTCAGCTAGCAAATTATACAATAATATAACTTTTGAAGAGCTGGGCGCGTTGCTCGAGACTCCGCCCACCAAAGCGGAGAGGATTGCTAGCCATATGATCAGCGAAGGGCGGATGAACGGATACATTGACCAGATCAGCTCCGTGGTACATTTTGAAAGTAAGTATTTTGGGTAACCTCTGCAATACTATGTACAGCGGCCGCCCTCGCGCTTGGTTCCAAGCAGTCAGTTTCAAGCGTTAGAAAGATGGGGCATTTTATCAACTATTACCTAGTGTGTCAAATATTACCTAGTTTTACTCTATAACAATTTTGGAAAGATTACTAATGACATTGCCGGAAATTCATGAAAGGAATCACTTTTAGGAAAATTACGTAAAAGAGCGCTTTAGACCCCGCAGAACAATTTCTTCGGAAATCGGATATTGTAATAATCAGAATGTTTACATCACATAATTGTTTAATCTGTCAAATGTAAATCGACATCGTACGTTCGGTTTATCAGTTGGATAAGATAACCGATATTCAAAAAAAAAACATTCGGTGAAAACGGATACGGCACAATATTCTAATCAATCAAAATCAATCAATGCATAGGCATACCGTAAATAGGTACTTTAAAATACACTTCAGAATCGCTGCACTAGGTTTCGTCTTACTTTTATTCTTACATAATTATGGATTTCAATTATCTATGAAACGCGGCATTGTAAAAAAACGCCTTCTCATAAAGGAGTGGAACGTGTATAAGGCACCATAAATATTAGTTCCTCCTTTCCCCGTAACCTCTGTGTGTCGCTTCAGTATTTAGATAGAAACATTATCAGAAAAAAACGCTAATGAACTTTTTAATTTTTTTGATAGATTTTGCATCCCTGGTTTGACTTCTATAAATAGAGTTACTTTTAATAATAAAAACATGAATAATATATTATTTGAAAGTCCGTCCAAAACGGACGATATGTGAAGAGAATTTTAGTCTGTGGAACTCTTATGTCAAGATGAATGTCTGTGATGTAAATCTATGGTTTGTTGAACTGTCATTATAATAAAATTATCTCACGTGTGTACGGAAAGTCTTTTACTAAACAATAAATCCACACGATATTTCAAAAGGTTATGGGCCCAGACACAGACTTACGGCCTAATAATCGTGCTGGATTGGTTTTTTATCAAGAAACGCTGCGGTAAAGTAGCTACATAAACATACGTCGGCCAGGGCTGTCTGACCAGGTGTGGCGGTCGCCGGCTCAGATTCTGATAAATCTGGTAATTGCGGTAAAGCAATAATAATACGGGCGATGGATTCCGTCGAAAATATGGCTTCTGGACAAAGCTCTCAGCAGCTTCAAGGTGTACAAAATTGGACAGCGTGGTGTTTCAAAATACGCGTTTTACTAAGAGCTATGGGTCTCTTAGACGTCGTTGAAGGCACGTTCAAGGCCGACGAGGATCAGGAGAAATGGATGCAGAAAGATTCGAAAGCTCAAGGTATGTTGGTAACAAACATATCTGAAAAGGTTATACCACAAATAGTAAGCTGCAAAACGTCAAAAGAGATGTGGGATAAGCTACATACAATATTTGAACAGCGAGGCGAGCTGTCTGTGCATATACTTCAGCAGAAGTTCTTTTCAATGAAATTTGAAGAAAGGGAAACCGTGTCAGAGTTCCTGGGAAGGTTCGAGTCTCTCCTGAGCAAACTGAAGAATCTCAACGCTGAAGTGAGTCAAACTATGGCCATCACAAAGATAACTTCATCTCTGCCATCACAATTTCAGCACTTTGTGTCAGCGTGGGAATCGGTGCCAGCAGAAAAAAGGACCATGGACCAGTTAACAGCGCGATTACTGATCGAAGAGCAACGCGCCTCAGCCAAAAACAAAGAAGATGAGTCATCTGCGTTTGTACACAAGTCTAATAGAAAATGCTATCGGTGTGGAAAAGTGGGACATCTGAAAAAGGAGTGCAAATCGAAAAGTAGAGGTACAATAATTAATAATACTAGTTGTAAGTTCTGTAAGAAGAATAATCATAAAAGTTCAGATTGTTGGTTTAAAAATAAAAGCGAGAAAAGTCAAGATGTAAACAAAATTAAACAAGGCAATGCATTCTCTGTGTTCGAGCTATCATCATTGTTTTACAGTCAATTAGAAAGTGATAATTGTTGGGTAATGGATAGTGGAGCTTCAGAGCACATGTGTTATGATTATGATATGTTTATAGACTATAAAAAACTAGAATGCCCTAGATCCATAGTTATTGGAGACGGCAAAATCATACAAGCCGTTGGTATTGGAGTTATTTCTTTAGAAGCATTTACAGGTAAACAATGGATAAATACAACATTAAATAACGTTTTACATGTCCCCAGCATCAAGATGAATCTATTTTCAGCAAGTTCAACTACAGATAGAGGTTATGTTTTAACAATTAATAGTAAAATGTGTTATTTGAGGAAAAATAACAGTAAAAATGTTTGTGCACTAGCATATAGGAAAAATAACTTGTTTATAATGAAGTTTAGGTCTAATAAAATTCAAAATGCTTGTGTTGGTAAATCAAGTGACAGTTTATCTGAATGGCATGAAAAAATGTGCCACCAGGATATTGAACAGGTAAAAAACATGTTAAATAAATATGATATAGATTTCAGTGTTAGTAAACAAAAGGAAATAACATGTGAGCCATGTCTTTTGGGTAAGTTACATAAGAGACCGTTTCCTATAAGTATAAAAAGGGCAGATAGGCCCGGTCAATGGCTTCATATGGATTTATGCGGACCGATGGAAACAATATCATTAGGTGGATCAAGATATTATCTACTCATAAAGGATGACTTTTCAAAGTATAGAACGGTTTATTTTCTGAAAAATAAGTTTGAAACAGTTGATAAAATTAAAACTTTTTTAAATTTTGTTACTAAAAACTTAGAGTATAAAATTGAAATAATAAGATCAGATTGTGGTTCAGAATTTATAAACAAAGAGGTGAAGTCTCTCTTCAATCATTTAGGTATTGTACACCAAAATAGTGCTCCGTACACACCCCAACAAAACGGTTGCATAGAACGTGAAATGCGTACAATAACTGAAGCGGCTAGAACAATATTGTTATCAAGTAATTTAAATAAGTCTCTATGGGCTGAAGCTGTCAATACAGCTGTATACGTTATAAACAGAACTGGTAAAAGTAGGATTAAAAATGTAACTCCGTATGAGCTCTGGTATAAAAAGGGATTATATGATATAAATAATTTAAAAGTATTTGGTTCAAAGGTAGGTGTACACATTCCAGATAATTATCGCAAAAAATGGGATAGCAAAGCTGAAATAGGATACTTTGTAGGTTATAGTGAAACAACAAAAGGTTTTAGAATTTATTTTCCCCATAAAAATGATGTTTTGATTAAAAGAGAGGTAACATTCCTGAAAGGCAATTTTAGTAGTCAAAAGCTAGGTAATACTTTTCAAGATCATAATAATATAACCCCATTATTATTAAAAGAAGAAATAAATAATAAAGAGGATGAAATAAGAGAAGAATATCACAGTTTTAATGAGGAAGGTGAAGAAGATGTAACACAGTTATCAGATCTTGATGAAAATACAGAAGTACAAACAGAGGAAATTCTAAATTCAGAAGAAACATCAGAGTCAGAAAAAGAAGAAGAGGCAGAAGAAACACCTCAAGTATCAACACATTCACGGAGAGGCAGAGCAATAAAGAAACCATCAAGGCTAGATGACTACGAAACAAACCTTCTATCCATCGGTACAGAGCCAGCTACTCTAGAGGAAGCGCTTGACTCTGAAGAAAAGGAAGAGTGGAAGATTGCTATGAAGACTGAGCTAGATACTCTGAGAGAAAATAACACATGGACAGAAGTAAATAGCGTACCAGAGGGGAATAAAGTAATTTCTAGTAAATGGGTTTTTAAAGTTAAACAAGTAGGTACTAATAAAGTATATAAAGCTAGGTTGGTAGCAAGAGGCTTTGAACAGTCTGATTGTGATTTAGAAGTATATTCTCCTGTGGCTAAATTGCCTACTTTTAGAGTTTTTATAGCAGTTGCAAATAAACTTCAACTTTCAGTTCATCAGATGGATGTTATAGGTGCTTTTTTACATGGTGACATAGATGAGAGTGTATACATAAAGTTACCAAGCGGTGAAACATGCAAGTTAAATAAATCATTGTATGGTTTGAAAAAGTCTCCTAAATATTGGAATAAAAAGTTTGATGACTTCATGAGTAAAGAAAATTTCAGTAAATCTAAAAATGATCATTGCTTATATTTCAGAAAGGTAAATGAATGTATGCTATTTATGTTTTGCTATTTGTTGATGATATTCTTATGTTTTGCACTGAAAACAAGGTTTTGGAAGATTTTAAAAGCGAGCTAAGCAATAACTTTAAGATGAAAGACTTAGGTTTGGCCAAATGTTATTTGGGTATCGATATTGATCAAAAGAAAGGTACAACGGTAATTAGTCAGAAAACATATCTTACTAAAGTTTTAGAGCATTATAATATGTCAGATTGCAAACCAGTTTCTACTCCAATAGACCAAAACTTTAAGTTTGAAATACTAAAAAGGGAAAAATCTGAAAGTCCAGAAATAGAGAAAAAGTGTAGACAACTCATAGGCAGTTTAATGTATGCAGTTTGTGGTACAAGACCAGATCTATGTGTATCAGTTTGTTTCCTCAGTAGGTACCAACACTGTGCTAGTATTATGTTGTACAAGGCATTGAAACGTATTCTAAGGTATATAAAAGGTACATTAAATTACTCTTTGATATATAATAGCACATCCACAGAATTGCAAGGCTTTGTTGATGCAGATTGGGCCGGTGACACACAAGATAGAAAATCTACCACTGGTTATTTGTTTAAAATATTTGATTGTACTGTAGTATGGTGTTGTAAAAAACAACTTAGTGTGTCATTATCCTCCACTGAGTCTGAATATATTGCATTAAGTATGGCTATTTCAGAAGCATGTTGGTTGAAAAATTTGTTGTGTGACTTTGATGTTGTCGGTAATGAAGTGATCTTGTATGAAGACAACCAGTCAGCAATAAAACTTGTTTATAATAATGAAAATAATAAAAGGTTAAAGCACTTGGATATTAGGTATCACTTCATTATGGACAAAATAAAGGATAAGTGTATTTCAGTAAAGTATATTAAAACGCAGGATAATTTGGCGGATTTGTTAACTAAGCCGTTAGGAAAAACTGTTTTTGAGAAGTTTGTTAAGTTAATTTTTTAAGAATATAGGGCTATGCACATAATCTATGTAATGTTGGTCATGCATTTTTAGAGTTAAATTCTGTTAAAAATAAAGGAGTAAGTTAAGTATTTGAATGTGCCAGTATAAAATGCATCACTAACAATTTAGTCAGAATTAAATGTTTTAATATTTGTGTTTTTAAACAGGGAAAACAGGAAAATATTATGTTGAGGGGTGGTGTAAAAAAACGCCTTCTCATAAAGGAGTGGAACGTGTATAAGGCACCATAAATATTAGTTCCTCCTTTCCCCGTAACCTCTGTGTGTCGCTTCAGTATTTAGATAGAAACATTATCAGAAAAAAACGCTAATGAACTTTTTAATTTTTTTGATAGATTTTGCATCCCTGGTTTGACTTCTATAAATAGAGTTACTTTTAATAATAAAAACATGAATAATATATTATTTGAAAGTCCGTCCAAAACGGACGATATGTGAAGAGAATTTTAGTCTGTGGAACTCTTATGTCAAGATGAATGTCTGTGATGTAAATCTATGGTTTGTTGAACTGTCATTATAATAAAATTATCTCACGTGTGTACGGAAAGTCTTTTACTAAACAATAAATCCACACGATATTTCAAAAGGCATACGTAGTAAAAATAAATAAATAAAAAGCGTCTCAAGATGCTTTTTAATTATAAATAGCACACCTCTATTCATTGGGTATGACGCCACAGACGCGGGACGCGACAACTTCTCTCGACAGTTTACTTTTGAAGTATTTGCGCGTCATCGCCCAATATAAATTCCCGGCCATCGTAGTAAAACAAGAGCCCTACAGGTAAACTGATAACCGCAATAGCGTATGTAAGGGCTATTGAAAGATACCGTAGATTTTAGTCGGTACGAGTCTGACAGTCCCTCCCGTTTCCCGTTTCGATGATTTACCACGTGAAAAAAAAGATGCATTGCTACTACATTTGATATTTTTAACACTAACGTTTGCAGACCTGGGACATCCTTTGATACCAGTTTTCATGTACTGAAGAATCTTTCATTATCTCCTTATCTATGACTGATTTTATTTTCAGCACGTGAGATCTTACCTCAGTGGGACAAACAAATACAAAGTTTGTGTTACCAAGTGAACAGCTTGATTGAGAAAATAGCTGCTGCAGAACCCGAGTGGATGGCCAAACTCATGGAGGAGGAAATGATTCAGTAGCGGCACAGTAATCTTGGCGTGTCGCTCAGAGGAACTGAATATAACTAATGTAACTTTTTTTCAGTAAATAAACTTATTGCCAATATCATAATTTTCTTTCAGAGTCGATGATTGGTGTATGAATCCTTTTTTCGTAAGTTAAATTCAATCCGATCTCTGGATCAAGCTCTTTTCTTCTTTAACTTATTGTAATAGAAAGAAATGGCGTCTGTTCTTTGGAACAAGCTCTTTTCTCCTCAGACTTATCGTAAAAGAAAAAGATAGCATCTGTTCTCCGCCTGTCAGTTGCTGACCATTTCGGTTGCACTCACCAGTCATTGGTTCCAATGTAACAGACTTTTTTTATGGAACAGGATTTTGTAACTGTTTTTTCCTTGGAACTTGCAGTGGTGTAACAGGTTCCTAATTTCACCTGTTCCAGCCCACCGCTAGTTCGGGTATCAAATAGTACCAGTAGTTGACTTATACCTACGTTATTGTAATCTCTTTTTGAAAGCCTGATACCCCACTCGACAGTATCCCCATTTCCATCCATAATCCCCCACACCCACAAAAAATGGAATCTGAAACAGCAATTTTTCCCACGGTATTACGGGATCCCGGAATACCGGTATTGAAAAGCCAAAAAAAAAAGTAGTAGTTGAAAAGGTAATTGGAAACATTTAAACAGAAGAATATCAAAAAAGCTTTATTATAAAACTTCAATAAAACAATAACACAGTAAAAAAATATAATACCTAACCTCTTTGAAAACTAATATATAAGGAAAGGAATTAATAGCAAACGAATAGGTAAAGGTCTAATAAAACAAGTTCGCGCTGATTCCAACAGGCTATTCATTTTATTACCATTCAATCAATAGAATAATACACCATGGGTGCTTATTTACAATTGGCTTGGATGACGAAATGTAGGTTCATATTGTGTTGCCAACAGGGATGTTTACACGCCGCGTGCGAATACATTATCTAATATTTCGAAGAAAATGCGTCTGTCGTCTTGAAATTGTAATATTCATGACTGACGGGACTAAACATAGCCTTTCCGTTCTTTTACTTGTGAGTGCAACAGCAATCCAGCACGAACCTCATTATTGTATTGATAATAAAGATCACTGGTTTTATAAGTTATGCAATTTCAGAGGTTAAATTACTGGTGAAAAAACAAAATAAGGTGTATGACAATTTAATTGTTACGTTTTGAACGCAGAATACACTACATTTACAGAGAACACTTGAAGATACTGTTTGATAAATTGATTGATAGTTACGCTTCTTTGTCTGTTATAATTATATAACAGTAAATGTGGCATTATGTATTATCTACAAGTCTAAAAGCCGAAGAGCCTTCGATGCTTAGGGCTCAAGCTCGAGTGCCACGCCCAATTTGTGTCCGCCAGCGTTGAAGTTCGTCCCGTCGATAGCCGCTGACAGTGTCAAGACGATGCCTGCAAACAATGATAATATTATATAACGAAATCTCCAATGCAGTAGGCTTTATGTGACGACTGATAACAAAGATAACGCATATCACTGACATAAGATTTATAGATCATATGATTATGATTGCGCTGAATAATAAACTAGAAAGTAAATGTTCAAAAAATATCACATTAGGATGATTTTGATTCATGCATGATTTCATCATCATTTTAAGTGCTAATGTGGTGGTGATAGTAGTAGTTAATAAAGTGTTGAAAGATTGAGATAAATAGAATGTTGATAATGATTGGTCTCACCTGGGCGAAGTCTTTGTTGGTATCCAAGACCAATGATAGATTTGTTGTTGACCTTGGCATGCAGCGACGCGTCCTGACCCAGCGTGTACGTGGCGCCAACACCGAACAGGGTATCAACGGATCCAGAGGTCCACTTCATGTTGATACCACATTCAATAGCCTCCGACACCTTCTGGTAGATGGAACCGCCGAATTCCTTTCCACCGTCACTATATCCAATAAGAAAACAATATTCTTATCAATGTAAACAAACAATAACTTATTGAAAATCTACAATGACTAAATCATTGTTTGAATGAGCCGATTATGAAAACATATAGCCTTTGAAAGAAAAAAACACTTGCATTCTTAATTAAATAGTCTGCAACAATGTTCAATTTCAAAAGTGAGATCTAGCTGTTAATAAATTCATTTTTAATGTCTAAGGAACAATTTAGCAAACTCCCATAATGCTAGTTTGAACTGGTCTGCATAACAAAAGAGATGACATCCTTTGCTAAACCTCTATTTAACTAGGCCATGTGTTATGCGATCATATAAAAGCAGCTGTGACTGCATGCAGCCATCAAATGCCCATGCCCTAAAGACCTAGATTTAGCTTAGGGAAAATATCGATTTTTCTTAGTATTAATAATAAATAGCAGCTTTGCCCGCGTTAGCAATAGTCGTTATTCAGGTGTATGCGAAATTTTCATCCAATTTTTCGAAGGATCATTGATTTTTGTGAAACTCCATTTAAATTATTGATTTGCAAATGTAGAATGGAGACAAAAAGACGGAAATTGTTATGCTAAGTAAATAAGAACCAAGACCAATAATAATAATAAGAAAAATTAATATTGAGAGTGCAAGTCGCCCTCTGCAATCTTTACAATTATAAAAAAATGGACTAGGCGGAGGCCCATAGTTCTTTGATAATTATAGAAAACTCTAAGCCCACCAAACACAAACACTTCTGTTTCCATATTCCACAATAGTACAGATCCAACCGGGGTTTGTCCTTGAGTATACTTGTATAGTGCATATGGTATCCCCATATGCATGTATCCCTACTGCCGGTTGGAGCTCTATGTCGTTTAAAATGTCGAATGGGCTTCTGCAAGCTGGCTCTGTGTCCCTACACGCCCTTCATCCGGGACCCCTTGATCCCGAAACGTGAAAATGCAAATATTACTACTTACTATAATTATATTATACTAGTTAGACTTACACATTGGTATGCAAGTGGAAGTCCTTTGACTCGTAACCAAGAGCAATATTGTTCTTGGTGACTTTGGCATTCTTGGAGTCGAATTGTCCTTGCACACCAGCCATCCAGCCCTCGTAGGTGAATACTGTAGCCAAGTCCACAATGGGACCACCCAAGTCCAAGTCGAAGACTGTGTTTACGGAAAGAGTTTCATTGGCGTATGAACTCTTCAGTTTACCACTCTTGGTGCTGCAACAAAATTTTTACTATAATTCACATTACAAATCAAATATCTAGTACATGATCAAGCATTATGACAAAAATTTTCTACAAGAAAACTTCAAATACAGCATGCAAAAATAGTAATTGCTTTGGCACAATTTACCCGGTATATGGTGCAAAAGTTCCTTCGAGGGTAATTTTAAGTCCAGCAGCAAATTTATTTGTAAGAGTAATGTCGGTGGCAAGAATATTGTCTGTGTTCCATTTCTCATTTAATGCAATACCATATTCCTTTGATGCATATTTAGATGAAAGGCTTCCAAACACCTGAAAGTAAGAACTTTTTAGTTTTTGTTGAAAAATACAAGATATTTATTTTATAAAACACTAGCACATTTCCCGCGACTTCGTCCGCGTGGGTTACGTACTTTCCTAATTCCCCCTTTTCACCCCCTTAAAGGTTAAATTTCCAAAAACCCGTTCTTAGTGCTCCCCTACATTATAATAGGAAGCCGTGTGCAAAATTTCACATTCCTAGCCCCAGTAGTTTCGGCTGTGCGTTGATATGTCAGTCAGTCAGTTCTCCTTTTATATATATAGACTAGCACTTTTCCCGCGACTTCGTCCGCGTGGGTTACGTACTTTCCTAATTCCCCCTTTTCACCCCTTAAAGGTTAAATTTCCAAAAACCCCTTCTTAGTGCTCCCCTACATTATAATAGGAAGCCGTGTGCAAAATTTCACATTCCTAGCCCTAGTAGTTTCAGCTGTACGTTGATATGTCAGTCAGTCAGTTCTCCTTTTATATATATAGATGAGTGCAGAATACAGGTCTTAAAAATAATAGAAGGTAGCTACATGTTTTGCCATTCATATGGTGGTATGGCATACAAAATTAGTCGCACTAGACAATAACAAATTAACACAATGACTTACAAGGAAAAAAATACAAGATTAAAATGTCAATATTTAAATTCAATTTGAGTAAAATACAGATTTAAAAATAATATAGGTTTACATTCAAAATTCTACAGCAGTAGATTATCCCTCAAGAATTAATCTACGCTGTAATAGCAATTCTAACGGGACTTAATAAATCACACATGAAAATTGAGATAAATATGACTTAAGATTGAATGAATTACACAGTTATTTCCTCTTGTTGGCAAACTTAAAAGAAAGACTGTATATTACAGGTAAAAAAAAAAGAGTCAAATAAGCTACATCATTGCAAGTGATGCTATTTTCAAAAGTATACAAAAAAATGGAAAATCAAATAATACAGTATTTTTCATGTGATATTCAAATATACAACATTACAAAATTTCAAGAATTTCCATTGATTCATGTCAAAATTACAAGCTTTAGAACCTGCTCTCCTGTATAGTTGTGTTTTTGCACTTCTTCTAGTATACATAAGACCCGTCATTTTAGTCTGTTTTCTTTTTTTATAAAACAATGCCCCACACTAGGAATTTCTACTGTGTCATGGGTGCGTTTACAAACATATAAACTTAGATACACAAACTCAGAACTGTAGATCATACAAATATTTTGTCTGTGCGGGAATTGAATTTGTATCCTGTTAGAAGTGCTATTGCAGCAGTCTTAATGCTTAGCCACAGAGCTAGCCCAGCTATAAACTATCTATCTACCATTGTTTTAGATAAACATATTATTTTTATGTGGTCTTCTATTTTATAGCTAATATTGTGTGAAATTAAGTACAACTAGAAACCGTTTTAAAATTTTGTGACATGACAGCTAGCTCATTCATACATTTCTAATGAGTCTAGCGACAGATTGGTCATGTTCACATTTGTACCTTTATTACCTTTCCACTCTCGTGATTAGAGGTGATTCCGCTGGTGAATTCAACACCTGTTTCACTCTTGGTCTTCAGGTCAAGTTTGAACAAACCAAAGTGGTAGCCTTTGTTAAAGACATCATTGGCCTTCTTTCCCAGGTCAGCATAGAATGGTGTTTTCTTTTCTTCCTAAAAACATTAATAAATATTAGGGTCATCTTAGGTTAGGACAAAAACCGTATGTGGCTAACAGGTCATTAACCTTAAACTAGTACCAATATTAGAAAACTCATACAGCTGTAGACCCTTATGACAAGAACACAAGGTGAAGCTTTACGCGTCTAGCAAAGTCGCGAAATTGCAATCAGTGCCAGCTGTGTCAGGGTCGATATCGGCTTAGTGACTTATTTACAAGCCACTTCTACACAAGGTATTACATAACATCAATGCATTGCTACTAAAGCTGTACTACTACTTTCCAGCACTGAGAGACGTCATGAACATGAACACCCACAGTACTATACTATACCAGTGAGGCCGTAAACTTGACCTTCGAGAAAAGGGCCCAAGTTGAGCTCAAAAATCACATGCGTGAATTAGCCTGTACCCCGGTAGTCTCTAAATTTAACAAACAGGATAAATGTAAACTACCTTGATAATAGACACAATATTGTCTCAATAATTATTCTTACACCCTTTCTAATTGAAAGAAAATGCGAAGGATAAATAAATTTAGATAATGACGTCGACTGTTCCCCATTAGCACCGGCTCGCCCCACAAAGTGTAAAATTATTATAAGATATGACAGCATTCTCACTATGAATGAGCATCAAATATATTATAAGAATCTGAAGAATACTTACTCCCATGATGGAACTATTTCACAGTGAATTACAAGCAATTTGCCGAGAACAAGACCTCTTGCACGCACCACACCACAAGACAAGTTCAGTTTTGACAAGTGTCGACAGGGGGCGTGATTACCGGAACTCACGTTATTGATAATATTTTAGTTTGATTGCAATGGATTCAGAGTTAAGTTTATATTATTCAAAGCTATTCATTATTTAAAACAAAATATGATATGATTTATTAACATAAGCCAAGATATAATTGTTGTTTTTAAAGATATTTAGTAAATAGTTGACTTCAGTTGAATTCTGGGACTGCGATTTCTCTTTGAGCTCTGTGCTGGAAGCTCTTATTAATTTTCTATCATTAACTTTTGAAGCTTATTAATATTTATTAATCTTTAGAAAATAGTTTTGTAAATTAAATCGGTATTCGAAGACTAACTTGTAGTGTTAATTTAGAATTTATTATATAAAAAGCACTTATTTGGTGAACATCGTAAAACACGCGCGAATTTCGAAAGGAGTTTACACTTTTGTCGTGAACATTTACCACAAAATAATCTTATTTAAATCTAATCGTGTAAAAAGCACATGATTGTACTAGCACGACATAATATATCCTAGGATGTCCCGACCAATTAGATATTTTTTTGTTTTTTATTGAGTGAAGTAAAAATATTTAAGAAAAATCTACCGTGAATGTTATGTGCATTTGTGAATTTCGGAAATTCAAGCTCGTCGTGGGAAGCCGGGCCGGGTCCTTACTTTTTTAATTTCTAGAGATATTGCTATAGAGAAATTCCGTTGTTGTGTGAAGTATCAACTTCGCATGCTAATAAAACAATGGAATTGCAAGGCTTTTTTTACCGATTTTAAAAAAGGAGGTTTTTTTTTGAATGTTGGGTTGACATAACTTCATTAGACAGGCTTGCAAAAATATTTTTGTTCGACAGGGTTTATTAAATTCTTAAATGGTCTAACCAGCACAATGTCATGGGCAAATAGCATTAACCAAGAGCCTCTTCCTAGATGCCAGAGCAATATTCATTATCACCAGGAAGAGGTAAGGACTGAGAGCCGACCCTGCGATGCTGCACGCCGACAGCCACATTAAGGTTGCCGGTAGTACTCGCTACAGACCGGACTTGACTACTGCATCGACTGTACATCGCCCAGATCAACTACACAAACTTCTCAGGCACACCTTTTTTTTAAGAGCCCACCACAGAACAGCACGGGGCACCAGCTTTGCTGTTCTCTATAAGAAATCCCATCGCTGGTTTTACTTACTGAATGACTTCCGAGGCTTTCTGAAATGAAGCATAGAAAACCACATGTGTTGTTGTCTTCATCATCATCTGAACTTTTTGGGCAATCCACTGTGTCCCCGTCTTCATTCTTACAGGTTACGCGTTCAGTCAATGTGCCATCCTACCAATAAATTAAAGTGAGTACGTAAACCTTATAATATCTCTATCTGTTGTCAGGGCTTCACCGGCTACAACTTGAAAATTATACCACGGGAATATAAAATCGAAATAAAATCTATCCTATGTGTTAATCCAGGTTTTAAACTATTTGTGTACCAAATTTCATCCAAATCCGTTGAATAGTTTTTGTGTGAATATTCATACATCGATCCTCACTTTCCTTCATGTTCACATCCTTATTTTTATTGTTGTTCGCGATTCTTTTGTAAACGTCGAATTATTCAATGTAAGAGAACAGGGCCTATAGCCAAACGGCAATTAAGCGATAATCGTTAACGCTCAGCTCTTGTTAACACATTTTCAACTTTATAAAGTTAAGTTTATAAAGTTTTAAATCTATTATAGATTACAGATCGATTTCGTTTGTTTCGTTCGCTATCGCTCAGCAGTCTTTAAAAGATTTCCAAACTAACTTGCTCTGGGTTGTAAAGTTGAAAATGTATTAGTGACTGCTGAGCGTTAACGATTATCGCTTGCCTTTTGGCTTTAGGGTCAGCCCTGCCTGATGGATCATAACATCGACAGCTCAATATATTCAATACAATATTTTTAAACAAACACTTTATAAAATTTTTATAGCAAATTGTTGTTCACCAGAATTTAGCTATTCCATTCCCCAATTCCGGGAGAAAATATTCAGAAGTAATCAAGAGTTGCTTATGAATCCTAATCTAACTTGATCATCGCAAGATGATAGACTTCAAGATTTACTACATTAAAAGTGATAGCAAAGTAGGAGGTTCTCAATTCGTCGGAATCTTTTTTTATGTTTCTTCCCCGATTTATCGATATCGCCTGGACTGATTGAGAAGTCTTCTTTTGTTTAACTATAGGTACTTTACAGATAGTTTCATGGTAATCAGGTCAGGATTTGATAAACCCGAGATCCTGGAGAAGTCCAGGGAATTCTTCTATAAACATTTTGAATTCCCCTTCTTATACCAGCAGTCATACTGTCCTAAGAGAGAGAGCATACTGTGAATCTACTTACATCTGAAATGCATGGTGTAGATTCTCGAAAAATTGCTGCACTTACTATTATTGGAAATTTCAAGTTTCGCCAACAGTCCATCAATGTGGTCAAACCATTGGCGAAATCCAATAAATGCTCAAAATAAGACATGATTAAGAAAAAAACATTAAATTAGTATAATAATTGTAACGAAAAATATAACTGCCAAGAGGGACACGACTAGATCATCCGTTTTGAAATTTGGAATCAAAAAAATCTACTAGGCTTTAGTATCATCATACATTGGTAGGTATGGCAGTCCTTAGTTAAAATCATTAATTGAAAACAAATTACTAACCACACCATGATTACGGATCGACCACTGACTGTTAACGTGGCGCGCGAAGACATGACGACGAGGCGAGAGGGTGAGGTGGGACATGCATATAGTCTTTCAAGATATTATTATTGTATTCGAAAAAAAGTCGATAGATAGAGTTTTAATATTAATAATTTAAAGCGTGTAGTAAATCCCAACCAATAACTAGTACTTCTGTACTTACTTTTATTGTATTGTGTAGCACCACACAATTAAAGGAATGTAGAAATCGTAATTGCACGGTACTTCCGGTTCCGGTTTTTTCAATAATATTCGACCCCAGCACTGGACGAGGCCGTATGATAAACATACTGAAACTGACTTTCAAGTTTGTATGATAAACATAAAATGCACATATAGACATTTCAGTACCTAAGTAATTGAGTTAAATATTTGTCATGCATGTGTGAATGACCGTATCGCATCGTAATGTGGGCTACCTTTCCGCATTTAGTCTACAGAAGGAATGCCTATCTTATTGGCATTGCTCCACACTCCACAAATATTAGATCTTAACATCTGCAGAGTGTCTGCACTAGACAGGTGTTTCTTCCTAAGGACTAAAATATAGGTACCTTTGCAGCCTATTAGAAATTATAATTGAATTGGAATTTTACATTGTCAAAAATTGTTAATTCGAATTGTTAATTTTATGTAGTTTATTTAATCAATCGACATTTGAAAGTACCTATTGTTTTAATTTTGCAGTGCCCTTACTTAGTGTGGGTGCAATACTGTGCCCTGAAATTTTAATGCATGCCTACTACCAGCTGACTGTGTACATTTAAGTAAATAAATGTAGTAGATCTATGCAACCAATTCCCCCTCCCCTCTCCAATCATAAAACCACATATTTGTTATAATGTTTAAAAATACTGTCGGGATTTCAATAAATATTACACATTAAGAATAAATTATGAACACATTTCCGGCTATAAATAATTCTAGACTAGGCATAAGCCTAGTCTAGAGCGATTCTTCAAAATGATTACAGTCCTTTACTGAAAAATCTCAACATTTCCGGCTGGGCTCAACTCAATTAGCGAGCCGTCCGCTTGATAAGAGTTGACTTGGACGTCAGATATTTTTAGTAGTAGACGTATAGACAATTTTTAAATATAGAAGACAATAGATATTACTGGATGTAAACTTATATCGTATCATATGGAAACGTTTCGAAAGTTCGAGCGGCCCAATTCTCGCATGGACGGACGTTTATTTTAGACGTTAATCTTGTTCAGTCGGCATTTCGACAAACAGCTTCTCGGACGTTCAATCTCTATTTGATTTGATCAATTCAAGAAGCAGTGTACAAACGAAATGGGTGACGAAGTGCGTCATTACGAAATACAACAGAACGATAAATATGGGAGGTATTTGATTGCAAATAAGGATTTAGTGGCGGGAGAATTAATATTTACTGACACGCCGTTCGCAGCGGGACCCAAACCAGGCAAGTGAAAGATTTAGTGTACAACTATAGGCAACATATATTGGAACGATCATTATGTATCTGTCTATACCTAATTCACTAGCTGAAATAATATTTTAAAACTAAAATGGCGAATTTGCTATAAATTATTTAATTGATTACCTATACCTTATTAAAACTAAGTTCCTAAATGAAGGCGAAGGAAGTGAAGCATAAATATCAAAGCATGATTTATTTAGCTAATGTATTTGAAAAGACGCTGAAAATACTGGCTGTTAGTGTACTAACATACAATAATAGTTATTTATGCAACTGTTGTATAATCAGGGGTATTAAAACACGAATGTGGGTTTATCACACGAGGCGTAGCCGAGTGTGATAATAGTATCACATGAGTGTTTTAATACCTAATTATAACAGTTGCATACAAGACTTTATCTACAATCATGATGTGAATCCTCTATAAAAGATTTTCATACCATAGGGTGTTGTACAGAACTATGTAAATTCAAGATGGCGGGAAATAACACGATAAGACGAGAATCCGAAATTACGAATTAGTCTACAATTTATTGTTCTTTTTTCAAAATTTTAGCGATCTGGTGGTGAAAATGTCATTGCATGAGAATGTTCTTTTTTTGAAATTCATTATAACACGCGTTTGGATGATATAATGATCATTATAGCATTGAGTGTTTTAATGTTGGCAATAAGCTAATTGTTATAGGTTCTTTTATAGAGGATTAATAGCATGATAGTAGATAAAAGAATTTATAGTACAGGTACAGGGTACCCAGGGCAGGTACTGCCCGAGTCCAAAGTGTATATTTTGTCTGCAACTTTGTGGAAAGTAACGTATTAGTTCAAGATTGATTCGCTCAAAATTGTAAACGGTACGGTTTCCATGACCTAGCCTACCATAAAGCGGAAAGAGCTAAGTAAATTCTGTTCACACCAACCACCACCCACGCGAATTTCATCTCGTAAGAGAACGACATTCATTCACTGACTTAAGTTCTATCTCACTGTCGACGTGTTTTGAGAGGTATTACAAAATAGTTGATATAGATGTTGATATTGACTCTAAAAAAACGAGTAGGTGTTTTTTTTGTTTTTTAATATCTTATCATTATTCCTCTCCTTGCCTATGTTTAAATGGACTTACGCCAGCTGTAAATAATGAATCTGTTTACAGACACTCCACCTCTATGTCTAAGTTGTTACTGTCCCGTGGACAATACGTTCTGCTCCTCCTGTGGATGGCCGGTCTGCAGCGAGGAGTGCGGGAAGTCACCTATACATGCGGGCGAATGTGGCGTCTTCTCCGCTGCGAGGGTGAAGTTCCAACCGGTGGAAGACTGGACTGCAAGCGCGCCGCAACTTGATTGTATTACACCGCTAAGGTAGGTGTCACCTGTCTATTTCTTCCCTATTTTGTTTTTATCGTAGTAAAATCGTCAAGAGAGTCCTCCCACCCAGTGCGGGTCGGGAGGAACTGTCAGACTCGTACTGACTGAAATCCACGGTGTCCTTCATCATGATCCAGGGTTACGCGGTTACCAGCAATGTTATTCTCAATAAGAAATCACATCCCTGGACTCTACGACGTGTTCTTCGACGTGACGGCTTTGAGATCATCCAGTCTCGAAGCGCGAGCGCTGACTGTTCGCGCCGCACGATTGGTTAGTGTCACTGTCAGTAGCTTAGAGCATAGCAAACTTTAGTCCCAGCAGCGTATCGTGAGCGCTGCGGCTGCGCGGTCACAAGGCTGTGTTAATAGAGAATAGCATTGCTGATGAGTCAGTCCCACGACCCAGAGGGTATAGGTACATACCCATACAGTGTTTTTTGGTAGCCGTAACGAAACATGTCGACACTGATTTGTGTTTGTAACTTTTAGTCGCAGAGACGATTTAATTCTGTCCCTACGACTAAAACTGGATGGTAAAACTCCGCTGTCCGTCCATTCGTCACCAAGCTGAGACATGAATCGTGAAAATTAGACGTAGGTAGTTGAAATTTTCACAGATAATGTATTTTTATATCTTTCTTTTTTAAAACGTTGATGGAATTTCTCCTGTATTGTATCGTGGGTGTGTTTACAAACATACGATCTCACATAATGTACACAAACACCCAGACCCGGAACAACTACTTTTAGGTCATACAAATATTTGTTCTATGCGGGTTCGAACCCGCGCCACACTGCGCAGTCGACACTCGGTCAGTAATTCAGTATGCCGCCAACTGTGCCGCTGCATTTCTGATTTATATTGCCGCTATAACAAAAAACACAAAAAAAAACAGAATTAAAATAAATATTTAAGGGGGCTCCCATTCAACATGCATGACTTTTTTATTGTTTTTATATATAATGGTACGGAAGCCTTTGCGCGCAACTTCGACTCGCACCTGGCCGGATTTTTTATTGGGTTCTGTACGTCCGGGTGAAAAACCGGAATATTTCTTCGCGCTTTCGCGACATTTTTCATTGCTGTTCCGCTTCTATTGTACGTAGCGTGGTGTTATACAGCCTATAGCCTTTCTCGATAAATGGACTATCCAACACAAAAGGTTTTTTCGATTCAAATTTGTAGTTCCTGAGATTAGCGTTTTCAAATAAACAAACAGAAAGTTTTAGTACATGCTATAAGTCTATAATGTTCATAAGATATGGCATCCAATTCTGCTTGTGGTGCTTTAATGACATTGCTGGAAATTAACGAAACGAATCATTAGGAATATTGCTTAATGGCCTTTTTAGACACGCTCTGTAAATTCGTGGCCAGTTAATCAATATCACTTTCCTACTGTCTACTCTTTGCTGCAGAGTCCTCTTGGCAAAAGAAAAAGACCCAGAGCGATGGCAGCGTGAACTGGACGTCATGGAGGCACACACAGAGGCACGGAAGCTCAGGCCAACCTGGGGAGCAGACCAAGTTAACATCGCCGACTTCCTGGTGGATCACTGTAAACTCGGCAGAAAATTTGATAAGGAACTGGTGCAAAAAGTTTGCGGTATTCTTGAGGTGAGCATATTTTGTGTGTATTTTAGGACTAAAATTAAAGAACCACAAAGCGACGCTCTTTTCATTAAGCTTGTTAATCGGTACTAGAGTTTATTATTTTTGCGATTCTATAAAGTGCCACATTTCTCAATAGGCTTGTGTACCAAAAAATCTAATAAGTCCGTCAGTTAGATTATGAAAAAATATATGATCCGTATTTTTTATTTTGTTACGTAAACCAAAATTAACAAGGTTATGACGCTTTTAAAATTCACAATACGTCATGACATGGTGTCATTACTAGAGCGACTTGACGTCACAAGCCCCCACAGCTCTCTCTAAAAAAAAACGTGGCCATGATTTTTTTTTTAATTCTAACTGACGTACTAATACGATTTTTAATTTATTGATGCTGAAAACTAGCAGATATTACAAATCAATAACCCTTTTTTTCTCTTTCTTCATCATACATGTGATGATAATTAATTATGTGTGTACAGGTGAATTCTGTAGAAATCCCGTCTCGTGGTGGCTTCAGCATACGAGCCCTCTATCCTCGGTTAGCTATCGCAGCGCACAACTGTGTTCCTAATGTCGTTCACACAATATTGCAGACTGATTACCAGTAAGAACCCTGTATTCTTTACTTTCATTTGGAGTGTTTATTGTCCCGTCACAGCGGAGCGGAGATGAAACGAATGGGAATCCACATGGCCCGCTAATGGCTCCTGTGATTTTTCAAATCTAAAATCTCAAAACAGGGAACCATTCATCTCAGCTTCGGTAGAAACCAGTGCAGATGAAATAGCTGGCCCGCAGATTTACGTGTAGGCTACTCGAAACTGACCGCCGATTGATGGCTCCTATTCCATTTTAACAGGGTGCAAGTTAGAGCAGCCGTCCCAATTAAAGAGGGGAACACTCTTCACATATGTTACACGCACTCTTTGTCCCCCACCCTGATTCGACGCGATTATCTGGCGGAGTCTAAGTTCTTCCAGTGCGATTGCGAACGATGTGCTGACCCGACGGAACTTGGAACGCATCTTAGTACACTGAAGTGCAGTAAATGTGACAATGGAGTTATACTAGCGTCTAATCCTCTAGGTATGTCTAACCCAAATGTCATTTGGCTGTGCTACGCTAATTAGCCAACTTCGACCTAGTCATAGTCAGTAACTTTACTTTTATCTTCAAAATTTTTGAAAGTTTCGTAACCGTTTGTGACTAAATGTCAAAAGATCTGATGGATTTGATGAATGGTTGTATTATTTATTAAAAGATTGAATACTAGCCAAAGCTGTCATCACACGATGACCTCATTGTTATTTTTAAAAAAGCCGGGAAACTGTCGCGTTTATTGAATTAAGTATTACAGTTTAACAAAAGTAGGTTAACCCGGGCAATGCCACAACCGGGATAAGAAGAAGCCCGGCTAATTGAGAAACGACGGAACTGATGCCAACAGTAATATTTTGGAAGGTTATTGGAATCGGCTTCGGTAAATGAAGATCTAAGTCGGGATGGGCAGATGATGATCTTAGGTACCTACTGTCTTGGGCAGCTGTAACACTGAAATTGTTAGGTCTTACTTTAAGAACGTGTTATATTTTTG
This sequence comes from Agrotis puta, assembly GCA_943136025.2. Lineage (NCBI taxonomy): Eukaryota > Metazoa > Arthropoda > Insecta > Lepidoptera > Noctuidae > Agrotis > Agrotis puta. The sequence continues at coordinate 5,101,590 of OW964184.2, read as the reverse complement.
TTAAAGTTGGCTTCAATCCTGACCTTAACCTTTCGTGTGTTTTAGACGTCCTAGTGTAAGCGTGTAAAGTGTCAGCGGCGAAGTCTTTATATTTATAGGCACACGAGGATAAAGATTTTTCGAACGTGGATCCACGTCTAAAACACACGAAAGGTTAATGGTGTTGTTGTTTACAGGCTTCTCGATCACATATTATTTCAATGTTTCAGACACTGACTCCCCATGGAATTGTACGGACAAAAACTGCGGGTTTAAGACATCCAGTGCCGCAATGCGCAAAATGTTGGCTGTGGTACAAGCTGAGATTGATCAACTTGAAATGTTGGAGCCTGGCCCTGGTGCGATTGAACAGAGGGAGGCTACTATTAATAAGGTAGACACGATATCGTCATTTCGACGGTAGTTTGAAATTTATTTACTTTCGGTGGTGAACTGAATAATATAAAATGTAAATATGTACATGTTTATACAGATAGGGAACCAAGCCGTAGTAGATACTATACCATAGTTTACTCGTCATATTTATATCTATCCTAAGTCCTTTATTAGCCGGTCGCGGGACTAACGAATTACCGTGACCCAGGAACGTGAAGGGCCGTGGATTTTAGTCACTACTAGTCTGACAGTCCTTCCCGCTCTGCCCTGGGTACAATAAAAAAAAGTCCTTTAGCCCTACCCGAAAACTCGCTTCTCGCCGTCTGTACACTTAGATCTTTCAAACTACACAACGGATTTTTAATGCTGTTTTCATCAATAGACAGCGTGATTTAAGACGAAGTTTTATCTTACCTATACGCTGTGCGAGAAATCGCTGGTGGGGACTGAACGATTGCAGGGCGCGATGTAACAAAGATGTGCACTAACTCGGGACTGATGTGTGTCAAGTTGAATATGCACCACAACCCTTTTAAGCACTTTATTATTATTTTTTTGGAAAGCAAGACCAAACTGTTTATCAAATTGGCACATCTTATAAGTCCCAAAATAATGTCTCGCTTATGTCAATACATACACATCACATCTGCGAAACCAGGGTGGGTCGCCGGGTAGTAATTAATTTATGTAATGCACTCGTATATCATTTGAAATGTAGGAACGAGACAACACGAGACTCCATAACAAATGTAGCATTTCTATTGCAGTACAAATCAGTATTCCACCCCCGGCATTCACTCCTGCTATCCCTTAAGCACTCACTGGCACAGCTGTACGGACGAGTGGAAGGATACGGCATCGATGAGCTACCGGACCTCATGCTGGAAAGGAAGGTGGAGTTCTGCCGGCTCGTGCTTAATACCCTGGATGTTATCACGCCTGGAGAGACCAGGATGAGAGGTACCGAGGAAATTGAAAAATGAAAATCCCTAATATCCTACTAATATTATAAATGTGAAAGTTTTTTTTGATGCATGGATGGATGTTTGTTACTCTTTCACGCAAAAACAACAGAACGGATTTGGATGAAATTTGGTTCATAGGTAGTTTATAAACTAGATTCATACAGAATAGTTTTTATCCCGATTTTATGTTCCGATGGGATAGTTCGAGTTGTAGTGTGTGAAACCGCTGGCAACAGCTAGTACGTTAATATAGTATTATATATACAAACTATAATGACATTATTGATTGTCGAATGATTTCTGTAATATAATACAAAGTATGTAACATAACACATTACACAATAACTTCATACCAAAGAAGCAAAGAATATAAGGGTCAATTTGTACTAATGCAGAGTCGAGCCCCATCGAAGCATCAATACGTAACTTAAAATTGCAAATTCACCCACATTTCAACCAAGTAATACACATCGCATTCGACAGAATTCATTTCGAACTTAAAATCCTTCCAATTATTTCAGAAGAAATATAAGCATTACGTAGTGGAGATAAGGGCGGCGGTCCGTCTCGAAACAATACAACTCTGGGTTAAGAGGGAGTCACAACACACCTCGATATTACAGGGACTTTATGAGGAATTTCCCATGGCAAAGGCCATAAAAGACCGGGTACCCAAACAATTTATCTTTGATAAGAAATACAAAATCCAGCTCCATGAGGACCACCGTTGCGAGGGGCTGACCCCGGCGGAGGTACGGATCTTCACGGACGGATCTAAGACAGGTAGCGGCACTGGTGCTGGAGTCTTCTCAGAAGACCTCAACATCCGCATTGCCAGATCACTGGGGGTCCACAACACAGTCTTCCAGGCAGAGTGCATGGTGTAAAAAACGCCTTCTCATAAAGGAGTGGAACGTGTATAAGGCACCATAAATATTAGTTCCTCCTTTCCCCGTAACCTCTGTGTGTCGCTTCAGTATTTAGATAGAAACATTATCAGAAAAAAACGCTAATGAACTTTTTAATTTTTTTGATAGATTTTGCATCCCTGGTTTGACTTCTATAAATAGAGTTACTTTTAATAATAAAAACATGAATAATATATTATTTGAAAGTCCGTCCAAAACGGACGATATGTGAAGAGAATTTTAGTCTGTGGAACTCTTATGTCAAGATGAATGTCTGTGATGTAAATCTATGGTTTGTTGAACTGTCATTACAATAAAATTATCTCACGTGTGTACGGAAAGTCTTTTACTAAACAATAAATCCACACGATATTTCAAAAGGTTATGGGCCCAGACACAGACTTACGGCCTAATAATCGTGCTGGATTGGTTTTTTATCAAGAAACGCTGCGGTAAAGTAGCTACATAAACATACGTCGGCCAGGGCTGTCTGACCAGGTGTGGCGGTCGCCGGCTCAGATTCTGATAAATCTGGTAATTGCGGTAAAGCAATAATAATACGGGCGATGGATTCCGTCGAAAATATGGCTTCTGGACAAAGCTTTCAGCAGCTTCAAGGTGTACAAAATTGGACAGCGTGGTGTTTCAAAATACGCGTTTTACTAAGAGCTATGGGTCTCTTAGACGTCGTTGAAGGCACGTTCAAGGCCGACGAGGATCAGGAGAAATGGATGCAGAAAGATTCAAAAGCTCAAGGTATGTTGGTAACAAACATATCTGAAAAGGTTATACCACAAATATTAAGCTGCAAGACGTCAAAAGAGATTTGGGATAAGCTACATACAATATTTGAACAGCGAGGCGAGCTGTCTGTGCATATACTTCAGCAGAAGTTCTTTTCAATGAAATTTGAAGAAAGGGAAACCGTGTCAGAGTTCCTGGGAAGGTTCGAGTCTCTCCTGAGCAAACTGAAAAATCTCAACGCTGAAGTGAGTCAAACTATGGCCATCACAAAGATAACTTCATCTCTGCCATCACAATTTCAGCACTTTGTGTCAGCGTGGGAATCGGTGCCAGCAGAAAAAAGGACCATGGACCAGTTAACAGCGCGATTACTGATCGAAGAGCAACGCGCCTCAGCCAAAAACAAAGAAGATGAGTCATCTGCGTTTGTACACAAGTCCAATAGAAAATGCTATCGGTGTGGAAAAGTGGGACATCTGAAAAAGGAGTGCAAATCGAAAAGTAGAGGTACAATAATTAATAATACTAGTTGTAAGTTCTGTAAGAAGAATAATCATAAAAGTTCAGATTGTTGGTTTAAAAATAAAAGCGAGAAAAGTCAAGATGTAAACAAAATTAAACAAGGCAATGCATTCTCTGTGTTCGAGCTATCATCATTGTTTTACAGTCAATTAGAAAGTGATAATTGTTGGGTAATGGATAGTGGAGCTTCAGAGCACATGTGTTATGATTATGACATGTTTATAGACTATAAAAAACTAGAATGCCCTAGATCCATAGTTATTGGAGACGGCAAAATCATACAAGCCGTTGGTATTGGAGTTATTTCTTTAGAAGCATTTACAGGTAAACAATGGATAAATACAACATTAAATAACGTTTTACATGTTCCCAGCATCAAGATGAATCTATTTTCAGCAAGTTCAACTACAGATAGAGGTTATGTTTTAACAATTAATAGTAAAATGTGTTATTTGAGGAAAAATAACAGTAAAAATGTTTGTGCACTAGCATATAGGAAAAATAACTTGTTTATAATGAAGTTTAGGTCTAATAAAATTCAAAATGCTTGTGTTGGTAAATCAAGTGACAGTTTATCTGAATGGCATGAAAAAATGTGTCACCAGGATATTGAACAGGTAAAAAACATGTTAAATAAATATGATATAGATTTCAGTGTTAGTAAACAAAAGGAAATAACATGTGAGCCATGTCTTTTGGGTAAGTTACATAAGAGACCGTTTCCTATAAGTATAAATAGGGCAGATAGGCCCGGTCAATGGCTACATATGGATTTATGCGGACCGATGGAAACAATATCATTAGGTGGATCAAGATATTATCTACTCATAAAGGATGACTTTTCAAAGTATAGAACGGTTTATTTTCTGAAAAATAAGTTTGAAACAGTTGATAAAATTAAAACTTTTTTAAATTTTGTTACTAAAAACTTAGAATATAAAATTGAAATAATAAGATCCGATTGTGGTTTAGAATTTATGAACAAAGAGGTGAAGTCTCTCTTCAATCATTTAGGTATTGTACACCAAAATAGTGCTCCGTACACACCCCAACAAAACGGTTGCATAGAACGTGAAATGCGTACAATAACTGAAGCGGCTAGAACAATATTGTTATCAAGTAATTTAAATAAGTCTCTATGGGCTGAAGCTGTCAATACAGCTGTATACGTTATAAACAGAACTGGTAAAAGTAGGATTAAAAATGTAACTCCGTATGAGCTCTGGTATAAAAAGGGATTATATGATATAAATAATTTAAAAGTATTTGGTTCAAAGGTAGGTGTACACATTCCAGATAATTATCGCAAAAAATGGGATAGCAAAGCTGAAATAGGATACTTTGTAGGTTATAGTGAAACAACAAAAGGTTTTAGAATTTATTTTCCCCATAAAAATGATGTTTTGATTAAAAGAGAGGTAACATTCCTGAAAGGCAATTTTAGTAGTCAAAAGCTAGGTAATACTTTTCAAGATCATAATAATATAACCCCATTATTATTAAAAGAAGAAATAAATAATAAAGAGGATGAAATAAGAGAAGAATATCACAGTTTTAATGAGGAAGGTGAAGAAGATGTAACACAGTTATCAGATCTTGATGAAAATACGGAAGTACAAACAGAGGAAATTCTAAATTCAGAAGAAACATCAGAGTCAGAAAAAGAAGAAGAGGCAGAAGAAACACCTCAAGTATCAACACATTCACGGAGAGGCAGAGCAATAAAGAAACCATCAAGGCTAGATGACTACGAAACAAACCTTCTATCCATCGGTACAGAGCCAGCTACTCTAGAGGAAGCGCTTGACTCGGAAGAAAAGGAAGAGTGGAAGATTGCTATGAAGACTGAGCTAGATACTCTGAGAGAAAATAACACATGGACAGAAGTAAATAGCGTACCAGAGGGGAATAAAGTAATTTCTAGTAAATGGGTTTTTAAAGTTAAACAAGTAGGTACTAATAAAGTATATAAAGCTAGGTTGGTAGCAAGAGGCTTTGAACAGTCTGATTGTGATTTAGAAGTATATTCTCCTGTGGCTAAATTGCCTACTTTTAGAGTTTTTATAGCAGTTGCAAATAAACTTCAACTTTCAGTTCATCAGATGGATGTTATAGGTGCTTTTTTACATGGTGACATAGATGAGAGTGTATACATAAAGTTACCAAGCGGTGAAACATGCAAGTTAAATAAATCATTGTATGGTTTGAAAAAGTCTCCTAAATATTGGAATAAAAAGTTTGATGACTTCATGAGTAAAGAAAATTTCAGTAAATCTAAAAATGATCATTGCTTATATTTCAGAAAGGTAAATGAATGTATGCTATATGTTTTGCTATTTGTTGATGATATTCTTATGTTTTGCACTGAAAACAAGGTTTTGGAAGATTTTAAAAGCGAGCTAAGCAATAACTTTAAGATGAAAGACTTAGGTTTGGCCAAATGTTATTTGGGTATCGATATTGATCAAAAGAAAGGTACAACGGTAATTAGTCAGAAAACATATCTTACTAAAGTTTTAGAGCATTATAATATGTCAGATTGCAAACCAGTTTCTACTCCAATAGACCAAAACTTTAAGTTTGAAATACTAAAAAGGGAAAAATCTGAAAGTCCAGAAATAGAGAAAAAGTGTAGACAACTCATAGGCAGTTTAATGTATGCAGTTTGTGGTACAAGACCAGATCTATGTGTATCAGTTTGTTTCCTCAGTAGGTACCAACACTGTGCTAGTATTATGTTGTACAAGGCATTGAAACGTATTCTAAGGTATATAAAAGGTACATTAAATTACTCTTTGATATATAATAGCACATCCACAGAATTGCAAGGCTTTGTTGATGCAGATTGGGCCGGTGACACACAAGATAGAAAATCTACCACTGGTTATTTGTTTAAAATATTTGATTGTACTGTAGTATGGTGTTGTAAAAAACAACTTAGTGTGTCATTATCCTCCACTGAGTCTGAATATATTGCATTAAGTATGGCTATTTCAGAAGCATGTTGGTTGAAAAATTTGTTGTGTGACTTTGATGTTGTCGGTAATGAAGTGATCTTGTATGAAGACAACCAGTCAGCAATAAAACTTGTTTATAATAATGAAAATAATAAAAGGTTAAAGCACTTGGATATTAGGTATCACTTCATTATGGACAAAATAAAGGATAAGTGTATTTCAGTAAAGTATATTAAAACGCAGGATAATTTGGCGGATTTGTTAACTAAGCCGTTAGGAAAAACTGTTTTTGAGAAGTTTGTTAAGTTAATTTTTTAAGAATATAGGGCTATGCACATAATCTATGTAATGTTGGTCATGCATTTTTAGAGTTAAATTCTGTTAAAAATAAAGGAGTAAGTTAAGTATTTGAATGTGCCAGTATAAAATGCATCACTAACAATTTAGTCAGAATTAAATGTTTTAATATTTGTGTTTTTAAACAGGGAAAACAGGAAAATATTATGTTGAGGGGTGGTGTAAAAAACGCCTTCTCATAAAGGAGTGGAACGTGTATAAGGCACCATAAATATTAGTTCCTCCTTTCCCCGTAACCTCTGTGTGTCGCTTCAGTATTTAGATAGAAACATTATCAGAAAAAAACGCTAATGAACTTTTTAATTTTTTTGATAGATTTTGCATCCCTGGTTTGACTTCTATAAATAGAGTTACTTTTAATAATAAAAACATGAATAATATATTATTTGAAAGTCCGTCCAAAACGGACGATATGTGAAGAGAATTTTAGTCTGTGGAACTCTTATGTCAAGATGAATGTCTGTGATGTAAATCTATGGTTTGTTGAACTGTCATTACAATAAAATTATCTCACGTGTGTACGGAAAGTCTTTTACTAAACAATAAATCCACACGATATTTCAAAACATGGGCATTATCCTGGCGGCGGCAGCGATAGCAGCCAGAGGGGTAAAGGACCACTCAATTCGCATACTATCAGACAGCATGGCCGTTTTGCTGGCACTTGACAGCCACACGGTTAACTCTGGTCTAATATACGAGTGTCACCAGAACCTAAACCAGGTAGGTGAGCATAACAACATAACCATTCAGTGGATCAAAGGACACAGCGATTCCCGAGGCAACGATGCAGCGGATGAACTCGCTCGAAGGGGATCTAGCCTGACGGCGGTGGGACCCGAACCAATAGTGCCACTCCCCTTCGGCTACATACGTACTCTGGTCAGGGAACGAACAGGTAACTTACATCGTTGCCTGTGGCGGGATCAGGCGGAGTGCAGACAGGCCAAGGAGGCGCTACCCGCCATTAATGGCCGCTTCACCAAACTCGTGCTCAGGTTAACCAAACAGCAGATACGAACAATCACAGCCGTCCTGACAGGACACGGCTCCCTTAATAAACACCTCTTTGTCCTAGGTATCACAGACAGCCCCCTGTGCAGAGCCTGTATGGCGGCGGACGAGACAGTAGGTCATGTGCAATGCCTGCACCTACACTGGTCCTACACTGCCCTGAAATTGCTTCATACAGGGCAAAGTACTTCGGTAACCCAGGTACTCTCCGCGAGATCGTCGGCAACACGAAGGCGCTGCTGGCTTTTCTCGGGGAGCTGGGGTGGATCGAATAACTTCTTTCCCACCCGCACGCAAAATACGCGCATTTGACGTGGAGTTGCGGATACCAGCCCGTTATACAATACAATACAATAAGGGTGAATTTGCTATTTTAGGTTCGAGAAGTCTCGTATAAATTGACCCTAACACTTATGATATGAATGTATTTTAGACAGAAGATAGGTGGCATGTTTGGTATACTCACATTTCGTAAAATATTATTAAAAAATGGCACTTACTGTATTTCAGGTATGATGTTATATGAGCTCCATGCTCCTCTGATGTTCTTAGCAAGAAGTGAATTTGCAGCTGGACTGATCACTCAAGAAAAATTGAAGGAAAGGCTGCAAGAGCCCATTCAATGTTTGGCCGAAGCTGCCAGGATATTAATGAGGGAAGACCCGCAAAGTCCTGAAGGAATAATTGGACATATCGCTCAGCAGTCCATGGAACAACTTAAAGCTAGTCTTGAGTGCTTATAAACTGTAGTCAGAGATATAACTTTGTAGTTGATAACCATATTTTAAGCACCAGGTGTCCATTTATCCTCAATTCAATTAGATTATTTTGTATTGTAATTTAGTTGTGTTGTAGGTAAACTTCTAACAACTATAAAAAAGCTAAGAAAAGACAAAATACAAATGATCTCTAACAATTCCCATTTGTGAATTTCTTTCAGTTAATAAAATGTAGTTTTTATACTTATTTCTTATTTTATTTCATTATAATCTATTACACATTAAAATGTTATTTTCTTGGGTTTTTTGCTTGGTTCAGCAGGTATTATTTTATTGTTTTGTAGTACTATGTCTTCAATATTTTCGGAACTGTCTAATGTGTGAAGTTTTACTGAAGACTCTTCCTTTTTATCCATTACCTGAAAAATAAGTCATACACATGTTACTACAAGAGCTAAAATGATTTACAATCCATATTAATAAACATGTAGTTCTATTCTTATCTCCTGATTCTTATCACTAATTTCTTGTGTATTTGTTAATTAACAATATTATTATGTGCAGTTAGTACTCACAGTAGGACAATCCTTCCTCAAGTGTGTGACATCACCACAAAGTTTGCATGAACCTCCATTGGGGTACAGACCTTTGGGATTATCAGGGCACTGCCTTGCTATATGACCCTGAAAATACAAACAAATCTAAATCATCACAATGTTTCTATAAACAAGAAGACACCTTTGCACTCAAACAATAAGGCTGGTATTTGAATAAATAATAGAGAAGATTTAATTATGTGTATGAGTACTTACAGGCTCCCTACAAATGAAGCAAGTAGCAAATCTAAACTCCTTACTTTCTTCTCTTTGAACTTTGCATTCAAACTGCCTGTGTTCTGTAGAGCCACACTTGAAACATACCCCATCTGCTGTATCACCTGGTATCTTGGACTTCAGCTCAGGACAATCGGACAACACATGGCCTCCCTTCCTACAATTGTAGCAAACTTCCCTCTTCATCCTTGCCAATGCTTTCTCTGCCCTCCTTCGTTCCAATTTCATTGTCCTCTGAACTTCACTCTTGGGTATTCCTTTCTTGATCATGTTTTCTTTTAATTCTTTTAATCTTTCAGCATCTTTCTTCATAACTGGGAAGCCATCAAATCTGACTAGTTCTATTTCCCTACCATGTACAATAAGTTGGAAGCTATTGTCATTTATCTCCTTCCTGCGAACCGGTTTGCCATTAATTAGTTTTTTGTTCTTTTTATTTTTTGCTTTTGTTTCATTCTTCCCAGTATTATGGGTTGTTATGTTATTTTTATTACCTTGTTCTGAAGAGTTGGCAACATTTGAATTAGAAACCTCTATGGATTCAGCAGACTGAGCATTTACCTTGTTCTTTTTATTCTTTTTAGGATTTCGTGTGGTTTCTATTACTTCTGCAGTGTTGTTTTCATTCTGTGGCTCTGTTGAAACTTGTGAATTTTTCTTCTTCTTTTTATTTTTCTTTTTACCAAGTCCCTCAGTACTCTCGGAAACCTGGTTTTGTGGTTTATTGTCATTGTTAGTGACTTCAGGGGGCCCAGCCACACTGGTAAGCTTTTTCTTATTTTTCTTTTGAGTTTTGGCAGGGGAAACATTTGTTTCTGGCAAACTGGTTGTTTTGTTATTGTTTTCAGTTTCCGGAAAATCACACCAAGTTGCTTTTCTCTTTTGAGTTTTGTGTTCTTTAAGGAATTTCTCATAGTTTTCAATGCGTTGCTGTTCAGCCTGGAATTAAGCCAATACAAATAAATTATACATTGGTTGCATTTAGACATCGTATAGAAATATAATTAATCTCTATGTATTCAAAGGTAAACTAAGTATTATACCTCCTTCCTTTTCTTGGATTCATCACCGTCCTTTTTGGCCTGCAATAACTGCTCTTTCATCACCTCCCATGGAGTACTGTCTTCAGGAGTTCTTTCATTCGATGACTTAGAACCTTTAGCTCTAGCAAACCTTGTCATGCTTTAACTCTTTACAATTAGGCGTAATTACTTATATGATTTATAAGACGCACGTGCAGTGTGTTGCTGACCGATTTTGACATTCGCAATCTCACATGCTAATTATGACAGTTGTAACAGTTGACAGCAGTCAAGTTCTTCTTTTTTTGATTATGGCAATGCTGGCAATCAGCAAGAGATATTTTGCGCCAGTGCCAACGGCCAAAAGGTTTTGTCAGAGAGCCAGAGCCCCGCCAAAACATTGAGACACAAAAATATTGAGATACCCTAATATTCTAAACATACATTTACTCATACAAATATGAGTGAAATACAAGACAGAATGAGAGATGTTGTTGTATTGTATATTCGCCGACACTCACCTTATTAGTTGTACCTCGTAGTACTCTTAAGCACGACCCCATACTATAAGAAGTTTTTATCTGAAAAATGCTGATGCTCTCCGGAAAACACTCGATGTACACATATTGTATTACATACCGCATACTGGCACACTGTAAAGGAAGATTCACGCTAAACCGGGCCCGGGATCGACGTGTGCGCCGTCCATGCCCCGGACGTGTCCTATCCGGGCCGCGAGCATAAATCACTTCATACAAAAATTATACCACAATGTTCGACCGTGCCCCGTCTGGAACCCGGACAGCACACGGACGGGGCACAGTCCGGACACGGCACGGTGTAGCATGAATCATGCTGCCGGACGGCACTAGGTGCATATGTTGCAGTCAAAACTTTTAACCAGTCAAAAGTACTATTCACTAGCAAAATCAGTCCAAAGTACTTTTGACCATAGGAGTAGTCGACAATTACTAGATAAAACAATCAAGAAACAGGTCGACGGAGACCCGCAAGGCGGAGCTCCTACTTCTGGGTGGTTTAAAAAAAAATACCATCCTCTTCTAACCTGGATTGTCCGAGTCGGGCTGCCAGCAAGGCGCGAGCTCGCTTTGCTCGTTCTTAAAAGTGCAGTCCATCAATTACTTCATAGATATTGGATAAAACTCACATACAGCGTCAGTCAAACGTACTTTTAACCGCAAATTTTCAGTCAAAACCACTTTTGACCAACCTGTTCAGTCAAAAGTACTCTTGACTCATTTTTGAACAAAAGTACTTTTGACTGGTTTAGGATTTTGACCGTAACACATACATTTTGTATTGTAAAAGATCCAGATCATAATTTCTGACAGTATATGGGGAACATCCGGCGAATATTAGAATTTTCCTGACAGTAATTTTATTAATTTCTGCCCATGCATGGTCCTTACTATAGATTCAAAGTCGTAATCTCGAAGTGCCTCGAAAGCTGATCGACTCACACCTCTTACCTTGCTTCTCTTAGGGGGCCTCTTACAGTCCACTAGCGCCACCAATCGAAAAAATGTCATAACTCGTAAATAGAATCAAAAATACAAAATGTGGTCTGTAATTACTGTAGAAAAGGCAATAACGTAATTTTATAACACACTAGCTTTTGCCCGCAACTTCGTTCGCGTGGAATAGTGACTTCCGGCAATTTTTTTTTTTTGTAATAAAAACTATCCTATGTCCTTTCTCAAGTTTCAAACTATGTCTGTACCTTTCACACAAATCGGTTCAGTAGTCTAGGCGTGAAGAATAGACAGACAGACAGAGTTACTTTCGCATTTATAATATTAGTTTGGATTGTCAACACTTGAAATATAGCTGTTTAGCAAATTTTTTTTATTTGTAACAAAAACGGCCGTTTATGTTTAGAATGCACGATTTAGCTAAACAGCTATATTTCAAATGTTGAAAATGTGTTATAAAATTACGTCATTGCCTTTTCTACAGTAATTACAGACCACATTTTGTATTTTTGATTTTATTTACGAGTTATGACATTTTTTCGATTGGCGGCGCTAGTGGACTGTAAGAGGCCTCTTAAGTCAACAGCTGTCTTTTTAATTTTAGTCGATTTATGAGAATTTACGGTTTTCTCAGATCAGTCAGCATCTCTTTTGAAATGTTTACAAGTGACACAACCTGATTGGCATAAAGGCCTCGAAGCTATGCCAGAAACATTAAAAAAAGACTTTGCAGTTTTGAGGTTATGTTGATACACCTATTAAATACGAGTTCTTACAGAATAATAATCGTATATCAATAGATAAACGTTGTGAAGAAGCATAACTGTTGGTGACAATAAAGGATGCCCATAAGTAACTGAAACATTAAAAAAATCTCTAGCGAGGAATCATATCAACAGGTAAAAAATCAATTGATGTTAAAGTAGTAGTAGCTACACTACTTTTACATTTTATGACATTTATATACAATCTAAATATGAGAAGCCGCTAGGCCCGTCCTTAAGAAAGGCGGGGACAACGACGGCGGGATGTAATTCCTATAACTACATGCCTTTAACTACATGGAAAAACTAAAATTATACTAAAATCCCCGCCAATTTCAAAATATATCAAGTAAAAGCAGACCCGCTTTTTTTCAATAGGTGCTACTTTATTTGTGACTATTATAGCGATCTCTTCATATTTTATAATTTTACCTTTTTACGTGATATTACGAAACATACTTAAACACCACCAGACCATACCTCACAAAGCTCGACACGGCATTGGACGTAATTGGTCGGTCCCGGCTTTAGTCCAGTTTTCATCTGTAGATCCTTGACAGTCGTTATGTGTGTGGTATATAACTAACAACCAGTCATACCAAGCCAAGGAGTACCTATCGTATGCCCGCCCAGACACAAGCTGACAGCCATTATAAAAAAAAAAAAAACATAAAGTTAGATTGAAATCAGCTGGGCGGTTTTGGAATACCTGTACGAGAATAATCACATTTGAATTTTACTCGAGACTATTTCGATGTCCCATTAATTCCAACAACAACACAGATAACATCAAATTGCTTCTTAAAAATAAAAAAAGAACGATTGATGTGGTACGATGCTAAACTAACCTTAGAATAGTTGAATTAAACAGCGGAAGAGATTCATAGAAAAAAAAAACGACGGGTTGCACTCTGGGAGTGCCGGCAGAAGTGAAAACTTGAATAGTAATAAACACGAACACACACGAACATTCGCGCAAGCGCTCTGCGCCGTCTAACGAATTTTCGATCAGGTCACGTGTCCTGACGCGAGTTTAAAATTTTTTACCCATTCCAAAAAAAGTGCACAACGCCGCTAAAGAAGTTTTCACTTCAATAAAGAAACGTTAAAATAATTTTTGAAAACGTTCTGTCGTGATGTAAAATATCATCATATGGTTTTCATCAGACCGTCTTTCCACCTTGCGGGTGGGCATCCTACGCTGCGCATGCAGGTGTGGTCTGCATTCGAGATCCTTACGGCCCATCGGCCAACAGTTCTGCGTGCTATGTGGCCTGCCCACTGCCACTTCAACTTGCTAATTTGATGGGCTACACAAAACAATTTTTATTAAGGTGGCCATTTTCGACCCTCTGTTCTGTTTAGTGAAGCATAAACTGCGTCTATACGAAACGGCTAGCTATCTGGGCTACGATAGAAACGAGTACGAAACTGCGAATGACAAACGAGGATCTAAAAATAGGTGTAGGAATTGGGTAACACTAAATGATGAACAACTGCATTCATTTAAATGTAAATAGGTATAATCATTACAACAATCAAAATAACAAAAGATAAAAAAAAAACAACCAAAAGAGAGGTTCACTTCGATGGAGTTTACTTAAATATAATATAACGCGTATTAGGCTACAGCTGAATGTATCTATTTGTGGCTTTATGCTTTACTGTTACATAGAAATGCAAATTGCTTTTGTTCGCGATAGAAATAAATCAAATGGAATGATCTGTCTCATAAAATATGGAAAATATTCTCTATAACTGTCTACAGATCCGTTATTATAAATTTGAAAACATGCCTTATCATAATTTATTGTTATGATTTATGGGACTTAGCAATATGAATATCAATATTATGTGGCATGTTAAACATTGTTATTCAAGAATAATGATATGAATTCGCTACTCGATAAATTGTGCTTGTTTTCTAAAACTATGATCAACAGTTGCTTGCTACTTATCGCGGTTTAAGGTACTATCATACGTGACCTTGCTTCTTAATAAAGTGAAGCTACGTATTACATAGACTAATTTATTATACAATATATGATAAGATACTGAAAACAGTTATAAAAAATAAACAACTTATAAAATTGCAATCGCGGCTCCCTTTGCTGCATCTCCCCCTGACGTAAATTCCAGTGGTAAACTGTAATAATGCTCGACGGCTCTTTGCAACACAGCATTCCTGGATAATCCTGAACCGTTTCCAACAATTCTCTTTACATTGGCGCCTCGCAATATTTCTTTAGGCATCATGTGGTGTAAATTTTGGATTAAACTTTCACAGAGAGATTTAAATACGCTACCTAACTGTATATTGGAAAGATCTATGTTTTCCACTGAAGCTTTAGCCGTTGGTGAGTGCCTTTCACCTAATAAATGTGGTATTATGTTCATACTTGATGTCGGTGCTTCAAGTCCCAAAGCTATAAGTTTTTCCCATACCTTTGATTGCGGCGTAGGGAATCCAAGATCAAGCATCCATTGTTGGAGCATTTTGACAAAAGTCGCCAACACGTTACCTCCATTTAAAGATGCAGCTACAACCAAATACGTGCCGTGGAAATATGGTAAATGCTCAACTGTTTTACAGCCGAGATCTGTCATGCTATTCACCACAAATGCAAGTTGAGCAGAAGTTGATATGTTTAATACAGCATCCTCTCGATTCTCGAGTGTAGCAATGATGGAACATTGTAAATCGCCCATAGCAACACTTACAGGCGTTCCCTCAGGAATACCATTCCAAGAGGCATTTAGCTTTCCTGCAAATTCTCTGCTTTTATTAATCCTGGGCAAAAGTTTTACTGGAAAGTCAATAGATTGTAGGATATCGATATTCCATTCATTTTTTTCGGTATTAAAATAGCCCCAACTTGCAGCATTTTGGTCAGACATAACCGGTGACTCTAAATCACAAAGCATAGTAACAATAAAGTCTTGTACTGTCCCAGAATATTGAAAGTTTTTCAGTTTTTCGGGTTTGTGTTTAAGCATCCACAAAAGGGTAGCACACCCGTATCCC
Source organism: Agrotis puta (assembly GCA_943136025.2). NCBI lineage: Eukaryota > Metazoa > Arthropoda > Insecta > Lepidoptera > Noctuidae > Agrotis > Agrotis puta. The sequence continues at coordinate 5,085,892 of OW964184.2, read as the reverse complement.
GAGTAACAGTTAAGATGTGAATCAGGTTTCGGGAGTGAATCTAAAAATTCTGGTTTGCACCTTGTGTCTTGCCAAGTATACAACGCCGACATATTTTCTCTCTTCGCTTCAAATCGCATTACTACTCCATCTTTCACAACCTTTTCCCAGGCGCTAAAACAAATTCAAAAATACGTTAAAAGAACATCGTGTCTGTATTTTCCTTAAAGTTAGGCAGAAGTGTTTTTAACTGTGTACACCCACATTTTGCCACTGTTGTTTATTTGCATGTATCAGTGGGCGAGCCCATTGCAATCAGCTGGGCTGTGTGGCTGCTTCCCTAATAAAATCGTAATGGAGAACGAGAGCCTTGATATTATTTTGCTTGACCTAGGAATCGAACCCCGGGCCTAATGCTCACCAGTCGCGTTTGCAACCACTAGACCATGGAAAAAGTATTTGATGGTTAGAAGGTCCCTGTTCTAAATGAATGCAATATGATCAGGAGGTTCCTTGCCTCTAGAGATTTAACCACCAGTAACTTAGTCCAAGCTCCCGAAATTGGCAGCCCATTTTTCACACGACCAAATCAAGTACAGTGTACTGTTACTGCTATAAGTATATAATGACGATTCATTATGTATTATAGCTGTTTAATCACTTTAAATGTGCCTATTTTAATGTGCAGAGGAGATAAATATCAGTCTTTTTACAACTGAAAATATACTTGTTTATGACCCGTTAATCTTACTAACCATGATTATATGAAAAAAAAATAAAAAAATACAACTGATGTTAAAGATAATAGGTAAATAATTAAGATGTATGTACAAAAACAAAATAAAACTCTAAACGCTCAGCAAGAAACTAAATAAAAATGTTGGATAACATTTTTTAAATTCAGAAAAACAATATGGGTACATAAAAAAACGTACCCTTTCTTCCACAACAGAACTCCGTGCATTTGTCCACATACCCCAATTTTTTTCACATGTCGTAATACATCTCTGGGAAGTCTGGAGATGCAATAGTGAACAGCTGATACTATTTTTGGCACATCTTGCTTGTTGCCTTCAATACCCTGGTCACTTGGTATGTTTGCTGCTGTATCCTTATTTTGTTTAGCAACAATTTCTTTCGCGGTAGGGTCGTAAACACAAACTTTCACTGAAGTCGTTCCGATGTCCATACCCAAAATATAACTTTTCTCAGCCATATTTCTGTTGAATAAAAATGATAAATTGGACGTTAAAAAATAAAACACTCGATAAAGCAGTGAGACGACACAATCCACGCGGCAATTTGTTTCGATTGCCCGATCACGGCAGCCCGCATGAGAAGTGGGTGGTGATCTCGTCTAGTAGCAGTGCGCCCGCATTGGCCTCGTGTTAGTTATTACGTAAAGGTAGGTTTGTATTCCTTATCTCATTGAGTGGCCGATATGTTTATCAAACACTTCAACAATTCACTGACTTTTAGCTAATAAATAACTTCAGTTGTTATTAGTTTTACGTTATCGGTTTTTTTGATTGTTTACACGTATAACAGCGGACTTCGTGTTTTCTCTGATTAATAATTAATCTTTACAAGAGACTCCAGGCAGGCTCCAACGATTACTTAAAGAGCCGCGTCTTAAATAATGATATGGTTAATGGTACTGACGTCAGAGTTCTGTCATCTGTCAAAATAATCGATGAACTTTCTTTAGAATTAAAATAGCTACATTGAGTTGACGACAGTAATTAATATTATGTGCTAAGAATTATCTTGCGTTCGTGTTGTTTTTTAGATATTTGTTGTGCCAACTCTGTAAAAATGGTGCAGTGAGATAGATAGGACAGACATAACAAAATGAAAAGAATGTGTCATATATTTTATCAATAAACGAGTCTCGAGAACTCTTAAAGTCAGATCGGTACTTTAATATTATTTTTATCTAGATACGATAATCTTTGGCTCTTACTTTAGCCCACACTTATCTATTATGCAGACTCTTTGAATATCCTACTAGTATTAACGTACATTTGCAAATAATATCATTTCTCTTCTTTCGCAGAATCATGGACAAAAGAAGCAAACTGGGTAGCACTACAATTGAACCTGGTTTAGTGGTGAAAAACAAAAAAGTGAACAATAAAAAGAATGAGCCCGAATGTAGCGATGCAAATAATGAATTTAAACCAAAAAAGACGATTATAACAGCCGAGGAAAAGCAAGTTAAAAGAAAAAGGAACAATAAAACACAGTCCAGTGAGGGTGGCAATGTGAAGAAAAATAAAAAGATTACATTTAAGGATGACGATGATGAACCGGTAGAAGTTGTTAATACTCCAACCCGACAAACGCGGACTAATGTACAAGAATATCCTCAAGAAAATGAAGAAGACATTAAGGACGAGGATATTGACAAGTTCTGTGATGAAATAACCGAAGAAGATAACGAACAATACGAAAACTGGGTCAAATTAATAGAAGCCAAGCTTGGTTCAAATAAAAAGAAACCGAAATAATGTCCTGTTTTTTACTCTCTGCTCATCGCATCGCAAAAGCTAGGGTCGATTTAAGGTCTTCCTTCCGCAATGTGATATATTCGAATAGCGGTAGGCACTAGTACTACTTGCTTTAAATATAGAAAAAGCTGTGACTCATGTTGCCATCTGGTGTTTAGCATGTAGCCGTTTATTTTGTCTACATCCATTTTAATGAATTAAATACATACCTAGTATGTAAAACATCCGTCAGCGTGAATTATTTTTTACATCAATGTGCCACCACACAAGTTCTTGTAAAACTGTACGCTCTTTCATAAATATTAAGGAAAATAAGGAAGCGACCCATTTAAGAACCCCTCGCTCCGACAATGTCTTATGACCGACATTGTGACAATTTAAATTATTTGCCAGCCTTGTGTGCTCGTAACTATTGCAAGCACCTTTTTTTTTTTTTTGCGTGGTAAAATCATCAAATGAGTCCTCCCACCCAGGGCAGGGCGGGAGGGACTGTCAGACTTGTACTGACTAAAATCCACGGTGTCCTTCACGAGCCCTTTACGTACCGGGGTTACGGTGATGGGTAAGTCCCGCGACCCCGGCAGGCTCTGGCCCTCTACAGGCCCCGTCAATTTGCTGACACTCCTTGAGGCGCGCGTGGAACTCAACGCGCCGTCGACCCGGGCATTGCAAGCACCTAGATTCCTTTATGTTCCATTTTTTACGTTCGAAATAGAACTACTTAAAAAGTAATAGAAAAACAAAATTAAAATGAATGTTAATCCTATTTTTTAAATAGAAGTTTAGTGGATTCGAAAGTTTACAAATAAAGCACTAAATGTTCCAAAGAAAATATAGATTAGCTCACCTGAATGAATATTAAAATGGGTCTAGCTACCAGCTAACGGACTGAAAAAACTACCTATTGAAGAGTTGCCTTGCCGTACCGCTGCGCTGTGGATGTTTCAGTAGCTCGGTGCTGAATTATTTATAAAAATGACAGTTTTCTACTAAAAGTTTACTTTATTCAATATTCTTTCATCTCTGTGATATAAATATAGCCTATTTAGAAACGTACCTACATGTTGAGGGGCTTTTACAGTCCACAGTAGGAACTGTAATAGTCACTCAACATATTTTAAATTCAATAGAATGGTAAACTGGTAAAATTTAAATCCATTAAAAAGATAGCTTTTAATAAATATTAAGGTAGCCGTTCTGTTCCTCATTATTAACGACCTCGATAGAGACATAGCTACTGTGTTTATTTTAACCGAATCATATCAATGTCGCTATTAGGTCGTTAACCCCATCTACGATTACCACCGTAATTAATCAGCTGATTTTAAACTGCCGCGGCTGCCACTGCGGCCGATAACACACAATCATGTTTTATTTTCTAATTTGAGAAGATATATAAATAGTTGTTTGTTGTGGTTGTTTGCTTGGATAAAATCTAATGGATATTTAGATAAATCAATAGAATTGTAAATATCATGCAATAACAAGGCAACAAAAATACCTGCGATTCAGAATTTGGTTATTTATCCGTCTTTGAAAAGTCAATCGCCTTTCCTGAGATGAATATTCGCACTATCTTATGTGATACTGTTTAACTGATGATGCTGTGTGATTTCTTTTTTAGAGAAAACATTTCAATCTCTGCAGGACCGTATTAACCGAACTTTGACGTCATAGGTTAGTTCATTCGTTGGACAACACTAGCAGATTTAAGGAGACGTCAAAGTGACAGTTTATTTGACAGAAAGAACTCAAAAGTTTACAGACAGAATTTAATTTACTGATTTCTCTTGGAATATCGGTCATCACCGGTACCTTTAGTAACGGGATTATGTGCAAACAGTTTTGATCTAAAATTCGGTTTATATTAAGTTTATCCACCATGTCATTTGTATGGAAATGAATTAAGTGTGCTGAAGTTTACAGAGGTTTTTTTTTCTAAATATCCATCAAAATGGATCGCAAGAAAACTGAAGATATGGACATACCAAACGTTGAAGGAAACCTTTTACAACAACCAAAAGAAGAAACATTGCCAACTCGTAACCCGCTTATGAAAGTGCGGACGTATGTGCTTGCGTTGCGTCCATGGTCTCTGAGTGCGAGTTTGCTGCCAACGCTGCTAGGAGCTGCGCTTGCGTACCGTCTTCCCGGTGACAGTGGCTTCAGTTGGTGCACCTTGTTATTGACCTTATGCACAATTATTCCAGTTCATGGTGCAGGCAATGTTGTCAATACATACTTTGACTTTGTAAAAGGAATTGACAACCGGAAATCTGATGACAGAACTCTAGTTGATCATATTTTGAGTATAGATGAGGTGGTTTCCCTTGGTGCTATATTATATCTAGCTGGATGTGCCTCCTTTGTTCCACTTGTAATTTTGTCTCCAGCCCGTATGGAGCATTTGGCTCTTGTGTATTTTGGTGGATTGTCCTCATCATTTTTATATACTGGTGGTATTGGACTAAAGTATATAGCTCTTGGTGATATTTTAGTATTAGTTATATTTGGACCAGTGTCTGTGGTTTTTGCTTTTTTGGCTCAGACAGGGAGGGTGGACTGGCCTATCATTTACTATGCAATCCCACTCGCCCTCAACACAGAGGCTATTTTACATAGTAACAACACAAGAGACCTCGAAACAGACAGTAAAGCAGAAATTGTGACATTAGCTATATTGATTGGGAGAACTGCGTCATACTTATTGTATGCATTTTTACTATTTACTCCTTATATAATGTTTGTTGTTGCTTCAGTGCGCTGTTCATTGTGGTTTTTGATTCCAATGCTGACACTGCCGAGAGCTTTCAAAATAGAAAGGAGGTTCAGGAGCCCTGAGACAATGAGATATGTACCAAGGCAAACAGCTAGGCTTAACTTTTATTTTGGAATGCTTTACATGATCTCTTGTTTGTTTGCTCATCGTCTTCCATTCCTTCTTCGATGAAATATTGCCTATTTTCAAATTAATAAAGTAGAAAACATTGAATAAATCCTTCATAATCTTTCTTGAGCTTATGAAATTAATGTACAAGAATGGCCTTTTAAATTACTGTTACTTGATTGTAGAGTGATTGACCAGTTAATAAGTCATGATTGAAAAATTTGTATATTTTTATAATGTAAGAGATCAAAAAAATTGAGCATAAGCTTCATTATTTCCAGTGTACTTTTTACTTATGTCACTTTTCTTTGCAATGAGCGTGGAAGTAGCACACAAAGGTCGAAATTTTCATTTATGTCTTTGTTATGATAGAAGATCATTATCATAATTATTGTAAGTGGCATTGTTATGTGCCTTACGAGTTATGAACATCACAGCAGCATAGTTATGTATGTATATAGGTTCCAGACAATGAACCTCCCTCCTTCAAATGTTAAATTGTGCTTGTTGTGAATACAAAAGTAACATTATGTTTCTGGATTTAAATATATTAAATAGTTGTACAGAAAGGAGTCAGAATAAATGATGAATGTTATTAAACAAGAAAAGAGCTAATCATATCACATTTGAATACTTTTGTGGCTTTTCTTTAGTTTTAAATTATGTTACATTTACACTATTCTAAATATTATCTACCTCTTAATATTAAGAGTTATTGATATAGATGAAGATTTTTAACTAAAGACCATTATGGTTGTAGTACTTTTGTAATTTGAATACAATGAAATCTCTTTATTGTGAATTGACAATAATTTATTTATTACTAGTTAGATAATAAAATTTAGTCAAATATAATTCATGAAGAAGTGAATACTTTTTTTATTATTGCAATGACAAAAACAATATTATTTCCATTTATTTAATTTTATTGATATAATAATCAACATAGGAGACCTCTATAATATAGAATCTTCATAATATAATGATAAATTACAAGTCAAATTATCATACAAGTGAGACCGAGAGAGTAATTTAAAGAAATGGATTTCATTCAGGAATGCCTGTACTAAAAACTACATTGAATATATTGGCAGTGACTGGAGAAATATAATAAACTTGAGGTACATGTAAAAATACACACTATATTGAGTGGTGCCTTGATATTCTGCTAGTCCAGCACTTGCACTTGTCTGCCCACTATACAAACATATTATGCATGTTTCATGAACATCCGCGATAGTTCCTCACAATGTAGGATATTGAAAGGCTGTTACTGACTCTAATTATACTTTTAATTGAATTATGCTAATGATATCATGAACCTATTTTCTAATTTTCAAGTGAAAATCCATTTCAAATCGTAACTAAAGTTATAAAGGAACAAATCACAATGTATTAAATGATAATACACAAATCATGTCTGCTAACAAAGACTAAACATAATATCACTATAATCAAATAGTAATCAAATCCATATAATTAAATACATTTTTCTAATTTTCATTTTGCACAAAAATAAAAAGTCTTCAACATTCCATACAATTCCTATTATGTTTATATATTTATATCCTAATGTATAACCATTAGTTAAACTAATGCAGGACTAACCAATCTAAAATCGAAATTGCTGACGATTTTCATTACAGAGATTTCCTATAAAATGCAGAAAGACGTCCAGCATAGAAGTTTCACACCAAATACTCTAAACTTGTGCTCATGTTTCTTACTCATCAAGTTTGGGGTCGAGACAAAAGCACCTATCTTACTCAGAAATGTCATGTTGTTTGTATCTTAGAATTTAGGCCTTTTACATCTACTTATTGTGATGGTAATTTCAATAAACATTCGTATTTAGCGCTCCACGACGCCAAAGTTTATAGGTTAAATAATGATACAGATGTTAATTTAAGTTTTTTATTATTACATTTTAATAAAATTAATTTCGTGTACTATAGAACGAGACTCACGTGCATTGTTTGTGTTAAAGCTAAAAATAGATGCCAAGTTCAATACTCCGTGAAGATGTTAAATCTTTAATTTAGTTGTTGTAAAATATATGATTTAGTTGTGGTTGTGATAAAATTTGGTTCTTGTCACAATGAATAATACTAATGGAAGAATTTTGTGACAATACAAAATTGGACCGAAATGATTAAATTAACACCTGTATGAATTGAAAATGATCCGTTAGGTCGGAAACGTGACAATACTCGTAGTTTCAACTTCACGAAACATTCGCACTGAATAACATACATGGAATAATCTCACATTCATGCATACGGACAATAGTCCCATCAAAGGCGGAAAAATCCGTCCGGTAGTCTTTATATATGGGTTACGTTATATACATCAGACTTTAATGTTGGCCTTGGACGATTACGACGTCGACGCTTTCTTCTCGCGCTGCCATTGGATGATCTTCTCTTTGAGCTCAGTTGCTGAAATATTGAAGATACAGGTTAGGTCAAGATATACTGGCATTTGAGAGATAATTACGATATTTCAGCGCTTCTTGTCTTGTTTAGGTGATAAGTACGTAAAAGTAAGTGTACCTGGACGAAGTTGATCCTCGGAGAGAGGTTGTCGGTTGAAGGGGTCGGTGGCACTGTTCAACAAGTGACGCAAGATTACCGACCGGTCCATTATCTGTAAACAAGATTAAGATGGATTAAAAACGACTAAGTCTTGATATGATCAAAGTGCGTCCTTTCGTCGTGTGCAAAACTTATAGTTAAAATATTTTTCTCGTTGATCATTCTCTGTCACTCGTATCTCTGTACGTTGAGACTGGCACGGAGGGTAGATGTCTCGTGACCAGTGACTGTAAATTATATGATAGAAGAGAACTCACCTTCCCAGAGGGCAATAGAACTGGGTCAGTCATTAGTGTGTCCATGAGCGGGTCCCGGAACTCCTCAGGAGCGTCAGCGTATTCGTCACTTTTCTGTTGATTGGATACTGAAACAATACAAAGCTGTTCCATAACTAATCCTTCATCTGTGATGGCAATTTCATTTGTTGTTGTAATTTTCGTTAAAAATAGGTTTAAGATGCTCAATTACGGGGGCGAAATCAAATGTTTGCTTTGCGGTCCTCTTGTACCTGATCAGGTCCACAGATACAGGGCTGTAGTTAGTAAATAGTCAAGGTAGTAGACGTTTATATAGATACTATTCTTTATATCATGGTTGAAATCAAAAAATGAATCCTGCCCTGCGCAGTCACTACAGATACTAGAGACTTATTAATAACATGGAACATACTTGCGATTTGATATGCATTGTCTGCCAGCGACTTGAAGCGCTCTATCTCAGTGGGCGTCTTGATGCACGACTTAGCCAGTCGCACCGATGCCTCCTCGAATAATTCTTTGCGGAATGATCTCTGTAAGAACAAGATTTTTAAATGAAAGCAGCTGAAAATCATTGGTCCATATTATATACTATGGTTTTGGTGACGGATACAGGATTTCCAAAAGCACCATGAAGGTTAGATACCACCGGAAGGTGCACACTTATTTTTTCTTTTTTTAAACGTTGCCACACACTAGGAATTTCCCCTATATCGTGGGTGCGTTTACAAACATAGAAACTCACATACACAAACACCCAGACCCGAAACAACTACTTGCAGATCATACAAATATTAGTTCCGTGGATCGAACCCGCGACACACAGCGCAGCAGTCCTATTGCTCAGCCACTGCGCCAAACGTGCCGTCATCCGCTTATTTGTAGATAGCGAGTTGGTAATGGCAGTACGGTGAAGATGATGCGTCTTATGCTATGTTCTAATTTCTTTCCTGCCTGTTGTGTTTTTTTGTTAGCGTATTCTCACCCACACCTGAGCAATCGCCTCCCCGTATTCCTTCTACATCTGTCGATTGTGGGCTTCAATAATCCATAAAAACAAATTAGCAGTATCGTAAGTCGAAATCTATAGGCTCCTTAACGTGATGTCAAGTTCAAAAAGATACTGTTCAGTACAAAATAGAAGTGTATAACAGGTTACCTCGTCGGCGGCAAGAGCAGCATGGAACTGCGGCGAGTCCAGGTGAAGGTAGATGTCCACCAACTGACTCAGTAGTCGTCGCGGCTCCCAGCCATACTTCTCAGGCCGACGGACCTACGCACAATATTAATTAGATGATGAATTAAAAAGCAAACAGTAGTGAGTGTGCCTGTGCTATAGCTTTGTGACCTTGTGGTATGTTGTAGTTGTAGCATGTAATATATAAATGAGGCACAGAAGATGGATTTCAAGCTGATTAAGAGTTGAAAAGTATTTGTTTTCATCCAGGCTTAAACACTAGTGTAGTAGCGTAAAAAGGGTTTTTTTTTTACATCCCTTGTTCAATTTTTAAATTGAACATGCTCAACTCAAAACACGACGACCATTGGCTGGGAATAGGCGGAGCTTTAAGTACGCGGTCAAAGTCTGTTGGTTCAAAGGTTATGATTGCTTCTTACCTTGAGGTTCTTGCACTTGGGCCCGCACAGTTGCTGCAGGTTGAAGTTCAGCATTGAGGCCAGTCGGTCCACCAGCTCGGCGCGCAGGAACGGTTCCTTGATCTCCACCGTCAGGTACTCCAGCATGTCCACGGTCTCCCTGCATAAATACAATTATTTATTATTTCTGTCCAGTTTATTTCAAGTCGGTCGCAGTGGCGACGGAGGCGGAAGTTACACTTTTTTTTAAATCATTTATCGGCGTTTTAAGGTTCAAGAGTATTGAGTTAATATCAGCACTGCCTCTCGTCCAAGTGTATGTTACCTGGCGAGCGTGAGGTAGGAGCGGCACTGCCTCTCGTCCTAGTGTATGTTACCTGGCGAGCGTGAGGTAGGAGCGGCACTGCCTCTCGTCCTAGTGTATGTTACCTGGCGAGCGTGAGGTAGGAGCGGCACTGCCTCTCGTCCTAGTGTATGTTACCTGGCGAGCGTGAGGTAGGAGCGGCACTGCCTCTCGTCCTAGTGTATGTTACCTGGCGAGCGTGAGGTAGGAGCGGCACTGCCTCTCGTCCTAGTGTATGTTACCTGGCGAGCGTGAGGTAGGAGCGGCACTGCCTCTCGTCCTAGTGTATGTTACCTGGCGAGCGTGAGGTAGGAGCGGCACTGCCTCTCGTCCTAGTGTATGTTACCTGGCGAGCGTGAGGTAGGAGCGGCACTGCCTCTCGTCCTAGTGTATGTTACCTGGCGAGCGTGAGGTAGGAGCGGCACTGCCTCTCGTCCTAGTGTATGTTACCTGGCGAGCGTGAGGTAGGAGCGGCACTGCCTCTCGTCCTAGTGTATGTTACCTGGCGAGCGTGAGGTAGGAGCGGCACTGCCTCTCGTCCTAGTGTATGTTACCTGGCGAGCGTGAGGTAGGAGCGGCACTGCCTCTCGTCCTAGTGTATGTTACCTGGCGAGCGTGAGGTAGGAGCGGCACTGCCTCTCGTCCTAGTGTATGTTACCTGGCGAGCGTGAGGTAGGAGCGGCACTGCCTCTCGTCCTAGTGTATGTTACCTGGCGAGCGTGAGGTAGGAGCGGCACTGCCTCTCGTCCTAGTGTATGTTACCTGGCGAGCGTGAGGTAGGAGCGGCACTGCCTCTCGTCCTAGTGTATGTTACCTGGCGAGCGTGAGGTAGGAGCGGCACTGCCTCTCGTCCTAGTGTATGTTACCTGGCGAGCGTGAGGTAGGAGCGGCACTGCCTCTCGTCCTAGTGTATGTTACCTGGCGAGCGTGAGGTAGGAGCGGCACTGCCTCTCGTCCTAGTGTATGTTACCTGGCGAGCGTGAGGTAGGAGCGGCACTGCCTCTCGTCCTAGTGTATGTTACCTGGCGAGCGTGAGGTAGGAGCGGCACTGCCTCTCGTCCTAGTGTATGTTACCTGGCGAGCGTGAGGTAGGAGCGGCACTGCCTCTCGTCCTAGTGTATGTTACCTGGCGAGCGTGAGGTAGGAGCGGCACTGCCTCTCGTCCTAGTGTATGTTACCTGGCGAGCGTGAGGTAGGAGCGGCACTGCCTCTCGTCCTAGTGTATGTTACCTGGCGAGCGTGAGGTAGGAGCGGCACTGCCTCTCGTCCTAGTGTATGTTACCTGGCGAGCGTGAGGTAGGAGCGGCACTGCCTCTCGTCCTAGTGTATGTTACCTGGCGAGCGTGAGGTAGGAGCGGCACTGCCTCTCGTCCTAGTGTATGTTACCTGGCGAGCGTGAGGTAGGAGCGGCACTGCCTCTCGTCCTAGTGTATGTTACCTGGCGAGCGTGAGGTAGGAGCGGCACTGCCTCTCGTCCTAGTGTATGTTACCTGGCGAGCGTGAGGTAGGAGCGGCACTGCCTCTCGTCCTAGTGTATGTTACCTGGCGAGCGTGAGGTAGGAGCGGCACTGCCTCTCGTCCTAGTGTATGTTACCTGGCGAGCGTGAGGTAGGAGCGGCACTGCCTCTCGTCCTAGTGTATGTTACCTGGCGAGCGTGAGGTAGGAGCGGCACTGCCTCTCGTCCTAGTGTATGTTACCTGGCGAGCGTGAGGTAGGAGCGGCACTGCCTCTCGTCCTAGTGTATGTTACCTGGCGAGCGTGAGGTAGGAGCGGCACTGCCTCTCGTCCTGCGCGAGCGCACGCGCGCGTGCTTCCGCGCTGCCCGAGCCGCTCGCCTGGCCCTCCTGCGCCTCGTGGATGCGCTTCAGGTACTGGAAACAATAATTATCATAATGTATAATACAGATGTGACAATACGTTATGCTGTTTTTTTTTAAATACATATATGTTCTAAACAGTGCTGTTCTCCCACCATCCCCTTCGTTAGATTACGCGTCCGCAAGCCAGCGCCTACGGTGGCCGGAAGAAACCCGCGATCCCCGACATCACCCTGAACGGGGTTGAATTGGCTTTCCCTCACGTATTCTACCTCCTCCTTAACTACTGCTTCGCAGAAGGAGTGTGTGTGTATTACAATTTCCTCTGGCTCCATAGCATTGCCTGCACAAGGGACTGCCGGGAGAGGACGCCTCCACCGTGGTCACACCCGAGTGGTCAAGCATATCCTGCTGCCGGCTACGACACAGGAACGTCCCAAAACAACCGTGTCCGTCATCCGTCATCTACGCAATTGATAACGTTCTGATGCATCATTAATACTTTAAGAAAAATTACTAGCAGAGAATATCTGAATACTTACTGTGAGACACTCGTCGAGAAGGAATGTAGTGTCGTTCATGAGCATGTTGATGAACTTCACGAACTGACGACCCGAGCGAGACTCCTTCACTATAGCCTGAGGAAGGAGAAGCATTGTTGCATGAAGAATAAGCTTTCACATATCACAAATGATTTTAAACTTAGCTTATTAGACTTTAAAGAACAAAATTAAAGTTGTAATGTCCATATCTCACCTGTTTATGAATCGGTCTCTCCCACATGCCTTTCAGAATAATACTGATATGGAATCGAATAGTAAACTTGTCATAGAATTCCGTGCTCTGTCCAGTAGTTTCTATGTCTGTGTAGAATTTCATCAGGGCACTCGGCAAAGCAGTCTGTGACATGGGATGGTCCATAAATTTCTCGTATACATTCTTCAGCTTCAGTGGGACGGAGAGGTTGATCACGAAGAGAACTTCCACGATCTTGGCGACCAAGTAGGGGTTTTTGAAGAGACGGGAATGGCAGATGGCGCTCAGGACCCAATTTATGATTGGGTCTTCAATATAGTCGGCCACTATTTGTGGGACGTATCTGAAAAACAACTTTCTGATTAGGGTATATCCTCATTCATTTTTTAGTCTTACATGTATTGGAAATAGGATTCCGATGCAGTCTGGCAAACAGATACACCCTGAGTGGGGTTGGAACATGGTGTATCAATTATAGATCTGCATATTAGGTCAGTAAAAAATCAAACAATGCTGCATAATTTTTAACTAATTATTATACTTGTAGCTTTTGATTGTTATTATCATGATGTCTGTTCTGCCATTTCAATTTCTTTAGTAACTAAGCAGGCAAAAATTTTATTTTTATTTTTAACTGGTGACAAAGATACTCACTGCACTGCAAAGAGCATGAACTCAGCGATGTCCTCGACGTACCACTCGGGCGTGGCGGCGAAGGCGTCGGCCAGCTTGGAGCCGCCCTGCCGCGCCGCGTCCAGCGCCGCCGCCAGCAGCGCGCACACTGAGCTGTAGAACTGCAGGCTGCGCCGCATCAGCTCGCCCTCCAGCAGCGCGGTCTCCGCGCACTGCTTCGACCTGACACACACATTGCCCAATATATTACATCCTATTATTCCTGTAGTCCGCGAAGGGTGTAACTACCAGTACGTTTAAAGATCAATTCACACCGAGACGCGACACTGCGCGCACGCTTCAATAGAGACACTCAAAATCTAACTTTTACGTCACATCGTGCCAAAAAAATAAAAAATGTACCTGTGTAGCCTCTTAATCTGTCGCCGCCACCTGCGCAGTAGCTCTCTGTTGCGCAGCGCGGAGAAACTGTTGCGCCACTGTGGCTCAGCTGCCATCAACTCTTCGATCACTTTTTGGAGATCACGGAAAGCTCTATAGAAATAAAGTATGAAGATGAGAACGTATACTACAACGAATCATTCTGTCTGCTTTTGCTAAACATAATTAAAGCAAAAATTACTATTATATGTTTGGCGCTAAATCAGTTATTTTCTACTATGTTTATGCTGTTTTATGTCATGTCTGAATACTAAAAAATACTTGGCGTTGGAACTTAAGTGCATACAACACACTTTGAGTTCAAAACAGTTTGTGTTTAGAGCCACATCGTCGGCAACAGTCACACAGTCATTCTACCTCCCACAAAAACTTGAGACAATGTTATGCAATATGGTGAAAAACAAAGACGTATGTCAGTAATTCTTGTCTGACACTTTTGCTAAGTGTGAAGTGTCATTACAGCAAGCTAGATGTAAATCACTAACCGAATACGCCTCTGATGCGTGTGTAAGGCCGGGATGAGCGCCACATGGTGCATGTGTAGCGTCAGGAACCAACATACTGTCTGGAACTTCGCTTCGGGCCACTTGTGGGATGGGTCCTTATCTATAGAAAGTAAAAGAACTTTACTACAAGACGATAAGACATCAAATCAGTCTACATACTTGACTCTTTGCAGTTCAACGCGCTTTAAAGAAAAATTTGAAAATATGAAAGTTGGATAAAGAATGATGAATGTTTGTTACTTTGATTTGGCACCCAGATAGTTTATGACTTAACACTTAAATACCTTTTATCCCGATATTATGTGCCAGTAGGATATTATTAGAGAACCACTCGGGCGAAACCACAAGCTGAAGAATAAATAACAATACATAAACGGTCACATCTTTGAGCCAGGCATATCATCGCATTTCTTAAAACTAGACCCACGATGTTAAGTAGTATATAAACAGTTATACCCAGCAAAGGTATTCAATTCTTGCCATGAACATAGCCCGACGGTCAATTAAAATTAAATTGTTCACGATAACGTTTTCGGGTCAATGTAAAATGAGGGGTCATTGTGCTTGTGCATAGGTCATCATGTTTCAACGTACACAATACTGTTAGGATAATCAGATTTGGAGCACTGACAGGCGAGGTACAGTTGCTGTGCCTTTATAACTGTACGAATTGCAGACTGTTCTTTAGAATTAGTGATGTCCGCATAGCAACGCGCTCTTTTACTGGTAGTGCAAATTTGAAAAACAGCTTGTCAGACAAAAATATCTTTCTATATATTAACCCATTTGGCGCCGCTGTACCTGATCAGGTACAGCACTAAAAATTAAGATAGCTGTTAATTTTTTATAACAAACATAATTATTTGACTGTTGTTGGTAAGAAGACATGCAACGCTAATAATCAATCACTAATATTGGAGGGTAGGTACGTTAAAACTGTCAGATCGAGGATTGTAAACTTCGAGTTTTGCGGCGATAACGAATAAGTAGGATCAGATTTATAATTCTATTGTTTAAAATAAGATATTTGTATTTCAATATATGTTTTTTGGAAGCTATAAAATAAATATTAAAGAAGAGGTTTGACACTTGTTTTGAAAAAAATACATGCTCTGATATAGTATATCAGAGCATGTAGTTGTAATGTAGTATACCTGAATGTGTACACCCCCCTCAAGGGGAGCCTAATCATGTTTTTTTGTACTTTTGGTTTGTAAACAATATAAAAATAAACATTTCACCAATATGTTATGGCTAATTTCATTTTGGCGGTTAATGGGTTAAGACCCATCTGGAATCCATGAAAGTTAGTGTTGATGTCAAATGGAACTGTCAAAACGTAAAAAGCCACGCTGAAGTAGAATTAGATTGGCTACGTTCCACATAGTACCCGGTTAGGTGGGCAAAGATCGTCACTCGCTGAACGATAGAAAAAGATAAGCGTCGAGGTCGCCCGCGGCGAAGGTGGTGTAAAAATTTAATAATGTTCGCGGGACAAACGTGGCCAGTAATTGGCACTTTTTTATAAATGTGTGAGTGAGCGCCACGCACACATTTAAACGTTTTCCTTGGACATTTTCATTTGTTTTAAATAGAAATTGAAAGACGGGGAAATTTTTCTTCCGTGTTTTTGACTTCAATTCTCAGTGGCCTACTAGGCTAACGAGGAATCTGGTTGCAGGTTACATACTGAGTGAATCCAGCCAGTCCTGCGCCTCCTGAGCAGTGAAGTACAGGCGGGTCTCGTCGCGCACGTTCACCCACGAGTCGGGCTGGAAGGTGTACAGCGGGTACACGCGCTCCAGCTTGATGCGCACCGACAACAGCTGCAGCACGGAACATACGTTCAGCATGAAGCCGTCGCCTGAAACAATACATATTCATTCCGTTTATAGCAGTTTAATGCGATAAATCAATTTCCTTACACCAGACACATATTTGTGTTAGGCTCCCACATTTCTCCATAAGGCCCGTTCTAGAATTTGGTCTGAGTGTTCAGCAGTGTGGCGGGCGGCGCGAATAAGATTTGATTTGATTTGTAAGTACGCGAATTTGCCACTGGTGGTGCCTCATGGCGTGTCTCAAACATTTCTGATCTTACTGCTCAGAGCGGCAAGGTCTTGAACGCGCCGTAAGAAACTATAGCAGCTCAGAGAGCGATCACAAAGGCCAATAATGGGGACTTTACTACGTGATAATCCCAGAAATACAGAGATCCGAAGAATGACAAAGCTAACGGACATAGCCCTTTTTTTATCGTGGTAAAATCATCAAATGAGTCCTCCCACCCAGGGCAGGGCGGGAGGGACTGTCAGACCTAACTGACTAAAATCCACGGTGTCCTTCACGTACCGAGGTCACGGTAATACGTGAGTCCCGCGACCAACGGACATAGCTCTGGTAAAACGTAAAAGAAGTCGAAATGTCCTGTACGTAAAAGAAGTCGAAATGTGCCTCATATAAGGCCGTCGTAGTTAGGGTTAAAAGGTGGTGGCATTTAGAATCAAAACTGGTCAGATTAGAATTGGACTTGGAAGTTCCAAGATCTAGTAAAGGAGCTGCAAAATTTGATACGGATTTAAGAATATGAGATGAGTGTTAGTGTGCCTAACTCAAATGCCTCCCAAAAATGTTACTTATATCTGCAGGTTTTATCGATTGTCAATGCATGAGCACTAATTGTAGATTAACTGTTTAGTTCAACCTATCCTTCGGTGAATTTCAACAAAGTGAGGTAAATTGTAAGAACTTGAAGAATTGTAGGTTGAGTTCTGTAGTCCATTGCAGCGCTACAATCTTTTTAAGAAATTGTCAGTTCTACTGTTGGTAATTCGTATACTCTTTTATTTAGTTATCTAATAGGTTTGTATCTTTTTCACATCGCCGTGATTTGTACCCAAGATACGAAAACAAAATTGCTTATTTATGACATACTTGAATATGTTTATACATAAGTAAATCTGCTGTGACTAACCACTAGTTCATAGAAAACCTGCAATTATATTATTAGCAATTTTTCTTGTGTTTCCTGTAATTTGTTTATTCACTGTGTTATTTTCGTGTCTAAGCGTTTAACAGGGAAACAAACAAGAGAGACGAGAGATATTTTTCTGTACTCTTTATCAGAATCGTATAGTCGTTTGCGGAAAATATTTTGTCAACAACGTCTAGTAAATTGCAAGTATCACAATCGTAGTATAATTTATTTTGCGTGTTGTCCGTCGAAGTCTGTTTGTCTCGAACACCTGACAACGTTACAAACATAAATATTTACAGAAAACCGTCAACAAGTAGCGCTTAATGTTTCGATTTGAATCTTGGAAAGTAAATTATTTGGCCGAGTGCCAATACAAATTCGTCTAATAGACAAGGCGAGGTGAGCGACATTTGAACAAAATATGTGGTCTATTTTCGCCAGTCATTACTAGCAGGGCTCAACTACGCATAAACGCTTCAATTTATTATAGTTGTCAGTGTTCTGATAAACTTGTAGTAATGTCTTTATAAATTAGTTATAGGAGCCTCAACCGGCTATCGACGAGGTCCTGGCATACATTTATAAATAAAAGAACAAAGTCATTTTGATCGCAAAACGTGTGTGCAGTTGGTGTACCAAAATACCCAAATATACGCAGTCTTCGAGGAATATGTGTCGAATGCTTCCCGTGCATTCTTGTTTATCCAGTAGCAATCAACAATTGTAGAGATTTACTGTTTCATGATAATAACTTTGCGTTTAATATTATTTAAAGCAATGAGTTTCTTTAGGGTGCCTTTGTTCATTCAATGCAACTTTTGTGTCATCCTCATAACCATCGTGTAAAGATGAATGTTTTGTTTCTACAAAGAGATTCTTCCAGTGTAAAATATCCGTGAAATAAAAGCCGTAAGATTACTAATAGTAAATGACTTATTGGATTCTCAAGGGCCAATGCATTTTAAGTCAATTTTCAGAGGAGATTAATGATAAACATTTAAAATCAATCTATCTCTTGTTTGTTCAACTGTCTTAATCAATAAGAAGGTAGTCGTGCTTGCATCGGCTTAACCCCATACATCAGTAGGTATAGAAACGTCACACACGTATACACAAACTCTGTGTGTAGTGCCATACCTTCAAAATTACTACAAGCTACAGCTAGCAGGGTCGACGGCGCGTTGTGTTCCACGCGCGCCTCAAAGAGTGTCAGCATATTGACGGGGCCTGTAGAGGGCCAAAGCCTGCCGGGGTCGCGGGACCAAGGGATTACCGTGACCCCGGTACGTAAAGGGCTAGTGAAGGACACCGTGGATTTTAGTCAGTACAAGTCTGACAGTCCCTCCCGCCCTGCCCTGGGTGGGAGGACTCATTTGATGATTTTACCACGCAAAAAAAAAAAAAAAAAAGCTACAGCTAGCAGAGTATTCAGAAACCTTAATTTATAAAGAGCTAAAGGTTATCAGGGCTACACAAGCTTTTACATTGGTTTGATTGTAACTCACCGGCCAGTGATCTTTCATCGGTTTGCAACTGCGCTCTCCTCTCATTCCGTTGCAGCAACGCAGCGAAGTAGTTGAGCAGCGGTTCCCTCGCCTCGGGACACAGCAGGATGTTGTGGCAGATGCTATGCAACGTGTTGCGGCTTGCTTCGACCTCGCGCTGCAACGCGAACGCGAGACTTCGATCGCCTGAACCCGTCGCGAACAAACGCTCAGCTAAACGTGGGTTCTCTTCAGCGAACAACGATATCTGTTGAAAATAATATTGACGTTACGATTGTTATCTTATTCGAAATATATCGTCGGCAATGAAACGTGTAGCTGCGAATTGATCTTAAATTCTCGACAATAACATTCACAAAGATCTGCGTACACAAACGCTGCAGAATTTTAAAGTCATAAAATACATAAAGGAATTTATTTATATGAGTTCACTTCTCAGTGCTCGGGCTCATTGAGCTCTTAATGGTTTCGTCAGTCCAGATTTGGAAGTAAACAGCTGCAGTTACTTGACGATTAGATCACTAGCCATAAGTGTCACAGCAGTGTTTTGGGCCTCGGCTTAAGAGTTCTAGGTCGTGGGTTCGAACCTAGGCAGGCGAATTACATTGTATAATTTATTTTAACACGACGGCTCAAAAAACGGTGAAGGAAAATATCGTGAGTATGAATGAATATTTCAAGACAAGTGTCATCTATCAACCCACACTGGGCCCGCGTGGTATCTGTGTCTCACTAGTGTGAATATTATAGACTGATGATGAAGTTTCTATAGTATACAATCACTGCCGGACATAAAATGCATCACCGATTGCTCAACCTCAATTATATAGCTATTACTCGCTGCTCGTTGAACTTTAGCTGAGGATTACTTTACGATTGACATTTATAACACAATCAAGATTTTTGCATGGTCGATAGTAATTCGCCATCTATTACATTTGATACGTTCTTCGTTCTTTTATCTAAATCTAAGGCTACGATTCCACTGAGGCGGAGCAGAGAGAAATTCACCAATCACATGGCTTGAAATCCAAATCTCTTCTCCACTCAAATGATATGATTGGAATTGCTCTCCGATCTGCTCCGCTCTGCCACAGTGGAACCGCAGTCTAAACCTTCGGCGAAACACAGGGGTATTAAGGGGCAGGCAGCTATACTAACAGGGGTTTATAACTCACCGCAAAGAAAGGTCCGAGGAAGCTGACGCGTGCGATTTCCCTCCCGGCGGCGGTGGTGACGGAGTCGGGACACAGGCTGGGCAGCCGCGCCAGCAGCTCGGCCAGCGGGCGGCGCGCCAGGCGCGGGCCCGCGCGCAGCTCGCACAGGGCCCGCAGCGCGCGCAGGGCCGCGCCGCCGCCGCACGCGCCGCGCCCGCCCAGCGGGGACACCGCGCGCCGCATCTCCTCGCGGATGCCCATCACCAGCGGGATGAACACCTGCCGACATCACCCACATGTTACACTCATCTGTTTGTTTTCGTTATGTGCTTATTTCGAAAAGATAATATAAAACAAGGGTTCTCAGACAACACACTTTATAATATGATATTTTGAAATTGAATGGTAACCCAACTAATACCGCATTTATAAGTTCTTGCTGTCTCTTAACTTCCTCAAAAAGAAAGGCTTCTTGAGCTTGAATTACAAATATGTGGCATAAACTAGAAGATATTTTGCTACAAGAATTAATTGTCTCACCTCTTCAAACACTTCCTTATCGTTATATGTAGCAAGTAGCAGCTCTGGTATAAGACCGGTGGGCGGCGAGACCACCAGCATGTACGGCAGCAGAGCCGACTTCCTGCACTTCTCCAGCTCAAACCTGCCCTGCAGCACTAGCACTAAGTGATTCACTAGTAATGTTCTTAAACTCTGAAGCAAGTCGCTCAAAGGGGGCTCTGAACTCTTCTTCGAATGTTCCCTTTCATATGAGTTAATATTCGTGTAGAATCGTATTAAGTAGCTCAAAGCTAGGCCTTGTGTAGGTATCGTCTTCGGTAGCGGCAGCGAAGGAGCGGGGCAGTCTGCCTTGTCAGTTTCTGCCTCTGAACCGATCTGCCCGGTGCTAGTCAACATATCATCCCCACAGTCTTCGCTAGGCCTCTTTGTAGTTTCAGTAATCGCGATCAGTTTCTGGTTGAGGGGATCTGAACCGTCTGCTATTTGAGTAATAACGTCAATCAAAGCCTCTGATGCCAGTTCATCTAAACTTAGTTTAGGGTTGTCGAGAAGTGATGCTGCTACTGATGGCACAAATATTCCACCTGTAATAAATAGCTTTTTGAAAAAAATGGATAGATAGACTGATCATTAATATGCCTTTTCGTAAATCTGGAGTCCTAATTAATCAAAATTTTCTTTGAAAACATAGGTCTGAACCAATGTGCGTTTTATTAATATTTAAAACAGTTTATTTCCTTTAGGATTCCGGAAAAATATATATAGTTCTAACAAGGCCGCTTGACCGCGGCGCTACCGCCCAACGCCTTTATAAGTACTGCCCGGAACAAGGTGAACTTGCATTCATACATCTATGTAATATAAATCACATTATTTGTACGACCAGTGGCTTAAATTGGCGTTGAACTTGCCCAGCAGAAGAAAGATCCAGCCTTATAATAACATATCATAATACAAACACCATCATCATAATCATTTCAGCCTGCGGATCACTGTTATAGGCCTCCCCATTTTTCTGCCGTATTCCTCTGTTCTGTACCTCCTTCCCTAGACCACGCACTAATTTTGATTTATATTCGTGCAATTTTATCCACAGCATTCTATGACTTATGAGAATTGTATCAAGTAATGCGTAATGCGAATTAAATTATTAAATGCGAAAAATTATGCCCGTACTCGAATCAAAATCTGGTAGCGGAAAAAAACGACAGTTGAGTCACAAACCTGCACTATCTTCCGACCAGGACACCTGTAGGATCTTGGCGACGATGTTCCTCAGCTGGTCCTCAGTCAGCTCAGTGCAGCTCACTGTGCGCGACCGGTGTATCTTACGGGCAGGCGATGCTGTCGGGTTGTCATTGTCGTCCACCTAGCAACAACTCTTTCGTTTAATATACAGCCTTTAACGAATCTGCGGATGTGGTAAAGTTTAGGGCCAATAAAATTTAAAACATGCATGCAACATAAAAAGAAGTTTAAATACATATTTATAGTCTTTAATATAAACCTTCTTGGTATAGGTAAGGCCTGCTATTGGATTGGCAATACCTAATTAGATAAAAATATTGAGTAAGATAACTATTTCATAATTATTGAAAATGTTACCCCAGTAAAAATTTTACTATTGAAAAAACACCTTTTAAAAAAAACAACAATGAACAGATTTTTATCGAAACTGTTATTAAATCTGATTTATAAGTCTAATTAAATATCAAGTTTTGATGACAAAAATTGTAGCAAACAAACACAAAACACATTTACATGCATCACATAGAGAGGTATTGTCAATTTCAGGCTGCACAAATAATCAAGATCGAGGGTATCTTTTTTTTTAAATATTTTTTATAGAGTTCAAGCCATATAGTGCTGTATGGTAACACAGCTGTTAAGCTTGTAAATATTACATTTCACACAATATTACACTTCCAATAGCAGTTTTGCCATATTTTTAGCAATAAAGAATTTGTGTTTGAGTTCTTTAATCATAATATGTTGTTCAGGTTCAAATAATGATAAATCAATATTTTTTCTAACATTTCTCTATAATGCCTTCACCTTAGGAAAGTCGTCGCCACGCCCACGCTTCTTAGGCCTCCTGCTGGGGCGACGCACATCCTCAGGCACACACTGTTTTTCGATGTTAGTTAAAAGTCTTATTGTACTAAATTACAAAAATAGGGTTAAGACATTCAGGAGTGTTCTGAATACTAAGTGATTGCTCAGACGGGTGCCTATCTAATTAATAAAATCACACAAAAAGATGATCACTCCAGCTTATAGCCTTCCGCTGATTGTGATTGTTATGCAACTAATAAATGATTAGATCAAACATTGTTATCAAGAGAACAATCTTCAACCAAGGAAAATGCAGTTTTTTTATAATGGACTTTTGATTTGGTAAACCTGATGACCTCATCTTCTCTGTTATGATTGGTTGATCAAAATAACAACAAGCAATCATAATAAGTTGACATAAGATTCCATAACAGATAAAATTGAACAGACTTAAAAAACTATGGCTTACACTCCTAGCAATGATAATTAAATCATGCAATTATAAAATATCAACTAAATTCGAGTCACTGTCTAGACAGTCCTATCATATATGTTTGCTAACTTCATTTGTGTTCATTATTGAATGTACAGGTAACAACACAATTCCTCAGTAATGCTAAACTCAGTAAACAACAAGATATCGTCTAATTAATACTCATCTCAGACGTTAAGACTTATGTCACCTAGTGTACTGTAACATTATGTAAGTAACTAACCTCCATAGCTTCCTGCTGTTGTTCAGATTGTGAATTTCTCTCTGACACATCATCAACTTCCATGGAGAGGGACCGTCGAGAGCAACTAGGCGAAGCATTACTAGGCCGTGGCCGCACTGGTGATGGCTCGGCAAATTGTGCAGGGGATATTGACCGTGATGTGCTGTCTTCTCTTGTTGAAGCTCCTTCTGAGCCACCCACTGTCGACTGTGGTAGGCTGGCCACTCTCACTGATCCACAACTTAACAATGTGTCATCACCCATGGAGTCAAAGCTGTTGTACTGTCTTGTTTGTGACAGATCTGTCATTTTGGTATCAGGCATTTCATCTAATAGATTATTGTCTGTCTTTTCAGTGACAATTAACCCATCAGCTGGTATCTTTGTCTGGTCATCTACTTCACTTTTAACTCCATCTGAATAATTTGGTTCTTTGTTTGTGTTGGCGACGTCAGGAGTGGAGGGTTCTGTGGAGCCGCGGGGCACGGGTGCGGGGGAGAAGCGAGCTTGGGAGGAGGTCTGCAGGTCTGGCGAGGGCATCGACGCGCCTGGTGTGACAGGAGGGCTGGCTGGCGACAGCGCTGAGCCTGCGCCACCGAGGGCGGCGAGACGCGCCAGGCGTCGTCTCCGTATCTGCAACAAACCGACATGAGGTCCTGCAGCACGTGTGTCAACCTTATGCGCGCACAACGTCAAACACCAACGCTTTGTTTTGTTACGAAATTAGATTGGCCATACGCATTACGCCAAGGTTCGTTTACAAAACAAATTTTCTACTTACCTCTTCTTGACTCAGCTCACTCATGATTGAAGATAACTATTCTGCACGTTGAGCAATAACTATTGAAACCACTATTCCTTTGAATTTAGTTTCAAAATTTTGGATAAGAAAGAAGAGCAAGCCACACAACGGCGAGTCAGTCACCTCGCTCAGCTGTTTGACGTTTGTGGTTGGTACAATGACGAGAAAGTATTGAAAATACACGCGTCATCCTTGTCCGAGCTCCAGCCCCAACAAAAGCTTCCAATTTGTGGTCTCTTTCTGTCATCGTCAATTCACCTAGAACTGAAGGAGATGGTGAATGATATGGGTTCCAATCTATGTTTATATATAATGCATATCTACGCGTGTTTATTATGTATAATGAGGCGTGTTCGGTTTATACCTTTTTTTTCAAACTTAGACTATATTTTTTAATTATATTTTATAAAAGTTTATTACCCACTTAATAATTAACATTTATAATGCATGTTTAATAATGCCAAATTTCTAGTAAAAACTGTAATGGAATGTTTCCGATAAGATTAGAAAAAAATATTAAATAAACATTTCGTTCAACACTTTGGTTACACAATTGAGCAATTCCATATTGGTTTGCTTGAGTTAATTTCATATCACATCAACATGCATGAGTAATTTGAATCGAGATTCTTTTACACATTTATAACTCGATTCTTCCCACGATAAAAATATGTAAAAAAATATGCGTGTCAACCTATAAGTTTCAAACAAGTCCATTTTTGAACGAAAGGTATGTGGTCAATGGCCGCATGTATTGTTAATTTGTTTACGTTTGGATTGTTTTAAATTTGCTGTAAAACTGTTTGCATTTTCCTGTAAATAGTTTAGGACGAGCGCAAATTAATTCGTACTTTATGTTTGGTCCTAAATATGAAAGAAATACAATTCATTTAAAAATGTGAAGTGCTTATAAAGTTTGTCAATAATGTAATTATTTTGATACAATTATCTTGTAAACTGCAGATGTATTAGGTTTGTGATTAGTGTTTAACAAAATGACAAGTTTTCAAGCTTCGGATTTGGTCTCGGGGCTGAAGTCACGCCATGCGGAGACGCGACATAAGGCTATTCGAGAACTGTTGCACTTTACCAAAACAGATCTTCGGGAGATGTCCCAGGAATCTCTGTCGCAGGTTCTTGATGACTTCAACCAACAGATACATGCGCTCACCTCCAGCTACGATAACAACGAGAAGAAAGCAGGAATTCTAACCATAGGTGTGTATTTTAGAGGTTATAATAAATTGATTTACATCATTATCAATCGTCCTTAAAATGAGGATAACAATGTTATTGATACCGACGATGACGACAGAATTAGGAAAACTGTTTGTAAAATATGGTTTTGATGTGTGAGAAAATTTGCAAATGCTAAAACAGAGAATGATGATTTATTTAAATGGTAAACATACACAATACATTTTATACCACATAATGTTGTTGTGTTATTATCATGTAAATTGATACTATACTTTTGTTAAAGTTATGTTCTAGTATCTAGTATGTATCTGTATCTATATGTAGACTATTCCTAAATCTTTAGTTATTTATATTTTCTTATTAATAAGTTCATAAAAAAATTGTTTTGTCAAATTGTAAATACTAAATCCATATATTTGCTTGTTGTAGTCTGCCTGATTGGTGGTGACACTGAAACAACTAAAACAAGAAACATCCGCTATGCATACTACCTCAGCAATATTTTCCCATCTACTGATTTGAATGTCTTGGAACTAGGAGCCAAGACTATGGGTAGACTTGCTGTCACTCTTGGCATCAAGAGAGGAGAATATGTGGAATCTGAATTGAAGCGGGCTTATGAGTGGCTGGCAGAGGAACGAAATGAAGGTAAACGACTCTCAGCTGTGATGATACTGAGAGAGCTGGCTATATCCATGCCATCATATTTCTTCCAACATATAAATGGCTTCTTTAACTATATCATGATACCTTTGCGAGATCCAAAAGAGCAGATAAGGGAAGCTGCTGCAAAGGCATTGAGAGCTGCTTTAGTAATAACATCCCAGAGAGAGATTCCTGACCAGAGTAACAAAGCACACTGGTACATCCAGTGTTATGAGAAGTCCATGTTATCATTTGCTGATCAGCCAGGACGAGAGAGGGGTTTGACTAGAGATGACCATGTTCATGGGGCACTCTTGATACTTAATGAATTACTGAGGTGTTCTAATGCTACTTGGGAGAAGAAATATACAACATTGATGCAGAAACTTGATTCAGAGCAAGATATATCAGATGAAATGACTTCACTGAACTCAAAAGTACAAAATTCTTGGACAGCTCAACAGTTTCCTGATGATAAAAGTCAACATACACTTGTCTATGAATCTAGTGTTTGTAAAAGGCTGATTGCAGAAAAATATGAGAAGATTTGCTTAGGTAAGTATCAACTAAATAAAAAAAGTATACATTTTTTAATTACTTTTATGTGTTTGATTCTGATTATGAATAAAGATAAATTTTTATTGCATGTTTCAAAAAGGCAGGATCATAGTCTATTGGAATGTTGATGAATAATATAGGTAGATTGTATTCAGACTAGTGTTATTTCTAGTTTCTAGATCAAAAATCTTCAACAAGTGGTAAATAATGAATGCTGTATAATAATGTTATTTCACAGATGTGATGGCTCAACAAATATCAAGGGCACATAATGTTCATCAACTACTCCTCTTAATGATACCAAGGTTGGCTGCTTTTGACAGAGAAGCATATTCAAAGAGGCATCTTAAGTCCACCATAAATCACCTCATAACTTTCTTGCGTGGACGAGAAAAAGAGAAAGCTATGGCATTCACCACATTAGGCCTTATTTGTGTAGCAGTAGAGTCTGATATCCAACAATACTTAGGCAGGATTATAGAAATTATTAAATTGACTCTACCACTCAAAGACACTCCCAAAAAGCGTAACGGTTCTGACACTCCGTTATTTAACTGTGTAACATTGTTGGGCTTTGCTATGAAAGAAGATGTCGCTAATGAAATCAAAGAGCTGCTGGACCCAATGTGTGCAACAGGCTTGAGCCCACAACTCACAACATGCTTCAAAGAACTGAGCCAGAATCTGCCATCTTTGAAGAAAGAAATAACAGACAGACTACTTAACATGTTATCGTTGATATTGCGGAAGAAGCCTTACGCTCCAAATAATGGTGAGAATCAAATGGTTCACATGTTCACAACTGCTATGTTAGTGGAGCCTCACGATGCTTCTAAGTTAGTTCTAGCGTTACGAACGCTCGGCTCATTTGACTTCGAATGGAACAATACTCTGATGTCGTTCATAAGAAGATGTACAGACCATTATCTATTAAGTGAGCAACATGACATCAGAATAGAGGCCGTCAAAACTGCGTCGAAGTTACTAATAAAAGCGGTTGAAAGATGCGCCCAGACTAATTCGCGGACTTTGACCGTGATCGTTGATGAGTCTCTCGGTAAATTGCTATCCGTGGGTCGCTCCGACTTCGACCATGAAGTTCGGTATCGAGTGCTGGAAATATTCACCAATCCTATCTTTGATAGATATTTAGCTGTAGAAGAACATCTGAATTGTCTGTTTGTTGCAATAAATGATTCCAACAACGATGTTAGTGAGCTAGCACTGTGCTTGGTTGGAAGACTGAGTAACATAAACCCTAGTTACACCATACCGACCTTACGCCAATTGTTTGTGCAAGTCTTGATGGAACTGCAACATTCAGAATCCACGCGTAATAAAGAACAGGCGCTTCGAATGGTGAATAACATAATTTCACATGCGCCAAGAATTACGCGACAATTTGTAGATACCATTCTCAATGTTCTAGTTCCGAAATTAAAAGCAGAGGTAGACAATCCTATTATGGTGACCACAATATTGAAGGCGATAGGCGATTTGGCAGAAGTGAATGGGGGTGGAACTGCTCTCAATCAATGGTTACCGGAACTCATGTCGATTCAGATTGGTATCCTTTCGGATCCTAATCAACCCGAAAAGAGGAGCGTTGCCCTCTGGTCGTTTGGACAGGTTGTCGGCGCCACGGGACACGTCGTTACTCCTTATATGGAATATCCGCATCTAATGGACATGATGCTGAACTTTTTGAAGACAGAGCAGCAGCCCAGAGAAAGGCGAGAAACTATTCGCGTCTTAGGATTGTTAGGAGCCCTAGATCCATACAAACATAAACTCAATCAAGGCTTGATCGATTTCCAAACCGTGTCTACTTTGATTCCTGTCTCTGATACTACCAATGAAAATATCGACGTTAATATTAGTGAGATGGTTGTCAATATGTCGCCACTTATTCTTGATGAATTTTACCCGGCTATTGTTCTCACGTCACTGATGAGAATGCTCCGTGACCCGATGTTGACACAACATCACACGAGCGTTGTGCATTCAGTTACATTCATTTTCCAATCATTAGGCATAAAGTGCGTGCCCTACATATCTCGAGTGACGCCGTGCCTTCTAAACGTGATAAGAACAACTGACAATAGCACCTTCCGGGAGTTTCTGTTGACTCAACTGGCGCAACTTATATCGGTAGTCAAAATACAAATACGAAATTATTTAGAAGATATATTTGATATAATCAAAGAGTACTGGACGCCAAACAGTCAGCTGCAGCCGACACTCATAATGTTGGTCGAACACATCACTGTAGCGATCGGGCCAGAGTTCAAAGTATATCTACGGAAAATTTTACCAAATATTCTGAGGGTTCTGAAGTACGACAACAGCAAAGATAAAGTTTTGACTGAAAAGCTGTTGCTGACCATACAAAAATTCGAGAATAATTTGGATGATGTGCTGTTATCCATAGTACCGGCAGTGACCGCGCTTTTTGACGGTAGAAACATTCCCCTGTCAATATCGAAGCTTGCAATGGAAACTATGGAGCACTTGTCCATGTATTTGTACTTCAGACCTTATTCGGCGGTCATTATACAAGCTCTGGCCAAAGTTTTGGACAACAATCCAACATTGCGACAAACCGCCATGAATACACTTTGCGCACTGATTGTTCAACTGGGCCGTGAATACATTGACTACATTCCATCGGTGGATAGAATACTTATAAAGCATAAGATACAATGTCCGAACTATATCGTTCTGGTGACGAGATTGCAAGCTATATCTACATTAGCATCTGATGATGATTATATGGATGAAACTCGACTTCGATTGAGGAATCAAAAGACCGATGTGAGTATAGATTCTGAAAAATATACCGTTTTTATATAAATTAACTAAGTTTTATTAACATTTTATAACATCATTTTAGGTGGTTGGTCCAGGTGACATCCAAACTATACAGAAATTGTCACTAAATGTTTCCAACTTACGAAAATGTTGGTCAATTAAGAATATAGTGTCCAAAGAAGATTGGATGGAATGGCTGAGGCAATTGAGTGTTGCCTTCTTGACGGAGTCTAATAGCCCTGCTATAAGGTGAGCAACACTGATCTATTTTCCAAATCTAGTGATATTCATAATTAATTGCATTATTACCAAATTCACTCATAATCATCACAGATCACTTTAACATAAATGATATACATAAAGAAGTTATGTTAGGGTCATAAATAACTTAACTCCATAAAAAAAATTTGTGACTTAAATGACCTATGCGCTGCGATCGATGAAGTCGTTATGTTTCGGCTGATGGAAATTGGTTATCTCCTAAATGGCTTCCTTTGCTTTTACAGAGCATGTTCAGCACTAGCTCAAAACTACCCACAACTAGCGAGCGAATTGTTCAATGCAGCCTTCATGTCGTGTTGGACGGAACTCGACGACAAGTCGCGGAAGGAGCTCATCTTAGCTCTAGAACATGCACTCACTGTACCTGACGCGCCGGAATTAGCACTGGCGGTGCTTAACCTGGCCGAGTTCTTGGAACACTGCGAGAAGGGAGCCTTACCTATACCCATCAAGTTGTTGGGTGATACGGCTATAAATTGCAGAGCGTACGCCAAAGCATTATATTATAAGGTAATTTAATTTTTTTGTATCCATATTGAACAGAAAATCGGTTAAAACTCCCTGACAGCACAGCTCCTGCAGTCCAACTATGAATTCAATATTATATAGAAATCAATATACCCATTTTACAGGAACAAGAGTACAAACGAAATCCGACTAAACAAGTAATTGAGGCACTCATACTCATAAACAACAAACTCCAAAGAAACGAGGCAAGCAATGGTCTCCTCGAAAAAGTTTTAACACAAAAGAAAAATGGCGACACTTCCCTGAATGTTCATGTCAGATGGTACGAGAAACTTCATAACTGGGACCAAGCGCTTGAACTGTATAGTAAGAAACTAGACATCGAACCACAGGACGAGGACTCTCGGCTAGGAATGATGAGGTGCCTCGAGGCTCTGGGCGAATGGAGGAAGATATATGTTCACACAGCTCAACAATGGGATAATGCTACTCAAGACATTAGGAACAAGTCTGCCAAGATAGCCGCCGCAGCATCTTGGGGCTTGCAGGAATGGGACTCCATGCGGAAATATGTAGAGTGCATCCCCGAAGATAGCCAAGAAGGGGCGTTCTATAGAGCCATACTCGCTATCCATGAAGGACACTGGCCGGAATCTAGGCATTATATTGACTCTGCTAGAAGTGTGTTAGATCTTGAGTTAACAGCTGTAGTTGGGGAAAGCTACCAACGAGCATACGGAGCTCTTGTCAACGCTCAACTATTGACAGAACTAGAAGAAGTCGTCACCTACAAACTTGTAGAGGAGAGGCGAAATCCTATTCGTAAATGCTGGTGGCTAAGACTTCAAGGCGGGCAGCGGTTGGTTGAGGATTGGAGGAAAATGTTACAGATACGCAGTCTTGTTATGTCTCCACGGGAAGATTTCCAAACTTGGCTGAAATTCGCGTCCTTGTGTAGGAAGACCGGCGCTATCAACCAAGCTCACAAAATAGTTCTTTCTATTTTGGGATGTGATCCAATCACAAATCCCGACGTGCTACTACGAATGCAGGATCCCAGAATTGTCTTAGCGTATAGTAAGAACTTATGGGATGCTGGTAACAAACGATACGCCTACGATGTCTTACAAAGGTTTTTGGATAATGCAGAACCAGATAACGACGAACACTGCAGGTTATTAGCACGTTGTCATCTAAAACTAGGATCGTGGTGCGAGTCTCTTCAAGAAATCAATGAGCTGTCTATTCCCGATATATTAAGAAATTACGCATCAGCTACGATCCTTGCGCCGGATTGGTATAAGGCGTGTCATGCATGGGCGTGTATGAACTTTGAAACAGTCCTATTTTATAAACAACAAGACAATATATCCGAGAGCAGTCTTGCAGGCGGTTCTGGAGAGAAGAAAGTATCTAGAGCTGACTTTATTAATACTCATACTATACCAGCTATAGAAGGTTTCTTCAAGTCAATCAGCTTGTCGAACGGTAGTGCGTTGCAGGATACATTGAGGCTTCTAACATTGTGGTTTGACCACGGCCACCATCCGGCTATATACGATGCGTTATTTGAAGGTATCAGACAAATCGACGTGAAGATATGGTTGCAAGTTATACCTCAGCTTATCGCCCGTATCGATTCACCAAGGAGTTTGGTAGCCAAACTAGTTCATATACTCCTTATAGACATAGGCAAGTTGCACCCACAAGCGCTGGTATATCCTCTGACGGTTGCCACTAAATCCTCTTTCGTGACAAGGAAGAACGCTGCCAACTATATATTGAAGACGATGTGTGCACATTCACAGAGATTAGTGAATGAAGCCGCAGTAATATCGGAGGAACTTATAAAGGTAGCCATTCTGTGGCACGATCAAGTGTTCATTGCACTGGATGAAGCTTCTAGGTAAATATTATTTTTTACTGTAATAAAGTTTAGTATGTAAATAAATACTGTAGTTTCTGCGTACCCATATGGGAAGAAGGCGTGAGTTTATGTATGTATGTAATAAAGTTTTTATGACATGTTCCCCAATTTGTAACATGCTGCCAGTTACGCAAAATGTGACCTTTTCGTCGAGTAAGGGTGTTCCTATCAAAATAAAAATGCTTAAAAAGAAAAAGTAACACGAGTATATTTATCAAATTTTCGGAAATTCTACAGATTATATTTCAGTGAGAAAGACTACCGTGGAATGTTCAAGACATTAGACAAAATGCATGCAATGCTAGACCGACCCCCAGAGACGTTGAAAGAGGTCTCGTTCCTGCAGATGTATGGAAGAGATCTACAGGAGGCTCATCGGTGGTTAGAACTATACAAAGTAAGTATTTAATTGTACTTAGTTTAAAGATTTATTTTATTGATGAGGTGGGGTCGGAAACACCAAATAATTGGGGAAAGAATGATGTTAGGATATTATTGTGGCTTCATCATCACCTTTAAGAGCGTGTATTCAAACATTCTTCTTATTTACAGTATATTACAGTATATTTACATACGTAAAGCCAAATAAATTAAAAGTTGTAAATATTTGAGAACTATTTGCGACATTGCCAACTATTTGGATATACGCTCTTTAGTCTACTGCTGGACATTAACCACCCTGATTGCATTCTTTTTACTAGATGATTACATTTACATTTAGGAAAACGAATACGGAAAGCGTGACTATGCCGCCAGCCTTAAAAGTAAATATCTAGTTTTTTGGTTCAGCTAAACCGAACTCAAGGATTTATTTTCCCTTACTCCAACGTACGTTTTGACAGTTTTTGTTACCTCTCTTAAACAATTGTAACAAACCTCTTTCTATTTCAGGAGACTGGCGAGAACAGGTATCTGAACGAAGCGTGGGACTTCTACTACCACGTGGCCCGTCGCATCGAGCGGCAGTTCCGTTCTCTGACGTCACTGGAGCTGCAGTACGTCAGCAAACGTCTTCACACGTGTAAGGACTATGAGCTGGCTGTGCCCGGCTCCTATGTGCCTAATGAGAAGGTCATCAGGATATCACACATACATAGTCATTTACAAGTGAGTATTCCTACCTCATATTTATCGAAGGTTACCTCCTTCTGCGTAGCAGTCATGCTAGCAAGTGGGACCGTGAGGGAGAGGACAGCTTCAGGGACGCACACGGAACGTAAAGGGCTTTTGAAGGATCACTGTGGATTTGAGTCAGTACAAGTCTGACAGTCCCTCTCGCCCCGCCCTGGGTGAGAAGACTCATTTGGTGATTTTTATTTATCTAAGGTAGATTTAATTGTCGGCAGTGATTGTAATAGACATGTTAACAACATCAATAAATTGCAAATCTAATTAGTACATCAGTTACAGTTTAGAAAATTAATGGACACGTATTTTTTCTTTTGTTGTATCATTGAATATTTACCAAGTTCTAACGCATCAAAAATTGTACTGGCTTGTGACGAATTGCAAATTTTGAAGTGACTGTTCTTTACATTTTTTAATCTTCTTTAATTTTGGTAAATAATAAAGAGATAGTAAGAAAAAATACGGGTCAATTTTTTTTATTTTTTTTTTGTCAATTCTTATGACAACTACAAAAAACTGTCATGACGTGCGCTCGTGATTTGCATACCATAGATGAGAGGCCCACTTGGGCGCCATTAGGTGTTATTTAGTAGACTGACTTGAAAACCGCTGAACTAAACCATCACAATCCCACAGGTAATAAAATCAAAACAGCGTCCTCGTCGCCTCACAATCCAGGGCTCCGACGGCAAGCAATACATGTTCCTCCTCAAAGGCCACGAGGACT
Source organism: Agrotis puta (assembly GCA_943136025.2). Lineage (NCBI taxonomy): Eukaryota > Metazoa > Arthropoda > Insecta > Lepidoptera > Noctuidae > Agrotis > Agrotis puta. Next base: position 5,052,092 of record OW964184.2, on the reverse strand, counting down.
TGCGTCAAGACGAGCGAGTGATGCAGCTGTTCGGTCTGGTCAACACGTTACTACAAGCCGATACAAACACTTACCGACACGATTTGGCTATACAACGATATGCCGTGATACCGTTGTCTCCTAACTCTGGCCTGATAGGTTGGGTGCCTCAGTGTGACACGCTATACAACCTCATTAGTGACTACAGGGACAAGAAGTCGAATAAAATGGCGCTGAGTACGGAACAGCAGATTATGTTACGGATGGCTTCTGATTATCAGAAGCTGATGTTGAAGCATAAGGTGAGTTAGAATTAATGACATTTCTGTAAGATTAAGGATTCTATTCAAAGGTCTTCCTTCTTTTTATTGTTGCAAATGCAATAACATTCATATTCATATATATATTTTTTTTAATTTTGTATGGATTTGCTCTTAACTTTAGGCCAGACCTGACACAAAGTCTACAATGTATTAAGCTTACCCAGAAGAAGCCTGTTCAATCTATGAAGAGATCTCGTGACTTTTTCTTTTAATATATTTGAATAACCACATCAATAAAAAATATGATCCAAAGGATTTTTTGAGCAATTAGCTACTGTACTTATTATTATGACAAAATGTCCGTAAACAAACCTAGTAAGATATTTTTTCGCTAATTAGGTGGAAGTCTTCGAATACACTCTGTCCCAAACTCCCGGGAACGACTTATCTCGCCTCCTCTGGCTGAAGAGTCCATCAGCCGAAGCCTGGTTCGAGCGTCGCACGAACTACACTCGTTCCCTGGCCGTCATGAGCATGGTGGGCTACATCCTGGGGCTCGGAGACCGGCACCCCTCCAACATCATGCTGCATAGAGTCACCGGAAAAGTCCTGCATATAGACTTCGGAGACTGCTTCGAAGTTACTCAATCCAGGGAGAAGTTCCCGGAGAAGATTCCGTTCAGATTGACCAGGATGCTGATTAGTGCTATGGAGGTAAGATTTTGTTATTAACATATATCTCCTTGATATTTATTTTTGAATTTCCACTCAATTAAGACTGGATAGAGTCTATATTAGCAAAGATAAATTTCTCGAGAAACTTTCGACCGACCAAGAAGGTTTATCAGTGTTATGGAGGTAAGTTTTTGTTTAGTTTCAAAAGGCATGTACCCTTCTGTACATTTTTGGTCCTTCGAGCCGGATGTCGCGTGCGATCATTACAGAACTCGAATAACAACAATATAAAGTCCACAATGCCAAACGAATTTCAGTTGAATATAAACAATGATACGATTAGATAACAGATTCGTAAGCTGTTATTGCTGTGATAAAATAATTAACTTTCAAATTACAAGATAATTTTGATATTCAAATCTAGCTCTGACATGATGACATAAAAAGATAAGATATATAGCATTTCGTATTTTTTCTAAGTGATACTTTTTATAAACAGAATGCTCAAGTTGAGCGTATTGGCACAGTTCATAAAATGCAAAACTGGCTAAATAAAAACTGGCTGCTCTTTTGTTTTTCAGCCAGTAATAGGTATGTTTTTTTTTAATAATTGAATATTGAGAAAGATTATTTTACAAAAACCTCAGTCACAGACAGACAGCGGGTAGCGACTTTGTTTTAACATAGTATAAAACAAAGTCCCTATGTATGCTTAGATCTTTAAAACTACGCTACGAATTTTGATTCGGTTTTTTAATAGATAGAGTGATTCATGAGGAAGGTTTATATGTATATAACATGCATAATATAATAGAGATTGCTCCCGTGTGGAGCCGGCCCGGGCTCATAAAACTGACTTTTTAGGACTAAAAGGCAAGTTTACTGCATCGAACAAAAAAAGAATCACACAAATCGGACCACAAACCGGAGACTAATCGATGTACAGACGCCAGCAGGTTAATCTACCCGAATCTGTCAAATTTTACCAGTCGAAAATTAACCTAGGATAATTGTCATTAGGGTTGAAAATCTATTAAGGAAATTTGACAAGTTGATGTGCTGGCGTCTGTACATACAAAAAAAAATACCGACCGAATTCAGAACCTCCTCCGTTTAGAAGTCGGTTCATTAAAAAGCGTTGTATTTTTGTTAAGTTTGCTTAAACTAACAAAAGATTTTTCGATAATTATAATCTAAACGAAAACAGTAGAGAATCCTTGCTACTGTAGTAATTACATTACAAAACTATTTGACTGATGATAGCTATTTCGCTACCAAGAATGTCTATCAGCACCCAGTATCATAATTTACTACCAGTGTAAATTCGCAGTAAAGTCGCCCGGATAATTAATGGCTGACATAATAATGTCAACTGCGTCATACACTAAATCCATTTGATCCCGCTGACTTCGGCTTTACCACAAATTGATCGTATGTTACTCTTCTGTGAACTATTTAGCCAACTGTTTAAGAGTTCCGTACCCAAGGGGTAAAACGGGACGCTATTATTGAGACACTGCTGTCCATCTGTCACCAGGCTGAATCTCATGAACCAAGATAGTAAGACACTTGAAATTTTCACAGATGATGTATTTTATATATCTATAATATGTATGTATTTAGAAATATATAAGTATGTTTATCAGTTGTCTAGTACCCATAACACAAGCTCTGCTTAGCTTGAGACTAGATGGCGTTGTGTTGTATTTTATTATTTCTGTTGCCGCTATAATAAGAAATACTAGCAGAATAAAATAAATATTTAAGAGCGCTCCCATATAACAGACATGATTTATTTACGTCTTAAATATATAATGATAATGGTGCAGAACCCTTCGTGCGCGAGTTCCGACTCGCACTTGGCCGGTTTTTTTTTATTGTGTCATCCGTTGGTAAAGCTGCGTGCACAACAGAGGACTGATGACATAAAATGCAAGACTTTACAAAATGCAAAATTGCACTATTATTGAGGAAAGTGTCAAATGAGTCTTCGGGAGTGTTTGAAGCACGTTTGGTCGCAGTCAGCGTTTTCTTGATCTCAGGACGAATTACGCAGGAATCGCAATAGCTTAGATTTATTTCATCTCTAAAATATTTTATTCTATGAGCAATACAAACCTCAATGTGTAATTCGATTATGTGGTAAATGCACTGTAGCATAGTGGATAGTTATGCAGTATCTGTTTTATCAAAATGCACGTATGACGCGGTAAATGTAATTCCCCGGCGGTGACCCCTAAGTAGAATAGAAGTCATCATAAGATGATTAAGAAAAGATAGTGAGATCGAAGGTTCTTCAGATCAGAAGGATCAGGGTAAGAAACAATAGATATGCAATAATTGCATAGAATTAAGTAACCATCAACTGACTCAATAGGGTTGCTTACGGCCTAAATAAATTAAAGATATTTAGGCCCACTTGCACCACAATCACTAAACAGGTTTAGCGCTAAACTGATTTAAAACATCGTTCTGTCTCTGTCAACTTCTAACAATTTGACAGGGACACAGTGATATTCTAAGGCAGTTTAGCGCTAAACCCGTTTAGTGATTGTGGTGCAAGTGGGTCTTAGTCTTTTTAGAGTATTGAAACATAATTAACTCGTATTTGTTGCTTATTTTTTAATAAATTAATATTGATAAAAATAAAACGCTTCGAAATTCGGGAGTGGTGCTTGTGACGTCATAACACCTGTAAAATTATACCGACCGAGTTACGTTTTATGATTTTTAGAAGCTTTGTATCTTCATCAAAATTGATGAAGATACAAAGCTTCTAAAAAAATACGGTACGGTACGGTTTACGTAACAAAAGAAAATATACGGGTCAAATATTTTTTAATAAAATCCATCTTTCAGAATAATTATGTTTTTTAAAACAAAATAGCCTATTGACTACGTAAATCAAATTCTCTGTGTAGTTCTTGCTGGAAAAATATATCTAAATTGTTTTACTTTTTTTATTACCTTGTTAAAAAAAAACTCCTGTGAATATGACACGGTAATCTTAAACCAAACAATATTATTAAACTATTATTTGTCATAGGTGACCGGAATTGAAGGCACGTACCGTTCAACATGCGAATCCGTCATGCACGTGCTCCACAAACACCGGGACAGCGTGATGGCCGTCCTAGAAGCGTTCGTCTACGACCCGCTTCTCAACTGGAGGCTCGTTGACAACGAACATCACTCCCTCACCGAGTCATCATTCTCCTCAGACATCGACTCGTCCTACACTCTCCCCAGTCGTTCCCGCAACCATCTACACTACGAATCTCTAGAGATTCCTCCCGAAGCGAACTTAAACAAACGAGCTCTCTCAATTCTCAATAGGATAAGAGACAAACTAACTGGAAGAGACTTCCCTCATGTAGAGGCAGTGGTCAGTGTTCCTAAGCAAGTGGACTTGCTCATCAAACAGGCCACGAACAATGAGAATTTGTGTCAGTGTTACATCGGATGGTGTCCTTATTGGTGAGTGAGTGATGAACTAAGTATTTATTTGGGTTAGCACATAAACGCATTGGTTACAACGCATTGCAAAAACGCGTATATCACTTTTGTACAGTTATAGACCTTGATTTTCTGACAAGTTACAACTTACTGTCAATCAACTCAGCCAATGACAGTTCTCTACTGTACGTATGCCTCCCCTTCTCTCACAACTATCTTAATTTAACTACAAATACTTTAATTACAACATTTTCTTTCTTTGACTTGGATGTCAGATAAAAAAATCATGGGAAACTATGACAACATTTCTTTGACGTGGTACTAACACGGCAAATTCATGTTGTTTGTCAATCTACTCAACTATCGAGTATTTTGACTGTACGAAAGTGATATAGGTAGATATTTGCAGTGCGCCCAGATGTGAACGTTAACGTATTATTTTGGAAGCGCTGAAAGCTTTCGTGAGTGATTAAAAAGAGCTCCTTGTTTTATGTAAATAAGTTTGTTATGTCAGGTGTAAACATAGTTTTATTAGTACGACAGTTATATTGTTTTATCTCTATTTGCACCTTACTATATAACCGTGTTTCTATTGTAAAAATGTAGTCACTTAAATAAGACTAATTATTTTATTTATGTTATGATATTAACATTTGTTAAGAGAATTATGTTTAAAGTTTGTTTTACATTATTTATGTTAATTTATGTGTTAGTGTTTGGCGAAATTTTTATGCTACCTCAGACCATGAACTACCTAGTTATCCACCTAGTTAGATAGTGTCATATTATGAGGTCTGATTTTCATAAACTTTATAGAATTTATTCAACTTACTCCAGTATTTTATTTTATTATCTTTACCACCGAAATGTAGTTCAAAAGAAATTGTCAACTACGGGTATTTTAGTGGGTCCTCCACGTGACAATATATCTGTTATTGGGCTGGTAATATATTTTTGTGAATGCATACTGAAATAAAATCTTATCGTGAACGCGAGATGTGAACACTTATTATATTCTTTAAATAAAACTTTGCCCCACATTAGTAATTTCTCCTGTGTCGTGGGTGCGTTTACAAACATATAAACTCATATACACAAACGCCCAGACCCGGATCAAATACTTGTAGATCATACAAATATTTGCTCCGTGCGGGAATCGAACCCGCGACACGCAGCGCAGCAATCCAATTGCTCACTCACTGCGCTGGGTTTATAACAAAGGCAGGTGTAAAAATGTATGTTGTCACATCCTAATTTATTGTCCTACCACTAGCGAACAATCGCACAAAAACATGTTGTCTGATGACGATGAGATACATTTGAAAAATTGCTCTTAGCAAGGAGTGTTTCAACATACTTTATGTAAATGTTTCGCCAGTGGCATCACAACTACAAATTACAAGACAGCGGTACCACTTCTTTGTTAGACGAAAATCGTGGTAGTTTCGGTCAACTACCGCGATAAAAAAAATACAGCTATAGTTTTTAATAACCTCGTAATGGGGGCCTACCATGACGTGTTAAAGCGAGAGTAGTTCCACTGTGAGAAAAGGACAGAGCAATACAAGTCATCTAGCTCCATCTCGTTCCCATAGTGGAAATATTCTCGCTTTAGACGTCGTTGTAGGCCACCAGTACGGACTGACCAACTCACCTGTTCCGTTATTATTGGCGAATACGGGTGTAGTTTCAATTTTGCCCGTCGGAACAGCTAAGTTGCTGCCACTATACTAAATACTCACGGTGTTTGTGACTGCGCTGTCGCAGTTATAAATGCTCGCTCTATGATAATTTATGACTGCGACTTCCATAATTTTAGATTTTAGTAATGAAGCTCGTATCAGCGTGTGTCTCTAAACCTAAACAATTCTTGTTTCTGTATTTTGTTTTTAAATGTTTGCACTTTTGTTATTGCTATCCAAAGCAAAAGTTGTTTAGTCTGTAATTGTAAATACCCTATTAAGTATAAATGAGTGCTTCACGTTAAACGCGTCGCCATTACGCTGTGTATATTGGACCCATACTACTAGTTATAAATTTTGTAAATACGCAATAAAAACGTTAATGCTTTTTGTACTTTTTTATTTTGTAGAATTTCCAGCATCATAGATCGGTATATAAAATATAGTTTAACTTAATAATACAATGTTATGTTATAATATTATCTTTTTTGTAGCTCACGTAAGCCAGTGGTAGTATTTGTGATAGCTTTGTGCATAGCACTTTGTCGTGAGACGGTTTGCCGAGGTATATTTCGATGTCTCCATCTGATGATCGGAACTCACTGAGGGTCTGTCTGCACACCCCACAGGGTGCGGTGAAGTCCTGTTGATGCGCCACAACAGCTACTATCTTAAACTTATGGTAACCATCACAAACTGTCTTTCCAATAGCTGTGCGCTCGGCGCAAATCGTTGGCGATAAGGTCGAGTTTTCTATATTACATCCCGTATAAACCTTTTCATCTTCCTCAGTCAGTATCGCGCTGCCGACAGCGAAGTTGGAATACGGACAGTATGCCCTTTTTCTGACATCTGCGGCTGCTTTCAGTAGATTTTGTACAGTTGCACCTGTAAACCAATTAAATACTTTTTATCTGCAGCAGTTAATTCGTTACCGGTGTACTTTGTTGATAAATTAGTTTCCTTTAAAGTCTGATAAATGGAAAAGATTACATTCATGAACTTGGAAATTACAGATAAAGTACAATTTGCATGTGCAATGTGCATGCCTAAAATTTATGCAATGCACCAGAATCAAATCAATTTGGACGATCGACATTTGAACAGGGTCTGTATATATTGCTTGTAAACAATTCTATGCAAGGATAACTCACTTCTTAAACTTCGATTCGTCTGGGAGTCAAACCCAGTGACCCAGAAGCCGTGCGACCACTGCACTAATCGATACGTCACTTTCAATCAAATATTGCTTATTGCAGTCACGAGACACGACTGTGACTTTGACAAATTATAAGAACCATGATGTAGACAGCGGATAAATATGAGGAAACAACTTATATATTTGTGCACTTGATTTGATATGCAACAGAAGTTCAATGCAATCCTTTCTCATTCAAACAACAGCTAACTGTACACTGATTTGTGATCAGTTACTAACATAAATATAAATTAAACTCGTTTTAATAACCTTCTAGATAATCAGAATATCTTGACTTCGATAAGTACTATCAATAAACTGTATTGTTACTTTTAAATTATACTCATAAGGAAATAATGATTGTTTCCGTATTGATCTAACATTGATGCATACACACCTACTAGTAGGACAGTTAAGTCTATCTAAACTTGAGTGGATTCGAAGGGTAACCAGTTAGTACCTAGTTGCATTAATTTTTTATCTCTAAATATTGTTTAATGTGTCTATCTAATACGACATAATGATCTTATTAAATAGATTATGCAAAACTCTAAAAACAAATAAAAAAACGTATGCATTAGAGCATTGTTTCGAAAAGAAATGAGCACGAAGTAAAACGATGAAAAAGAATCTTAGACTCGGCAATAAATATTACAAAACTTACTCAGCGAGCTGAATTCACGTATTTCGTAAGAATTCTCCATGTTCGCGCGATCGCGTGTTATTTTCTGCGGGACAGTAGTAGGGGCGCGCAGTGCTCTCAGCGGTCACCGGCCAACTGATTAAGGCAAACGATCGTTGATTAGATAGTGCTTTATGATTGAATATCCCTTGTGACGAACAGCGTTGTGTTTCTGTTTGGAACGGTCGCGCATTGGAAACAATTGCTTTCTTCACGCACGAGGGGACCGCGTTTGTTTTGCTGAATCCGGTGAACGTTGTGGGTTTAATAGTTTAGCGTTTTCGCTATTTATTTCACGTAACACGTGTGTGCGTTTACCTGTGTTTATGCTGAGTAGCTAGAGTTTGCCTTAGGGTAATACCAAATTAATAGGAAGCCAGGAAAATTGTATACTTTCCTGTAATGGATCATCCTGTAATACCTACGTAATCAATAACATGAGTAGTTCATTCAGTTCTTAAGTCAAAAGGCTATATAACTTACTATTAAGTCTAGTTGAAATATTATTTTTCCCGGGTGAACTTGGGACACCATAGACAGATATACAACCACAGAAATCTTAATAATAAGGTAATAGAAATGCTATAGTACTACATTTTACAGCGGGACGAGTGTCGCCGGGTCACAGCTACCACCACATAAACAAACAATAGATACACAATAACGCCTACATATGCAATTTGCATTGCTGCAACAAAACCAAACCTTTTTGCGATGACATTACGCAACATTTTCTAAAAACGTATAATCTCAGGTCACGTGACTCCTGCAGCCAATAAAAAACGTGTGCGAAAAGCAGAAAATGATATCGCGCGCTCACTCTCACGTAGGAATAGTGCAGTGCAAGTGCAAACTACTACGAGCTCATGTCGATAAATTATAATTTTCCGTTGAGTGTTAATCGCCAAGGAATCTAGCAACAATAGATAACTAATTTTATTGAAAGGGATTCAATAAAACAATAAGTGTAAGTAGATACATTTAGTTTATAATATAGTTAAATCTCAAAGGCTCTCCAATACTTCACCTTATGGAAAAAAACCAACACCTTATGCAATGACCAAATAGGACGGACTATGTACGAACTTAGATAAAAGTGGGGAGGTAGCTAGTGTAGTGGTGGACTACAAATACTTAATAAACTAAACTAATTTAATATAATTGAAATTAAAATATAAACTAAAATAACATAATTGAAATTGTTTAAGTTTTATATAAATAACAATACATAAATATGTAAGAATATTAATTATATACTATAAATAAATATAAATACATACCTAATATGGGTCACATTGAACAATGATTAAGCAAATAATTTGTAAAAATGAAAAAGTATGGGACTTCTACATTATTTTGATTTTGAAAACTGAAAATACATCTCATATTTAAACATTTAACATAAAACCATAATGTTTTCCAATTTGGTAAAACTAAGAATCAAACTGAACGTAATTAATTTATCGATACAGAATAGTAGTGGCACGTCACTAAATTGCGGCCAACTCATGCGGCTTGTACCAAGAATTGTTTATTGCGCCGCGAGAATGCGCATGACTATAATTCCATTGCTGCTTTTAGCAGTTGTAATAGTAGACATGGACAAGCTTAAGCATTGATGGTTATTGAATTGACAAAAAAAACGTTTTTCGTTATAAATCGTTGTAGCGGTGGCAAAAATATTTGATTTGTTTATATTTACTAAAAACGACAATATTTCAAAAATTAAGTACTCACATATGAAATGTTATTCCTTTATATGTTAAGTTACAAGTTTTGGACGAGTTTCCGCAGTTGGATACGCTGCAAAACACCATGTTTACCTCTCCGCGTCTCAAATAACACAAGTAACCGCAACAAACGCTCCTCGTAAACTTGTGCCCTACGATACACATGCGCGGCGACAAGGTCACGCGTCTATGCGACTTCTATTGCCTTATTATTAAGATTTCTGTGTATACAACATACTATACAAGGCGATCCCTTGAGATGAATAATCGAGAAAAAAAAAACAAATACTTAAGTACATAACTTCTGCAAGTGAATACGTATCGTAACTTGGTACCTACCTAATTATTAAAGTTCAGACGAGGGCATTTCCAATGCCATTACCTTTATTTCCTAATAAATCTTACGTTTCAATTAAAATGAGTCATAGTCAATCATTGCTGTGTCTTGAGAGCAACCATGAGTAGGTCATGTCCTTTTATAAGTTGAAAATAATCACGTAGGCGCTACTTGTGCAACTTTGAATGGCAATCACAAAGTTATAAAGCGTAATAGTATAGCTAATTATCTTCTGAATTCAAAGGTCATGGTTTTCAGATGACAATAGACCGCTCCGTGTCAAGAAGTACAGCTTTCTAAATAAGGCCCTTAGGTCCCTGATCCAAGTGCCCAACGAGAGCCTTCACAGAAGTTTAACCGGATTTTGGACAAGCCATATCACAATGATCGCTGAGTAGACAAAACTACACACATTACATGTCGACAACCTCGCGTGCCAAGTCAAGATAATTTTACTCATCTTTCTCGGCTCTCACGAGGTTCTCACGCGGTTTTGTCAACAACCGTCCCTCAAAATAAAATTTTGGTTATTCGTCATTAATAACTTCTTCCATAATTACTATCATAGCAGGAAGTCGTCATACCCTATACCCATTCAAACACATTCCCAGGTAGGAAGGAGACGTCAGTGACCTTAATGCGAACTTTCATATTTACGTCATTTGTACGTCACATACGTTACAGACCAATATGACACGTCTAAATGACGTTAGTTTTGCGACGTATTATAAACGTTACAGAAAGCCCCTTAAATAGACGTCACTTTTAACTTCACAGACGTAGCGGTCCAATAAAAAACGTGATAGAGACGTCTTCGTTTAAAGATTAAAAGACGTCCTAATTGTTCATATTTTATACGTTTGAATGGCGTTTATTTTACGTCACTAACTTAGATACCATGTTATCGTGATGACTGCAGTAACCTACTCATGTTGTAGGTCCACATGAGTAGGTTATTGAAGACGTGTGTTGTTACAGAATTATAATTATCAAAATCCTCAATACAACCCTCCAAGTTCATAAAGGTGCAGGAATGACTGACCTTGAAAAATTCATTTTTACACCTTTATGAACTTGGAGGCCTGTAATGATGATTTTGATGGTTATAAATCTGTAACTACATACATCTTACAGCCGCGATTAATATTTTAATCAACATGTAACCTAGCACTGGCCTGCAAATTGCAAAAAAATACGTAAGAAAATTTGAACTTCGCGGGCTGGTTGGAGCATTCACCCTAATGCACAGAATACATAATAGCTTACCTTTTCTATCTTCTTACTTGATCGAAATCTACATGTGATTGAAAATAACTTCGTAAACAGTAAAAAATAACAAAATTGTTTCATTCAAGTTGTATTTGGCTTTTGCCATATTTTTCATGGCTAAATTAAAACGAAACGTAATTTGAAGTGGAAATTGTAGTGAAACCATTGAAACGAAACGTAAGTTGAACGTTTGGTGATTGTGAATCTGTGATGCAGTGTTGCCATATATACAGATTTCTTCGTATTTATACAGATTTTCGATGTGCGATACAGATTAGCACTGGATACAGATTTTTATACAGAATTTCCTACCTCTATTGATTAAATTACCATATTCAACTTAACAGAACTTAGCAAAATATATGACTTAAATACTGCGTTACACATACAATACATTAAGAAATAAGTACTGTAACGGTTTACAAAGGTTTGTTTAAAACAAAAAAAAATAGAAATGTACTTTTTTAGACTTGGCCATTGTAATTGAGATTAAGATTTAAATGGGTTAATTAAGCAAAATAGTAGATTTTTTTGGTACATATTTCATTCGTGTAACGGCTAGGCCTAGAAATGGGTTTCTCCTTTAACAAAACATGTATTCAGACTGAAAATGATGAAGTAATTATTTGTATGTTTATGTTTTTTTTTTATTTTGCTATGAACAGTACATAACTACGTAGAACAATTTTATAAATTAGTGTTTATTTTTATTTAATATACGATAGTCAAACCTTATCACGTTAGTACTTATCCCTTGTTTTTCAAAAAAAGCAAACGATGATGATGATGATTAATTAATTTTCTTTTTTATTTTATTTGATCATACAGATTTTATACAGATTATATAGGTTAATCAATAGCATACCGGTAAAACGGGGTTACTCGGGACACATTTTGACATACTTTAGCAAATATCTTGTTTAAATCGTATAAAATGTTATGGTAAAAAAATTGTATTGGTCTCGGAGAACTCCTTACTTCTACAGATATACGTTTGAAGTGGCTACTTACAGCAGGAACAGAAAAAGAAAAAAAATATGAAGCTGTCCCAAATATCGCAAATTTGGGGCTATTAAGGACAGCACTAAAAACATAAATAGAATCCATATTTTCAGCCAAATAAGCCACTTTTAACAAGTCTTTATATATTTGGGACAAAGACTACCAAAAACCACATACAAAAATGTTTTTGTTTTAGGGATTAGTAGAATTTTAAGGAAAAAAAAATCTTTTTCAAAATCTTTTTTATTGAAAGTGTAGGTAAACTTCTTAAATAATGAAGCTTAAAGCTTTTTTACATACAATTATGTACTTATATCCAAATAAAACAAAACTTCTAAATATTAATCATAAATTCTTACAAAATTAAATTAATTTTTGAGCGAAAACTCTTAAATCCATTAGATCTAGGGGGAATCCCCAGTCCCCCATATGCTTAACATAATTGACGAACGTTTTCTCTTCCGCCTCTGAAAATAATGGAAACCTCCACGTGCGCCCGTGGACTGGAGTTCCCCTTCGGATACGTCCGGGGGGAAGACCAGTTTTTTGAGCCGGTGCACCCTGGGATGCGGCCAAAAACTCTTTTAGGCACTGTGTGCCTAAGGGGTCTCTTTGCCCGTATGCGAATAGCCTGTCAGGTGGATGCTCCAACGCGTGTCCCTCTGAACAGCAGAGGGCACAGCGGCGGAGCGGGCTTGCGGACGGTGAGTAATGGGTAAGCTCGCCGTCCGACCAAGGACCAAGCCCGGGTCGGTGGCGCGTCGTGTTTCACGCGTCACCGACGGGCCCCTTACGGGGCCAAATGCCTGCTGGGGTCGCGGCTTTTTTCTTAATCCAGGATACCGCGGCCCCGGAACGTAAAGAGCATCCGAAGAAACACGGGTGTATTTTAGTCAGTAAGAGTCTGACAGTCCCTTCCGCCCCGCCCAGGCCCGGGAGGACTCATTTGATGATTTTGCCACCCTAAAAAAAAAAAAGGGTGCCCTGGTCTAAGAATAGAGTAAGTTTTCAGCTTTTAAATGACGGTTAATTATACTTTTAGGGACACCATATTTCTGCTCCGCTTCTCTGGTAGACAGTTTTTTAGATTTAACGTCTGATACAGCCTTGTTCAAGTCATCATTACTATAAGAGAAGTACGGCATGAAACGTTTACCTTTTCTTATGTTCCTATATGTTCTTTTATATATGATATATAATATAATGATAGATATAATAATTAATTGAAAATAAATAGTACACAAATGCATAAAAGTGAGAGGGCTATTTGGGACACTGTCCTAAAAAGCCCCGCATCGGTGTCCCAAATAACCCCAGACACATTTTCAATCATAAATCGAAAACTATAAGCATAACAGAATTAAACACTAGAAACAAAACGTCGTGATAATATATACACTCGTAATTTAAAAACAACAGCTCTCTTACCCGTCAGGATTTTGCGCTGTCGGAGAAGTTTTGCCGCCAAAATTTTTAAGTAAAAAACGGTCTCTGACTATCTCAATAAAATTTGCAACTATACTGTAAAATAAACTGACACTGACAGGTGACAATATGACATAAACTATAAATGTGTTGCTAGAGTTTATAAAAAAAGTCCTACCAAACATCAAACGAAAGTTATCAATATTTTTGTACGAAATCCTGGGTCGTCCCAAATAACCCCCCGAAACCCAAATAGCCCCGTTTTACGGTACAGATTTCATACAGATTTTAGCAGTTTTTAGTACAGATAAAAGGTTCAAGGCATCTGGCAATACTGCTGTGATGAAAAATCTGTGATTATTTCGCGCCAACTCTCTAACGGTCTTTAACCAAAACCGTCTGTGTCTGCTGTTTGACTCTGGAAGTTTACTTACTTATTGAAATACTAGGTATGTTTTCGGTTATTCAATTCAACGAATCTGACGGTGGCAGTGTATCCATTGTACTTAGCTCTTGGCTTACGCCACGGCGCCGCGAAGTACATTGGCCGCCGATTAAAGATGGCAAAGCCTTTAGTCGGCTGCTTACCCAAAGTAACGACAATTCCCCTGATGATAACTGGAAGTTATATGGTGTAAAGCGCATCTTTGCGGAAACTGGTAAGTGATAAAGATGAACATAAGTACTTAATTATGAGGTCCATAATCTCATCATCATCAAAAACCCACAGAAGTCTACTGCTGAAGATAGGTCTCCCAATAAAAGGGAGGATTTGGATTGTAATGCGGCGCGCTGGTCGAGGGAGTGTTGGCAGATGGTTCACCAGAGCCTCGTTCGCTGATTTTCAGGTTAGGTACTGCTTGCAGGTGGCTCGATCTGTGGTTGTCTTGGGCCTGAGAGCTATTGATTATTCCTGCACTCCACGGTGTGTTCAGTTTCGCCCGCAATTTTGCGCCTGCTACATGTTTAGTATTTCTACTTACATTACCTTCAATGGAATATGTGGTTAAGTAGTTTGTTATGTGTGTGGTGGGGCTTCGTTTTAAATCTTTGCTGTCTACACTATGTGTTGGTTATGGTCCGCATCTTCTGCATGTTTATTACTCCAATTGCATTACCTACAATGCAATCTGTGGTTGGTCTGTCCTGATGGGGCATGGTGGGGCTTTTGTTACAAATTTTTGGTTGGCAACTTGGCGGTTCATTAAAGTACCTAGTCTAACGGCATCTATGTGTCAGTATCAAGTTCCTACAGGAAGACTAATTTGTGCTTATTAACTGCATGACAATGGTTTAACGCTGACCGGTGTGTTGTGTTTTTAGATGATATAGAAAAGGCTAAGAGAAAGTTAAAATTATCAGAGGTAACATCAGATGTACAAACTGATGCAGAGACCGAAGCAGAAAGGCCTAAACGCAGAGCTGTAAAGACGAAACGTTACATTTCCAGTGATGATGATGATAATCCACCACCCTTAAAAAACCATTTTGCAAAACGTAAGTGTAATGCTAACTGTATACATTTGAATCTTTAAACTATCTTACTCACACAATATCTGTTGCCAGTATTAAATTTTGTTACATTACAGGTATTGAGAATGAACAACCAACAGTTACTGTTTCACCATCTATATTTCACCAAAGAGTTGATGAAACAAGAAATGATGATTTATATCTAAGTGACTCAGATTCAGTAACCCAAAATACTCCTAGGAGAGATTCTGCTTCACCATCACTTAGAAGTGAAATAAACAAAAATACAGCTAAGAGAGTTCCTGATTTGAAATCTTGTGCAGTCTCAAGCAGAAATAACTCATATACTGCTGTGGCATCTAGAGCAAATCCCAGATTTGCTGATGAAATAAGAAATGAAGATTCTTTCAATCTAAATGAGTTTGAATTGGATTCAGTGATCCAAAATACTCCTAAAAGACTGTTTGCTTCACCATCCTGTGCATTCGGAAGTTATACAAACAAAAACACAGGTAAAAGAAGATTCTAAAAGCTGACACAAATGTCACAGCTAAAATTCTGTCGCTTTTCGGCTTGCTTACAGCCAGTATCTACAGCATGGGCAGACAATCAGCAAGAACAGAATCAAAACTGTGACATAAATTGCCAGCCTAACCATCCTGTACAATGCAAGAAAGTTGTCTGTAATAGATAAAGTTAACTAGCTTCTACCAGAGGCTTTGTCTAGTACCTCAGTTAAAAAGAAGCCTTTGTCCTTCTTATGATATTAACTAAATCCATGGCATCAAGATATGTTCAGCCATTTAGCCAACTAAAAAGAGTTGTTATAAGTTTGAGGCTATAGTGTGTCTGTCTGTTTGTCTATAGCTTCACAAGTATTGCCAAATTAATTTGTCTATTTTACTCTCTTTAAGGTTTTGAAGAAAAGGTGCTTGGAGTACTAGCAAGCATTAAAGCCCAAAATGAGCAAATAATCTCGCTTCTAAAGAAAGACCCCACTCAAGACGCCGCACCACCACTGAAACCTAATATCAAGTTCCCTTTAGAAACCTTTGAAGACATATCAGAAATAGAAACTTTTCTTCAAGATGAAGACAGTTCAAAACTTCTAGTAAAACATTTTTTTACATATGTATTAAAGCCAGACTTACCAACAAAAATTTTCATGGGTTCCATTCCAGTTTCTTACCATCCCGAATTTTGGCATTTGCTCCAACAGTGGACACATACAGTGGAATAGGCTACTCATTATATGAACTATAAGATGAATACATAATAAAAATTTTTTTTTTTCAGATTGAGGAGGACGAGATGTTGCAACAAAAGTGTACAGAGTGTTGAAGCATGTAATGATTGACTGGCTTGCTTCACAATTTAACTTCTACGGCAAGCGATCAACAAAAAAACCATTTTGCAATATGAAGCTCAAATCTGTGATAATAGGTAAAGTATGCTCCATAAGAATAATAAATCATTGTCTGTGTTACTATTATTAACTTTATACAATATAGGTACAATAATATTATTTAGGATTGTGTGTATGTTTATAATATTTGATTACAAAAACTGACTGTCTACTGTCTGTGTGAAGTCTGTGAGTCTGACGGTGAGTTGCACGAAACCACCATTAGTTTAACGGAGACTTTAAATTGATGCTGTCACTTTCTTTTTGATACAAAATGTAATGGCATGAATTTATAGTCTCCGTTAAACTAATGTTGGTTTTGTGCAACTTCACAAGTGTTTTGAATGCATTAATTACTATGCAGTTAAATCTTTTGAAATTGATACAAGAATAATTTTATTTACAGAGAGCATCAAATGGTCATCACCAGGATCAAATGATAAAGATATAGAAGATTGCATAAAAGTTTGGTTAAAACATGCACCGGAACGGCTGAAGAGGCACAGCATAATAAGTGAGAAATAAGGTATTTAAGTATTGTTTTCTTTGTGGTAATATTGACCTTGTACAATAATACAACAATATTATAATGTGTGTAATTTCATTGCAAAAAAGCAAGCTCAGTCAGATACTAAGTTGCCACTTTCATTGATATAGACAGTAAAATTTAAATTAGCATTTGAATTAATATCAAAATAATTTTAATTTCAGACAGCATCTATAAAATTAATCACAATCTAGACTAGGATTTAATAATAATATTGAAGACTGCATGCACGAAGGCGGCTAAGAGGCAATGAGTGAAAAAATTACAAAAATTCCTTACAAACATAAGGCAGATGTAGGTCACCGGCAGATGCAAAGACGGACAAGAGCCATAAAACTTGAGATTGTAAAGGAAATACAGGCGACTGCGGACGCTAGTAACGATCATAGTAATAATAATTTAGAAATAGTTGCTCATACTTATTATTGTAACAATCATAACATATGTTCAAACAACAATGTTAATTTATTTTCTAATTGCACTAATGGTCATCACAAATTACAGGAGCAAACTAGTGCTGTGCAACCAGATCTATGTTCAGATACATCAGCTAAAAACATTAGAATTAATCTCAGTAATGAGCAGAGACCTATTACACAATGTTATGATGTACAAAGTGATCAGCTATTTGTGCCACTTGAAGAAAGTGATGTACAGCAGTGTTCTGAAAGTCCATCTTCCACTGATCTAAAGAATTTAGAAAACAAAGATTTACCTTTCCGACTACGACAATGGGGTGTTCGTCATAGTATTTCACAAACAGCAACAGATAGTCTTTTAAAAATCCTTGCACCAATATGCCCTGAATTACCAAGCAGTAGTCGTACATTGTTTAAAACTCCTTTACAAATAGAGATAAAAAGCTTAGACTCAGGAGAAATAGTTTACCTTGGTTTACAAAATCAATTAGAAAATATATTAACACATTGTGATCTATCGTTTATAGACCATAATAATAAAATTGTAATGTCATTTAATGTGGATGGTCTTCCTCTCTTTAAAAGTAAAAATTCACAACTGTGGCCCATTTTAGGACTAGTTAAAAATTATTGCAATGCTAAGCCTTTTGTTATTGCCCTGTATTATGGAAACATGAAACCTTCGCCTTTAGACATGTATCTTAAAGACTTTGTTGATGAACTTTCGCAATTACTTCAAGCAGGATTTTTCTTCAAAAGTAAACATTATACAATTGAAGTACACAGTTTTATTTGTGATGCACCTGCAAGGGCAATGGTCAAATGTACCAAATCCCATGGTGGATATTCTGCTTGCGACAAATGTTTTGAAGTAGGTGAATATGTTCAAGGGCGCGTAGTATACAAAAGTGTCACAGCTACCCGCAGAACTGATTTACAATTTCGTGAACAAACGGATGAAGATCATCACATTGGTGAATCCCCCTTATTAAGGCTTCAAATTGATTTAGTTTCAGTATTTCCAATTGACTATATGCATGCTGTTTGCTTAGGAGTTATGAGAAAGCTGTTGAATGCTTGGGTAGGCGGTGATTTGAAAGTTCGTTTACAAAGTCGATTAGTGAATAGCATATCTGATAGACTTGTTAGCTGTCAAAATTATATGACAATGGAATTTAATCGTCGACCTCGTGCTTTAATCGACTTGGCTCGTTGGAAAGCAACCGAGTTTCGAATGTTTTTGTTATACCTCGGTCCCGTAGTCTTAAAAGATATTTTATGTACTCCACTGTACAAAAATTTTCTTTTACTTCATTGTGGTATAAATATCTTATGTTCTCAAAAACATACTACAAGGTTGGGTTATGATTTTGTAAGTGAAATTTTAGTAATGTTTATCAAACATTCCGAAAAGGTATATGGATCAACGTTTCTCATTTACAATGTTCATGTTTTATGTCATTTAAGTGATGATGCAAAATTGCATGGGGTTCTAGATAATTTTTCAGCATTCCCTTTTGAGAATTATCTGAAGACACTCAAAGGCTTAGTTAGGTCACCGAACAAGCCTTTACAACAAATATACAGACGTCTAAAAGAAATTGATTCGGCTCCTGAATACAGTAATAATTGTAAAAAAGCAAATTTGCTTTATTATGAACATAGTTCAGGGCCTGTACCAACTAACGACGACTGTAATTATAATACTTTTATGAAACTTGTCTGTAAAGATTTTGCTATTTATGTATACTCACGACGTGTAGCCGATTGTTACTGTTATACTAATAAAAACAAAGTAATCCAAGTTCACAATGTGCTAGAATGTTGTCATGACAAAAAAGTATACCTTTATGGAAAAGAATTTAATACTTACTCTTGTTATTATGATTATCCTTTTGAGTCTTCGATACTAAATGTTTTTGAGGTAAATAACATTTCTGAAGACTACAAAATGATTGCTGTAAGCGATATAATATCCAAATGTGTTTTAATTCAAGACTCAAATAATAAAAGTATATGTTTTCCGTTGCTCCATTCAGAGGCGACATAGAATTGTATTAGAAATGTATATGTTACAGGCAAAACTCTCAGTCAAAACCACTTTTGACTGGTGTCAGTCAAACTCTTATTAAGTTAAAATGCATTTTCTGCATTAAAAATATTATTTTGTTTTAGAACGCCTCAGTTATTAGTTTTGACTTCAAAAGTAGTTTTGACTGATTAACAGTTTTGACTGTGACATAGGTATTTATATAACATACATGCACCTCTAACAAGCACACTCATTTGAAAAATCTAATAAATTATCAACTGTCAAAATTTTGTGCCAATCCTACCTAAACATTATTTGTTGTTTCAATTTCTGGAGTTAGCATAACACTGTGTAAGTTTTTGATAATTATTTCGTCATAAGATGTTTAGAACTATTTAATTTGTAAGAGGTTTTAAAATAACATAAAACCTCTTTTAAGAGGCCTCTTACAGTCCACTAGCGCCGCCAATCGAAAAAATGTCATAACTCGTAAATAGAATCAAAAATACAAAATGTGGTCTGTAATTACTGTAGAAAAGGCAATAACGTAATTTTATAACACATTGTCAACACTTGAAATATAGCTGTTTAGCTAAATCGTGCATTCTAAACATAAACGGCCGTTTTTGTTACAAATTACAGACCACATTTTGTATTTTTGATTCTATTTACGAGTTATGACATTTTTTCGATTGGCGGCGCTAGTGGACTGTAAGAGGCCTCTTAAGAAGAATGTAGTCTGTTTTTTTTTAACACAAACGTCAACATAGAATTCAATTGTTATCTTGACGAGGGTCTAGTATTTCAATATGTAAGTAAACTTCCAGAGTCAAACAGCAGACACCACCAAACATAAGCCTTTACAACAAATAAACAGACGTTTAAAAGAAATTGATTCGGCTCCTGAATACAGTAATAATTGTAAAAAAATATTTATTATTTATTTTATGTTATTATGATTATCCTTTTGAGTCTTCGATACTAAATGTTTTTGAGGTAAATAACATTTCTGAAGACTACAAAATGATTGCTGTAAGCGATATAATATCCAAATGTGTTTTAATTCAAGACTCAAATAATAAAAGTATATGTTTTCCGTTGCTCCATTCAGAGGCGACATAGAATTGTATTAGAAATGTATATGTTACAGGCAAAACTCTCAGTCAAAACCACTTTTGACTGGTGTCAGTCAAACTCTTATTAAGTTAAAATGCGTTTTCTGCATTAAAAATATTATTTTGTTTTAGAACGCCTCAGTTATTAGTTTTGACTTCAAAAGTAGTTTTGACTGATTAACAGTTTTGACTGTGACATAGGTATTTATATAACATACATGCACCTCTAACAAGCACACTCATTTGAAAAATCTAATAAATTATCAACTGTCAAAATTTTGTGCCAACCATACCTAAACATTATTTGTTGTTTCAATTTCTGGAGTTAGCATAACACTGTGTAAGTTTTTGATAATTATTTCGTCATAAGATGTTTAGAACTATTTAATTTATAAGAGGTTTTAAAATAATATAAAACCTCTTTTAAGAGGCCTCTTACAGTCCACTAGCGCCGCCAATCGAAAAAATGTCATAACTCGTAAATATAATCAAAAATACAAAATGTGGTCTGTAATTACTGTAGAAAAGGCAATAACGTAATTTTATAACACATTGTCAACACTTGAAATATAGCTGTTTAGCTAAATCGTGCATTTGTAACAAAAACCCGTTTATGTTTTGAATGCACGATTTAGCTAAACAGCTATATTTCAAGTGTTGACAATTTAATGTGTTATAAAATTACGTTATTGCCTTTTCTACAGTAATTACAGACCACATTTTGTATTTTTGATTCTATTTACGAGTTATGACATTTTTTCGATTGGCGGCGCTAGTGGACTGTAAGAGGCCTCTTAAGAAGAATGTAGTCTGTTTTTTTTTAACATAAACGTCAACATAGAATTCAATTGTTATTTTGTCGAGGGTCGGCGCATCTTTTTCTCTGCGGTTGGTCGAAATTAAGCGTCTAAAGTGTATTCGTGATTATTAAGGAGAATAAATAAGTTTCTGTTTGATATGAAGCATTATTTGTTTCATTTGAACCCTTCTGATCTATTTTTATTAATAACTGACACTTTTAAGACCCCTGGTACGCACGAAAATTTACCGTCTTTTATAGGTTATTTTAAAGTCGTAAACAGGTTATATTTTAGCTTATAAGACGTCATCTGGACGTCGCATGCTCGGTAACAAGTTGGTCGTTCATACGTCTTATCATAAGTCACACTGACGTAAGTGGGAGACGACCACACGACGTCAAATATGACGTCGTGTGCCCGTGACATTTTAACGTCACAACGAGGGCCCACAGACGTCATCCCAGGACGTCTGTTACGTCAGTGACCGACCTTGATGTAACGTCTTAATGACGAAAAATTCCTACCTGGGTTTAGGTGCTAAGAGCCCATCCACCTCATGGAGGCGTAATCAAGGTGCTCAACTACTTCTAATTGTTATTATAATTGAGTGTTAATTGGCGTGTATTATTAATAGCTGTAAGTACAGTGCACTCAGAACTAATAAACGCGTAAGGCCTCGTTCAAGGACACGCGGCGCGTCTTGGGACGCGTGTTTGTTCGTCAATTCTTTTTGCCACTTCTCAATGAATGCTCTAGTACATTCTGGCCCGACCCGCGTAACGAGGCATTAGTACATAAACGTGTACTAAATGCTAGGCGATTACTTCTTTTTTTCTAGCATGCATCAAGAAAGCATTTTATGATTTTTGACGCCCCCATAAGCTGGCACCTGGGGCATGTGGCCTGCGCCCCCCCCCTAGATCCGACACTGTCCTTAGGTTCGTGTTAGCTGCGTTTTGTAGTTTTACCCTTTAATGGGAAAATGGCGAGAGTTTGTAGAAGTTTACATCCCTATGTTGATCAAAATTCTTTCACCAAGAACACATTATTCCTTATTCCATAGTGCATTACACAGGCTATACGTTTTTTTATCATTCTACGCAGGCTAAGTGCAAGTAATGATAAGTGTGTATACTCGTATATTCCTCTTAACATCTAATAATAAAAAGAAAATCCTTCAAATATCAACAACTCGTTTATTTCAAGTGAAAAAAAAAACATACTAATTTTAAGATACAAAGTACATACAGCTTATTTACAAGTAGCATGATATTTTTACATAAACGATGTTATCACAATATAGGCACAATTTTATATTTCTAGAAAAAGTCATTTTGTTCATATTATTACACAACCTAACTAAATGTCCTTTGAACCTTATTCACTTGACCTAGTGTCTATATTTGCAGCCAGATTTTTTTCTTGCAAGTTTGGGAGAAACGGCTGCGCTATTTAGTGTCCTTACCTTTAGGATATTTCGTCCCTTTTACCCAATGTATCTTCAATATGAAATTAATGGCTCTCGCTGGTTTGTCCGATCAACGCAAAATAATTCATTCATATTTAGTATGACACGTTAGTTGATAACTGTGAATGGTGACAGCCTTTTGTACAACTTGCCTGCGCATACGCAATGCGTACAGTTAGTGCCCTGCATAATGTAACCTCTTTTCATATAGAGGTAAGGTTAGAACATAGCTACATATGAATCTATTCAAAACCAGTATAAGGTGACAGTTGGTGCAGAAAGATTATACAAAGCGAGGACAAAAAAGAAAAACTGGTTATGTATAGATTGATGTGCAGCCGTGGGTACCAAAAACAGATAGATTAATCTTTTGGGTAAATCGCAGCGCATCGTGCTACGATATATAGACAAAATATCACAACATTAACTGTTTGTATAGTCCACCTTATAATCGCCTCCAAAATCTCCCTTTGCACGTCACAAAGAAACTTTTCGTCAATTCTTTTAGTTTTGATAAAAAAGTGTTAACAACACGAATGGATCCATTATAACGATATTCGCTATTCTACCCCTTGTACCAAATACCCTCATTTGGCGTTTTTGCTGTGCTATACAACGTGGTTCGATGGTTACAAATTAACTATATAATTTGCTGATCATACTCCCGGTTAAAGAAAGGGAAATGGCCGACGCGTCAAAATGAACAAGTCTAGAGCAGCGATTGGTATCAATAGACGTAGAGCATGGACTGCGCCTTTCCTAAGTCAAAAGACAGAAAAAAATTACCATACCCATTACAAAAGAGAGATCTCTTTACATTACCAGAGATATTATCTATGTCTTAAAGGAAGGTGATAGGTAAACACGACCGCATACTGTAATAATTTTGTATCAGAAAAATTTTGGTCGCCAACCATGTCGTCTTAAAGCGAGAGTGATTCCACTGTGGGAAAGAGACAGAGCTATACAAGTCGTCTAACACCATCTCGTTCCCACACTGGAAAAACTCTCGCTTTAAGTCATGGCAGAACATCCTGATGATCGCCGGAAGGCACTCGCTGTATACATTTTGTATTAGAAACCGCACATTGTTAGTAAAATACCGATGGAACGTCTGTTCTGGTAGCCGGGAGGCACATTTCGTATTGTAAAAGTTGCCGGAAAATGTTTTCTAATAGTATGCCGAGTGCACCTAGCGAGCATTAGAACTTCAGATATAATGCAGTCGCGCTAAACAACTGATTATCTCTCCTTCAAGAGAGTATTGTCAATTTTAGGCAGATAAAGTTCAGTCCGTGACTAATGTCTATGGCTATTTTTTTATTACTGATTTTTTCGTTGCAGGAACCGGGTTTTTCCGAAGCAACACCTTCAGCTTAAATACAATCTATTTTTACGAACTAGTTAAATGGCTAAAGCCTTTGTCAAACAGACAGGCGTGATGAATGCGAAGCGAGACGTTTTTATTTGAAATGTATGGAATTGTTTGAATCCAGTCACATAAAACAAGTCGCGAAAGCAATCCGATAGCGTGACAGAACTATCGGATTGACGTCTCGTATCGCTTCGAACTCGCCTGTCTTTTTGACAAAGGCATAAATGCTGAGTGCAGGAACATAAACGCATTAAAAGTAGGTTAGAGATAATTATGTGACGTTATACAGTGCGTAAATTAAATGTTACCCAGCCGTATAATGCGATTCAATCACAAAGTAGTAAATAAATGCGGAGGTACTCAATTATGAATTATATGATGTTTACAGAGATCATTAGTAGCGGTATGTTCATATAAGTCGAAAAGCTTCGCTTTCACTTAGATCCTGTGTGCTATTATCTTAAGAGCCAGCGCTGCGACAGCGCTGAAGCTACTGTTTGTCCTCTAGCTCTTATTAAAGACTTTATCTTGGACGTTGAGACAGTTTGTCTTTATTAGATTTTCTATTTCAAACTCTAGAGCACAAAGTTGAAAATCTTTTAGAAACTCGGCGTAGAGTCCTATAGAGAACAGCATAGTTGCTACTTTTTATAATTTTAGAGCAGTGTGCAGGGCTTCCCTTTCTCCAGTGTGCTCATTTAGCATATAGTTACTACTCTGTGTTTTCAAACTCTTGATACACTCCATACCGTTATCAAAAATGTAAAAGGTACAACTATTTTAAAGACTTAAGTGCATTTACATTTCTCAAATAAACAGATACAAGGAGAAGTAGTGCTTCACTGGATGGACTGATGGACTTTTGGCCTGTTTGTCCACCGGAAACAGGGTATACAAAAACATCTGATGGTACATACAAAACATGTGTCTTTACATACATAGTCCTTTGGATTACCAGAAGGGGCACCACCCCACATAGCATTGGCACAGATTCTCGTTACTCGTCGCTTGCTGTATAAGCAGGTCTACTTGCTTCTGTACGGTTACAATCTCATCGATATGCGGGAAGTCTCGACCGGTCAATTTGTCCCGCACTCGGTTCACTATAGCCAGCGCTCGTTTGTTCAGATTCGTCTCCGCAGGTTGATCCAGAGGATCGTTGACTCCTATGTGGACCCTGCTCTTGCTAGGCTGTGGGGACGATGGCGCCGGGTCTGACGTGGAACTGACTTCGGCGTCGGCCCGGGACCGTCGGCCGGCGTCTATGAGCCTCCAGTTGAGGAGCGGATCGTATACGAAAGCTTCTAGCACGGCCATGACGCTGTCCTTGTGGCGGTGAAGCACCTCCATCACTGACTCGCATGTACGACGGTATGTACCTTCGATTCCGGTTACCTGGAAAATATGAAAAAAAAATTGGTAAAGATGTGTTTGTGACATTTTTTTATTATCAATAATAACGCCATTTGTATAGGGATTTTCTAGGTAGAAGAAAAATGATTGTCGGAGCTGCAATTCCAAACTTTTAATTAGTTGCTGGAATAATTTGTTTTTTTTTGTCGTTTAACCGTCACTATGCATTTTCAGTAAAACATATAATTTGTGTATTATGGTCATCTGAGACTAGTAAAAGATATTTCCCCATCCACTCCTTCAAAGGATAAAACAAATACTTGAGACATATACAATAGCAAGAAAACTACATTGCATACTACTATATGCATGTGCATAATTATATCTAGTTTACCAAAACATAATTTACATATTATTCTTTTACAACAGTTTTTATCTCGGAAATTCTTTGATTACACTTTATCGAAACAGATTAAAATCGACTATACCTAATGGATAAGTCTTGTCATTTTAATTTAACTTATATGTATGTATGACTTATATGTATATTGTTGCTAACGAGGGTTAGCAACAATATATATATAAGTTTATACTGAATATAAGTAAATTATGTAGTCCTTTCTTTATAAGATATAGATAACAATAACAAACAAGCATACGGCCTGCCTGACGGAGGGCGATCATCGTAGTCTGTAACACCAGAGGTTTCGCAAAGTAACGCCGACCCTAGCTAAACTGGTTCACCGCGTCAGCGAGAACAACGTAGACGAGCAAAACGACTTATGCGAGTGGGCGGTCACCAGTCTGGCGGGGCCTGAAGGTTCCTACCACCAAGAGTGACGGGATTTGTTGCAACGTACGACATGCGTTTGTTCCCGTCTAGCGGAAGGGACATATTGTATTCTAGGCTATCCCTACACGGTACAAAAGTTTTAAAACCTTACCTCCATAGCATTGATGAGCATCCTGGTTAATCTGAAGGGAATCTTCTCTGGGAACTTGTCTCTTGTGACGGCTACTTCGAAGCAGTCTCCGAAGTCTATGTGTAGGAACTTTCCGGTGACCCGGTCCAGCATGATGTTGGAAGGATGCCGATCTCCGAGCCCCAGGATGTAGCCCACCATGCTCATGACGGCCAGGGAACGAGTATAGTTCGTGCGACGCTCGAACCACACTTCAGAAGATGGACTCTTCAGCCAAAGAAGTTTCGCTAAGTCATCGCCGGCTGTATGTTCTAGGGCATGTTCAAAGACTTCCACCTAGAAAACAAAATTAAGACTTGGCATGTAATAACTATTAACCCCGATTTTGAATCAAATATTTGAATTTGACAGCTTAAAACTGTTTTGTATTTTTATTATTAAGACTTCAGTCCAATTACAATGATAAAGTTTTAGTTTCTGTCTTATTAATATAAAACTAAAAGAAAATAATAATAGGAACCAACCTTTTGCATCAACATCAGTTTATCTAGATCAGAAGCCATTCTTTGCATGATTCTGTGTTCTATGTTCAGCAAGCACTTCCTCTTCTCTCTATAATCCCTTAAAACAGAAATTATTATTATTCTGTTAGTCGGCTATATTGAACACATTTGTGTGGACATACGCCTGTCGGATAATAGTGATACAAATTATATCAACGAATGAGAATGTTAAAATATAGTCGAAAGTTCAAAAACTTAATCGAGTGCATTACATTGACTCACTATTCCTTATATTTTGGACTTTATTTCAATGCCAGAAACATTGATATTCTTTGTTGATGATTAACTACTGTGCTGTACAATCAAAGGACTATCTATCTTTTTCTTTTGGTAAAGTAAGGGAAAGAGATAGATTATCGTTTTCCTTTCTTTGCAGAGAGTATTGGCATTTCAAGCAGATAATGCTCGGTTCATGCTCTATGTCTATGATATAGTGCTTCCATTTGTTTGTCATAGGTAAGAGTTAAAAACTGATCAATACTGAATGGAAATAAACATAATTTTGTATAAAAAAAATCAAGCCGAGAAGGTATTAACGATCTATAAATACACAAAAAAATACTATTTCAAAAACGACCTCACCTTATAAGCGAATGTAAAGTATCACAGTGTGGCACCCAACCAATCAGGCCAGAGTTCGTCGACAGAGGAATGACAGCATATCTCTGTATGGCCAAGTCTCTCCGGAAAGTGTCCGGATCGGCCTGTAGCAGCGTGTTGACCAGACCAAACAGCTGCATCACTCGCTCGTCTTGACGCAAGTCCTCGTGGCCTTTGAGGAGGAAGATGTAGTCCTTGCCGTTGGAGCCACGGATGCAGAGACGGCGTGGGCGCTGCTTTGATGTAATAACCTGTGAGCAATGAGTTATTGGTAAAGAAATGTAAAATACATGTATGAGTATAAAGCATGATGCCTAACAAATCAATAAAAAATAGCCCGCTGACGTCACGAGCTGCAGTACGAGAACTGCAGCTCGTGACGTCACACACGCTAGTACATCGTGTAGCTCACCTGCAGACTGCTCTGTATGTGTGCGATGCGGATGAGGTCCTGGTCGGGCACGTAGGAGCCGGGCACCGCGAGCTCCAGGTCGCGGCAGTTCAGCAGGCGCGGGCTCACGTACTGCAGCTCCAGCGACGTCAGCTGGGGCAGCTGCCGACTGATGCGACGGAACACGTGGTAGTACAGGTCCCATGCCTGGTTGAGGTCTCGAACTAGGCCAGATTCCTGAGAAACAGATGGAGATTGTATAGAGATGGTTTTGGACAAAATTGAAAACTATACCAAACAAGTAATGAAGAGAATCAAACAATAAACATACCTTGTATCTGTTGCACCACTCCTGTGCCTCATTCAGGTCTCTCCCATAGGCCTGACTGAACGACACTTCTTTTAGTGTCTGTGGACCTCGCTCCAACATCGCATGCAGAGGTTCTAACGTCTTGAACATTGCATTCACGTCATTCTCACTGAAGTACAACCTAGAAGCTTCTTCTAAAGCCTCATGCCATTGCTCGTGCCATAAGATTGCCACTCGGATAAGCTCCTCAGATATCATCGCAGCCTGGTTAACTAAGTTGCTTGAGTGAGTACACATTGATTTCAAAATCTGATTAGCAGCGTTCTTCCGGGCAATAAACGATGATTTAGAAGCCACAGTCAAAGGATAGACTAACGCTTGAGGATGAGATTTTCCGATATCAATTAGCAGAGAGTGAATCAATTTTCCGACGAGAGCCCTCGGTGTGTCGATTCTGGCTATAAGCTGCGGTATTACTTGAAGCCAGACATTGATTTCGATCGTTCTAATGCCTTCCACAAGCGCTTCATGCACGGGCGGGTGATGACCGTAGTCAAACCATAGAGTTAATAACCTAAGAGTATCTTGCAGAGAACTGCCATGTGATAACTTGATGGACTTAAAGAAGCCTTCGACAGCTGGTACTGTATGCTGTTGAATAAATTCCAGAGAAGGCTTCTTATCTGCCGGTCCACCAGTCATATTTGTGTCTTGATGTTTATAGAACAAAACAGTTTCAAAGTTCATGTAAGCCCAAGCATGCCAAGCTTTGTACCAGTCAGAAGACAGATCTGTGGCCGCCGCGTAGTTTCGGAGAATTTTAGGGATAGAGAGCTCGTTTATACCGAGTAGGGATTCGCACCATGAACCTAGTTTCAAGTGGCATCGAGCAAGGAGTCTACAGTGCTCTGCATCGCCTGTATCAGTTGACTTAACGTATTTTTGTAGCTGGTCGTATGCCAGTTGTTTGTCGCCAGCCACCCACAAATGCTTGGCGTATGCTAATGTCAGTCTTGGCTCATGTGTTGGTAGTGGCATGTCTCTGTTCTGACTAGGATCTGTTCCTAAAAGCATTACCAATGTTTTGTGAGCTTGGCGCGGGGCACCGCTCTTTCGGCATAGAGAGGCGAACTTTAGCCATGTGGCCATGTCTTCCTGTGGAGTTAGTACTAGACTGCGAACTTGGAGAATCCTGCGCCAATCCTCTACTAGTCTTTGACCGCCTTGCAGTCTCGTCCACCAAGCCTGTCTAATGGTTTCTCTCCTCTCCACAACCGATTTATACGTAATTACTTCTTCTAGCTCAGCTAAAAGCTGAGCGTTTACCAAAGCACCATAAGCTCTTTGATAACTTTCACCGGCCACAGCAGTTAATTCAGAATCTAACAAGGTACGCGCTTGATCAATATATAGTTTGGACTGGTCAAATTCTCCATTGTGGATATTAAGAACTGCCCTGTAGAACGCACCATCTTGAGTATTTTCTGGGAGAAAACTGACGTATTTGGCCATGGAGTCCCATTCACTGAGACCCCACGCTGAAGCGGCCGCAAGTCTCGCGGCTTTAAACTTTTCTTCATTATTCATTTCAACCCATTTGTTGGAGACTGTGTTGTATAACTCAACCCACTCTCCCAGAGCTTCGAAGCATCGTAACTCGCCGAGATAAGAGTCAATATCGGTTACATCGTCATTTAACTTTTCTCCGTATAAATCAAGGGCTTTTTCCCAGTTGTGTAGTTTTTCGTACCATCTTATTTGGACTTTCAGGTTAGCATCGCCTGCTTCGCGCTGTGCCATGACTCTTTCCAGGAGGCCTTCTGCGGCTTCTTTCTGTTGCAGTTTGTTGTTTATGTGGATGAGAGCTTCTACGACTTGAGAAGTTGCGCCGTTACGGAACTCTTCTTCCTACGAAAGAAAAATTGCCATTAAAGAGAAAACTATTAAATTAGTTAAGCTTCCAAAAGTTCCCAAACCGATAATGGGTTCAATAGCTCAAAGAAAAGTACTATAAAACAATTTTCTTTTACCTTGTAATGCAATGCCTTCGCATACGCTCTGCAATGCATAGCCCTCTCTCCCAGCAGATGCGTGGATATCGGCAGAGTGCCTCCTTCACAGTGCTCCATGAACTCGGCCAAGTTCAGTACGGTATGCGCCAGTTCGGGCGCGTCGGGGGCAGTCAGTGCTTGTTCTAGAGCGTTCGATAGCTCGGTACGTGAAGTGTTGTCGAGTTCCGTCCAACATGAGACGAAGGCGGCGTTGAATAAGTCACGCAGGAGTTGGGAGTAGTTGTGTGCTAAAGCTAGACAGGCCCTGCAAGAAATATTGTACCTAACATAAATCAAGCCTCTTGAAAAAAAAATTAAGGGTATGTTTGTACGTTCTTTAACACGTAAAATATGCGCTTTCCCCGTGAGTTTGCGGACAACACGTTATACGAGGTGTTTAATGCAAGTGGACACCTTTATGAGTTTGATAATTAATTAGTGGAATATAAATTGTGACAACTTAGGTGCTGTGTATCACGCTATTGTGTCATAAAGATAGAAAATAAATTACTGTGGAAGAAGATTTGACTGCAATGACATTCAAAATATCCTTCGTGAACAGCAATGGTTTATTTGTAGTGATGATACGGGTGCATAACGAAAACTAATATAAATAAGACTGTACTGACCTTAGAGCCGGACTGTGAGACTCAGTTAGCAAGCCAATGCTGAACCTCCTCAGCCACTCCAACCAGTCATCTTTGGAGACGCGGCTGCTGACAGTCCACGCTAGCTTCAAGTTGTGCGCGTTCACACACAGCTTGCGAATTGACTGGGATGTGTCGCAGTTGTAACCGATGCGGGCCTGTGGAATATAACATATGATTTTAGTAGTTGATGAATTAGTTTCAAGACCTACAATTCTGTTTCAGAAAGTCAAGAGAGGTAATGGTCATAATCGCATCGTGAAGATACTTGCTCCTGAGTTAAGGAAGAGTTGTTGTATTATAGTCCACAATATAAATTCAATTTCATGTCGGAAAGTGCATGTGTCAAGTATCGCCGAACGTTAGACCATTTAAGAAATCACAGTCCTATAAGTTCCATTTACCTCTTGGTTATTGTTCCTTGGCCTTCGTCTCGTGCTCTGCAAAAACTCGTCCATCGCTAAAGTTTGACTAGACTGCATGCGAGAGAGCAGTAATTCATAACTTTGATGTTGTATTTTATGTTTGACCACCACTTTCTGCACTAGTGGAATAAAATCTGTGAATTTTCGCCCTAATTGAACAATCAAGGCACATAGTGTGTCCATAGCAGTGGGACGTAATGCCGCGCAGGTGTCCAAGCTTCTTACTAAAGGATGGATTATTCTAGAAACCAATTCGCTGTAGTTCAAGGAGTCGGAGAGATAGTCAACTGTCTCCATAGCTACCTTCGCTACGTTTATTGGGCAATCTGATGCATCAAATAACTTCACGATTGAAGGTATCACTAAATGCATGTAATCATCTAAATTGTCTTCGAATTTTTGTAGCGCATAAAGCAGTTTTTCGGTCACCATTCTATCTTTGCTTGTATCGTGTGCTAGAACACGTAATATCTGTGGCATCAACTGAGGCAAATACACCTTGAACTCAGAGCCAAGAGCAACAGCGATATACTCAACCAACAAAATCAGTGTTGGTTGTAAAGGACTGTTGGGTGTCCAGAACTCCTTGATCAACTCAAATATTTTGTCCAAATAATTGCGAATGTGCTGCTTAACAATAGCAATAAGCCTTGCCAATTGGGTGAACAAGAATTCTCTGAAGTTGTTGTTGTCGGTAGCCCTCGCCACGTATAGAAGACTCGGTGTGACGCGAGATATGTAAGGCACACATTTTATTCCCAAAGACTGGAAGATAAAGGTAACTGCTTGGACCACACTTGTGTGATGTTGCTGTAGTGTGGGATCTCTCAGTATTCTCATGAGTGTGGAAATAACTATAGCTGGATAATACTCATCCAGAACTGGAGAAGACATGTTAACTAGCATCTCACTAGTAGTCATATCAAAGTTATTCTCATCTGCTTTATTATCAGCTACTGGTACTAAGCTGGAGTCAGGCTGTTCACCAATCAAACCTCTAGTAATCTTGTGCTTGTAAGGATCCAAAGCTCCTAACAATCCTAACACGCGAATCGTCTCTCTCCTGTCTTTTGGTTGCTGTTCAGTCTTCAAGAAGTTCAATAAGACATCCATAAGGGTCGGGTACTCGGTGTACGGAGCAACAACATAGCCTGTAGCACTGATAAGTTGGCCAAACACCCATAGAGCAACACTCCTCTTTTCTGTTGCACTTGCATCAGATAATAGTTCCAGAAGAATGCTTAGAAGTTCTGGCAGCCATTTCTTGAGTCCACTGTTATCGCCGTGTACATCAGCTAAATCGCCGACGGCTTTAAGAACGCTAATGACTACACCAGGATTCGAGTCTGATTCTTTTAGTTTTGGCACAAGAACATTTAGAATTGTCTCCATATAAGGCTTTACAAGTTTTGGGGCATGGCGAATGAGGTTCCCTAACATTCTGGCTGCTTGCTCCTTATTTCTGCTCATTCCAGAATGTTCTAGTTCAGTCAGAAACTGTATCAGCGTCTTCCTAAGTCCCGGCATGACGTAAGCAGGATTAACTACGCTCAACCGACCTACAGTGCATATGGCCAACTCCCTGATAGCCAAGTGTTCATCATTCATGGCCATAAAAAGGAAACCCAAGTTCTCAATTTGGGCCAAATGTGTGTCAAATATATTGTATAGAGACTCTAGTACCCAGTATCGAACTTCGTAATCCGGATCTGTTACTGTCACAACTAGTAACTTGCCTACCACTTCTGCCGTCAAAAGAGTGAGTGTCCTTGAAGGAGTGTTCTTAGTTCTGTTGGTAGAATCTGCTAACAATTTTGCAGCAGTTTTGACAGCTTCTAATCTAATTTCCTGTTGATCACTCTGCAGGAAGTGGTCAGCACAACGCCTCACAAAGGTTAATAAGCTATGTTGACCTTCAAAGTCAAATGACCCAAGAGTTCTTAGTGCTAGAACAATGCTTGCAGTGTCTTGAGGTTCCATTACCAAACTCATATTACTCATCTGCTGTTCCAAACTCCTTGGCACCCCTGGATGTAAGAATGGTTTGTTTCTCAATACAAGAGATAGCATATTCAGTAGCCCTTCAGATATTTCTGTTCTCAGGGAAGGCAAATTTTTACTCAACTCTCTCAGGCAGATGGTTAGGGATGGGCTTAGCCCTGTAGCAAACATGGCATCTAATAACTCTTTAATGTCACTTACAACCAAATCTTTAACTGCACTCCCTAGTAAAGTAATACAAACAAAAATGGAAG
Organism: Agrotis puta; assembly: GCA_943136025.2. Lineage (NCBI taxonomy): Eukaryota > Metazoa > Arthropoda > Insecta > Lepidoptera > Noctuidae > Agrotis > Agrotis puta. The sequence continues at coordinate 5,018,242 of OW964184.2, read as the reverse complement.
GGTCTATCCAGACCCTCTTTTTAGTTTGAGAGTCTCTAATAGGTAGCGTTTGTTTGATGAGATCCATTATACTGGGGATATAGTTCTTGATATCATTTTCGATAGCAGCAGCCATAAGTCCTAGGGTAGTAAATGCCATATTCCTGTCCTTCTCTCTACTTCGGAGGCAGGAGAGCAAATAACTCATTGTGGAAGTCAGGTATTTCTTCAAGAAAAAATCTTTATTGAAAGCAGCTAGCCTTGGGATGATAACTAATAGAATTTGTGGTACTCCCTGAGTTTTGAGGATTCGCTGGCTCATTACATCTGAAAAGAAATTTTGTGTTGTAAATACTGCAGATTTATAAACATCTTTTAACTAAAGCATCTTTATACTAATAAATTTTGCCCCTATGATAAGCAAACTTGCCCTTTGACCAATCCCTGATAATGATAACACATTCTTTCATATATTTGTGCTTAGTTGCCTGTGCTGCAGTAGCAAAATTCCATACATTCATGAATTAAACTTACCTTTACAAATCCTCTCAAACTTCTCAGTCAGCAGTTTACGGCAAACTTCAGATTCATATATAGGAACAGGGTAAGTAACATTCTCAGTCTTAAATCCATCACACAAGTACCCTCTCTTTACTGACGGACTGTGTAATTTTGTGCTTATAAAGATAATATCATCAGATACTGTGTTATCCTTCTGTGTGTCTAGACTATGCATTAAATAGGAGTACTTCTTCTCCCAGACAGCATTTGAGCATCTTAATAACTCATTTAAGATTAACAAGCCTCCATGGACTCTATCCTCTTTGGACATTCCTTTTTCCTTCAAAGGGATGTCTTCAAAAGACAGCATAGCCTCTTCATAGCATTGCATGTACCATTGAGGTTTAGCAGTTGACTGTTTAGCAGTTTCCCTCTGAGCTGTCACTACTAAACCAGCTCTCAAGGCCTTTGCAGCAGCCTCACGGATTTGAGGCTTGGGATCCTTCAATGCTACCAGGATGTGATCAAAGAATCCTGAGACTTGTTGGTAGAAGTAAGTAGGCATGGCTATAGCTAGTTCTTTTAACAGCAACACTGCTGAATGGCGTCTACCCTCATTCCTCTCTTCAGACAACCACTCAAATGCTCTCTTGACTTCAAACTCAACATATTCAGCTCGCTTGACGCCAGACACCGTGGCTAGCCGGCCGACGGTTTTAGCAGCCAGTTCCATAACACCCACATCGGATGAAGGAAGTAAGTTACGAAGGTAGTTAGCGAATCTCGTGATACGCGTTTTTGTTGTGTCACAGTCTCCACCGATGAGGCATACTGAAAATCGGAAATATCGACGACTGTAATTATTTGCGAAATATTAGTGTAAAAATACAAAATAGTCATAAAATACAAAAAAGTTATTTCACCTATAGCTAAAACACCTCCTTTCTTTTCGTGGACATCGTTACTGGAGACCATTTCAAAGATCTGATGATTGAACTCATCGAGGAATTGGGTGAGCTCTTCCTGTGGGACTTCTCGAAGCTCCGTCTTAGAAAAGTGATAAAGTTCCCGAGCTGTCTTGATTTGGACCTCCACGTTCCGGGACTTCAGTCCCGCAACGAAGGCACCAACTTGATTAGACATCTTTGTGTTGTTTTATTTCATGATGCAAGTGCAAATCAGTACGCGTAACTTATCACGCGTTTTTTGCTTTTTATAAATTTATAAATAAACAAAGTATCTCCACACCGAATCGAAAACGATCATAGATAAAAAGTATGTTTTTTTCAATTGTCAAATTGATAGGTATGTTCTTTCCCCTTTTTTTAGTAAGTTACGGTTTTCTTTGCAAGCTTAGTTGATATTGCCAAAAAAGTTAACACTTCAAGATTTTTTTTAAACTGAGGAAATTAAATGTTTCTATTTTTGTCAAATACTTATTCAAATGTTACTTTTTTATTTATACTAAATTATTTTCTTCCGAATTTACAGAGTTTTTACAGCAATAAAATAAACTGTGCTCTATGGTTACATGGCCGATATTTCATTCATTTTGAGCTTCCTTTTCTTGCTGTCGTTTATGGATATCTATATACGGGCGGTCATCGTTGAAGATTTCCGTATAAATTATTAAATGAAGGTGCTATAAGCGTTGATTTTATGAAAAAGCTGTAGGTTATAAATTGTTAAATAATGATCTTACTCGAGATCAATAATAGAATTATAGAAGATACTTTAACAGTTAAATATAAAAATGCACTGGCGCGGTGAGTACGTTACGCTTAGAAAGTGTACTGTTTTTTCATAGTTGTGATGTGTTTAACGAGCATGCAGTCCATAAGCATGAGTTTCGCTACGCGGTTGCTGCAGTGGGGCTATCTACGAGGGGGTGATTCCTGGCCATAACCCCTTTTCGAAGTATCTTGACAAGTGTCAAATTCCTGGGGTGGGCCCACGTTGGCCGCGAGCATCACAGCAGGTTCCTTTGAACTTATAGAAACGGCATAAAGTGATTCGATGTGTATTATGTCATGTAGTGAATATGACGTGATAGTGGCTATCTCAGCATGGATGAGTCATATCAGTTGTTTATTGGTGCTCCGTAGTGTGCGTGCGGATGTCCCATAATGTTTTTGGATTCCAGTGGTGGTAAACAATGTAATGAATCTGATATGTGATGCTGATATCCCTTAGCTATAGTGAAGGAATGTCATGATACTACTGTGGTGACTTGTCCCAGGATATGAGTAATTGGCTGTTGATTTGTCACCCCACAAACATTTATTTATTGATGTTGTTGTTTCCAGCTTAAAGCCAGAGTCAATAGATGTGAAAGTTGCAGATTTTGATGGAGTACTCTTTCATATATCCAATGTGAATGGAGATAAAACCAAAGTTAGGGTATGTATTCATCAATCTTAATTCAGTCTACCTCTCAAATTTGAACTCAACAATTTCCCATAATTTATGAAAGTAAAACATTATCTTATTTTGTTTGCTATACTAAGAAATATAGAAGAATAGATCATGTTATCATAATTCTAAAAAAGTCTAATTCAATCCCAACATCTTGGCTACTACCAATAATTAAATGCTAGCTACTCATAAATTTTATAAGATCACTATCTACAAAATTATAAAGTATTAAGAGGAAGCAAATGTATTGAGCTTATTTAATTTTGATCTGTAAAATTAAGTATAAAATTGCAATTGTAATTTTCAAAATGTCTAGAACTATTGTTGATTGTTAAGTCAACTTTAATCACATTTCCTTCATATTCATAGAATTGTAAATTTATGAAGCTATGACCATAACATTCAATTTGTTTGTAGGTTAGTATATCATTGAAGTTCTACAAGCAGTTAGAGGAACATGGAGCAGATGAGCTGCTCAAAAGAGTATATGGACCGCTTCTTACTGAGGCAGAGTCAGGTAAGAAATATAACAAAAACTTGGATTGGACTTAATAATAACAGATGAAAGGTGGGCTTACTCTAGGTAGGTCTGCTTAAACACTTTGAGGTTGAATTGTATACTGGGCTGGTATCTACAACTCCACGTCATATGCGCATATTTTGCGTGCAATAACATAATAGCAGAAGCATTCAAAACATCAGGATTTGTGCAATATTTCGGCTTTTTTTTTTTTTTATCGTGGTAAAATCATCAAATGAGTCCTCCCACCCAGGGCAGGGCGGGAGGGACTGTCAGACTTGTACTGACTAAAATCCACGATGTCCTTCACTAGCCCTTTACGTACCGGGGTCACGGTAATCCCTAGGTCCCGCGACACAATATTTCGGCTTAGACTTAAAAAAGTTATTTTCAAGTCTAAGCAAAAATATTCCACAAAACCTGATCTTTAATTTGAACACCATTACCTACATGTTCAGGGAATGCAATCATAATAATTTATTATAGGGATAAAGTCATGTTGGTAAGCTCTAAATAATAATTATTAACACCTGGAATGTGTTTTCCTACAAGGAAACTTTGAATCCCTAATAAATATGGCATACCAAAAAAAAATTACCTCATTCCACTTTGAATCATTACTACTTATTTATATAAGTTTTTATATAGAATTTTACTATTATAATCATATGAACTTAAATGGAATATTTACAATACATAACAGATTCTCAATAGTTTCACTCTATTGGTATTTAATAACAGATTCAAATAAATCCATTGTCTAAGCAATGCACAGTTTCCAATGCAGCATAAAAACCAGTTCTTCAACGGTTGCATAAAAATGAAAGCAAGTAATTCAGTTTTACTGCATTGCATAATTACCAATGTTCACTGGAGCATGTATTGTTCTAGTTGTATTAGCTAAATTTATTGAATATAGCTTGTTTTCCTTGGCATTTAAGGATAAAATATTAATAGACACAGGCGTGCCACACCAGTTCAAACTTCCTCATTGAGTCATGAATTTGATAAAAAAATGGTATTTAACATCTCTTCAATATTTGTCATCATTATATTTATATTTAAAAAGTTTACTTATGTCTACTGTAATAAATATAAATCTGTTTACTATCAACACCTGTAGGAATCTTCACCTTAATGTTCATAATCAACAGTTAATTTAATTAAAGGTGTTGCCTTAAATGCTCATTTGTAACCCAACAACAACATTTAATTGATTAAGCATTGAGAACAATACCCTTATAAAGATACATTGCTGCTAGAAACTTATACAATCACTTGAACCTATTTATGTCTAGGTTAACAAGTAATCTCAATGAGACATATACATAGAGTAATATTAACTACATACTATTTTGATTAAAACCTTATTTATCATTACAATAAGAACATCAACAACAAGAGTTTATAATACAACAAAAATATTACTCTTTATTTAAAAACATACATAAAATATTGGAAACATATTGATAAGATTACTTGGCAAGTACGGAGCACTAAGTTGATAAGATATAATATGTTTTAATTTGGAACTTCAGCCTTATCTTATGGCTGTATTTTTCACTTCAATTCGAATTTCATTTAAACCTTAATTTAGATATATAAATTTAATAGAAATTAATGGATTTGTAATGACCTACAAAGGTGCTTGGATATTGTAACTGGTCGAATCAATCTTCGTTGTATTGGACAATTTGTTAACATAAAATATTCACTGCCAATGATAAAGTGGTACTTTGAACTCGAGTATTGATTAGTCATAAAATGACACACCTTTACCATAATCATCAAAGTAACTGTGTCTCTAGGGGAAAAATGTTTATGGAAATACTTTGTCGCGCTTTATAATGTCAGTTGCTACTAATATGGGGTATGCCTAATGTGCATATTATGTTGCACGGACGTCATTTGGCGGCTGTATTGGTGCAGCGGAAAGCGCATTCTATATTCCGAGTATAATTACGTACTCAATGAATTTGAAACTTACTTATTTCGATTAAAGTTAATGGTCAAATCATAAATGAGATCATCGATTCTGAATGGTAATATAATAATATCTCGATTACATAGACGTCGTGAAGTTCGTAAGCGATGATCGAGCAGAAGAAAGTAAAGTATAAATAAATAAATAAATAAATATTCCACAACTATCACACAACGCCATCTAGTCCCAAGCTAAGCAGAGCTTGTGTTATGAGTACTAGACAACTGATAAACATACTTATATATTTCTAAATACATACATATTATAAATAAATTACACCGCTAATTATGCAGTCAAATTGGTACAAAATACGGACCGGACTTTAGATTCTAATAGATACTTCCGTATATTATCGGGCAGTCAGGAGCAGCGTCCTCAATACGTCCCTACTTTTTTTTTAAATCATCAAATGAGTCCTCCTGTCCTGGGTGGGGCGGAAGGGACTGTCAGACTCTTACTGACTAAATTCCACCCGTGTTTCTTCGGATGCCCTTTACGTTCCGGGGCCGCGGTATCCTGGATTAAGAAAAAATCCGCGACCCCAGCAGGCATTTGGCCCCGTCCGGGCTTGGTCCTTGGTCGGACGGCGAGCTTACCCATTACTCACCGTCCGACAGAGGGACATGCGTTGGAGCGTCCACCCGACAGGCTATTCGCATACGGGCAAAGAGACCCCTTAGGCGCACAGTGCCTAAGGAAGAGTTTTTGCCCGCATCCCAGGATGCACCGGCCCGAAAAACTGGTCTTCCCCCGGACGTATCCGAGAGGGAACTCCAGTCCACGGGCGCACGTGGAGGTTTCCTGTCTTAGCACCCCAATACGTCCCTACTTACTTCTTTTTTTTGTAATTAAACATAGCCCCACTCTAGGAATTTCTCCTATATTGCGGGTGCGTTCACTAACGTTTAAACACACATACAAAAACACCCAGACTTGGAACAACTACTTGTTGATAATCCAGATACGTGTCCATGCTGTCAGTCGATTGCTCAGCCACTGCGCCAATCTTCCCGTCAATTTATCTGAACTTTTCATGTAACAAAAAATTCCCTCATTATCTAAAAATTTCTACCAATAAATTCTAGCAAAAAATTCCCTCATTATCTAAAAATTTCTACCTACAGGCTACAACATATCCTTGCTGCTAGACTTGGAGAACATTCCCGATGACTGGGAGGATGTGGTGAAGAAGGTTGGACTCCTCAAGAGGAACTGCTTCGCGTCAGTGTTCGAGCGCTACTTCCGGCTGCAAGAGGATGGCGATGTCAGCCACAAACGCGCTGTCATCAACTATCGGCAGGATGAGACGCTGTGAGTACTCAAAATTATTACAAAAAAATCTGATGTAATGCTAGGAAACGGCCTCCCACCTATTCATTCCAAGACCTTTTTTCCCCATTTTCTTTAACTTTACCATAATCAGCTTAAAATATTCCCAGTGTTGAGATACCAGGCTCATCCAGCACACTGGCTCATTGTGGTTTGATAGATATCAAAAAGAGGATATATAATGGTATTTCGTGCAGCTATTATTAAATATCCGCGACGGAAGTGTATGTTTTAAAGCTACGAACATTGTCACAGGCCAATCCATATTGGTCTTGAGAATTCACTAAGTTATGCCTTCTGACTACTTAATTAAAGCTTTTGCATACACAGTTTTATGTTCCCTTTGTGGTGTCTGTAGTTATAACAATTGCCACACATCTTTAACAGGCCTTTCAAAAGTTCTTTAGTTATTTGCCTCTTTGTAGCAGGTAGTGTACTGTAAATCTACTTTTGTTTAGGACCAATGCGGGTTGATAGATGTCACATGCCTTAAAATTTTTGGTTATCGGACGTCGATTCTTCGCTATGTTTCCTTTCACCGTTTTGAGAGCAATGGTAATTCAAAATCCATTGACGCGTGCTTGTATATGAATTTCTATGGATTTGTATTGCGATAGTCGCCTGGCTACCAAAGACGAAAGGTATCGGAAACTTGCGTCGCGTTGTGTATGTAGGGGCTAACTGTTCCAACCTATAATTCGTAAAATCTTTCTTAAACAAATCACTCGGATGTTCCAGATACGTGGAAGCGCAAGAGGATCGCGTGACAGTGGTCTTCTCCACCGTGTTTCGACACGAGGACGACATGGTCATCGGCAAAGTCTTCATGCAGGAGCTCAAGGAAGGACGGAGAGCGTCGCACACCGCGCCACAAGTAAGTTATTATATTCTAGCGTTGTGATGGTGATCTATAATTTAATTTTATCCTTTATTTCATGTAAGTATAAAATGAATAGCTATAAACTAATACATATTTAAAAAAAAGCTTTTAAACTACTGCACACGAAGTGACGGCATCGTCTTATGCTGCGCCGTTGCCATCGATACAGCTCACCTGTCGGCTAAATCCCTTCCGTGAGGAAGTTCGGCAAATACTTGGTTTGAATGCGAACAACGAACGACTTGAAATTAAGTATAAGTAATATTAAGTATTATGGCGTGCCTCCAACTTCTCCACGCTTTTTAACTTAGCTAGATACGCGTTTGGCGTACATCAATTCTTGTTAAGTCCAGGTCAAGATATTATATAGACTATTATTTTGGAAAGTGGGAAAGATACGTACAAGTAAAATAAGTGGCGAAACGATAGCATGTGAATTAAAATATGGTGGGATGACATTAACTGTCAGGATTAGTCTATATTTATAGCAGAAATACCTGAAAACAGGAGTTCCCAGCCCAACAGTGTGATAATACAGACTAGACAGAAGTTTCAATACTCGTAAAAGCTCGAATCAAGTCGGATCCACCTTTATTTTGATCCACCTTTATATTTTCTTCTCTTCCAAAACAAGGTCAATGTTCAGATTATGTAAGCAAAATGCAGGTTAAAGTCGGAAATGATCCCTTCTGAAGAGAGCCATCCATACGGATTTGAGTGGTCCCTGATAGTACTTATGTCACCTCCTCATTTGTCAAGCTCCTACCGAGCGACTGTAATTATGGCACGTATCCCGCGCGAGTTTCGAAAGAGGTCATTGTCTCATTGAATGGCGTTCGAAACTATGGTTGTTACACTAGAAATATAAGCATAGCATTTTAGACAGAATTTTTCTATATAGTTAGTACTATGGAACAGTGTTTTTCAAAAACACCTAAGATTAGTAAACGTAAAGTTTATAAGAAAAAAAACTGTTGACGGTAATGAGATTTTGAGCATTGTAATATTTTATGAATGATGCATACAAAATTCTAAATGAGCTCTTTGAAGTTTTATGTCATTACCATAATTATTGTTATGTAAACTCTTGAATGGCAGCATGTAATTAAGAACTACGCACACGTAATTACACTCAAGAGCCCGTCTAGACTATCGAGCCTTATACGTACTATAATGCATTACTTGTATGATCGTCATGTAGTAATTATTTCTTTTATTTTCAGGTATTGTTTTCACACAAGGAACCGCCCTTAGAACTAATGGACACGGATGCGAGAGTAGGCGATAATATCAGTTATGTTACGTTTGGTAAGTTATAAATTTACAAAATGGATAAATAGATATAATATACTACTACTATTGTATACAGAAATAGGCTCGTGTACCAGAAAAATCTAATTAGTCTGTCAGTTACATAAAAAAAATATTTGACTCCTGTTGTTTTTGGTTCAATCCAAAACTGACAAAGATAGGATGCTTTTCAAATTTAGGCTCAACTCACACCAAAAGAGCGGCGAAGGGCAACGAAGCGGAGCGCAGTTTCAGTGTCATATGAATTTTAACTCAAACTCGAAAGAGTCGCGCGAATGCCCGCGGATCCGCGGGCATCCTCGTGACTCGTTCGAGTTTCTCATGCGATAATAAGAATGAGTGATAAAGTAATGAAAATAAAGTTAAAAAATTTCCGCCTTATTACAAAAAGGGGTTTAACTAAAAACCCAGGTTTAATCTTGTAAAACTACGGTTTAAACAAAGATTATTACAAATCGTGGTTTTGCGATAAACCATGGTCTAACAGTAGTAGCTGTCAAAGGTATGTCAAAGTTTCTCATAGCAAATTTTTCATTGTGTTGTAGTTTTTGTGTTATTTTCACCCAAAATGGATTGAAACAAGGTAGAGTTAATTGTTATTACTCATTGTGGATTTAATTGTATAGACAATCGTTCAAATGGCGGTACTAAAGTCGACGTTTTATCTTAGTTTTGTAATACGGACAAATTTAAACCATGGCTCTGCAGATAAGCCTGGACTTGATAGACCAGGTTTAAACCAAGGTTTATTTAGTTTTTGTAATAAGGCCGCATATGACATTGAAACTGCGCTCCGCTTCGTTGCCCTTCGCCGCTCTTTTGGTGTGAGTTGAGCCTTACAACACAAATGTCCTTCCGCTGTGTCATTAATTTTTAATGCGTCCTGACGTCACAAGCCTCCACTCTCGAATTTTGATTCGTTTTATCTTTGTTTACTGATTTAACAAAAGAAAAAAGCATGTATGTGTGTATTTTTCAATACTCTGACGGACTAACTAAATTTGCAATTTATTGGTGCTGATAACTAGCCTATTGTTATTCAACAAGTTCTACAATATTGCTCTTGGTAAAATGCAAAAAAAATCTAGGTTAGGGAAAGTTAAATAATAATTGCGGAAAACAGTAAAATTTTAAACCCATTTTTAACGTGCTGTCGGTTGGACCGTCCCATGAAGACCTCCCTATATAGTCATTATCCTCTATAATTATCTCACAAGTACATACTCGTATTTATAAATTTCAAAGATTTTGAGTTAGGTGATTGGATGTTTGTTCCCCTTTTCCTATTGCGTATCATATATTTGACACAGATAGTTTGGCAATCTGGATTTACATAGAAATTTTTATCCGCGTATTACGCTCCTGTGGGATTATTATCGACATTTGAATATACGCTTTTAGGGTTCCGTACCCAAAAGGTAACACGGGAGACCCTATTACTTAAGACTCCATTCTCCATCTGTCACCAGGCTGCATCTCTTGGACCGTGATATTTAGACAGTGGAAATTTTCACAGATGATGTATTTGTATTGGCACTATAACAACAAATACTAAAAAATAGAATAAGATAAATATTTAAGGGTATCCCGTACAAAAACGTTTTTTTTATCGATAAAAGATACGGAACTTAAGGGGTTTTTTTCACCTATGTTCTCAAAACCTTGGGTAAAGATGTACCTGCACTATAACCAAATTTATTTATTCCAGTGTTATTCCCTCGGCACACGTGCGCGGCCGCGCGCGACAACACCATCGACCTGCTGCACATGTTCCGCGACTACCTTCACTACCACATCAAGTGCAGCAAGGTGTACGTGCACTCGCGCATGCGCGCCAAGGCCGGCGACCTGCTCAAGGTGCTCAACCGAGCGCGTCCGCAGAACACCTCGCGTCCCACTGAGCGCAAGACTATCACGTTAGTATACTTTTTATTATTGAATACCTCTTTCACTTCTCTCAAAGCTGTTGGGTTTGATTCAGGAGTCGGGAAAAGTGTTATTGGGTGTTTCCAGCAGGATTTTTCTTAAAAATTTAAAAATAAAATAACTTACTCTACTATAATCCGATGAACAACGTTGAGGGGATATCCAAACATAGAATAAGTGTAAAAAATCGCCGTCACTCTGTCTAAGTTTACCAAGCATTAAACATCTTGTTTGTGCCCTATTTTTCTTGAGAAGAAGCCTTGTTCTAGCAGAGGAACAGTAGGTAGCTGGATAATACTATTTATACATTTCAGCAAAATAATTATGTTAAGAATGATATCTACCAAATAATATCATGTTGGATTTTCCCAAAAAGACAGTAGTCTTATTAATCTGTTCACCGACCTATGTATTTAACTCGTTTATTTTAAATTCGTACAGGGGAAGAACATTTGTGAGGCGAGACTGAGTGTTGCGCGCCGGCGGGACGTAGGCGCCGACCACAGCTCAGCTGTCACTTGTTACGTTACGTTCTCAGCTAACGCCGCCACTCCGGTAACATCTCCACTCCTCGGGAGAGACACCCACTTCACACATACCGCCCACAGCCCCAACATTGTAACTTATACCCATCACCCACGATATGAGATATTATTCGAGTGGACGCGAAGAAACTCCGACAATGTGCGTATTTCATACATCCAAGTTTAAATGAAATGACATATAAGGTAATTATTTATTAAAATATATTGTTTGTGTTCATTCAAACGTCACAAAGTACTTATTCTTAAAATCATCTCGATGCCATCTCTTAAAAAATTGCCAAATAATCACAGTTGTGCTCAACGTTTCGTGTACTGCCCATCGACGTTTTATATTAGCAAAGGAAATGTGCACATTGTATTTATCATAAATATTTATTGTCAGTCTTCAAGCATAGCGTTAAAGTCAATAAAAAATGTTGCCGTAGTTCTTGTTGATAACAAAATTATGCTTTATTATTACGAGAGTTCTATTTACAGCGGTGGCACTGCGACATCCAAACTTGGGTTCCTAAAATGTTTAGCATACACCCTCATTGCATTGTTACGCGTTAGGTAAACGTAGTGTCCATCGACTTGTCGAGCGCGAGCCGCACTTGTAGCTTACGTAATTTTGTTGTAAGTTATGACATTACCAATCCTCATGTAGGGTAAAGTGTATTATAAAATCTAGCCTATACTTAATGTTTCGGTTTACAAACTTGTAAAAATGTATATCACTGGAATAACGAGACAGGTATCATGCACAAAACTCGTACGAATTATATTCAATTAATAATTTTACGCCGCTCCTATGTTTAGTTTAATAATGCTACGCAATATATACGAACAATAATTTTACTAAGAGTTTCACCCTTACGTTTTAGGTAGGTCCCATTCAATTATAATGTAAGTGAAAGTGTATAGTATTTCTCAATAGATTCTTCCATAGTCAAAAGGAACTTGATGAACAAATCATAATGGCCTTATTTATGATGAAGGTTGAGTTCAGTTTGCTCTGTTTATGGAGCCGTCGGGGCTTCGGTCCGATAGAGTCGCTAGTTTAGAACACGATACACTATGTATCTGAAGTTTAAGTGCAATTCAATTTATTACACCACATTCTTTTATTCCAAATTGCATTTTTAGTTGTAGGCAGAGAAATAAAACTCTTTAAAATACATTCTAGCAAAAATTTATTTCACATTTCGAGTCTATTTTGTAGTTAGTTTCGTCCCGTAGCTGAACACTTCTCATTCGACGCAAGTATGTTTGTGTTCGTGTCACATTTGCACCAACAATTAATAATTGCTCAAAATATTGCGAACACCAAGGAGCTAGGATATCAGAGTGAAACAGAACAACGTGCAGTATGGAGTAGATGCGATGTCTAGTGTATAAGATACGATAAATTATTACCTGTGTTTGGATGAGATTGTGGTAAAGTATATTGAGTCATGGACTGAGAGGTTTAGACTATCTAAAGTGTGTCGAGTCAGAGGGATTACAATAAAATTTTAATATAAATTCACTAAGTCAGATGAAAAGTTAGTGACATTAAACCTGAATTAACTTGAAGGTTCTCAAAGCAACATATTGAATATATGGTTAAGATGGAACGTAATACAAGTATGTAGAACGATTTAACTATTTAATGAAAAACTTAGCTAACTTGAATTTATGTAATTTTTATTTGCAAGATGTATTATTTATGTATTATAAAATGTAAGTTAAATGTTGCTTTAAAGTTATTGCTTACATTGGAGGATTGTTTTTACTGTCAGTTTTAATGCGAGATTATGTAAACAGCGCAGAATACCGAAGTTATTTGTGAATATGTAATTATTCTTGTGATTTAAAATCCGTTTATACTGTATTTTTTATTTTCTAGATTAAAGAAAACTTACTGCATTTTAAAGTTTATTTTATTTATAGACATCTAATATGATATAATATTACGACATCTATAGCTAACATTTAATATTTTTACACCCAAAATACTATATAACATGTATAATTTTGCACAGTAACAATAAATCTATATAAAAACATTATACACTTGGTTCATCCAAATATCCTTAGAAGTCCATTTTGTTGTCATTGCCGGAGGGTGTGGGCGATGTCGGTGACTTGGGCTGCCCTAATTTGGAAAGCGTTGCCACTTTGGACGCAAACTTGACAAAACTGAGGCCCGATGCTTGTTGATCAGGCTTCTGACCGCCTTCTGGTTGAAATGGCGCATCCAGTGAACCTGCCAGTAACAAATACAATGCCTTATTTTTAATAGTTTACGAACTTGTCCGGACTCTTAAATGTTTCCAGAAGTAAGAGAATTATTGAACGATACGATGATCGTTTACGATAGAAATAGAAAACAGTTTGTCTCATTGGCGCTTTTTTTGTCATCTTGTGAGCGTAATTATGTACTTCCATTAGTAACACATCATTCGGCCGTATGTAAACACAAGCAGTCTGTGTCGTCAAACGCTCTAATCCCAATAATACTGCCAAGACAAGAAGCGGAAACAGACATATAATGATTTGTCTAAATATGCGTAAAATTAGTAAACATTGGTCAATCAAGAACTTTCAACAAAATAAAAAAAAACTTACTCTGTTGTGGTGACATGATAGAGCTTTGCTGCGATCCCTGCTGATTTTCTCCCTCCATATTAATATTGGTCTGCTCGTGAAGTAAATCCAAGGCTGCAACACGCAAGACAACACCTGAGTGAATGCTTTTATTATCTTATCTCAAGATGTTTTTCTGTACAAATAAATGTGATGTAGTGGACTGGGACATTTGTCACTGGCATGTAACTGGCCGATATAAAATTATAGAGACAGACTACAAAAGGTTCTAAAAAAAGTTCATTTGTTTGTTTCTTGATTGTTTTTTTATGAAACTTAGAAAAGGAGGGAAAAATATAAAAAATATAAAAGTTCCAATGTTTATATTAGCTAACAGAGAATTCTTTTGTTTTCTTTTTCTAAATGGAGTTTGGAGCAAAAGCAATTTAACTATTCACGAAATTGTTTGACAGGACTAACTAAATCCGCTTGTAACATTCCCACTGTTGGGAGTGAGGGGCCATAATCCACCACAGACGCAGCATAGGCTGGTTACACCCGTAAACCGCATACCGATTATAAATATGAAATCAATAATGTAAATACCGTCTTTCAATGACATTGCGTCCATCTTAGCATCTTGTATGGTCTCCAACTTCGCGCGGAACTTAGTGGTGATCTTTCGCCTCTGATAGTCTGCTTCAATCTGCTGCTTAGTTCGCGGAATACGGAAACGGAAACAGCAGCATATTATTACAACTGAAAAAAGTTTTGTAAGTTAATAAACTTTGGGTTATAAGGATTCTATATACGGTAGGTATTTTTTTACTTACTAAGAGAAGTAAGACAAGCCAGGCTCAAAAACATAACTTGCCATAGTCTTAGGTCACCAGCTATTCTCCTTTCAAGCCACTCTGGCTCCTCAGAGTTGTTTATCATACCCGTAATCGCATCCATGTTTAGGAAGAATTAAAGGACTATCTTAAATAAGAACACAATTATAAAGAACGCGTCTGCAATGATTCCGATTGCGGTGGGAACTAATTATTTCAATTCCAAGGAGTGGTTGTATGCCACACCTAGAAATATCACCCCTCGGCACTCCCTTAGTATCATAATTGCCCACTCTGTTAACAGCACTTTATTTGCTTTCAGCGTTTATAATCTAGATCATTCCTGCGTACTAGTTACACATAAAATAATTTGATTACACAAAAACGTTGTACCTAAATATAAATAAAAATTTACGCAAGTTTTGCATCTTAGATATTTGAAATCCGCGCCATTCAGATCCCTTCAAATTTCTCCAAATAATGTTGCTATACTTAAGTAAAAATGTCGTTTGTTTTTAGGACTGTGCGACGCAACGTCATTGCGGCAACGAAATAATAACGATTTTTACGAATATTACTGAAAATTGTTGAATGTTATTAAAATGCTAAAAGTTTCATCTTTTTTTATTTGATAATATTTTCCAAGTGTATTGAATAGTTTAACAAAAAAAAAAAAACAATGGTAACGTTAACAAATAATAATTTGTCTTAAATTATAACTTTTTGCGAAATTGAAAAATAGTAACTGAATGGAAAATCTGCTGATTTTTGACTGATTGCCGTTTCATTTAATTCGTAAACACTTTTTTTGTTTGCACTTTATTTTTCAGGTCGGCTTTACTTCAGTCTTGTAGTCTTCATTAGTAGTTTTATGAATGAAGTTCACGGTGGTTCAGTTATATTTTTTTAGATTGACAACATTTATTCGTTTTTCTCTTTCGTTTGAAGACTATTTCACTTTCCCGCAGAAAATAGGGTGTCGAATCTGTCCTATAACCTCCGTTATATTTATTACTATTTAAAGATCGAAGATGAATCTTTTATGATAATTGTGGATTAATTCATGTAAAGGTTGTTCTAAGTGATGTTGTGTAAGATCGTTTGTGTTCTTGCGATCACTCTGTAGCGTTTTAAAAAATTAAACATGGCCTCGAACCGAGGAATTCAGATCGGATCCGCGTGGTTTCAACGGAAGCTGAACTTGAGGCCGCAGCACCGGGGCGTGCACCTCGTCACTGAGGAGATCCTCAAGCAGGTGCCGGAGCTCTCACAGTTCGCTGTAGGCCTCTGCCATATCCAAAGTGAGTATCCACTGCCTTGACAGCATTCTTGTCTTGCCGCCGATGCTGCATCCTTGCCGCCTGTCATATTTACGCTACAGAATATAATCTGGCGCTATTTCATAGTGCGTACATAGTGAAGTGATACGAACAGTGTTGTGAACTCTCACCAACGTGATAGACGCGCGGTAGCCAGCTGATCAATGGATGTTGTTTCCAGTAATGCACACATCGGCGAGTCTCGCACTCAACGAGAGCTGGGACCCTGATGTCAGAGACGATATGGAGATGATGCTCAACAAAATAGTGCCAGAGGGCCTGCCTTATCGACACTCGTGCGAAGGACCAGACGATATGGTGAGTGTTGTGCTAATCACTCATAAACATTTCGGTCTATCACATTGCAGCATGTCGAATTTAAATAACGAATTTTTGATGTTCATTTGTTTGTGAGAGAACTTGTTTGTACTATTATTAGGAAAACAAATGAAGCACTGATGTTAGTAGGTTGTAAGGTGTAGTTTACCTTCTAACCTGCCAGTTTCTACTGCAGTGCCTATATCTTAGCAACATTTACTAAGTATTGCAAAATAAACATTAATTGGCAATAACCAATGTTTTGCATGCAGCTATTGAGACACATTTACATACTACTTTAATTGACATTTGTTAACTATTCATATTTACTGTAATGTTTATGTTTATGCTGTTTTAGTTAATTATTAGACATCAGCATTTGTACTAACTTAATAATCATAACAGTGTTAAAGGCTACATTGATATGCAACAATAACCTTGTGGTTACATATTCACTGATAACATGAGGCTAAAACAGTATATTTTGTGATTGATTTAAATCATTTAAGGCATTTTATTTATCATATTGAGATGGACTGTGTTACATTCATGGAGTACAAATTTTATGCCTATGCCTTTTCCCAGTGTGGTCTATGGACACACAACTACTCAAAATCAAACTAAGCATTTTTCATTCTTACACCCAGGGCGGGCAGAACTGTCAGACTCGTACTGACTAAAATCCACAGTCTCCTTCAATAGCACTTTACGTTCCAGGGTTAAGGTAATTCGTGACCCCCGGACCCCGGCAGGCTTTTGTCCTCTATAGGGGGCCCCAAACTATCCAACGCATAAAAAAAAACAATTTGAACCAGTAGTTCAATATGTATAGATGTAAGAATGATGTAGAATCAAAAGTATCATAAGAGTAGTGTCTTAGTCCCATTATTATAGAATGTCATACAATACTCAAGCATTACTTAAAACTAGATTCAAGCCATTTGATTGGTTGAAATTAGTTTTAAGTAATGCTTCAGTTCTGAGTTGCGTTCTATAATACGGGCCTTAGTATCATTAGTAGTATACTGTAGGTTAAGCTCTATCTATGTGCCAAAAAATATGGAAATCCATTAACCAATAGACAGATTTACTTAGTATTGAATATGGGTATGGATTTAATTAATGTTAGATGTTTTTGTCTCACAGCCTGCCCATGTGAAGGCTTGTTTCCTCGGGTCTTCACTGACAATCCCCATCACAGACGGGAAGCTAAACCTGGGAACCTGGCAAGGAGTTTGGCTCTGCGAGCATAGGAATCACGCTGGCAGCCGAAAGGTAATGTTGATTCATTATTAACTGGTTAGAAAAGGTCCTCTATTTTTGGATCGATGTTTAAATATTTCAAGTGTGATTAGTATGCTAACATGCTTTAGTGTATTCACCAATTTCAATCTTTGAAGACCTTATATTCTTTTAGACTGAAAAGATTTTGATGGAACTTCAAATGGATATGCAGGATACGTAGGTCTGAAAAATGTGGTCTAATTGAGCATTTTGATAATTTTTTATGAAAATAATCCACTGTCGGCTAACCATAAGTCCAGACCTGTGTACTGCTACTGAAAAAGTCTCTATGGAAACATCTATAATACTGTCTAATTAAAAAATAAAGCTCTAAGTCAAGTCGCCATAACTTATCAGATACCAATATGAGATGTAAAACAGTTTGAGTCAGACCCTACAGTGATCCATCCTCTCTCATCTGTTGGTTATTATGAGAGATGTTGGGTCCGTCCTATAAAAAGCTGTTTTGTCTTAAATGTGTTTGTGTGTTAACAGTGTGTGTTTGTGCGCAGGTGGTAGTGACGCTGTCGGGCTGCCCGCGCGACTCCCCACTGTCGCCTGTGTCGGCCGCGTCGTGTTCCAGTTAGGAGCGGGGGGGGGGCGCGACCCCCCACACTCACTCTCACTCGCGCCCCTCCTCCAAAAGCACGCGGAGGTAAACCCCGCGCCGACACCTTTTATATCCCGCACCTAATATAGACATAGTTCTTACTCTTATCTTCGAAGACAATATGTACATAAGATTAATATTTTGTAACGCTTCGCGAGCCACCTCGCGCGGGACGCCTCACGGTAGCTCGAGCTCCTTGTAATATAGCGTTATAGGAATTGAAGGCGCTGCGGCGTCTAGCGGCTCGCTCGGCTGCGTCTCGAGGCGAGGTGCCGCGCGATCTCTGGAACCTAATAATGTTACGTTCAGTCGGTAGTACTGGACCCGTTGAACTTGTACATAAACATTATGTGCGATGGTTTTAAAGTATACATAAAGTAATTGTTGTTTTGTTATTGCAACTTGTCGATATACTGTACATAGATCACGCGTGGACGTTGTGACATTCCGCTTCGTAGGTTCGGTTCGGTCGTTGAAGAGGTACATGTGGCACCTACTCTCACCATTATTAATCATATACTACGTTAGCACATTGTATGAGATAAGGAGTTATGATTTGAATGGATCTAATATTTTCACTACTGCACTTGTTTAAATTTTTTCAACGTACACTGGGAGACACTATATTTTTTAACATGGCAGCACGTTAGACATTTTTATGAATTTGGACACTCATTTTACTACACCAATTTTGTATGTAATCGCACTGGTTAACGGTCAGTTTGTGTAAGTTTTAAGAGCTGAATGTAGGATTATATAGTTAAGTACTTTGTACGTGTACGATAGCTCCCTTCTCTCTCCGTGTTAGGTTAGACTTTATTAACGATTAGTACGTGGAACATGTCCATAGCTTTAATTGTGTCATACCCGTTGTATCAACGGGTCCTTCGCGGGATGACAATGAGCTAACATTTGGTACCACTAGTTAGTAGTTGTATATCATTACTCTTAAGATCATATAAGTGCCTCGGATTTATGGGGTGGTCATGTATAATTTGCAGACTCGATTCCGAGACGTATGAGTCGTGTCAGACTGAACCAGCTCCGCGCTCCCGAGTGTTCCGTTCCACTCCCACTGCCCACCTCTCCCTCTGCGCCCACTGCCCGCTCATCTGTTGCAACGTTTACATATTTATTACGTGGTTTACCTATATTACAGATGCAATAATTTCTTAATTACCAAATGTACTTAAAATAGGTTTAAAAGATTTCATTTCGCAATGTCTATAAAGGCGTATATGTATAGTTGTATGTCTTCCTATGTAAGTTCCATCACATAAGAACAGTTAGCGTAACGTGTCTGAATAATGTAACAATGTGAACGGTATTAGGGTATACAAACATCACCTTTATATCCGGCCACATCTATATAAATTAGATAATGTAATGAAATTATTGCGATAGGGGCTCTAAATTGAATCTAAATTGGAGCATAGTCATATTAACATAGTTATCAGGTGGAGTAATCAGTAGCGGGTGTTTTATATGATACGAGTCGTAGTGGAAATTACACAATGTAATTCATTCACTCATTTTACAGGGTTGAGAACCCTGTCGTTTTACAGGAATTTATAATATTCATTCCATGTTCGACATTCCATCATCAGCGAAACTAGTAGAGCGGCCGAGGGTGTGCAAGGGCTCCGGGCGGCCCGCGGCGCGCTTGCGACCGTTTCGTTGCGTTCGGCTTTAGATGTCCCATCGAGATCGCTTGTGTGGCACAATTTTACACTTGAAACTTAGTTAGGAGTTAATAAATTATAAATAGTAGGGTACCGTTGCGTTAAGTAAATATAAGCGGTGTTGACATGGCACGCGACACGCGACCGCCGCGTCACGCCGCGCACACCTTGTTTTGATACCGCATTGTACAAAGTGTAGATGTCTCGCGTCGCCGTCGCACGCACGACAGACAGACCGACCGACGGACAGGCGTCCATCTCATGGACTTAGACTAACTTCACTTAGGGAGCTTGTTGTACCTTCATATTCGGGCTTTTGATAGATTCACGTTAAACTTTACAATTTTTTAAGTTTTTTTGATCATAATAGACATAGGACATGTTTTTGGAATTATCTAAACAGCTTTATAAAGCTTAATTATGCTTCGATTGGATATATTGTTTAATTATGAATACAAAAGTTTTATCTACTCTGCATGATCAATGTTCGGTGAAACAATTTACTAGTTTCGCGTGTTATATTGTTTGTTTTGACTGCTTATTATATAATTATTTATTGCTTTTTTTAACTTTTTGAGTTGTACTCAGGGGTGTGCAAAGGGTTGGCTATTAAGTGCTTTTTAACACATAATTAATTAAGGACATGTAAATATTTTTTGCATTAATATAGTGTACATGTACATTTATCCATGTACATAATGATTCATAATGTAAAAATGTTCAAGTGCTATTTGTGTATGGGTGTTACGTATGCCACTGCCATGAAGATTTGCCTATTTGTTATGTTGATTTAATGTTCGAATTGAAGTTTTCTTTTTAATGTCATTATAATATAAAATTAATAAGTGCATACAATACATTTATAATAAACTGAAGAAATCCTACTTAGTAGATAAGTTTTCAAAGACGAGAAGCGACTGGATCGCCTAGTTATAACACTCTTTTGTTTGTCGTGAAGCATTCCTGTCCCGGGACATGTTTTGTTGTTCCGTGATAATGTAGGTTAGAGATGTCCCAAGTTAGGCTGTTCACTAACAACGAATGTGTCTAGTGTTTTACCTTTAAGTGGACTCCCAACTCACCATTCCGAGTCATCAGCTATACAGAAACTAAGTACAACCAAACAATACGTAACCACAGTTATCTATCAGACACATAGCTGAAGTAAGATTATGTATCAAGTGTT
Source organism: Agrotis puta (assembly GCA_943136025.2). Lineage (NCBI taxonomy): Eukaryota > Metazoa > Arthropoda > Insecta > Lepidoptera > Noctuidae > Agrotis > Agrotis puta. The sequence goes on along the minus strand of OW964184.2, from coordinate 4,997,073 downwards.
TATAGCCTTTATTTTCTCTGATGTATCATGTATTCTGTTTTTAATGTTCTTGTATATAATGGAACAGTTCAATAAATAAGGGCACTGATTTTTATCTAATTGTTTACGTATATAATAACAAATCAATAAGCGTAATTCATTTGTTAAATTAAATATTAATTGCACATAGGAAAATGAGGTTGTATTCAGGATTAATAAAAAAATAACCAAAAACGGATGACAAATAATTTGTGTGTATATTATTTAAGATCAATGAATAATAAATATTAATGAATATCAATATTATGATTGTACAGTTGATTGATTCACGTTTTCTTAGAAGATCCCCGTCAGTTGTATAAATTGTTGGTTTTATGCGTTCACTTGTATGTGACGTTGGGATATCTGTCACGATAAAATTTCATTGTATCATATAACTTGTACAATATAAATATATAGATCCACAATTATAAAAGAGATTAAATATTTGCAAAAGTTAATATCGTACGAGTTTTATTTCATTTTCATACAAAACACCTCACATCAGTCGACTTATGATTAATATCTAAGCGGTAAGAACTTATCTTTAATTGTTAATTAACTATATCTATGTTATTTGGTATCAATTGTTTATATTTTGTCCTCATCGCTCCCGATCTTGTGAGGTCCGGGGCCGGCGTCTGAAATTAATGGTTATTAAAGTCTCATTAACGAGGAATCATTGAGGAATGGAGTGGGCATTAATGAATGAATAATTATGGTACTTTGAATGCGCTTGTAAATACAATTTAATTGTAATTAACGGAGCAATCACTATAATTAATATAATATACCTTTAAGCATAGGAACAGCAGTGGTGCCCTTAGTTGCTTTATCTAGGGTTTTCGTCAGGCCCGCTGCCATTTGCCGGAACTCTTGGCTGGCTACCGACATTTCACCGAGCACGAAGTTCAGGTTGCCTTGCAACTCGACGATGCGTGTCGTTATGTTGTTCAACTGGGGACGAATACAATCAGCTTAATGAAACTCACAGAGCTTATTGCAATACCATAAAGGTCGTTAGCATACCTCCTTTTTCACGTTGTTCATGGTAGCCGTACTAGCATTAACGTAGTCCTCCGAGAGACCCTGTTGACGAAAGATATTAATTACTTTTTATTCCAATTAAAACTGACAAAGTTGTTAAGTTTATTGAATGTGTGACTGTATAAAATATTTATAAGCACGTAGGGAGGCAATTACAGAAATAACATTTAATTTTCTGTAATCAACTATAACGAATCCACATACTCGTACAACAACATTTGTAGCTTTAAGTGGCTCCTTGGAGACACAAAGTGCTCAGCCTGGTTTACATTGCTTCACTTAGTTACGTACGGTAAGTGTAACAACATAAAGGAACCACACAGTTAAATATGTGACAGTTGAATGTCACATAGCAGTATCACATTCTAGGTGCTTCGGACATAGATACAGATTGCTAGGCAGTCAGTTTTGCTACATGATGTATCATGGGTACAATGAATAAACCTTTGCTATGGCATCGAACTTAATTTGTGCATTTCATTCTTCACTTCTTCTCTACTTTACGATAGGAACCAATCTTATGCTGAAAGGTGCTACAGTCGAAGTAGCCCCAAGTACTAGTGCCATACAATTAACACTAATTTTAATAATGTGCCTAACGCAGATAAGAGTGGAAAATTCAATAGGGCGCTATGAATCATTTGGGCGTTCAATAGTGTTGGTGAAAACCAGCAATAGTCGTGTGCAACAGAAGACTGGGAATATTTATGACTGTGTTACTTACAGACAGTTTGTTCAAAGCTAAGCTGCTCGACATGATTTGCTGGTGCATGATGCCGATCTGTCTCCACACCTGTGACATCTCCGACTCGATCTTGGCTCCCAAGGCGTTCATGCCAGTTGTCTGGTTGTTTGTTATTACTGTCTCGATATGGTCCAATCTGGAATGAGAGGAGACCTTAACTTTCAGTAGGTATAAGGGGCCGATCAAGTATTACGTAAGCATTATGGGGGGGCGGGGGGTTTTTGCTTTGCTTATTTTGGATGACATGGGGGGTAGGGTAGTCTAGATGATGATTACGTCATCGGTAGTTATTTACCTTTTTACACGAATAGCAACCTCACATTGTCTTTGGTTGAAAACGAAACGCATTTTCGGGGATTCCCGCAAAGAATGCATACGTTTAGCCAAAACAATACATTAATTGAAAAATATTGACGTAAGCATGGGGGGAGGGGTAAGAGTTTGCTTACTTTTACTGACCAGGGGGACGGAGGTAAATAATTGTCATAAATCTGCTTATGTAATACTTGAACGGCCCCTAATCAGATTTTTAATTTCTCTTCCTTGGACACATGTTGAAATATTGGTTGGTACCATTTTGGATCATAAAATAAAAAATTAAGTTCCTAAAAGTCGTAAGGCTAGACCTTAGGTAGGTAGGGTATTTGATGTACAAAGAAAATTTCACAAGGTCGATATTTTAAATTTTCTTTAAAATTAGTTTTTTTTTCGTGCAGCCAATTGACCCTTAATTCATACTCACTTGCCGCTGACAGTCTTGTTCATATTCTTGTGTTGTAACTTGATGAGTTCGCCGACCTCCATCAGAATCTGGTGGACGCCGTACTCGAAGCGCTTCTTCGTAGCTATCACGTTGTCAGCAGTCTCCAAGATCACTTGCTCGCTCTTCGATAACAATTGAACCTGTAATTATGGGTAGGTTAGAAACTGCTAGACTGCTAGAATCTGTAGACTTCTGTTGCTTGATCTAGTGATTGCAATTGCGGAACGTGGGATTCTGAGTTTGATTACCGTTTCGGGTCTAGTAATTGAATTTTCGATAATAGAAAAATTTTGGTAACAGTCCATCAGTTGCGATGTGTACAAAATTATAACTGATTAAAATTGAAAATTCTAGTAATACTACGTCTTTAAAAAAATACGTTGTTCCTATCACAGGAATTTCTCCTGTTTCGCTGTTTACAGACATTTAAACTCACATACGCAACATCCAGACCCGGAACAACTACTTGTGGATCATACAAGTATTTGTTTGTTGGTGTTGTCGATCATACAAGTGTCGTTTTAGACATGGGATTACTTTGCATCTGAATTGCACAAACGGGTACTGTTTGGCGTGACATAAATACGTATCTCATCTAAGAATTAAAATCATCAAGAAACTCCGAAAATCTTAGCTCGATATTTAAAACTCAGAACGTCCTCATTTACCGCTAAAGCTCTTGAGAAAAATGCCCCCTGAACCGTGCTTTGGCAGGCAGATCCGCGGCTCGCGACCTCACTCGACACAGATAACTGCTACTCGACACTCGACCCACACAGATCTGTGCCACAGACTTGATACAAGCATAGACACTATTAATAAAGGCTATCTCATCCAATCAATCGATGGCTTCGGACTTTGTGACGTCGTTGTGTGAAGCTCTTTTGTCGAGGACTGTCAGCGAAATAACTTAATTGAATGGGCAAAAATGTTGCAATCTGAGCAAGAAGAAATCCCAAGAAAATGTGTAGGTAGTACTAAAAGATTGTAAACGCAGTAAGTGTTTTTGCAGTACGTAATGGTACCGGGGTGAATATTAGGGACGCTGGGAGGAGTCGGGACAAAACTTTGAAAGGGATTTTAACGATAAATTATTATAGAATGTTGCCAACGAGGTCTTAAAATAATGATGATGATGATTCAATAAATAAAATTGAGTAGTTGTTGGTAACCTATCATATATAAAAAAAAACGTTGTCCTACCCTAGGAATTTCTCCTGTGTCGTGGGTGCGTTTACAAACATAGAAACTCACCTACACCAAACCCAGACCCGAAACAACTACTTGTAAGTCATACAAATAATTTTGTTCCGTGCTGGAAACGAACCCGCGACACACTGCGCAACAAACCAATCACTCAGCCACTGCGCTAACCGTGCCGTCAAATCCTTGTTAAAGTTTTGCCTGATTCACCGCTGCGTCCTTAATTCATCCTGTTTGACGGTACCTACTAAAGCTCTTCAACAATATAATCACCTCATTGCGTAAAGTTTCGTAGCTCCTGGAGATGTCGTTGTAGGCGTGTTCTGTCATGGTGTTGCTCTGCGTCAGACTTCTCTGCACATCCTCGTTGGTGGCCGCCAGGCGGTCTCCCATGTCACGCAGTTTCGATACTACCTTTGTAACACCTGAAATGACAGAGGCACTTAGAAAATCATCCTAGGTTAAAACACTTTTTCTTTCTTCTCACTTCAACAAGCGAAAAGATCGATCGTCATAAGATCATTAAAACGTTTCCTCGAGAGCACACAACGAAATTTTGCAAATGACTAAAGGAAGAGGGGTTTGTCTTATATTATGGCTTTTGGGAAGACCCTTCAAACGCTAGTTTGAGCCTCAACGTATGCAAGATATATTTATAATGCAAAAAATAATTTTACAGGTCTAACAACTACTACTGGATATTTCTACAGGCCATAGCGACCAAATCTCTGCCGCTCATATTATCCATCTTCCTGTCTACCTTATGGTCTTGATAAAGTCGAGAGTCTAGACTGTAACAAAGGATTTCGGGGTCTCCAATAGAGGCTCAGTAAAAAATACCTTGTCAGCGAAATTAAGTTGGATCCGAGAGAGGAAGGTAAAGATCTTTGAACTGTAATAAAGTTTAAAATTCTTTGAGGTCAAGTAAGCGACGGATGTGTGTTTTACGTAATCGATAAACGTGGAATTTGATAATTGCGTCTTTGATAAATTGATTGCAACCAATTACCACTGGAGTTACGAAAAACATCAACATATTGGTACTATGGCACTCGAGGCGTCTACCTGCCAACACTGAGTTGGTTATAAAGATTAATTGGAAAATTCATAAAATGTAATTGGTACTTTAGGTGATTAACCACCTACACACATACGCTTACGTTGGACATAGCAGGTACAATCGACAAAAAAGTTGGTCTACATGTTAAATCAACAAAAGATTGAGCTTATTATTATTTTATATTACACAAACTTCTTGCATAACCAGTAAGTCTTAAAAAAAATATTGTGAACTTCTTAATCTGACAGAAGAGTAGGTATGTATTTTTTAAAATATTACGCATTTTCGCAGGTTCAAATTCTGCTCGCTGTTCGACTTACGCTTTCCACAGAAAATATTTGTATCAGAAGATTTTTAAAATCATATAATGGTACCTAATGGTCTGAAAATCGGATTCCTTGGTAAAAGCTGTCACAATGCATCGTATAGGTACAGTAGACAATTTCTGAAAAATATAGCACCTACGTAGTGTAAATTGAGTTTTTGTTTTATTTAAGGATAATCTATATATATAAAAGGAGAACTGACTGGCTGACATATCAACGTACAACCGAAACTACTGGGGCTAGGAATGTGAAATTTTGCACACGGCTTCCTATTATAATGTAGGGGAGCACTAAGAAGGGGTTTTTGGAAATTTAACCTTTAAGGGGGTGAAAAGGGGGAATTAGGAAAGTATGTAACCCACGCGGACGAAGTCGCGGGCAAAGTGCTAGTAAAATATATTCGGCTATCTGCGATAAAAAATGAATACAACAGTATTGTGTGCCAATTTAAAGTATGAAAAAGTTATATCTGTAAAACCAACTTTTGTTGCTGACTACCTAACCTGTTAACTTTCCCATTTCGAATGCAGGAGGCAAGGCAAGTAAACATAAGTAGGTCAATCCATGGTCGAATGTTATTATTGTACCGTGACATAAACAAAACAACAATCGATGAATGGACGCGTTTTACATTATTGTATTTTCAAGGTGGCTAATTCGATTTTTTATTCGGCGGAAAATTCGATTGACGTCGTGCGGTAATGGTATCAAAAACCTACTTTAGTATTAAATAGTAAATGTTGTATATACAAGAAGGTTGCATCCGGCATCAGGGGGTTTGTTTTCTCTGAAGCTGATTGTACATGAAGTTTAAATAAATAAATACCTAAGTACGTAAGTGGGTCTATAATGTTGTAAAAACTTACCCAAATCATTGTTGTTGAGAATGGTCTCCGTCGCATTGCTAACAGCTTCTATCGTGTGGTTGGTGGCGCGGTGCAGGTCTGCCAGCCTTGGCAGGTCCTTCCACATGCTCTCCGCATCGGAAAGCAACCGCTGGATCTTCTTCACTTCTATCTCTTGGCGCTCCATCACTGGGAAATTAAATTATTTATAGAAAATAACATTACATAGGTACAGGACGTGGCCAGGATTGTGTTCAAGAAGGTCAGACAGGGAAAATCGTAGATTATATTGTAAAAATAAGTAGTCGCAAGCTATGAAGCTCGACCGAATTACAGTGTACCAGCGAATGATTGTTCTTCTAAGGGAGGACAAACTGCCCCTTCTAGTCCGTACCTCGAAACACCCATGTATCCAGGCTTCCCATTTAACAACTTGTGGAACTCACCTAGATTTTTGAGTATGTGAAAAGCTAACCAAAATCCAAAAGGAATTTAGAACTTTGAGTGAAGAATTTGAATTTGTACGGGTTTGAAGATATTAAATTCCGTGTGTGCGATGTCAGAGCTTCATTGCAGGTGCGTATCCAACCCTCAAAAAAGGTTATGGGCACCGGCACAGAAATCCGAAAATCGGGCAATTCGGTATGAAATCGCTCATGATCGATATAGTGCATTCCAGTAAGTTGTTCCAGATTACGTGTACGATCACCCTCCCTGTCACCCGGAACGCACACCTAACACAGATGTTTAAAAAAATATAATTATGTAGGTATTAATCAAAGCAGATATCTAAAACGTGGCAGGACAAGACTTCTTTGGAGAGCGAGCGAATCGTGCTCGAAAAATTGTTGTTTCTGTCGGAACAATTCAAGTATGTTATTTAGATAACTTTTTGTGCTCGTGACACAATTTCTATTACAATACAAGAGTTAGAAACTTTAACTTTCTATGACTTACGTTAATGGCAAAGGATTTATACACGATAAATTATTCAAAAGCAATTATATCTTAAATGCTGTATATATCTTCTCTAATATCTTCTATGCTGACCATAAATATGTAAAGGGTTCTTTGAAGAAAGCTTAAAACAGCGTGAGCTTATGATCAGCTATTTCTACTATGCTCTATAATACGCAGCGCCACAGCATCGCTGAAGTTACGGTTTGTCTTTAATATATTTTCAACTTTAAATTCTAAAAGATAAAGTTGAAAATTCATAAAAGACAACCATGCTTCAGCTCTGGCTCCTGTGATGTGTCTTAGGCGCTGCGCAAACGTTGACACCTTGTTGTCGAAACGGCACATCATGGAACCGTAGTTCGTGAGTATAAAAGTATTTACGTATGCGCAGGGACTGGGTGATTTCATATTGGTTCTATACAATTAAACATACAGCGGTAGCTTGTATCTGACATAAGATACAAAAGTGTCCAACGTTTGCGCCCTGCCTTATAAAAAATGGCACTACAGATATAATTTATGTAGGTAGAATCTGGCAATAACGACTGATTGTAGACGTAAAATCATAAATTGGTCAGTATAACTTCAATTTACTTCAATACGGGTTGATTGATGTTTTGTATATGTAATAAATTTCAATTGTGAATCAATTTTGAGGGGCTCTAATTTGTAGATCTATGTTTCTGAATTGTCTACAGACTTCAAAGGAAATAAAATGAAACTGAAAACGTGTCTATTTTGTTTTATTTAAAAAAAAAACGGTGTTCCTCACTAGGAATAAATCCTGTGTTGGCAGCGCATTTACAAACATATAACAAGAAGCACCCAGACCCGGTCGCGGGACTAACAAATTACCGTGACCCCGGAACGCATAGAGACATTGAAGGACACCGTGGATTTTAGTCAGTACAAGTCTGACAGTACCTCCTGCCCTGCCCTGGGTGGTGGGGACTCATTTGATGATTTTACCCTCAGAGAGATTTTACCACGCAAAAAAAGCACCCAGACCCGGAACTATTTGCATTCAAATCGAACGCCACTTTTTTTTTAATTTTTACCGATTTTTTTTTTTTGAATTTTTAGAGCATCACAATTAAATTACATAAGAGATATTCTCAAATTGGCCATGTATAGAACAAAAAAAATCAGTTTAAAACAAACTGCTAAGGTTTCCCCACTTCTATCTCATATTCTAATGAACTACCGCTTAAAAGCTTGCAATAAAAGTTAACCAATAAAATAACGTTATAAACCAAGTCCTAGCCAACTAGAATTGAAACGAATGATTGAAACACACCGAGGCCTTAGCACAAGGTTTCCGTGTTTTACTTACAACGTATTTGAAGGACCTATTTATGATGTTTATTGCATAGAAAATGAAAAAGCGCCTCTAGACTGCGACCGACCTTTGTATTTAATTGGTTTGTCTAATAAATAAATTAATTAATTAAAAATTAATTATTATTAATTTCGTACTTCCATTGAGCCGACATCTTAATAACGAGAAAATGTCAGCTAGGCTGTTTCATACGAAACTTGGTGTACAATACTGACGGCACTACGCTTTTTTACTACTTGCTCGCTTTTATTTTAAGATTACTGAGCGTTAACGGTTATAATTGCCTAGGGGGCACGATCTGAATTATTTTTCGCGATACGACCACATTGAGTTGAATAATTATTTCCCTTTAATTTATTTCATTTTTTCATTCGTCAAGCTTTAGTTACACATACCTTCACTCATCTTGCTGTGCCAAGCCTCATCAGCGAGTGACACTTCGTTCAGCGGCACGAAGTCGGTCTGCACCTTGGTTCCGTTGTACTCGCTGAGCTTGAGCTCGTATTTGTTCAGCAGCTTCTCCGCATCCGTGATGTGCTTCTCGAAGGGGTTCATGTCTGAGGCTACATTTAGACACATGGAGCGGAGGGCCTCCTACAAAAGAAAGAGTTTTATAGTGGTTTTGTGGAATTTGAAGTTCCACGAACGCGCGAACTGATCTACTATCTTCATGCAGTGCTTGCTGCTTGCCAAAGGCGGATTATGGATCGGATACCTACCGAATTTCCTCCGTGCTTCAGAAAGCACGTTAAGCACGTTTGTAGATCTTTAGACTTGTATTAGGTAGTTAGTGGTTAGAATCTGAAACGGATCTTCTCTCCTCTTCACACCTGAGGTATCAATCGTAATTGTACCCATTGTGGAGATCAGATAGGCAGTCCCTCAATTAAGCTCCCAGCGTAGTAAATTTTTTTGAATAAGGCGAGACAAATAGATGGTGATGAAACGGATTGTGTAATTGGGTTACTTCACAAAAAAAGGGGACATTCCAAGTAAATAATACTCGTACATTAGTTTGTATGTAAAATTAAGTCACCTAGAATAATGAAAATTCTGAAGGACGATCTAAAGGAATGTTGGTGGTATGAAATGTATAATTAAACGAAAGAAGGAATTGGTGACTCATACTCCAAAACTTCGGATAAGGTAGCCAATTTCAGCGAGGACTGGCTAGTCCTCGCTGAAATTGGCTACCTTATCCTATCAACAGAGGATGATGATGGCTATCAACAGAGGATGTTAGTGATGATAGTGCACACAATTAATACTACTTATGTGCGAATGTGCGCAGAAACTTTTACTTAGCAAGATGAGTTTTTAAACTAACCGGACTTAAACTGCTCTTCAAGCTCTTAATTTCTTTCTTGACTGCGTCAATCTTTGAGTCTGTAGCGTCAAGCCTTCTCAGCAAGGAGTCATCAGTGGTCGACAGATTGTTGTCCAAGTCTGCAGGCGGCGCAATAGCTGGCGTCATTGACGTCAGAGCTTTTTGTATGCTTTCTAAAGCAGCATTTATTTTGGTCTGCGAGTTCTTTTCACGTTCTTCTTTCTGCAAAAAAAGTTTGGAAAAGATTAGCTATGAAATAAGTTGTGCTATGAAATCAAAATCTACAATGTCTTTAGATGCGATTCTACCAGTTCTGCGGAGTACCCCACTGTGCGGCATAGTGTGCCACAATATGTTCGCTCTGGTCAAGTCACTCAAGCAAACACGAACTTTTTCGTGTGTGCGCGCACATCTGGATGCTTTTGTGCATGCTCATTGCTAAACTCAGAGTTGTCAGTGAAAATACTGTGCGCGAACAAAAGTTACGTTCCGCCTTGCCGGTGGACACATAGAGGCTAAACGTGATACCAGCTTATAGTACGTTTATATACCATTACAATAGGTATTATTTAATTATCAATGAATTCCAAAACGCGACCTTTAATAACCACGTTATCGAGGAATAGTAAGTAATAATATTTTTGTGATCTTGTGGATGTAAGTTAAGTTTATCACCTCAAATATAACTCCACTCGTTTTTGAGATAGGAATATCTACATTGAGACAGCGTACACAGTAGTGGTTCGATCACGAACTGTTGAAACATTTTGTTGGATCCTCACGCTCAGAGAAAAAGAAAGATAAATCTTAACAAGATCACAAGTTTGCAACCAGTCAGTTAAGCAGTACAACTTAACTTCTACTAAGAAATTAACATGACCTACAATTATACATATACGAGTACAACTTAACTTCTACTAAGAAATTAACATGACCTACAATCTATATATATAAAAGGAGAACTGACTGACTGACATATCAACGTACAGCCGAAACTACTGGGGCTAGGAATGTGAAATTTTGCACACGGCTTCCTATTATAATGTAGGGGAGCACTAAGAAGGGGTTTTTGGAAATTTAACCTTTAAGGGGGTGAAAAGGGGGAATTAGGAAAGTACGTAACCCATGCGGACGAAGTCGCGGGAAAAGTGCTAGTTATACATATACGAGTACTTGTTGTGTCTGATGAGTGGGAATTGAAAGAGCCTAAGAGGCGTTGCAATGTCGCGATGATCACGTTTAGATCTAGCGCCTCCACTGCCTACGCGAGGCCCTTGCTTGCAAGATAACTTGGGTACGTTTTATTTGTAACTAAGACCTGAAAGAGTCAAAAAGGCCTCGCAAAGTCGATGTCGCTGACAATCACATTTGGTATAAATATCGCGCTACGACCGATAGGAGCCTAGCAAACAGCTAGTATAAAAATAAATACAAACCTGTAATAGTATAGTCTCTACATTGGACAGTCTGTCATCCAGCCTTGAGATCATGCCCTTCAACGGTTCCAAAGCCCTGTGCTTCTTGTCGAGGCCGTTCAGCATCTTCTTCACCTGTTCCCCGAGAGCCTTCTCTCTGAACTCGTGTCTCTCTAGCTTGTCTTCTGACATTCTGATCATGTGGACTAGTGACATCATTGCTTCTCTTATGTCTTCGTGCCTAGAAGAAGGTTACAATGATTATTTGGATAAATTATGAAGCTATAGAAGAGAAAAGGAGCGTATAGAATGCATGGCACTAAACTTTCAGCTTAGCGAATAAGCGAAAGTTGCAGTTGCTTAGCAATGAGCAAGGGTTTCTAGTTCGGTCGCGGGACTGTCTTAAAAGGACATCACGCCCCTGGATTTCAAAGGGCTACCTACTGAAAGAATACGATGGTATTTAGTCAGTCACTTTTGACAGTATAATACCGTCGGGTTCATACGGGACTGAATTATTTCCTGGGCGGAAACGGGGCTATTTCGGTTCCCGCAATTTCTTTAGAAACATTTCGTGTCATAAGAGTTTAGTGCATGCTCCAATCGAGATCTTAGTCGAAACGAAACATACGTTAGTAAATCATTAACAAAAACAAATCTTGAGTACCGAAAGTTAAAACTTGCAAATTTAAATTGGTAAATGTTAAGTAGACGTAGTTGGCTAAGTATATATTCTTAACTGTGGGCAAAACAGTACATATTTAACTACACAATTTACAAATCGATTTCCGATACGAAGAACATACATTATTTATAAATAGGCACAGCACTGTTCCGGTTAATAGGGCATGAGGTAAATACACGGATTACAATCACCGATTTGCTTAATTTGTAAGTGCACCGCTTGTTTATGTGCCTTCCGGGATTCAGTTTTCTAATCACTGGATTGGATTAGAACTGAAGAACAATTTACGAATCCTGACTTCGTAACTATAATATTATAGATCTGGAAGTAAGTTTGTTTGTTATATTTTCTCGCCTAAATCACTCAAGCATTCATCCTGAAAATTTGCATATACGTTGTCAGGTGTAGAGAGACAGTCATAGGGTACCTTTCATCCCGGAAAAAGTACTGCTTCCGAGAAAATCAAACAATAAAGTTTATATAAAGATGCCGCTATTTGTACGACCCATATTCTAAACTAGCGGGCGCCCGCGGCTCCGCTCGCGTGAATATCGGTTACCGCTGCAAAAAGCCTACTCAGGAAGGACACAGTCAGCAACATGATTTCCAGGTCTATTAACAAACACCGACACTAACATCGACGACGCAGTCATCACAAACACTCGACATAGATAGATTTAGTGTTTTGCGGACTTTTTTGTAGATATTTATAAGTTCAACAATTAATTAGAACATTTTATGGTTCTATCTTTTATATTTTAGGCAGCGTACGCAAAATAAGTAACATTTCTGGTTGATTTTTTACACCTTGTGGCTGAAAAACCTAAATATCTTACGCAACCCTATTTTTCTCCAAAATAAAATACAGCCTATGTTACTCGTGGATAATGTAGCTTTCGAATGGTGAAAGAAATTTTTAAAATCGGTCCAGTAGTTTTTGAGCCTATTCATTATAATAAAAAAGTGTAGACTAAAATAACTAATTTCGTATCTACTATTGCTTCAACTATAAAGAAATTAAATGTAAACTAAAAATATATTTAAACACTACCAAAACCTCTAATACCTATTTCATAAAATAACAACAAAACAAATTTAAAAATAAACTATTCAAAGACTAAAAGTAAAAAGGGGCACGCCGCAATCGCGGCGGTAAGACCCCTCTTTGAGGAGTGGCTGGATAGGCGTCACGGCGTCCTGACCTACCGCATGACGCAGGTCCTCACCGGACACGGAAGTTTCGGGAGGTACCTGTGTCTGATAAGGACGGAAGAAACGCCTGGGTGTCACCACTGCGAGGATCGTCCGGAGGACACGGTGGAGCATACGGTGCAGGACTGCCCCGCTTGGGCAGAGCACCGCCGTGTCCTCACGACGGCGATTGGCAGAGACCTCTCGCGCCCGGCATTGGTCGAGGCCATGCTGCGGGGCGAGACGTAGTGGGAAGCGGTCGCCTCCTTCTGCGAAGCAGTCATGCTCGCGAAGGAGGAGGTGGGCCGCGTGAGGGAGAGGACAGCGTCCTCCCTCCACCCCAGCCGCAGTAGTACACGCCCACGGCGACAGACGTCGGCAGACGATCTCCGGCCACCATAGGCGCGGGCATGCGGGCGTCAAGTAATGGGCGACTCGCTGTCCGACCATGGACCATGCCTGGGTCGACGGCGCGTTGTGTTCCACGCGCGCCTCAAGGAGTGTCAGCATAATGACGGGGCCTGTAGAGGGCCAAAGCCTACCGGGGTTGCGGGACTCACAAATTACCGTGACCCCGGTACATAAAGGGCTATTGAAGGACACCGTGTATTTTAGTCAGTCAAGTCTGACAGTCCCTCCCGCCCTGCCCTGGGTGGGAGGACTCATTTGATGAATTTACAACGCAAAAAAAAAGACAAAGTCGCGCTGATAAGCACGGTTTGTAAATATTGCGATGACTGATTAGCGTATTTCAAGTACAACTTTGGTGTTTCTACACCGATTTACACGATTCTTCTTTTATTGAATAGGTAATACTGTTAACTTTTTTTAATTAGGGATTAGAGAGAGTGTTGTAAACGTAAGAGTAGACAAATATAATCAGAAAGCTCCGAATTGCTAAGCTATCGGGAGTTTCACGTGTTATTGTGAGTCAACCATAAAAGATAGACATGTGCTGTGAAAGAATATTTTTATATAATTTTAAGGAGAACATTTCCGTCATACATGATTTCTATGTCGCTTTAACCATTAAGGCTGCACGCGCGACGGATGCTCAAAAAATGGAGTAAATTCTCTCGTTTTCCCAATATTTCCCTTCACTGCTCTGCTCCTATTGATCGTAGCGTAATGAAAAGTATACTATAACCTGCCCAGGAGTATAAATAATAAATGTGCCAAATTTCGTTAAAATCCGTCGAGTAGTTTTTGTTTCTATAACGAACATACAGACAGACAGACAGACAGACAGACAGACAGACAGACAAAAATTTTATTAATTGCATTTTTTGCATCAGTAGCGATCCCTAATCACCCCTTGATAGTTATTTTTTAAATATATTTCATGTACAGAATTGGCCTCTCTACAGATTTATTATAAGTATAGATTAAAACGAATGAAACCGCGGGCAAAACTTACTAAAAATATTTAAAATTAAAACAAGCAATAAAGCAATAAGATATTTATAGAATATCATAAAAAGTACTTAAATAGAATTCACCCATGATACGGCTACAAATAAGTACGACTTTTGTGAAAATGTTGGCAAATATATCGGTGGAAATAATACCTGCTGCATCATACTGTGCTTGTGACCACTAGACCGATGAGGAGGGCAAGTCTTATTTTTTTATATCATCAAACACACCCAGGGAGGGTGGAGTAGAGGTTCTGACGATATCTTACTAACTAAAAATCCAGCCTGTTTCTACACTTGCCCTTTGCGTTTTTCCAGGCTCCCGGTTACCTTAACAGACGGTTCCGCGACCCAGGTAGGCAAGTCTAATACGTCTTTATAAATGGCAGAACTTCTAAGCGCTGTAGTACCTACTTTAAGTACTTTTATGAGCGACAGCTCAAAATTAATTACGAAAGGCAATCAATTGCTGCAGTTTATTGTAGGTACTTAGGTAGTAAAAGGTTATATTAATGTTAGTTTAAAACTACATCCTATGTTATTCCATTCCAAACGATTAATTGGATTCTTGAAACACAGTGCAGTGATTGCTCTTTGTTTTAAATCTCATGTCAGAGGCGGGCTTTCGGACACTACTTTTACTGAATAAATAACCTATTCTTCTGTTTTATTTTTATACCGTAAAGGTGACGTAAGCAAAGTATCGTAGTATCTCCATACTTGCCTGCGTCACCTTTCCCCTGATGGAAAGCGATGACCGTAGTTTTTTTAACGCGTTTAAGTCATCTAATGCGATTTTCCGCTCTGGGCGGGAACGATCCACGGTGTTCCATCAAAAGCCCTTTACGTTCCAGGGTCACGGTAACCTGTTAAGACAGTCCCGCGACTCCGGCAGGCTTTGTAGCGTGGCTGGAAATCACTTAGCGACGTCTGATGCCAGTGGCGTATCCCACGGCCGCTGGGTTGTGAGGTGGACACTGTCCTCTAAGTAACGGCGGCCGCCTCCTCCTTTGCTAGGATGACTGCTTCGCAGAAGGAGGCGACCGCTTTCCATTATTCTAGCCTCGTAGCATGGCCTCCACCAATGCCAGGTGTGAGAGGACGCCGCCTATCCCGTCCGTGAGGTCCAAGCGGGACAGTCCTGCACCGTATGCTCCACCGTGTCCTCCGGGCGATCCTGGCAGTGGTGACACCCTGGCGTTTCCTCCTTCCTTATCAGACACATGAACCTCACGAAACTTCCGTGTCCGGTGAGGACCTGTGCCAAGCGGAAGGTTAGGACGGCGTGACGCCTCTCCAACCACTCCTCAAAGAGGGGCTTACCGACGCAACCGCGGCATACCCCAACATCGGTTGCGACAATGAAATGGTTCCCTCCATACCGCCCTGAGATCGCACCGGAGATCTTCTCGCAGAGCCTCGACTAGCCTTTGTGCGCTACTCATAGACGCACAATAGTGTCCATACCATTGCTGGTGACGGTACGCCTTGTTTTTGAGTCCTATGTAAGTGAAATTAACATATTTTTTGTTTTACTTCCTGCTATTTACCATCTCGGCCTACTCAGCACAGGTAAACGACCTAATATTTGACAACGATAATTCAAACAAAGAGGTCCTAATGAATGACTAAACATTTCACTGTCAAAGAAATGGATGTGGCAAGACTGGTTCGCGTAGGTCGACTCCTTATTCATACCGACATGTGAAATATGGTGTCCACTTCAAAAGTTTGAACAAGCTGGAGACTAAGTAAGTATGATGTCGAATAGAACACTTTAGTGTTTGTGTAAAATACTTTAAAACCTATTTTCATAACTACAAAAAATACAGAAACAAAACATTAAAATCATTCGAGTAGCTTAACATTGTAGTTCTAATCTTTAAAGTAAACGAGCTCATTTCACCCAAAAGTGAGCGCACAATCGAACTTCCTCGCAGATTCTGAACGAGTTTTATAAAAACACATTACGTCTGAAATCTAATTTTGGTGTCTTGTTGAGATTTGAGAACCCTTCTGTCATTTCGGGATCTCAAATCTTAACAAGACACATTAAAATTAAATATTTGCAAATATTACGAACTAAATATTTACAAGGTATGTAGGTACTAAATAAAAACTAAAATTTAAAATATTATTTAAAAGAAAACAAGCGTCAAAGTACTTCTCCGCATCGCTGTCAAGACTGGCAGCATTGCCAGGTTGGATGGCAATGCTTATTCTTATAAAAAAACGAGTTCGATAGTGCACTCACTTTGGTGAAGTGAGCTCGTAAACGTTAGAGAATACCACAACTGACACTAGATTTTTATAGCTACGAGTATAATTATGAAATAGAAGAAAAAGTGTAGTAATCCCTAAAGCTGTCGTGATTGTATATACTTTAAAATAATTTGTATTGTAAGATCTAAGATGGATAGTTGAAAAGATTGAATAGAGCCTAAACTCTATATTTGGAAGAGTCCATAAACAGATCCATTGGCAAGGATTACATATTTCGAAATCGCTTGTTCCGTTTTGGGTCAGCCATTAGAAAGAAGTGGGCGATGATAAATGACTTTTAGTCTTTTATAACAAGTTAAACTCTACGGTATAGGTAGCCTAGCAGGGCATAATCTGCTCTATTTACTACACGAAAAGATACACATTTCCAGTATCGTTGCATCACGTTGCACCGCGTCGCGTCTCAGTGTGAACTGACCCTAAGACATGTCGGTTTCCTCACGATGTTTTCCTTCAGACGACCGTTAACCGACGACCTAAAACTTGTAAGTCGAGGCTCAGGCCTTTACACTGGGCCTCCACTGGTTTTCAAAGATGTATAGAATATTCAAATAGGTAAGTTTTTCTTTATACATCAATCAACTCAGCGTATTGCAGTTCACTGTCGAACCTAGCATCTCGTAAAGTTGGTTCTCCTTTTCTTTTTCTGATTGTTGGTGTAGCGGCTGAGTAATTGGCTGCTAAGCTGCGTGGCGCGGGTTTGATTCTCGCACGGTAGAAATATTTGTGCCTAATTGAGTTTGAATGTTTAACACACAGAACATAATATCAGTTAACTGTTTGGATTGTTCTATGGTTTAAACGCACCCACGATATAGAATAAATTCATAGAGGATCAGAGTCCACGTATAGGTTGTAGGTTTGAACGTAAGAAACTACAAAGTAACAAAACTTCATACATAAATTAATTAACCACTCAAATTACAAAGTGCTCTTTGAGACATCGCAACAGCCGTTATACCGCGATGTCGAGATCTGTCGAAGCTATGAGTATTTTAAGACAACTAAAACCGTACGTCTAAAATACAACGAAATGCAGAAAACAGAACTGGTTCACTGTATATTATAAATAGCTCAAGTTCTAGTAACTAAACTGCAGCGAAGTTTAATGCATTCCAGCTGGCAATACAATACGCACTGCGTTTGCGCAATTGTTAGTGCATCATAGAATAAGATGAAAGGCGGTGCGGAGTACTAATTGTTAACGCTTCATTAAAATTCTGTCTAAACTATTTGGTACATCTAAATTAAATTGACTGTAAAATTAAACCTACTTATTTAATAAAATTAAAAATATTTATAATAACTATTTGTAGATAATCCAATCCGCGAAACCCAGCGCAGCGTTAAAATATGTAATTAATTTTCTTTTTTAAAATATTACCTAATCATATAATAAAACAGTGACCTTTCACCTTTGCCTTTGAAAAAACTAATAACACATTTGGTTACTTTTAATACAGGAATTTCATAAAAATGCAGCGAGGTACATCGTGAAAAGATCAATCTACTCATGTCCACTAAATAAAGTTTTAATTTATTTTCTATTCATAGAACATCAATCAGGAGCTAAAATAGAAGCGGTTGATTTTATGGTCTCTTCCTAGCCGTTCGTTTAATGAAGATTTATGTCTTTTCATACATTATCTCACGATGCACTTCAGTCGCAGATAGATAAAAATAATATTTGAAGATTTATGACTCATCTCTTTGGTT
Organism: Agrotis puta; assembly: GCA_943136025.2. Classification (NCBI taxonomy): domain Eukaryota; kingdom Metazoa; phylum Arthropoda; class Insecta; order Lepidoptera; family Noctuidae; genus Agrotis; species Agrotis puta. The sequence goes on along the minus strand of OW964184.2, from coordinate 4,978,735 downwards.
CACATCAACCATAGACGAATTTTAAGTGCTTTTGCAGATTGCCATAAAGTTTCTTTTCATTTTTTATGACGTTCGTTGATTAGATTAATGTGCATATTAAATTAACATACGTTTATTTTTTAAAGGCTTATTTTAAATTTGAGAATAATCTTTGATCTGTGCATTTATCTAATCGTAAACCTTTTATCCCTTCAATACTTTTATGAGTCCCAAGAAAATTTACAACCGCTAAAATTTTTGAGACATCTGAGCGTGAACAGTGTTTCACAATATTCTAACTGTTTGCTGGTCGTTCTCATAAACCGTGTTCAAATAATAAAACAGGTTTACGCAAAATTTCGATTATAGCCCCGTAAACAGTTTCGTTCGCGTCTATTAATTTTACGACAGTTTTAGTTTAACGCGACTAGGTACCTATAATATTTACGAGCTGTTAAATATTTGGCAGTGCAATGATTCATTGATCGCTGAAAGAAGTAAAAAGGTCACAAAGAAAAATTGAAAAGTTTTTCTTTCTGCTCAGCTCATAAGAGTCGAAAATAGATGTTAAATAGCTTAAAATCTTCCTTACGAATTGAGTTATCAATTTTTTCTCCCACCCAGGGCAGGGCTGGAGGGACTGTCAGACTTGTACTGACTAAAATCCACGGTGTCCTTCAATAGCCCTTTACGTACCGGGGTTACGGTAATTTGTGAGTCCCGCGACCCCGGCAGGCTTTGGCCCTCTACAGGCTCCGTCACTATGCTGACACTCCTTGAGGCGCGCGTGGTACACAACGCGCCGTCGACACGGGCAGGGTCCATGGTCAGACAGCGAGTCGCCCATTACTCGCCGCCCGCATACCCGCGAGCTATCAAATGCTTTTTTTTTTTTTTTTTATCGTGGTAAATTCATCAAATGAGTCCTCCCACCCAGGGCAGGGCGGGAGGGACTGTCAGACTTGTACTGACTAAAATCCACGGTGTCCTTCACTAGCCCTTTACGTACCGGGGTCACGGTAATCCCTTGGTCCCGCGACTCCAGCAGGCTTTGGCCCTCTACAGGCCCCGTCACTATGCTGACACTCTTTGAGGCGCGCGTGGAACACAACGCGCCGTCGACCCGGGCATGGTCCATGGTCGGACAGCGAGTCGCCCATTACTCGCCGCCCGCATGCCCGCGCCTACGGTGGCCGGAGATCGTCTCGCGACGTCCGACGCCGTGGGCGTCTACCACTGCGGCTGGGGTGGAGGGAGGACGCTGTCCTCTCCCTCAGGCGGCCCGCCTCCTCCTTCACGAGCATGACTGCTTCGCAGAAGGAGGCGACCGCTTCCCACTCCGTCTCGCCCCGCAGCATGGCCTCGACCAATGCCGGGCGCGAGAGGTCTCCGCCTATCGCCGTCGTGAGGACACGGCGGTGCTCTGCCCAAGCGGGGCAGTCCTGCACCGTATGCTCCACCGTGTCCTCAGGACGGTCCTCGCAGTGGTGACACCCAGGCGTTTCCTCCTTCCTTATCCGACACAGGAACCTCCCGAAACTTCCGTGTCCGGTGAGGACCTGCGTCATGCGGAAGGTAAGGACGCCGTGACGCCTATCCAGCCACTCCTCAAAGAGGGGTCTTACCGCCGCGATTGCGGCGTGCCCGAGCTATCAAATGCTTAAAGATTTTTTAAAGATAATTTTAAAGTTAAGCAAATTCTTTGCGCGATCAAACAAACAAACGTTCAGCTATTACATTTCAATGGAATTTATCAAGTTTGCTTTGTGTTGTGTTGACTTGAGCTTTCACTTGTTACAGAACATCGAGCATTCGCCGTTTTTAATTTTGTCGAACTGAGCCAGGCATAGAGCGAACTCTCTAGTTGTCTATGTGTCGGCTCGGCACAAAGCTGAAAAGCTTTCGTTTGTTTTTCTATAATGTTACAATTGCAAGAATGCTCATTATTACTGAATTCTGAAGTTCCGCACCGTTAAGGATCTCATAGAGCTTATCTTATGTTACGAACATTCCCAACTAATGTGGGTTTGATTGTAAATAATTCAGTAACACTGCAATGCGACTGCCTCCTCGCATGAATACTGCATCAATACGCGCTCCATTGAGCCTTTGTGGAGGTTCAAATAGAAATGTAACAAAGCTTAACACAGCTATATGTAGAGTCGAATTAGCTGTTTGGTTTATAGGCAAAATATTAATCTTAGCCACAATTATAGGTACTGTCAATATGAATTGCTATTGTAGTTCGTACGCCTTTGAAAAGGTCGTTTTTCGACTGCCGGTATTAAATTATGAATCTAAAATAATTGCGTAAGTATTAAGTTGTTTTAATACTTTTCTCCACACTAGGTATTTCTCCTGTATAGTGGGTGCGTTTACAAACATTTAAACTCCCATACACAAACACCCATACTCGGAACAACGACTTACTAGTCGTTCATTATAAATATATGTTCCGTGCGGGAATCGAACCCGCGACACGCAGTGCAGCAGTTCCAATGCTCGACCACTGCACCAGCCGTGCTGTCTATTGTGCACACTTTGTTGCAAGTTATCTGCATGTATATACAAAACACCTTGTTCGACAATACTTGTATACTTTTTTTTATTGTGGTAAAATCATAAAATTAGTCCTCCCAACCAGGGCAGGGTAGGAGGGGCTGTCAGACTTGTATTGCCTAAAATCCACGGTGTCCTTCAATAGCACTTTACGTTCCGGGGTCGTGGTAGCTTAATGCTTGTATACTTACGTGAATTCTCGACAGTGTGCGTGTGGGGCCCACAACAGCAGCGCCACGGCGAGCCACCATATTCTCTGGGGACAAACGCTAACTTTAATAATTTGAATATTAACTACGACTCAACTAAGTCGTGATCATGTCGTGAGTGAGTGAGCTATGATGAGCTCACTTCGTATGGAGCTTTATTCAACACATCGTTTTGATTAGACAGCTTTAAGTTGTTGATTTATATTGTTGTCTATTGGTCTCGTGGATTACGTATAAGGAATTAATGATGGGTTTTTATTTATGGCAACTACAGTCGTATCAAAATGAATTTGACGACTAGTGTTTGGAATTGACGGTTCCTATTTTTTTAATGAATACTCTCTGTTTGTCGATTTAGCGATGGATGAATCTGGTAAATGATGGGTAAAGGTTTTTTTAACACTAATATATTTTAAGTTTCAGACAATTTAGTATTTTATTCCGCAACTACTTACTTATGTTTACTTAGAATAGGCTTAGTTTCCAGTATCAATAAATTTCAAAAATAATTAGTCCGTCAGTAAGAGTATTTAAAAATAATGTATGTAAGTATTTTTTCTTTTGATTAATCAGTGAATACTCGTATTTACAAAGATAAAACGCATCAAAATTCGAGAGGCTTGTGACGTCAGGACGCACTAAAAATTATAGCATGGCATGACGTATTGTGTATTTTAAATCTTCCTAATCAATCCCAAATTTTAGTTTACGTAATTCAAGAAAAATTACGGGCCACATTTTGATAAGTAATATAATTGACGGACTAATTAGACTTTTTTGGTACCAAAACCTATTGTTTTTGACTGGACTTTAGAAGGCTGACTGTAGTATAAATATTCCCGCTGCACGGGAAATGTAATCTTTTACAGAATGTTTCTAAGATAAAATAAGTAATAGCTAAGTAGTGAGCATTGATCCAGTTAGTACTTACATAAATCTTAAAATGAGATCGTTAGGCAGCTCGAGTGCATTAGATGACATTATCAGGGCACATAAATTGCAATACTGACAGTACAAATGCACCGACCTTACTTTAAAGATAGGTGCTGCTATTAAGTTTAATGACTCTTTCTTTACCCAGAACATAATATAGAACACTGAGATAATATACATAAATATACCTACTTACTCGTACCACAGCAACTGAAACTGCTAGAGTGCTAAGCTGATTTGTATAAAATTTAGTACGTAACTAAAATATAAACAAAGCCCTAACTAAGAAATGGGTGCAAATCATTGATCACTTATTAGATAAATCGATGGTAGATTGAGAAGTAGATATTTATGAAAAACATGAGCAACTTAACAAAGCACAAATCTAATATATTGTAGGTATAAATCTTGTATAACTACAAGAATTATACCTGCTAGTTATACAAAAAAAAGATATAACAAGTTAAGATTAACAATATTATAAGGAGGAATATCACAGAAATCTTAATAATAAGGCAATAGAAGTCGCATAGACGCGTGACCTTGTCGCCGCGCATGTGTATCGTAGGGCACAAGTTTACGAGGAGCGTTTGTTGCGGTTACTTGTGTTATTTGAGACGCGGAGAGGTAAACATGGTGTTTTGCAGCGTATCCAACTGCGGAAACTCGTCCAAAACTTGTAACTTAACATATAAAGGAATAACATTTCATATGCAAGTACTTAATTTTTGAAATATTGTCGTTTTTAGTAAATATAAAGAAATCAAATATTTTTACCACCGCTACAACGATTTATCACGAAAAACGTTTTTTTTGTCAATTCAATAACCATCAATGCTTAAGCTTGTCCATGTCTACTATTACAACTGCTAAAACCAGCAATGGAATTATAGTCATGCGGACTCGCATTCTCGCGGCGCAATAAACAATTCTTGGTACAAGCCGCATGAGTTGGCCGCAATTTAGTGACGTGCCACTACTATTCTGTATCGATAAATTAATTACGTTCAGTTTGATTCTTAGTTTTACCAAATTGGAAAACATTATGGTTTTATGTTAAATGTTTAAATATGAGATGTATTTTTAGTTTTCAAAATCAAAATAATGTTGAAGTCCCATACTTTTTCATTTTTACAAATTATTTGCTTAATCATTGTTAAATGTGACCCATATTAGGTATGTATTTATGTTTATTTATAGTATATAATTAATATTCTTACATATTTATGTATTGTTATTTATACAGCCTGTTAGTGTAATCAGTCTTAAACTTGAAACCAGTGGTTTGGTATCACTTACAGAACGTAAATTCAATAAAAAATAAAAACTTTTTTTTTTTCAATAAAGTCTCCATTTTTCCCCAAAATTATTTCACCCTATTACGCAAAGGTAAGATCAAATACGCCGCGAAATAGCGCGCCGTGCCGCGACGCCGGCGCCGCCGCGTCGCCGGCGCACACTTCAGTGATCAGTCAGCCGGCAGCGTCGCTACGGAACGATCGTGTGTACGCTCGCAGCGCAGCGCACCTCACGACCTCGCGCCGCCCCACCGTTAATTTTTCGCGCAAGTGTTAGTGATTATGTCGTACATAAACGAACAGTGGACCGAAATGGTCCGGGTTTACGCCGCGTCGGGTGATAACCTGAACGAGGCTCGGAGAATGTACGCTGACTAACTTACATCATCTGGACTCGTCACGCAACAAAGGTAGGTATTTTTGCCTGTCCTAAGCCAGGAAAAGTATGAAGGGAAGTTAGTTACATCACAGGTTACCTGTATTTTATGATGTAGTTAGTTAAAACTTATGTAGGTATGTAGTTAAACGGACGGCTATTGCGGCAGGTTAACGCCCTTTGCAGTGAATACGTAACTCGGGCGCATAGTATCCATGAATTAACGGACGGTGTAGGACAGAAACATTTTTGATTTTTTTAAAGAAAAATTCGTTTATTTATTTTTAAATTCAGACAAACATTTTTATAATTAAATCAACTACCTATGGTTTCAAGGTTAAGACTGATTACACTAACAGGCTGTATAAAACTTAAACAATTTCAATTATGTTATTTTAGTTTATATTTTAATTTCAATTATGTTAAATTAGTTTAGTTTATTAAGTATTTGTAGTCCACCACTACACTAGCTACCTACCCACTTTTATCTAAGTTCGTACATAGTCCGTCCTATTTGGTCATTGCTTTTTTTTTCCATAAGGTGAAGTATTGGAGAGCCTTTAAGATTTAACTATATTATAAACTAAATGTATCTACTTACACTTATTGTTTTATTGAATCCCTTTCAATAAAATTAGTTATCTATTGTTGCTAGATTCCTTGGCGATTAACACTCAACGGAAAATTATAATTTATCGACATGAGCTCGTAGTAGTTTGCACTTGCACTGCACTATTCCTACGTGAGAGTGAGCGCTCGATATCATTTTCTGCTTTTCGCACACGTTTTTTATTGGCTGCAGGAGTCACGTGACCTGAGATTATACGTTTTTAGAAAATGTTGCGTAATGTCATCGCAAAAAGGTTTGGTTTTGTTGCAGCAATGCAAAGTGCATATGTAGGCGTTATTGTGTATCTATTGTTTGTTTATGTGGTGGTAGCTGTGACCCGGCGACACTCGTCCCGCTGTAAAATGTAGTACTATAGCATTTCTATTACCTTATTATTAAGATTTCTGTGAGGAATATCTACAATTATAGAATTATAACTTAATGTTGAAGTTTGTCTGAAAACTCCAAATCCCATGATGCGAGCGATGTCCCAGAAGGCGCTAAGGTAGATTAAATCTACATTTATTCTGCATTACACCCTAGCTAAATCCAAACTAATATTATAAATGCGAAAGTAACTCTGTCTGTCTGTCTGTCTGTCTTTTCTTCACGCCTAAACTACTGAACCCATTTGTGTGAAATTTGGTACAGACATAGTTTGGAACTTGAGAAAGGACATAGGATAGTTTTTAACCGACTTCAAAAAAAGGAGGACTGTATTTTTTTTAAATGTTTGTTACCGCATTACGACCGACTTGGTGAACCGATTTTCATGATTCTTTTTTTGTTTGAAAGCTGGTGCTTCCCGTGTGGTCACATTGTAACCAAATCAGGATCTGATGATTCGATCTTGGAGAAATCGAGGGCAACCCTCAAATTTTATAGGCTCACCCATCGTTTTTCGTAAATCTTATGAAGTAATTTAAGTACTTGCGTATGGTAATCATCATCTTATGTAGCTGAGCTGATGATGGAAGGTACAACTCCTTAACAGTACTTTGTTACCGAATAACGACCGACTGGGTGAACCGATTTTCAAGATTCTTTTTTTTTGAAAGCTGGTGCTTCCCGTGTGGTCCCATTGTCACCAAATCAGGATCTGATGATTGGATCTTGGAGAAACGAGGGCAACCCTCAAATTTTATAGGCCCACGCATCGTTTTTCGTAAATTTTATGAAGTAATTTAAGTACTTGCGTATGGTAATCATCATCTTATGTAGCTGAGCTGATGATGGAAGGTACAACTCCTTAACAGTTAGAAGTAGGCATCGACTGATTCATTGTTCGCATATCTCAGGAACTTCACGTCCGATTTAAATATCTTTTTTTGTGCTAGGTATCGTTCAACTTAGGGAATACTGCAAGTTTCATCAAAATCGGTTCAGTAGTTTTTGAGATAGGGAATTTTATTAGCTTATTGTGTACATGAGGGATGTTATTACCAGTGCTACGGTTTACGTACCAAGGTCACGGTAATTCGTAAGTCCCGCGACCCCGGCAGGCTTTGGCCCTCTAAAATAATGAGCACTTACAAAGGAATTCAAATAATTCCAACCTCAAGAGATTCCCTCTAAATAATAGGTATATGTAGATGTTCAAAGATTGTATGGAAACTAATTTTGAAGTTATAAATCTGGGATGTACGATGTGAAGTTACATAAAAAAAATATAAGTACAGTAGCTTAATGAGGCAGAACAAATTCTACGCGAGCGAAGCCGCGGGCAAAAGCTAGTGTATATATATAAATTGTTATGTGGAGTTGTATCCTATAATACATCCGGATGAAGTTCTCCGTATTTAATTTATTGATAAATGCCCAGCTTACGAGCTTACCTTATCTATTCTATAATGAAGCGCTTTGATGTCACTTTTTACGGGACCATTATTTGTTAAGTCTATGCTAATGCGATGTAACCGTGTATAATTTCTTCCTTCCGTCTTAATCTACTTATATTTGGTTTGTTAAGAACGATTGCAGTACAAGAAAAAGGATAGGTGCGAGAGGGTCGATCAAACCGGTACAGTGTCTTGCGGACATGGTACTTGACGGATAGGTATATGCTGAAATATTCGTCCGGGTCTTGGGGTCTATTCTCGTAGTCCGTCAATGAAAATACAGGGACCTATTAGATCTGTCAAAATATCGGGAGCCGGGACAACTGTCCAATCATGTTGTCACGAATTTTTAGTTCGTATCTTATGTTCATAAGTGATACAAAATAAGAAAAACCCGAAACGTAGGCCGAAGCTAAGGGTTTCGTTACCGCTGGTGTCAGCAGATTGTTTCGCTATCCGTAGCATGTTGAATGAAGCTTTATTAATTTCCATGTAAAACTATATCGATGCTGCATGTTATGTTATGCATGCTTCATTATCCTCTCATTTATCAGTTTGGCGGCTATTCTTGCATCAAAACAAATACTTCGCTTCTAATCTTAAGCTGGACTTAGCATGACAGCACAACTTGCATATTCCACGGTCATAGCACATAACCGTCTGATTACACGACTATAAATTCTGCCCTACGCTACAACTTACAACCGTGTCACAGTGTGAAATATAATTTACGGCTGAATAATTGAGCGAGAGGCCGAGATAATGTGATCCTTTGGTCATGACGTCACTCTGTCTCGCCTCCCGCCGTGGAATCGAGGTGTTTACATAGTTAAATTGACTTTATCTGATCTACAAATCACTAGCAAACACTGTAAAAGGTAAATCTTTATTACTCGATTGAAATTTGATTGCTTGACTCTTCGATGGTGCTCTTTAAAGAGGCGGCTTTTAGATCGACCGATCGTCCAAGCATGAGCGGCGAGCGCTAATATGTCGCTATCAGTTGCTAGAATAGCAGGGTGTCGTGAGCGCTGTGGTCAAGTTGTCACAGAGGCTGTGAGAGAGAATAGCACTGCAGGTCGCTGCAGGTACTACATGGACCAGAGTGGATGAAGCAGCGTACGAAGTATAGTGCCTCATCCATACAAACTGTGGCTCACCGCCTCACCTGTCCTACAATTTGTGGAACTTCACTTAGGGACCTGTCTGAAGCCACTACTATACGTCATCAATGTGGCAGAGTTCTGGTTATAAAGTTGAATAAGATAAGGACTCGAGAGAAGAGAACCATCATCACGATGAAGATTAAGATCTTAGGAATTAGGAGAGTTAGTCAATGTTGTTTTAGCTGGCAGGAATTATAAGGGAGCCAATTTGCAGTGCCGTATACTTAGACTTTTATGCGCCCAGTGCGAGCTTCTTTGACTGCTCCCTGGATTGGCCAATTGTGGTCATAGTCTGACCATCTCTGCGGCCATCTAGTCTGCGACCTGTGCTTAGGGTACGTTGGCACTGTGGCACACCTCTATTTTCGGCACTGTCTTTCTATGAAGTTCGCAAGACGCTCAACGGCAGACAGATTTGCTACCATTCAGCCGGCTGGCCAATCTGGCAACATAACCATAAGAAAAAAGAAGAAAGAAGAGAGATAATAATTTCTTGCCCATTCTTCTGCATAAAGATCTACGCTTTGAAAATAGCGACTACAGTAGCTTAATTTACAGTAGTTGAAAAAAAAATAACGAAAAAAAAAAATGGTTGCCCACACCTGTAATGTTATAGCCTAATGAATGCATTGAGTTATGTGACGGAATAGGTACAAATTCATTCATATGGCAGTTTTCAAAATCCAAGTTCCCAGCATGTCAGTTAAATATAGAGGTGTGAATTAGTGAATTCACTTTCTAGTGGTTTCAAAGCCGAGGCGTTATGTTAAACTGTTACCGCACCATAAAACTGAAACTGAATATTTATGTTGGCTGACAGTTTGTCGTAAAACCTTTAACGGATTGTTTTACTATGGGAATACTGATGTGAATCTATGTTAAACCAGAACCTAAATTCCTGACTTGAAGGCTGAGAACATCCCCAAATTCCGAGTAACGTTGAACTATTTAATCTAAGTAGATCTGTCTCAGCTTTTACGAATCAGATTTTTTAACTATACTAAACTGTAATAGATATTATGTATTTCACAATTTTCGATGTGCCAAGACGAGGTCTACAATGGTTCTGTGTTCCCTTGTGGAATGCAAATAAGTAAATGAATATGAATATAATGCGAAAGTGATTAAATGCGCTTTCAATCTCCTTGCTAGCTAAGCTATTAAGTGCTGAGTATGTAAGTATATGCAACTTATGAATGAACGCATACGGCACTAATAAGTTCCGGCACTGACCTGTAGAGCCGCTGAGATTGAACATACCCGATTATGTAGCATTATAAGGTACCAGACATAGATAAAGAGATAATGTAGATGTAATAATTTTTAATTTAAGTAGGTTTGTTAATCTTACTCCCGGTAGCGCTTGGAGCAGTTCGCAACATCATAAGTAGATTTTCCAGGAGTGAAGTTGAGCACGCAGTCATCCTGGAATTCTCTGCTAATGCTGGAGTCGGTTTTCAGTCTGACGCTGCTGAAAACCATTCTTTTTACATAGAGCGACTGTTTACCTGGTCTCCACAAGTTTTCAACCCATTTTGTCGCCGAATCCATCATAGCAGAGAAAAAAATATCATTTGGCCAGCCGGTTATTCTATTGGTCGGATAATCTGCCGTTTTTGAAAGGAGATTTAGGGTCAACTCACACCGAGACGCGACGTGACGCAACGATGCTTGAAATGTATATCTTTTCGTGTAGTAAATAAACTTAGATTTTGAATCTCTCAATTGAAATGTTTGCGGTGCGTCATGTCTCTGTGTGAATTGACTCTTACGAACTTACTTACAAAGTCGTGAACGGGCATTCACGACTTTGGTGTAAGCGGTGAGCGGTGCAGCGAGCGGCGCGAATAACGCGAATTCGCCACTGGCGACTGACGTGACGTTTTTCAAACATTTCTATACATTTATTTTGATCTTAGTGCTCGCCGCGCTAAGTCACCGCTCACAGCGGCAAGCCGGCGCCATATTTTTTTTTATATCATGTAGGTGACAAACAAGCATACAGCTCGCCTGATGGTGCCCGATCAGTGTCCAGTCCTATGGACGCCTGCAACACCAGAGGAACAGCCTTCGCATTGTCGAGTTGCCGACCCAAATAATGAATCTAATTAATCTCGCCTTTACTTCGTGAAGCTTTTTATAGACACCATAAATAGTTTATGTGTTTTTGACATTCTAATAAGCAAAGGTATTTACAATTTAAATTGTTGCGTACCTACCTTATAGAAATACTTCGCTTAATGAGCAATAAATATTTAACACTTGAGGCTAATAGTTTATGTTAATAAAATAACGAAGTACATAGTATTGTGTAATGGCGATCATTATCTAGCCTCTCATTTAAATACCTAAGTAAGTAAGATGATAATTATGAAATAATAAACCTCTACAAATTGTACTTAGTTAATTTTACATAATTGTTCCTATTGATTTATTATTATACCTACTTGTAAAGTCAACCTCGTAATAGATACCTACATAACACATTTTTCATGCATTTCATACAAATCACATTAATTTCTGCAATAATACACCCGCCATCCTGACTCACACGATATACTACGTATCCTAAATTAAAATGGCATAAATTGCATCTTGCACATCTTAAAACGACAATTCATACCATAAATACCGAGGTCCCAGTTGGCAACTTGAACCTTACGATTTCGTATAGTTAATAAAGTTAGATTTGGAGTCGCTCTCTTGGAATGTGCGCGCAGCGTCGCATTTCGGTGTGAATTGATCATTAACAGCAGAAGGCCTTACGTGCGACCAGCAGCGCTAATTCTCTAAGGCTCAACTCACACCAAAAGAGCGGCGAAGGGCAACGAAGCGGAGCGCAGTTACAGTGTCATATGAATTTTAACTTTATTTTCATTAAAATAATATTTATTATCGCATGAGAAACTCGAACGAGTCGCGAGGATGCCCGCGGATCCGCGGGCATTCGCGCGACTCTTTCAAGTATGAGTGCGATAATAAGAATGAGTATTATAGTAATGACAATAAAGTTAAAATTCATATGACACTGAAACTGCGCTCCGCTTCGTTGCCCTTCGCCGCTCTTTTGGTGTGAGTTGAGCCTAAGGTGAAAAGTCCCAGTGAAAAAATGCAGTGTGCAAGGGCAGCGATGTACAAAAGGCTGTTTCCTTAGAGAATATCACTGCAGCAGACAGTAGATATGTTTATCTACTGTCTGCTGTCATACCATTGAAATACTGAAATTCTAGTTTACTGTGAGTTTTGTTGTGGTAAATTAAGGTCTACTCAATGCATTAATTTACACTCATCTCCATATTCATAGGAGAAGGTTTAATTGCCACCCTCTTTGAATAATTCTCAAAGCCATAACTTTCGTTCATACATAGGCACGAGCTTTGAGACCTAAGGCTATTAAATTAAGAGAAGAATGGACGGAAATGGATTCTTGAGAACCTACACGTGAGCAACTGAGCACACACCTACCCACTAACGAGAACAGTTCAAGCAAAAGCTTAACTTTAACTGCCTAATCTGAATAAATAACACGTAAATCAGACGTAGAATTAACACGATAAATAAATTATCTAAGTACTTGTAATAAAACATTTGGAATTTATGGCTCCATGAACAGTATTCCAGTTCTTGAAAGCTCATAAAAACCATTCGATCAAGCTTTATGAAGTCACAACACATTATCTGATAAAATATCTTAATTCTCACGGGAAAACATGCAATGACAAGTTAACAGTAAGTAATATGACGACGTTAGCAGGAGATAAATCGACGCAGTCAACACATTCATTCAACATTAACTATCTACCAAGCAAATAATGTATTGTTTAGTATTAACTTGACCTAATAAGGCACAACATTGCTGTATCTGTAATACATTCGAGACATGGACTCAATATGAACCTGTCGTAGCCAGATTAGGAACAACTACGAGTATTCGATTGGAAGATCAATTACTCGAGACCTTTGATTCCATTCCGTCAACTCGTTATGGGGGTTCTAATAATTTTGGCCATAGATCTTCAATTATGTCGAAGCAACTGAGGGATGTCGTAACTGATCAATAAAATAGTCATTTTTCATCGTTCCAGTGCCGTTTGATGTATTGATGGCAGCCATGGGCCATGAGGCAATTGTTGGACGTTACTAGTGAAAGTTATTAATTACTATCGGTTTTGATTATTGGTTAAATAGTTTTGACATGGAGATGAATGAAACCGTGATATAAGACATTGATTTTATGATGTTGTTGTATAGAGAATCTATAAGCCCTTTAGTACGTATCTACTCACTCGTTTTTATGTGTAATGGGACTCTGTGGAGCTACTTATATCACAATATGAAATCTTGGAAAAACTGGTGATTATCTATTGAGTTCAAGATAAGATGTGCTCCGTGGATAAGGTAGACAATGAATATACCCTAAGAGAAAAGAGAATAACAATAAAATGACTGAATGATTTTGAAGGTAGAGAACGGGAAAATTACAGAAGAATTATACATGATCCGACACAAATACATTCGTATGAGAGAGCGTTAGAAATATTTTTTTTGACACACCAATGGCAGATACAGATTGACATACAAATGCTCAACCAAACAGATCATAAATACGAATGGATAAGATACAACTTGCTTATACTTATTATGCAACAACAAGATGAGCTTGCCATGTACTAACCGCAACTCAAATATACAAGTACATTATGAACACAAGTTAGGGTCAGTTCACACCGAGACGCATCGTGACGCGACATTAAGTAGCCCAATCAACGAATGACAAAGTATAGAGGGAAATTCTTGGAACACAATTTTTGACTACGTAACTTTATTTGGACTAGTAAGGAGGTGAACATATTAAAAGTCCCCGCCCTAGCCCTTGAGTTAATTGTGTTCCAAGAATTTCCCTCTATAACTGTTCGTTTACTGGGCTAAAGCGACAATACTGGAAATGTGTAGGTATCTTTTCGTGTAGTAAATAAAGTTTTTTAGTCATTATTAAAAGGTACGAGCGGCAGCGCACTGCGTCGCGTCATCGGTGTAATGCGTATATTTTTGTGCAGTAAATAAAGTTAGATTTTGAGTCGCTCTGTTGAAATGTGCTTGTAGCGTCGCGTCTCGGTGTGAATTGAGCCTTCTTTCCTTCCAGTCATCAGCCGGTTTGCTCAGTTTATTACTCATAATTGCATCGCAATTACAGGTTTAATTCCCAATTTTCTAACTTTTCTCCCTTCCGGTAAGAGCAGAATTTCATATCATTAGGATACTTAATTAAACGGGTCTTGCATTCTGTATGAGTAAATGTTTGTCGGAGAAATGCTCTGATAGAAAGATAGTAAGAATCGTGATTGTCATGATCTAATTAAGTGATTAGGTATAGAGCGTGTATAGTTGTTATTTTAGAAAGATAATAATGCAAACTATGACGTTTAGAATACGTAGGTATGCAGCAGATTTATCTTAAAATGATAGGCAAGTAAGTTGTGGAACATAGTCCTGTGCATTATTTTACTCGTAAACTCTAATCGGACTCGTGCTTCCTCCCAGGTCGATTTATCCGTTCAGCAAAATCAATCGACAAAATGATTGAAAAATCGACTCTTGTAAAACCCCATCATTATTATGAGAGTGAACGTTATAATGCGAGTCCAGGGTGTTTTGGTAAACGTCATCTACCACCTTTTTGGTTGTGGGTCTTTCTACTTTTCATTACACTACACTACGCAGAAAATTCAAATGAGTGACTCATTTGAATTGTCTGTTTCTATCCCTTTCGACATTTTTAGTACCTTTAGTTGTTGAAAGCGGAGGTAAACAAATCTACCCTTAATATTATAAATCTGAAGAGTTTGTTTCGTTGGAAGCGCTAATCTCAGGATCTCAATATACTGGTTCAAATTAAAAAAAAAAATTGTGTAAACTTATCGATTTGGCTACGACCAAAAGGAGTATCGGATGAAACCGCGAGGAACAGCTAGTAATTTATAAGAATTTTTGGTAGTCTGACACACCACTAAAATTACACGTCAGTCTAGAGATGCACCCATGATCTACATGACTCGTCACATTTACGGCTATCAGTAAAATTAAGTTCCACCTTTTTTTTGTCGGTCTACTGAGAGTCCCGAAAAATGAGTTGTTTTTTACGGGACTGCGTAATTATGTAGGTTAATTTGTTTCTTCCGTCTCCTTTCTGTGTATTGAAACACAGCTTCAATAATACTGGACTTGAAATACAGCTCTAAATTAAATTAAATATTTTATTTAGGTGACTATATGATCCCACATCGCACATAAAATAAAATGTATGAATTTGAAACTAAATGTCACCCCATAACAATATATTACCATTATTAGTTGTTTAGTACCCACTTAGACGATATTCTTATTTCAAAGTAAACATATCACAAAGCGAAAGGAATCTAAAGCTCTGAATCGGCGCGTGAGACCTTGGCCGGTATCCAGGCAAGTCATGCAGACGTACAAAGCTCCCAACCAACTACCTATGTAGGTAATTTGTTTAACTGTCCTGTCAGCCTAGATGTGACAGCTGACCAGCTGTTTGTCACTGGTTTACGACAGTTTTGTATATTCTTCCGTTTCCTTCTTGCGGAAGACAAGAAATGGCGTGTTTTTAATAAACTGCAAGGACCCTTCGTTTGATGGCCTGTAATAGGAGGAAGCATTGGCAAAATAAAAGTGGGTGGCTCTTCTGCAAAACACTAGCAAGAGTTTCAATGCGTTATACTTTTGAAAGAGTTTAAAAATAAAAAGAGCAAGTGCAAATTGGAATCGCGTACGAAGGGTTCTGTATCATTATCTATAAAAACGGCAAAAAAAAAAACTTATCTGTTGTATGGGGACCCTCTAAATATTTTATTTCCTGTTTTTTTTTTATTATTTTTTGGCAACAAAAGTACATCTCCGTCTAACTACCACGGTTCATGAGGTACAGCCTGGTGACTAGTGGTGACAGACGAATAGACGGATACAGAAATACTAAAAAACTGTCAAACTGGACACAGAAAATCTATCAACATCTGCTTCCAATATCACCCGCCACCGGGTGTAACTGAATATTTATCAGTATTTTTGTTTCCTCCGATTCACTTACAGTCTCTCAAGATACAAATCTACAATGAGAGATGACCAAAAGTTTACAAAGGACATTGGCAATATTATTATTACGGCTTTAACAAAATTAAGTCATGCTTTATCCGTATCACTGTCTCCAGCGCATGTGTCCTCCTATTCAGCGTGTGACACATTCTCGCGGCGCATCTTAGTAACTGTAACACCTTACTATATTTAACTAAACAGATTAGCAGTTAGTTCACTTTGACTTTAAGAGACTAACTGCTGCGATTGTTTTGGAAAAATACTACCTTCTATTGCCTAAACTGTTTTATCTCAACTGATAAAACATTGGAGATAAAGCTATTAGAATTTTTTTCACGTTTGGAAGAATAGTTCAACAATCTTTACCTAAACATGAAGTTAAGCAAAACTCGATTTATTTATTTGTATGTATAATTGACGCAAAACTTTATCTAAACAAAAACAACTGACCAAAACCGTGCACTTTGAAACTAACGTCTTGTTCATTTATTGCTAAACTAGGGTCCACAAACAAACAGTAAACGACCTACCACAAAGAAGTCAATACTTAAGCAACAAAACACCTTATTTGGTCCAATTATCGTTGTCACAAAACAATCTAAGTGCTCGTTAAATATGCGTGTGCGCAAAACGTGCTTGAAAAGGTGCGAAAAGCACGCCTTAACGCAACACCTTAGGGCAATAAACTTTTGTATTGATGGCTACTGAGCAATAATGTCCCAAGTGCGACAAAGTGTTTGGAAGAAACAATTTTACGGAGATAAACCATTACTGAGAATAACATAATGTTATTAATCTTAAATGTTACGCTTATTAGTAATATTATACACCCACTTTGTTGTTTTTCTAGTAATTACATCGATAAGTGAGTCTTTGCTCCAATAATGTATGACTTAATTCCATTGACCCGAATGTCAGATTCTGATTAATTTAACATAACAATCTGTATTTACCTATTTTAACTCTCTGGATTATTTGCATTTTGTTTCCCGATTCTTATAATCAAATTATTCGTGTAATTAATGTGGGTTAGCTGTTAAAAACAAATAGGTACTTGGATCAATGTAGCATATCTTTATCAGATTGTTTTCTGTCCTAATAGGTCGAGCTCCTAATGAACTTCCTTACGTAATCTGACTTCCTGAGACAATTCTTGGTTTCTGAATTCAATAGATCAGTGAGACAACATCTCTTCAATTTATTCACACATATTTACGCTGTTGGGTACGTAATTTTTAATCCACCGTTTAGTTTACCGGATCTACCTTGAAATAAAATAAAACCTACGGATGTAGGAAGTCTAAAAAAATATTCCCAAGCATGGAAGAAAGAATGTAGTTTAATTAACGATGCCTATGAAAGACTATCCGCACTGTGACATTTTATTATAGCATCTCATTAAAATGGTAATCATATACGACACGTTCGGAAAGTGGTTATTATAATCCAATCTTGAGAAAATACAACACCAAAAATAAAGAAAAAAAAAACTTACCGGGCTATATATCGCCATGTCGCCCTTTTAATTCTAAATTAAACTAGGAAGCACCCTTTGTTCGTTTTTGTGTAGCACTGGTCGTGCGCGACGATGATTCTAAATTAGCTTGGAGCGACACTGTGTCCGCGCGCGCGGTCTGCTGCGAACTGACGATGAACTTTGTAGAGCTGCGCTGGCGCCACTGCAAGCCCGTCAATGCCCAATGCGCCTGCTTATAATCACTTATTGATGTATTATTTCGATCAACATTCCAAGGGTTGAGAGCCTTGTATTTTTGGACACTATCCATCAATCAATAAGACACACTCAGTTTGTTAATCCCCTTTCAGACATGAAGCCTAATTAAAGTTCTGAACAAACAAATGTTTCCTTGTTCAAGTAAATCACTTCTGTTGATAGGAGCATCACAAACACCTGGTTAATAAGCTAGAACATTGCTCTTTTAAATTCGGTTAAGTCAACATAAGTGTTGGCGCCGGGCGCTATCTTTGATGTATGTGCTTAGATTTTTTAACCCAATTAGGTGCTACAGATTTACTACCGCGCAAAATACCTGAATTCTTTCATAATTTCAATGTAAATAACGTGTCATAATAGTAGGAAACTGTAACGTTCACATTAGGTAGGTAGACGAGACTGATTATTCCGTATCTGAGAAATTAAGAAAATGATAACGACGTGTGAGCAATACACACTATAAAGAGGTCTCAAGATCAAATCAAACAATCAAAGCCTTTTCCCATATAGATTTTATTAAACTCTTTATAGACTATATAACTCTCTGTGTAACTTTTTTAATATTTCTATGTACAATTCTCTTATGTCTACTAACGCAGCCGGCTGTTCTGAACGTTTTACCACATTCTTGACAAGTAAAAGGTCTTTCGTCTGTGTGTGTCCGATGGTGCACCCTTAATATATCTAAAGTATTGAACCTCTTTCCACAAGTTTCACAACCGTACTTCCTCTCATTCGCGTGATACACAAAATGTCTTCTATACTGAGCCAGTATATGAAACGTTTTCCCACAAACCTCACAAGTCTTCCTCGGCGTAGGATCATGGACTGCTTTGTGTATAATCAAACCACTTTTAAATTTGAACTTTTTGTCACACACGTCACAAGAGTAAAGTTTGTCGGTAGAGTGTGTGTCCAGGTGACTCACGAGGTTTCTCGTATGTTTCCCGCAGACTTCGCAAATTTTCCAGTAGTCGTATCTTAATCTACGGACTTTCTTCTTCTTTCTTATAACTCTCTCTTTCTTTACTTTCGGTTTTGGTTCATCTGCTTGAATAGCTTCGACTGTTTCATCTGCGTTTTGTTCCATTTCAAAGGAGACTTCTATTTCGTCTGCATCATGATGAATGTCATGGTCTTCTTTAGTGACGTCGAGTGGTTCGTCGTTTATCGTTTCATTTTTATCGATAACTTCAATTTTGATTTGTCTTGGTGAACAACGAAACATTTTATCGACGTCTTGACATTGTTGTCTGAATTTGTAAGCGTTTTCTAATTCTTGAAGACAGTTTTTGCATATGTGTGTAGGTAAATTGTCTGCTTTGTCCACCTAGGATAAACATAAAATAGTAAGAACCTAGTTTTCCCATAAATACCTACAAGATAAACATAGTTTCTATTTAATAGTACATATATATCTTACCTCAACACCGCCTATAAGTTTCAGCTTGTGAGCCAAATCACAACCATCTTTTTTTTCAAATATATCCACACAACCTGCTAAATTGGAGCACGACCTGCATCTATCCGCCTCCTCTACTTCAAACTTAGGTTTCACCTGAAGTTCTAACCTATGTTTAAGATCCATTAATTTCATATCATCTTCAAAATCGTCATCGTTTGTAACTTCAGCGTAATGATCGTTATTGTCTTGTATATCGTCAATCTTTTGATTTTTGATCGAGGTCTTTTCTTTGACTTCGGAAAATCGGCTCATAGCGTCGAAGTAAGGCCATTTCTCGTTCAATATTCCTTTGCTGGCGAATTTCGATTTCCACTACAAAGAAAACAAATATTGAACGTATATTTAGAGTTAATTGAAGGAGTGACGAAGTGTTTTTATTTTAAGAGAGGGATTAATTACCCTAAATGTTTTTAACAGATGAATCCACATTTCTTGTAGGTCTAATAAACTGTGGTCCAGTGGTATTCCCATACTCCTTAACATCTTTTCGACCTCGCTAAATAAAACAATTAAAACAAATTTTATTAATGATCTAATGTACAATTAAAACCAGTTGGTATGAGAAACGGATCTTAGGTACTTTTCCCACCGCCAGCGACTGACGAGAAGCGAGTCAAGTTAACAAGTAGATAGGAGTTGTTTGTTTGATATGGTGCTTACATCGTGAACTAGTGTATCTTTCATTGATACGGGATCTACAACCATCTCTAGGTTTTTGAACAGAAATAGTCGATAGCTAGTCGCTACCTCGCTGGCGTTAGGACAGTCGCCTTATGTTACATACCGCCATCCACCACGTGGGTCCTTGAATGTTTTGAATGTATTTTCTAACTCTGTCCGAGCGTTGATCAAATTGAAAATCCATTCTTCTTGCCCTTTATCAAAAACATACAATATTTTATTAGTAACGTTCCTTTTTATTGACGCCTTCCCAGTCAAAATATTATTTTTAACGACTATGAAATCAATCAATAGCTCAATTATTGAGTTCGCAAATAAGTGACGTCATAGATGGCATAGAAAAACTATGAGAGATTCGCGTTTTGTTTGACGGCTCACAAAAAGTGTGTATATTTAATAGTGTGCCCAGAATGTTAATTTGAAATGTACATACACTAACTTACGCATTTCGATTTAAAATTAAACATGAAGAGAATAACCTAAATAACGATAACTGATCGTTATTCAGCTTAAAAGACCTGTTTGATGTTTTAAGTCAAGCTTTAAACGCAAATGTAACGGGACAGGATGGAGTGTTATTGATACTTACAGTCAACGAGAGGATTCAAACTGAGCGTGGATGATTCACCCAAGTACAGTTCGAACAAGTTGTGGTACACCCACGTTTTGTTGTTCGTCGCTTTCGCTTTTTGATACTCCTAATAGAGAAAAAAGATTTTATTACACTTTCTAAATCAAAAATGGATTAAAGGATTTGATTTGGACCTTTACTTTGGATTTGATTTGGACGGATACTCGTCCGTAAATATTAGCACATTGGTTAGTAAAGCGTCGTCTCTAACACCCATACTTGATTGTCTGTCAGTTACGGTTTAAATCAGCACAAAACCTTTAACACTGAAAAATGTGGGTTCGTTTATCCCGCAGGTAACGATAGATATAATTTTTTGAATGCGTCTGAGTGAGACTACCAAAATCTTATTGTTCACAAAACGGAAACGTCATCATTTTATACGTATTTTGGCGAATCTAATGATTTCATTGTTGTTTGACAATCCCTTTATAATGGTAGATATTTAAGTCCGGGTACTGGAAAATTTTATACAGAGCACTTACTGAAAACGTCGCCGCCCATTTTCTTCCTAATTCTCTCGACGTTAACGTTTTAGGAAATCCGTATTCTTCTATCATGATCTTTAACAACTCGCTATTTGAAAGAAGAAATAAACTCATTTAATCATCTCTATTCACTTAGATTAATTTCAATATCTAGTAAAAACGAAACACCTACAGCGGTTAATAGAATTGCAATCAAATTATATACAAAAAAATGTGACAAATCATTCTCTATGTATCGATAAATTAAATCATCCTTTGGTAATAATAAATTGCTATACAACTATAGGTGTTTCACTCAAGTCTCAAAGTAAAATGCTTTTCTCTGACGTGTCTAAAGCCTTTGACAAAGACAATTACTATAACGTAACGTTTGGTTTTACATGAAGGAGCGTAAGCCTGTCTCGAGTCTATGATTCTAAACATTTTGCTCAATTAGAACCCGCTATTAAAAAACCGCAGTCATGTGTATCTTGTTACAAATATTTACGTAGGTGTTCCACAGGGTACGGTGTTCGATCCATTGCTGTTTAGTGTTTTTAGAGAATGTACAGCAGTAAGAGTCAAACATAAAGATTACATAGCCTCGGCTGGTGAACAGATACGGCACTGGTAAATAATTCTTCATCGATGACTTATTCATACACCCTCTACTGCTCTCTTACAGCGATATCGATGGAAGATTTTAAAATACAACATAAATGTTATAATAAATAAATGATATGTCTTACTTCCACGCCCATTTCTTTTGTCTAAACAACCAGTCGTGCTGCAATCTGATCTGAATAAATGTTTCTGTGATATCTTTAGACCCTGTAGGACAAAAGTTTTATTTGCTTTAGGGTGTTTTATTTAAATAACATTATTATTTGTTATTTATTGCGCAATGGATATAATTTTTGACCTCATGGTGATATGAACTATTTGATCTGACTGTCTCTATAAATTGTATGGTCACATAGTAAATCATAAACTTACAATGGAATTCATTTTCATTTTCTTCATCATTCTTGTCAATATTTGTTTTACTGTTCTTGGAATATCTTGAAGAGCCTTTCATTTTATGCCTGCATGGAACTTGCGCATTTAAGGAGGCCAAATTATCTGGTTCGAACTTCTGATTGTACTTCAACATAGTATCGTATAATGGCCATTCGCTTTGTTCTGAACCCTTTTTTAGTTTCATACGATGTTTTCTCTGTAACAAGTTAAAACATCGTATCTGACTAATATGCACATAACATTATAAGTAGACAAATTTTAAAGAAAATGGCGGAGCCAACTGGATAGGTCTTCAAAACTGGAAGGAGGATTCAAAAGTCAATAAAAGATTAAAACAATAGAAGGATTCCCTTTGCCTAGTACTGCGACAAATCGAAACTTACGTTAAAAGTCATTCTAATGTGATGCCACAACCCTTTCATGTCTTGAACACAGCAGTCTAGGGGCAGGTCCTGACACCGCATGGCTCTTTCGACTGTCCTGCAATACACACACATAGTTACGACCTTCTCAAATAATTTTTTGACGAAAATGCTGGGGACTGCGATTTCACAATTGATAAAAATGCTGGAGAGGGCGATTTTCCAATTGGAAGGGTACCCAGCTATTTAAAATGTGAACAGAAAAATTTATTTGATATTGACTTTGATTTTAGCAAAGAGATAACTAGAGAAGGATATCAGGCACTATGAAGTACTGCATTATAAATGTTACAAAAAACACAAGGGCGCAAAAGTACTTTACCTCCACATGGTGAGAGGATCTAGTTTCATGTCTTTAGCTTCAGAAACACATATAATTAATTTTAGTCGCCATTCATCGCTCCCTGCAAGAAGAAGAATAAAAAAATGGATGGATTACATGCCTGGGAAGGCGGTGACAAAATGATATGGCTAGAAAGGAGGCGACAGTGATATGGCTAAGAGAAAGGAGAATGGTGATATGGCTAGAAAGGATGTGACTGGTGATGTCTTCTTATTGGAATGTATACTCACATGATTCATATTTGTCTAGTATTTCATTTTTGCCTAAATGTTTATCAAACACTTTGAAATGTGCCCAGCTTTTATTATTAGTTTTCTTGGCGGTTTTGTACATCTGAAATGAAACTAAAATATTATACAGCTTATCTTACTAAACTATGAAAGTCTTCTATTGTATAGTCAAGGATTTCATTGTTAAGCAAAATTACAATATGACAAACCAGCTTCAAAAGGGAACATGGCAGAACATTTCTCATTTGGGTCTAGGCAGGGATAGAGGTAAGGGGACGGATCAGAGGAATCTTTCCAATGATGTAGTCATTTCATACTGAATAACAATTGTGACATGAAAATCTAAATATTTTTCTATTTTCCATGACCCCTTATTTACAGTCCTAGTGGTTCCTTGAGACAGGTATATCCAAACTAATATTATAAATGCGAAAGTAACTCTGTCTGTCTGTCTTTTCTTCATGCCTAAACTACTGAACGAATTTGTGTGAAATTTGGTACAGACATAGTTTGGAACTTGAGAAAGGACATAGGATAGTTTTTATTACAAAAAAAATCTATCTGCCGAAAGTCACTATTCCATGCGAACGAAGTCGCGGGCAAAAGCTAGTAAAAAATAAATAAATATTCCACAACTATCACATAATGCCATCTAGTCCCAAGCTAAGCAGAGCTTGTGTTATGGGTACTAGACAACTGATAAACATACTTATATACTTCTAAATACATACATATTATAGATAAATTACACCCAGACACAGAACAAATGATTGTGCTCAACACACAAACATTTGTCCTGGGTGGGAATCGAACCCATGACCTCCGGCATAGTCAGTCAGTTAGTTAGTCAGTCATATTAATCAATATTAATAACAGATTGCATTTATCGTTTATTTATTGGTATTATGGACTGATTATTTTACTTACATCATAGGTGTAGGACCATTTCTTTCTGACATGGTCAACAGTCATTTCACTAGGAAATCCATTGTCTAGCAGTAACTTGTGAAACTCCCTGTTGAAGTAGACAACCAGTTATATTCACTTATATTTAATTTTCAAAGAGGGAAATACATTTCGGTTTTAATGTGTAAAAAAAAAAACAATATTGTATAAAATAATATTTTAACAAAAATAACTAAGTAGCTGATGGTAGCTCACCAGAAAATATAGGAATCATGCTCATCAAACACTTGGACTACTGGGTATAGATTCTTTTCTAGTGGTGATAAGATTCACTTAATTACCTATAGTAGATAAATCTTTTCATTTTAAAATTTTATCAAATTGGAATAAAGTAACTTGGGTCGATTATAACAAGTTTATGGTTACGATAATCTGCTTAACAACAAGTATTATTCTCTATTAGTGTTATCATACTTGACTCTACCAACCGACAGAATTAATTCATATTAATGCGAAACTTACGCCCACGGTTGCTTTTTACTTTTAAATAGCCAGTCATTCTGGAAACGAAGCTTAAACAATCTTCTAGTGAGATCAGACGTCCCTAAAACATGCAAAATATACACAAAATTTATTAAAAACCTTGAGTAAATAATGAGTAACTCTATCATGAATAATAAGGTGTTTCAATGGGCCATAATTACTCACAAACGAAAATTTTATCCTCCATAGTGAGCTTTGACAATTGTTATCGTATATTCATAATCCTAATAATGGGAAAATATTTAATTATTTGTTCAAAATTGATAACACTCTAAAATTACGACAAGTTGGCGAAATGTTTTGTTTCTTAGTTTGACAGTTATTTAGAACAGGCAACATTATAAAGCATAATCGACTAAACTTAGCATAACAAAAAAAAACCGTAATTTGTGCTTATGACATTTGTGGTTATTTGACATATTAGTTTCATGGACATCACTGGAATATTATTTTGGTTCTGCGATTCGTCCTACATTATTTTCACGTGGTTTTACAAATTTCGGCATGTTTTATACAATAATCTTGTAGTTTTGAATTATATTGGCGACAATGCATCGACTTGTGTCTGCCAGGAATATATATCATAGTTCTTTTCATGGAGTTTCGCTGCCCGCGAACAATTCCTTAAAAAGTACGTCAAATACGGAAATAAAATGTTCCTTTTGCCGAAGGATTTTATTAGGCCGCCTTGGTGCAGGTAATTTTATTTTAAGTTATCAAGATAATTCCAATTTTTACAACATAAATCATCTATAATATAAACATGCACCATACATAGGTTATTGAGTTGCATAACATTTCCCTTAAGTATTATTTTATGTCTAGAAAACTTATATTCTGCGAGGCACCAGTCCACGAAAACGGCCAATCTTCTAAGTTCCCTGAGAAAAAAATCCAAACATAAGAATTATAAGAAGTATGGAGAATTACTTGAAGGTAAGAGTTTGTTTACATTATTAACACTGACCTACAGTAGTAAACAAATGTTTTTATTCATATCGTCTCTGTTTATTTCAGTTGGCGAGCAGGCTATGACTGAAACAAAGGTGTCAATAAGCAAATTAAGAGCTGTGCATCTTTCCAAGTTAGCTTCTAGTCCTGTCTCCCTTGGTCAGTTACATCAACTGACTACAAAGTCAGCAAAGAACTTACGAGTAGCTGAGGTGGACCCTGAATTACTTCAGACAGTCAGAGACAAAATATTAAAGAAAACTCCTGTGAAGAAATCCCCAAAACCAGTCACTGGAAAGTCGAGCCTGTCAGATATAATATTGGAAGATGATAAATGTGCACTAATATACTCTAGTCATCTAGCAAACTTAGAAGACAAGTTCAAGACGAAACAATACATAGATATGATAAAAGAAAGTTACTATGATTTTCAAAAAGCTACCCTTTACGACCAGAAGTTGCAAGACCTGAGATATGCAATAAATGAGGGTTTGAATCAGGAGTTCAACCTGAATGAAACTATTTCTAGTAAAACTGACCTTACACCTGAACATTTTACTCCCTTACCAAAAGGTGCGCACGCTGTGTTCAGGGAATTGTTTGTAGATAACCATTTAGATAGCTACGATCATGAATTGATGAGCCATATCACCAATATGCAGTAAGTAAAATTTTATTTGCCATTGACAGCATAGTTGGTTTTTTAAGACTTAATTTTGGTTGACCTTGTTACAGACTATATTGTAATTGTAATAGAAACTAATAAAAGAACAATATAATTGTCAAATGACTATAATAATGACTATCTATAGACTATAACTGGGTTGACTGACAAAAACCTAAAAAAAGTTATGAGCTAGAATCTAGTAATATTGAACCAAGATGGGCAGTTGATGAAGAACCTATAAGTCATATCTTCTATGTAAAGCGATTTCTAAATAAAGATCTTTTACCTTGTTATTTCCAGAGCGCAAGGCCTTGCTCATCCAGCAATAGAAGACATCTATGATGACCCAGCACTGCACAATGAAATAGTTGACCCCAGAGATGACCTGGATTTAGACCATGTGGAACCTACTCCTGCGACTACTTTGAAAATTAAACAGGTGTAAGTCTTTACCAATGAACTTAAAAAAAAAAAAACTTCAATAACAATTTCATTCCCTACAAGACATTAGATAAATATTAATGAAAAAGGCAATCATTGTTTACCTTCATGTAGCTTGTAAATAGGCTGAATAAATAAAGATATTAAATATGACTATCATGTTTATAGTACTGATCTGATCGTGTTTGCAGGGCAGACATGGCCAGGAATTGCCAAAATAGAGAGGTTTGGAAGGAGAAAGGGCTTTGCCCAGCAGTGGGGCACAGAATAGGCTATTATAATTATAGTACTTATCTAAACTAACATTACATGAATACTGTAAAGGGTTTTGCAAAGGTGTGCCTCAGAAATTACTAGCAGTCAGTTTTTTCAAGTAATTAATGGGGGTGAGCCTGTTGCTATTTTTCTTTTAACTTACATTTACATAGTGCCTCTGAATACCATGATAGTCCATCAAAAGTGCAATTGTTTTATTCTCTCCAGGAAAAAGGCAATTCGAGACAAGATCAGGGCAAAGCGCAACAAGCGTCGAGCCAAGCAAGAGTTGAACATGAAGCAAGACATGAGAGACTTGGAGCGGCGAGGCAAGCAAGAGTCCTTGCATCGAGTGCTCACTGCTCATCTGCAGCTTCTTTGCTCTCTAAATATGATACAAGAGGTGAGGTATTTGAAACCAGTTACAGAAAAAAGTTTATAAAGACTACTCCTCCTCCTTGAAGAAGGAGGAAGAGTTGGAAAGGATTGAAGAAAGTCTTTGCCTAGCAGTGGAACAGAACAGGCTAATAATAGATCTGATAAAAAATCAAAATACAGTATATTTTAAATCAGCATGTATTCAACTTTATGGATATGGGAATTGGGTTGATTTTAGAATGTCAATAGAAACAATAATAATCCATTAGTAAGTTTTAAATAAATTTAAATTTAATTGTGTGTGACTTTAAAGTTCATTTTTGCAAAGTGGTTATATTCTAGTTAACAGACTTAAAAGCTATTTGTTTTCAGAAAATGTAGTTTCCTTTACTATGTCCGTCGTCTTTTTGTTGTTTGTGGCCATTAGTATAACATTTCTTTGTCGATTAGCATACTCATAATGTCTAGACGTGACCACTGTATGTGGGTCATGTACATGACTTACTTAGTACATAAGACTCTTTGTGAGTCTTAGATCATTTTGTATGTTCCTCGCCGTAGTAGATCTCCATTTTAAATACTACTACTATTTTTACAGTTTATGCGTCACAATGAAATTGCGTGAATTAACATTTTATTTTAACGTGGTAAAATCATCTAATGAGTCGTCCCACCCAGGGCAGAGCGGGGGGGACTGTCAGACTAATAGTCATATACGTTCCGGGGTCACGCTAATTCGTGAGTCCCGTGACCGCGTGGATTAACACATAGGATAACTTTTATCCCTGTATAAGATTCCTGCGTTATTATTTTCGACTTGCACGCGAGCAAAGCTGCGGTCAAAAACTATTAATATTATAGAGTAGGAAGTGAAGTACTCATTGCATGTTGTTATTTGATTGTTGATAATATTCCATTATCTGTTTTTATTGAATTTATTATTAAAACAAGACAATCTCAATCAATGTTTACATAAAAATATTCCAAAACAGATTTGTGAATACTCTTCGCCGTATTCCTTATTATCGTATATTGGACTTTAATTAATGATTGAAATAAGGTTGAATTTACAGTAACTCGTGGACAAAGTAAATATTTACGCCTCAAAATATTTACTTGTAACCTAGTTTTTATGCGAAATCTCTGTTATCTTATCAGAAAAGTCGGTGACCGCGACAAACGGAATAAGATAAGCCGATTTGAGAATATAATCCCAAGTATGTATTATGTATGTTTGATATTTGCCAATGTTTCATTGGAAAAAAAAAGCGAAATCAAATGAACTACTAATAGATGACAAGACCTTTTTGGTGGTGTTAAATCATCAAATGAGCCTTCACGCCCTGGGTGGAGAGGAAGGGGCTATCAAACTCTTATTGAATAAAGACTACCCTGTTTTTTCCATTGTCCTGGGGCCGTATTATGACGTCTTAAAACCAGGCTTGTTCCAGTGACTGAGTGAAGTGGCGCTAGACGACATGTATAGCTCTTGTCTCTTTCACTCACTGGAACAAGCCTGGTTTTAAAACGTTGAACTGGCCGCTGAGCGATCAGGCCCAGTGATACCCTGTTTAGACAGATCTACGCCTCCAGCAGGCGTTTGGCGCTATAGCTTTGAGGCAATTGAGTACAAGATTTCTAATTTATTTACTACTTAAGTTAGCCGTTAGCGCAGTTGCCGCCGTGGTAGAGCGATCAATTGCTTCGCTGCGTGTCGCGGATTCAGTTTCCGCACGGAACAAATATTTGTATGACCCGCAGATAGTTGTTCCTTGTTCTGAGTCTGTCTCTTTGTGTATGTGAGTTTAAATAAGGAGCTAGTTCGAATTCACCCCTTGATACAGGAGAAATTCCAAGTGTGGGGCAAGACAGTATGGAAAATAAAAATTATGCGACAGAGATGATTCATCGTCATTTTCGCGCTTTCCTATTATACATATTAAAAGGGGTCGGCGCAAAACGTATTTGCGAAAAAACTACTATTTCAATTTCTTTTTATAGACAGAACACATTCTACGAATTATAATTATTCGTTGACACTGTCGGCTTCCAAACATTCTTGTTACTTGCCCAATACAAAATATACCCAGTTTCCATCACAACAAATTTAATTTTTGATTGGCATGCACACTTGCACAGTGCCTTTATTTGATATAATGTTGGTTGTTACAGGCCCACCAAGTGTTACAGTATTACAGACAGCGGGGCTCGAGGGTCGCCAGTCATCCCAAACTCAATGATGTCAGAGTGTACAACACTCTTTTACATGGATATGCGCATTCTGTAAGTATCATAAATTACAGTAATAATGGCATTTTCAGATCCTGCAGATGTTTTTCGTTTATTTGTCTGTCGAAATGATATTCCCATGAATCGCTGGAGTTATAAAGTGAATGGAGAGGAACAAGATGCTTCGCAAATAAAAAGCTTCATGAGAAGAGGAGCATTCTTCTGCCATTTTCTCATCACGGTTTGGATTGCCAGCAAATTTTTTGCACGTTGGATGGCGCGTTGCGCGGGTCAGGCCTACGGAGAAACAAACATACGGCTATGTATTTTTTTTTTCACAAAAAAAAATGTATTAGCGCGTTCAAGGAGAAGCGGCTCGAAAGGCTTCCGTTCTTCACGACACGTTTATTCTCCTATGTCAGCTGCCACTATTATTCAATGCCTATTCAAACAGTCCACCCATCTTTTATTTAGTTTCTTTCTGTGTATCGTAATTACTGGCGCAATGAACGCAAATTATCATCAT
Source organism: Agrotis puta (assembly GCA_943136025.2). Classification (NCBI taxonomy): domain Eukaryota; kingdom Metazoa; phylum Arthropoda; class Insecta; order Lepidoptera; family Noctuidae; genus Agrotis; species Agrotis puta. Next base: position 4,948,764 of record OW964184.2, on the reverse strand, counting down.
GTTCGCAGGGACTGCTAGACAATATGAAACAACTGCTCTCCAACATGGCGGAAGATGGTGTGGAAGCAAACCCTCAGACGTTCGCGGCGGTCTTCGAGTGCATTGAGAGGAGTGGAGCAGATGATAGGATAGAACTACTTAACTATTATAAGGAGCAGATGAATGAAAAGGTTTGTACGTAGGGTTAAATAAGATTAACTGGTTAAACTCCGCAGGTGTAATATTGTCAATATCCAAAAATAATGTGTTAATGTATTACCAACTACTACTACTATGGGATGATTTCTGACTTTTACGTGGGCAAAAGAGTGTAGAATCTATTATATCCATAAATAACTACAGGATGGAAACAATAACGCAATAACTGAACTCATTTCCCATTCTTTTGTTCCAGAACATCACACTAAACGACTTATTAGCCAAAACAAAATTCTTATACGACCAGCGCGAAGTAGTTCTACAAGCGATCCATAGACTACAGCCCGACTTCCAACCTCAATACCCGCCTCCCGTCTTGGACTACAACTGTCCCTTACTTGACAAGATCACGCTTGACCACGCGGAGAATAGACAAGGATTGCTGACGTCACCGGCTGAAGGTCTATTGTCTTTGGAAGAGATGATTCAAAAAGGCAAAGAACAGTTGAATATTGAAATTAAAGGAGAGGTTGAGATACAGAATATTGGTGTCAAAGATGATCAGTCAGAGTCTGTGAAGTTTTGTGTAAGTGTTTTATGATTACTACAAATGTTTATATAGAACTAGCTTTTCCTAGCGGCTCCACCCGCTCCCCTTCAACCTCCTTTTTGCCTATGTCACTCAGGACCTGAGAACCTGTTTTTTTTTTTTGCTTCCAACAAGTGAAAGAATCTTTGAAATGGGTTCAGTAGTTTCGGAGCTTATTCAATACAAACAAACAATCAAATATTTTTCTCTCTTTTTATAATATTAGCGTAGATCAGTGTAGCTGTACATTAATCTCCGGAGAAGTCACAGGCTTTAATGAGTAGCAATCAGTAATTTAAAGCCCTTAATCTATAGACAGCCAACTTACAGCTTGGCAAAAAAGAGTAGAAAATCGGGAGGTCGCCACTGTACTGTTCATGTGGCAACTCGCTGTGAACGAATAGAGTATCAACATATCGTCTTGATACTTTAATTTCTATTTTTTTTTAACAGCTAATTGCTTATTGTAATCAGTAAGTAGTACGTCATTTAATTGAATAAGAAATTCTTCTCATGATACTGCCTAAAAATAATTATATATTAGATGTAAGCAATCCTGTGGTTTTTTTTTAAACTCACACTTAACCATTAAAATAATACGCCAAATTTTTTAATATCAGAAAGAGCTAGTCTCCTAAAAAAGTTTTTTAGGTAACTTACGGATTCAGGTATCCACCTGTTGGCCAATTAAAAAGAAAAAATATTGTTAGTAAAACATATATCAAAAATAATAAATATTTTTTTGGTACATTTCTAACTTTTATGATATAATAAACATAGTTGTCACCTTATAATCACATTCAACAGCAAAGTTATGTAGAAATCGAATTTAAATTAACATATTGCAAAGTACGACACTCACGTATCAACATTTCACGAGCGCGCTATACCAAAGTAATGTCAGACGAAAAGTAAACATAACCTATGTGCTCGATGATTATTTTAAAAAAATCCTTTTATTTCATATGCAAGCAATTCAAAACAGAATGGGGTTAATTAATTAACACTTGATTCATCTAAAAATAACAAAACAAACAAGTATATACCTGTAATATCAGCGGTTCTTTGGTAAACATCGTTGAGATCGGTAAGTATGGTTTTGGCCTCTTTTTCTGCCAAACAACGCCTTTAAATCTTGTAAATAATGTCTCTACCAGCACTTCGGATGGTTTTATTCATTTTTTATCACGTTTTCTTTTAATTTTGTGGAACAATTATAAATTATACAAACTCGCGAACTTTGTTTACATCAAATGACATAACTTTTTAAATGTTGCCAGCAGACAAAAAAAATTAGTTCCTTTTCTAGACTTTTTTGCCAAGCTGTACTCTTGCTTCAAGATTCCCTCAGTCGTGCTTTATTAAAAAATGAACCTTATTATTTGCATGAAGTAAAAGTTCTTACTCACGTGAAATGTTTCAGTTATCTTTTATTCATTTACACATTAAGTTGATAATAATAAGGGATATTTTCGAATGAAGCGTCACTGAGCCAAGACTAAATTTAAATTCTCTCTATAAGATTTGGGCCTAAGACCGTCAAATTTAATTCAATTATTCTTTTTTTTTGTCGTGGTAAAATCATCAAATGAGTCCCACCCAGGGCAGGGCGGGACGGACTGTCAGACTTGACTGACTAAAATCCAGGGTGTCCGGTACGTAAAGGGCTATTGAAGGACACCATGCCCTGGGTGGGAGGACCATTTACTCAAAAAAAAAGTACCGTCAAATGGGGTGAATAGGGACGCAGGAGTGAATCGGGACAAAACTTTAACAGGGATTTTAACATTTAATTAATATGATAGCTAACCAACAACTACTCAATTTTATTTATTAAATAATACTTCATTATTTTGAAACCTTGTTGGCCACATACAATCATAATTTATCGTTAAAATCGGTTTCAAAGTTTTGTCCCGTTTCAACAAATGTTTTAAATATGGCGTGAAAAGTGAATGCGGTCCAAAAAAAAATCTAAGAGCCATAACCATTTTATTAAAAAACCAAACAACCAAGACATATTTTATTCCATATTTTTATGCTGTAACGAGTTAATAATCTATGTTATTTCATCAAACAGAGAAAGAAGCTAGCAGAGACCGAAGCAGAATGGCGCGGCGTGATCCGCGAGTCGTTCGTGCGGAACCTCGGCACGCTTAAGTCACAGAGCTGCGCCTCACACTCTGCCATCACGCTGTATCCTTACCTAACAGTTTTAGACGTAAGTCTACTTTTTAATAAAATCATTGGTTTTTCTTATTTGCATCTTCTGTACATTATTTCGTATCTAGTTCAAGTTCTATGTAAATAAAACAAATTCATAAAATTTTGTATTGATTAAAAAACTGGAACGATACGCCAATGCTTATGCGCAATATCGATGATTTCCAACGTAAAATCGATATTTTTTTTTTAAATTGATGTCTCGTGGACATCTCTAGTTAGTCTAGTTACCCACCTTTTTTATCGTGGTCAACAACTGCCTGCCTTTTCCCAACTATATTGGGGTCGGCTTCCAGTGAAACCAGATGCAGCTGAATATTAGTATTTTACATGGAGCGATTGTGGTGAAATCATCAAATGAGTCCTAAAATCTAAAATGAGTGGTAAAATCATCGAATGTAAAGTCCGGGAGGGATTGTCAGTCTCGTACTGATTAAAATCCGCGATGATCCTTCAATAGCCCTTCACGTTCCAGTGTCATGGTTACATTATGAAACAGTCCCGCGACCCTGGATAGTTACACACCTTTTTTTTTTAGGGTGGCAAAATCATCAAATGAGTCCTCCCGCCCTGGGCGGGGCGGAAGGGACTGTCAGACTCTTACTGACTAAAATCCACCCGTGTTTCTTCGGATGCCCTTTACGTTCCGGGGCCGCGGTATCCTGGATTAAGAAAAAAGCCGCGACCCCAGCAGGCATTTGGCCCCGTCGGTGACGCGTGAAACACGACGCGCCACCGACCCGGGCTTGGTCCTTGGTCGGACGGCGAGCTTACCCATTACTCACCGTCCGCAAGCCCGCTCCGCCGCTGTGCCCTCTGCTGTTCAGAGGGACACGCGTTGGAGCATCCACCCGACAGGCTATTCGCATACGGACAAAGAGACCCCTCAGGCAAACAGTGCCTAAGGAAGAGTTTTGCCCGCATCCCAGGGTGCACCGGCCCGAAAAACTGGTCTTCCCCCCGGACGTATCCGAAGGGGAACTCCAGTCCACGGGCGCACGTGGAGGTTTCCTGTCTTAGCACCCCTAGTTACCCACCTACCATGGTTTTGGGAAAACCTGCAGAGTAGGTCGTAAGGTTTTACAAATCTTGACCAGTTTTGCATAGTATTTTTCATTGTTGTTACAGGTAGATCAATTTGTAGAGCTCATAATGGGCGAGCTAAGTAAGCTGGTGGACGGCAGTGAAACGTACAGCCCTACACTCAAATTATTACAGAGAGACCTAGGAACGCAAGTATATCAGAAGTAAGTGTTGCCACCATATACTGACATTTAAGACTATCATAGCCAGAATTTTACCCTTTTTTTATCTTGGTAAAATCATCAAATGAGTCCTCCCACCCAGGGCAGGAGGGACTGTCAGACTTGTACTGACTAAAATCCACGGTGTCCTTCACTAGCCCTCTACGTACTGGGGCCACGGTAATGGGTAAGTCCCGCGACCCCGGCAGGCTTTGGCCCTCTACAGGCCTCGTCACTATGCTGACACTCCTCTACGCGCGTGGAACACAACGCGCCTTCGACCCAGAATTTTACCCTTTAAAAACATATTAGTAGCACAATATCTACGTAAAGTAACTAACTCAATTCTTTTTTTGAAAACTTTAATGCAGATAGGTTTTTACACTGATTTTATTTCGTAATTCGCTGATTATGTTTTAAATCAAACCGAAGCCGTGTAATCATCTTGGTATTCAATAAACTAAACATTAACACTTTTATTTTTTGCCAGGTATCAAATCGAGCAGTATCGTCGTAATGGCACATTACAGAAGATTGAGCGAGTCTACGAGAAATATTGCGAGTGGTACGTCAACCGACAATCTGTTGACGGCACTAAATTGCCGTACAACGGACGACAGGCGTGGCAGGCGCTAGTGCATATGAACAGAGACGGCGCTAGCTTGGTGAGTAACCATAATAATGGAACTACTGCGAGTGGTATGTCACTTTGTAGTCGGTAGACGACACTTAATTGCCGTATAACGTACGTGGCAGGCGCTAGTATATAATGAACAGAGACGGCGCTAGCTTGGTGAGTAACCATAGTAATGGAACTACTGCGAAGAGTACGTCAGCCGATAGTCAGTAGACGACACTATATTGTCGTACAAGGGACGACGGGCGTGGTTGGGGCTAGTGCATATAGAGTCGGTACTAGCTTGGTGAGAAACCATAGTAATGGAAGTGCTGCAAGTGGTACATCGATCGACAACCATCAACTGTCGAACGACAAATATTCATAACAACTGAAGCAATGGATAACTAATTTCCATAAAAATCTTTAGGATTGTGATTCAAAGTGCGGATCTAATTAACAGGATTCTCTGGAATTTATCTTGGTTCACATATACATAATGTTCAACATAAGAAATGTATGGAACATGTTTCTTTCCCACCTCTACTTAAAGCCTAGAATTGCTTGCACATTAAATTTTATAAGGTTGCTATTATTTTGTTCAGGACATAGAAGAGATGCCGTGGCCAATGGAAATGCGTCAGAACGTCGGCAAGTTCCTCTACAACATTATTATAAACGACGTGAAGATTGACGTCAACATGTTCAAGAGCAAAGCTGCTAAAGAGTAAGTTGTAGTTTTAGTTATGTTTCTCTCTATTTTATTTTTATTGGTTAACAAGTTTTTGCCAGCGGCTTCGTCTCGGCGACGCCGTTCATATCTTGGCACCCATGAGGACCAGACCCTCCCGCCTGGAGCGGGGCGGGAGAGACTAAAGACTCGTAGTCATAAAATCTACGGTGTTCTTTTAATAGCTCTTTACGTTTCAGTATTACTTTTTTAGACAGTTCTGCGATCCTGCAAAGCTAACAAAAATATATTTTTATAAATTGGAACAAGGAAGTACAAGTGCCAATTTAAAAAAATATATTCATGATAAGCGCGCTCGATAAAATTGTTCTCTCTCTTTTTTTTTTAATTTCAATCAAAAAAACTCATCAGCTTTGTAATATTACTACAGATTTATTTTTCTTTTTTGAAAATTTTGTTCCAGGAAATGTATTTAAATTTGATACATTTGACCCCTCAGGAAGAAGCTGCCAGCAGTATACAAGGTGCACCGTCCGTGGGGCCGCATGGTCCGCCTGGAGCTGAAGCCGCACCCGGTGCTGGCGCGCGTGTGGGCGGGCGCGGCCGCGGCGGCGCTGCGCATGCGCGCGGCACTCACGCCCACGACCGCGCCGCCCGCGCCCTGGGCCGACACACAGCGCGGGGCCTATCTCGTGACGCCGACGCCACTCGTCAGGTAAGGTAGTCGAGCAGGGTGACCACTTTCTGGAAAACCGGGAAAATTCAGGGAATTTTGCTAGCCATGGAAAAGTCAGGGAATTGTCAGGGTAATTTAAAGGAGGTCAGGGAAACTCAAGCAGGCTTACTCCAGCGCACCTTAAGAACTATAAATACTTAACTAATTATCAATACGTTACGTAGGTAACTGAATACGGTCGAAGACTACTAATTTTTTGGTCAGGGTTCGAGACTTAACTCTGGTTTTATAAAAGGATTGGAAAAAAAAATATTTTCAATTTCCTGATTTGAAGTAAAATGATGGTAAAAAATTTAAGATTATGGTCAGGGAAAAACTTGAAAAAGCGTCTGGAAAACCGGGAGAAGTCAGAGAATATTGATTTTGGTAAATAGTGGTCACCCTGTCGAGACATTGAGTGTTGACCATTTATATTTCAGTACAGCTATAAAATAATTGTCCTTTCTATTTTTTTTACCCGAACAATAATGCCTGCAATACGGCTCACTAAATACGTATCACGTTTTACACAATATACGAGTATTTAAAAAGATTTTGACCAGTCATTCAGCTCCTTTTCTTGTTTTAAGAATGTGCACCGATCAGTCCGAGGTTTGTGTTCCGAATTGTGTTATTTATTATTCGATATCTGCAATTTGGTCCCATAAAAGTTTTATTCACTACTTTTTATTTTGCACTTATATACCTAGACAATGTAATTACCGCTACCACGAATCACTAAATTTTAATCTAAAAATCAAATCTTCTATTTTTTTTTGTATGTGGTCAATGCACAATACCAATTTTATTTAGGGTTTGAAAAACGGGTTTTATTTTGGATTTAAATGACGCCACGTCAATCAAGTGAAACGTCATGAAAAAAATTAATTCTTTCAAATTTTATTCATTCACTTTAGCATGACAGATGTTATAACGACATTTGAATGAACTCCGCGGTGAGTTCATTCAAATGTGTGAGTTGTTAATGAAATAACAGTAAAATGACTAAACATTAAACTCTTTTAAACACCGCTGGAAACTGAAGAGTCCACTTCTCATCACATGTCAAATGAAAATAGTTTTGTCATTATTATAGTACTTCAAATACAGTGTTATTTAAGTACTTCTCTCTCATCAAACCAGAATGCCATTCTACGTGATGAGCCAATGGAAACGCCTGGAGTCTGCGCCGGCGCAGTCCCTGTACCCCGTGCTGGACAGTCTGAACCAGCTGGGTGAGGTGCCTTGGGTCATCAACAAACGTATACTTGATTTGCAGATACAAATATTTAGGTAAGAATATACAATCAAATTAAGGTTGTCAAATAAAAACATTTTTTATTTTATTTATTTTTTATTTATTTATTTTTATTTAAATATAGACACATTTTTTTATGTTAAGTATATTAAAACTTTAAATTCTCTGAACATGACGGGGCTTAGAGGACCAAAGCCTGCCGGGGTCGCCAGACTGTCTCATCGGGAAAACTTTACCCTAGAAAGTAAAGAGCTATTAAACGATCACCGTGGATTTTAGACAGAACAAGTCTGACAGTAAGGTTAGGAGGACTCATTTGATGATTTTATCACAATAAAAAAAGTTTTCTGAACAATAAATAAATTGTTAGCTAAACACGAGAACATTAATTTACCCAATTAAAATAATGCTTTTGACAAACATTTTTTCTTCATCGCTATTCTTATACAGACTGTTCTGGATGATGTCATATCGGTTCTGGACTGATACATTTTCTTAACAGGTCCGAATGTTAGGGTACCTACAGTACTTTCACAGTTATTATGTCTTGTGACTGGGACTGTAGCACCATATTTTTTTGTAATAATTTCGTTTTTTTTTTGCCTTTCGGCAATTCCAATTTGCCTGTAACCAGCCTACTTGAAATACAGGTTTTTTTTTCGTGGTAAAATCATCAAATGAGCCCTCCCACCCAGGGCAGGGCGGGAGGGACTGTCAGACTTGTACTGACTAAAATCCACGGTGTCCTTCAATAGCCCTTTATGTACCGGGGTCACGGTAATTCGTTAGTCCCGCGACCCCGGCAGGCAATACATCATTTTATTTTGAAAAACTATCTTTATCGATTCGCTTAGTTTAACGTAACTTTCACACCACAGGGACGGCGGTAACAAGAAGCTGGACATAGCACCTCCGTCTTCTAAACTAGACACGTCTCAGTTCGCGAGTGGCGCAGACGCAGCCGCGGCGTTCAAGCGTCGTGTGGCTATCAACCGCGCGAGGGCTGAGATGCACTCTCTGTGGTGCGATGCGCTCTACAAATTGTCGCTGGCCAACCATTATAGGTAAGTTAATCTTCACTTTTTATCAAATGAATCAAAAACAAAAATGGTTTTTGTTCTAATCGAATCGGATGTGGCTAAATGGAGCGAGTGTGAGTGCGATGAGTTTCGTTAGATTTTTCTTTCCTAACACAACTCTTCACCTGCTAGAGCCATAGGAATATTCTCCCGAAAATGTTGACTAACAAGACTGACATAAATTAGCATATTTGTTTAAATCTAAGTTTTATTATTGCTAAACTACTAAATACAGAAAAAAAATACCATAATCAGTAGAGAGCCAACTAATATAAGTTATAATGAAATCCGTTTCCCCAGGGACTCAATATTCTGGCTGCCTCACAACCTGGACTTCCGCGGGCGCGTGTACGCGTGTGGGCCGCACGTGTCCGCTCTGGGCGCGGACACTCAGCGCGCGCTGCTGACGTTCGCGCGCCCGCAGCCGCTCGGACAGAGGGGACTGCGATGGCTCAAGCTGCACGCCATCAACCTCACCGGGACCATGAAGAAGAGTACTGTTGATGAGAGGTAACAAGCTGGGATGTTAGAAGCTGTTGTATTTTCAGCTTTTTTCTGAAGCAGATCAAGAAAAACTGATTTCTAGAGGCTATTAGCCATTAAAATGTAGTTTATTTGAAATCTAATTCAATATCAAACATGGTCCTTCGAGCTGGATCTTCTGATATTTATTCATCGAATTGCAAGTACTGACATTTTATGATTTGACTTTGACGTGTAATTTGACAGTTATACTTTAACTCTCTTAAATATTATTTTTTCTTAGACTGGCATACGCGGACAGTATAATGGACAAGATCCTAGACTCAGCTGACCGTCCACTGGAAGGACAACGTTGGTGGGCGGAGTCTGAGGAGCCGTGGCAGACTCTCGCTTGTTGTATGGAGATCGCCAACGCGGTGCGATCTCCTAACCATGAAGGTAACTAAGAACCAACGCATTTTTTTATATTGTGAACATACTGCCGTCTACTAACTAAAAGGCCGTTAAGCCACAATTGGTCGGTTTTCATTTTTTTATGTAGTCTTATACAACTTTCGATGCTCTATCTTCTGGTATAAGAATCATTTTTCTATGATTAATAGTTTCAGAGATACAGAACATTGCTGAGCAGTTAAACCACATTTGTTACTTCCCTATTTAAAAAGTTAGAAAATGTTTTTAAATAAAATATAATAAATATTAATTAATTAAATATATCACATGTTGTGCACAAAGACTATAACTTGCAACCTTGTTGCAAGGTACGTGTAGCATACTTTTCGAGAAACAGCAATTCCCACTTATTTTTGCGTTTTCTAGAAAACTACTTTTTGCACTTAGCTGCTTTTTAATTAGTGGCAGCATATTTAATAGACCAACCCACGTTAATTTGGCATATTTCTATCCCAACAGAGTATATGTGCGGGTTCCCAGTCCATCAAGACGGGTCATGTAACGGACTGCAGCACTACGCAGCCCTCGGCGGTGACGCGGCCGGTGCGGCTGCAGTCAACCTCGCGCCGCTTGATAGACCGCAGGACGTGTACAGCGCTGTAGCCGCTATGGTACGTATTGTGTAGCACATAGAGCTCACTATAGCATGTAACGGACGGTAATATATCGCCTATAGCCTTTCTTGATAAATGGAAAGAAAGAAAGAAAGAAAAGTGATTTATTGACACACACAGGACAAAACAACAAAAATTACATGAATAAAAACAACAAAGAAAACAAAATATATAAAAAAAAACGACAAAAGGCAAAACCAATAAAAAACAATTTAGTCCTGTGCGAGGCCAAAAGGCTCCTTATCTTAGCATGTGCTGCGCTGGACTGTCCATCACAGAAAGATTTCAATTCGGACCAGAAGTTCCTGAGATTTGTCCAATTACGACATCTTTGTCTCTTCAAAGGTACATGCTGTACATAGCGTCTCACTTAAGCCGATTTTGTGCCTGTTTCTCCCATAAAGGGTCAGTAAAAGGTTTTGTGTACCAACGTGACAGCAGAACACTGACTCCTAAGTCACAGGATCTCCAAGTTTGGGAGTCAGGGATATTCTATCTATATGTACCTTTTTTCACTGAAATTTATGTAACCTAGCGTTTAAGCATTGTGTAGGTTTTTTTATGAATAATGAATTTTAATTTTTTTATATATTTATTTAATTTCGTACCTTTTTAAATGTCCATGCAGAACATCTATTTATGAATGATGCAAGCAATAATGCCACCGTGCAATAAGAGGTCTGTCAATCATCTTAGTCTCAATTTAAATGTGGTTGTCCCAGGTGGAAGACATGCGTGTCCGTGACGCTGCAGCCGGTGTCCCGGCCGCCATGATCCTGGAGAACTTCGTGCGGAGGAAGGTCATCAAGCAGACAGTCATGACCACCGTGTACGGAGTCACCAAGTTCGGAGCCAGGCTGCAGATCGCTAAGCAGCTGAAAGGTAACTTTTATACTTTACTATTATAAGTAAAACTAATTTGTATTAATATGCTTTCATTGTAGTTTTATTTATCGCAATAGGTGAAACCTCAATAACAGACAATAGTTTTTTTTTTTTTTTAATAAAAATTGCAGGTATGCGCCGTATTAATAGTGAATGAAAAGTTCTTTTTTTGTTGACGTGAGTGCTTTTTTAGGGTTTTTCCTTTTTTAGGTTTTTTTTTTGGTAAGGTTTTTCTCTTTTTTCACCCGAGCAGACTCTTTCTTTTCTAATGGACATAAATTATGATTTTGCTCTCCCTCTAATTCGAATTCTATGAAATTTAACCAAATATCTTGATGATCAAATATCTTTATACTGGTGTGTTCAGACATAGAGGAGTTCCCGAAGGAGCACGTGTGGACATGTTCCCAGTACCTCACCACGAAGACCTTCGACTCGCTGCGAGAGATGTTCACCTCCACCAAGCTCATACAGGACTGGTTCACTGACTGTGCAAAGTGAGTTACGACTAAAGTGTTTATTTATTTTAAAACTAGCTGTTCCCCGCGGTGTCCGTCGCTGCTCGGCTCCTATTGGTTAGCGTGATGTTAAATATTCTATAGTCTTCCTCATTAAATGTGTTATACAACACAAAAAGATTTTTTCAATTCGAACCAGTAGTTTCTGAGAATAGCGAAAAACAAGCAAAATCTTCAGCTTTATAATATTAAGTGTAGGTTCAAACTCAATTCAATTTGATTGACGGAACAAAATAATGGTTCCATATTCCTAAGATGAAGATGGTAAAGTGTAGGTGTGGAATTGTATAGTGTGCTGAAGACGAGTATAGTTGAACCACATTTTTAATCTTATTGCTATTACTGGACATTTTCCATCTTACTACACAAAGTTAAACATCTGTTGAACACTTGTCTAAATTGTTAAACTGTCAACTGAAAAACTCGTTTTTATATCATCATATAAGGGTCGTTTTTCAACAAATGTTTAACTTTTTGTGGTATGACGATTTTTATCTGAGCCGATCAGTCACATAGCTCTTAATATTTATTATATCAATGTTTTATTGGTGAGATGTAACAAATGACTTTCGAAAGCACGTAGAGATCCCCTTAATCCCTTAATAGTGTATTCACTTTAAATATTTTTGACAAGAAACAAATACTTCATCATCATCATCATGTCAGCCCGGGACCACTCATTGCTGGGTATACGCCTCCCCCTTTTTATGCCATATCTCTCGGTTCTGTGCCTCTCTTATCCAACTATTCCCCGCGATCTTGACAATATCGTCAACCCAACGGGCTTTTGAGCGGCCCTGGTTTCTTTGGTCGAACCTTGGCCACCATTCGGTCAAAACTTTACTCCATCTGCCATCTCTGCGTCTAGTCAGATACCCTGCCCAACTCCACTTGAGGCGTATCGACCTATCCCCGACGTCATAGTTTTTCGTCCGCCGACGGATTTCGGTGTTACGCACTCGGTCTAGAATAGTAATGCCGAGCATGGATCGCTCCATGGCCCTTTGTGCAACTCGTATTCGGTGCACAAACAAATACTTACCAACCAAAAATGGCCCAAGATTACAGAGAAAGAGTGTGTCAAAGCTAGTATTTAGCTCTTTCAGATAGTACTAAGTAGTTATTTCTGCCATCAGGTTAATATCAGCAGTATGCGGCGAGAGCGTGGAGTGGGTGACTCCACTAGGTCTGCCAGTAGTGCAGCCCTATTACCGACGAGCAGGACCCACCTCCGGCCAATACCGACCGGCCTTAGACCAGGCGCAGTAAGTTATTATAATACTCTATCTTCTCCTCCGTCTCATTTTTTCATTTGTTTGCTCCTTTCCATTTGTATTTGAGAATCAAGACGTTTATATTGTGCAAAAGTAATAGTGCCAATCCTTTTCATTTACTTATGTTCATATTTATGACAAGTTTCTATGTATAAAAACAAGGAATAAAATTTTTTTTACACAAAAGTTTAGTTTTACTGACCTAGATTAGAGGCAAGAGCAAATATAAAATAAATCTGAAGGAATTTTCAGTATAGTCGTTTTAAAACGAATTCTTCTCTTTGTTTTTAACGTTGCCCCTCACTAAGAATTTCTTTCTGTATCCGTTTACAGACATAGAAACTCACATACAAACACCCAGACCAGAAAAAACGACATACTTGTTGTAGATCATACAAATATTTGTTCCGTGCGGGGATCGAACCCACGACACACTGCGCAGCAGTCGATACCTCAGCCGCTGCGTCAACCGTACCGTCAAAATAAATCTAGTTATTTCATAGCTGTTTGTTAATCCTTACCTCCTACCACCACAGACGTCCGTGCACGATGAAGCAGCGCAACGCGTTCCCTCCGAACTTCATCCACTCTCTGGACTCGTCCCACATGATGCTGACCGGGCTGCACTGCGAGGCGCAGGCAGTCACCTTCGTGTCAGTACACGACTGCTTCTGGACGCACCCGCGGTCTGTCGACCGGATGAATGAGGTATGAACTTAGAACCTACAACTTCACCATGTATGTCTTCATGATCAGCCCATAAATGTTCCCACTGCTGGGACACAGGCCTCCTCTCTGTGAGAGGGAGTGGGCCATTATCCACCACACAGGCCCAGTGCGGGATGCTAGATGTCACATGTCTTCGAATTTTTGGTTCTAGGACATGTCGGTTACCTCAGGATGTTTTCCTTCACCGTTTTGAGAGCAGTGGTGATGAAATAAATAATACAAAGTAATGCGCCTATCTGGGTTCGAACCCACGAGCTACAACTCGTAAGTTGGCTACCACTGCTCTCTGTATGAGCCGGTATGTACCTTTAGAAAGAGATAGTCGGCAGTTTCGGGTTTGTAGAGTGTTGTCTCTGTCACACACTAAACTTATGTGACGTTTGTCTAACTGCTTCTATGATCTCGCTTGTGACCACGAGACTGCTGAGTGTGGGAGGTAATCTCGTTAAAACTACACCAGGCTTACATTTTTTTTTACTAAAATATTCTAGATTTGCCGTGAGCAGTTCGTCGCTCTACACTCGCAACCAATCCTAGAAGACCTATCAGAGTTCTTAACAAAGAGGTACAGCTACGACGAAAGGTGAGTGATTTTTTGTCTATACCAAAGGTTATTTTTTTCTTACTCTTCCAAAAATCTTCAATACAATTAAATCTGGCTTGCTAAAAATCGGTCCGTTTTGAACATCAAAATCAGACCCCAAAAGCCAGCCGTTCGAAGAAAAAATAAAATTCAATGACTATCTACAAATTTCAGTGAACTAGAGGACAGAAGCGTAGGCGCAGCGAACAAGAAACGCGTCAACAACTTACTACGAAAAGTTCCCAGCAAAGGAGACTTCGACCTCAACAGTGTACTTAGATCCGTCTACTTCTTCAGTTAGATTACCATAGGACTCACATCTTTAATTTATGGATTGATTGCACACTATCGAATATGCATCACAATTATTGACCAAATACTGTAAAATGTTTAGGTTTCCCTACCTCATAACTATAGGGAAAAACAAGAAAACACATCTAACAGTTCCCGTTCACAATCTTGCCGCTATAAGCGGTAACTTAGCGCGTTGCGGTGAAAGATAAGAATAAATGTTTGAAACACGGCACGACGAGCCGCCAGTAGTGAATTCGCATACTTATAAAGTAATTACTGTTTTTTTCGCTTCACTCGCCGCAGCGCTAACCGCTTAGACCAAAGCCGTGATACATGGCCGTAATACATCTTATTTTGGAAAGGATTTGGCTTTAGAGTAATAAGACTCAGAGTTTGGCTGTATGCAGAGTACACTCAAAAAGTTACACATGTAGCTTTTGTTGACCATACATCTTTGGGTCACCCATCGATAAATGTGTACTGAACATATTTTACAACAATTTTCTATGGATAACTCAAAATAATGATATCGTAATAGTATTATAAAGTAAATAAATACTTAAATCGGATAAGACATTTTTACTTTAGATTTGCTAGAGGCGGGAACAATATTGTTTGCCTGATTTACTTAATAGCACGAATAAAAGAAAATGAAAAATAAATGACCCATGATTGCCATGAATTTGGGTTTGTAGTCATGACATATAGCCAGTCAATGTAGCGATAATATTGCACTGAAACTTGAAATTGAAGGAGTAGATAGGATTTGAACGGATGGAAATGGTAATATGCTAGTATGCCTTGTGGTAGAATACAATTTTGTGAAAAGGCAACACCGAAAAAAATATTCCAAAATGTTGCCATAAAAGGAACTAGGGATAGACTGAAGGTAACGCCTGGTGGTTATTTGCGTATTGTAGGCCTTTTGTCGGCTTTTGTATTTTTCTAATGATTGTTACCGCTGGTAACACTAAATAGGTGTTTTGTACATTCTTATAGTTTCTTCTTCCATTGATTTCTTGAGACTGGCTTCGAGTTTAGTTCGTTTTGTCTCAAATTTTTGATAATGTAGTTACGAAACTAGTAATTTGTAAGAAAATCCAATCGAAAGATATTACGACAGTCCTCTTAAATAAATGTTTTGTCTTTTATGAATTGCAAAACATGGGTATTCAATAATGTCTATAATAATATTATTAAATGGTATGAAAAGGTTTGTCTAAACTGCCATATGATTTTAGCGTTTCTTTATTATTTTTTTAATACAAACTTGATTTACTGCCGTGTTTAAGAAAACTGCCTTACGTTAAGAGTTTTGAAAAGTAATGAATACTAATAATTGCCTTAAAGCAAAATTTTATACATTATCTACACTGCCTTTTTTAAAGAGAACTGCCTAAAGGACGCCAATCAAAAAATATTTTTAATTTGATTGCCACAAATGCTACTTTTCACTGCTGTATTACTGCCTTACGTGTCAATTAAATTATATGGTAGAATTTTGCGATCATTAAAAGCCTATCATAAGATTTTCGAACGTTAATGTTGATTGGATTTTCGTACAAATAACTATAGTAATATTATTTTAGTTGACTCTTGTAGAGTACAAAAATTGCTGTGTTAGTATTAATTTATTACCTAACTACCAATTAATATTTGGTTAATTAAAAGGACACTTTCATACTCGACTATTCGCCCAATATTTTTTGTTAAAATATAAATAAATTTTAGATAGAAAACCAAATATTGACAATGTTGATAACATTCGTTTTGTCCTGTTATCTAGTTGCGATGCAAAGAAAGCAACATAAATACTGTGATTGTTAGTAGATGAACAATAAATTAAGCTAAAATACTTGACTTTGTTTCATTTATAATTTAAATCCTATTGATAAGGAATTTGATCCATAATGCTTTATTATTAAGTCAGAAAATCTACTGGTAGCGTGCACGAGTGATTTAAGATGCAAAAGTAACTAATACGATACCCTTTCTTAATTTGAAGTGATGTGGGTGAACTACAAGGAAAAGACATGAAAAGCATACCTATAATATTGTGTATGAACTGAAACACTTTCAAAATATAAATTATAATTTATTTGTGGTACAAAAATTCACGTTACACGGTCAGGTAACTAATTACAACAATTTCCGAGCGACGTCAGCATCACAAAACACGCGGCGTCTCACTAACTTATGACTGATTCTACACTAAATTCAACCTTACAATAATTTAAATACTACAACGAAGCGCTTTAATTTTTACGGTTTTAACTTTTAATTTTATGAGGTACAACAGACTCACTTATACAAGTGAGTACAAATAAGGTAAAAAACACTTTGGCGAGTGCGCAGTCTACGAAATTACTACATGCCTGCATTTCCTACTAAAAACTAATACTTTCTCAATGAAACCAAGTGCTGAGGTGGGTAGTCTACGTCCATTTCAAAAGAATTCCATTTTTATTCTAAACCGTTATTTTTTTTTTCACAATTTCAAGCATCGATTTATTAAGTTCAGAAACGATGCGATCTACTCCTTAATCAAATCCTACAAGTTCATAAAACTCTAAACATGGGGCACATTCGTATTTAACACATCTTTTTTAGAGAAAAGTTTTATTTAATCGTGTTAAGACCAACTGATAAATGTCTGTCTGTCAAAATCGCGCAAACGATCATAGTCATTATAGTAAAGTCAGTCAGTCAGAAGTCGAAATAGAATGAAAAAGTACGTTTTTGACAGACAGAGAATTGGACCTTGGTCTATTATTGTCTGTGCTTGGAGAAGACGTGAACGCTGGTGTGTGGCCGCGCTGATGGGTCTGCGTTCTCACTCGAACCGCTCGTCGTTGTGCGCTGACTCAAGTCTGATGATCTGGAAGACCACAAGTTCTAATTAGATTGTGTTGAAGTTTGTAGAGAGGCAAAAAGTTTCCTATACGATGCCCCCACATCTAGTCAACAGTTCGTCGAAACATTTTTATGAACACACCAGGATCCGGACTGCGATATGCCAGTCGTCATGCGATATATCAGAAGTCCTGTGATATAGTGCAAAAACACCAAAAAAAAAATTAAAGTATACAGGCTGTCACTGCGAGTTATGTAAGCCGCTGGCTGTCGTTTATTCTCCTGACACAAACGTCTGCAATTATGCCTCCAGTATACCAGGAAATATCAAGGTAGGTAGGTATATAAAAGTACTTACGAAGGCGTCAATGTATCGACATCCAAGTTCTGTAAGCAGAACCATTGCGAGGTGAGGTTCTCATCGTTTTTGGCACAGTCCAAAGTTCCGTTGTACAACAGCAGGTCATCCATTAAAACCTAAAAAATAATATAAGGTAAGCATCCATCATCTTATAGGTTACAACCGCATCTTGGTTACTGTGCTATAAAGTGATAAATACTTTATACAACTTACTGCGAACTCCTTGACACCTCTCGAAGGAGTTTTCCCGTAGTTCCAGATTTTAATGCCGTAAACGGAAACTGGGATATCGAATACAAAGTAAACCCTGAAATGTAAATATTTTTAATAATTGATTAACAATTTTAGCACGTAGTGGCAAACTTCATGATCAATTTATATTAAACAATCAAATCTATCCTCTTTATAAATTTAGTGTAGGTAATTGGCCCATTGAACCATGTTTTTGATTTAGAGTTTACTGGACATAATAACTACGTTTATGTTATGTAACGCATACACTTTCATAATAAATGGGTTTTGGTTGAAAATCCTAAGAGAGTTCGTTTGATTCTTATTCGTGCTTTGACACCAAAATCACTAAAACTATTGATGAACATTGTTACAGAGATAGATGTGAACCTGGAAATGACAGGGAGAGAGAAATGAGGGGGACTGAACTCCCGTGCAAAAACTAGCTATAAAGAAAGATGTCGCTATAGACCTATTGAGTGTATGCGGCAGAACAGGCGCGAGCCAGGAGTGTGAGGCGTCGCCGACGCGCGCGTTGTGTCCGTCGATGAGCTTGTCGGGCGTGCGCACGTCCGCCGCGCGCGGCTCCAGCACGTTCACTGAGGCCGGGTGAGCGCACACGTCTGGAGGGAGACAATGCTAAGTGTTAATGGGTTTTTAAATAAACATTTTTTTCTACCAGGCTTAGGCACATCAAGCAATGAAATTATACCTCGAAAATGAAGGAGATCAAGGGTCTAAGACGGCCACTTAGCAATATCCCAAATGATTCACTGCGTGCCTTTAGTGCAACGTCGTTGGCTATTTATTCACCAATGACATTGAATAGCCAATGACGTTGCTGGAAATACACGAAGCGAGTAATTTGGAATATCGCTTAAAGCGGCCACTTTAGACCCTCAGTTGGGGCACGCCGCAATCGCGGCGGTAAGACCCCTCTTTGAGGAGTGGCTGGATAGGCGTCACGGCGTCCTGACCTACCGCATGACGCAGGTCCTCACCGGACACGGAAGTTTCGGGAGGTTCCTGTGTCTGATAAGGAGGGAAGAAACGCCTGGGTGTCACCACTGCGAGGATCGTCCGGAGGACACGGTGGAGCATACGGTGCAGGACTGCCCCGCTTGGGCAGAGCACCGCCGTGTCCTCACGACGGCGATAGGCGGAGACCTCTCGCGCCCGGCATTGGTCGAGGCTATGCTGCGGGGCGAGATGGAGTGGGAAGCGGTCGCCTCCTTCTGCGAAGCAGTCATGCTCGCGAAGGAGGAGGCGGGCCGCGTGAGGGAGAGGACAGCGTCCTCCCTCCACCCCAGCCGCAGTGGTAGACGCCCACGGCGACGGACGTCGCAAGACGATCTCCGGCCACCGTAGGCGCGGGCATGCGGGCAGCGAGTAATGGGCGACTCGCTGTCCGACCATGGACCATGCCCGGGTCGACGGCGCGTTGTGTTCCACGCGCGCCTCAAGGAGTGTCAGCATAGTGACGGGGCCTGTAGAAGGCCAAAGCCTGCCGGGGTCGCGGGACTCACAGATTACCGTGACCCCGGTACGTAAAGGGCTACTGAAGGACACCGTGGATTTTAGTCAGTACAAGTCTGACAGTCCCTCCCGCCCTGCCCTGGGTGGGAGGACTCATTTGATGATTTTACAACGATAAAAAAAAAAAAAAGACCCTCAGTTGACTTCGATTACTTTTTCATGTTTGGAAATTTTCTGCTTTGACAAAGCTGCTTATTATAACAATCTTCTCGTAGAATATTTCGAATATTTTAATAATATGTCCCTCAAATTCTCATTCATCTCTATTCCAGATCAATCACGTTCAAAACAACAACTTCATCAGTTCCCTGCCCACATCCCAATTCATTTGCACGGCAAAGCATGACTTCTTCATCTATACTTATGTATTAAGTACTAGCTCATTGGGGTCGCGGGACTTACGTATTACCGTGACCCCGGTACGTAAAGGGCTCTTGAAGGACACCGTGGATTTTAGTCAGTACAAGTCTGACAGTCCCTCCCGCCCTGCCCCGGGTGGGAGGACTCATTTGATGATTTTACCACGATAAAAAAAGTACTAGCTCGTTAAATCAGCAGTCAGCTCACGTCCATCCACTGTTTTTTTTTGGTAAAAAACTACATCTTGTTGAACTAAAATGAAAACTTAAACTTACTGGTCTCCGTAACCGGAATCAAATTCCCGTGCGGGTCATACAACTCTACGCCAGTCAAGCCGACGTAGTAAGGGTCTCCCCAGGTGGAGAATATGTTGAGCTGCAGCACGAAGCCCGTGGGCGCGCCCATGTCTAGATTGTTACCGTATACCAGGCAATCCATTCGGAAGCTGTCTGAGTCTTTCGCGTCGTCCAACCTGCGAAGAAAACAGACATTTTATTTAAAACTACCTGTACCCCGTGGTTTCACCCCGTTGCTTGGTTTATTTGGTCTCTTAGCATGATGTTATACATCCTATAGCCTTCCTCGATACATTGACTATACCACACAAAAGGATTTTTCAATTCGAACTAGTAGTTCCTGAGATTAGCGCGTTCAACCAAACAAACTATTACTGATTTAAGGTTTTAATACTTACCCCTTTTGTTTTGCAGGGGTCAAGTCAAGCTAGTCACTTTAAACGAAAACGTAACATGAATTGTGATACTATTATTCTCCCTAATAAATATAATTAATATCTTTCACGGATTTTATCCCAATTCATAATATGATACTGCTAAAGTGGCCCGAATAGACCCCCTGGGGAAATAAGCTAATAAATCATGCGTCAACAATGTACTTTTGTATGAGGTCCCAAAAATGAACCGATTTTGCAGAATGTATAAGCCAATGACGTGTGAGTGCCTACTAATATCCACCTCCTTCAGAATCCGAAAAGTGATGCTTGAATAATGAATATACGTCAAATGACAAAAATAACACAATAGTGTCCAATCGTTTTTTAAACTAAAAAATAAAACCTTCTGGTTTTGTACTGTGACCAACATCTATTTCTGATTACGATCATAAATGTCAACGTCACATTTATCACGTCAAGTTTTTTTGATACTACCCACAAAAATAAATGTTTTAATTTAGTTGTTAAAATTCCAAAAACAAATATTATGTTGAACAGTTTCTCCAGCCTAACAGTTCCAGCCAACAAAATGAAGTAAGGTAAGTAACTGTGCTACATTTATTACCTGTCGTCAATAGCGAGCAAGTCAATCTGCTGCACGTAGTCATAGCAGGTATCTCCCGGAGCCCGACGCAGCAGTAGGGGCCGGTAGTTGAGCGCCATGCCGTCCAAATCTATGCGTGCGTGCTTCGCTCCAATGTAGGATAATTCCATGTTAGCGTTGTAGTTCCAAATTCGAATGCCTGACGAGTAAAGCAGATTAAATTGTTTTTGCAAAAAAAAAAATTGGGTGTATAAGATATCCATGGATGTGTAGCTTTTCCAAGCTACGGTAGAAACTAAAAATGATTTTAATGTGTATAATAAAATAAACGACAAAGTTGGGGTAGTGTAAATTATAATAGGCCTAAAAACTTCCAAGAAATCTGTGATCGTGAGAACCGCTGGTCTATTAGACGTAGGAAGGAAGGGCCCGCATCAATAGATTGAAATCATCGGCAGGAACTCTAACGTCCGTCGCGTAAGCCCCTTCGTACAAAAGGCGATTCTAGTCTCCGATACCTTACGACTTTGTTGTCCATTGACGTGTACCTGTGTACGAAACTATGGATTTGTATTGCGATAGTGCCCTGGATATCAAAAGTCGTAAGGTACAGAGATTTGCGTCGCCTTGGGTGTAAAGGGGATTACGCAACAGAAGAGGAGGCACTACTTTTTGGAAAGGAACAATTTCTATGTGGTACCATTAGTCCCTAATAATTTGCAATCGATATATGTATGTATATTTTTTTGAAAATGACACAGCAATGTAACTTTATAATAAGTACGTTTAAATTATCCCACAATATGCAACTCTTAAACCAGGATTGCAAAACCCCTTTTTAAAAGGGGTTTAACTAAAAACCCAGGTTTAATCTTGTAAAACTACGGTTTACACAAACATTATTACAAATCGTGGTTTTGCGATAAACCATGGTCTAAAAGTAGTAGCTGTCAAAGGTGTGTCAAAGTTTCTCATAGCAAATTTTTCATTGTGTTGTAGTTTTTGTGTTATTTTCACCCAAAATGGATTGAAACAAGGTAAATTTAATTGTTATTACTCATTGTGGATTTAATTTTTAGACAATCGTTAAAATGGCGGTACTAAAGTCGACGTTTTATCTTAGTTTTGTAATACGGACAAATTTAAACCATGGCTCTGCAGATAAGCCTGGACTTGATAGACCAAATTTAAACCAAGGTTTATTTAGTTTTTGTAATAAGGCCGAAAAAGATTACAAACCTAGGTAACGTAGTTTTACTTACTAGTAATCTCAGTCGGCTCCAACAATTCCATGACGATATGGCAGAACTTGGTTCCAGTCGCGAAGTTAGTGCACCACATGTCTTCGAAGTCGGTGGTGATGTTCCTCCCGCTGAACAAAGCCTTGCACTCGATGAGGCTACTATGTTCAGGAGCCTGGTCTTCCGTTATAAAGGCGGTGTATGCGTACGCCCGATTAACCTTGACAGGCTCATTGTAACAAAGGAGTTCGATGCCTGGTGAATACCATAACAAGGTCAGGTAAGTTATAATGTCATGGCAATTTATTTGTTGAAGCTTAATGGAATTTTAGATTGGAATTTTGATTGTAGTAGGTGTTATGTTTCGCCAGAATACTGCTATTAGAAAGTTATCGACGACAAAAACTAAGTGAGGGTTTATAGGTGGGGACAAAATCGTTTTCTTTTTGATGTTAATGCTTCGTCTACCAGATTAACTGCATTGTGCCGCGACCAATTAAATCAGCCGAAGTTTTAAACGTTAGAAAGTTTTAAATATTGGAACCGTAAAACCTACCAGTTTCAAACTGATAAAGTTTTCAGATGAAATTAAGTATATTTTTATTGAGACATTTAAAATTCAGGCGCCTAAATTGCCTAATGAAGATCTTTGAAGATAAAGTTTGAAGAAAGAAGCCCAAGCGTAGATAAGTTAGCATCCTTACCTGTAAGTCCTACCAAATGCCTCTGCCCCCAGTTAGACATGAGGGTAAGCTTGATCTTCTTCGCCACATACTTGATCTCCTTCTCCTCAATATCCAAGGCTTCCAACAATGCCGTAGGACTCATATTATGATTGCTGTCGTTTGCAGTCGGAGGACGCTTGTCAATTATGTTCGGGTATTCGTTCATGGGTTCATTATCCTTCAGTAAAGCTATGAAATTCTTATCGTTTTGCATTATGGCCTCTAGAATTTCTGGGTCCTTTGTGAAGAGGATTGTCTGAAAAATAAGGACTGTGTTGTTCAGTGGGCCGCAGGTCTGTGAGAACTGCAGTGCTGTTCTTTCTAACGCAGCCCTGTGTCGGCGCGGCCGCAGTGCTTATACCACGTTGCGATTAAAGTTTGCCATTCACTAAGCTACTGACAGTGACAAAATCTCAAAGTCGTCTCGTCGAAGAGCACATCGTAGAGTCCAGCGATGAGATCTCTTATAGAGAATAGCATAGCTGATCCAGAGATGGCCTAGCATAGAATGAAGGGGTGCTAAGACAGGAAACCTCCACGTGCGCCCGTGGACTGGAGTTCCCCCTCGGATACGTCCGGGGGGAAGACCAGTTTTTCGGGCTGGTGCACCCTGGGATGCGGGCAAAAACTCTTCCTTAGGCACTGTGTGCCTAAGGGGTCTCTTTGCCCGTATGTGAATAGCCTGTCGGGTGGATGCTCCAACGCGTGTCCCTCTGAATAGCAGAGGGCACAGCGGCGGAGCGGGCTTGCGGACGGTGAGTAATGGGTAAGCTCGCCGTCCGACCAAGGACCAAGCCCGGGTCATGTTTCACGCGTCACCGACGGGGCCCCTTACGGGGCCAAATGCCTGCTGGGGTCGCGGATTTTTCTTAATCCAGGATACCGCGGCCCCGGAAAGTAAAGGGCATCCGAAGAAACACGGGTGGATTTTAGTCAGTAAGAGTCTGACAGTCCCTTCCGCCCCACCCAGGGCTGGAGAACTCATTTGCAGCTTATTTTGGTTTTGTGTAGGTATATAATTATACGTAGTTATTTGAACCTACATAGAAATTACCTTGTATCATCTAATAGTTAGACTTGTATTAAAACAATGACCAAGGCATAATAAAAATTTAAATCTCATCACATACTAGATAACATCTATTATACTGCAATCGATTGTCGCACCGGAATTTCCGAGAACATAAATCGATTTACAACTAATGTGTCGGTATGAATTTATTAATAGAGAGTAGGTACCTACCATAAGTAGCACCTAAGCATTAAAAGGCATAAAAATACTCGTAGAATGACACGATAAATTTGTAGCAGAATAATTTTTGACACCCACCTATTATTTTTATTAGTTTCCACCTACACTCTACTGGAAGTGTATCCGCCCACATCAACATATTTTCAATGCCAAGGTATTTTTGAAGCACACTTGATCTTATGTTTATGTCCTTTCGCCCGCGGTTTCCACAAAAGCGGAGAGGTAGAAGAGAAGTTTAAGATTCAACCAATCACAGAAGCAACGAGAGAGGGTATGAGGATTCTAGCTAAATTAATTGGTCAATTACCGGATGCCTCCTTGGATGAATATTCAAAGAACATTAATGGGATACTCACGTCACCAAACGAAGATAATGGTCCTTTCAGTTCACCACTCGACCTCGCTATCTCTCCATGGAATATTATTTGGTCATCCAGTTTGATCTGGACCAACCTAACGCCTCGTGCCGAATAAATGCGTGATTTGTTGTAATTCTGCAAAAATATTAATGATAATTCTTTACAATTGTCAGTCTCCCTGCGTAACTAGTTCCTAGGGTAATATTTAGCAGTCAAACATTGTGATCCACTTTCTAAAACTTTCCGTTTTCTTATGTCGTTAATATCACTACGGTGTAATATATTTCTAACAGTTCACATCACGACACGATGGGTAATTTACTGTTAATCTACTGCACTAAAAGTTCTTTAATGTAAATGAAAATGTCGCCGACTGCTATAAGATGACAAGTATTGGAGAAGCATTGCAGAAGAAGACTTACGTCGGTCTTCTTCTGAGAGCTAGGAAATCATGAGATGAAAGCTTAGGAAATGCTTTAAAACTTCCTTTCTCATCCTACTTACCCATATCCTCATGAGAGCCAGTCTGGCGCTTCCAGCCAGCAACACAGACAGTGCTATAGGGTTGCCCCGGGGTGCTGGCACAGTCCACGCATGCCTTTCATCACGTGTGCGCATTACACCATCTATGATGTTCTCTGCATGGCCGTGCTTTGATTGGTCGCCTGTGTCGGAGTCCGTCCATACCTGGGATTTTGGGAATGGAATTACGGTTTGTTTTTTTTTATTGCCACACACAAGGCCTAGTTTTAATACAAGTAATTTATGAAATTAGTACGCAGTCTCAACTCAACTCAATTGATGTTTATCGACGTAACACGTTACCTTCTCAACTGTCACAGCATTGCCATCCGTATCGAAGAGTTCTAATCCGTTCAGACCAACCAAATACTTGTCTCCCCAATTGGAGAATATCTTCAATTCTAACAGACGTCCTTCAGGCAACTCGGGGATAATGAACTCATTCTTAACTTTGTCCTTTTGTCCATATTTTGTTGGAAAAGAAGTTATTGACGCCGGTTTCTTTGTAGAATTTTTGGAGTTAGTTCTTTTGATGGAATTGCTCTGATGTAAAGTAATGGAACTTTCTTTTGAGGCGATCTTTTTACGACTTTTTAACTCTTGAGGTCCTAAAATGGAAAAGTTTTGTAAATACCTAGCCGAATTTCATTAAATAAATGTTGAGGAAAAAATATAATTTTCTACTTACTAGGACCAAGAATAACGTCATGGAAGTCATCGTCCGCTGTGATATTGGTTCGTCTGTGTCGAGGAGTGACGTAATGTGGCAATAAGTCTGATAGGAAGTCATTTGAGGATGCGGACGAAGAGTCTCCCCAGTCTATATTACCCCTAACGTTATATACTCTCCTCCCGTTCTGGCTGTAAGCTAGAACATGCATTTTCAACGACGTTATTTAAAGAACCTGGAATCGCAAAACTTTGTGCTTGCTGCAAAGTAGATTAAATGATAAACAACCAACGGATTTGTGCTCAGATACAAGCTATAGAAGTCACTGTTTACCTTTCGGTGGGCGCAAGGTACCAGCGGAGTGCGCAACTGCTCCCAATTGTGGTTTCATTAAAATATCCATGGTCGTGTCCAATGATGTCCTACGAGTGAGCCTAAGAAGCAAAAGAAATATGCTTACTTTGTTATGTTTGACCTTATGTTGCTTATCCTTGAGTGAGTAGCCATACCTGTGAGCATCTACTTGAGAATTTTCAATTTTATACTTTGTTTCCTCCAAAATTGGAGATTCACTGTTGCTGTTTCGAATATGCGTCTCTTTCATCTCCCTGAAACACACTGACTGTTTAAAATAGGCATTTTTAGGCTTCGTTCGTCCAATAATTATTGGTTGCCCCAGCCTTGACACGGAAGTCATAGAGTGCATTGTACCAAGAATTTCCATATTGACGTCTTACCTTTATGTAGGTAAAGTAAACGAGTTCATTAATCATTTGGAGTGCTAATACAAAAAGATCGAACTTACTTGGTAAGGTTTTCAAGCCAGTACGGCAGTCCGTCCCTGTCTTTGTTTGTATAGTCAAGCCCATTTTGTTGATGTGCCATCCTTGAGCCATGAGATTGTTGTTATCTTCGATGAGAATGTATTAATCTATTGAATCTTAAACTCATTGTTCAGCCCACTCAATGTAGTAAGAGTGATATTGAAAAAAACTTCCTAAAGCCTAATCTACGTGATCCCTGATCCACACTACACAATTAATAAAAACACTTTTTATAAATATTATTGATAATTTAATCTTCATTCACACTTGACTCTTTTGAAACATATTTTTGCCGCTGTTTGTTTGACCTTGGTTGCCATGGTAACGATGTAATGATTTACGGGTGCATTGTTTCCAAACGATTCCGATATGCTGTCCACAAAATGACTATACCTTTGTTAAAATTATGCCTTATTGATTGATTAACAAAAATGAAATCTTTACTATTTTAATAAAATTATAATCCTACACAACGCAATTTGCTTTTCACAATTTATGAAAACTTTCAAACGAAATATCTGACGTCAGTGTCAAAAGGAAATGATGAAACATTGAAAAAAAGCGCGGGAACCTTCAAGATTGATAGGCGCCTTTTTTTAAAGTTAATTTGCAATAAATAAAAAGCAACTCATTTTTGCACAAATTTATTGAAAACGTAAAAGTAAACGTGGTAGACATGGTCCGGAGCCGTAAAAAACGTAAAAAGGAACAATCGGCTGAAGACGGAGAGGCGGAGTCGGTTGATGAGGGCTCAACGTCCGACGTCGGCTCTATAACATCCGAAGAGGATACTGATAAGTATACTCCTTTTAGAATCCCAGATTACGTCCGATATTACCCAGAAGATGGTGGTAATTTCGAATATATCGTGTTTCTGGAAAGTATAGAAGAAAGTAAACCCATTGGCTTGAGGGATATGATGTCCCTTGCAAATGCAATTAAGCGTTACAACAAAGGTGTCAAACAATTACAGCGGATTAACAAGAGCAAGGTAGGTGTCATATATGAAAGACCAGCATTGGCCAATGCTGCTTTAAGTAACAAAAAGTTTCTAGACGGTCACAAATTAAAAGCGTCAATCCCGGCTGCCGCTACGGAGGTTACTGGTGTCATCACACATGTCCCCATTGAACTCTCAAATAAACAAATTTATTCCGCACTAACAAGCACCAAGAACATCGTCTCTATCAGACGTTTTATGAGAAAATCAGTGGAGAATAAAACTGTAAAATATGTGCCAACAAAAACAGTATCAATAACTTTCTCATGTCCACTTCTGCCAGAGAGTGTCGACCTCAACAGTTGGCGTTTTGAGGTAAGACAATATATTCCTCCAGTGAAGCAATGCCTTAAGTGCCTGAGATATGATCATATTGCCAAATTCTGTAAAAACTCTGAGAGATGTTCCATTTGTGGAGAAGCACATAATTACAAAGTATGTACAGTTCCCGCCTCGGGCGCAAAATGCTGCCACTGCTCGGGCAATCACATTGCCATATCTTCTTTATGCCCTGTAAAAAAAGAAAAGATTGAGTTACATAAACAAAAACATGAGAAAAAAAGAAGTTATGTTGATACTCTTAATGACACAAACTTTCCGAAAATTAACAAAACTGACCAATTTTTGTCACTCTTAAATTCAGAACTAATTTTAAAAACTATTTCAGAATCAATAGTTAAATTAATAACACAAAATAAAATGAATGAAAAATCAATTTGTAGTGCTAGCATTAAAGATGTCCTGCAAGAATCCTTTAAAAATATAAGGTAAGTATTAAAAAAAAAAAAAACAATATTTTAATGGATTATTTAAATATAGTCCAATGGAATGCTCAGAGCTTATTACACAATCAACATATTTTCAATCACTTTTTGTTGGACAATTCTATTCATATAGCTTTAGTTTGCGAAACTTGGCTTAAGCCCCATCACACTATCAAATTTCGTGGTTATGATGTAGTCAGACTTGATTCAGGGAATGCTCATAATGGTGTTGCCATTATTTTACATAAATCTATTATGTATACTAAAATAAACACAATCTATGATGATTCCTTACAAAATATAGCAGTTCGTATTAAATATGCCAATAATAAAGAACTTACTATTGTAAGTTTTTACAGTCCTACTAATTGCAACCCTCCCTTTTCTAAAACAAAATTAGATAGACTAATCCAATCTTTACCTTGTCCAATTTTTTTAGCTGGCGATTTTAATGGTTTGCATACAACCTGGGGATGTTCAGCTTCTAATTGCAGAGGTAGGGATATTTTGGATTCCATTAATAAAAACAATCTTGTTCTTTTAAATGATGGTCAGATGACTACTGTTGGTTCCCACATTTGGAGGCGAAATGCTCTTGATTTGACCATTGTCTCTCCTTTGCTAGCCCTGGAGTGTGAATGGTCAGTTCATGATGATCCTTTAGGCAGTTACCACCTTCCTGTAATTACAAAATTCTTAGTGA
The DNA here is from genome assembly GCA_943136025.2 of Agrotis puta. Lineage (NCBI taxonomy): Eukaryota > Metazoa > Arthropoda > Insecta > Lepidoptera > Noctuidae > Agrotis > Agrotis puta. The sequence continues at coordinate 4,919,700 of OW964184.2, read as the reverse complement.
GTAACAATAATTCTTCTAGCTTTCATATACCTGATAGTATTCCTCTTCCATTTTCTTATAATTTCAATACTGTTGATTGGAAAACATATTCATCCAGTATTGATGCTCTTTTGTGTAACTTTTCTATAGACAGACACAATCCTTTGCTTAGCTATAATAACTTTATTAAACTCTTACATTTGGCACTATTAGATTCAATTCCATCTCCAAGGCGCTGCTCCTCTGATGGGGGGCAGGCACAGCCTCTTTCAACCTCCAACAGAAAGAAAAGAACTCCACTCCCCTGGTGGAATGCTAACTGCAGCAAAGCTGTGGAAGATAGTAAAAATGCTTACTTAACTTTTAAACATAATCCCTCTGAAACAAATTACCTAGCTTTTAAGAAACTCCAAGCAAAGAAAAAGTTCATTATCAAGTATGAAAGAAAGTTGAGTTGGTTGAAGTTGTGTGAATCTTTCAACAGAACTACACCTATGTCTGTGGTCTGGTCATATATGCGTAGATTTAATAAAAGTTCTGGATCTATATTTCAAAATAATAACATATATTCTTGGATTCCTGAATTCCTTAAAAAATTTACACCAGATACAGTAGAGCCAGCTTTTATTTTCAACCCTTCTCATCCTGTTTCTCCTAGTAACTTTCACTTAATTAAACCTTTTACATTTGTTGAATTTACTACAGCAATTCATTCTCGTAGGGATACTGCAGCTGGCCTCGATCATATTTCTTACAAAATGCTAAAAAATCTACCCGATCAATCTAAATTAGTTTTGCTTGAAATCTTCAATCTTCTTTGGCAGCATTCTCTAATTCCTGAAGATTGGAAAATTGATTGCCTTGTTCCCATTCTCAAACCCAACAAAGACAAAAATAGTTTTGACTCTTACAGACCTATAGCCTTAACTTCATGTATGGGTAAAATCTTCGAGCAGCTTATCAAACAAAGGTTAGAACATTTTATTGAAAAGAATCATATATTACCTTCAAATCAATTTGGGTTTAGGAGAGGCAAGTCTTCAAGGGAAAGCATTGCTCATTTGCATCTTGATATCTTTGAAGCCTTCAAATCAAAGAATGCTCTTGTCAGTGTTTTCTTTGATGTGGTAGGCGCATTTAATAATGTTAATCATCATATACTCTGTTCAGAATTGGCTGCTGTTGGTTTGCCTGCAAAGGTGATAGAATGGATATATAACTTTTTGAATGGTAGAAAAGTATTTGTTAAGTGTAAAAATAGGCTTATAGGTCCTAGGTATTCTTATAAAGGCACTTGTCAGGGCAGTATATTGAGTCCTTTAATATTTATTTTATACATCCACAAACTTAATATTATTCTGGGCACTGAAGTATCCAATCTGCAGTTTGCGGATGACCTGGTAGTGTACTGTGTTGGTAATAATACCAGTACAGTATGTTCCAAGCTTAACATTGCCTTGTATAAACTAAATTGTTACTTTAATTACCTTGCATTAGATATTAGCACAGATAAATCTAAGGTTGTAGTTTTTAGCAATATCGGGCCTTTTATAGTCAATATTAAATATGACAACACTGATCTGCCTGTGGAGAATAGTGCAAGATTTTTGGGAGTTATTTTTACAAGTAACCTTTCTTGGGGAAAATATGTTGATTGTATATCTGATAGAGCTCAAAAAGCCTTAAATGTTCTGAGGTCTCTTGCAGGGACATACTGGGGTTCAGACCCTAAAATTCTTTTAATATTATACAAATCCCTTGTACGAAGCCACTTTGAATATGGTTTCCTCTGTTTTTCTTCAGATAGTCAATTAGTAAATAAACTAGATATTCTTCAAAATCATAATCTTAGACTTATTACAGGTGCCATGAGAACTACTCCCATCAATTCTTTACAAGTAGAATGTAATACTCCCCCCTTAATCTTACGCTTTCAGTATCTCAAATTCTGTTTTTTACTTAAACTTTTCTCTGTTAATCATCATCCTCTGATTAAAAAGTTATTTTCACTTCACATGAAGTATCCTGATAACACTCATTTGACCAAAAATATTCCATTTATACTTTTTGATTTTTCATTCATGATCAAGTTAGATGGTCAGTTTGAATTTCATAAATCTAATGAATGGGTGTGTTATGAGAAAGAGTTTGAATGTTTATTTCATGAGCTGGATATAGTAATTGACAACAAATTAAGCGATCGGCAAGAAGTCTATAACCTCTTAGATCAGTATCCGAACTATCACCACATTTATACAGATGGCTCTAAAAGTAATGAAAGGGTTTCTATGGCTTACGTCATTCCTCATAAGGAATTTGGACTCGGAGTAAAACTGAAGAAGGAATCAAGCATATTTACCGCTGAAGCTTATGCTATTCTTGCTGCACTTAAATACATTCAAAACCAATCTGAAAATCGTTGGCTCATTATCACTGACAGCATGAGCGTATTGCATGCTTTGAAAAACTACCAAATCAGTGCTCACACAAACTGCATTATAATAGAAATTAGGCACATACTTCATAATCTTTCAACAAGAAACTATAGTATTACATTTTTATGGACTCCATCACATATCGGAGTTTCGGGTAACGAGCAAGCAGACTTTTTGGCACGTGCGATTGCTGACATTGTTGACAGTGACAGCGGCAGCCCCGTCGACGATGTCGCTATTCCGTATACTGATTTAATACCTATAATCAAGTCCAAACTTCTAAAAGATTGGCAGGACACATGGTCAGAATCTCTTACTAGAAAAGGTACTTGGTATGCTCAAATTAATCAGAATATTGGTAAAAGCCCTTGGTTCACCAATTGCCGTTACTTCAGAAGCAGACAATATTATACTATTCTTTGCCGTTTGAGATTTGGACATTGCCGTTTCAACGCTCATTTACATCGTATGCGCATAATTCAATCGCCTTCTTGCACCTATTGCTCAACAAATGATGTACAGACTCTTGATCATATTTTCTTTCAATGCTCAAGTTTTAATATTCAAAGACTGTCTTTAACAGCCAACTTATTGAATTTATATGAAAAACCAGAGAACATACCGCGCTGCATTGAAGACATTTTGAAAAATAAAGACAGCTATGTATATATTTACGACTTTATTAAAAACACGATCAAGGACATATGAAACAAGGATTTTAACAAATATCGGACTCGACCTAGGAATAAATTATAAGAGATAATATCTGGGTAAATAACTAACAATTGAAGATTAAGGAATATGCATCGGATGTAACATTGAAGACTTGGCTCCGGCCTTATTACATACTTGGAACAGAAGTTAATATTACAGACCTGGCTGTATGGGCTTGACCCTTTGCCTGTCTTAACGGACGAAGAAGAAAAAAAAAAAAAAAAAAAAATGATGAAACATTTGACAACTATGACAAGTCAATGTGTTGGTCTTTCTTGTTGCTTGTTGCGGTGGCAAATAACCTAAAAGTTGATTCTATTTTTAACAAGTTCTGAGTGAAATACGTGTAAACAGATATAAAAGTACTTTTTAAACAGTCAACCATCTCTGGAGCTACATTTCATTGATAAAAATGGCCGATCAGGATCAGAAGAAATTAGAAGAAAGGACGGTCAAGGCGGAGAGGGAAGCCAAGGCAATTGAAGAGGAACTGGACAAGATCACCAAAGGTGATCTTAGTTATATCGGTGACCCGCGGCTGGAAAAACTATCAACTGAGAACGAGAAGCTAAAACATAGATTGTTTATTTTAGAAAATGCGATTAAAGCTGAATGTTCTGGATCAAAATCAACAGCTGTCAAAAAAGAATCGAAGAAACGTCCTACATTGATCACTGACGTCAACTCTGTCCAAGGCAACATATGCATACTGGATGAACTGAAAAATATATTTGAAGTTGCTATTGCATCTGCATATCCCGACTTGGAAAATCCCCCAGTTGTTATTACGGTGTCTGGAAATAACCCAAAATTTGGAGACTATCAATGTAATTCAGCCATGGCAATCTCACAAATGCTGAAAGCTAAGAATGTGAAGACCAACCCCCGAGAAGTGGCCAACAACATCCTCAATAAAACCCCAACTTCACCGTTTATAGAGAGGATGGAAGTAGCAGGTGCTGGATATTTAAACATTTACATTAACAAGTTGATGGCTGAACATATTTTGAATTGTATACTACGATTTGGTGTAAAACCACCTCCAGCAAAGAAAGAACGAGTTATTGTTGATTTTTCATCTCCAAACATTGCTAAGGAGATGCATGTCGGTCATTTGAGGTCCACCATCATTGGAGAAAGCATTTCTCGCATACTAGAGTTCTTGGGAAATGATGTCTTAAGGATAAACCACTTGGGAGACTGGGGCACTCAGTTTGGAATGTTGATTGCACATTTGCAAGATAAATTCCCTGACTTTAAGACTGTTTCTCCACCAATATCAGATCTGCAAGCATTCTACAAGGAGTCCAAGAAACGGTTTGATGAAGACGAGGTATTTAAGAAACGAGCTTATGCATGTGTCGTAGAGCTTCAGGCACACAACCCTGACTACTATACTGCTTGGAAACTGATCTGTGATGTATCTCTAAAGGAGTTCCAGAAGATATATGACCGTCTTGATATTAGTATTGTTAACCGAGGAGAGTCCTTCTATCAGGACAGAATGGATGTTGTAGTGAAAGAACTGAAAGATGCTGGCCTTTTAGAAGAGGATGAAGGCAGGTTGATCATGTGGGGCAATCCTGACACCCGTGAGGGTATACCACTTACAGTAGTCAAATCTGATGGAGGTTACACCTATGATACATCAGATATGGCAACCATTAAAAACAGGGTACAAGAAGAGAAGGGTGACAGGTTCATATACGTGACTGATGCTGGTCAAGCCACACACTTTGTTACCATAGAAGCCTGCGCTCGGAGGGCTGGTATTATTAATGAGCATCAGCACTTAGAACATGTTGGTTTTGGTGTAGTATTAGGTGAAGATAAGAAAAAATTCAAGACAAGGTCTGGTGATACTATAAAACTTATCGAGTTACTTGATGAAGGACTGAAGAGGGCCATGGACAAACTAATAGAGAAAGGACGAGATAAAGTCTTGACACCTGAAGAATTGAAGCAAGCTCAGGAAGCTGTTGCCTACGGATGTATCAAGTATGCTGATCTCTCACATAACAGGGTAAATGACTATGTGTTCTCGTTTGACAAGATGTTAGATGACAAAGGCAATACTGCTGTCTATCTTTTGTATGCATTAACTCGCATCAGGTCAATAGCAAGGACAGCACAGATCTCACAGGAACAACTTGCAGTTGAGATTGAAAAGAATGGCTTCAAGTTTGGCCATGATGCTGAATGGAAACTTGGCAAAGTATTAATTAGGTTCCCAGAAATTATACTGAAAGTAGCATCTGATCTCTACATACACTCCCTGTGCGAGTATTTATATGAAATATGTTCAGCATTCACCGAGTTTTACGACAAATGCTACTGTGTCGAAAAAGACACAGATGGGAATATTGTCAAGATACATTTCGAAAGATTAATGCTCTGTGAAGTAACAGCCATTATCATGGAGAAGTGTCTAGAGATTTTAGGAATCAAAACAGTATCTAGAATGTAACTACTCTAAGTACTTAATTTTAGGCATATCACAATAATTCTAATTTATACGAATAGTAATTTATAATGCCTAAATGTTTGTACATTAAATGATAAGACAAAAATGTGTTTGTAAAATTTTTATTTATTGAGTTCCCAAAAACCTCTACAAAACTATACCAGGGTTCGATATCAATGGTAACATTCATGTTCATCATAACACTATTTTATTTCATAGAAAAAGTAAATACATACATAGAATAGTCACTGGAATTTGTTTTTAAAGGCCTGTTTTAATGAGAGCGGTATCCGCTACCGGCATTGGTGGCGAGCCCGATTACCCGAGCATGGTATTTTGTATGGCATTGGAAGATCGCTATTCGGTGGCGGATACCGCTCCGTTTTAAATAGGCCTTCAGGCAGGTAGCATATCAGACACTGGTGCGTGGGCCTATGATAATAGTAAACCTACTTAAATACAAATTACAATTTTATCCAAAAGCTAGCTGTTTTCACAATTTTATAACCCAGGCTAACCAGTTATCGATAAATAACCACAAAATAAGTAAACTTATCGATAAGAGCGTTGCACTACCGTACAATACACGAAACCTACTTCCAAATAATATGTCGGCAACGGCAAGTACACCTGTATTCGAGAAGTACCTTCCACAATCAGTAATTTTTTTTCGTGTGCGTTCGCGCAGCGGAATGTTGTTAAATTTTAAGATTTTAATTATGCAGATATTTAGTGTATGACGTCGTGTAATTGTGTATGGTAAAAAAAAATTTGTGCACGCAGCCATTGTGGAGAAATTCACCAAAAACTGATTCCGCTGGGCGAACGTTGTCCTGGCGGAACTTTTTTTAATCCATAGCCTTTAGAAGAAAAGAGATGTGTCCAAAAATTAGTGTGTATTTGTGTGTAATTGTGTATGTATGAATAAAATTAGTGCATGCATAAACTTCGGAGATATTCAAGTTTCCGCTACGCGAACGTTTGGCCATTAGCTAGTTTTCATATAAAGCGCTTACATAGAGAGCTGTAGATTTTTACATACGTTGTTTTGAATTTGTTTATATTTGTTTAAAAAACAGATTTAGAAAAAATCGTAGGGCTTAAAAGATAAAAATATAAACGTAAAATGCGCTTATTAGGTCTTAGTTCTTAAAGTATGCACTTTGGGGTCTAGATTTTCACGTTTATACAAACCTTGTAAGTGTCTGCAACATGTTGCCAAGTATAAATGCTGTTCCGTTAGTAATTAAAGAGTTATAGGACAATTTACCATGAATAGATCACTGTTTATAAAGCAGTCAAATATCACGATGTTCTAAAGGAATTGCATGGTAAAATTTATGCCAATAATTAGTGTATTCATTCAACTATTCACATGCAAAATTTCATGTCATTAAATTCAGTAATTAAAGAAAAACAATTATAATACTGACGAAGCATCGAAAACCTACATAACCCGACCAAGTTCGGATGGCTACAAAAAAGCGGCCGTGCCATATATCTAAGAAACGTTCTTAACTTTCCAATATAGTATTTATTAATATGGTACAGTTGCGTACACATTGCATTTCTTGAATGAAAAATATTTTTTTAATAATAACGCCACTATCTACGATAAAAATCGATTCAAGAAGTAGTTTTTTTAAGTTATTAGATTGTTTGATCCACTGAAGTTACAAAGGGGAACGCTCGTGCATGCCTAGTCCATTGGTTAAATAGTGTAATAAGCTACAATATGATATTTACCTAGACAGTAGTACTTACAAATGGTAATTATTTAATTTCCCTAAGGGGTCTGTACCTACGTAAATAGTACCTACTTTCTGTCATAGTCAAATACATTTAAAAAAGTAGGTGTACAAAAATAAATTACCTATAAATTATATCGAAACAACAATTGTGTTATCACTTATACCAATACAATACCGGTATTATACTGTAAATTTTGGGATGTTACCTAAATATATTGCACGGCCGCTTTTTTGTAGCCATCCGAACTTGGTCGGGTTATGTAGGTTTTCGATGCTTCGTCAGTATTATAATTGTTTTTCTTTAATTACTGAATTTAATGACATGAAATTTTGCATGTGAACAGTTGAATGAATACACTAATTATTGGCATAAATTTTACCATGCAATTCCTTTAGAACATCGTGATATTTGACTGCTTAATAAACAGTGATCTATTCATGGTAAATTGTCCTATAACTCTTTAATTACTAACGGAACAGCATTGATACTTGGCAACATGTTGCAGACACTAACAAGGTTTGTATAAACGTGAAAATCTAGACCCCAAAGTGCATACTTTAAGAACTAAGACCTAATAAGCGTATTTTACGTTTATATTTTTATCTTTTAAGCCCTACGATTTTTTCTAAATCTGTTTTTTAAACAAATATAAACAAATTCAAAACAACGTATGTAAAAATCTACAGCTCTCTATGTAAGCGCTTTATATGAAAACTAGCTAATGGCCAAACGTTCGCGTAGCGGAAACTTGAATATCTCCGAAGTTTATGCATGCACTAATTTTATTCATACATACACAATTACACACAAATACACACTAATTTTTGGACACATCTCTTTTCTTCTAAAGGCTATGGATTAAAAAAAGTTCCGCCAGGACAACGTTCGCCCAGCGGAATCAGTTTTTGGTGAATTTCTCCACAATGGCTGCGTGCACAAATTTTTTTTTAGCATACACAATTACACGACGTCATACACTAAATATCTGCATAATTAAAATCTTAAAATTTAACAACATTCCGCTGCGCGAACACACACTTTTTTTTCAATCAAATGTGAACCTTGTTCCTTTACATTAAAGTTGAAAATCTATTCCATTGATTTGCTCTGCTAGCGTTTGTTACTAGGTGTCCAACATGTTACCTGCCTCACACTCTATCTGATGCTTGTATCGTCTTACCATCTACAACAATACACGTTACATCACATTTAAACATCATACAGACAACAAAGTTATACCTCCGCACAAGCGTTCACCACACAGCACGCCACTTACGAGATTCAATCGTAAGTCTTTATACTAAGAGTTCAAATTAAATATCAAAAGAGATTTTCACATCGGCGGATGCTCCTGCGAAGGTTTTTTTAACAAAATGATGATTACCACTAGTTACTTTAAAATCTAGTACATAACCGTTATACTGACGTCACCAATTCTTGAAAAAGTAAATTATATCGGCATAATTTCCTCCAACAGTAGGTAATTTTACAAACTTCAATCTACATAATTTAATTTTATATAAATATTTACCTTATTTAAAGACCCGCAGTTAATATTTTTTTCTAAATATTATCATTTAAAAGATAAAAATTCTACTTGAGAATCAATTTACAGTTTTTAAAATAGAGGTGTTTGTGACCCGAGGTGGTTGAAAAAAAAAACTCCAAGGAAGACGGTCACAAGAAAGTTTTGATTACTTTTAAAAGTATGGAATAAGTAAGGAATGTTAATTTGATTTAAGAAGACCTACCAATAGCATCTCTGGAAGACTTGAGACACGCGATTGCTTTATTAATATAAACATTAATTGCGACATTCAACAGTCGTAATACGAGAATATACAGCAAATATTTGGCTAGGTACAATCAAAGCGAGTATTACACACCGGTACTGTCGGCGCCACACGATTCGATTATATTATAATCACTACAGAAAATTGTCTCCATAATACGTATTTAATAATAGGACCCTAATCATATCCGAAACTTTACAGTTAAAACATGATCTCACGCTACGCTTCTCTTCTTACAAATACTTTGCACTTTGAAATTCTCTATTATGATATAAGAACAAGGTATCCTTACAATCCTACATGATACCGAGCTCTAAAACAAATACCTCTTCCCTAATTTTAAAATAAATTTGGTTTTATTTCAACTAATCGTAGTGAGATAACTAAGGTTAAAAATGAATTTAGGATTTTAATTTTTGTGCAATTTCTTGTAATATTTGATTATTACCCTGTGATAACCTTGGCTACCGGTTTTCATGATTCTATTCACCACCAATTCACTATAATGTCATCAGCCGCGCATCAATATTGCAATTAGCCTAAATAACTGTCACAGTGACACCGAGGTGATTTATTGATCTTTTAACTACGCGACTGTATGTCCATTGCATAAAATTAATTTACATTTAACACACTTAAATGTTTGTAGCAAATACAATGACTAGAATTATTACAAAATCAAAATATAGCAATTGATTCATGTGACACCAAAAATCCTTTGATTAGGTAATCCATTGAAAGATGATTACAAATTAGCACATTTTATCATAGTAATGCTATCGCTTTAGCTGGAGTATTTTGTAGTCCAAACAGGTTAAAGGTCTGAATTAATAGGTATTCGATTCCCTCTGTCCATTGTGTGAGCAACCATCTATGTATGGACATGCACTGTCGTCCCAGTTTCGAACAGGCTCGATTGTTTAGCTATATAGTAACTCGAGCACAGTGAACAATGGCGGCGGGTGCCAGCGTGATAACTACAAGTGTCATCTCCACACAACACTCTCAAACACGTTCAAACTTTCATTACTACCACCCACGGTATAATCGATATTCTAGTGAAATCTTTGGAAGTCTGGCAAAATATTACCTAGTCACACGAACGATTGAGCAATCCTTAAAAAATCTAAATGGGGACATATAAATAAAATAATTTAAAATTAAATAAATATCTTTAAAGATGTTATAATTTAAAATCCTATTCCGTAGACACGAGATGGTATATACGTTCAACTAGCTACTCTATAACGTACTAATACTAAGGACAAAGTCACATTGAGGTGTATAAAAGATTCGCTGAAAAAACTGGATTTCATATAAGTATAATAAGTTAATAGGTATAAATGTTTCTAAAAACCCTCAATACGATTTTTTTAAATAGTTACTCTAAAAAGGGTTGGATTGGTCTCGAGATTCTGAGATACGACTACAAACACTACAACAATATTACAATAAGTTCAACAATATGTTACAAAATATACACACATTTACCATCATTTGTAGTAAGTTTGGCCGAACGTGGTTCATGCTGCTAATACATCTAATAAATACTAGGAGCTATAGTGACTGTGTTAGGAAACCGAGAGTGAACGCGCCATACTGCAAGCTAACAAGCTACGGTCACACAGAGCTGTACGCTATAAGGCTAAGTTTACAGACACACTGTTTTACGCCAGATACATTGACCTCCTGCCGGGGTCGCGGGACTCACGAATTACCGTGACCCCGGTACGTAAAGGGCTATTGAAGGACACCGTGGATTTTAGTCAGTACGAGTCTGACAGTCCCTCCCGCTCTGCCCTGGGTGGGAGGACTCATTTGATGATTTTACCACGATAAAAAAAAAGAAAGATACATTGACCAACAAAACGCTCAATTCAAATCAATGTTGTGTTCTGCACATTTACCCTTTTCAAACGTAAATCCTTTTAATATTATAAAAGTGAAAGTGGCTGGATGTATGGGTGTTTCTTAATCTTTCACGCAAAAACTACTGAACGGGTTTGGATGAAATTTGGTACACATATACATAGTTTACAACCTGGATTAACACATATTACTTTTATAATTAACATTGCTATCCTGATTCAATGTTCCCGTGGGATTATTTTCAAGTTGAAGCTGTCGAAACCGGTTATAACAGCTAGTTATTTTATAATTCGAAGAAAAACCTATTTGATGTTTACCGTTTTGTGATAGGACAGCAACGATCATTGCGGACAAACAATTGTCCATCCAAACTAATATTATAAATGCGAAAGTAACTCTGTCTGTCTGTCTTTTCTTCAAGCTTAAACTACTGAACCGATTTGTGTGAAATTTGGTACAGACATAGTTTGAAACTTGAGAAAGGACATAGGATAGCTTTTATTACAAAAAACAAAAATCTGCCGGAAGTCACTATTCCACGCGAACGATGTCGCGGGCAAAAGCTAGTAAATAATAAACCAGAATGGATTATAGTTGGAACAGTTTTCCGAAGTTATTTGCTACGTGACGCAGCCTATGTCTCCGTCCTTTACAGTCCGTAATGTGGGCGTGCGTTAACTCGATAAACATCTTTCGAAATTACACAGACGAAATTATCGACCGATTATTCGATTACAAACTCAGAGGTAATGCTACCGAAAATTGATGCATGTTTTTAGGGTTCCGTACCTCAAAAGGAAAAAAACGGAACCCTTATAGGATCACTTTGTTGTCCGTCTGTCCGTCTGTCTGTCCGTCCGTCTGTCAAGACCCTTTTTCTCAGGAACGCGTGGAGGTATGAAGCTGAAATTTATATCAATTACTCAGGTCTACTGTCCCTTGAAGCTGTGAAAAAATCAAACTTCTAAGCCAACGCAATCAAAAGATACAGCCGTTTATGCCGCAAATTTTCGACACTTGCAAGGGAATCAAAACCTACAGGGTGCTTCCCGTGAACTCAGAATCTTGAAATTTGGTACGAAGCAACGTCTTATAGCATAGATAAAGAAAAAATTACGAAAACCATAAATTTTTAGTTACATCACATAATATATATTTTTTAATAATTTTAAACTTACTACCCATTTCCTCATAAACGCGTAGAGGTATTAAATTGAAATTCATACCAAATACTCAGGTCTATAATACCTTTAAGCTGTAACAAAATCAAACTTCTATGTCAACGCAATCAAAAGAAACAGCAATTTAAGCTGCATATTTTGAAACTCGCAAGTACTCGCAAGGGAATCAAAACCTAAAGGGTACTTCCAGTCGACCTAGAATCTTGAAATTTGGCATGAAGCAACGTTTTATAGCACACATAAAGGAAAAATCCCGAAAACCTTAAATTTTCGTAATGAACGAACTTTGTAAACCTTGCAGGTTTGTACGGAACCCTCGGTGCGCGAGTCCGACTCGCATTGGCCGGTTTTTTTATGAACTACTAGGTCTAGTTTCTACGAGCGAAGTTCCCACCATCCATCCGCCCTCTTTCTTTTTATAACTTGCTGGACAAAATCGTGATAGCTCGGTTACTATGCATTTTTTTTTAGGTGGTGAAATCATCAAATGAGTCCTCTCGCCCTGGGTGGAGCGGAAGGGACTGTCAGACTTGTGCTAACTGGATTTTAGTTACCCAGTTCCTTCAATTGCCCTTAAGATTCCATGGTTGAGACATTCCCGTGACCCGGTTCATTGGCATGATATAAATATTTGGTTTTCAACTTCATCCGGCTACTTCTCATCATAGTTAGGAAAATGCTAAGATGTTTATTATAATCTAAAATAACTATGCATATTATAAAACAAAGTCCCTAAAAGCTATGTGTCTGTATGTAATTGATTTTCTCAACAACTACTGTACGGATTTTACTAAATGATACAAAAATTCTCGATGAAGATTTAAGTAAATAGTTCATTACGCGTTTATTGCGGTCAAATTTGAGTTTAGTTTCATAAACACGATTCCAAGCGTATTCGTATCACGATCTCCGGCCAACGTAGGTGCGAGCATGTGGACGGCGAGTAAATGGGCGACTCGCTGTCTGATCATGAACCATGCCCGTGTCGACAGCGCGTTGTGTTCCACGCGCGCATCAGAGCTGTGAGCACAATGACGGGGCCTCCCTTTAGAGGGCCAAAGCCTGCCGAGGTCGCGGGACTAACGAGCTACCGTGACCCCGGAACGTAAGGGACTATTGAAAGACACCATGGATATTAGTCAGTACAAGTCTGACAGTTCCTCCTGCCCTGCCCTGGGTTTGAGGACTCATTTGATGATTTTACCACGATAAAAAAAAGCGTAGTCGTTACGTATCTATCTAGTATGGATGCTGCTCTATGTGACCTTGATATGACAATATTGATTGCAGTATGGCGCGGGAAGCCGGAAACTACCGTAACTGTATACCATGGGACGTTATATCTACTACCCGCACTCGAGTATACTCTGCGATATGATAATAATCTACTTGCATACAAAATTATTCAAGTGAAGTACTGTGATACTGTCCCGATGGCCCAAATAAGAAAATGATTATAAATTCTGATGCGGAAAAAAGCAGGTTGAATTTTCGTTCCGTAAAATATTTCCATAAATAAATGGTTGATCTAAAGATAAGCGAAAACTAATGCCAGTGTGTTCCGTAATTATGATCAGAGTGATTGCAAACTCATGATGAACAAAAACTTTCGTTATAATGACCTCAATCAAGTGTTCACCCTACCGAAAAATCTGATCCATCAGTGATTATATGACGCTTATATTCTAGGGCACACTAGTATACATTTATGGTAGGTTCCGGCCAACAGCATAAGTGCGACGGCATACTATATGAATTTTTTGTCAGAAAAATTCTGATGTCTGTCGTATATTATCAGAAATTGTGAAAATGTATGCACCGAGTGCCGTCCGGCGAGCATATGAAGCGGACAATCCGTAAGAATTTTACTTACAGTATGCAATAACTAATACGAAATGTATGCAGTGGGAGCCTTGTCGAGCATTAGGAACTTTCTGATAGAAATTTCTTACCGTATGCGGTCGCGCTAAAACGTAGATACTTACACTAAAGTCTATGCCAAATCGCTACAAAGAGATTCACACACACATATACATTACGAAGACAAGTTGACAAAGGCGCAAGATTGCAGCTGCAACACCGTCAATAGTCCGATTCCGTCAGACGATTGTCGGGTGAATTATTTAATTTGCGGCCTTGTCGTCGAGTTAGGATACAAAAATAGCTTTAGAGAGCTCTAATAATGGAGATTCAATAGGTTAAACGGCAGTCTTCAATGAGATTTAAGTTCTGGGAAGAGATGTCGCAGGATTGCTAGGTAGTGGACGCTGGCGGCTAGTGCGACGAATATGTGCCAGATGGCGTGCGCGAAGGGGATGCGCCCGTCCGACTTGAAGAAGAACACTCCTGCGAGGTACAGCATGCCGCCCAGCTTCAGGTCAGACATCGCCGGGAACTGGTGCTGGAAGACAAAAATTATACACGTTAACATCAGCAAACATATCATCATGCAAGGATGTACCTACTTAATAGTACATCCACCTTTTGCTAGTTACATTTAGGTCACATACAATAGGAGAGGCAGAATTTCCTCATGGAAAAACCTAATGAAACTTTTCCAAGCCTGGGAATCGAACCCAGTACGTACCTCTTGCTCAGCAGTCGCACTAATAACCACTACACCAACGAGGCAGCTACCAGCATGAAATGAAAAATGCAAATAGCCGCATCAATAGGATAAATAGGATAATAGGACCACTTATGGCGTCTTTACTGTCATGTTGTACGCAAGCGGATGTGTCTTCTCTGGATTCCATATTATTTATCCTAGTTGTTCTATTATAATCCCGCAAGCTTGATTTAAATCGCATTCAGTTTCAGTAACATCTGGCTATACTTCTCGCACACCATAGACATTTTTTTTTTTTGGTTCTTTTCGTCCCTCTTTGGGACAGGCAAAGGGAGCTGAGCCCATACAGCCAGCACACCATAGACAGATATCTATTATCTGCATAAAATTGCCATACTCTGTAAAAGAGGGAAGTAATGTAAAGGAAACTGGTAGATGTTCCTATGATTGTTTTCCTCTCTTTCTAGAAAGTATGGCTACTTTATTAGTCATTTGGATACGGAAAGCTTAGTCCATGTTATAAGTCTATGTTGTACGAATAGAAAATCACCCAAACGCTGGCCAGTCCAAAAACCCCTAATATTAAATGCAATTAACACGAAACTCTAAAACAACACCAGAGCAATTACATCAAATAGAGCTATGATTGAATAATAGAAGGTAGACCCTACCCTAGTCCTATATCAACAGACAACCATTAACTAAGGTAAGTTAAATTAAAAGGACGCGGTTCAACAACTGACATTGCCCGAAATTGCCTCACAAAGCAAATAGAAATAAAAATGCCCTAACATTGACAATACTAAGAATATTGTATAAGATAAATAAAATCAAAGTGGAATGGTATAAATAGAACATTTATTTTTAGAATAGGTCGTTGAAAATCTTGAGTATTTATTTGTATGTAGGTAGGTATTTAGATTTATTCTCTTACAAGATTTTTATATTTGAGATGCTGTGACATTTATCGATACAACGGTGGAAAGAAACGCCGTTAGGGATATTTATAGAGTTGTTGAATTTGCAACTTTCGGTACAGTTCTAAAAGAAGAAAATCCTAAAGCACGCTCAATGTTCCTGGTGACATTTAATTTTTCTCTGATGATATGGATGATAAGTAGCAAGGATAGAGTATCCATTCAACATAACACACGATCAGCACAATTATATAATAAAATAAATAAAGAAGTGTATGTTCATGGCAAAAAATTCGATGACAGACAAAAAAATCAGTAGTCGAATGGATCAAAAAACAATCCTATGAGGAAACGGAAATGTTTATAAAATGATCAGCATAATACATTCATACAAACACACTCATACAGTCACACATTCACACTCATACATACACTCACAGACACTTGCATACACATGTACCTACACAATATAATAGCGTAGATTAAGTCTCTGTTTTAAAATAACTACCTATACAAAAACTAAATCTCAAGGTTATGTTTTCGTTTAACTTATTAATGTAGAAGTGTTTCCTTTAGTTATGAAAGAGCGGAGTCTTCTACTACAAGCTTTTTTCTGCTTAAAAATAGGCTCCAATCACAATCTTATTGTATGAATATTGTTAACGAAATAATCTATTTTGTATTTGAATAGAGTAGGAGGAGGTAATTGGAGGCTCAAGTCCAGCAGTGGACTTCTAGTCTTCTACTAGGTGTTAACATA
Organism: Agrotis puta; assembly: GCA_943136025.2. Lineage (NCBI taxonomy): Eukaryota > Metazoa > Arthropoda > Insecta > Lepidoptera > Noctuidae > Agrotis > Agrotis puta. Next base: position 4,903,267 of record OW964184.2, on the reverse strand, counting down.
TGCATGTTTCATAGCAATCGTTTCTGATCTTCTTTCTGATTACTTCTTTGCTTTTCACGATTTTGATATTGGTATTTGCTCCAAAGCAGAAAATTGTTTAGTATGGTTTGATCCTTTAGTTTGCAGTGTGTCATTACTTTCTAGAAATTGATCCTTATTAGCGAAACTATCAAAGGTGTAATAATGGAGTATTTGTTTTTTCAAAATCAGTGTTCTATTCCTGGCTGTTTTAGTTTTTATTCAAATAACCTAGCCAAAAGAATCCTGAGTATTTTTCTTGAAAAATATAACCTTGCTTGTGATTGCGACAGCTTCCCTCTTTGCTAATATACTTAATTTGTCTCTAGGTATGCTTCAGTTATTTACAATGTTTGAATATTGGCAAGAGTCGGTATGTTAGAATTAGGAATGCTTCACAAACGAATAGTCGAATACACGTGGGCTCGAATAGTGCCAAACGTTTAGTGACGGTGAACAATTCTGTTTACCTCGTGAATGAAATCGAGCGTGAATTATATTTATAACCGTTTGAAAATAATTATGGTGTATCTAAGGGGAAATACTCATTGTATACTTCTGAGCTTCTGATATGGCAATCAACAGCGTAGATAAGATAACCAAGTCAGTTTGACTCATAAGGGCTTAGAGGCCGGGGTCGCGGAACTGTCTTAATTAACAAGGTACTGCGGCCCTAGTAAGTAGGGCAACTGAAAGAACAGGGTGATAGTAGTTGGTAAGAGTCTGCCAGTCCCTTCCACTTCACGCAAGGGCGGGAGGACACATTTCAACAGGTGTTCGTTCAACCGTAAAAAGTTGTCAGAAAAAGAAACAAAAAATGGTAGCAGTATTATCTGTATTATGTAGTGGCCAATGAAATAATAAAATAAAACTGCCAATGCTATAAGCAGCACGTCTAATAAAGTCTTAAAGGGCACCGCTAAAAATCTAAAATAGTCGAGCAACTCCGAAATAGACACTAAAGTTAAACCACTCAACCAAAAATACTGAAACATTATCAAAAAGTTGATATGTAAAATATATTGAAATACATTTTCCTGAATGAATAATTGATTGATAGCACTACTGAAATAAGTGGCATTACACCGCGTGCTCAAAGTGGTTGGTAAACATGTTACAGAATGTAAACATAACGTAATGCAGCTAGTTTACATAATATATTCTGTTGTTGATTTTGAAAAATGTGAAATGGAAGGGGAGGGGAGGAGTAATTGGCTGTCGCTGTAGGGACATGTGATGAAGAATGAAAATATGATAAGAATGGAGGAAGATACTAAATACAGGTGGTTAAAAAGGACTGATGATGATGATAGTTGATTGAAAATAAAATATGATTTGAAGACCACTAAGGCAGTATATATTGGGATAAGTTTCAAAGAGCCATTAGAGTATGATGAAGATCATGAAATAACAAAAATAATCGTAAATCTGTTATTTTTAAACAAAATGTGGATACCAATGATTTATTATGTATTTATTTATCAGATAAAAGTATATACAATGTTCCAAACAAAGTCAAAAAAATGATGAAAAATCTCTTTGTGTATCATGCTCACACAGTCATAACTTGTGATTAAGGAAGAGCTCCTAGAAAATGCAGTTTCTGTTCAAAATGTAAACCCCATAAATAACGTCTAGTTTAGACAAACGTACGTAACGTGTACTAGTGGGGTGGGAAACAATAGAATACAAGGCATCAGTTGTCTCAACTACATAAATGTTTGAGCTTTTGTATGTACTTACTATATCTATTTTGATGGATAGTAAGTTTAGTATATTCAAAGGATCTACGGTTCTAGGCACTCCCAATATAGAAGGGCTTCATAAATATTACACGAGCAGCAATAATTACAGGCGATGTCCCAAAAATTTCACCGATCACCGCTTTCATTAAATATTTCGACCTCGGGAAATTAATTACACACGCTACACGATATCGTTCCATATAAAGACCATTAATTTTCAACACAAACAATATCAATAGCATCAGTGGCGCAGCTTGGCCAGAAAGGGCCCCGTAGCAAAATTTGTTGGAGGCCCTTCTAAGTGTTTAGTTTTGCAGAATTAAAAAAATAGCATCTCATAAAGCTAATGCTATTTCTGATGCCATTAACAGAATTTGGAAGGGAGCTAGAAATTGAGAATGCTGATCGACTGATCGAAGCTTATAACTACTAATATTTGATCAAGGGCCCTACTACGTTTAGTGACGGGGCCTGTAGAGGGCCAAAGCCTGCTGCGGTCGCGGGACTCACAAATTACCGTAACCCCGGTACGTAAAGGGCTATTGAAGGACACCGTGGATTTTAGTACAAGTCTGACAGTCCCTCACGTCTTGCCCTGGGTGGGAGGACTCATTTGATGACTTGACCACGCTAAAAAAAAAAGTGCCCTACTACGTTTTCTTTTTATTTTACGATAGATTCGTGTTTAGTTTCAACAACCACTAACTCGCCTGACGATAAGCGACGATAACAGGAAACACAGACCAGGTGGCCTACCATGATGTCTTAAAGCGACAGTAATTCCACTGTGGGAACGAGATGGCGCTAGACGACTTGTATAGCACTGTCTCTTTTCCACTGTCAGGGGCCCTTGATATTTGGGGCCTCGTTTCATTGGTACGGCGGCAGCTACACCCCTGTATCATATTGATGAGCCTTATGACTATAATAAACTCGGCTGGCACTTAATTTCATTTCGTTATTTGATTTCGTGTCATTTTGTTGTACAAGTTAACATCAGTTGGTTGTTTTGTTAGTCAATCAAGGAAGTATTTATTTTTAATCAAACTTGAATTGTTCTTAAATTTAAATCAACACTACAGTTATTTAACATACATACTCATTTACATAAACTCACGCCCATTTCATTTCCCATGGGGTTAGACAGAGACCACCGAACGCCACTTTGCCTCAACCGCATTCATACATCTGGTCATAATTTAGTGAATACCAAACGGTAGTTTCGACACTGGGACAGCGCTGCACACAAGGCTAAATTCTTAGGGAACAACACTGCAGATATATGAACGTGAAGGAAATGAAAGAAGTAAGTAAGGGTCGCAGGTGGAGTTCTGTAGTTCTTTTCTAACTGAAATGCTGATGGCAATGGGCAGTACCGAAAATAGGGATGTGCGAACGGTGGTCAGGCATAGGGCGCAGACCGTGGAGGGACGCGCAGAAATGGCCAGACCAGGACCACAATTGGCCAGACCAGACCCCAGCTAAAGAAGCGCATAAAAGGCTAGTCACGGCACTAGCATTGCTAAGACAAGCCCCATGATGATACCCCAATTCACATCATACCTCGCGTCCCCGTCTTATACACTGTTCCTCTATCATATTCGTAGGAAGTGATAACATCACGCTACTGCCATAAGCGTGGAGAACAGCGAGTACTCATTCTATAAACTAAAATTATAACGTATACAAATTACACATTTAATTATACAGATTGCTACTACCTAATCAGGGTGTGACAAATGCACTGTGATAAATGCTAACGTATTTGGAAACGACCATTTTAAATTCAGTCATGCATTATTGAGTTGTCTTCCATGGCAGTTCTAAGTGATGTGTTACGAACAATTCCGTTGATCAAATATACTTACATGGAAACTTCAGTCTAAATGGAAATCTACAAATTGTAATTGAAAATCTGAAAGGAGGTCATTGTACAGTCAACGGAGAAGATATTTATGCGACCATCAATTTCTTTAAAGGTTTTTTATTAATGTGTAAAAAAACATAACACAAAATTGCTTTTGAAAATGGACGTATCTCATTTCTTGGACTTATTCATTTGTACAGTTAATCATAATTAATAAAAAAACCCTTTAAAATGTACCTATGGCCTGCATAGAAATCCCTTTTGTTGTCTGTACATAGGTTTAGGCAACTTTTACTATAGGCCCAGCAGATTTCAGGCATAGTCCTTGAAATTGCGATAAAAATCAGCAGTCTCCTAAATATTGTCAAGTTAATGCGATCATAAAATGTCTGGAGCACCGAGCAGATGTTTTTTTTTTCGTAATTTGAGTGATGATCCTATTTGTATAAACAGCCATAACCATAAACAATTTATAACGTACCCACTGCTGGGACACAGGCTATATCTTTTATAGAATAAGTCACAATCTGTCACGCGGGACTGATGCGCGGTCGTCCATGACACCCTTTTTCAAGGTTTCAATTATTGAAATATAACATTTCAAAGTAAAATAATTAAAATCAAAAGAATTTATGAAACTAGGCTGACAATCATAGAATTGAATAACTCGTATCATAATCGTAGAAGAATGTTTATTATTTGTTCTGAGGTGCCGAACTTCTGTAAGCGTCATTGCCCACTTTAGTTTAAAATCCCAATCCCCCCCCTTCGTCACTTCCTAGACTTTCGGCTGGGATGAAGTGGCAGAACAAACTCCCCAGCAACATAGATGGTCTGTTGTATTGAAGCCGATTATTATGTCAATCTTTTAAATATTTATCCACCAGCGAGTAAAAGTATGGAATCTCTTACTCCGATGCCGCGTGATCTTGAGTACTGAATAACTAGTTCAGAATAATAAAAATGGTACATTTTAAAGGTTTAACTGTTAATTTGTAATTGATACCAAATTCATTCAAATCACGCCATTATTTGAGGAGCTATCCTGGATCAATTCCAAGTACCTAAGTGATTCCATACTTTGTTCTTTCTACTCGCTCGTTCTTTTCTACTCGCTAGTGTAGTATCGGAAGCGGCGACAATAATATCATTATCTTAGCCTAGGGTTGTCAACTCTAAAATTTGGAAACCAGGACAAGACGCTTAAAAACCCCGGATTTTAGAGTCCAGAACCCGGATATGATTCGAAGTGCGCACCGTGGCAACTGCGTCGGGAGGGGTACGGTGAAGTGTGCGTGTGTCGTGGGCGGATCAAGCCTTTAAATTTTTAAACCCGGACTAAAAATGAAGCCCTCCCGGACGCTCCCCGGATGCCCTCTAAACTAGGACAAATCTGGGGAAACCCGGACGGATGGCAACCCTATCTTAGCCCTATATACCACATTTCCACATGCGACATGGATAGCACTTTCGCCAGCGTGTATAAGTTTCCGGTCCAAGTATCAAGGTTCAGAGGTCGTGATGAAATATGGGCCACCTAAATTGACTTTTTTATCGCCGACTAGATTCTACCCGAAACTTCTTTTGAGTGGAATTTAATTAAATCTACCATAAAACATTTACTCTGGCACTCGGTAATAGCAAATCTTTGTAGGAGTAAAAGAATTTTCGACATTGAATTTTTGAGTTTCAGTGATAAATAGACTAACCAACTCTAAAATACATTTTCAATTCGAACCAGTTGTTCCAAAGATTGTGTATGTTGAACCAAACAAATTCTTCAGCATTATAATCATTGTATAGATTTGACTTCGAGTTTGTTAAGTCGGTTTGGTGCTGGGACCAGAAAGTTCATAATAACGATATATCATATCTGCAGACATTGGAAAATGCACACCGAACTTTAGAAAGAGATAACCAGCCAGTTTCGACTTCGTAGAGCGTTATCTCTAGCGCACGATGCGCTTACCAACCAATGAAAACGAACTAGCGACAAATGTCACAGAGGTAGTGTGTTACAAAACTACCCGATCTCTATTTCACTACTCTATATCTTTCCAAGGACGAATTGCAATATAAATCTTCCGACTTACAGGAAAAATTTCTAGAGTGGAGAAAAATAAAATGCTTTAGTGATACAGCTTTGTAACAATGTTCAGGGAATATTTCTGAGAACTTTGCGCGCTAGCTTATTTCGCAAACATTTTGATTCATAAAAGGAAGCAGAAACTAAATTAAACTGAATAGTTATGTCGTACAAAATGGGAGTCGGGAGCATCCGCCTTACTGTGAACAATGAACACAATGTCGGTACTTCGTAATATTGTAGAGTTCCACGTAGGGTTACCATACGTTTGGATTTTTTCGAAAATATTCGGTCTTTTAGAGCCTCAGTCTGAACTTAATCCGGCCTTGTCATTTGTATAGTCGTCACGTTTCCATAAGTTAATTATTTTGAGGGATCTAGGGGAACAGTGTAAAAGACGGGGACGCGAGGTACAATGGGGACATACACTCTTTAGGCATACTTAACACAACACTAACGTAACGCAAGCGCAATCAGGACGTTATTTGCAAGCGGCCATTAACAAATGGCGTCCTCTTGGCGCTTGCGCTACGTTACTATTGTGTTAAGTTTGCCTTAAGTGTGTGATTTTCCATCATACCTCGCTTCCCCGTCTTATACACTGTTCCCCTAAACCTATTTGAAAGAGTGTTTAAAAACGCATTAAGAAGACGCTTGTCATTTTTACAGAGTGTGTACTGTATTTGCATTCTAAACAGAAATAAAAACTAAGAGTTCCCTATTTACAGGAAACATTTCATGAGTCCGACGCTCAATTGACCAGTATGTACTCGTATAATTTAAATGAGTTAACTAAATCTATACTAATAGAGCGCACAGGTAAGAAATAACCTGCCCGAGTCTGTCTTTACTGATGGCTATAACATTGAGAGAGAGATTTAGAGATCTTAAAGTTAAGAGTGAATAGGTTACTTCTAGGTAACCGTGCTTCAGCGTCGACCAAATCCTTGCTTACTATCAGGTGAGATCGTGGTCAAACACGAGCCTTTTAAAAAAAAACTACAGAAAAAAAAAGATTAAAGTAAATCAACTTTTCTATAAACATCCGGCATTTTGAAATGGCAACCTTAGTCGTAAATCTCCGGTGGGAATGCGACCGAGTTAACTACATTTCAATCTCTCGACACGAGGCAGGCTCTAAATGGAATTTATGTTACATGATACAAAGCCTCGTGAGGATAGACTGTACGAGGGTTGGTCTTGACGTGGTAACAGATAAATGTAATTATGGCGGGCGTATCATAGACAAACATGCAGTACAGAATGACAATGAAGGTTGAAGTTACGTTCTAGAATATTCCTGAACATGTTCCTAGAATGTAAACTAGGTTTTAGTTGAGAATTGTTGTTTGTGACAGTTTTGAGACGAAAAGGGGTTCATTGTAGGAATCATAATTATCAACTTGCTATTAGAGCGGTAGGTTATCCTCAGTCTTAATAATGACTAGAAAAGAAGAAAACTGGGAAACTCATCTGAGAATGTTATTTTATCTCTTTTCATGACCATACCTATAATTTCTTGCAAAATCTACCTTTGACATGTTCCTCTATTCTAATAACCATTAAAAGATATATCGTTTTGCGAATATGAAAAATAAAAATGAATAAAAACTGCAAAACATAACATTCCATTTTCGAAAATTTGAAAAAGAAATCCTCGCGTACATAGCATAGACACAAAGCAGAAATTTTTAATACCAGAATGGTGCAGAGAGCCACTTCAGTAACTTGTGAGTGTGAGAGACATGTTGTCGGTTGATTTTCCAAGTTGCGCTTTGAAATACGAATGCTACGATTGTCTAATTTATGCCTTACAGATTCGTAGGAAAATAGATTACATGTTTGTATTTTGCGATGTTGTTTGTTTATAGATTACACGTGTATTGTAATGATAAAGGATGAAACGATGAGGAAACGACGGTTGAGGTAAAGAGATATTAATATCAATATGAGTGGGAGAGAAGATAATCAGAGAAAATTGAAGAAAATTTAAATAGATAGTATTTTGAAGGGAGTGTATTTATAATTTGGCAACTGACACGGTGTAGCCCTATACGTTTCGTTTCCTGTACGTACGGGGTCACGTAAGTTCCGCGACCGATTCAATAGACTAAGTTAACTTCCATGCATGCATGTCTTTACAAGAGCAAAAGTAAGTGTCTTGAGCTTTCGTCTGCGTGGGGAACAGATATTACAAATATTTATATGACCCACAAGTAGTTGATCCGAGTCTGGGTGTTTGGTATGTATCTATGTTTGTAAACGCATTCACGACACAGGCGAAATTTCTAGTGTGGCAACGTATTTTTTAAAGAAAAACGTACTGTTTAAAATGAACGCTGTCCCGTCAACAGCCCTATACGTCTCAGTTACCTATTCAAACAGTCCTGCAACGGTCTCAGTGAAAAGAAGAGCTTTTTCTTTACATATGAATGTTTAAGATACTGTCTACTATCGATCCATCCATTATTCCTCATTGAATTAATGACGACACACAGTGACGTGATGATACTAGATTGACATTTCGTGAGAAGAATAACGACTGTTCACGCTTCCAGTTGCAAAGTGCATTAGCTTTGACACTGAGCTCAGTTCAGAGACGGTTTAATTAATACAATTACTCATAACTTAGCAGAACCAACATATTTATTTATTTTAATATAAGCCCGGATTGACCCACTACAGAGTAAACGCTGTTTTTAAATGTATTGCAATTGTTTTTGCAATCAAGTGTATGAAACTTTAGCACGCAATTTTTCACGTTTATTTGCCTTTCCTAAGGGTCAAGTCACACTAAGACGTGACGCTGCGCGCACATTTCAATAGCGCTACTCAAAATTTAACTCTATTTCCTACACGAAAAGATACACCTTCCGCAACGCAGCGCGGCGCGGCGCGGCGCGCTGCGTTTTAATAGCGTAGTAATAGTTTTAAAATCTAACTTTATTTACTACACGAAATGATACACATTTGCAGTATCGTTGCGTCACGTCGCGTTGCGTCGCGTCTCGGTGTGAACTGACCGTAGGGATTTTGTTCCACTGATGAGGAAGCGATTAGCTATGAACTATCTTCTCGCTCAAGAAAAGTACAGTAGATGTAGACCCAGGATCACTAATAGGAGCTTTTAGGAAACCAAACGAACTCCATTGTTGTCTAACCCCGTTCGTATACAACGCGACACAAGTTTCCGATACCTTAAGAGTTAGGTATCCAGGCGACTATCGTAATACAAATCCATAGAGGTTCGCACACAGGCACGCGTCAATGAATGTAAAAGTATCGGAGACTTGCGTCGCGTCGTTTACGAAGGAGCTTAGAGAATATTCTTTCGTGCTTGCTAGCTAGATCTACTCGCTCTCGCTTGTAATGAAACAGGTACCTTATGTCCTTGCTACTTTATAGGCGACCTGGCTATGTTTGTTTATAAGAACCGAATTCACTTTGATTTATTTACTGTGTGTTTTATTTAACTATAGTTTATTTACTAGGCACGAATGTTTTATGTAACGACTACTAGGTGTTGCCAGCGGCTTTGCCTGCGTGTAACTCGTAAACTATCGGACGGAAAAGTAATACTGGGTTGAACTATATGTGTTATTCTAAACTATAAACTACCTCTAAACAAAAAATTTGGCAAGATCCATTCACCCGTTCTGACGTGATTGAGTAACAAAGATGCATCCATCCATACTTTGGCATTTACTGTCAGAGCGCGATCCATTCCGGGGCGATCCGATCTGAACCCTCGGATCTCTGTAACATATGGATGTCCATAAAGTGCCTTGTCGCTGCCGGCGTCAAATCGCATCGCGTCCTGCCTTTACAGAGATCGCTTTCGATCAGATCGCATCGGCCAGATCGGATCGCGATCTGTCGTAGAAGCCCTTACAGTGTTTTTTGTAACACATTAACAACCCGAAAACAGACCCAGAAAGATTTAAAAAAGGTGTTTCGTTTTTTTTTTAATGAAATATTTTTAGGTATAGGTTTCAGGGTTGGTTTCATAGTAAAAGTTATTTATAACCGTAAGTACTTTCATTCCATGAAATTTTGTTTAACTAATCCTGCCTGTATAACATTAGTTGGAAATACACAGACATTTAAAAAAAAACAGAACACTTTATTTATGTGTCTCAGAGGCCAGTTAAACGGAAGGCCGGTAATTATAAACGGTAGTTGTATTAATAACAGGTAACTGGATAATTCAGCCACATAGATACTTATATACCTAGATGATTTGCAATCTTTACTTTGTAATAAAACATCTTGCAGTACCTAACCAACCTACTAGAAAACACGCAGATATAGGGTTGCCATCTCTAAAATTTGGAAACCAGGACAAGACGCGTGAAAACCCCGGATTTTAGAGTCCGGAACCCCATGAGTCGAAGTGCGCACCGTGGCAACTGCGTCGGGAGGGGTGGGGGGACGGTGAAGTGTGAGTTTTTAAACCCGGACCTCAAATGAAGCCCCCCCCCCCGGACGCCCTCTAAACTAGGACAAATCCGGGGAAACCCGGACGGATGGCAACCCCACGCAGAAGCTAAAATAATGACACAAAGTTATGCGACGGGCTGGGTTCGGACAAACAGCCTTCAAGTTGTAAATCTGGGTCGTTATCACAAGTGAATACATTTTTTTAAATATGTTAATCTCATCAGACTCGTACTGACTAAAATAACCACCGTGTTCCTTCTTCTTTCTGACCGTGGAATGTAAAGGGCTATTCCCTTTACATTATTCCAGGGTCACGGTAAAAATACCCTCGTCTAAACTAAAATTAAAATATTTAATAATGACGAGAAAAAAGTTCTGTACTTATAAACTTCGTTGGCAACATACTTTATATTTTAAGAACCCCTAATTCATTAGATTTTCTCTTCCAAAGATAATTTGAGACGAGGCAAAGGAAGGAAGAAACAAAGTTATCATAAAGTTCAACAAACTAAGCCTCTGAGTAATTAATCTCGTCGCATGTTACGTTCAAAAGGCGAGTCAAGGTAAACCGCAATGAAAATATTTGCCTTCTAAAACCGTACGAAGTTTTCCATGTACTAATTTTAGGTTGCAGAGCAATCATAATATCTTATCTTACTTCTAAAATGAAATTTATGAGGACGGATGTTTGTTCCTCTTTTACACTAAAACCATAGAATTGATTTGGATGATAATATGATCTACTGTTATCACCCGGATTAACACATGGGCATATAATACTTAATAGTACTATGACATGATACTTTATTCTTCCAGTGGTTTCATGGGATAACTAATAACTGAACTTATAAATAAAAAAATACTGTTTATGCAAAGAAACATTTCAGTTTTTTTATTAAAATTTGCCAAAAAGTCGAAGAAAAGAAATATCCCGACAAAAAATAACATATAATATACTGCGTGTTAATAAGAACCTAGCGGATGGTTGAACCCGAAGTAGAACCCAATATCACAATTCCAGACTTAGAAATCAAACCCAACACCTCCTGTTGGGCAGTGGCGCTTGTGGGCAATATCTACTGACCTACTATAACTTGTGTATGTTTAAAATAGCTTTAGGTTATGGACCTGCTTACGCTTAAAGTTAACAACATTACCTTATAAGTAGGTATACGTAATTATATGCGTATCGTCAAGTACATAATAGCTATGTAAGTACTAGCAAGGTCATGGCGCGAGCGTCTCTAATACCTTCTTAGAATGCCAATAAAAAATACCTACACTTTCCGGTCAGATTTAAGAAAAAATCTGCGAATGAAGTGTTCACTTAAAAACTTTAATACATACGAACATTGATGCATAAACCCACGCCTTTTTTCCAATGTTAAAAACTAGGTACTCCTTTCCCATCGTCCATGTTCGTTCATACATTTACCACAAACGGCAAATGGTGAACGTAAACGCTTAGTAGGCTTTAATAGATTTTCAACTTTTTACTCAGGTACATAAAGCTGAAAATCTATGAAATACTACGACAGTGCTATTCCCTATAGACACAGCCTTGGTGACAGCGCTCACGCCACGCTGGAACTGAAGTTTAGTATTCACTAAGCTACTGAAAACGACACGAACGGTCATCACTCGCGCTGAATGATCGTCGAAGAGCTTTATAGCTGGTCAAACATGTCCGGCTGCGAATATACAATAATATTTTCTCATTTGTGATAAGAACTAATTTATCGTTTTTTAATTAGCATGGCAAATTCTTTATTTTAGGCCTACTACACTTTTAAATCAATTTAGTGCGATTTCAAAGGTTTGCAGTTTTTTAAATGTATTGAGTTTATTGATTTTTATAATTAGAATATTTTGATTAGAGTGCATGATTCAAATGAAGCGACTATATTATAGCAAAGCAAATACATCCATTTTACGAAACATTGGCATTTATGTAAAACTGCATTTAAAAATACTGCCATAGCATACCTAAATGTTTTACCTAGTTTTTGAGGGACGCTGCAAATCTGCAATGCATAGACCACAACAAAAAGGTTAAACTCTCGCTGTCTACTTGGTTGCCTAGCTTTTGACATTGGCTTTCTCCGCGTGAAAAAAAAACAAAAATATATCCCTTGGGAATATATTACTGCGTTAAAAAGGTATGTTATAATTATAAGCTATCCGAATGCTAACTAACTAAATATGTTCAGCCATTTTTGCCTGAAAGAGTTCTCTTGACTCTTGACTTTAGTCTAGGTGACAGAGACAAAGTCGATGATGAAGTGAGTTTACCCAGAATAAGAATCTTCACTCTAAGTTTGAAGAGATTAGGGTTGTATGCGTTCTCGAAACTCCTCTTTCTCCTCTTACTAAGAGCATTATAAAAGACGTTCGCAAATGCTTAGTGCGATATGGTGGAATAACAAAAAGGTCCCATGCGTTAAACCCAGTCCAGGTTTTAAACTATCTGTGTGCCAAATTTCATTCAAATCCTTTCAGCCATTTTTGCATGAAAGAGTAACAAACATCTATTCACCTTAAGTATGTTATTTTTTTGGTGGCACAAGGAGTGTCGTGGTGTACTTTAGGCACAGGTATAGACTGTTACGATTGTGACCTGACCTCATTATATGTGGACCAGTTGGTCACGTAACATATCTTACCTAGTTCGATAACTGCCTTTAAAGAATGGTTATTACATAATAAATAAGCGATCACGTTAAGGGGAGAATGACCTTTGTCTGTCAACTATCACTTGAAGAAATACCGTAATATGCAAAAATTCACTTAGTGAAAATTGATTTTACAAAATATATGGTTGAAAATTCTCAGGACATACTGGTTAGCCGGGGTCGCTGGACTGTCTCATCGAACAATCGTGACCCTGGAACGTTAAGGGTTATTGAAGGATCACAGTGGATTTTGTCAGTACAGTCTGACAGTCTCACCCGCCCCGCCCTGGGAAGGACTCATTTGATGATTTTACCACGATAAAAAAGGATATATTGGTTCGAATTAAAAAAATATTTTTGTTTTGTTATAGTCTATTCATCGAGGAAGGCTACAGGCTATAATATCATGCTACAACCAATAGGAGCCGAGCAGCTGGGGTAAAACCATGGGCAGCAGCTAGTAATACATAACAGTAGGGTTGCCATCCCTAAATATTCGAATCCCTAAATATAATCCAGAAGCCGGACATGAGTCGAAGTGTGCACCGTGGCAACTGCGTCGGGAGGGGTGGGGGACGGTGAAGTATGCGTGTATCGCGGGCGGCTCAAGACTTAAAATTTCTAAACCCGGACTACAAATAAAGCCCCCTCCGGACGTTCCCCGAATGCCCTCTAAACTAGGACAAATCCAGGAAAACCCGGACGGATGGCAACCCTATATAACAGGCATACATAACAGTTACGTTACGTATTTGTATAAAGTTAAATTCTTTGTGCATACTCGAGAACACTGTACCTATGCGAATTATCGTTGCTACATAACAGAATACTGTTTTATTGTAATAACTCGTTAGTAAAGTGAGATAGGTATGTGAAAATGAGTAACTTTAAATGCAGTTATTGTTTTCAAGTATTTGATCTATAGAATTTGCTCTACAATTATATGGCTAAAGCTTAGGTAGGTAGGTATAGAAAAATCTCTATAAAACATACCTACTTAATATGTTGATATAGATGCATTTACTTAAAGAATTAAACTACGAAGGATACAAAAAAAAAATCGTCTATAAAAAACATATTAAAACATTTTTACTCGACCGGTAATCGAACCGAATATCATGCTCAATAGTAGTGTCTGCGAGACCCACCAACTCCTATACGTTTTTTTTTTTTTGCTTTGGAAACTATCAACAATCAACGATCGAAGCTTCGTTTGACGGATTAAACATTTACCTACTCCAAATGCACCGAGCCAGCGATTTCTCCGAAACTGACATTTCCATCAAATTTTATGTGGGTTGTTGCTACTCGTAGATACAATCAATGTTCTCATACAGTTTCAGCGCAACGGATAAACAAAACTCTATAAATAAATCTCACATTTACCTTGTGACCGACAGTTTATATTGGGTAACTCTAACGTAGAACGAATTTAATTTATCTAATTAAAATATACTGTATGTGCGGAGTCGGCGATGGGGACTATCAAATTGATCGCAGCGCGCCATGTGACATAGATGTGAACTAACGGGGAACACTCTCAGACGAGCGACGTACGTGTCAAGTTTATATGCATCACAACTTCTAAGGTACTTTTTTTTTGTTTTATTTAATTTCTGATGAAATAAAAGACGAAAATAGTCATTAAAATATTTAGTTGGCAAGAATTGGCAGATCTCATGGCCCCTAATAATGTGATCGCTGGGAGGCGCTGTTATCATGCACACGTCGTCTACATAGGTACGAGTAGGTAGTAGTTTTCAGAGATTCAGGCATATATAATTCAGGGGGTTTTTGTCTGGGAGTTCGGGGTACTTCATCAATCCTCATAAAAAATCCATAAATTTAGCAATGAATATTAAAAATGAACAAGCTATTAATGAATTGGTGAGCCAATGCAAATTCTTGGCATAAATATTTTTGCTAAGTATCAGATATTTTAAAACAATGCGAATTCCCGCAGCGAAAACTGCTATTCAGTGTGATCTATACATATAATAAATCTGTAGAAGGGTCAATTCTGTACACTGAAAATATTGAAAAATTAAATAGCGGTGTTGCTGGATCGATACCAAACCCAAATATGTGATTTAAAAAATTATTGTCTGTCTGTCTGTATATGCAGGCATCACGTGAAAACTAACGGTTTGATTTCGATGAAACTTGGTATAATTATACCTTATTATCCTGGGCATAAAATGGGATACTTTTTATCCTGGAACAATACGTAGAAAAAAAAAAATATTTTTCAGTTTTATTCATAGACTTTGTTTTGTAGAACCACACACGTTTCATTACCCGCAGTGGATTCAGCGCCGTAATATTTATAAGATGTCATTGTCAAAGTTACTCAAAATGGAGAAATAAACCATCACGCGAAAACCGACATCCGCGCGGACGGAGTCGCGGGCGGAAGCTAGTTTTAAAATAAAAATAACCAGCCAGTGTTCCGCATTTTATCTATAAAAACTGCAAAAAATTATGTCTGTTCTATGCAAGCCCCTTTAAATATTAATTTTATTCTGTTTTATAGTATTAATTGTTATAGTGGAAACAGATATACGGTATCACCGTTCATGAGTTACAGCCTGATGACAGACGGACGGACAGTGGAATCTTATTAATTAGGAAAGGTAAAACGGAACACCCGTTTTACCCTTTGGGAGCGAACCTTAATAAACAAAGTGCAATTAATAATAAATCACTCTTTGGTATTAGAAAGTAGAGTAACGTAATAACTTTACTCATTTACCATACCTAAGCATGAAAAGTTGGTAAAAGCAAAGTAGGTACATATTTATTTCAACAATTCGGAACAAAGGTCGGCGACGCGTTATATTTCAAAGCACACAAAGAGGTTTTGCATGTCACTCATACATTAAAACAGATAAGAGTTCCATTCAAAGGTAAGCACTAGGCTACTTGTTAAATACCTACATTACTGACGTGAAGTCTAGGAATCCTAGGTACAGGGCCGGATTAAGCAACTGCCTAAGGGCACCGTGCATGCACCAAGATTAATAAAAAACATGTTTGCAATTCACACGTGGTAGAAGTGAAACTTTCAGAAATTTTGGCTTCAAGATCAGCTTCCTATCTCATTTTCTCCCACGTTAAATCTATGTGTCTGTCTCTTTTAACTGTCGCGTGTTCGCGTTTTCGCTTCATCGACTACCAAATCACAACGATCCTAAGAAGTTTTCACTTCAAAAAGTCGTTCCATCAAACGAAAATTGTATTCTTCCTCAATCACAATATCACTGTCTCTTTCTTCTTTTGATGAAAAGTCATGGGGCGGCCAAAAGTAAAGGCTTGAATTATGTGGGTCTAATACTCTTAAAGTTCACGAGTTTGCTTCACTCGACTTTAATGTTTGTTTTGCCGCGGTTCAGAAAACTATAATTTTGCAAGCTCTAGAATCCTCACCCCTTCGGCTAGTTACACCGCTGCCTAGACATGTTGTTAAGCCTGGACAGGTGGCAAAATCAGTATTGCATACGGGCGCTCAAACCTTGGAGCCCTGACAGGTTTAATCCGGCCCTGCCTAGGTGACCTTACTTCAAGTGCGGTTTATAAAGTATTGCCATGAACTTTACACACACTACAAAGAATGATTACGTAAAACTACAAGTATAAGAAATACCGCAAAAATCGTATTATTATTGTATTACAATATTTTAATAATATAACTTACATAATAATAACGAAGCGGAATACCCTTACAATAGCGTTTATTCTTGCTGTGTAAATATTATGATCAGCATTGATCATGTTTCCGTCAACAAAGTCTGCAAGCTCTTGGAGAATACGGGTAGATATTTCAAGACTAGATCGATAAGAGTGCGCCTCCTCAGGACCGAAAGATATGGCATAAAAAGGGGGAGGCCTATACCCAGCAGTGGGTGATCCCAGGCTGACATGAGGATGATGATGATTTCAAGATTGACCGAACATCAGTAGAAGCGGAGAATATCTTCAGAGTATTTTAGGAAAGGCCCAAGTTTTTGTGATTTTTAACATAGGCAGAGGCTGTTATGTTATTCTCTAAAAGACAATTTCTAGGCTGAACGTCGAGCTCATCGTCGAGACAAAGCCTTGATAGTAAAACGTCGCTGTTAGTAGCTTAGAGCCAGTTCGGCCAGAGCTTCCAGTTGTTTGATCAACCTGAACTGGCCCTTACTGAATAAAAAACTATAGTTTCGATACTGGAGCAGCGCTGCACAATGGTAAAGCGTAGTCCGATCTCTTCATTTTTTAAACGCCAAAATTTAATATCTATTTGTTACAGACTCAGTCAAGGTTTTAAAGCTGTTACCAACTGGAGTAACGTTATTTGAATTCAAATTTATATACGCCCCGCATAAATTATACTATTCCGCTTTCAGAATCGCAATATTTTAGGAAGCCAGTATCAAATTTACCTGCGGGGTAAGTTATTTGTAGCGGGCTAACGCAACTCAATGAAACCACGATAATTTTTCAATGGATAACTTTCATACATCTAGCAACACGCACTAGGCTTGCGTGGTGGATTACAGTCGACTCCTCACAGAGATGAAACCTGTCTCCCAATAGTGGAAATATTATAAATAAATAAATAGGCTGATTATGCTTATTTTTAACTTTTCTAAACCTTCATTAATTCAACTCATTTAACCTCTATAACTTGACACCGCCTGGCCTTTTCCATCATCGGACTAAAAGACGTACGGCAATGCGCCATCTTTACTGTGTCTGTATTTCCTGTCAGCGGGGTCTTCAAGTCAAGAGTGAATAGGTTACTGCTTCACCGTCGACCACGTCTTCTCTTACAATCGGGCGAGATATTGGCCAAACGCGAACCCATCGTTTAATAACACAAAAACATTTTTCCAAAGGCTAATAAGGTAACTACATAACGCCACCTGCTACTATCGCTCTTTCAATTCATATACAAGCCGGTCATTCATTACTTTTTTCCTTTCTGGACAAAAGAAAAATCAAACATGACCTTTCCTCATTTTTGGGCAAAAGAAATATCGCTAACGCTTAAAGTATCCTTAGTCGGTCGCGTAACTTACATCAACTTCGTCCGTAACCTTACAAAGAAAACTCCAAATTAATTGCCAATAAACAATCCCCAACAATAAAAACTATTACACAAGAAACTTCATTACGATCTGCTTAATACTTACCACATAAGAACAGTAAATACAATAGTATTACATGAAGACAAGCATGCAAGCAGACATACACGTGCATAAAGCGTAGAGCTAAGACTCGCAGAAAGAATGTGTTATTGCGTAGTTTGTTATTAAACTTAACCAGTCATCTGTTAAAGCAAATGCACTCAGGTAGATTGTTAAAGTATCTCAATCTAGTAGGTAGATTATTCATGATCTCCAGAATACAAAGTTATCGATATCTACATGTTCAAAATACTTAGCCGACTACTTTTTCGATGTAGAAACATGATTTAACATCATGGCAAGTTTGCGTATCGATATCCCTTACATATTGTATTTCTGGTCTCATCTACGGGAATAATTTTAGATCGGTTAATAATGAACCTTTGAACATTATTGTGATCGTTGACATTATACAACACACTAACGCATAAACGTATTCTATCTACGCAAGCCCTAAGTCAAAGTACAAAGCGTGCATAAACACTGAGAACTCACTCGCACGTGATATTTCCAGCACCGCAACTGCACTTGATAGTTGATAACTAGATTAGTCACGGTTATTTTGCACTACACTGCACTTATAACTGACCGCAAGCGATAAAAGATCGTAAAGTCACGGAAATTAGTGAAGCCAGAAAGAATTTCGGTTGCGAATTGGCTAAGAAGTAAAAATTCGGATACGTAAATAGAATTAGTAATATTACACTAATCCCATTACGTAATTTCGCACGAAATAGAATAAGGGATCTAATAAGCAAAGTAGATTTTTCCTCAAGCAGTTACCGTGCCAAAAATATCATGTTACTAAGCCGTGGACGTACATTAGACGTGACAATGATGGCCGCCGGACCCAGCCCCATGACCAGATAGAGGAGGAGCTCCAACATCTTGTATCTCTCGTGGAAGATCTGTTGGTAGGTGATGCCGAGGACTGCCAGCAGCCAGATCACCCAGCGCAGTTCCCTGAGCATCCAGCAGGACAGAGTGCCGACCGTCAGCCACGGGAAGTAGGAACTCGCGATGAATATGTAAATCATTGCCCGGTCGCAACGGTGCAGGAAGTGTTTCATTTTACTGTGAAAATTAGTTCGCGTTTAGCACATACAGTTTAGTAGAGGATACGGGCTGACTTTGAATTCATTGGCGATGTCAAGGTGAAAGGAGAGACTAACTCTGAAACACCGATAAAAAATCGTTGTTCAAAATGAAAGGATGCAACGCTAACTCAATGGATTTTTTTTTTGCTATCTTGGAAGTACTATCGTAAAAGTTGGTCGTGTTCACGAGTGCTTTCATCCCTAGAAATATGCCAACAAATAAAAAGTCAGTCCTTATTTTTATATTAGTAGTAGGTACGCTAGCTAGATTTTATGATACATCAAGCTGTTCAATTATTTACTTAGTAGATTAGTGTGGATCAGTTTCAAAAGTGCATTGCGAAATTAACACTAAAGTTGCAAATTGGAACCTTCGTCCTTCGTTCATACTGCTCTAACTCCTAACGAAATATGAATTGGTCGTCCATCTTAATGAGCCGAGTTATTTGAATAAATTAGATTTTTTTTTATTTGATGTTCTTTTAACTTTAAGTGTCTAACCTTCAGTCAAGGTTGATTCATAATATGTATTATCTATTCACTAAAAATCTTAAATTCACTGACAGAAAACGTAAATCCTAAACCACTGGATATAGAATGGTGTAATTATGATCTAAAGTATGGATAGAATATGATGAAAGTGGACACTAAAAAGGTTTTTAGAAAATGAGTTACAAGTTAAACATTTTAGCCGATGGCAAATCTCATACAACTTGTAGTGCGAGAAAAGTCAATTTAATAAAGAATCACGAAGAAAATTCTCATTTGAAGACAATGCATGTATGGCCGTACGTCCTCAGCCTAAAATAAGCCTTCTTCACTCCAAGACAAGAGCGGAAAAGCAAAACTTGACACAGTGACACGATAGCATACACGCTCGAGGACTTTTAAAACCGTTTCGTGTAAAATCACAAAGACTAATAAAAGAGGTCGGTTCACATGTTCACAACTAGTGCAAGTTAATTGTTCAGCTAAAAAATTTATTATTAAAACAGCGGACTTGGTCCTGATGGCAGCGGGCAGTTAGTAGGAAAAGGAATAAAAGGGGCAAGTCGTAAAATAAGCATTAATCGTAAAATGTTTGGTGCTTATGAACAAATGCTGTAATTTAATATTATATTATTAACTAGCAATAGCCAACAGTTCCACCCACGTGGAGGTTGGGAATTATTCTATGGATACGTTTTACTTAAATAGATCACATACCCTTAGCCAGGTCATGGTCTACCTGTGCGCCATTTCTTAGTAATCCGATCAAGAGTTAACTCTTGAAAAGGTTACAGACAACAGATAGTATCTATACTTTCGCATGTATGATATCGAAGAATTCTGAAAGTACAAACGTAAGTCCAGATACAGTCTTTCGTCGACATTTTTGTATCAGGTAGTTGTTTGGTTTGTAAAGCATAAATGCGAAATTCCCTTGGTATTTTAGTTTCCACGCTACGTTACTTTTAATAAGAACTTATCATTTATGATGTAGTCTCTCTAACTCGTTCAATCATTCTTGTTTGTATTTTAATCTTCATTAATTATGTTTTTCTCACGATACTTTTTGTAAAACAATGAAGCCTTGAAATATGTTGTAACAATACACACTCGGATGATGGGCCATCAGGTTAAAAACCTGGCTTATTTCTTCAGCATACACACACACTGCAAAGTAGTTGAATGGAAACAAACTGCATGCACTGCTAACTTGCATAGCCAGCTTATCGTGATCCTATTAGACGTGTCAACTCAATAAGGTAAGCTTGGTAACCTAGTTACCTGGTGCTTCTACGTCAGTCTGTAATTTTCCGTCAGTGTTTTATTGGATGAGTACATTACCAATCGAGACCACTCCAACTGTCCGTACTCCGGAGAATATAATAAATTCATTTGTTACGGCTGTCAGTCAATTTCTAACGCTCTTACGGGCAGTTAGGCTTAAAGTCGTTAGTATCGATTGCTTCAAACTGCGACTGCGACTGCGATGTTGGTGACTGGCGAACTGCTCGAACCGTCCATGTATGGGCGGTTTTAGAGATCGTAAAGTTTGACAGATGGTTTTCAAAAAACAGGTTTTAAAATCTATTTTCAAAAAGCTGTTTTATCAATAAATAATACATTAGCTGAAACAGTACTCTACAGTAAGTGTATCAACCGTATGCATGTCCCTATTTAAATGGCTGTATATTTAAAGACAACAATGGTCGATTGAGTAGATTGTGTAATCTACACACATCAAAAGTGTCTAGGGATCAACATATATTTTTGCAATAACTTTTCTCCTGATTGATATTAATTAAATTTTTTTTTAAGGATTCATCAAATAAAGTGTTTTCGTTTGTCACAGTAACGATAAACCAAGTCACCTTTGCATTAATAAAGAAATTTGCCATTTTCCTAATAAAGGGATTTTTGACATTTGAACCACTAACACAAAAGTTCGAAAAAAAGACTGAAATAACACTTTTCTTTAAAATTTTATTGGGTAACTTAAACAATTAATAATCCGTGTTTCTACCGCGAACACTAACAACACAAGAACATCGGTTTGGCATACTCAAAATGAGTTCATCCAAATCACGCTGTGGAATGGGCGCCCATGTTCGTTGCAACAACAAAAAAAGGTCTTCTTGCGACTGGATACCCTCCATATTCGGCAGAGCTCTTCTCTGTAGCATATCCCATGCATGCTCAATCGGATTCAAGTCTGGCGACTGAGCAGGCCAGGGCAGGACATTGATGTTAGCTGCGGCGAGAGTCTGTCTTACAACTCTTGCGGTGTGCGGTCGTGCATTATCATGCATTAACTGAAATAAGGGACCGATTTGCACTTGTAGAGGAACGATGACGTCTGATACAATCGTCTCAGCATAAATTTGAGCGTTGAGGTTGCCTCTGATCCAAATCAACTCAGTTCTTCCGCCGATCCAAGTACCCGCCCATACCATGATGGTTCCACCACTATAAGGATGAGTCTCGTTTTGGTATGAGACCGGATACAAGACGTATACGACACTGGAGAAGCCCTGGACGCCAACAGCGATTAAAATCCTGCCAGGAAGTCCATCCTTATAGTGGTGGAACCATCATGGTATGGGCGGGTATTTGGATCGGCGGAAGAACTGAGTTGATTTGGATCAGAGGCAACCTCAACGCTCAAATTTATACTGAGACGATTGTATCAGACGTCATCGTTCCTCTACAAGTGCAAATCGGTCCCTTATTTCAGTTAATGCATGATAATGCACGACCGCACACCGCAAGAGTTGTAAGACAGACTCTCGCCGCAGCTAACATCAATGTCCTGCCATGGCCTGCTCAGTCGCCAGACTTGAATCCGATTGAGCATGCATGGGATATGCTACAGAGAAGAGCTCTGCCGAATATGGAGGGTATCCAGTCGCAAGAAGACCTTTTTTTGTTGTTGCAACGAACATGGGCGCCCATTCCACAGCGTGATTTGGATGAACTCATTTTGAGTATGCCAAACCGATGTTCTTGTGTTGTTAGTGTTCGCGGTAGAAACACGGATTATTAATTGTTTAAGTTACCCAATAAAATTTTAAAGAAAAGTGTTATTTCAGTCTTTTTTTCGAACTTTTGTGTTAGTGGTTCAAATGTCAAAAATCCCTTTATTAGGAAAATGGCAAATTTCTTTATTAATGCAAAGGTGACTTGGTTTATCGTTACTGTGACAAACGAAAACACTTTATTTGATGAATCCTTAAAAAAATTTTTAATTAATATCAATCAGGAGAAAAGTTATTGCAAAAATATATGTTGATCCCTAGACACTTTTGATGTGTGTATCTTCGGCCATGTTGACCTGCTGATACCCATCGACCCGTATTACATACCCATTCAGCGGAAGGGTTATCAATAAATATTTGAGATGCTTTACGTGTTGATTAAAACCCATGAGCGATTTTTGAAGCTGATGAAAGTCTGACCTCGCTTCTGGAGCCTGCTGTTGCTATGTAGGCTCATGGATCTAGGTGATTGTGTCCTTCAAATGTGTAAGGTGTTAACCCATATAAGTATTGTGTGAAAGGTAGGTCAAGTAATGTTCACGCAGCCTAGATATGAAGAAAATCAAAGAAGAAAGGTGGGACAACATGCACGGTGTTAAGGGCCATCATGAGTTACGGAACTGTATAAACGGAGTACCACAGCCTTGCAATACAAAGGTCAACCGACGGAACACGGTGGTTTTTAATCAGTACGACCCAACGCGACAGGACTGACTTGATGATTTTCCACACCAAAAATAGAAAAGGCTAACCTGACACATAAAATTCTTACTGGACGGATCACATTAACCAACGTTTGTATTCTCTAATAAACGTTCTCCTAAAGCTTCCATCTTTCATAATAACTAACTACGTACATCCTTTTCAATCTACAGTAGAAAATTTAAATCCAATTTAGGTAATCCATCTTTGCCTATTCAACGCCCACACAAAGCGCTAATTTAAATCTGCACGAAGTGGCACCACATCTGAATGGCATAAACGGCCGACGTGGTCTTATATGTAACAAGCCACATCCTGCCACCGACGACCTTGCTTTGGTAAGTGAAGCCTTAGAACTTGTACAAGGACTTGCTATTTATATCAAACACCCTTCGTGGAACCATGTCGTTCACAGGCTCTTGTTATAGTTTCTACCTTGAACGTTACTGTGACGTCTAGGATACTTAGCTATTATCCAACATAATAATTAATTCTAGTACACGTACAAGATATCAATTATTTACCTTCGGATGCCAAGGATTCTTAAAATTTTATCTTGCGTCCTGAAAATGAAAGAAAAGGTCTTAGGGAAATAGAATAAAAAGGAATTAGGAATAGTTGTTGGAATCTGGGATATTATAAACGGTATTAAAGTTTATGTGAGTACAATACAGTAAAAACTTTTGGGTTACCAGTATTCATAGTTAGTAGTGGAGATTCTATAAGCACAATTTCAGTCGTAGTACAAAAGTAAAAAAAAATAATAATACTACAACATATATATTTTGACAGGCCTGTTGGTCTAGTGGTTAGTGACCCTGACTGCTATGCCGGAGGTCGTGGGTTCAATTCCCACCCAGGACAAATGTTTGTGTGATGAGCACGATCATTTGTTCTGTGTCTGGGTGTAATTTATCTATAATATGTATGTATTTAGAAATATATAAGTATGTTTATCAGTCGTCTAGTACCCATAACACAAGCTCTGCTTAACTTGGGACTAGATGGCATTGTGTGATAGTTGTGGAATATTTATATTATATTATATTATTTATAATATCTACCGAACCTTTACCAGGAAATGATCCACTTTCCTGAAAGCTATAAACAGGTAACATTGATACCCGTTCATAATATTTTTATCGCTTAAGTAATAGGTTTTCAGACGAGCGTTCTTATGGGGGTAGAGCTCTTAGGGAAAATTAATACTCGGCAATATGCTATGAAGCGCACATGTCATCGGGGGACTCAAAGGGAAGTGTAAATTCTTCATAATGTGATAATCTTACGAAATGACGTCAAAGTATCAAATAGTGGTCTACCCAACTAGCTATCCATTCATTGTCTGTCCTACATGTTCCCAGTCAAATTAGAAATCCAAATAATATTATAAATGCGAAAGTAACTCTGTCTGTCTGTCTTTTTTTCAAGCCTAAACTACTGAACCGATTTGTGTAAAATTTGGTAAAGACATGGTTTGAAACTTGAGAAAGGACATGGGATAGTTTTTATTACAAAAAATAAAAATAATCCCGCGAGATCGGGAACTATGTGGGTAACACCAAAAATCTTGCGGAAGTCACTATTCCACGCGAACAAAGTCGCGGGCAAAAGCTAGTTTCCAAATAAATTACTTTTCATTGTTAATTAGAAGTGTCGTGAAGAAATTTAACTTGTCTTTTTACGATGTATTCATCGATCTGACTTCTAACGACAATTCAATCATGTCAACATTTAAATGTTTATTGTTTACGAAGATCCACGACAAATTACTATCATCGTTAGCGATAAAACGTAGAAATTCAATAGCATTATTATTGAATTCATATCATTAGTCACCGGTTATGAACATGTGCTCGACAAAATTGTAGCGTTTAGTAAACGATCGACATCGCTCATTGAAATAACCCAGTAATTTATCAGAATGCCAGCCATTTGTACATTTTCAGAAGGAAATTACGTTACTGTGTACATTGTTTATTTATTAAGCGATTTTGTTCCGTTACCAACTGCAGTTTAGTTAAGTATTTATAGTTCTTTTTTTATCAGAATCGCTAAAACTGATATTTTGTTCGACCGTCTTGTTATATCATCTTTAAATCCGGCATCGGCACTGTTCCAAACTTAGCTAGCCCTTTATTTATAAACAGTTCCTAAAGATAGATTACTACGTATACATTAAACTCGATCCTTATTTTCACTACTGTCTGTACAGTCGGTTCCCTGGATTAATCTCTTTGAGGCGTCCCGTTTCCGAGGCAGTTGCACCCCTCTTGCTTCGTTGCGCAACCCCTTTCGCTCACTGAATGAAAAGGCCGCCTGAGCCTGATTACAGTTTCTATGTGATAGATAAAGAATAGACCATTGAAAATGCTACGCATAATTGTTCTGATTTTCCATTTCGTATTGAAGTAGATGACAAAAGTATACAGAGAAATGAAAAGCTGGCGAGTTAACGAGCAAAGTTATATGTATATGTTACGGCTAAAGGTAGGTGTGAACCTAAACTTAAGATTAGCCGGCTAAACCTAGGTTTATCTTCGACGAAATGTTAATGTTAGTTTGTTCTATCTTTAGCCGGCTAAACTTAGGTGTAGCTGCAGGTCCTTGGCTAAAAATGTAGAAGGAAATGGAAAAGGGTTACATTGTTTATATGATTGCCATAAAATGTAGGCTTAGCAAAGAAAGCATTAATTGCGCTGTTGAGCGACTGGAAATACAGCTCGGGACTTGCTGGCACCCCGACTTGGCCAACTTAGGTTAGAAGAGGCGGGGTCTTTCAGACCCCGCCATCCTCTTCGTGGTTATTTTTTTTTAAACCACCCAGAAGTAGGAGCCCCGCGAAGCGGGGCTCCGTTGATATGCTACCTGCCAATGTGAGCTCCTTATACTCTGCTCATTAGTGCAATTAAAAATGTATGCGCCTATCGAATACATTTTTAGCCGTTTCGTTTCGGTTAATGTGCACATTAACCGGCTAAAGATGGAATATCACGACGCAAACTAACATGTTATCGAACTTTAGCTGCTTCTCGAAGATAAACCTAGGTTTAGCCGGCTAATCTAAGTTTAGGTTCACACCTACCTTTAGCCGTAACATATATAAATGAGGACCGGAAAAGCTCTTATGCAACAGTCTTGAATTTTAATTACACCTAACATTGCTGTTAATCAAAAACTTGAGTCTGAACTTCTGAACAATTAACACGAACCGTCTAATACACAAACACCAGTAAACGATTAAAGAAAGAAAGAATTTTCTTCATGTTCCATAAACGATAAGGCATAAATTTCAAATTCTCGGCAGTGTACTGGTGTCGGTATAAAATTGGGTTCCGAAACAGAATTCAATAACATACCCTTAGTGCCGAGTCCCAAAGCGGCGACTAATAAATGAATAATTCACTGTAACAGTTGAGTAAGCCGCGTTGTACTGGAAAACATTTTCTGATAATAATTGCAACGCGTGGGTACTTGTTAATGAAATAGCCTGGTGTTTTCGTTACTAAGTTAATGTTTATTCCTAAAATTGCGTGTTTATTAGTTCTCAGTAGCAATTAATTGGTTGTTTGTTTTGTAGATAAGTTTCACGTGTGACCTTGAATGAAATAGTTTTAATTAATCTAAGGCTCCTTACTTCTAAAGACCTTCGTCCGTGTCCTTGTGCATTTTGCTCTCTCCGGGGACTTGTTGCGTGATTGTCGATCATTATTTAAATCTCTTTCTTTAATAGGTAATCGATATTTTTGTTTTGCATCTTTTATTAGCTTCAGGGTTTCCATAGAGGATAAACACGATACATTAGAGTTACAAAGTGAATAAGCTCTGTTTCTATCCTGTACTCAAGTCTAATTCATAATAGGTCTTATGAAAATCCCTCAGGTTCTAACTTTGTTAATGTTTAATATTAGCCTCTAAGACCCCTCCCGCGTTGACGACGCCTAAGGTATAACTCTTCCACTGTAAGATTCAATTATATATACTTTAGTTTGAAATGAATACGTTTGTCTCTGTTCCCTAAGCCTTGCCTAAGCCGTTTTCAATTCCCGTCACAAAATTTTAATAAATCACTGGATGTCGGGTAGAAAAGAAAAGAAAACAATATGAATGAAGGCTGGGAATCTAAATCCCGGAACAATCCAATAATACGCAAACATCGAGTTAACGTCCGTACTGCTGTCAATAAACTGTCGCTTTAAACGAATGAGAACCAAAAGAACAAGCGTAATGAAATCACACATTCATGAACACAGAGGAAATTGCTGGAACAGCGAACACTCGTCTTGATAGAAGATGGGCTATTTTTTAATTTAGTTAGCTGCCAGGAGAACCAACATGGGTACGTGTAAAGTGGCAATAAATCAGCTGCACGTCTAGCGGAGACCGACATCCGTATACAAGAGTCCACTTGTCAATGTGACGTTTTGGATGACACGCATGGTTTGCATAGATGAGAAAGTGATCCTGGTTATGGAACTTTACACGGTAACGGGCCGTGAATATGGCACACCTTGCTTTAAAAAAGAGGTTGTCACTGCAGTATTTGTCGAGATTGATACAACATTAATTACGAAACCGCCTGTACCTCGGAAAACACTTTAAACCGTCTGTTGGTATTTGCTGACATTTGTAGACGTTTAACGGTCGTTAGGGGGTAGTCTGAAGCCCGGTAACAGTCTGCCAACCAGTCTTACCAAAGAATTTCAAGTTACATACAATCAGACCGTTCGCGAGTCGCGCCACGTAAATAAGGTAGGCTTTTACTATAACACGGTTATAATAAAAGCCTACCACAATATAGTTGGTAAAAGGCTAGGCAGATGATGTTACAGGCGGAATGTATGTACCATATGCTCTGCCAGCTGTACATTGCACAACAGATTATCTTGTTAAGATATTGGTATCGTAGACCACAGTTGGTTACATGATTGACGTGCCACAGATGGTGAGAAATATCTGAATTGGCGAACTTCCAAACATGACCGTAGTTTGGAGAACCCATTATTTACCGTAGTCTGACACCTGCGATTGTAATCTTTCCGTATTTCGCATTGTTGTAATTTCTGCATGATTTAATTAGTTATCATTTACCAATTGGTGATTGCGGATCACACCTGGTTGTGAATCGCGCAGGTGAAGAAAGCATGACACAAAATGGAAGAGGCATATACTACGCAGTCAGCGGAACATGGCTACCATTAATGATCCATGATTGGCCACATTGGAAATCAATCTATGAATTAATACAGGCAGATAACAACCATCAAGGTATCTATACCTTCAACTGATGAATTCTAATCCATCAGTTGAAAGCAATAAGAGTAGAATTGTAGATGATTGCTAGCTCATCATTTAATAAGTCACCTTTAACTCGGAGCAAAAACAACGGGGTCTCCGTCCGCCTATTAACAGCGTATTCTTGGGAGTTGTTTATCATTTTGAAAAGTGTAAAGGTCTGTTGCTAATTCTGATCACACTTGGACCTATCTATTGGATCATTGAATTCATCTAATTGATTTGGATTTCGAGATATCTTTTAAGGATTAAAGGTTACAACCATTTTACAGAGTGTAAAAACAGACTCGTCAACTTCATATTAATCCATGAAATGATAGTCCCGTCAGTAAACTGAACTTATGAGGACGGCACACTTCAAAGAGGTTCTATGTAACTTGTACAGTGTAAGTACGAAGATTTGCACAATCTCACGTAGTCTCCTACTCAAAGATTCAATTTCTACGTCAAAGGAAGTCTCTTATTGAAGCCACGAAAAAAGTTGCAATTACAGCTTTTTTCTAACCATAGTTGTCTTTGCATTTGAGGAGCTCGTGGCTAATTAAATATAGCCGCACAGACCGATCTTCCTGCTTAAGCCGCGCTTGCCGAGGTTGGTCTGTGGATGGGTGACCATCTGTCATAGCGAGTTTCCTGCGTGCCTCGGAAAGCACGTAAAGCCGTTGGTCACGGCTGTTATTTGTAGATCTTTGACAGTCGTTACTGTTAGTCAGAAGCTCTAAAGTCTGTCAACCAGTATTATCATGGGGTATCGTATTACCCAGTTACTGGTTTATGGAGGTCCGACAGGCAGTCGCTCCATGTAAAATACTGATATCCAGCTGCATCTGGGTTGACTGGAAGCCGACCCAACTATAGTTGGGAATAGGCTAGGCAGGTGATGAGTTGTCTTTGCATATAACAGCTAAAATATTTCCTCTGTGTTCTTCAAAAGATAAAACAAGGCGCCAATAATGCCACAAACAGTAATGACGCTATTCAACACTCGTTGGAAATTTCAAAAGCCTTTCCCAAAACGTGGCGCTCGACTTATTAAAGACTAATTAAGGTTCGCAAAGGTTTTATTTCGAGTATTACACAGAGTAAATACCGCTGTTACTATGATTACTGTCAGGGGAGTTGTAAATACGAACGTTAAAGCATTACTTGCATACCGATCTGACCTTGTCCTAATTAATGAGCGCATCCCTATCCGATACGGTTGGGGAATTTATGGCTCAATAAATTTCGAATCCGAACTATGGCACGTGTATAGCAATAGACACGTGGTTTCGGCACAAATCTCGAAATTGGAAATGGTGAACATCGGGTATTGAACAATATAAGTGCATTTGCCTGGCACTAGTTGGGAAGGTTCTTAATGGTTTGCTTTGTAATATCGAGGTTTTAATCACAATCTAGGCTATATTTCTTCGTTATCATTGAAAGTTAGTTAATTATCGTTAACTGTCGATAAAGTCGGCGTATTGCAAGGTTCCTTTTAATTATCCCGACAGGCAAAGTGAAACAAAGGGTTCTAATTAGGATTTCGTTTAGAAACCCGGTTCAGGGATGGTCCACAGTGACTGGCGAATTGTAACTCACTTATTTACTAACTAATTGCTTCATTTAGTTTTGGAAGGCCTCTTCTACTTACGTAACTAAGGAGATACGAATATCCTTGTGATATTTTTATCTCGCGATACAATACTCATATCATATAAATATGTATGAGTTTTTCCTCCTTCAACGTAACATTCAGGGTGGAAAAAATACTTAGTTTGATTGGTTTTAATCGAGGCCAGATACATTACAACGTAATATATTGGGTGGGTCATTGCAAAAATATGTAAAGAGACCGAGCTGTTGCTTTGCGTCAACCATCTGCTATTTCACTGGAAAATACCTTAGCGCAACGGTCGAACTTTACGGGGAACTGGCAACTTTTAACATTACTTTAAATGTTATTCCGGTGATTGGAAAGTATAGAGTCTATTTGAACCAAGAAATGTAGCAAGACGCCTTCTTATTTATGACTTCAAAGGGTTTTAAAGAACTTTAAGAAGTCAAAGAGGCTAATCTAGCATCTTAAAAGGTTCTATCAGTCAATTTATTGAGTTATAAAGTACTTGCGATCTAGTTTATTAGATGTTATTGAGAACAATTTAGAAGATAACATGAGTAAATTGAATTCTGTACTGTTACTATTTTCGGCAAAGTGCTTTCGAAATGTTACTACGAATTTCTGGACCGTATTTCTGAGAGTTCAGAGCTTGGTTAACTAAATTGCTGCAGGCAAAATTGTTTGCATCTCCGCATCGCGTTAGTTTGCAACTTTAGTGTTAATAAGATATGTTTCAGAATATTATATTTCTATCCTAGCTAGGCAACGCATCGGATCCCACAACAGAAAATCGATGTTAGAAACGGCGACGCGTTGCTCAGCAGGGACAGAATATAAGCGATGAGAAGCAGTCAAGCACAAAAATAATAATACTGCAACTATTTCAACTCACGTATCAGACCTGCAGCAGCATACAGAGTGGAAGGTGGTGGACACCGCGAACAGCAGGCACAGTGCTAGCCCGTAGACCACGGCGGCGATTGCTTGTGGTGCGTTCACGGAGCGCGTTAGCAACTCTCGCGCACCTAGCGACGCTGGCGCAACGCATAGTGCATGAGTGCATACGTTCGCTACATTTTCGACCTGGGGAAAAGGAAGAACTTATTGAAAAATTAAAAATAAACAAACATACAATTACACCCTAAGAAATGGCTAAGCGATTGGCTGGCTACAGGAAGTTGTTCCAAGTTTAAAAGTTTGCTAATGCTCTCACTCAGTATATTCATAATATTAGCGGCAATTCTGTTGCTATCACCCGGGCACAGATCCTGGCACAGGTTACCTGTTACGTCACCATTCCTAATGGAAAAAATAAATAACACTTTGTCTCAAGAGGGAGACGGTTTATTAAGAAACCTTTTACATTCCTCGAAAAAGCTCCCTTCCCTAATTGAGATCTACTACCGGTTACCCAAATCCCTATACAAGAAACGTTTTAGCGTACTAGTTCTGTCCTCAGTCGGTTCTTGGCGGCTTGTCAAAAACACAACACATTTCGGCCGAAGTGGGGTAGTAAATTGGTTTTTTATCTCCATAGCTGTAACAGTTGGTTGGCCTTCCACTTTTCTCCTATCATAATAAAATCTGGAACCCGTAGCAGTGGAGGTTCTAAATTCAATTGAAGTTTTTTTTTCTATTGCACAATAGGTCTTCTTTTTTACGTAGAGCAGTAGTTTCCAAACTTTTTTAGTTCGCGTCGCATTAATCTTGTCTTTTGTCTCAAAAACAAAAGACAAGTCAATACCAGGTGACAATGAAAACTCCTGGTTGCGTAGCAAACACGGGATCGAAACTTTTAAATTGTTCGTTTCAATGAGACTATCTTCTTCTTTCTGTTAGATCTTGTGCATAGAAAGAATCTTAGATTCACGCAAATTCGATTTGGAGAATTAGATGGTCAACAAAATTACTAAGATCACTCGGGACATTCTTGTTACTGACTTTGAGAACCCTGACCTAAAAAAAACATAATTTCCATCGTGTTCGACTAAAATTATACTGCTAGGAGAAAAAAATATAGTTCACGAACAAATGCATTTAAATATTTAAATTCTCTTTGGTTATGTCATGCACCAGTATCATGACTAGAATATTCAAGACTATGTTTTTCAATTTCTTTGAACTACGGCAAAGTAACATGAAAAACGTTTTACAATGAAAGAAAAGTTTAAATCCCACTGGAAATAAGGACACCGACAATAAAAGTTTCTGTTTTAAAGAAGTCAAAAGTCTTAAACTACGTTGGTCGACGATATTGAATTTCATGACAATATTGGTTACAAAAACGAAGAAAGAGGACCATCAGCATTCAATGTCATCTATCAAGTAAGCTACATGTATTTTGATCGTTCAACACTGACTAAAATTGAGAGTTATTGACAAGGCGAAAAAAATATGGCTTCAAATTCAGACGTTGATACTTTGATGCTAAACTTTAAGCACCGTTTATGTATAAACTCTTTTGTCTTCATCAGATGTTTTATAAACATTACTCAACCATAAAATAAAAGAATCAGACACAATATAATAATAATAATCTGCACCAATATAATAAAACACAGGCATAATAATTGAAAATGGAGTAGTCTTCAAATTGGATCAAGAAGAAACATTGGATCAACTTGTGGGAACGCCGATCACTAACTGGCTTACCGAGTTACTGGCAACAAGCGAGTCACTGTTACTTTGCCAATTAATAAGACAGTATTAAAAATTCCTCCATTCCTCTAGGGGAGTCTGAGGAAGAAAAATTGCGCAGAATTGCAACTTGCTTCATTGGAAATGCCGGAGGGAGGAAAGTGGGAAAATATTTTAACTGAGATGCAAGAATTGCAGGCAGACTTATCGACTTTTGGAGTAAAGAAATTATTAAAACATAGAATTTCTGAGTATCAACCCGGATTAGTGCTCCAATTGAACACAAATCTGGGCTGCCACTTAAGAGATTATATACAGACGGTAGGATTAACTGACGAAACGTTGGTGAACTGTATTATAGGTACACATCTGACTAACCCTTTGGAGATTACAGTTTAAATCACCGCTGTTCATTTGCTCATTAATTTAGATTAAAGAGTCCTAAGAGATTTTTAAAAACAAGATTTCAGTTCAATCATTATTTGTTTGGTAACAGACGACAATAGTAACAAAAAATATGTGTATTAAAATATTAGCGGATATTAAAACTGAACGATAAATCACCGACGTATGATCAATTATTTGAAAGCTTTCATTAAGGTATTATAACAAATAATGATATTTGCGATGACTGAGTACCTCCTGAATTAAGTACAATTTAAAATAAAAAGCTAAGGATAAAGCGAAGTTAAAGTTCAATGCTTGGCAATTGTTTATCTAACAATGCCCAACTACGAAAAACCTTAGGCAGCTTTAACAAAGACGCAAGTATTGCTTAATTACTGGATGAACTTAGAAACAATCCTGACCCATGCCTGCATCATCATCTTCCAGACCTTGGACCTGTTGCCTTTGAAGTTGGCGCAACATGTTTTTTTTTTATTCACTAATTCTTTCTCGCTATTAACCCTTTGACCGCCACGTCAAAAAAACAAGAACGTGCTCTCAGCGCCAAGCTAAGCATAATAAAAACATAAATACATAAAAAACAGTAGTGAATTTAGAGATATTTTAATAAGCTACATATATTGACGTTTAAAAGTCTTTCGTGTAGTCGCGACGCGCGACTGTGGCGTGCTGAGCACTTTTTGGCTTGTCATCTATACATGACACTGGCGGTCAAAAGGTTAAAGCTACCGTTTTTCGTTTGTGATATTATTCCTCACACATTTGATCACTCCGACTGCAACTTCATCCGTGCGGGTTTTGTACGTTCCCCTACGAATTCTAGCTGATTTCCATTCTCTTCAAGGGCTAGTTTTGAAAAATGTATCAAGGAGTCTTTATTAGTTTAATGAAAGAGTATTTCTATAATTTTAGCTTATGAAACGAAGAATTAAGATAATCATGTCGATTAATTTAAACGTGCTGACAAAGGCCTACTTAAATCCGAATGAAATCGCTAATGGACGATAACACTTGTGATCAGTTCACCAAAATAACAGCAACCTATCATAATTAGACGATAACCCGATGAAAACAGTAAACAGATCAAATTTTATAGGCCGTTATCGCCCTCATGCGTAGTTGCACCTATTCATGGAGAAACAAAACGTTCTATTGTAATCTGCTAATCATGGGTTTAACAGCCATCTTGTGTTTATCTATCTAGTGCAGTATAGGGATCTTTGTTCGGGTCACTTTCCCGGTCGTTAATCGCCGCCGCCACAGTATGTGACCTGTAATATTTCTAATGTCGCAGTCCATATAGGGGCCTCCCACACCTTTCGTTGTTGACCGTCCCACTCAATATTATAGAGAGGAAAGTTTTCTGTTTGTATGTTTAGATAGGGCATGGAAATGGCAAATACGATTGCTGTGAGACCTTTATGGAGCCGCTTAATTTAGCTCCCGTCTCTCAATACTCAATTTTTATTGCATTCCATATGTTACAGAGATGGTAAAAATAAGTTAAAGATACAATATGGGGGCTTTTCGGGCCTCTCTAGGGGGCCATTGATCTACCTAGGGGACTCTAATTACAAGATCATGTACCTATTCAATAATATCGTGTGCTCGCTTGCGACAATCATTGATATGCGAATTCGGGGACATACTATTCTCGAAAGTTATTTTATTGTGCTGCGAGATTTGCGAACCGTGTCGACGAATACATAATGGATATATATTGATTGCCCTCAGAATATTGCATACCACCTTCTGCTACCTAGATCAAACAGAAATCTTTGGTAGCCCAAAAATAAAATAAACTGTATATATCAAATATGTTTGCGTTCAAGGCTAGACAGCTTATTCTTACTTGACGTGACTTAGACTAACACAATTATATGGTTACTATGAATAAATCGTTACGTGCGTACTTATACACCGTACTAATTACAGTAATAGGGGCAGTTAGAAGGCTATTCATGTCGAAGTTTCTATGGGATGATTATAATATGTTACACAAATAATATCGTTTGTTATAGATTTTCGAGGGTCCTTTGAGATGTATCGGCCCATCAGCCCAAAATAAATTGACAGGATTTTAAGGGTGGAAAGATGATGAGGATTTTAGAACATTCTAAACTTTGAGGAATTGGGTACAGGTCAACTCCCTTGTGATCTAAGAAGGTGAAATGTGTGATCGATAAGTTGTAACCAAGTCTTTGAAAATCAAAGTGAACGAAGTAATAAAGAAGGCTGGTGGAATGTGATACGCACGGAAGCTTATCGACAAGAATCCCTGTGCATATTGAAGTCACGATCCGTGTTAGTGAAGTTATTAGCGAAAAGAAATATTGGCGAAGTTTTTCTGACGTGCCAGTTTTACATAATGATGCCTCTAGCTATTCTCACAAACAAGGAGCCAAATGTCATGAAAACTTTTAAAATAAAAAAAAAAACAAACATATTCTCTTAACTTTCAGAACGATGTTTTTAACGACCGCTATTTTATCGAGAATATCATAAACCACAACTATAAAACAGAAAACCTTGTTTCATAAAAACTCAACCAATCATTTCCAGATTTTTTTGAGATTTACGCGAGCCTAAAAAACAGGACTCTCCATAGCACACACGATTGAATGTCAAATTACATGAATGGATAATAAATCGAATTGGAAAGAAGTAAAAATCAATAAGTCGAAAGTTAATGTGAATATTTACGATAAGGACGGTGTACATGATTGACGATCGTGAAATAATTGTGTGGATGGAACATAGCTAGTGTTACATCCCCTCATCACGTGACGTGGTCGGTGATTGCACGTCATACTTCATATCAACGAGACAGATACGAGCAGACGGTTAATTTTGTATGTAAACATGCCTTACATAATATTTATACGGGCTTACGCTACTTTTCTCTCTTGAAGAACGTTACTGAGTAAATATCTGTTTAGCTTCTTTGGAAGAGGAATATAAAGATTAACAAGACTGAAGAGTTTTACTGGAAACTGTAAAAAGGTCTGTTTATACAATGGTAATGTGCATATCTTAATTGGGTTTGGTAATACGATTTCCAGTTCAAACTGGGGTTCGAAATAGGGGCTTGTTAATTTCCGTTATCGACGCCTCTTGGTTAGTCCATCGAATCTAACTAATATCATAAAGTTTGTGAGGATTCATAAATGGACGTTTGTTACTTTTTCATGCAACAACTACCAAACGGATTTGTTTTCACATATATTACTAGCACTTTTCCCGCGACTTCGTCCGCGTGGTTTACGTACTTTCCTAAATCCCCCTTTTCACCCCCTTAAAGGTTAAATTTCCAAAAACCCCTTCTTAGTGCTCCCCTACATTATAATAGGAAGCCGTGTGCAAAATTTCACATTCCTTGCCCTAGTAGTTTCGGCTGTACGTTGATGTCAGTCAGTCAGTTCTCCTTTTATATATATAGATTAAAACATGGAAAGTTTTTGTCCTGATTTAATGTTTCCATGGGATAATTTTAGAGTTGTAGCGGTCGAAGCTGCTGGACTTTTCCCAGCAACATCAGATGCAGGCTCTTCATAGAAGACTTGGAAAGTTACTAGTTATAATCTGAATCAATTTGACCGTATTCGCTATAGGTCAGATAGCAGGAAGACACGTTTTCTGTCTGACGCTAGTGTTTACTGTCATGACGTACCTAATCTATAATTTAACAGATCAACTTGTTGAGTAGATATTTTGTATTTTTCGTTAATAGATGTAAGCACAAGAGGCCATGCTCTGGGAGCGCGGAACTGTCTAAAAAGGGAACTGGAACGCTAAGGGCAACTAAAGGAACAGGTTCGTTTTTAGACAATCATGTCTGACAGACCCTTCTACTCAGAGAGGACTCGTTTGGTAATTTTTCAACGAAACACGGCATGATAGGGGAAGTTCTACTAGGTACCTGCGTAGTAGAGCTTCCCCAAGGATGCAGACCTATAAAAATATTCGACAATTTGTTACCCATGCAAGAATAGTTCAGAATATCAGTAACTTCCCGAATTGCGTGAAAGCCTCGATTGTCGCAAGTCAGAATCAGGTCACTGTGTCAACCGCAAATGTTTGCTAGAGAATTGGTGATCATAGGCTCTTCTCTAACTTAACTTTCGAACCCGAAATGTTTGCGTGTTTGCAGTAAAGCGTAATGATAGCTTTGTGTTCCATGTAGCTGATTAGAATGCGGCTGATTTTGTATGTAAACAAGTTAAACATATGTTACACAATCAGGTTTAATTATCTGCAACTGATTTTAAACGTTTGTTGACTAATTACTTGTGGCAGGAAAACTGACATTGCGGGCATTTTATTTAAATATCGTTATCAGTAGCTAGCGATTAACAAAACATGTTTACGCGCGTAAAATTTATTATCTGGATCTATGTAAACTATCAGAAAAGCAATGAAACTTCTGTTTGGATATGTAGAGACTGAAACCCGTCGTCGTAAACATAAGCCTAGTACACAGTTCCGAAAATATGGGTGTGCCAACTGTTCCTGGGGCATGGAATTACCCAGACAAGGACCGCAATTGGTCAGACCAGAGAGCAGTTAAACAATATGAGGGCCAAGGCCTGCCGAGGTCGCGTCACTGTTTTATAAGGTAACAGTGGACCCGGAACGTAAAGGGCTATTGAAGGACACCGTGGATTTTAGGCAGTACAAGTCTGAAAAGTTTTATAATTTGGTTTGTAATAAATAAACTCAAAAACTGCCAGACTAATTGGCAAAATTCATAGATTAGAAAGCAACATTAAGCTTTATTTTATTATCAAATTGAACCTGTATAAAGTAAGAGTATATTATACTTCTAATTCTAACGATGCAAGTAAATAATTTTGTAAACCCTTTTTTACATTTTAAAATAAAATACTAATTTTGGTGACCAATTAAAACTGTGATATTCTAATACCAACAAAGGTGCTAAATAACTGATTAATTAATTAATTGTTTTAAGACTTAACTGGTCATTTAGGAAAATTAACACAATTTATGTTGGAAATAATCAGTCCCCAACTAACAAATTGTGATAACTTGATTACAGATATACACTGGTACTTTTTGCTAATAAACAACTTGATTTTGAAAATAGAAATCAACTATGCAACTAGTGCCTCTTAGCTTCGCGCGTAAATAATAAAAAATAAAAAAAACATATGATAAACTTCTTATAATGTGGCACTAAAATTTTGACGACAATCTAAGGTCATTGTTCAGTTCCCACCAACAATAACAATAGTAACGAGTTTTTTGATTGTGTAGGAACGATTAAATATTTTTTAATGTTTTTGCTATAAATAGAAAATGCGAAAGGACTCACCGTTGTGGGCACATAAGCCCTATTCGCAGTGGCTTTCTCATTCATCCACTTCACTGACTTCAGCTTCTCCCACGGGACATCATAGTGGAAATAAATCTTACTTTCATTGAACTTAGATTTAAATTTCATAATTATCACAGAAAATAAACTCAGAACGTCACCCATTTATACGTTATTTCTGTATGGCAGCTCAATACTAAATGGTCATGAGACCAACAACTGCACGCTTAATCTTATAATGATGTTAGCATTCATGTTATTATTTATTAATTCAATTTACATTTTTCTAGATTTAAAACACATTCTTCAACTCTTTAATTTTACAACCATCTCGGTCGATTCACTATGACAGAATGAAACGAATGACAACGAATGTCAGTCAATGCCAAACTCCGCAAACTCACTGACAGCCAATCGCGCATCATGAAACGGAGGCGGCAAGTTAGAAAACTGCTAAAGCTTTATGTACACAATACACTATATTTTTGTATGTACACAGTGCGCTACATTAACGTGTTAGCGTTAGCTGGGTTATTGAGATGAAGAAATATTAGTTATGCTCGTTTTTGAATGGGTGTTACCAGTGGAAAACAATATAATTTAAAAATACTTCGTTAGTGAAACAGTAATTCTATGCATAGCCTTCTTTATACTGAGACGTTCACTTTTTCGTTTAGAAACTTCTGCAACATTAGAAACATCAAACGTTTAGAACCGAAATGAATATACAAACGGCGCACGTCAAGCTACCCAAATCAGTAAATTTTCTTTGATTGGTTTTCAACTTTATCACAATTGTAAAAGATTCATATTATATTCGATTGAGGAAAGACAGATATGGGGTAGTTTGATGTAGTGGATCTGTATGAATATAATTTCAATCAAACTGTGGACAGGGCGTGGCTTTGCTGGCTTGAAGCTATCCATGAAATACTAACTGCACTAGGATTACTTTTTTGCATGAAACTTTACCATTGTAGTGCTAATTTAAAATTCAGTGACATTATGATATCTATCATGGTTTCATTGGCTGAAGTAATACAAATTAGTTACAAAAACTATAATTTAAGTAAAACAGTTTTTGATTTCTTTTTTTTTAATACTTACATTATTATTTTAATACACAGTAAATTTACATAATGAGACATGAACTAAAACTTATCCTCAAACAGTTGGAGGAGTCTTTTTATTTCTGCTATTCTTGCTGCTTGTGCCTGCACAGGAATCATTGCTTGGGACACCTCTTCTCCTTTCGCTAGAATTGTATACATGCTCTTGATATTATTATCCATAGCATCACATGTTTTACCAACAGCATCTTTATACACCTCCATATTCTCTGCAGTCAGTGAGGAATTTGAGTGCAGTATACTAGATAGGTTTTCAATTAAATTATCTACAGATTGTGCAATCCTCTGTGCTTCATATTCTAAGTCATGTAATACTGTTATGTCTATTTGTCCAATCTGTGGAGCCAGAATTTGTTTATACAGTTTTCCAGAAGGTGTACTAGAGCGAGACGCACTAGAACTACCAAATACTGGTGTTTCACCCCTTTTTGCTATAGGGCTTGATAGTTTTATTTTGAATTCTAAGTCATCTGCAACATAGTGTGTCATTTCTCCTTCATATCTGACATGTCCATCTATATCTAAAGGAAGCTTTTCTTGTTTCCGGTTCTCTGAAGGTAAGTCGTATGGCCTGGATGGCCCTGCCACTCTCTCCTGTTCCTCTGGCTGGCCCTGGTCGGAGTGGAATGATATCTCACTATATGATGCTGTCATTCTTGCTGATATTTCTTCTTCCAAATCAATCTCTAATTGCTGTTTGCTAATTGATTCATGTAGCAAGTCTTTCTGATCTCCCAATGGAGATACTTGCTCTGGATTTTCAGCCATCGTTTAATCTGCAACAGTTACAATAAGAAATATAAAAATCAATATACATTAATTATTCTTTATCGGAAGGAATGCTAACAGTTCTGTTTTTAACAGCAGATTTATCAATACAAATGAGTTAAAAACAATTGACCAGGTATTATACCAACTTACAATTTTAATTAGTACTAGTTAAAGATATGAATTAACTTAGACTATACCTAATTATATAAATACTTTTTAATTCAAGTGTTTTTAATCCAATTCGATAAAAACATTAGAAGGCGAGAAACATTTTTTTTTTGACTGTTTGACATTACTAGTGATGTTATGATGTCCGCATAAACTGTCAAATGGCTCGACCATTTGACAGTTTATGCGGACATCATCATCAGTCAAATGGATTAAAAAATATTACTTCGTCTGTGATAATACGAGGTCGGAATTAGGTACAGTTACTTTAGTACTTGCATCAAAATGTTGATATTAATATGGAACTTCCCGCGATTTATAGTAGACAATCCCATGTGGTCAACAGTTTTACTAATAAATAATAATAAAGTGGTAAAAATTGTGTAAACGTAAATAACTTTTTTAATAAACTTATAAACGACAAAATAATTTATATTTTTAGACACCAGCTAAACTGGTAAAAAAATTGATTTTCATGACAGCCGTGATTTTAGGCCTGATCTGAATGGTTTAATACCTTCTTTCTGGCTTCATCAAATCCTCGACCCAAACTGCCTTTACAGAGAAAAAAGCCAAGCTGAATTGGGACTAGGTCTGCCATCTATAATTTAATGTCAAACAGGTTACTTCTAGGCAAGCGTGCTTCACCGTCGTTTTAATTCAACGTGATTAGAAGTGGTTGTGGTCAAACGTGAACCCGTCACTAAATAAAACAAAAAAACATAATTGCTTGGCAAAATCAGTACAGGAATGGGTGCGGTAAAAAATTTAAGTCTTTCTAGTACTATATAGTTTCACAGGAAGCATTACCGTGTACTTTATAGCTTTCTATGAGTACATACCCACGTCTTTTAATGACTTGAATGACTCTGGCAGTTAATTATGTCATGCTCACTCAAATGTTGCTGATGGTGGCGCGTGTGTTGGATCATTTAGTTCCCTTCAAAATGGTTGAGCTGAGTGATGCTGATGCATGTGTCATGTTCGTGAACGGGCGCAATCAGTCGTGACTGGTCATCTCTTAACAGCCGCGGTTTATTTTAATTATTTATAATTTTATTGAATTGTCTTTTCTATATTAATTTCCTATGAACACTTTACTTGCTACATCGTTATCACATAATGTACTATCTCAACTTGAATGATGTAACAAGAGTTCTGTTATAATTTTGGCGATTGGAAAAGAGTGTCCATGGAGTTTCTTGCCCGTTCTTCCCAATAGAGATCTACATTTTGGCATGGGCACCTACAGTACTTTCACAGTTTTATGTTTTGTGACTGGGACTGTAGCACCGTTACTATTTTTAAACTATTTTATTTTACTTTTGTCACTTGACAATTCAAAAGTGCATGTAACTGGCCTACTTGAAATAAATGATTTAATTTTGATTGATTTTGTGACAGAATCTAACTACCAGTTACTAGTCTTTTATGCGCCAAGTGCGAGTTTCTTTAATTGCAAGACGAGTTTTACAGCTTCATGAAAGACTGGACCGGAGTGAAGGAAAGCCTTAAAATGACTGGGAACTGAAAACTTTTGTGTCAAT
Source organism: Agrotis puta (assembly GCA_943136025.2). NCBI lineage: Eukaryota > Metazoa > Arthropoda > Insecta > Lepidoptera > Noctuidae > Agrotis > Agrotis puta. The sequence goes on along the minus strand of OW964184.2, from coordinate 4,861,060 downwards.
TGAATTTAACTCAATGGTTGAATAGATATACCCTTTTAGAGTTCTTACTTTCTAATTTTGTAGCGGTAATAAACATTATCTCATTTGAAGAAAGAAGTAATAATGAGGTCCCCCTAATTTGTGAAGAACAATCATTTGAAGGGTTTTTAATCGGTTTGAATCGATATTTCAAATAAATTCGAAATATTAAGCGCTTTCACTCAACACTATTAATCCATAGACTATATAGACCACTGATCTGTAATATAAACATTTGTAACTCCGGTCTTTTTGCGCTACGCAAACAATTGGTAAAACTTGTTTTGTTTTTATTAAAACAGATGCTAAAAGAAATTTCAAATATAACATCAGAAAAAGCATTATCGTATTATAAATATCACAAGTTCCTCATCAGACTTCACCGTGTGTGCCACCGTGACGCCAACGCATTTTAGTTGTATGCGCAGGTTCAGGTACTAAGTGTATAACTTTGAGCATGACTATGGTAGAATTGCACAATTGTTACGCAATGCGATTTTCTGCAAGTCAAAAGAGTATCGACAAACTGCAATGCTAACAACGATGTTTTCCCCTATTAATTTGAAAAATGACAAATTTGCGGGAATTTTTGACAGTTGTCAATAAAAACATCGTGAGTTGTGGATTTCGTTTCGTATCAGTTTAATTCATTGATTTTTCATGGTTTTCGTTACTGCAATAGTTTATTGTTTTAATTAAAAGTGTATTATAGAACACGGTGCGTTCGATTGGTGAGTTAACAACAGTAAAAGTAGCTGGGAGCAGAAGTACATTGTTCATTTAACATGGCGCTGTTCAACGACATGTGCGGGTGATAACGCTCGTCCTTTGTCGTGCTAGTTTTCTATTTTGAGTGTAAAACATTTGTGTTGTTAATGATTTACGAGTTGCGTGTGTTTGTAACGTCGTAGGGCTGTTACATAACGGATTTTAGGTCTTATATGTAAAGTTACGACACAGCTACTGCAATGGTGAAAACCCGTCGTAGTAATGGAGAAAACGGGGAGGTTGACGATGGGAATTACGCTATGAACGACGTGAGCATCGTGACTGATGAGAAGGTGACGTTGTGAAGCCATTCGTTTGTTGTGCAGTGGTTTGGTATAGAGGCTTTGTAAACTATACTTTGTACCAACTTCCTGTCGTTGTTTCCCTGTAGGTACAATGAATGTCGCGAGTGCACGTCGATGCATGCGCTTTTAGTGCTTATTGTTGGAAATATATTGTTGTTATGAACACACCTGGGGTTTTGTAGAGTTGTCCCCTTTTAGTGATCCTACAAGCTACTTGAATGAGTAATATTTATATTGTATATCTGTATTTTGCAAAGCTATGATGTCAGAGCTCTGAAGTGTGTTATATAAATATGAATACTATACAATAGATGTCCAAATGCACACTAATAAACACAGTTAATTTACACACAGTTATTCTATGTCAATAGTGAATGTTGTATCACTGATGTCAGCTTAATACTACAGATTTTCAACTACAACAGATAGTTGGGAATAGATTTGTGTCTTTAAATTCTTTTTATAATATTTCTTATAGGAAAAGATATAAAACTCTTGTAAGAGCATAGCAGTTTGGAGGCAGACACATCATGAAGCCGCTGTTACAGTTATCTTACCTGTGATTTATTATTTTTGTCATAATCTTAGTGATCTTTATGCTCATGACAAAAAGTTTGCTATTGGGTTGCTACAGTCAGCGGTAAAATAAATTGAAAAGACTCAAAAAGATTTCAAGTACTTAGTATTTTATAATGCAGGTAATACTTAGGTATGGGTTTTAAAGCAGTAACAATGGTTTACCATAGGCTGGTATCCGTGATTCCACATCCAAAGTGCATGTTTTGCATTCAGAATTAATTACTACGAAAACTTGACCCATTCTTTATGATAAACTGACTTAAAGCTATCCTTTTATATCTATGGGTACAATGACAGCCTTCAATAGGTTTAATATAAACATCACAATAGAATGTTTACAAAGCATTTTGATTTCAATCAATTGGCAGAACATATTATGCTACTGCTCCTTCTGCCAAGACAACAAGCAAAAAACAGTTGTATAACAAAATTGACCACTTCAAGCTATTAAGGCTACAAGTATTTTAAATTTGTACTTGTTTCAAACATCTCATGAAATGTCTTTTAAAATGAAAGCAAGATTGTATTGTATAACGGGCTGGTAACCACAACTCCACGTCATATGCGTGTAAGATACCAAGTGATTGTATTGGATTGTTTTTATTTTGATTCAACAAATCATTCAATTAAGCACACACTAAACAATTCTTCTCCCGAGCATTTTCCCAAGTATGTTGAGTACTTAACAACAACTGGCTGCCTATCTGACCCAAATAATATGGAAACAGGAACAATTTATGTAAGACTAGATGTCAGATTTTCCGAGTTAATGTTAACTGTATGAACCATCAAAGATCTACAAACGACAGGCTAGTACCAACAATGTAATTGGCCATTTTTAACCGACTTCATTCAGCTGTTACCGCCAAAATTATTAAAAAAAAATAACTCTAAAATAATTTGAAAAAGTCACCCAGTATTGGTAGATTTTGGCTCTAGTAGAAATTGTCATGCATTACATTTTTCTTTTAATAAGTAGTTGTAAATTTTCCAATGTGATTTATGATTATCTGGATGTTTTACCTGCCACAGGAATCCTATGGAATATTTGCACACCTTAACATTTAACAGTTACTAAGTTTCCTCAAATCGTAATAATCTTAAAATATTAAATTAATGGTTAGACATATTTTATTAAGTGTCCGCATGGGGTGTATGTGGTTCAGATTTTACATAGTAAGAATAGTTTTAATTTTAAATGTGTTATTTTATTTAGCAATTAAGACATATTTGATTTGAAATTAAAGAGATTAATTTTGAAATCCATGTCTAATATACAATTTCAGTTAAATATTGACATGGTTTTGGGCCCAAGTAATTTCAAAGACAAAATATGTGTTATTAAAATAAATAGGAAATAGAAAACATTGGTAATTTTTAATTAGATATTGTGGACTAATAAAATTACACTCAAAATTTAAATTTTATTCACAAATGACAATATTGATAATCTACAAGTTTGGTTGTGGAGAAATGTCCTAAGGCTCATAAAGCATTGACAGGGGACTAACGAATACCGTGACCCCCCCGGAACGTAAAGGGCTATTGAAGGTCACCATGGATTTTAGTCAGTACAAGTCTGGCAGTCCCGCCCTGCCGTGGGTGTGAGGACTCATTTGATGATTTTACCACTCTAAAAAAAAGGCACATTATTTATAATGTGCCTTTTTTTAGAGTGTTGATTGATTTCCAACTTTCTAACTTAAGCAGACCGTTGCAAGCAGTATATGGTTCTGTTACGGCATTTCAAAATTCTACCATCTGTTTGTGTACTAAAAATCACCTTGCACAGTTTGGTATTTGTAGTTGCACTAGTTACATAGCGTGACTTGCCCCCTATTTCCTGTGGCCTAATACTGTCACCTGTCAACTGCGTTATGGCACAGTTCCCTTTAGGGGATCAAAGGAGAAATATCTTTTTTGCTCCTGATATTTTTTTTCTGTAGTTACATTGTATATTGTAGTAGTTAGTGCTGTCTTAAAAGTAATATTAATTAAATAATTTTAGACTCCAAAAGCATCTAATTGGGCGCCCCGAGAGTTGAGGAGTAGCCAGTATAAAGTGACTAGGAAAATACAACGCTGGCCTACGAAATGTGAGTATTTGTTTGAACTTGAATCTATCAAGTTAGCTACCTTCTACGTAGCTATGAGTTTGCCGTCATAGCAGCCCATGCCCCATAACTGTAGCATGTACACGCAGGATAACATAGACGCCCATTTTTTGCACAACTGCACATATTTGCCGCTCATGCTGGCCGTCTCCCTAAATTACACCTCCCTTTTCTGTAGAATATAGATATACTATAGAAAGAGGTCGTGTATCTAGATTTATCTATCGTCTAACCATCTAGTCAACTTCTCTGCCCCAGTAACCGTTTTAAAATCGTTGGTTCATCCAGCTGGCAGTAGATCCACACTACGCTAGCCGAAGTTGGAATCTCCTAGAATGCACTTTTGTCAACATTGCAGATAGCCGCCGTCTCCGGACCATCAAGATGCCTCGGATTGTGTTCCCCGAAAGCGATACAGAACCAGAGACCAGAAAATATTCTAGAAGGTAAGCTTCACATTAACAATACAATTAATGTCCACTGGATGCTGTTTAAAGAATGCCACCTGTACGACACATGATGTGGTTACCAATCTTGGATGGACCTTTTTTTTATCGTGGTTTTAATCATTAAATGGACTGTCAGACTTGTCCTGACTAAAATCCACGGTGATCCTTGATAAGACAGTGCCGTGACCCCCTTGGAAACACCTACGTTCGTTACTAGGGTAATCAATTGACGAGGCACACTATGCTTGTTGGGGTCGGTTTTGATGATGATTTTACTCTGGAGTATTTTTTGAAAAGGAACATCGACCTAAAGCAATTATTGCACCTTTCGGCGTCATTCGGCATTTACCATCACTGAATTTCTTTCGGGTCAGCTCGAAACGTTTCGATTTTGCTGGCTGACTGTGCCGAATCATACTGAACGATAACATAAAGATAGGTAGATAGAAAATACCTTATATTTATAGTACACAATTTTTTTTACATTATTGCTAATTCTATGGTTAGGTACAATGGCGGTCTTATCGCTAATAGCGATATCTACCACGAAAACCTATAAATGAAGTACGGATTTGGAATATTAAGCGGGAACTAGTCAGTCACCAAATATTTTTTGAGAGCACAGATCCGGCTGCTCGCGGATGTTCGCGGTTAGCTGTACGACGCTACCGTTTATCGTCACCGCAACGTTATCGCTCCATGTAGCGAGCTATGGTGTCTACAAACTGTTTGAGGACACACTAACGTGGATATAAATAGCTTACCATCCAAACTAAATAATTATCAGGAAACCTCCGGAATTGGATTTTAAAATCCGTATTAAAGTCAATGGCGTAGTAGAACGCGACTAAGTTTCCGTGTTGAACATTGACATTGTACAAAATTAAATACTTGCTTCCAGTGTTTATTATATTTCATTATTAGAATTAAAAACTAAATATTTACCACGTTTATAATTCGTTTCGAGTTTCCGATATTTTGGCACGACCGACGATCACAGATGAACTGCGAGTGGTTTAAGATTTTTTTTTATTTTTTATAAATTAGTCGTAAGATTTTTTTTCTTTTTTCTAGATCCAGACAAGTGCGAGTGTTCTTCGCCGATGACAATGACACTACTAACCGTAGCGTGAAGATCCGGCGCAGTCGCGGTCCCAGGAAGAACTACATGGAAGACAGTGAGGATAAGCCTATACAGGAGAGTGAGTATCTTGGACCTTTAAACGATTCCCAACTAGTCTAAAAAATCGCGGGCATGCGGGCGGCGAATAATGGGTGACTCGCTGTCCAACCATGCCCGGGTCGACGGCGAGTTGTGTCTACGTGCGCCTCAAGGAGTGTCAGCATAGTGACGGGGCCCCCTGTAGAGGGCCAAAGCCTGCCGGGGTCGCGGGACTCACAAATTACCGTGACCCCGGTACGTAAAGGGCTATTGAAGGACATCGTGGATTTTAGTCAGTCAAGTCTGACAGTCCCTCCCGCCCTGCCCTGGGTGGGAGGACTCATTAGAAGATTTTACCACGATAAAAAAAAAACTAGTCTAAATAATAACAGCCTAATGGGTAGATATTCAAAGTTTGAGCCACGTTTGCTTACGTTGATCCGTGAATGGGTCGGTCCTTGTATCTGTAAGGTACGTCTCGCTAAGTTTGTCTTCGTTGGATGATACCCGGCGTTCACTCCAGCACTCGTTGGTTTGACCTACCATCGCTCCTTTGATTGTTACTGAACGATTGACTAATGCATTGCAATTGAGGGTTCAAACCCCGTACGGAACAATATTTTACATGACTTACATACATGAAGTTGTTAAAATCTAAGTGTGACTTAAATGTTTGTTAACGCAGCCACGATCCTGAAATTATTAGCCAAAGCAAATAATAAACCAGCCAAGCCAAGTTTAAGCAGCGCATGAAAATAACTTTTTTGTAAGAGGTATTTTCATTTCCTGGCAAAAAAAAATGTTTAAGTTCATGGACTGCATTTCAACAATTTTCCTGTAATCTATAGGCAAAGGACTATTATAGACTCAGTAGTTTCGTATATAAGGGGCGGGGGAATAGTAATTTTTCGAAAATACGGCCCACAGGAATTGATCACTATACTAAAAAAAGAAGAAAGTACCACAACAACTTACATATTACATCATCATCTGCCTAGCCTTTTCCCAACTATATTGGGGTCGGCTTCCACTCAAACCAGATGCAGCTGGATATCAGTATTTTACATGGAGCGACAGCCTGTCGGACCTCCACAACCCAGTAACTGGGTAATACGGTATTACTTTCATATTACATTCTAATATATATAACTTTTTCCAGATGTCCGTCGTAGCTGTAGAAAGCGTAAACTTCTGCATCACAACTTCAATGAGAGCTGGATCACCAACGAGCTGAAAGTGAAGGGTTACCCCGACCTTTACGGGTTCCCCGGCTCTAGCTCCTCAGACGAATTCTCTTCGGCTGACGAGGCCAGGGTCGCGAGAGTCACCAGTAAGAAACAGCTGGTATGTCATCTTTACTACCGAAACAGTTTATCCCCCTTCAGTAATGGTGAAATAAAAGAATAGGTTAATTTACTCAAATACTTTAGTCCGAGATAGATTATCAAAAAATATTCCGTACCCGCATTTTTTCTCTTGTTAATAAATCAAAATTAACGAAGATACACTGCTTCTAAAAATCACAAAACGTCTTTCGGTCGGTATAATTTTACAGGCGTTATGACATCACAAACCCGAGCTTGTAATAACGCCTGTAAAATTATACCGACCGAATGACGTTTTGTGATTTTTGCCTCCGAATTACGAAGCGTTTTATGTTTGTAAAAAAAAAAATACAAAATATACGTGTTAATTATTTTTCAATACTCAGACGGACTAAACAGATTTTTTATTTATTTATGCAGTAAACTACCTTTTCAACCAATGACCGGCCAAGATAATGCTACTGAATGCGATTGCGAACACTAGACTCTATTGGCCGAATTAATGTTCCACGGGACTCTGTCTTGCGTAGTTATTAGTACTCCTGATAATAAGGTCTATTTTACGTTTCATTTTTCATAGAATCGGAGTCACCCTCCTACCAATACCGATGAAGACACTCAACTCGCTCGTCAGAGAAGAACTTCGGCTAGATTCAACAACAAAAAAACTAATGTAAGTTATCTATCTCATCCTTTTTAGTTAATACAGTAAATAAAAGCTATTGTAGAAATATTGCTCATCGTCATTTAGAAAGAGATGATCGGCTAGTTTTAGCTTCGTAGAGCGTTGTTTTCGTCTAACAATCTACAACGATTGATGAACCAGCAATAGAAGTCACATAGGAAGTTTGTGACAGAGATGAAAGCTTAATAAGGAGCGCGTGGGACACGAGGCGCCGTCGATTCGGGCCTGATCAGACAGTGATCGAGAAGATACAATTGTAGAAATATTGCTCATCGTCATTTAGAAAGAGATGATCGGCTAGTTTTAGCTTCGTAGAGCGTTGTTTTCGTCTAACAATCTACAACGATTGATGAACCAGCAATAGAAGTCACATAGGAAGTTTGTGACAGAGATGAAAGCTAAATAAGGAGCGCGTGGGACACGAGGCGCCGTCGATTCGGGCCTGATCAGACGGTGATCGAGAAGATACAATTTTTTTTTTAAGAAAACTGCCCCACTCTGGGAATTTCTTCCTTTATCGTGGGTGCGTTTACAATCAGAAACTCACATCAGTAGATCGTTAAGCCATCGCGTCCATCGTGTTGTCAATTGATAGTGATGATGTGAACAGAAGAAATTGACATGTTATTATTGCGGTGACTAAGGTTTATAATTGTATGGGCAGGTTTACATATCCAAGAGACAGCCTCCCTTAAAAACATCACAGTCAATCCTGCAATTAAAAATTAAAGAACATTTTCCTTACAGTAAAAAATTAATGTTAACAAAAAAAGAACATTGAAACCTCAAACACTGTTTTTACCGCGATGTCCAGGATGCTACCGAGTCGGATTCAGACGAGGATAACAACCAGACGGTGATCGAGAAGAAACCGCAAGAACTGAAGAAGGAAGATGATAAGATGGAGGTGGAGGTACCACCTAAAGAAGAGGAACAGGCTGATAAGGAAGTTAAGCAGGATGGGGAGCAGCCGGTGCCGGGACAGGATAGTGAAAGGTATGTATGGAATGTAGAAGAAAACCTATATTTTTTTTCTTTAAAAATAATTCTTTTGCAGGAAAAAAAGGGTTTTACTGTTATCTTATTCTGTCTCAAACCTGTAGATGGGTTAAAAACTTCAGGAGCATTTTATATGAAGTTCGACCATAAGATGTTTGGGGCTCGGTCTAGATAATTCATTAATTATTACGACAGTCCTGTTGGTCTAGTGGTTAGTGACCCTGACTGCTATGCCGGAGGTCGTGGGTTCGATTCCCACCCAGGACAAATGTTTGTGTGATGAGCACGATCATTTGTTCTGTGTCTGGGTGTAATTTATCTATAATATGTATGTATTTAGAAATATATAAGTATGTTTATCAGTTGTCTAGTACCCATAACACAAGCTCTGCTTAGCTTGGGACTAGATGGCGTTGTGTGCAAGTTGTGGAATATTTATATTTATTAAGCTTTTCTCCTTTAATAATATTATGTGATATTTTCTGATGTGCACTGATAGAACACTTACATGCAGAAGTTTATTTGCTACCGAAATGACGCAGAAAACTTCGTATAAAATCCAAGTTTTCGTATCAAAAGCATAGTATCTAACTTTGGCTATGGTTGATGTATTTGATATTGCTTTGTTTCTAGTAACCAAGCGACCACAAGAAGTAGAAGAAGGGCTGTCCGAGGCAGACAAGCGAAGAAGGGAGACAGCCAACAGGAAACTGGTAAGATATTATTCTTATTATTAGTTTTTTTAGGATTTATTTGAGTACTGCCTGCCTGTCCATTAGTGAATAATATTGAAAGCCGTTTAATGATGAATTACAGACTCATTGTGGTCTTCTTATTCTTGATCTTAATTTAGATAATGTTAAAGCGAGAATAATTCCAGTATGGGAAAGAGTGTGTTCCACGCGCGCCTCAAAGAGTGTCAGCATAGTGACTGGGCCTGTAGAGGGCCAAAGCCTGCCGGGGTCGCGGGACCAAGGGATTACCGTGACCCCGGTACGTAAAGGGCTAGTGAAGGACACCGTGGATTTTAGTCAGTACAAGTCTGACAGTCCCTCCCGCCCTGCCCTGGGTGGGAGGACTCATTTGATGATTTTACCACGATAAAAAAAAAAAATGGGAAAGAGACAGAGTTATACAAGTCGTCTAGCGCCATCTCGTTCCCACACTGGAATTACTCACTTTAAGACGTCATGATAGGCCCACCAGCCTATAAAGTTTTCATTGCTGAGATATGGCCTCCTTTCTACGAGAAGACTATTCCAAAAGACTAAAACGGCAAAATACATTGCTACACCAGAGTCATCATCATCGGAGTCCGGCAGCGAGCTGACACTGAGTCGTGCGCCGCGTCGCTCCAAGCGCACGCGCAAGCCCAAGCCTGCCTTCGTGCAGATCGCGCAGGACGAGACTAGGTCTAGAGGTAATTATGAATTTATTTGCAACCCCTAAACTGTCCGCAATATATTTTATCTTTCCACAAAAAAGGTTTACGATTCGCTATCTAAAGGTATACAATTCAACTGCTATGCATGATCGATCAACTAAAAGTTAAATATTGCCCCACACCCATACTTTGCTGGTCCAGCCAGATGTTTATTTTTTTTCTTGATATTTCAATACTGTTCAAATTTTTACCATACTTTTCAGTTTTTATAAATAAAATATTTTTTTCCATTTTCAGCAAAAACATTCACAATTAGAAAGAAGCCATACTGTTTGAGAGAAAGGAAACCAAAAATACTACGTAGGAAGACAATCAGATGTAAGTCTTAACCTCTTTACTAAATAGTTCATTTTAAATTATTACATGGCAAACATGAATATTTAAAAAAAATCTTTGCAGCACAATCTCCGTCCAGTTCAACTAGTAGCAGTACTTCAAGTTCAGATACGGAGGAGGATCTAAATGTGTCTATGAAGAATAAGACCAAGGGCAGGTGAGTACCCAACCATCCCGGGATAACCCTCTCCATACATCTGCACTTTAAAATTTAAGTAGTTTTCCGAATATCTTACTGTGTGGCCCCACGGCGAAATATTTATGTAGAATGTTGTCTTGTGACTCATAAGACAACATTCTACTAATTTATCTCACAAGTTTTGAGATAAATTATTCCAACTAAGAGGGGAGAGAGAGACAGAGAGCTAAAGAGTAAGAGAGAATGGGGTAGAAAGTGAGAAAGATAGAGAGAGCGAGACAGAGAGAGAGAGAGAGCGAGACAGAGAGAGAGAGAGAGAGACAGAGAGAGAGAGGGAAAGAGATAGAGACAAATATCCATGCAGACTAATGAACTAGTGTTTTATGTTTTGCCAGCTTGGCATTGTATAGTTTTAGTCTAGTGTTTTGTGTACTCTTAGAATATTTTGATCATTGTTTTTTTATTTCATAGGCAAAAGTCGAAGTCAATGGATGATAAGAAAACGGACAGAGCATTGAGAGATATACAACCAGTAGAAGTTGATGGTAGCGTCAGATTTACTTCTGTAAGTAAACTTTTTCAAGAATCCACATTTCTCACGTTTTGAACCGAATATGTCTAACCGAGTTTTAAAAATGTCCAATAACAAGCAACCTCTAAGGAGAATGGATTAAATGTACTTCTAAACTCTTCTTTATTTTCAGGTTGGAGGCTTAGAAGAGCACATTAAATGCCTCAGAGAAATGGTACTCTTCCCTCTCATGTATCCGGACCTGTTCCAAAAATTCAAGACTCGACCAGCCAAAGGTGTACTATTCCACGGTCCACCAGGAACGGGCAAGACCTTGCTAGCCCGGGCTCTAGCTAATGAATGTACGTTGGTTGGTGGAAGGAAAGTAGCTTTCTTCATGAGGAAGGGAGCTGATTGTCTGAAGAAATGGGTTGGAGAGAGTGAGAGGCACCTGAAGTTATTGTTTCAACAGGTGATTTGACGTTAGATTTGTTTTTGTTTTGTTTAGGAGCTGTTGTATGCTGGTTTGTAGGGAATTTTAAATTTAGATTGTTGTGTTATGTAAAGAATCTATTATAATAACTTCTATGCATAATTATTATTATTCCTGTTTTGTTAGTACACAAACAGCCGCAACCTGAACAACTTCTTGTAGTATACAAATATTTTGTCCCTGCGCGATTCGAAAACTCAAACCGCGATACTACGATCAGCTATTGCGCTAAATGTGCTGAAAAAATTGTAAAGAAAGAAAGAAAAGACAATTGTTTGGCGCAAAGGAACCACGATAAACATACAACATATAAAATAAACACAATAAAAGAGAGAAAACTTTAACTGTACTTGTACTGTAATTTACTGAATAGTCTCTAATGTATTTTCTTGTAATTTATAAAATACTAGCTGTTTTTTCGCAGTCGCGGATATGTGACTGGTGCAAAAAATAGATAAAAACAATCCTTGATGCGGATTATATATCATGCTAAAATTTCAGCTCAATTGGTGCAGAACTTTTTGAGTTTTTGAAGCATACACAAACCAACATAACATTTTTATATATATATATATTTTTTTTTTTTTCAACCTGTTTTGTCCCACTGCTGGGCAAAGGTCTCCCCCACAACTTTCCACTCTTCCCTGTCTTCGGCTTTCTCCGGCCAATTTGTCATTGTCATTGACAAATTTTTATATATATTTTTTATATATATATAGATTAACAAAGTACCCTTTCTAATTTCCAGGCGAATAAAATGAAGCCCTCAATAATATTCTTTGACGAGATCGATGCGCTTGCACCGGTTCGTAGCGTCCGACAAGAACAAGTGCACACTAGCGTCGTTGGCACATTGTTGGCAGAGATGGACGGCTTGTGTGACAGGTGTGTATTGCGATTAGAACTCAATTTCATATTCAGTAAAGTTGAAAATAGCTTAGAGAGGATAGGCATCGCATAGGGATGAATATGCATACATGTGTAAATGTAAGCCAATGGCATATCAAATGTATTTCTGAATTTACGATTGATGATTCCCTCTCGTATCGACTAAATTAACCCCAAGTGGATTCGAATCCCTTGCTGCGTTCTGGATTCTACTCTGGGAAACTTCGCTCCGTTCTGGTTTAAAAAGAAACACTCTCGTCTTAACAATAGTTATTTGATCCTTAAATAAACAATGTACTGTTATTATTCTTGATGTCTATCTGAACCCGAAAAGATGTAGATAATACGTGTGTCATGTTCGTAAATGGGCGCTGTCAGTTGAAACTGGTCATTTCTTACCTGACACAGTTTATTTTAATTATTGATTATTTTGTTTCTGAATTGTCGTTTTTTTGGAATTTTTACTATGGACACTTTTAACTTGCTACATCGTTCTCACATAGTGTACCATCTCAAAATGAATGATGTAACAAAGGTTTTGTAATAATTTTGGCGATCTAAAATGAGTGTCCGTTGAGTTTCTTGCCCGTTCTTCTCCGTAGAGATCTACTCCTTGGAATGGTCATCTACGGTACTTTCACAGATATTATGACTGGGACTGTAGCACCATCATTTTGTAGTATTTAATTACACTGTAACTGGTCTACTTGAAATAAATGCTTTTGATTTGATTTGTAACCACTCACAACTTGCCACTCAAAACCCACCTCTGTTCTCAGAGGCGAAGTGGTGATAATCGGCGCCACCAACCGCTTAGACGCGGTGGACCCCGCCTTACGTCGCGCAGGTCGGTTCGACCGCGAGCTACACTTCCCTCCACCACACGCCAGCGCCAGGAGGGACATACTGGAGATCTATACTAAAGATTGGCAGCCGAGACCCAGTGAGGACACCTTGGACTATCTGGCGGAGGTGACTGGAGGGTACGGAGGTAAGGATACGTCCTTGAATAGTTTTCGTTTGATAAAACAATCGTGCTTTTACCAAGATGGCGGCCGCGCGACTTGGGACCCAAATGGATAGTCGAAAAATTAAAAAGAAAATTGTGTCCTCTGACAAATACAAACCTAATTGTAATTTTTCAATCAAATATTATGCATTGGATGCATTCATAAATATTAAAACTCTCATACACAAACACCCAGACCACGATCAACTGCTTTTAATTTAATAAAGATACTAGCTACTTCCCGCGGTTTTAGCCGCTGCTCGTCTCCTATTGATCGTAGCGTGATGTTGTATAGTCTATAGCCTTCCTCGATAAATGGACTATTCAAAACAAAATGAATTTTCCTTTTCAAACCAGTAGTTTCTGAGATTGGCGCGTTCAACCGAACAAACTCCAGCTTTATAATAATAGTATAGATTTGTTTTGCGCGGGCATACACCACGATACACGTTATCTTTCATACATTTATCGCCCCCATAGCTTGGAGTATTTTTCTTCAATGGCGCAGTATAATTCAATTAAATCTAATAAAACTCGGTAGCGGGTCTGTACGAATTACCGTGACCTCGGAACGTAAAGGGCTATTGAAGGACACCGCGGATTTTAGTCAGTATGAATCTGAAGGTCCGTCCCGCTCCGCCCTGGGTGGGAGGACTCATTTGATGAAATTACTGACGTAAAAAAAAAACTAATAAAACTATGTAAAACTGCAATTTGTGAACTATACTGTGATATCTTGTATCTTTTTTTGTACAATATTTTCAAAATAAAGTGTTTTAGTAATTTGTGCAATGTTTTTTTTTCAGGCTCCGATCTAAAGGCATTATGTTCAGAAGCAGTGTTGAAAGCATTGCGTCGAGTATACCCACAAGTTTATGAAAGTGAACACGCTTTGATGATCGATGCTAAAAATGTAAGTACAACACTGATAATATCATTTAAAAGTTTAACTATTATTTTATTGTATTAAAAAAGAGAGGAATTTAGAAGTTAATGATTACTGGTCTTAGATAGGGCTACGGATTTTCGACTGTCTAGCCATGGCCTCCGTGGCGCAATGGCTAGCGCGTTCGGCTGTTAACCGAAAGGTTGGTGGTTCGAGCCCACCCGGGGGCGATAAGATTCTTTTTGTGTTGAATAAAATATTGTGTTATGTATTTATTTTAGAAGTTGGTTGGAGTTCCGTTTATAAATAAGAGATAAATGTAGTCTATTCTAGGAAGGCAAAAATATGACATAAACCGCGTCGTTACTCATTTATGTTAAACTACACTACACTATTTGTTAAAAAAATATATAGAATTTTAACAATAGTTCTAACAACTCGCCTTTAACTACCACATCCATTACAATGCTTAGGTGCTGCTCGAATTTTCTTTGAAAGATCCTATGTGAAATTATATGCAAAAAACTGAAGAAACCCGCCTAGCTTATACAGTAGAAAGAATTAGCAAGCTGAAGTAATAGGAGAATGTCTATGATTTTCTCTTGCTGGTGTTCAATGCGAAAGACAAAAAATTGGGTAACTATGCCGCAATGTGGGTTTTTTTTTACGTGTTAAAATCATCAAATGAGTCCTTCCACCCGGGGCAGAGCGGGAGGGACTGTCAGACTCGTACTGACTAAAATCCACGGTGTCCTTCAATAGCCCTTTGCGTTCCAGGGTCACGGTAATTCGTACAAACCCGCGACCTCGCAATGGGGGCTAACGTTTTTTGGCTCACCAGTTGGCGCCACTAATGAGTAAGATCCTGAAGTACAGTTGTCAAAGCTAGTAGTTACAGGAGTGAAAACCAATTTTCATATTTAAATCATATTTAATGTCTAGACACCGTCCCGTAAAAATATCGAGGAAGCCCCATTTTATTAGAATAAATACACATTTATTACATTTACCGTAATTAATCTGAGGTAAAATATTTACAGCATAAATGTACATGAAAAAACGCTACACTAGCGCCCCTAGCGGAAAATTCAATAGCCCTCATTTGTGAAAGCTACACAAGTGGACTACTTTCCCCACCAACTAGTTGAAGTATAACATTGACGATGACTTTTATCTTATTTTTTATACCTACAGGTGGAAGTAACTCGAACAGATCTCCTAGAAGCCATGAATTCGCTAGTAGCAGCCGGGGCCCGAACAAGTCCTCTAGCGGCCAAGAGATTACCTATACACTGTGCACCGCTGTTACATGCACAAGTGCAGGCCGCGTGCAATGTGTTGCAGAACGTGTTCCCGCTACACACAGTCTCGGAGAAGAGGTAGGTTACAGCAACACTATTAGCCACGATATTACCTATACACTATGCGCCCCTGTTACATGCACAAGTGCAAGCCTCGTGCAACGTGTTGTAGAACGTGTTCCTGCTACACACAGTCTCGGAGAAGAGGTAGGTTACAGCAACATTATTAGCCACGATATTACCTATACACTATGCGCCGCTGTTACATACACAAATACAAGCCGGATGCAACGTGTTGCAGAACGTGTTCCCGCTACACACAGTATCGGAAAAGAGGTAGGTTACAGCAACACTCAAGCAGACAAAAGATTTAGCTTTACACTGCGCCGCTGTTGCATACACGAATATAGGCCGCGTGGAACGTGTTCCTTCTACACACTGTCTCTGAGAAGAGGAAGGTTACAGCAACACTTGCAGCCATGAGATTACATATACACTGTGTGCCGCTTATACATGCGCCGGTTTTGAACGCTAGTTAGTAATTCTGTTCCGCTCCACTCTGGGTTGGGGACTAATTTGATAATGTAAACATGATAAACGATATTTCTCGAATTTGAGAATCTGTCAAACAGTATGTTTTGACAGATTTTAGGATATGAATAGAGATATTTTTTTTTTTTTTTTAATAGTTCATCTTGCAATCAGTTGTACACCTTTAGCAGATTTTTTGTACGAGTAGTGGCTGCTGAGGTCCATTCTTCCAGCAAAGAATCTTCCTCTCTTATTTATTATTAGGCTTTATTCAATAAAGTCCCATATGTGGTGACGTTTGAGCCTTTTCATAGTTGTTGGTTCACTTAGGGCTGTAGCTAAGATGTTGGTATGTGACATTATTCGAGCTTTGTATGTTTCCAGTCTTTGCTGTACTTCCTCTTTTATGGTTCTCATTTGTAAATGCTCATGTAATTCTGCCGTCTTCATAAACCAAGGAGCATTGGCTATAATTCTAAGAACTTTATTTTGAAATCGCTGAAGAATTTCCAAGTTTGAGTTCTTTGCGGAGCCCCACAGCTCAACGCCGTATGTCCAGACGGGTTTTATAACTGCTTTATAAATGAGTACTTTATTCTCTAGTGAGACATGTGATGTTCTACCTAAGAGCCAAGTCAGTTTTCGGAGCAGGATGTTTAGTTCGTCACGTTTTTTCTCTATGTGGTGTCTCCACGTCTGCTTTCTATCGAGATGGACGCCGAGATACTTAGCTACTGTACCGTGCGGAAGTATGTCATTTCCTAGTTTAACAGGTGGGCAGTCATCCTTTCGGAGGGTAAATGTCACATGCGTAGATTTATTTGCGCTAGCTTTAATCTTCCAGTCCTCCATCCATTTATAGATTTTGTCTAGGTGTGTTTGTAGAATTTGTGATGCAATGTTAGGGTTTTTGTGACTGCACAAAGCAGCCGTATCATCAGCGAAGGTGGCAGAGAGAATTTCTTCTGACGTTGGTAAGTCTGAATAGAGATATAACATTAATTTCGGATGTTAACTGATGCATTCTCGTGTAAGGCTACGTCAAAGGAAGCCAAGAATTCTTGACCTCATCTTATATTTCAGGTGTTTTTATATCTCTTTCTTTCCGCACAGGATACTGGATCCATCTCTATCACAAAGCGTGATGTTGATCACAGGCGAGTGTGCGGAGACTCACATAGCTCCCGCGCTGCTGGCTCAGCTGGAACATTGTACTGTGAAGGAGCTCAGCATGTCTACACTACACTCTGCTCACACATTCACGCAGGAACAGGCGCTTATATCGGTTAGTATAAAGCTTCAAAAAATTTGACAGTATCAATAAATTGCAAATTTAGTTTTAGTCCATCATTTAGAGTGTTGAATACTAACAGACACGTATTTTTTCTTTTCTAAAATCAATGAATTTTCACCAAGATATAATGCGTCAAAACTTGAGAGTCCTTGTGACGTCAGAATTCAATAAAATTGCACTTAAGTTTAAAAGCGTCGTGTCTACGTCAATTTTGGTTTACGTAACACATTCCTCATCGTTGTTCATCCTGCAGGTATTCTCCGAATGTCGTCGAGCGGACCGTGGCTGCGTGTTGTTCATCCGCGACGTAGTACTAGTGTGGGCTGCCCTTTCAACGTTACTGCGACAGTTGTGTCGCGCGCGCGCGGCCGGAGAGAACACCTTGTTGTTGGCTACAGCTGACTGCAGACATGACCAACTACCTATTGAGGTATTCTCATATTTTACAGTGATTAAAAAGTAGCTGGTAAAAGCTATATAATTTATATGTATTTCAAATGTGCTCATCAAGTCCTTTAATTTGAAACACATGTCGATACTATGCGAAAATATTTTTTTCGGTTACTACTTTACATCCCCTAAAGGGCGCCATATTGGATTTGGTGACACGTACCCTATAACAGCGAGACAACTGAGACGGTTCTAACGACACCTCATTTGTCATGTAATGATAAGGAGTTCAGAATTTATGAGGTAACAAACAAACATACATCATACAAATATACATACCGGTCAAAATCATAACCCTCCTTTTGGCTTTGCCGTAGTCGGGTAAAAAACTAACGCAAATTACATTTTCATGTAGTAGCTAATGTTTATTACCGTTCGGGTATTTTTTTATTAAAATACAGAATAACCCATACCTTCCTGGTAAATTGCTGTTTTGAGCAAGTTATTAGGCAAGTAATGCTTGTCACTTCCTAGTTATCCATTTTAGGCTCTGAACTTGTTCCGGAAGGACATAGCTTTCCGTGTTACGTAATCTGGAGAGCACATCTGAAAATTGAAACACATTCTACATGGACTGGACAACTGGTTGGAAAAATTAGTGGAACTCTGAACTTTCATACTCCAACTCTAATTAATGTTACTGTTAAATGTCTCTCAATGAAAATCAAAAACTCGCTTATTTCGTTAATAATAACTTGTAGGAATAGCTGTGTGTGCAGAAATCACTAACGCTGGCGAGTTTTGGTAAAAGTTTATTTGCGGCTTTGCCGTATACTTAAACAATTATTAACTGAGCGCGAGACAAATTCGGGCGTGCATTCGCCGTCGTAGTAGGTACGGCACTGCAGGCCGCGACCGAGCGATAGCGGATCCACCGTCTCAGGCCACGGCGGGGGGTGCGCAGACACAGGGCGGCGAGGTACACTGCCCACGCGCCGCGCTAGGGCGCAACCTCCCATTCGACCATTTAGTGTGCGTCGCCACAAACTGATCAAATATGTTATCTTTCAGTTACAAGACCTATTCCCCGTATACAAAGACTGTGTATACAGAGTGCGTGAGCCGAGTGCGTCAGAAGTGATCAGTTTCTTGAAGCCGGTGCTGGCTGAAGCGATGTTAGAACCTCCGCCTGTTGAGAGCCACGAGCCGCCGCCTCTTTTACCAAGAGGTAAGGCTACTAAAAGTGTGCGCTGCAGCTGAAAATCAGCGTCAGCTGGCAAACTTTGTGTTGCCATCTGGCATTATACTGAGCTGAGGCTCTTGGGCATTAAATTGTTAAGTTATTATTTCCTCTATTTTTACTACTCTCTTTATAACTTTATTTGTATTGTTTAGTTTTAAGTTTTAGTGCCAATAAACACAATTTTCTTTCTTCTTTCTTTCTAAAAAAGTACCAGTTAAACATTAACTGGCGTAACTTCACATTGATGGGTTTAATTTTAACTTTGATGGGTTTAATTATAAATTATGGAAAATAAAGGCTTTGCAATTGGCATATTTGGCGTTAGTCAGTGGCTGCGTCATAAAATGAATGCACCAAAATTATTGGATCTGACAGGCGGACAGGTGAAATTGGCTATTTGACTGAAAAATTCTAATTAGTCCGTCGCTTAGATTATCAAAAAATATTCGACCAGTATTTTTCTTTTGTTTCGTAAACAAAAATTGATAGATACGATACTTTCAAAATTGGCAAAACGTCACAATTTAGTAAAATTTTTATTGAATTCTGACGTCACAAGCCCCCACTCTCGAGTTTTGATGCGTTGTATTTTGGTGAATACTCATTGATTTTACAAAAAAAAAAATACGTGTCCGTTATTTTGTTAAACTCTAAATGACGGACTAATTATATTTGTAATTTATAGCTACTGTCAAATAGCCAATTGTTTCATCTTACCTTCATATATAGAACTTGTATGGCAAACCATTTTAAACCCCTCAGCCCCCCCGCCCCCGCCACCTCGTGAGACCGCAGAGGAGGTGACGCGACGCAAACGGAAGGAGGACTACAAACTGAGGGAGCTGAGGATATTCCTGCGAGATATCTGTCGCAAGCTAGCGTCCAATAGACGGTTCTACAAGTTCACTAAACCTGTTGATTTGGAGGAGGTAAGAGAAAAATATGAATCGCGCAGTAGGCGATTTTACGAAATTTAATGGTTGCGATTTTTATATTGCGAAATGAAATCGCAAACTAGTTCGTCAAATCACAGAACAGGGTTTTCTTAGGAAGAATCTGATAGTCCCTTCCGCTTCATACAGGACTTATTTGACAACATTTACATTAAAAAAATAGATACTACTATTAGAAAGTAAGTCGACAGCTTTATTTATTTATCTACTGGCCAACAAAATATATATTTCAATTCCCAGGTAACTGATTACCTAGACATAGTGAAACAGCCGATGGACCTAGAAACGATGATGACCAAGGTGGACATGCACAAATACAACTGCGCGAAAGAGTTTCTCGATGACATCGACCTCATCTGCGCAAACGCACTCGAGTATAACCCCGACAGGTATGAATTGTGACGTCACTGTATATGATGAGGTGCTAGGTTATTTCTAATTTATTTAAATACTATGCTTCTACGGCATAAACGGAAACGTCAATGTCATATGTCAAATGTAGTTTTTGAAAATTTTATTTAACAAAATTAAATGAGCTAATTAATTTTTAATAAATTTTATTTTCATTTGTATCTTGTTAATGTTGTTTTTAAATTATTATTTTTCTATAAGAGCGTAAATAACGTCAAAATTTTACTCCTTCACTAGTTTTTTCATGCCGTACAAGCATAATACTGAATTCTGTAACTACGAGTATATTGGGTCACACATCAAAAGAACTTATTCTGGCGTAGGCCAAGATGAGAACTAACATAGCTTTATTATTTTTAATGCGTTTCTAATGTCTGAAACCTCACGGAACAAATATTTGTATGGTCTACAAGTTGCTGCAATATCTTTCCATTTACTCCTTCATTCATATCATCACACAATCCATTCATCTGTTCTTTGGCCTTCCTCTTCCTTTCCATCCATCAACATTCAAACCCATCACTCTCTATAGTCACATGAGTGTCATCCCTCCTCATCACATGTCCTTACCAAGACAGACGATTCTCGTGTGATGTTAAAGAATACGACCAGTGTCCCTCTGCCAACGACACGTGAACGTCGCCTTTGTTGTTAACCAACTTCAAAAAGGAGAACGTTCTCATTTTGGTCGTTATTTTATTTCTTTCTAAAATGTGTTAAAAATAATAACGTTAGTTCCGGTCTTAGTGCCGCGCCGAGTGATCCTTACGAAGTTAATCATATGTGTGGTTGTAATAAGAAAATTATGTACCCTCGTTACCATAGTATCAAAATGTAAGTGCTTCACTTTCGAAGTATCATTTGATTTTTTTTTATCACTGCCATCTTTAACCACTCCATTCCATTTACCATTTTGGTCTTTTACTTAATGGTGTAAAATATATTAAACGTACCGGTAGTCTGTGTCCAGCATTACTTGACCCACTTTAACATTATTCAGTCGTCTAGGATGAGTCATTTAATAATGGGCACCGATTGTACATTGCCCTTTGCAAAAATATAATTTGAAAGGTTCGGCTATATAGAATGTTATCTTTGTCGCACTAACCAGCGTTAAATACGAAGTGTGTGACAGAGATAACATTACAAAACCGAAACTAGCCGATTATCTCTTTTCAAAAATCGATAGGAATAATTTTCACCGGTATGTACAAGTATTATTTTAACTCGAAAATCAATCTTACGCCGTTGTGTTAAAGACTATTAATTTTTAATTTATTTGAACGTGTTTTCTTTTAACATTCCCGGCGCCAATCAAAGGGCTAGAGGGATGTATAGGTATGAAAAAAAAACAACGCTTTGTAACTAACAATTATTAGCACATTGTAATTTAGAATGTATTGTATTAAGTATATTGCTGACTGGTATATAAATATATACCCGGAATTTTGAGTAGTTTTACAGTTGTGACTCACTTTTTTTAAGAAGCAACATTTTCAATCGTCTTGAGTCCGTCAGATAGAGCAAAAAACGTTGTGTCCTACGAGCCGAGACGGGCCGAAAGTTTTCTTTTTCGCTTGTATTGCATAGCTATAAACTTCTATATGGCCAGTTCAAGCCGCCGCTGCGTCAAACCGTCTTCCCATTGTTTATTTTTCCCTTTTGCAGCTTTATCAAAAAATCGATAAATTCTTCATGTTATCGATCGTGTCACAACTCTAAATTCTTTAAAACTTCCGTGTGTGTACCACAACCTCTAACCTTTTGTCCGCTAATTGTAATATGTCGGACATTATGCATGTAGTTTTAGCATGTAACTTAGTTTAGATAGTGACTAACTTAATCGTTAGAAGCATAAGTATGATAAGCTTAGATGATACTTAGTTTTAAAGAAACAGACGAATGAAACTAATTTTATAAACATCACTCTGGCATGGGAGACGTCAGGATTAGTTTCGGGGCTCGTCTGCATCTCACACCCTGTATTGTTGTATTGGATAACTGACTGATGTCCGCAACTCCACGCCATAAGTGCGTATTTTAATTTAGGCACCCTGTACTAAAGAAAAATAAATTCTTAATATTTTATTTCACTTTGGCGCTCTTTTAAAACGCTGAGAGAAAAGGCGCCTGGTTCGGATTGTCCAGTTTCATGGAGAAGAACCGACTAGAAACTCCATGGTTAGTCACATTTCTAGACGTGATATAAGTGGACCCTCTAGCGCAGGGGTGCCCAACTTGATTACACATAAGATCTACTGTTTACTAACGAAACTTTGTGCGATTTACCAATTACATACTTCTTGAAATCTTAAATGAAACAGCATACATTAGTACACAATCATGTTGTATTTTTTATTGAACAGTTTTAGGAGTTCCTTTTCATATCACATGTGAGATAGTTTCCTTAAATTTACTCAATACTTTGGAATGGAAGTCTGAGTTGATGTTTTATCAGCATAATATAGGTCCACGATCGACTGGACTAATAGTCGCGATCGACCGGTCGGCCAACCCTGCTCTAGAGGCTGGCGCGTGAGCATAACTAAGCTTAACAATGATTAAAAATAAAGTTATCATTAAAATCATCTCATTCAACAAATACTCCAGATAACCTAGATTTTGAATTTAGAGAAAGCCTAACAAAGCGATACTCTGACATGAGATGCTTCTTATTTATTTGGTGTAAAATTAGTTCCATTCATAAAGTTAAGCAAAATATAAAGTAAGAGCGGTATACATAATTATCAGTAAGTTTCTGGGGATATCGCATATCGCATAGTTACTAACACAAGTCCGAATATAGTTTTGTAATAAGCTTTGAAGTTCTTTTCTATTAAATTATTTAAATACCGACTGTGAAAACTTGAAAAGACCAGGGACATTGACCGTGCGGTTGGATTCGTAGCGTTCGACTAAGCGCTGAAAGTTGAAAATGCAACGACACGTCAATGTTTTAAGACTGCTTGAACAGAGTTTATAAATAAAAAAAGTCATGGCTACAGTCTTCACTAAAAGACCGAATAAAAAAAAATGTTTGATTAGATTATGGTCACCGACTTTTGTACTTAACTCTAATTAGTGTAACAAATATAAGCAACATTATCTCAATTCAAGACATTACACAAAAAGCACCCTTAATACCGAAAAATAAAAATTATTTTCTCTCTACACAGAACATCATCAGACAAACAAATTCGTCACGAAGCGTGTTCGTTACGAGACCATGCGCACGCGTTGATCGACGTTGAAATGGACAGCGATTTCGAGCTCGAATGTCAGGACATCGCGAAGAGAAGACAGGAGGAAGGAAACATGGCTGACAATGATTTGCCTGATTTTATTTGTACGGCATCTAATTTACGTAAGTAGCTTTTGAATTTGGTAGCCGATTTTGTGTCATAAGTGAAAGGAGTGAGGGTTACATTCGCTTCGCCTCATCGTTATCGAGGTAGAGAATTTGGCGACAAGTACTATGATTTGCAAAAGTCCATGGATAGTACAGAAATAAAATCCTGTGAATCGTGAATGACGCCGTCTAGCGTATTCGCGTCTAACTTAACTCAAATGTTCATGGGAAAATAGACATTAAGGTCCATGCTAGATTGTAGGACTGGCCTTTTAAAATTGCAGCTATAGATTTTACCATCGTACAATTTATGGTTATTCAAGGCTGAAAAGGCAAGAAAAACCATGCAATTTTTTTTACTGCAACACATTTTAAAATCATTTTGGAAGTACTTTTCTATGTGAACACAGATCTGGCTTTCTTGTCCAAACTTCGAGATATGTTTTAGATTTCATTACCTAACCGGGATTGTTCTATAAGATCTTTCTTTTTTATAGATCATTTAAGTCACTCAATAGTGAGCGATAAGTCACGAACTCCCCAAAACGGTGACAAGAGCGACCCACAGTCAGCCAAGCGCAAGCGCAGACGTATGAATGCGTGGTCCAAAGGACTCGTGGTCAAGAGGCAGAAGACTTCTAAGGTATGCTGTGATGATGATGGTGTAAGTTGTTTCAATGATATTTATCAAAGATTTAAATTACTGAGTGTCGGAAGTTTCTTTAAATTTACTGTTTTTTTTTTTTTTAATTGCATGGGGATTCACAGGTAAAGCTAAGCGCAGATGTTGCTAGTGATAAAATGGCTGCTGTCGTTTACGTTTTGGTTCATGCAATTTTTTTATGTTTTGTACCTGAAAATTTTCAGAATTGAACACCTTATTACGAGAAAATTTAAATTTACTAAAAAAATAAGTTACAAAATCTATTGAATTGACAGCTTTCAATGGCCTTTGCAACGATACGCCATGTTGTCGTGATGAAATGGTAATAATGATCCCCATTAATGACATTTTATGAGATGCCTTAGCTATTTTTTTTATTTAGCGATAGTCCCGCGTTTGAACACTATCTTGCCCTCTAAAAAGCGATGGTGTGGTTGATATTTTAACACGCTTGCCTAGAAATCGAGGTATAACTTAAACCTTAAAGACCTTAAAGTTATACCTTGATTTGATTAGCTAATTTATTTGAGAGTTAGACATTTTTTTTACGTGGTAAAATCATCACATGAGTCCTCCTACCCAGGGCAGAGCGGGAGGGACTGTCAGACTCGTACTGACTAAAATCCACGGTGTCCTTCAATAGCTCTTTACGTACCGGGGTCACGATAAATCATAATTCCCGCGACCACGTGCAATATCTATGGACAATATCGCGAAAAGTCCGTGCTCGTTCTGAAACGCGATTATTAGACAAATATATATCTTTATCTACTATCATGCTATTAATCCTCTATAAAAGAACCTATAACAATTAGCTTATTGCCAACATTAAAAAACTCAATGATATAATGATCATTATATCATCCAAACGCGTGTTATAATGAATTTCAAAAAAAGAACATTCTCATGCAATGACATTTTCACCACCAGATCGCTAAAATTTTGAAAAAAGAACAACTCGTCTTATCGTGTTATATCCCGCCATTTTTTCACTCGAATATGGTATGCGAATATGGTATGTTATGAGAATCTTTTATAGAGGATTCACAGCATGATTGTAGATAAAGTCTTGTATGCAACCGTTATAATTAGGTATTAAAACACTCATGTGATACTATTATCACACTCGGCTACGCCTCGTGTGATAAACCCACATTCGTGTTTTAATACCCCTGATTATACAACAGTTGCATAAATAACTATTAAAGTTGAACTGTACCTTAAAGGTCTTTTACATCTTATTTTTGTCTTGTCTTTCTTAGAACTTCAAGGACTCTAGCATGGCGATAACTGATGAAGAATCCAAAGAGAACAAGCCGATCACATCAACTCCCCTCCCCAACGGTGAAGTGACGACGTCTTCAGCGTCAGATGATGACGCGCCGCTGAGACGTCCGCAGGACAACGACACTATCTTCAACATCACTGCGCAGTCTGTGGTCAACAATCATGTGTTGGAAAGGTAAGTTTCACGAACCCTTCCGAAGCTAGCCGAAGTTTCCCGAAGGTAGATAGGACTTGGTGTCAAACGAAACAAGGAAATTAATACCTAAGAGGTTTTCTACCTAAGGAGAGATCAGTTGAGCAAAACGGAGATGTCTAAAATTCGAATAAACAGAGGAGAGACGAGACACGCGATGTCACGTGACGTCTCCATTTTAGTAGGAACCGGGCCTCGCATAATGTTAAAGTTCATCTTATACCTACTCATAAAAACTGTTAATAAACTCGCGTTTTTTTTTCCACAGTCCCACGAAGTCATCAGAGAAAACGCCGTCAAAGACATCACCAAAGAAGAGGAATTCAGGGCACGAGCACAGTGGAGGTACACAAGCCAACTTTCATTGTTATTTCTTTCAGTATTCTTGCCTACTACTCCTTTAAATTCTTCTCTGTTGCTAATTTCTAGTCTATATCTATAAAATTCATCATTTGGTCTTAGAAGTTTCAAACAACCTTTTTATCCTTTCCAGACACAGAAAGAGTACTGATAAACAAGACTGAGTTAGATAACGTTGTATTTAAGAACGCTAAATCGCTGCGAACGATCGGGCTGGAAGCCATCTTGGATCTACACGCACAAATGTCCCACATAGTCCAATCATACTCCACGAAGTACGATCGAACAAAGTTACCGCAGGAACTACAAGCTACTGTCACTAGGTACTTGCAACACGCCAAAAAATGAACAAGAAAAATGGCGGAAAGGACTAAAATTGTAAGTTAAAAGTTATGTTTGTCTATGATTGTGGTAAAGTAAGCCTGGTTGTGTACAAATGAGGTTTAGAGTAGTGTTGCTCATCTGAATGTTCCGAGGATGATGTATTTTGAAAAAAGAAACGTTGTGACGTTTGTTAGGTTTTTGTTTTTCTTTTTAATTGTTTGACGTAAGTTAAAGGAAGTTGCGTTTGAAATGAAACTCACTATAAGGCAGGTTGAGGAATAGAACAAATAAACAAGCGAGTTTTATTAATAAAATAACGTATTTAATTATTATGTAAGGAGCTGTTAACGCCATGACAATCACAATGAACGTTAAAAATGCTTCCGACAACTTGATTTGTAACAGAACTTGTTAAAAACATTTTAATTTAAAAGTCACGTAATGCTTGTTTTGGAACATCGAAGTGGATATCGATTTTGATAAATTTTAATGAGGAAAGTCTGTCAAAGCTGCGGCGTTCACGACTTTGGTCTAAGCGGTGACCGGTGCGTCGGGCGGCGCGAATACAACATTAATTACTTTGTAAGTACACGAATTCGCCACTGTCGGCAGCTCGTGTCGTGTTTCAAACATTTCTATTCATTTGATCTTACCGCTCGCCGCCCTGCACTATGTCACCGCTCACAGCAGCAAGGTCTTGAACCGGCCATAAAAAGTCTCAAACTGACCAATGAGGTCAAGTTATTTTGAAATATAAAATGAGATTAACATATTTTCAACTAATGAAGAAGCTGGAAGCTAGCGATACTAGCGCCACTAGTTTAACAGTCACCTTCCCCATTGATAATTCGTATTAGAATCGAGTTAAAATCGATATTGTTTCTAGTATCGATTTACCATTAGTATTAATTGCCATCAGTATAGTTCGTAGATCAAAAACTTCGGAATATTACATTCCATGTTTATACGAATTCGATCATATCTAAAGGGTCTTATCCACGAAAGATTCAGGGATAAAAAGTTTTGAAATGTTTTATGCTATACAGAGCCGCATTGCCGGGGTCGCGGGACTGTACGAATTACCGTGACCCCGTAACATAAAGGGCTATTGAAGGACACCGTGGATTTTAGTCAGTATGTGTCTGACAGTCCCTACCCCTCTGCCCTGGGTGGGAGGACTCATTTGATGATTTTACCACGTAAAAAAATATATATATAAAGAGCCGCATTGCGTTTGTTTGGCACCATGCCTGATTGATGCAATTAACGTGTATGGCCTCTGTAAACAAACTATTGCCTAAATCTTTTATGTGGATAAGGCGCTTAAGGGTGAAGTTAGACAAACTATATTTAGAGCTACATGAAACTAAAAATCAACGTGCTTCGACTCGTAACTATAGTCTGTCTAAATTTACCCTAATTTCGATAAATTAAAAAAGACGAATATTTTTGTCCTTAATATGGACGTACCGATCACTGCCTACATGGCTTTGCAATTATATTAAAAAGAGTAAGCGTGTATGATGAGTGGTGGTTGACGCAAACTTGGCGAACAAACAATAATGAACTTTTTAAACTTGGGAATAACGTTGAGAATCTCAACGCTTATGAATGTCCGGTAATATTTGCATGACGAATTTCCAACTATATTGCGTTTGTTTTAGAGTTGATGCTTCGTCAAGTTTGCGGTGCCCTAATAATAGTCTAATATTAACCATTCCTAATGAGCCAAATTGTGAGTGAGATTACCAATATTAAATATCTGATTGAAATGCTATTGATTTTTGGAGGTTTTAGTGACGAAAATGGATCTAAGCTAAGATGGAAAAGAAATTATCGAACTGTCTTGATATGGTCGTTGCTTGAATGCCTACTCGCCACGAGTATTCGCTGTATGTGACAGTTTATTCGCAGCGAATGGTCGCAATTTTAATTTAACATGTTCAATTTTACTCGCAGCGAATGCACGTTCTGCGATTCGTCCCTGTTTGTGCCCGAAGTTATAGTCCTATTAAGAAATCTATTGATTTAGGACCTGTTCATACTAATTTGTTTAACGCTTATAAAACTGCAGACAGTGCCATTTGTCTTTTATGATTTAAAACAGTTTTCAAGTAATTACTTTTAATTATTCCCTGAAAGGTCCCTACGTAGAACAATTATTAATTAGTATAATCCTTTATTCATCTTTAAACTTATTTGTTACATTTTTAAATATTTTTACAAAAAAAGAAATAAAAAACATTAAAAAATATAAAAATAGTAGTCCGCCGGTGTGGGAGCAGGGTCCAAGCTACCGGTGGTTAGGGTTCCAGAGGCAGGAACCTTCTCACAATGCGAGCCGTATCAAGGAGTACTACCTTCTGAATCTGGCCCTTGATCCTACTACCCAACGAGAGCCTCGAGAGATGCTCGTCGAGGCTCTTGGCCATCAGGCCATAATAAATAAATATAAATAAATAAATATTCCACAACTATCACACAACGCCATCTAGTCCCAAGCTAAGCAGAGCTTGTGTTATGGGTACTAGACAACTGATAATAGTTATTTATGCAACTGTTGTATAATCAGGGGTATTAAAACACGAATGTGGGTTTATCACACGAGGCGTAGCCGAGTGTGATAATAGTATCACATGAGTGTTTTAATACCTAATTATAACGGTTGCATACAAGACTTTATCTACAATCATGCTGTGAATCCTCTATAAAAGATTCTCATAACATACCATATTCGCATACCATATTCGAGTGAAAAAATGGCGGGATATAACACGATAAGACGAGTTGTTCTTTTTTCAAAATTTTAGCGATCTGGTGGTGAAAATGTCATTGCATGAGAATGTTCTTTTTTTGAAATTCATTATAACACGCGTTTGGATGATATAATGATCATTATATCATGGAGTGTTTTAATGTTGGCAATAAGCTAATTGTTATAGGTTCTTTTATAGAGGATTAATAGCAAGATAGTAGATAAATATACTTATATATTTCTAAATACATACATATTATAGATAAATTAAACCCAGACACAGAACAAATGATCGTGCTCATCACACAAACCTTTGTCCTGGGTGGAAATCGAACCCACGACCTCCGGCATAGCAGTCAGGGTCACTAACCACTAGACCAACAGGCCTGTCTATAATATAATAATTATTATCACGTTATCACATGATCATTAGGTACCTTTAAACACTGCCATATAATAAGTACTTGATCCTCATGTTTTGGTCTATTGCACAAAAGATGGATTGATGATGGTTGTACTCAAAACGAATAGTTATGAATCTTCTAAATTTGACCCTTCAGAATCTTCATATTATAGTGTAACTGGCAGACACTGGTGAAATTCTCATTGAAAATTGTGTTTAAAAGTTAGATGGTCAGCCACCTAGTTAGTTTCAGTAAAGACTCAGGCCAGGACCTAAAACACATCGTTTATTGCCCTTCTGAGTTCTTTAGTATCCACCATTATTTAATCTAAGAGTGACTTTAAATCTTCACTTAGTTGTTCTGAGACCTCAACTATTGTTACATTTCGGGATCCTGTTAATTCTGCTGCAGTATAAGAAACAGAGTGTAAAGTTCCTCAATATATTTTTTAAAAAGGGAGGATCCTACGACCCGACCATTCGCCGGCTGCTAGTAGGCAAGTGATGCCCAAAAGTTACTATCGGTTTTTTTATATGTTTTGAACTTGCATAGAATTCCGATATCACGATGTAGATTTTAGTTCCTCATTTGCTTCGAAGAGGCGTTGCAATACTTTTTGAACTACAGACTATTTGTGTAGATTTTCGATCTTCGATGTACTTTGTCCTTTAGTAAAGTTACCACCAGATCTTTTGAAGTCCTAATAAAATCATATCGATATCGAATAGCATTCCAATCAGATTTCTAGGTTAGGTTAAAAACTAAACAAATAAAAGCCCGCTGGTCTGTGATATTTACAGAAGGTTTATATATTACATTGTATTGTATATACAGCACTTTACGCTTCGTGTACGATGCACACTTGCTCACGCGCAGGCCTGTTTGATTGGTCCGGAACAAAATGTATTCTGTTATCGTCAAGTATTATAAAAATAGTATAAAGCTACATGTTTGTTTTGGCGGTTGGCTAGAGGGCGCTGTTGGATAATATTTAAGAAATTGTTTGGGAAAATAAGATGGCCGTCTTTTAGGTTCGCGCCAAAAGATTCGTGTTCTAAAATGAAGTAGAAAACTGGAAACTAAAGCTCATATTATGCCTTATTAACTTATATTAATTAATAATGTGTGCAGGAAGAATAAAATAATAGTCTTAACTTTTTTATTATTTAAAATAATACCAATCAAATAAGTCTAGCTTCTAAATATCCTATTAAAAAATAACTATACAGAATAAAATTCATAGTCCTTTAGTACCAAAATTGTAAACAATTTGGCTTTTTAGGTGTGACCGTAAAAAAAAAGAAGTGCACTGATTTGCGAATTTTCGAATAGATTTTTACCAAATAAGATAAATTAACGTATCTTTGCTTAAATTAGGATAAGGTTGTACTAACACTAATGTAACTTGAGATACTTTTTTTTTCATTAATTTTTAATTAATTTTATATTTAAATTATTATTCGTTTTTATGAGACGTTTTAAGCCTTTGTCAAACAGACAGGCGTGGCGAATACGAAGCGAGGCGTTTTTATTTGTAATGTATGGAATTGTTTGAATCCAGCCACATAAAAAAGCGAAAGCGATCCGATAGCGTGACCGAACCGATGCGAAGACGTGGCGAAGGCGTATTTGCTCTGTTACACGTCGTTCATAAAAAGTCAGCTAAAACAACTGTCACGCCTCGATTCGCTGCGCCCATTTTGACGTCTCATATCGCTTCGGAATCGGTCCGGTTCGCTTACGCCTGTCAGTTTGACAAAGGCTTTAATGAAAGTCCATCCGAATTAAAGGGTCGATAATGAAATGTTTAGCGAAAAATTGGATTAATGATGTTGTTTAGATAGAAAATGTTTAGAAAGTAAATGTTATGGGTGTTTTAGGCAATTGACTGTTTTAAAGTAAATCGCGTTTAAGAGTCAACGATACGAGAACGAAAGAGCTTTGTCCATAAATATTTGAGATGATGATAAAAAAATGTGTGGATTTCACCTTTCAATATAAGACCAGAAACATATCTGTAAAAAAGGTTTAAAAATAAATGAGCGAGCCTTACTAGTCGCATATGATATGTAACATCACTTGGAGACAATAGACTTTTCCACAGATAGAATTCGGCAACAGTTGCTATACTTTGGTGACTATTCCAAAGACAGATCTCGGCAAGTGTTGCTTCAGTTTGGTGAGTCATCCAAAGACAGATCTCGGCAAGTGTTGCTACAGTTTGGTGACCCATCCAAAGACAGATCTCGGCAAGTGTTGCTACACTTTGGTGACTCATCCAAATACAGATCTCGGCAAGTGTTGCTACACTTTGGTGACTCATCCAAAGACAGATCTCGGCAAGTGTTGCTACCATTTCACTGCTCTCTCTCTCTCTCTACTACTGTGCGCGCTATTTGATTTGACCACTTCAGTAACATTTCACGTAATCACTTTTACATCAGCGATAGATGTTACATATCATAAAGTGACACTTATGGCTCCTACACACTGTGCCGAGTGAGAGTTCCACGTGTTTCACTGGGAAAGTATACTGACTGGTAAATTCCTAGTATCAATGCTTTGTTCAATAACCGTCGGCAAGGTGAGGTAAGCTGGCGGCAAAGTGTGCAGTAGCCATTAGTTCTGGTAATCTCCACGCGCTAAAATGTCCATCATGGCCGTAGAGCTGGTTGACATTTGGGGGGGGGGGGTGTTTGAGTCGCGCTGAAAATTTGTCCAAATGTTCATCAATAATACCCAAACACCTTGCTGTAGAGAAGCGGAAACTTCAGCCTTTGTCAAACAGACAGGCGTGGCGAATGCGAAGCGAGGCGTTTTTATTTGTAATGTATGGAATTATTTGAATCCGTCACATAGAAAAGCGAAAGCGTTCCGATAGCGTGACCGAACCGATGCGAAGACGTGGCGAAGGCGTATTTGCTCTGTTTGACGTCGTACTTAAAACCCAGCTAATACAACTGCCACGCCTCGGTTCGCTGCATCCAGTTTGACGTCTCGTATCGGTTCGCTATCGCCTGTCTTTTTGACAAAGGCTTTCGATCTATAGAATTTTGAAGAAACGATTGTTATGTTTCAAAAAAGGTTCTTGAGGCCAAGGAGTAAGAACCAAAGTTTTGTGTTTGGGTACTTATTAAAAAAGTTTTGGATAAGTTTTCCGTGTGCCTCAAAAAATTACAAAAAAAAATAACAATCAGCCGGCCGAAAACCGCCACTTGAGCAATGGTGCTAACAGAATTGCGGTAACATTCGTAAAATGGAATATTCTATTCTATTGCTCAAATAATAGAGTAGATAAGGAACAATTTGCAACTTTGTAAAAGAACAACATTGCTACAGTGGCGTATTTAGACCCACTGCTCTCGGGTTACCATGTTCTTTGTTTTTGTTCAGGCGGTCTATATGAACAAAGTCTAATAATTTGAGGTAAGCGTTATGAGGTCTGAATTTAAACATGAAAATGTAAAAAAACATTGATTAATTAAACAATAACGTAATTGGAATAGTTATAAATATAATAATGAATTGTGACAGCTTTTGATTTGTACACTACAATTCAAATCGAGTTAATTATCATTCCTTTTTAGTTTTTATGGTTCAGAATATTGAACCTAAAAAACATTTGTAATAAGATTTAAAGTTGTGTGTGCAAATCAGATTGTTTAGAAGAAAAGGCTTGTAAAATCATAGACGTAAAAACGATTGCAAGTTGTGAATGTCGGATCAAATCGAGTAAGTGCATATGAAATTGGCCTTTATTTACAATGAACTGGTGTTCAAATTGCAGTTACATTTATTGTTTAGAATTGCAAAATTAACTTAAAATCTTCTTACTTATTAGATAATTATAAATAAATGGAAAACTTTTTGCAAAACTCGTCCTCGTCCAATCGATTTTCTTTTGAAAAACTTTAGTAGCTAAGCTACTTAATAGCAAATAAAGTCGTAAAATAACTAGTTTCTTAAAAAGGAGTTCTTTTTTAATTTTTTCTTAAATTCCATTTAACTTATAAGTAAGAAGAAAACATTAATATTGGTTTATAAGTACTTAAAATAATTCAAATTAATTAACTTATGACATTTTCCAGTATAATGTGTATATAAAATAAAAAATATTTATCGAATAAAATTGATACAAAGCCGTGTGATATTGATGGAATATACTCAACATATAGCCCATACGTTCAATAAATAGTTACCTCAAAACTTTCCGTACCCTATTTACTACTTTAAGTGAAAGGACGTAAGTGTTATTTTCTTAATAACCTCCACATACGTCTTTTTATTTTAAAGAATAGTAATGTGCAATTTTTTTACTTATCGGAATAGAATTAAAAATATAATGTATGACGTAAATGTGTAAGGAAATGGGTTTGGTGTTGAATTTGTTTAAGCTGTGAACTGCAAGAGTTTTCTTCAGTATTATTAACTGACTGCTCGCGGGACTCACGAATTACCGTGACCCCGGTACGTAAAGGGCTATTGAAGGACACCGTGGAGTTTAGTCAGTACGAGTCTGACAGTCCTTCCCGCTCTGCCCTGGGTGGGAGGACTCATGCAAAAAAATTGACTGACTACGCCTTTTGGTTTGCGTCTATAGAGTATTAGAGCAATTGAAACACTATGGTCGCACCTAAAAAGTAACGTAAACGGTCGCGTGGTGTTTGAGAGACTGGCCATAATACGAAATTCAATACAAAATCATAAATATGTTCTGATCTTATGGGACACATGTTTTTATTTATTTTATTAAGATTTTTTAAGATTTAATACTTTGAAGTGGTCTGTAAGACCCAATATGACCAATTAAAAAGTGTTTTTTGTGCCATTAAAATTGACTTAACAACAGTTTGAACGCCTATTTTTAAACAATAAAAAAAAATCTGATGAACTTAAATCTAATTTTCTTTTAACAGGACATCACAGGTTAACCAAATTCGATATTAATCTCAATAGATAGAACTTCATAAATAAATTATAAAATTGTAAGACAGATTATAAAAAGTGTGTAAAATTAATAAAAACTGCTTGCATTTGCTCAATGAGGAGTATGTACGATATTTGTAAGTGCTGACAGTATCCACCGTTCGATTAGTGTATAATTTTGTATTTATAAAATCATATTTAAATGAAACTGAAAATAAAAGGGTATGATTTCATGTGATATCGAATATTTTGTTTTATTGTATATCTAATCTACCGCCTTGTCATGCCCACGGCGTCGGACGTCGCCAGACGATCTCCGGCCTCCGTAGGCGCGGGCATGCGAGCAGCGAGTAGTGGGCAACTCGCTGTCCGACCATGGACCATGCCCGGGTCGACGGCGCGTTGTGTTCCACGCGCGCCTCAAGGAGTGTCGGCATAGTGACGGGGCCTGTAGAGGGCCAAAGCCTGCCGGGGTCGCGGGACTAACGAATTACCGTGACCCCGGTACGTAGAGGGCTATTGAAGGACACCGTGGATTGTAGTCAGTACAAGTCTTGACAGTCCCTCCCGCCCTGCCCTGGGTGGCAGGACTCATTTGATGATTTTACCACAATTAAAAAAAAACCGTCTTGTCATTAATTTGTTATTAGATAGTTATGAATCTGAAGCTGAACGCCAAGGGGCACCTCTGCTGAAAAAAGACAAGAAAGACGCATCGTTTTTTTCGTGAACAATGATTTTCTACCTTATTTCAATAAAGTTAGCACTGAAATTTTATTTTAACACGAATAGGTCGAAATGTCTCGCGGGATGACGCGACATGCCATGGGATGCAAGGGGGCATCCATGGCACGTCGCGAGACGAATATGTTACTTTATGTTAAAGGAAATTTAGTGCTAATAAATTGAGATAAGGTTGAATTTGGCCTGATGGGACGGTGTAAGGATTTCAGTGGCTAGCACTAGCGTTTGCTTTCGTCTTGAGGTGGAGTACCACAAGATATTGAGGCACACCGCGGCATGCCGTCAGTTGACTCTTGGACTCCTTTCTGCCTTTTTTTTTTCTTAGATGAAGAGTATGTCTCTCTCCCTCTACACTGGATAGCTAAAATATGAACAAGTTTCTGTTTCTTTATGGCCAGTTACCAAAATACAGGGTGTAAGAGACATCGACGCACAAACGGTTACCATGGGTCCAGGACATGATTCTAGACGCCCCCGTGTTGGAATTTTTCGTCGGTTTCTTTCCTTTTTTTTAAAAATAGTTTGCCGCGCATTACGTACTACAGGTACTGCGGTACAGGACACAGTATTTAGGTATACGATGACCTTTTATTTGAATTTTTATAAACAGCTGAGAAAACACCCATTTCTAGTATTAATTACATTGCTACTTTTGGTGAAAGTAGCGAAATAGTTATATTTATTAATAATATCATTTTATGATTTTATTTTTTTTATTTATGGGTTAAGTAAGAATAACAATTATGAACAGTCTAAAGTAAAAAAAAAATGCGAAAATTTTGGAAAAACCGACGAAAAATTCCGACATGGGGGTAAGGGGGAGAATTGAACATGGGAGAATCATGTCCTGAAGCCATGGTATCCGTTTGTGCGTCGATGTCTCTTACACCCTGTATAGATGAGCCATTAGCGAATAGATATGGCGATTAAGAGATAAATGTAAAATAAGTATTGTAATATATTCTTTTCCTCTTCGCTTTTGTGGGAATTGGCTTCAACTCGTTGTCATTACAGGTCTCAGTATGTTAAATTCGAATCTGCATGTCGTTGAAAGCAACGTGTGACTTTAAGATGTTTCTTTTGAATTCTCCAGTCTTTTTTGCCATTTCCATACATCCATATGTCGTCTGCACCTAAACCGAAGGATTTTAACTAGTGAGTACATTCAGAATTCAATACCTCCTGTCAGCACAATGACGGGAGCTTAGAGGGCCAAAGCCTGTCGCGGGACTGACGAGCTACCGTGACACCGGAACGTAAAGGGCTATTGAAGGACCCGTGGATTTTAGTCAGTACAAGTCTGACAGTCCCTCCTGCCCTGCTCTGGGTGGGAGGACTTATTTGATGATTTTACCACGTTTAAAAAAAAACCTAAGTACCTCACTACCTCACGTGACGTGTTTCTGGAATGTCAGATCGTGGCTTAGTAGATTTTGGCAATTAGTAAATATTTTACTGGAAACTTTTTGATAACAAACTGGGTCTTAAAAGTTGGAGATTATGATGATGTCGTTGTCGTTCCTCAGGCAATACTCCTCATCTTTTGGAATATTCCCGTGAAGGAAAAAAATAACAAACAAGGGTGTAACACAATACGTGAACAAATTGGACTCGTGAGTGTCGGTGTCATATACAAAATGAAACGACAAATTGGTATTTCATATTTTTATTTTTTACACTTTACGTCGGTGACCGTAAACGAATTTTACTACAACGCTCCATCTTTCGATTTCAATTACACGTTAGAATGATACTAGAACATAAATATTTTTCGTATTTTATTTAAGATCAAATAGATAATCTTTTTTACACCCTAATGTAACGATATCATTTAATTTAATTTGTCATTATATTAAGCAAAAATACAACAAATTAAATTACAAAAAAATAAAACTTACAATTAATTATACTCTTTATCGGAGAGAACAATTATCTAAAAGCTAAAAATCATTGCAATTACAATTTATAAATACTCGTAACAAAAATTGAAGGAACTAATTATTTTGAATTTTTACTAAAATTAATACAATCACATTTTATGAACTAAAAATAAGTACTGAATGTCGTACGTAATATATTATCTATTAATTCTTTACGATATTACATTTGGCTCCTGATGTCACCTATGCTTAATGAGAACAGTGTTGAAAAGCTGAACGTAGTTTTACAAGAACGTGTCTAGCGGCGTAGAGGTCAAGAATAAACAGAATTTACTATATAACGAAGTGTTAAAGCAATAAGGTAAACCACAGAACCATAAATATACATATAGACATACAAAACATATTCCGTTTGAACTTTGTAAAAACATGCTCTTATCATAACCATTTCGTCAATCGCAGGACCTACACATTAACAAATAACAAAACTTAATTACAAAAAAACTTCTCAATTAAAACTTTAACAAAATCACTCTAATACTGCTGAATTTGTACGAATTAGGTAAATATGAACGTAATCTATGGTCACGAGTCACAACACAAGCCCAGCAAGAGAACATTGTGGAACAGTAACACAACGCCAACGCTGAAATCATTTCTTTACAATTTTTGGCACATGTATTTACGTTTCATACAGACAATTGTTTATTTATTCAATACATGACCTTACTTTATTATCTACATGTGAATCCGTTACATTTAAATATAAAAGTGCACGGTTTTTGCATTCTTCAATGTTGCCAGCGTAAACGGAATGAGAAAAAAGCAATATAAAATCTGTTAAAACTATTACAATATTTTAATCATATTTAATCGTTTAATATATAAAATCCCTGTAATGATAATATTGTTATTATGAAGTGACACTATGTGTTACTACTGTATGTAGGTATGAGGATTCCATTGTTGCTGTACTGTTATGTGAAATGTACAATATTTTTTATAAAATAGAATCGTAAATAGTGTTCAGTCTTCTGTTGAGAGATTTTCATGTTTCGCCGACTATAGTTAAGAAATTTTGGATGAAAATTAGAATTATTCCGAGTTACACACGCGGTAACATTTATGTAGAAAAGAATCGAATTGTCATATAACGTAAACACTGTTAGATTTTGGTATAGCGTGTAAAGGAAACGATTTAAGAATTCAACAGATTTAGTTCGTTATTATACAAATCATATTTACAACAGGTAAAATCATGTGTTCTACGTACACGGTATCTCTAGTGATCACTGTATACATTTATCTAAAGCCAGATAGTATTGAACGATTTATTCTAACTTTCATTATTTACTAAAATCTTGAAAGCTCCTTTTTATTTGAACATTGAGTGCAGATACATTATTTGTCTAAACGTGGCGCGCACTGTCATTTTCTTTCATGGAAATTCATTGAAACGGTTTTTGAAGAGTTCAAGAGACTGGCAATTATTCGGTGTTAATATTGCATTTTGATAGTTTTATACATATTAAAGGATACACGGATTGTTCTAGGATTCTTAATAATAAATGAAGTTAATAATTGCAGCTCTATTCCTCATCTCTTTATTTATTGGAAACAAAACTTGAATTAATTAAATTTTCTTTTCGTTGGACAATGTCCTTGTTTAGCGCCAGTTAGTGCTGTATCGAGGGTAGTCTGCTGAATTTTGTGACGTTTGAGATTGAACGCTATGAGTTACGTTTGGTGAGTGGATGTATGTGACTAGTGCGTCGCGGCTCCCTGTGACGTCACTGGACGTCAGCATCCCTCACTCGGCCCAGCTCACTGATTCACATCACTAACACTACAACAATTACAAATACACTACTATTTACCATTTTAGACACATATAAATGTCCACCTTATTTACTGGTTAATTCAAAAATTTATATCCCATTAATTTTTTTATCAATAACTATTTACATTTAAAAATTGTTTATCATCGAATTATAACTATTATTACGAAATATTTTACAAACTTTGGTGAAATGCATAAGTGAACTCGCACGTATAACGTATTATATCTACAAAGGTTTCACTATCAATGAAGAAATCAATGCATTATTATATTCAATAATAATAAAAATCGTAAGAAATTATAATACATTATCTAAAAATAGGGAATGTAACGGAATGTGTTAACAATAATGAAATTCGGAATGTCTTAACGATAACAATCACAACACCTTTCATACTTATTGCACTCCTTCAAAATAAATTATCGCCTATCACTTAGTACGCGATATTAATATACATTTACAATATTAACACATTTTTTAAATATAAATTTAACTAATTTAATGCGGACGTCGCCGGTCTCGATCCCGGAGATTCACAAATACTTCCTAATACAATTTACGATATCCGTAAAACTGAAACTTTTCTAGTGTATTCATAGTAAGTTCCAATTAAGTATTGCACATTAAAAGAATAGCAATTATACACGGGCGTTCAGCTACCGTCGAAGTTATTTAAGCGAGTTTTAGGTTCCAATCGAAATATTACACTATGTGGCCGCCTCGCCAGATCCTTATTGATTTCCTCGCGAGTGATACCTCTACAAACGTAATAACAATAAATAGTTCGCGTCGCAGAATTATGAAAAATGTCTTCACGCGTCTCACTAATCGTCCTCCATTTTTCATACCTCTGAGACTTACACCAATTTTAAATAACGTGTCACCTCACCTTTTGGTTTGTCGACATTAAAAAGTTGTTAAAAGTTTCACTATAGTACCACTAAGCACACCAACTTTAAGTTCTGTCGCCAGTGATCGACCACAAGATATAAAATTAATTTCTAAAACACGTAATTATGTTTGTTACGAGACTTATTAATACACTAACTAAATTCCAGTTTTAGTCTGTCAACAGATGAACGAGCGAGTCCGTGACGATGTCTAGCTGCGACTGCGGCGGAACATCGGACCCGCTCATACGTCACTGATGAGATGTTAACAGTTGAAGGTACAGTGCGCATCGCAGACATGACGTGCCGGGGACCTAGTCCTGTCCGTTGTGGTGCAGCAGCTGGCGCGTGTCGGGCGGATGCGGCGGGTGGGAGGGCGCGCGGTACGAGTCGCCCTCCTCGTCGGCAGAGTTCTCCTTTGACCTGTCACTCTTACAATCCTCCTCTTTCGTTACTCCTGACAGCGAGTCCAGAGCCATCGGCATCGACTGATACAGTTCCCTCGCTTTGTCGTTCGGCGGGAGTAGATGCAGCATGTTGAGTGGCATCGGGAATCCTGGCGGGAACTCGGGGTAGAACCCTGGCTGGAAGGGGTTGAACATGGGATTCGAGGCGATGTCGGGCTCGGAGCTCGCTGGTCGTTGTGAGTG
Organism: Agrotis puta; assembly: GCA_943136025.2. Classification (NCBI taxonomy): domain Eukaryota; kingdom Metazoa; phylum Arthropoda; class Insecta; order Lepidoptera; family Noctuidae; genus Agrotis; species Agrotis puta. The sequence continues at coordinate 4,820,560 of OW964184.2, read as the reverse complement.
GTCGTCTTTGTCGTGATGTTTGCTTGAGGGTTGGTTGTTGTTGTTGTTGCCGGAGTTAAGGTTCAGTACGTCTAGAGGTCCGCCGATGCAGTCTTTCCTGAGCTGCTCCAGCTTGAGGCTCTTGCCGTACTTGCCGCGCACGTACATGAGCAGCGAGTTGTAAGGGATACCGAAGATCCTGGAGGCCTGGCTCGTCGTCATCTTCTTGTTCCACACGTGCTGCAGCGCCTCCGTGAGCTCGGCGTTGGTCCAAGATCGAGGTGGACCACCGCGCGGCGCGCTGTGCTGGCCCTTCGGTCGCCCTGCAGAACACAGATATCATTAGTAATCTATTAATGCGGTTTGAGGTTTCGTGTCAACGAAACAGAAATGTTTAGCTAACTAATTACATAAGAAACAACCGCGAGCGCGGAGTTGTGTGATTTACGAGCGGCGAAGTGCAGGCTCCGCGGCACGACACGGCACGACATGTGCCGTGAGCCGCGCCACCGCGACGGCATTACGCGAGTGCACCATTATCTAATAACCATGTTTCGGCTGAGCAATAACTGTGTACGGAGCGAGCGAGCGAAATGAGCGGGTTGTGGCGACATTTTGTTGGCGGCGATTTGTCATTAATTCGATACGAGCACGCGACTATTACGGCGGTTTGTCAAAAAGAAACGCGGACATGCATATGCCGGCGACGTCGCCCCTAACTTTATAGTTTTATAATTTCAACGGAGCACGTTAACTCGATTCCGATCAGATAATTCGAGGAACATTTCGGAACGTCGTCGGAGAAATGATATTTTATTATGGAAATTAGTTTTTCTTTTAATAGTTGTCGGGGGTCACGCGAGCTTTGAAAATTAAAAAGGATGTTTTCTATTTGTAGCTCGTTAGCGAGGGAGCGGAGCTGGGTAGAGGTACACGTGTGCCTGTCTCGGGCGATGGGCGCTAATCGATCGAGACTATTGTGCGGCAGAGGCGTCCGTCGGGGACCAGCTTTCAAAGCATACGTTAGAGTCGGCGTCTGTTCCCCTATGAGATACGCTATCAGATCGTCTTAATAAACATTTGCTGAGAAACAATGGGTGTTTAACATTCGCGCGGAGAGATTGCGAGCCCACTGGATGTGTGATGGGGACGAGGATACAGCTCGTGCATTATTGCGCTTCGGTCCTTTGTTGCGGCTCGGCACGCGTCTGTTTGTGATGCGAGTGTATGAGCACCATTGTTCACAGATAACTTCGATACGTATGTGAGTCTTTCAAAGAATATTTGTTGTAGAGATTTGTTGTGGCGTAATGCAGAAACCGGTGGTATGTTATTCGTGATTGAGAGATCATTCTTTCAAATTCGGAATGAAGGCTTACTCCGAAATGTTCATTATCTCATGACAACTTTGGGATGGCAACTTAAAAAAAAAAAGGTTTAGTAACTCTGCTATTAATATCAGAATTAAATGCACACGCTTTGGTGTAATGCCCGTGAATTACTTCCACTTGAACCTATTGCTTTAATACTATTATTCTAAAAAACTTACATTTCTTTTTAACGTTAGTAAATAGTTGTGCATCAAGCGGCGCGCGGTGTTCCACGTCCATCATGGGATACATCTTGTGCTCCATGCCGGGGGGGAACAGTCCCAGAGGAGAGTCCATGCCGAACACTGGAACAAAAAGAAAGAAAATTGTTAGATAATTAATAAAGAAAGATTTATAGAAGGAAGAGAGGAACAGGGTGATGATTTACTCCAAAAATTTATACTTTATCGAAATTCTGATCCGTTTTCTTTGACAGCTGTTGTGGTAGGACAACTTAAAGACGCGGATAGGAAAATTCGGTTGACGATTTGTTATAAAGATTGTGTATGAAAGAAAAAGGATTAATGATGCTGTGACGTCTGACAGGGGGGAATGGAAGAAGAAAACGTGTTGCGTCGACCAAAAGTAAAGCGGGATAACGGCAGGAAGATGATGATTGGTTACAAAGATTGGGATCAAGATTGCGATTGAGATAGTCACCAGATGGAGATAGTAGAGGTATGTTTGTCATCTGCATTTGACATTCAACGACGTCATATAAAACGGTTTTTGCTATGAAACAAATTAAAACTGTATGGTTTCTTTCCAGTCGGAGCATTTGTAACACATAGTTACGGTTACAGTGACTGTAGACTCACAGTGGACAGCAAACGATGTCATTTTCTGGCGATAAACGGATTTGAAAAAGTCCACTTTAGTAACAACACAATATGCACACAACACGATAAAATCCGTAATAAAATCTTTTGCTCTAGGAACAGTGTAGATAATTGATAAAGAACAATTTTATCTCATAATATTAGTATGAGTGCTAAAGGAGCGTTTTTGGATCCCCTAGTTGGCAATTGCGCCATGGGTAATTTCAATTTAGTGTACTACAAGAAATAAAAATAAAAGTTTCGAAATAGATATATTTTTGAAAACAAAAATAATTCAAGTTATTCGCTCTGCACGTAAAGCGCGGTGACCTATAGAATATTAAAAAGTATTAGCTACCTACCTATTTATTCATTTTACACTTGAGCGCCTTTATCATGAATTCGAACTAAAACCTACGCTAGTCTAAGAACCTGAATTAAACTGGACGTCTTTGGCTACATTTAGGTCAGACATATTTGAGATAAAACATAGTTACGGGAATTTTATTAAAATATTTTGACCCGCTTGCATCTCAAAATCAAACACATTTATTACTAAATGTAATCAAAACTTCAATATTTAAGTCCTTTTCTATTTTTTAAGTTAATTACATATTCAAATAAATATTTAACTATAATAACCTATTAATAAGCACATATTCCAAGTAAAAATTGCAAAGAAAATTTTTGTTCTTGCAACAACGAGTAGTTCCGCTACTCGGCGCTAGATGGCGTTAGCTGTAGGTGAACCTCGTTCGAGTCGCGTGGTCGCCACATTGTTTGAAAGTTTGATATCTTCTATAATGTTTAGCAGTTATTATGTTTATGTTATGGTCAGGGACAAGTTACTGTTTTAATATTATTTTTATATATCTTTAAAACACTTTCAGTTTTATGGTCTCCAACCAAAACATTACTCCCCCCCCCTCATCAACAGTATCTTTTCATTGTATAGTAGACATTTTCATGGTTTTCACTTTTGTATTAAATATTAATTGCTTGTATACAAGCAAAACTGATTAGTGCATCTCTGATTATTAATTTCACATTAATTGAAAGCCCAACACAAATACTTGTTTCTTCATGAACCAAGCAATCATTATATATAAAACGGGTTATATTTAAACAGGACGATAACACGACTGTCTGATAAAGATACTAGGAACATATAAGTACAATAAATAACATCTCATCTCACAACTTAGTGTCGTCGCCCGCTAATCGAATGCGACAAATCGATCGCGTTCGTTGCTTCATTGCGAATCTTTTGTTCTGTAGTGTACTGCTTCAGATTCATGTATGCCTAGTACTTTTAGTGAAGATTATGTATCTCTTTCAACGTTGTTCTTTCATGTTTTTTATAGTTATTTAAATTATTTGATTGTATGATGGTCATTCTATGATGATTTAGTATCCGTAGCTAAGTTGTGGTATTTGAATTTTAAGTTGTAATTAACTTAGATATAAGTATGTTGATTAAGTATCGTGTTATAAATAGTAGTAATCGTAAAGAGGTCCCTGATTTTTTGAAATACAATTAAAAAAAAATTGTCAGGTAATTTAATTCGCCACGTCCAGAAAGCTCTTCCAGAGGTAACTTTATTAATAAGTTATACTAAAAATAAATAGGTATAAACCTAAAAGTAAAAGCTAACTACGTTTTGAACATCTAATACGAAAAAGTTACAGAAATACAAAATGAAGGATTGCATTTACTCTCTATTCAGATGAGATGCAATTCAAGGAGTTGCAACGTATTGTGCGACGAATCGATAACGTTGGCGCTGTTTTACAACGAGACACCTCTTGCTTAGCGACTTATATAGATGTATCTATCTATGGGTTGGTTCTAGATTATTAGAGGTCGCCTGGTGCTTGAAATTCGAACACATAATTTATTTTTTGGAACGTTAATATGCTTCTAATGTCAAAGACTATTATCTCTCATTTGACATTCAGTGTCAAACGTCAAATGCATGGTAGTGTGTGAAATTTTATTTTTTTATTAATTGATTGTATTTGAAAGCATGTCATATAAAAATTGTGGGGATTTAAAGTGTGATTGTGAAAGATAATATTACTAGAAAGGACGTGACTTCTAAGATGGCGTGTAATAAAGAAGTAGGTATGAAAAAAGATAATATATGCTGCCGAAGATCACAAATGAGTGATAAAGATGATGATGAAGATTCAAAAACGGGTTCCACATGGGTATAGATTAATATCTGCGACATAACATGATCTGTTCAAAGCCGTGCAATGTTTAACCGTTCGGAACGCGGAGTTTTTGACACATTTGTGACAGAGAAGACTTTCCAAAGACAAACTTTGTAAAGAACTCCATGAGCATTAAAGGACCACTTTTCTATCCGATGGTGTAGAAGAAATATCAATCAGTGACCAGTTTTCGAAATCAACATGTAAAAACCTTTACCGGTACAAAATCTTTCCGGCCGTATAAACTATACGATATTCTCTTTCGGGAGGCATGTATCTAACGTTTATACCGAGTAATTTCCAGCATTTAATATACTCGGTCTCAATGTTCACTATAAATGAGCGTTACACGCTAATGAAATGCACCATTTGCATTGATATACAGCAGAAGTGTCAAAGGCGTAAATTCATCTTTATTTATTTGAACCATAAATCGTAACATTCAATCATTCCTATTATAGTTGACAATTTGACTTTAGAAGATTAACCGAATGCATAAGTTAACTGATATTTATGTTCATCTGTATTCGACATAAACTCATATGGAAATCCAATCAAGGCCCGCGAAGCTTTTGCCACTAAAAGCAACTTTCTTCACAGTTACATGTAACTGTTCATTTATGCCATAATCCCATGTTATCTGCCTGCATTACTACACTAAACGTCGGAGAGTCTAATTAGGTAAACTGCAGATAGGTACATTACAACGATATGTGCACACAGACTGCAGTTTTACTGCCCACTATAATGCGTACAGTCTGCATCATCTGGTAACCAATAAACCTTAGAAATTATGTACGTAATTTAAATTATATTCAACATTTAAACGCACGTTTGATAGTCGATTTCACGTTCAACTTATGGTGTGTTCAATTAATTCTATTTTCCGCACGCAGTGTCTTTGTAACGTCGGCTCCAACTTTTACTGCGGACGGTCCTAACGAACCGTTAATACACGTCACTAGTTAGAGCAGCTAGCCAGTCCACGACTCGTTATTTTGCATAATTACCGACAATCAATAAGCCCACATTCGGATCGAAGACTTAAAAATAAACGTTTCAAGTGCATACGTTGACGAAAGTGGGTTTTGTAGATCAATGGCTACTTGTGTTTGCTTGAATGCAGCAGTTAATTGCGGTTTGTACCTTTGGGAATTATTGGTTTACTGTAGTTCGTCATAATTGGATAATAGAACGGATATGGAGGTCGTAGCAGAATGACGGGTTGTCGGACGGAGGATTGGTCAAATTTAGGAAATATTACAGTAGAACTCGCTTTGAAGGGTGATGTCAAGAAGTAATACGAGTACAATCAGGTTTTTTCGATGAACAAATTAGTAAATATTATAAAATCATGTTTTTCCCTTTGTGGTAGACGTTCCCAGTATTGAAGATGGATTGCTGATCCAATCACTGGTAATTCCCACAACGTCTCGTAATTCGTCCTGACTTGGAACATATTAGTGCTGTTTCACTTTTTATGATTTTTACATCTCTTATCTGTCATTATTTTAGATTGAAAGTGTTGTCCGATGTCTTGGAATTTGGACCAACATAGAATCTGTGTATTTCGGACTCGAGCTCTTAATGATATGCCTAACATGGCACGCTCCACTCCACGGCCCTTTTAAACTTATCGCGGTAATCTAAGATTTAAGCGCAGATACTTAAAACGGTGGTTACAAAATATTTAAACGTAAGATTTATGCATTTTGCAAAGGAACATAACATAACATGAAACTTTTTGAGATGTTATGAACTATAATTATACGGATTTAGTTATATAAATGGTCCTTATGATTGAATTGCGGGATCCTAATAAGAGAGAACAAAACTAGATCGGGACGCAAATACACTTGATACCTACTTTTAATTAGTACCTTTTAAAGTTTGTTAGGTGACGTATTAATTAATAATTATTTAATTAGTTTTGTAATAGACATTTATTATTGTTTTATTATTACAACGCTGGAACAAGGTTACTTGACTTGATTTAGGTACCTACAGTTAGTTCAATAAGTTTTTGTGCAAAATCCAATTTCAGAGGTGTAGGTAACGTAGGTATTACATATTAAATTGTATAATATTAAAATTGTAGTTGTGCAAAAAGTATAAGTCGTTTATGTAACTTGTGGTGCAAATTGTAGATTTTTTACTATCATATTCCGCTGTTCTCATTATTATTCGAATTTCAGATTATACTGCCATTCATGTTTCATATAATCCGAAATAAATTCAATTATCGAATCAAGCGGAATATCGATTCAAAAATAGGAGCGCACTAGCGCGAAAGTTGCCAGTTCTATCAAGTAATTTAACGTCAGATTTAAAAAACAAATTGCCAAAATAGGTTCCACTTGTTTATTTACATTGTAGCAACATTGTGAAATTGAGTTGTTAAACCAGTTATGACGCCCATGAAAGTAAACTTCCTTTTGGTACCCCAAGTATAACAGGTGCTATTTTCAGTATTATTATATTACGTCACAATTTCTAGCAGAATCGCGTAAACCTTGCGGTCAATTAGGTGTAGCGCAGTCCGCGCGCTTGACGCTTTCTAATTCCGGTCTCTCGGACCCCTTCAGAGAACTATTCGACCATAAACAATGATTTGCGAAATACACCCGATAACCAGACGTGAACGCAATACGTTAGCACGATGACGACGATTCGATCCGACGACTTTTTCAACCATTTTCACAACTTCGTTTTTACAGAGTTTTCACAACAGATTCTAACAGTTTACAAAGTTGTTCTTCAGCCTGTTAATCTGATTTAAACGAAATACCCAGTGAACTTGTCCACAACAAAGTTTACGATCGATCGACGTTCGCCCCCATATGCAACACGCGTTGAAATCGAAAGCGTTCACAAACTTAGTTCGCAACTCGGCTCAACCCTTTCGCGGTCATGTGTACACAACTTGTCAGAGTTCACCCCGTTCATTCAGACAGCAGTTGACGCACCCTCTCTGTCGCGCGTGGGTCACGCACGTGTGTTGTTTCGTCTGTCTCGTCACACATGCGTGCGTTTTCCCTGAAACCCGGTAGGATTGAGAATGCCCTGTTGCGCGTCGGGGAGTTCTTGCGAGGGTGTCGTTCGTTCGGGTCGGGTTATACTCGCATTCAGCCACGTGACGTGATGTTTACGGTTCGGGAAGGGTCCCATTCACGCGGTGCGGTGGCACACACGAGCACACGGGCGGAGGCGCGGGGGAGTGCTGACATATCGTTTCGAGGTGTGTGTGGGAGTCTCCGCGTGTTGTCTACGGTCAGGCAGGCGCGCGTGCTCGCCGTTTATTTTGCAACGAGATTTACAACTATAACTGTAAATTAACTTTATCGAGCGGGCCCGAATCTAGGTCGTATGGAATCAGCATTAATTATCGCTTTAATCTAATACCGATGTCGACTGTACGTACAATAGATCACATGATAGATAGCCGCTCACGCCAAGGATACGAAAGCAATAATATCGCGGGACGAGAAACGCCATAACTATTATAGAACATGCCGCAACTGGGTTAATCTATTGTTTCAGTGAAATATACGCTATAATCGATGTGAGGAACAATTAAAGTGGAAAGAAGTCTAGGTCGCCGATGATGGGCATCGTCTCCTTGCATTGTTCGAGAAGATCGCGTGTCCAATATAAGTCCCCATTACATAAATAATATGGGGTGTAAATACTGGCGAATGCTCATAAAGGCAACTTAATATTTATAAGACTGGTAGACCTTGAGTACCGTTTGATTATCACTGATAAAACAATGGCCACTTACTTAGCGTTATTTTATGTAATCTCGTGTTTTATAAAATGAACTGGTTCATAATTAATTTATATGAAGAATTTCGTGAACATTTGTTCATGTGTGAATCGTAATTAAGCTGCACAATGACAGGACGGTTTCAAAACGAAGCGCAAGAGGTGTTATAACAAGATCACATTAGTGTGATCACACACGGTCACACGACGCGTCTGGGAGAGTTCACTCACAAATGAATTACGGCTAACGCGATAATTTCGTAAGGCCACTCATCCAATTTTGCTTTTAGCTATTGAAATGTATTTTCGTTAACTTTCCACCGGTTGCGCGTCCCGTGTGAAGTTGTAGGAGGCCCGCTTTCTATTGTTTCCGAACGAGCTTCCAAAATGAGTCGCTCATTGTCTATGCCCGGAATACCATAGAGATGAGGTTTTAATACCAGACATCTTATTTCTCTATGCTCGATTAGTAGACCACACAGCATTCACACTAGAACGGGGGGAATTGGCCATTGTTATATTGAGATTGGCTCTAGTCATCAATTACATGTGTGATTGATTTCGAAGGGAAATCATTTTTGGTTGAAACTTTGCGTCGTTTTTGTACACAGTCCTATTTAATTTGTGAAATTCAACACAGTCTCGACCGAGTAATATAATATCGAAAACATATTTGCTAAAAAAATATTCGATATTTTGACGGACAAATGAATGTTCAGTGATCAGTCAAATCAAGTTATATCTAAAGTTTTTACCGTTAAAAGCTTCATTTAATATACAGAAGCACTTATAAAGTGAATAATTATCTAGAAAAAGCTAACAAACCTTTTTTTATTAAACTATAATAGTTAAAATAATTATTCTTCTGAGGAAGACAGCACAAAGTGCACGAGATCATGAGATGAAGTTAAGTATCGTAATTTACTTAAAGTATTTTTTATAGCCGGTGTTATAAAATGCACTTGTTTAAAATGCGATTTATGTTTACTGCAGGCCATGAATAAATAATGCGGTTAACGGCTAAATCTTAAAATACTTTCACCGTACGTTATGTTTAAGTACACTATAACTTTCAGTCCTTTCAAAGTTCCACGTTATATTTGCACAGCTTTAAGATATACTAGATTTTACCTTCATATTTCATACTTGAAGAGATTTGCAACTTACGTCTATGTCACGATGAAATATACACATACGGGTACCAAATACCAAAATGAATCAGTTCAAGGGTTACATTTTTTATTGAGGTTATGAATCATTCAAATTATTTGTTACAGGCAAAAGTAATTCGTCATACAGCCTTCACTGTCATACTCATTATTTTTCTGCCACAGATTGAATTATAGCAGTTATTTAACTAGTTTACGTTGTACCATATAATAAGTTAATTATTATTTGTTTGAATTTGCAAATGGAAGTCTGTTTCTCATAATATATCTTGCGGTCACTGGCTTCCGTTGCGTATGTAATCTAGCATGTGGAATGATATTAAAAACAATTGTGGTCGTGCGCGAGAATCGATTCTGAGAGGCTAAAAAGATACGAGTAAATAAAAAATCGATACGGTTTATAATCGAGTGTTAGCGACTTTCTCTACGGAGTGTTAAGTTAACAATGAATTCTTTGTAATGTATATGAAATTAGTTTGGTTACGTAATTTTTCAATGAGATATTAATAGAATTTGGCGGCGTTCATTCTGTTAGGTCTATTAACGGAAAATTAATTCAAAATTAATGTTTTGTTTGCTCGTACGTTTTCTAGCAACGTGGGAGTTGAGCAATCTTATGTGGAGAACACTAAAGTTTGATTGAATATTCATTTCTGGAATAGGCTTATTGAAAAACAAGTTTTATTACGATCACATATTCGTTGGAAATTGACCAGGAAGGTTATCATGATTGACAGTTCATATATTTTTCATTAGTTCGGTATTCGGATGCACTATTAACTCCACAGACTTTGATTTATCACTGCATTGATTTTGAGCCTAGATCATATAAACTAAGTAATATAACTTCACGTCTAGAATAATAGTCGCTAACTTGCTTCCACACTCCTTTTGCTTGCTGTATCAACGTCTTACATTCAGAATTTTCGCTAGGGGTAAGTCAGTCTTCGTCAGTTTCAAAGTCACGGGACCCGACAAAAAAACTAAAATTTCCGGGACATTGAAGACACGAGACGTCCCGGGACTCAAATCAAAATTATTGCTTAAAACTGAACAAATGCATGGTTTATTGAGTAGGTAATGATCTGTTGTTTTGGACCCAGTAATCAAGAGGTTACGCAGAACTCACTTCTCCCTGTGCGTCAGAGAGAGACGTCAATAGTTGTTCGAAAACAAAAACACATCACGTCGAAGATTTTGACGCATATTTAGTAGAAATATGTTGAGACATGGTTGAGACACAGGTTTCATGTTTAATTTGGCAAAACAAGGAAGGAAATTTACGATTTGTGATTACGAGAAATTAACATCAACATGCTACTGAAATGCAGCAAAAAATTAATGCATGCATGAGAACTATACCTTACAATTACTGTGAAATTCACCAAAAATACAACAGAAATAATTATAATAATTAGTGACAAACTAGAATGATTGGATACCTATTAAAAGCTTGGATCACTTTTTTTCTGTGTTGCTAAACTGTCAGACGACCATAGACTTTTTTCCCATATTTTTTTTTCCTTATGACTATAGACTGTGGCTTTTTCGTGCAAAGAGCTTGAAAATCATAGACAACTAAAGGAGTATTTACCTAATGTATAACAAACTATTGTGTAAATATTTTCACTCAGACTAAAATAATCATTTCATGCTCTAGCAGCTAATCTAGGCAACAAAACAAACTATATCTAAAATTCTAGACATTTCACACGAAGATAATCAGTAATCCATTACCAATTTCGTCCATGTTAGTGTTTTTTTTTCATTACAAATGAAATGTCAAATTATTTCGTTTACAAAGCAAACGTTACATAATGTATGTTGTAATGGAAAGTGAGGTGTAATTATAAATTTAAGTACCTTTTGTTTAAGTTTGTAACGCAATGAATTTTGTTATACAAAATGAGTGAATGTGTTACTCATATAATTATGAAGCGCGCTTTAGGGACATATACATACATAACATGTATGTTTATGTCCCTAAATATATACATACAAAGCATTCATTTGTTGATGAGTCAAAAATCATCAAAATGAGTCCCTCAGCCTGTCAGATTCAAATTGACTAAAAACCATCTTTTCTCAATAGCTGCCCTTTTTAGACAGTCTAGCCTCCGGCCTCAGACATATTTTTTTATGGTTTATAAAAAAAAACTATTCTCAAACCACAGTAACTCGCGAAGACGTGAAAGCGACTCAACAGTGGCGATCAACAGAAAAATCTTGGAGATTGGCGAACGCATAAATTAGGATAAGAAACATGAGAATGATAACTTGGGTATATGAATAACATCTTGACTCCTACTAATGATTTTCAGCTCATGTTATATTCCCGTATCCCGAGTAATCCCGACTCGTTGCTGTCAATTTTCAGCATTGCCATCCAACGTGGCAATACTGCCAGCGTTCTGGGCACTGTTCCCGTTGATACCGATGTATTTTTGTTTTTGCTACTAATGCATTTAACTGTGAGTATGTTTATTACTTTATCCCACAAAAACTGCTTAATGGATTTGGATTAAATGTGGTCCACAGATAGTTTATAACCTGTATTAGTGTATAGGATACTTTTTCTGTCGCTGTCACATTTCTGTGGGATAATTTGCGAGTTAATTTGTAAGTAATTTTTTAACAGCTATTTTGTATTTATTTCTATTTTAATCTCTTTATTCGTTAGGCATACATATAGATTATGTTTTTACAAAAGTATAGCTGCTGGTGGTCAAAGCTCTTGAGAGAGGAACCTCCTAACAATACGCGCCGTGTCCAGAAGTATTGCCTTCTAAATCAAGCGCTCAATCCAGCTGCTAAGCGAAAGCCTCCTCAGATATTATTTGAGGCTCTTGGCAATTAAGCCATTGACCGACTGCGTACATATTTATATTGTTATTTATAGTTCGTATAAATTATAGGTTAAAGTACAAAACAATTTACATTTACAATGTACTTTGAATGGGGAAATGTTTTTAATATTTGCGTACATGTAGTGCGTTCGATGTTTGTTTGTTTTCGCGTCACTTGACGTCAAACATCCTTGACGTCATGAGGAAAGTGGTGATACAGGGAACACCTTACGTCTGGAGTTTGGATGTGTCACATAAATATTATATTAAATATTTATTGAACCTTTTATTCTATAAAATGTGCAATGGAGTTTATGACGTTCCGAACCGTTGTTTTTTTTTGTTTTGGCATGTGAACCGTGCACACTTAGCTGTGCGTCAAAAAAACCTTATTTAAAAAAAATTAGGGTGGGGTAGGGTCGCGGGACTAACGAATTACCGTGACCCCGGTACGTAAAGGGCTATTGAAGGACACCGTGGATTTTAGTCAGTACAAGTCTGACAGTCCCTCCCGCCCTGCTCTGGGTTGGAGGACACATTTGATAATTTTATCACGATAAAAAAATAGGGTGGGGTAGGAGGGTGAAAATACTTTAAGATGCAGGCAGTTTTTCATTAAAGTTTTCATGAAACACATTCTGAAAATGCTTTTTAAATGAGTTTTTATGAGGTTTTGCTTTCTTCAGTCTACATAGAAGCAACCATATGTATGGAATGAAAGTTTATTGCTATAGAAAAAGTTAAGATTGATTTCAAAATTGCTATTTACAAGTGCGGTTGACCGCGCAAATGACTTGTTGTACTCTGGGTTGCCAGTTAAATAATAAATTTACCTGCTGCTTCGTAAAAAGAATTTTTAATGATTCTGGTGTGCACAGCGACATGTCAAGCTTTTCATTTCCAGACTAAACTGATTTTAAATGAGAGATGAGTTAAGTATTAACAATCATAAGGAAACCATTTAGAACGAAAGTTCACTTAGATTGGAAATGTATGTATAACTAAATATTTCACCTAGTAGTTACACCCAATATAAATTATGTTGAAACTCTTATCCAATTTCAACGATACTACATTAAAGGGCAAATCTAGTTTACGTTTATCAAACACTATTCATCATCTGCCCTACAAGTAATGATCACCTACGAGCTATCCTTTTCAGAATATCCTGCCGTTTATCCCACAAACACACCCGGCCAATCACTCAAAGTCCCCTAAAATGGGCAAATCCTCTTCGGCTGGCAACACCGGTAACCGGCGCCTGCGCTGCCATTATTACTCACATGAGTGAGTCACTCGTGCGCAGATAAATGAACCTGTATAATTTGTAATTAAATTACTGGGAATAATGCAATGACATCCATTACTTCTTAGTAACGTTTTTAACTAATGTTTTACGAGATTAATTGAATACCAAGCATGTCAATATGTCGAAAGTCACGTGTTTGTGTAATTTGTTAATTAATGATGTTCTGCAGCTACGAATTGTTTGGTTCTGATTCATTCACAGATATAATTAACTAATTGAGACCTAAATAAAGCTACTGGCAGTTGGTTCTCATTATTGTGCCGAAAATAACGAAAGAATAGAATGTCCGCCCACGAGATTTATTGCACTTTAAGCCTTAACTACATTCCGACATTTGAAGCAGTATCATCTGTGCAACTAGAACATGACAAACGACATGACCCGCAAACATACACAACACACAAACTTCCGTGGTCAAAGTTTCTCTTTGAAACTGCTGAACCCAAAACAGCGCGGAAACTGTTTTCCAATCGAGTTTTTGTCATCGTTTTCAATCTCGGAAGTCACGTCCAAAGTAACACGTACGTTCACTAACGTATCTCCATAATGCATGGCCGTGTGGTTGCAACCAAATTGTGGTCGCCGTCCCTTTGTCCGCGGCCGAAACTTTATAATCGCAGGATCCGTAATCTGATTTCGATTTCATACCGACCTTTTTGTGGTTGTAAAAAGTAAAGTCCACTTTTGGTCTCTCTAAGTAGTCCCCCTTTGTATCGTCTTTATAAAGTAAAAGGTACACAAAGTTGAGCAGTTGTTTGTAAAGGTATTTTCCTTGATTTAGGACCAAATAAAACTTGTGGCGCCAAGGTAAAAATCGTTAAACGCTTAACAGTTATTCGCTGCAATGCTATTTCAGGTAATAACCAATTCCCCTGAGTGAAGTAGGCGAGGTAAATCTTAGATTTTCTTTTTCCTGTCTACTTTATGCCTCGTTACCGGTGTGCGTTGTACGTTTTTTGTCAAAATCATTCAGTTCTGAGAACTATTCGGTGGCCCCGGGCTCGTGCACCGCGCTGGAGGCACATCCAAGAGATTCGTGCACAAAGTGCGACGTGTTCGCCGATTTCATGTGTCGATCGCACTTTTTGGTTGCATTCGTTTTCGTGGGCACTGATTTTAATTGCTTTCTAAAGTCCATTCGTCGCTCGATTCCCATGACCGTCGCTGTGAAATTGACTAGCACACGTAGATGCATGACATGTAGTTTTTTCGTTACGTTTTTTATGAGTTTATCAAGAGAGAGATCTGGCTGTGTGCGCCGCGGTCATTGTGCCTCAGTCCGCTCACTGCGCGACTCGTCAGCGTTTCCGAACGCACTACACTCGTGATCTTATTTCGGTTCTCATTCAGCGAGAGCTCATTCAAATTTCGAATTTTACGGGTTAGAATCAATTATGTATGTGTGACGATTACATATAGCTACCGGCGGAGGTGGTGAGCGGTCGCGTGGTCGTGTGGACCGCGGGACAGCGGGCAGCGGGCCTGCAGGGAGGCGCGGTGAAAGGAGTCGCCGCGTAATGTGGGGATGAATGGATTATGGAATATTAATTATTACCGCGGCGCTCACAGCGGGCAGATACGATCATGCATGCGCATCAATCTTGCTCCGAATTCTACGTCGGCACCTCTTTATCGGCAACAAAAAGATCGAGCAGTGCTTTTTTCTCATGGTCACGGCGCACAATGGAGGAGCGCGCATCTCACTTGTTATTAAATTCGTATAAAATTAAATCTAATGTGTGATTTCAGTTCCGGTTTCGTGATGGGAACCCGAATAACAGTTCTCTATGAGATTTTCTAACAAACAAATCTGTGTTCTAAAATGGCAATGATTTACATATAATTTGGATGCTCCCGTATTTACGGAGATAGCTATCTACATTTCTATAATTATCATTAAACGCGTTTGATTAATCTTAATGACGTTGTTTTACTAAATATTAATTACAGTTTTGAGTTGTTTGATTGTTTTTAATGTGGTGCATAACAGTTACTTAATACGTATTTGTTTGCGATCAAGCGGGTTTTCCCAAGCAAACGTTAAGACGCGGGCTGTTGGTGTTACGTCGCCGAGCGCACAACAATCGTCGTCACCCGCTTGTATCGGCTCAGCAGATGACGCAGCACTATTATGTGAACTATAGTCGACGTACATCTCATGCCGTGGCGTTAGTCACAGCACCGCCAGACGAGCGGAAATAAGGAAAATACCATATTCCTGGCCATTCATGCCTGTCCATTAATGAAGTCTATGACGAGGACTACTCCTGAAAAATATCACTGTGTCACAACTGTTTGTTACGCTTCAACCTCAACGAAAGTTCCGCGAATGTACTAAGCCGTCGAACTAGTACACTCGCACCGACAAATCATTTGCCATTCGCTAGAAACGCCGTAGAAATGACATACGAAGCGGATATGCGAATATAACTGAACCTATCAAATGGGGAACATATAAACGGAACAGCTTTCAATACGAGTGTTATTGATAACAGTGCGTCGTCGTAAAGCGCGTTATTTAGTGCGCGAGTAGCGGCGAGTGCGCGTTTTCATCCAATTAGCTGCGAGTATTTGTCAATGCGCGTGACTAACGATGCGGTATTGACTGCAGGCGCCCGCGCATGTAAGGAATCTAATCCTCGCAGTATTTTAACTATTATGCTGGTTTAATGATTTATTTTGTCATTGTTTTCACGTGCCTTTTCTTGACTACTTCTAGTGCTATCAAATCAAATCAAATCTTGTTCATCAGTCTTTGATTCATCAAAGCTTCTGGTGGTCTGCTTTCGTGTGACGATTTGGCCACCCAGTCATTCTTCAAAAGCATTTAGTTCAACAGATTTAGATTTCGAAAAGCATCGACTCCAAGTTCCTACCATCCCTTTCTCTATATGTTCTATATTCCGTATAATGTCAAAAGCAAAGGAATTGCAGAATCATTAACATGCTCCCATCTTTCTAACTTGACCACATTACTGCAGTTTTTCCAATGGGTGGTATTGGCAGTAGTATCTACCTTTCTAAATAATCATTTATTTGTATTTTAGTAGGTATTATAACATGAATAATCGCCAATTATACGTTTGTAATACTTGTTATTATAATATATCTATTTTTAGACAAGGATAAAAGTCTGTCCTATATTTCCGACTGTAAAGTAGGATATAATAATGTAATACATGTAATAGAAAATAAGTATTTGCACAGATAGTTTATAGCCTGGATTTACACATTGGTTACTTTTATCGCAAAAGTACGAGTACGATAATCAAAAACAAGATTTTTTTTTAAAATAAAAGTTGTATGTTCATATTCCTCTTGTTTTCTTTTCGTTGTTTCCCTCCTGCGGGTCAAAAAAGACGAATGTCAAAACCCAAGCGAATACCGGTAGCTTAGATATTGTCAATTATTAGTATATTCGTTTTTGACATCGACATCTCTCTTCTGTAATAACACTGTCTTCGCTACATTGGTTACTGTCCTGACTTACGAATTTACATTTTTTTGTTTAAACTGAACTGGATCAAACATAGTCCCCTATGGGACACCCAAGTTTCATAGTTTCATTTACATCGATGACTGATTTTCAATTCTGTCTTATAGGAGTTTTCGTTAAAATAAAAGTTCTTTTAAGCTAGAACCTTAGATAAAACAGTTTGGATTTCGCCCATTCATCAAACTTAGGACATGTGAATAGTGTCATTAGTTTTAGTCAATTTTATTTCTCATATATGAGACGCTTGCTTGACGTCAGATGCTATCATACGTAAAAGCTTTTTGACGTCATTTTGTATGTAGGCATTATAAATATTATTGTGCTTCAATAACCTTTTAATTATTTGATTAAATATTTACTGTTTAATAATTCCATTTAAGGAGTTGCTGCAAATCAATTAAAAATGTTTAGTATTATAAAAATGAGAAAAAAATAATAATTAAATAATTGTAATGCTTTGTTTAATATTTTATTTTGTGGAGCAATCTTCTTATAGACAATTTTAAATCCTATAAATGATATGAATATGTCAACCAGTAATTTTGTAGTCTAGCGCTTACCAGTTTTAAGAATAACTAGCTTTTGTCCGCGACTTCATTCGCGTGGAATAGTGAAAACTATCCTATGTTCTTTCTCAAGTTCCAAACTATGTCTGTACCAAATTTCACACAAATCGGTTCAGTAGTTTAGGCGTGAAGAAAAGACAGACAGACAGACAGACAGAGTTACTTTCGCATTTATAATATTAGTTTGGATTTACATAATTCTGAACAGTATTTTTCGAATAATTATATATAATTGAACAACTCCTAGCAAACATGGAAGCAACATGTACAGCCAGACTCAAACAAACAATTAAAATATAATTTATGCTTCATTTCACATGTCTAACAAAAACAATATGCGTAAATAAAAGATGACTAGAAACCATGCGTTATATTTTGAAAAATTGCTGCGATTTTAGATTTACGCACTAAGCTTTTACAGTCCACTATAAACTGTTGATTTGCTTCCGCTAATGAGTTTAAGGAATTCTAATATGCGATAGATTTAATCGCTACTTGTGACTTTACGACATAACGCAGCTATAGTAAATTGCTTGTTAATTTGTTTGTGGATATCATACATTCATTTGAACCACAAGCTTTGAATGAATGTGGCGAAGATATCAACAATTTTTTAATCATATTCTCATACTACAGTATCTTCTGTGACGCCTGTATTTTTAAGCTGATATTAAAATTCAATTGTATCTACATTCGTTTTTTTATTATGTTGTTGATAGCCAGGCTGCCCTGTGGTAGCATTAGCATTATTAATAACTTTTTAACGTTCAAGGAATTAAAAATATATTAATAGTGTGTACTGTAATCACTATCTGTTCAGATTACTTTACTGTTTCTATTTTCTTTTACCGTTTTGCGTTAATATATGGTATCTCTAGTATCACCAACTGTTTTAGCTAGACTTTAACCATCATCATGACTATCTTCCTTCTTAACCCCTATTTCTTTAAGGTCAGAACAGCATGTCGTAGTCTACTAATCTTTGACGGTCATCATCGTAATATTCTCATACTTTCTTGTCATAATATCCTTTCATTTTTTCTTTTGCCTTCCCATCTTTCGTATCGTTTTATACTTTTAAAATGAACTCATATAACTGTTCATAATTATTATCAATTAATAAGGGAATGGGTATCAGTTTAATTGATACATAAAATTTTAATTTGGTCCGCATGGGCTTTTAATCGATTTTACTGCTATATATAAAGTTTGTAATTATGTGTCCGGCTCACATTATCTTTCGTATTAAGCTCGTTGTGATATAGTGTGCTTGTTACGTACTTGTTAACGTTGCTGTTAAGAAATGAGATTATAGGGAACTTAAAGTAACTTAAGGTATAATGGTTTTTGTTTAGTCTTCTCCTTAGTCCGATGCTATATTGTCAGCTTTCATTTTGAATTTATTCTGCTATTTGACGATGAAATAATAATAATGTGCTCCTTTTGTGTGACTATTTGCAGCTTCAAGTAATAGTAATCATCATTAATCAAGGGTATATTATACCCGTTATCAGTATCATCACCATTGATATGACAGACTTATAACAAAGTACTGGGATACGAATGCAACGCCAGTTTATTCTCCTGTTTTCAAAAATACACTTCCTAAATCTACTAGAAATCTGGTGTAGTACACCATCAACACAACTTACCATCAAATTTTATGCTGCCAGTCCATTCTAGTCCCTATTTTTCTCGAATATAGATTCTAGAGCGGGCAAAACAGCTTTAACATGTAAACGTGAATTGAAATTCGCGATATCAGTTATTCAAGTCGGTCGTGTGTCCGTGTGTCGTTGCGACAACTCTCACCTTTCACGACGTGGTCACCTGCTGAATAAATTGTGCCTGATAGATATGTACACGTAAATTATTGTACGACTTTACTTTTGTTATTTTAGATTGTGCTTTTAGTTGACATTTTTGCTGGTTTTTCCTCCTTTGCGGTGCTTTTTAGTTATCCATGCTAAGCCATCTCTAATAACCGAAAATTCAATGGTGTTTCGTGTAATGTATTTCGTGGCTCCTACACACACAGTGGAGGTTTGTCCCAGTTATGGAATCCTTACTACCTTATAAACTGATTTTGTACTTTGTTCTTGGTTATGCTGGTACTTAAAATCTGTTATATTATTGAGTCTTGCGACGCCAACGTCAAATATTGTTAGAAACAATTTAGAACTACTTTTGTTTATGAAATCGTTTACGATGTTGCCAGTGAAATGTTTCAATCAGAAAAATATCTTGCATTAGCAAACTTTGGAAAAATTCTGCTACCCATGAATGGACTGTAAAATGCATACGTCCAAGACGTATTGATATTAATTTTTATGTTCTTCCTTATCGGAAGTATTAAATGTTTTATTGTTTTCTGTTTTAAATGTTCAGTCCGTAATAAATTCTGTTTGTTCTGTTCTATTTTAACAGTGGCGTAGCGAGACCGAATCTCGGAGGGGGCAAGACGCATGTCCGAGGCCCCTTTTTTTTTGGGAGTGAAAAATATAACCTTCCTTCGCTGCTCGCGCGAGGCCCCTTGTTGTAAGATGACTTAGTTCCCCAAAGTCATCTATACCAAATGCGATTGTAATGTGGCAGCGACATCAGCTTTGCGAGGCCTCTTGGTCTCTTTCAACTACGAGTAACAAAAAGAAACGTTACCTACCAAGTTATTGCTCGAGCGAGCAGTAGAGGAGTATGACTTAAACGTGATCTTAGGTGACATCAGCATAGCGAGGCCACTTAGGTTCTTTCAGTTTCCACTCTCAAGAGACACCACTTTTTTTTTTTTTTTTTTTGCGTGGTAAAATCATCAAATGAGTCCTCCCACCCAGGGCAGGGCGGGAGGGACTGTCAGACTTGTACTGACTAAAATCCACGGTGTCCTTCACGAGCCCTTTACGTACCGGGGTTACGGTGATGGGTAAGACCCGCGACCCCGGCAGGCTCTGGCCCTCTACAGGCCCCGTCAGTTTGCTGACACTCCTAAGAGACACCACTAGTACTTAATTGTAGGTCATGTTAATTT